>OY728157.1:1139233032-1140570115 GCA_963277665.1 Viscum album | reverse complement strand
ATCTAATGCAGAAGGTTGTAGAGTCTCAATGGGGAGACTCAACGATAGAGGTGTTGTGAGATCATGTTGACCATGGTGATGCTCTAGAGGGATGGATAGAAGATCGATAGAAAGAGATGATATTATGAGAAAGAATTTTTATTCTGGTTGTGATATGTGAGGAAGTCCTTAGTTTGTTTCATATCTCACCCTTAGCAGTACACCCATGAATTTTCAAGAAGTACCCTGGCTTGAGGATGGAGTTTTGGTTTCCCAGGATGAAATGGGTAGTGGTAGAGTTTGTGATGATGTTCTTAGTGTGCCAATAAGTGAAGGTTGAGAACTATGTTCTTGGTTGTTTTTTGTAACCCATAGATGTCCCTGATTGGAAGTGGGATGACATCTAGATGAATTTCATCACATGGATACCCATGGACCAGAGAGGCTATAATACCATGTGGGTAATAGTGGATCAATTGATGAAATTGGCTGAATTATTAGTAAATAAAGAGTCAGGCACAATGGATGCCTGATCAAGGAGGTATGTTGATGAGGCAGTATGACTGCATGGAGTTATGAGGCCCATTATATCATATTGGGATGCACAGTTTACCTCACAAGTCTATAGGGGGTTGTAGCCTGCATTTGGAACCCAACTATGCCTCACACTCACTTTCACCATCAGACAGATTTGAAGACAAAAAGAACTATGCAAAAAATGGAAGATATGATGAGGGCATGCATCTTGGACTATAGTGGGTCCTCGGTGTGACACTTTCCCTTGTTCGAGTTTTCTAATAATAACAAATATCACAATTCCATTGGTAAAAATATGTTTGCAGGTTTTTATGGAAGACCATTATGTCCAACTTTGTGTTTGATAGAGATTAGGGAGACAACTATTTTTGGCCCTAAGGGGGTCCAGAGGATGACTGAGAAAGTTCATCTCATTCATGAGAGGATAAAGACAGTGTATGACCAGTAGAAGTTGTATTCCAATCACAAGATGAGGCCCTTGGAGTTTGTAGTTGGGGACTATGTATTCTTGATGGTTACCCCTTGACATGGGTGGTAGAGGGTTGGAAGAGGTTGAAATATTTCTCCTAGGTTTGTTGGACCCTTTGAGGTGTTGGGGTGAGTTGGCGAAGTGTCATACTAGTTGGCATTTCTACTACAATTGGTTAGGATCCAAGACATCTTTCATGTCTCTCAGCTTCACTGCTATCTTCATGATGACTCCTATATTGTTGACTAGGGGGAGTATGATATTGAAGATGATGCGATGTATGTGGAGCAGTCGGTAGAGATATAGGATCGTTGAGAGAAGGTGTTGCATGGGTGAACCATTCATTTGGTTTGTGTGTTGTGGAGGCATGGTGGCCTGGAGGAGAGTACTTGTGAGTGAGAAGCACATATGTGTGCGCATTACCTAGAGTTGTTTTGAGTTTTCCTTTTTCAGTTTTACATTGTAATGTAGTGTTTTATCTTTTTTTACTATGACATGATTTGTTTCATTATTCACTGATGTGTGATAAATTCCTGACATGTGAAAAGGGGAGGACCTGATTCCTAATTGTGGCACATTAATTGTGATGTGATTAAACCTGTACGAGCAAGTCAGTGTCATCCAGAGCAGATAATATCTTGACATTAAGGACTAGATTCTATGATTCATGTGTTCAGAAAATGTGGTTATTGTACTTGTGTGGTGTGTCTTTTGGTCGGTTGGGTTAGAAAATGTTAGAGGAGGTGTTCTTGGATTTTGAGGTTTCACTCTAACTTTCATACAACATAGGGTGGTTTATCATTGAACTTTGATGACGGTAGCAGTGTTTTAAGTGTAGTGAGATCCTTGAGAGGTATATCACGAGGTGGTTGTTCATACCCCTCTTTTCTTTATGGGTTTGGTTTTGAATTATCAATGATGATAATAATTTTAGAGGTATATGATGTAATGGACCATACTTCTCTGGTCCATTAATTTCTGAAAATCTAGCGTTTAGGGTTTTTTGGGAGGTAATAATGACTCATTTCAAGAGTTATCCAAAATTCTAGTTTTTCTAGCAGTAGGACATCTAAAACATGAGTCAAAATATTGGCTCCAAATGGTGGGTTAGGACTGGTGGGTGAGGACCAGTAAGTCACGACGGTGAGTTGTAATGGTGAGTCACACCAGTAGGTCATGACAGTGAGTCGCGATGATGACTCGTAATGATAGGCCATAACGGTGACTCGTCCAACCGTGACTCATTAGACAATGAGTCATCCAATAGTGAGTTACCCAACTTTTACTCATATACTAGTAGATCACACCGGTGACTCATCCACTAGTGACTCGCGGTGATAGATCAAAAAATAATGAGTCATTTCTGATAGTTTTTCAAAATTTCAGAATCTTCTTAGTTTTTCTAGTTTCACCCCTTTAACAATTCCTTTGACATAAAAAAAGTTTAAGACCATATTTAAATGGTTTTTAATCCATTTCAAGGGATATGTAGAATATATTTATTTTTCTAAAGGTTAGAGAGGCCTCTAAATGGAAAAAATGCATGGTCTTTGTAATGATCTGACTTTAATGGATTTTATAACTGTTCCTCCCATTGATATAGGATCTAGCCTTTCAAAGGTTGAGACTCCTTATTTTCTAGGCATTTCCCTTTTATATTGATACAAGAAATTCCCCAGAACCTTTCTTCCCATGGATTAATGTGTTTGTGTTGTGGGCTTGGATCACATTTTCCCTGGAGTTTTTATAATGTATACACACCACATGTCTTGGTGCAATAAGGAGGTGGTGATCATATTTTCTTCAAGGTAGGGATCCCATCATCTCTCTTTAATTTTTGTATCTTGTGGGGTCCGTGTAAAATGTTTTCCATTTGTGAATATAAAATAATTACAAACAAATAAGGATAAATGAGTCGGTTGGGTTTGGAAAAAGTGACACATGCTTATGTTTTATTATTTGTTGTTGATATTGGGTTTTTATGGGACAATCACCCAATAAAAATCCTGGTCGTTGGTGGTATTTGTTTGTGTACAAAATGTTCTATGGAATGAATGATTTTTATTCTTAGCTGAATGTTTCAACATGAAAACTATTAACCACATATACATGGCTAATAAATAGATGTCCCATGATAAACCAGTTTCTTTGATTACCCCCGAATAAAGATTTTACAGATCTAGTATGTAGATGTGGATGGAAAATACATGAAAGCTCAGTGCCGATGATGTTATCTCCTCAATGGTTCACTCCACTATTGTTCTAGTTCCACGAGGTCACTTCATGACTTAGTGGTTCCATCGTGGTTCATGGTGTTCTAGATAAGGGAATTATTGTATGTTTTCCAGAGTTATTACATTTATGTAGATGTCAGATCCATGAATACCCGATCCTAATGATTTCCTCTCCTCAATAGTTCACTTCCGGTTTTCATTGGGGTCCGAACAAGGTAGGGTTAACATCTTATACCTGGGTCAATACAAGGTCAGAAAGGGAAACCTCAGGAACACATAGGGCTGAGAAATTCCCTCACCTATTTTCCTATTTTTGATGTTGGCCCCTTTGGGGTTCTGTTTTTGTGTTCCAGGTTTGGTTCCACCATTGGTTGATTCTTCTATGCTCCTTTATCCTTTCCCTTCGTGAAATCCCACACTATGGACTGGTTCAAAGGTTTATTTGGAAAATTGGGATACTATTGGTGGACCTGATGATGGAGTTTATGATCTTGGAGGATCTTGGGTGCAGAATTCTTGTGGCTAGTTCCAGTGTGGGTTTTCCATTTTATTTTTATTGTTTGGTTCTAACTTAGCTTCAAAGTGATGGTCACACGTGTATTGTGGTGTTTCTAGGTGGGTCTGGTCATAGATAAGGTTATTTTCCCATCATCTCAATGGCTCCTTGTGATGGTCTACTGGTTCTCACTTAGCCTTAAAATGAGTTTTTTGGTGGGTTCTCACTTCACCAAAAAGAGTTTTTAAAAATTAAAAAATTATTTTTTGTTAGTATCATTCCCCCCCAAATTAACAAGTGGAATTAAAGAATAGATTATTGTTAAATATGAGTATGTTTGTTTTGGATTGTTTGGTGGTATGGTTGGGGGCTTGGCTTGTGATGTGGGGTGGCAAAGGTGGTGTAATGGAATCTAAGGTGGAGATATTGATTGATTTTGGGATGGATGAATAGTATTGTGCAGTGGGGTTACCAAGTATTTTTGTGATGTAATGTGTTTCTGGGTGTGGCTGTAAGTTGTGGGTTTATTTTCTTTAGAGGATTGATTGACTGGAATGAACTTAAATAATGATAATGGTAGTGGTTGTTATGCGTAATTCTCTATGAATTTGTCCATGAGTGGCATGCCCAAATATTTACTCTGTGTCTCAGTATTGGATTTTTTATGACCAGAATGGGTGTTAAACGGAGTAGAATATGAAGTGGGTTAATTTACCATGGTTGATCTTCCTCTGTGTATCTTTTTTTGTGTGTTTCTTTTTGTGTGTTGTACTTAGTAGTTTTTCTAGATAGTGATGGAATGAATAAATGAATAGTTAAAAAAGAATTAGAATTCTTTAGTTGAATTTTCTTGGGGCATGATTTGAGTTTGTGGATTATTGTGAAGTGGATTTCATTTATCAACTTTAGATGTGACCATCGTTAATGCTGATAAGTTCATTTAGAAGTAGCATCAAAGTTGGAAGTGTTATGGGGTGGTTGGTTGCTTTATTGAGAACCTATAGGTTGGGCTTGAGTGTCTAATACTATATACGTATTCCTTTATTTTTTTCTTGTGTTTTCAATATGCACCCACCTTAGTTGAGAACTATGTGTCGAACACCCCCATTGTTATGGGGGATGGTGTATTTCCCAAACATAATAGTGGGAGGATGGATGGATTTCCACATTTTATTCCCTCCTCCCTTATCCAAGCATTGATGGCCCAAGATACTTTTAGTAGGTGGTGTTTTTTGGGGCCCAGGTGTGTATGGGTTAGTTGTGTTTTCCCAGGTGTCTTCAGGATGATATTTGTTGTGATTTTTTTGGTGTTTTAGGATGTGATGTGGTATGTGACCCAAGTGTATGTGGGGAGGAAATAGATGTCAGGCATGGGTGTGTGGGGGTGATATTTGATGATCTTCGTTTTCCTAGGTTGCAGGGCTCGCTGTGAGGACTAAGTGTGTGTGGTAGAGTTGGGACGTGGTTCTTTCATAATAGGTTGGTGCACCCAAACATTTTCTGTTAGGGTGTGAGAGTAGCTAATTAGTGGGAAAGAAGTGTGAGATACCCTATCACTAATGTGATTACTATATTACTTTATATAACTTGTGTTATTTGGTGAGAGTGTCGTGGTGAGGTGGGGAAGGTTAGTATTCCTGGTTAGGTGATGTTGGTTTTCTATTTTCTCATCGGACCATTAGTATTCTTCTCCCACATGTTCATGATAGATTTTTGTTTTCCGACTGATTATAATTGTATACTCACCCTACATTATAAAACATCTTTCTGGTTTCTAAGTGAACTATGGGGCCTGTGATGGACATTACTATCTTGGCCTTTTGGACAGTTGTTGTTTCACTGCTTAGCCTTACTTTTGGAACATTTTTGGAGTTTTTTTTATTGTTTAACAGTTTTATTTTAAACAAGAATGTGGGATGGATTTTTTATTTCATATATATATATATATCTTAGAGTTGTTTTGGGTTGATAAATCTTATCTCCCAATCTTGGTTACTACATAAAGTTCCAAGGATCAAATAACAACTTAAAGGGGTGGGGGTTGAATTAGTTGTTCACTTTTAATATGCTTCAAAACTATTAGCAACGTAACCCCTTCCACTTATTATGATTTATATCCTTATCAAATTTTAGTAAATACCTATTCATGAAAAAGTAGGTATGAAATAAAATCACACAAGATTTACAAGGTTTAACCTTAGTTTGAGAACCTACACCCTTTCCATATCCACTCCTATGGGTCTATAGAAATCCACTATTATGAAGAAGTGAATACAACTAGTGCCAAATCCCATTAGACACATTCTATGTCCTTACAGGAAAGATTATACTAAATCCCATTTGTTTACAAATTTTTATTTAAAACAAATGATCCAATCAAAAGAATTAATACATTATTGAAAATTATCCACAAATTATCAATCCGAATTGGATAGATTTCATTCTCTAAATCTGATGATGTTGGATCCAATTTTTTCAATATAATGATGTAGGATTATAGATAGAATTTTCATAGAATGATGGGGAAATTTTTTTTCAGAATTTTGGATATGATTTTCTCATAATTCTAGTGCCGATATTTTCAGAATTCTGGATCCTATTTTCACATAATTCTTATATTGATTTTTTTAGAATTTTGGATCCATTTTTAACAGAATGGTGGGGCTGATTCTTCTCACAATGAAATGTAAAACTCAAATTCTAATAGAATTATCCATACAATTTTTCTTCAATCAGATGGTAACATTCACTTAGATTTCCCCATCACTCTTCCTTTTGTGCATTTATAGAAATTTTAAAATAAACAAGTTATATGATCGTGTATCTATAGCCAACTTAGAAACCAAGAGCAGGAAACTTGAAATTTTTCCCGCTTCCTCAAATCTCAAAACTCCAAAAATATATCTTATTTAAACTTTATATTTTACTTTGTAAAACCTCATTATATTTCTCCATGTCTTATAGAAAAGTGAATGTTAGGTTTGACCAATTTAATTCTTCTTTGTAATTGGATCATTATAAATTCATTCTCAATAAAAAAT
This sequence comes from Viscum album, assembly GCA_963277665.1. Taxonomy (NCBI): domain Eukaryota; kingdom Viridiplantae; phylum Streptophyta; class Magnoliopsida; order Santalales; family Viscaceae; genus Viscum; species Viscum album. The sequence goes on along the minus strand of OY728157.1, from coordinate 1,140,563,359 downwards.
GCTAGATCCTATTTTTCCTAAATTTTGGTGCAGATTTTTACAGAATGATCGATGCAATTTTTGTTGGATTCTAGTATCAAATTTATGGATAAATTTTTTTATAAGTGTATGATGTAAAATTAGAATGGTACTATAAATCTTCTCTATCTCTTTCTCTCATAATGAATTATTTCTGAATATAGGATTATGATATAGATTTTCTCGATCTAATTTTTGCAGGATTCTCATGCCGATTTTCTTAATCAAATTTGTGTAGGATTATGGCCCCAATCATTATCAATACTATGTAAATATAATTATTATGGAATTATCATTATGATGAAATTCCTATTACAATTTAATTCTCAATTTTATGAAAATATTAATTTCTTGAATCCTCTATACCATTTCCTCAATGGATTTTATCATGAATGTTGTCATGATTTTTGAGAACATATTGACCAGAAAAGAATCATCTGATTTTGATTATGAAATTACAAACTTTATAACTTCTTAATTCACATTAATTTTTCAAAAAATCATCAGAAACTTCATTATTTATCTAATTACAACAAAGATAGACTCCTAAAAACAATAAATTCTACCTCTGATTCTTTTGGATCTGATGAACTAAATACAATGCAGATGAATCTGATTCTTGGAAAACAAAACATTCTAATACAAGTAGGACAATTGTAAACAAATATAAAAACTTTTTTAAAACAATTAATAAAATATTTACTTCACTACAAAAGGTTAATTAATCAATCCTTTTGAGATTTGTATACCCTTGATGTTGGTCACCACCCCGGGGCCTACTGGAGGCGGGATTTAGGGGGTTATTATCTCTCCTTCTCCATTAATATCTCTAGAGAGGAATCTTTGGAGGTAAGTGGTCATCAAATTATATAACCAAATCATCTTATTAATGTTATTAATTTTTTTTGATTCATTTTTTCTATTTTAAGGGGGTATTGATTCAATAGTTACAAAAGTAGTAAGGATTTATTTCATAGTATCATTTTGGACTGATATTGTTTATTTATATTTTTTTGATAGAATTTTATGATATATTCTACTTAAATTTTTTTTATTTTCATCTACTTTATAATTTATAGGGTTCCATGCTTTTATTAAATTATTCCTCTCTTTTGTTTTTAAAACAATCATGTATATATTTTTAAGAAAAGTAATCCATAATTCCTATTTGATCTATAAACAATTTATTCCATGTCCACGTTCATTACAATTTTATAAAGAATTTCTTTTTGATGATAAAATGATTATTTATAGTCATTTTCATCCATATTTAACTTCATTTTTAATTTTTAAAATAATCTTATTGTACTTTTCTGAACAAGGTACTTTTGGAATATTTTTAGTGTTAAAGGAGCAATTGTTTTAACATTTACCGAATAAAATATTTTTCTCACTATCATGATTATTTTTTAAATTGAATCATACATTAATAGTTTCCATGGTTATTTTCACTGAAAATATTTTTTCTCAAAGATATGGGATTATTTACTTAAAATTTTAGCAGAATAATAGATCATGAATTTCTAAAAGCAGTGGATATAATTTTTAATGTGATTTATATAATCATTCTTATAAAAAGTTTTATGGTAGTTATTTTTCATGTTTTACATCTATTTTATTTTGAATTTATAAAAAAGTTTTTTTACTAAAAAACCTTCATTTTAATTAATTGATGGCCTTCCTTCAACCTTTATTGATTTATGGTTTTTTGGTCATTAACATTACCATGAGAAAATTTCCTATCACAATGCATCATTAAACTAGATATTATTTTCACCTATATATCCATATATTAAGTATAATGGATTTATATGATATCATTTCAACCACATTAATGTTTTAGCAAATATACAATATTTATATATATTTAATAATGTGAAGAAAACTTATTTGAAAATTTATTTCATTTACTCGGTAAATATTCCATATTATTGATTCAAAATAGATAAATGTTGATTTATATGAAATTTTGAGAATCAAATATATTAATTATTCTATATATAATGAATTAATTGTATGTGTAAGTGATATGTGGGACTTGGTTGTTAATAGCCTCTCGATGCATCGATAGGTCTCACGAGACAATACATATTGACACATTAGTTAGGTAATTAGTTCATAAAAACCCATTTAATGAATGTATCATGGCCAATTACATGATTGTATGATTCATGATATCTTGGTAGAGTACTTGATGGTATTATCATGAATCTGAGGATTTATGAATATCCTTTACTAAGAATTTAGTTTTAACAATCCATGTGATTCTTATGTTTTTATTATACATAGATGTAATTTGAACTCAAGATATTGATTGAATGAAATGTGTTCTGATTATGCACTATTCTATATTAATTAATCCTTATTTACTGATTTTAGACCCCATGTTATATATAGGAAAGAATCATACAAAATGAATTTGGAAATTTTAAATATTATAGGGGTGTAATTTGTAAACTAGTGTTTAGATTTTAGATCTGATTATTAGAACCCATAAAAGTGGGTTTTTTGACATGGAATGAGGTTCAAGAGATAAAGAGGTGGATAAGGAGGGCCTCAAATGGTTATGTGGTGGTTATTGTAGCCATGTATATACCACACCATAGGCTAACCGACACCCTCCACCAACTATTCCGTGGCCTTTAAAGGGGGAATATTTATATTTTCTCCCTCAAATTTTCAGAGGGTGAACCCCCTCTTCCCATTTCTAGTTTTGTAAGATGGATGAGATTCTTCTACCCCTCCCTCCTCTATTCAACCTTGATATAGGTGAGGTTATTTGGATTTTTTCATAGATATTAAAGGTACTTTATTCCTTATAGATATGTATATTCATATCTTACTATTAATTCATATGTTTCCATTTCTATATTTATATTTTTTGGGTCTGATTCCACTAAAGCATGGTGAAATCAGATGGTCTTCATGGGGATTTTGTAGGGACTGTATAGAGGATATCCCATGATGGTGTCTACTATTTGTTTCACATCATTATGATATATGTAAGACACAATTATGGGTATTATTAGGTTTTTGGATTATATTATATTATGTTGACAATTGAATCATATCATCTCAAGTTGGGTCTTTTTCTTTTCTTTCATAGGGGACATCTTGAGGTGATGTCGACACAAAATTGCTTGGTGATTTGGTGGGGTTATGTTGTAACCTCAATTTTCTATGGATTTTTCCGTAGATTAAATTAAATTGGGATTTTTGTTAAAAATATTGGATTGTAAATTGTCTTAAGATGCATTCAATAGTATTTTATAATTTGTGAGCAAGAATTTGGTGGAAGTATCAGTGCGATGAGGTCAACCGGTGACCTTCTAGAAATTTATTTCAATTTAACTTAAAATTTAAATTTTTTAATGTTATTATTATTTAAATAATGAATAATAAAATTAAGGAAATTTATTATTTTTTTGGTTTTTTATGATACATGGACTCTGGTTCTTTATTCGATGGCTGGTTGGGCTTGGCGAGCCTCAACTTGGGTGGTTCAACTAATTCAAAAGGGGCTTTTCTTTAGCTTAATTAAGGTGGTCCTTATGCATATAACCTTGTTATTATGAATTTGGTTATATGTATGTGAAATATGTGGCCACTCCAATTTTGGTAATGGGCCTCATTAAAGTTTTTATGTTCTTTAAAAAAATGGAAGCCCTTTACCAAATTGAACAAGGTGCTGAAGGCCCTGATGGACCCTCATTTACCAGTAGGAAATATTGAATACTAATGGATGATAATATTAATATAACTTATATCATAGAGATATAATAACTCCATGAGGGATTTTAATTGACTAAATGTAAATGAATAAGGGTTAAAATTAGTGATAAGTGACTTACTGACCCCTTGATAGAGAGGGGTGATGACCTGGGTTGAATAGAAAAATAGTTGGCCATGAGAGATAACCTATAGTTGTTGGGATATTTGAGATGACCCTGGGGTGAGTGTTCATTCCCAACTAGAACATGAAAACGTTTTTGGTTATACCTTGTGAAAACTGGTGAATGATTCGAGTGTTTGATCCAACCTAGAAATCATAGGAAAGGGAATAGATTTAAGGCCATCTCTCTATTATGACTTTACTAAGAGGCAAAGAGGAACTCAATGAAACTCAAATGGACCATAGTGGGTTCCATAATGACTTCTATCCCTAGTGATAGGAGTTATATAGGAATGGACATAGATGGTACATAATGTCTCCTTAGAACCCGTACCTATAATGTGTTTATGAGGGGTAGTGGATAGAGGTAATGGGTATTTGGAATTCACCTAACCCATTTGTTTTTTTATTTCAAATATTTATTATTTTTTAGCTATTTTTTCCCAAACATTTTTATTGTAACCCAACCTATGGGCATGATGAGATTTTATGGTGTTATTTGGGACGAATAGATATAATTCCTAGGATCTAGATTTAAGACTTATGTGATATTGGTGTAATAAAATTTGGATTTTATGACTTCATTGTGGATACCCATTCGTTCTTCATAGTTTCTAGATATTTATGCATATAATAATTCCTGACACATTGGGTTTTTACCTAGATTCTATATGGGACTCCTTGGATGCATAGGGAACCTAGGATGTCTAGTATGTCAAGGATCCAACTATTCAATGTTAAATATTTTATTATGATAACTATTATTATGATGATATGCCTATGTAATCCCTTATATCTAACTATTCATGCCTTATGATACAATGTGTTCCTAATCAGGATGCCCTAGATTTACGGTATCTATCCATTTCAAATGGTGAAAAGAAGATGGTTTATATTTTTGGATCACCCAGGACTCCTAGGAACCAACTGTGACCCATTATTTATACATTGAGTTTGGAGAGATTCCCATGATTCCTAGGATCTAGCTAGTGAGACATATATGATGAGATGTTTTATCATTTTGTTATAATCACTTGGGATTCATTGGTTACACCCATGGATCCAATATTTATATGGTCATGTCAATCATCGTTATTTCAAGAGAAATGTTAGTGATGTACAAATAATATATTGTTGATCAGGGTCACAATCCTAATGATCGTCACTGATTATTGGTACTAGTGTTGGGAATAGTTACCCTAAGAATTTTTGGTCCAAATTTCCACCATGTTATGGTCAGATACACACCAACACTTGATGAATATAGATGTATGGTAGTTATATTTTTCCATAATATATGTTTTTTTTATTTCAATTGAGCATATCATACACATATAAACTTCATTTAGAGTAAATGTACAAGACTATGTTAGTGGTTCCCTACTATGTTATGTTCTCAAAACCTACTTGACTAACCATATTACTTGGGTACATTATTATACCTCCCACTTATCATAGGTATAGGTTGGGTAGAGATCTGATACGATGTTGATGACTGAGATGAGAAGATCGAGAAGGATTAAAGGTTGGGTTAAAGAAGAGACTCAGATATGTAGTTGAGCATCTAATATTTTAATTTTAATCTTTCATTAAATCTTATTTGTATATGTGATCATCATAGTGGGAGATCATCCATTAGATTACACTATTCCTTCTTTATTATAGATTAGTACCGAAAGGGTTATTTTATATATCTTGTGTACTTTTATTATTATTATTAGTACATGAGACATGGTAATTTTTTTATTACCAATTACTCTAATAAGGGGTTATAGTCACACTATGGAATTACCCTAGGCCCTGCTACTAGATGAAAGCCTCTAACATATGGGGAGGTATTCCTGATGTTTTATGAAGGACTGGGCCAAGGCATTAGTTGAGTGACCAATGAACCAGGACATCAGAAAGTTGTATCAGTGGATTCATTTTCTTTTTTATTTCTATCTGGGGATTGGTTAGATAGATGAAATATTAATGTGGATGAACCAATGATGGATATTATATTGGTTTATCGATAACACTTTGTTATGAATTGAAGGTTACTAGGGATTGGATTGATCTTATTGATGGGTGATGTTATATTTTTATATTATTTTTTTACTTGATTAAATAACATTGTAGTCTAAGGTTATTGATTTTTAGGGATATCATCTCTTAGAACATAGGAAAGGGGATACTGGTTGGATTTCTCTCTTGTCCTATAGATGCATGGGGTGTCTCATGCATCACATCAGGAACATATGATTCACATGACATATCATCTTGCTAGATTTATTATTATCACTAAAAATTGATTCTATGTTATTTAAAGTGCCAAAAACTAATCATATGGTGTTTTACCATATATGTACTTGGTTTTATTCTACTCAATTTGGATCAAATTTATATATTTTTTATGGAAGTCTATATGGATCTTTAATTTGACACACCTTGTCGACAATCATGTGGTCCCATAGAATATTAGATATGAGAAAAACCTTGTTGGTATATATGATAATTTTATTCCTTATAGGTAAAACCTAGAGGGAATTTATAATACTTGCTTCTAAAATAAATTAAGCTTGATTATTTAAAGTCCTAGTAATAATCTATATGGGGGTTTCCCTTATATCTTGGAATGAAAATTTACTTAACCGAACTATGCGACACCATTTTCTTGGTATTAATCATCTTGGAAAATACTATTATGTATATAAATGTTGACTGATGAGGTTTTTATTCTAGAGGGGTAAGTCATATTTATGGACGATCGGTGAGAATCAGTTCCCTAGTGTGTTATTGATTCAGAATGACATGTCTAGATAATTTATATGTGATACCCCTGAGTAGAAATTAAAATCTATACTACTATGGGTTTTAATATCGTAACATGTTTTCTCATTATTTATGGACATGAAAGACTTTACGTTGATCTAGGAGGTAATACCTAGAGACCATGGGATACAACACATGGTTTAGTTAATATTATTCTATTTTATTCAATGGTAATCCATGCGAGGGGTTATCCCAAGTTAGAGAGTTCCTTAAAAATGAAAATTCATGGGTAGATACATTGGGACTTCTTAAGGTTAAGCACATTGAGTCCTGATTCTTTTGGATTGAGGTTGGTTTTAATGGAGGAATATTTTAGGGCTAGTCACTATTGGATTTTTATTTTCATTATCATCATGGTGAGATCATAGGTGGAATCTAATGACTGGAATGTGATCATGTTGTGGCTAAGTATTTGGTTGGATCAACAAACTGACATGTATTGGAGCATAGTCAATGTTCTTGGTTTTTCAACCAACTTTCATGGTGTGAAATTTACAGGATCCTCTATTAGGTAATGTGATTAGGTGGCATGATATTCTATACATTCTATGATAGATGAAGAAGAAATAGTACGTTACGGTTGGTCATAATACCCCTTTAAAATGTAAATTGGTATGTTTTTGGGTGAAAGATATCATACAAAAGACCCCAATGAGTCCTTTTAAGATAGAGAAACTTGGGTAAATGAAGAAACCAAAGATGTCCCTATATAATAGTGGATACATATGAGTTAGATCGAGTGTGGTGGCATGAAAGATCAGGGTGAATTCTGGTAAGGTATTGACAATATTAGGTGAGAGTGTCTTGAAATAAGAGTAACACAATTGGGGATAGAACCCATTTATGTTTCACTCTGGGAGTGGTATAAAGTAAACTATACGGTGGGGAGTACACATTTGACATTATGGGTGCAACCTGAAATTTAGAGGAATTTTAGCATGTGTTAAGGATAATATTTTAATGAGATGATAATGTGAAATAGTTGATGATTCAATATTGGAAATTAGGTATGAGTAAGATCACTACATCCACTTGTTACATGTGGTAACGAACAAATAACCCATCTTGGAAGCAGAAACCTCATGCATGAAAGGTCATCAGTTTGATATGACTAGTTATTAGATGGTTCTTATGGTATTTTTATGATGATGAAAAAATAGATATATATTTATCCAAAATCTTTATCGAAGTATATGAATAATTTAATGTGTGATATCAAATGGAGTCAGTGAATTTTTATCAGGATCGAGATGGTTTTAGTTGGATCTGAGTGTATGTAAGATAGATGGTATGCTAGTGCTTAGGGAGAGAGATCTTGATAGCTATGTTGGTTAATTGAATACCCAATAGTGGGATTGCACTATGGTTTAGATTTAACTTTGGTGAACATGCTTGGATAATCATGGAATGAATCTAGTGTTCAAGGAATCAGGATATGGTGTCTTGATATCATGTTGGTGGGTGCATCTATTTGTTTTTGATATGGGTTGACTAGTGGAGATCTGACCAGTTATTTTGTGAAAGATTTGATTTGGTTTCCGTGGAAATGAACCTAGTGCATTAATAGAACATTCAATGGGTTTTTGGGCTAAGCTTTTATTGGATATAAGTATCAAAAATAATAATTTTATGGTGTAAGTTAATTCCTATAGTGGGGAGAACCTTATGATGAATGAAATTTTGGATAGTGGTATGTAGGTATCTTGGGTTAAAATGTTGCCTTAGAGTTCCATCATGGATCTTTATAGTGATATGATCATTGAATTGATCTTTTGGGAACTCCAAAATTTCATTAAGTTTTAGTAAGGAAGTACATGAAGTTCTTAAATATGGAACATAATTATATTCATGTGAGTTTGAAATTGAAATAGGTATGGTTTTATGTTTGGATATCCATCAAGTCTTCTTGAGGGTGATGAGTAGTATGGTGTGGAGATTTTAAGCTTGTGTTTAGTATGAGTGAAAAAATTTCCTGGGAATATGGAAAATTTTAAAATTTTAAGGGTTATCTTTTCATGAATCATTAATATTTGAGTTTTTTTGGTCAAAAACCCTCAGAAAAGGTTTTTTATAATTGGAAGGGGGTTCAAAACACAAATCAGGTTATCGGGAGACCCCAAATGGGTATGCGGTGGCTATTGCTACCAAGGATCTAGCACACAATCAAATAGTTTGTGGAATCCACTATCACCCCAATGAATATAAAGTACAAAAAATTTACATACCCCCTCCAGTTTTTAGATGGGGTAATCCCTTATCATTCCTCCAATTTGGAGCGATGGTTGGGAGGCTTGTCTCCCCTTCCACCTCTCTTCACCTATGATATGGGTGGGGTTTCTTATTGTTTTTATGGATATTTATGGTATTTATTTCCATCTAGATACCTCAGTTCATCACTTCCTATTCTCAAGTTAGTTTTTATTTCTCCGGGGTTAGGTTTTGACTACGATTCCACTAATTCATGTTGGAATTAACCATTATTTAGGGGGTTTCCATGTGGCTTGCATAGAGAAGATCACATGTTGACATCTTTTATTCATCACACATATTTTTGATAGAGGTAGGCCAAAACATTGTTATTTCATATACGATAATATTAAATTAAATTAATATGAAAATTGAACCCTCATTGCATGTTGGTGATTTTCTTTTTCTTGTGTAAGGTATAGCCTGAGATGAAATCAGTATGTCATTGCTCAGTGATTTGGTGGAATTATGTTAAGCTACAATTTTTCAAAGGGTTTTACTTAGATTAAATTTAATCCATATTTTTCTTGGAATCATTTTTTTGGAATTGATTGGGTTCATGTTTAAGATTATGCTATAGGTCATGGGTGAGAATTTGGTCTTGGTTCTGGTGTGACAAGTTCAACCAAACTACTTCTAGGAATTTAAAATAATTTAATTGAAAAATAAATATATTTTAAATGTTATTGAAGTAAAATAATTAATTATAAATTGATTAGAATTGATTAATTTAGTGATTTGGTTTTTGAGAAAGGACCTTAGGTGTTTTTGATGTTGTTCAAATGGATTTGGTGAGCCCTAACAGGGGTAATTGAGTTTCGTTTTAATGTGGTATCACTTAGTTTTATGGTAATTTGTACATATAAATATTACCTGGGTATTTTTTATTTTCTTATATAAATGTGGAATGTGTGGTCCCACCATTGGACCTTTAAAAATTATTAAATTTGATTAATTATAATTGAATCCCTCGATCGAATCGCATATGGTGTACAAGGATCCGATGGACCACCGTATACTGGATGGATATCTGATCAAGAATATAAATAAAATCTCAAGAATCATGAAAAAAACCCCATGGGGTATGTGAAATATGTAAATTTAGATGAATAGGGGGTATCACCCAAGTGATAAGTGATATAGTAACCCCTGGTTAGAGAAGGGTAATGGCATGGGTTACATAGCCTAGGGGATGACCATAAGAGATGCCCTAAAGCCTTCATTATATTTTAGATAACCATGGGGAGAGTGTTCCTCCCACAATACAATGTGACTTCTTGGGTTATTAGACCCTAAATAGACTGGTGAATGAGTTTAGTGTTTTGACCGAACTAGGATGCATGGAAAAGATAATGGACTTAAGGCCATCTCCCTAGTTTGACTTTCCTAAGATGCCAATAGGACATCAGTGATAACCATGGGGACCCTTATAAGTCCCCCTTTAACTTTTTACCCTAGTGATAAGATGAAATTTAGATAATGTAAATATGGTACTAGTTGTCCCCTTATAACCTATAATAATGATGTGTACCCGGGGGGATGTGGAAAGATGTGATGGGTTTTGGGCATTTAGAAAATTCCAAACTTATGAGTTTTTATACACATATTTATTCTTGATGTTGTTGTAGATGCCCAAATGTTCTCCATAGTACCCTACCTATGGGACTAATGAGATGTGATGTTGTTATTGGGGATGCCTAGATGTGCTTCATGGGATCTGGCTTTTGAGCCTTATATAATACTGATGTGGTATGGTTTGGATGTGATGACATCATCATGGATACTCTGATATGCTTCATGGAATCCAACTACTGAGCCACATAAGAATAAATGTGATGTTGATATTTGACATTGGGTCTATATATTATTCCCTATTTATCACCAATCCCTAGGATTCCAAGTATATCTAGGATCCTTTCATTTAGGTTTGGGGATTTTATTATGATCAATATTATTTTGATGATATTCTTGGGTTGAACTTATGATTAAACCAATCGAGAATGATGATATAATGTGTTCTTGATTAGCATGGCATGAAATAAAACAACATTTCTTACATGAAAATTAAATCATTTTTAAGATAAGAAGTATACTAGTGATACAATATGGGATCCAAAGTTTTAGTATGGTGGAAAAATTTTCATTACACATCCCATATACATAATAAAAAATAAAAATTATTTAAATCTGAACTATTTTTATTCCTAAAAGATATCATTTTATACTTAGTACATGTATTCTCTTAAGGATATACATTAATGAAATGTGTTATATAAAACCCATTAATTGGAGGGATGACATATAAAGAATAAGAGACATGAATCAATAGTTCCTAGCTGAGAATAATAATAATAATCATTTCATAAGCATGGGATCATCATCATAAGATAAAGGGAAACATTGGATAAGGTCACAAAATTTGGTATATTTATAATAATTAATCATCATAACTTAGTGGTCAAATACCACATGTAGTTTTGAAAAAAATATAACATCAAGTTCACACATAACATATGGGAAAAAATATTAACAACATAATTATGAATAGATCTAGAATCATGTTCATTCATAATACACATAATATAGTGAGATATAACACATTACCTAATGAATTATAGGTCTATAATTCTAGGTCACCCACCACATCATTAAATTCTTATAATCATGCTTTCCATGATGAATGTAAAATAATCAATGTTGTGAAATTAACCCATGTAATGGAATGAATTTTATAAATTTTACATAAATGATAAATTAATAAAAATCATTTATGGTTCCCAAATGAATAATGAAAATATTATTTTAGCAGAAAAATATCATCATTCTTGAGTGGATGATAAATAACTCAAGATTAATTGATGTGATGTTTTGGATATGAATGTCTTTTCGAAGAAGTATTGTAAATGTCCTAGTAATTGTTTTGAAAATTTAGAAACATGTATATCCTCAGAAAGAGAATGTAAATGCTATTGGAAGGACATTTTTAGGATATTAAAGGAATAACCCTACTTAAAATAACATGAGATAGGAAATAAACCAAAATAAATAGTTGGGTTCAATATCTCTCTTTCCTTAAATCCCACTTTGTTTCATCATGTTTTTGCCTCCAGAATAATATTCATTGGTTTATTAAAACTTGGAAGCATAAGAGAAATATGTTAATTTTTTACACTCTTGATCAATTATAATAATTGGATTATATTATGATTTTTATTGTTAATGATGAAAAAATTTGATATCATATTTTACTTAAAAATATCCCATTTTGTTTCTATTTTTCTATTTTTGTTTAAGGTCATTTATGCAAAAGATAAACTAATTATAGAAGATTATAATTTATTTAGTTAAATATTTAATTTTTTTATATAATTTATTATAATCATCCACAAGTATAGTAATAATAAATTAATTTGAAACATCCTCATTGGTAGTTAGCCGACTGTAAACGAGGCACTATTCAAAGAAGACCTGAAAGATATATATAATATATGCTTATATTAATAATAAAAATTTTAGGGGGAATTAAAATTAAAAAGATAATTGTAACATAATATTTAATTTTATTAATAAGTTTTGGATTAGATATAAAAATGAGGATATGAAATTAGAATAGGAGAACAATATAAAAGGATGAAATTAAATTACCTATTTGTTGATGTTGTTCCATTTCTACGACCCATAAAATCATGAAATATTAGTGTTTTATTACTCTATAAATTTCTCTAAATATTATAAGGGGATTAAAAGAGGGTATATTGATAATATTTTGTCCTATATAAGTGTGGTAGGAGTAATGTTTCCATGGTAGGTTTGATGGGTTATTTATACTTGTGGAGAGGGCTATTTTTGAGATAAAATACTGAATAAAATATATTATCTAAAGTATACATTATAATATATTTTTTTGAAATTATAAATCATATATCAATAAAATAATATGGTTTTAGGAATTTAAACCCCATTATAACCAAAATTCATTATTTTATTAAAAATCAAATAGGAAAAAGAGAAAATTTGTTATTTTATTGGAATACTTTTGACTATAGAATTTGGAAAATAAGTTTTAGGTTTGGATATTATTATCATCATTTTTAAATGAACCATTTATATTATTAAATTTATTTTGAATCAAAATAACCAATTTAACTATTATAAATTCATTATTATATCATCATTATGTCATAAAAAATGAAGTATTTAAAAAATAGTATTTTTAATATTCACATAAAAAATATGTTTTTTTATTGAATTATCAAAAATTAAACTCTAGGAAATTTTAATGTGATAATTGTAAAACTATAATAATTTTATATAAATAATTGTATAAACATGGTATTTTTAATTTTTAATATATAAAATATTATTTTTATAAAATAATTTTAATTAAAGTTTATTTAAAAATATGATTATAGTTTCATTTGGTTTCTTATAATTTTTTTTAATTTTATGATTTTTAATATTTATATTTTATTAAATTACATATGATAAATACTATCAATATTACATATTTTTTATTTTGAGGAAAAATTATTATTCAGAATGGTCAGATTAGTATTTATAATGGTTAGGTTACTATTTCATTTGTTAGATTACTATTCCAATGGTCATATTACCTTCTATAAATACTTATTCATTCCTTCATACATTATTTACTACAATTACTCCCAATGTTATATAATTTCATTGTTTAGGATTTTGATTGGTTTACTAATATTCTATCTCTTTTCTGTAGTTTTCTTCATGGAGGAGATGATTCTAACAGATCGCGGTGATCTAAAATTTTCCATTACAGTAGTTCTTTAATAAAAAAATTTTCCCTTGTAATGTTAGAATTTTCATGGTTTAGTTGTCGATAAATTAAATGATCTAAAAAAATGAAATAAAGTGTTGTTGACTTCTCTATGCTTTTTATGTGTATAATACTATATTATATAATATAAGACACATTTATTAAGGAAAAAAATTTAACCTATAAAATCTGGGTCATTATATTCTCCCCCATTTCGAAAATGCATCAGAAAAATTTGAGCTCATATTATCAGTTTAGAATATATGTGGTTACTTATATTTCATCATTTCCTCAAGTTTGAATGTAATCTCTTTATATTTATGATACCGTGAAAAAAATTTACAAGGTGAGTTGTCTAATGGAATAAAAATTTGTATCTACTGTCCAATATCTTTACCTGCTTCTCCTCATAGAGGATTTTATGCTCCAGTTGTACCAAATATGTATTTAGTACATATGAGGGATGAGGCCCATACTTCTTTAAGAGATATATGTAGAAAACATCATGAACACTAGCCATGTTTGATGAATGTGCTAGCTGATAAGATACTTTTCCTATGAAATCAAGGATCTCAAAGGGGCCAACATACCCAGATCTATGATTCAACTTCTTTAAAAACTGTATAATACTCTTCCATTGTGATATTAAAATGGGAAAATTTTATCCAACATGAAACCCCATATCCTTTTTATGGTCGTCATCATAGATCTTCTATCGACTCTGAGAAAAAATTATATATTGTTGGACAGAGAGAACCATTTTTTCATCTATTTTATATGAATGGGTAAAAATATATTTTGTTCACCAACTTCATCCCAAAAGGAGGATTTATATATCACTAACCATATATATCTTCAAATTGAGACACTTTAATAATTTAGTTGAAGAATTTTTTGTATTAGAACTAAATAATGGATGATGTTGATCCCATCCTCCAATAAATTTTATTAAGAAATCTCTCACTATATTCTCAAGAATTTGAATGGTCCTTTTATATTTGCAATTAGTTTTTTGGGGATAATAAATACTGAAATTCAATTCAATATTAATATAATGTTAATTACTTCTCCATAATTTAGAATTAAACCTTGGATCATAATGAAAGATGATAAAAGTGATTTTCCATGTAGGTTTACCACATACTTTATGTAAATCTTAGAAATATTCTCAAGTGGGAAATAATCATGAATAATTATGAAGTGGGTAGTCATGGTGAGTTGATCCACCACAACCCATATCACATTTTTTCCTTTATATTTATTTGATTGACCTATGGAAATGTATAGGGGAATATTCTACCATTTCCATTTGGGTATAGGAAACAGTTGCATCATCCCCTTGGACTCCAATCACTCTTTTTTTTCTAATGACATACCAATCCCTTTGATGAGTACTCATCAATATCTATCTTCCCATTTCCCCATTATAAGTTCTCCCAAAGATCACGATATATTTTGGTACTCTTCGGATGGATGGAGAAATATGATCAATGTGAATTATCCAATAGCTTATTCTTTATCCAAGGTTATTTAGGAACATGATGAATATTTCCAAAACAAATGACAACAACTTCATCAATATGGAATTCATGAAGATTCCCATCCATTACAACTTCTTTCTTCTTTTGTATCTATAGATAATCCCTTTTTTTCCACTTCTATATTCTCCTCGATAGATGGTTTGGAAATTTTTTTTAGAAAGTTAGGATGTATTCCCCACTATTATTATTTCTAGATCCATCCTTTTCATATCAATGAAATATGGTCTTTCTAAATCTTCATCATAGATATAGTAGGAGGTTCCTTTCTACTACAAGAATTAGCCATCGAGTTAACCTTTCTAGGATGGTAGTGAATTCTATATTCATAGTCCCTGATCAGATCTTACCATCTCTATTGATTCATGTTCATCTATTATTAGGTTAATAAATAATTTATAATATTTTGATCTATATATGTGTCACACTTCTTACCATAGAGTTAATGATACAAATTATTCAAGGAAAAAATCACATCTGCTAACTCCATATAATAAGTCAGGTAGTTCTTCACATATATCTTCAACTTTCATGAGGCACAATGTATCAATTTATAATTAAACATGATTGAAAAACACAATAATTTTCTGATGTATCACTTTATATAAGAAAACCTTCTATACATTATGCTAGTGTGAGTACGAGCATAATGATTCACCTCTTCTTGATATACTAAAATCTGTTAACACATTATTCTATCTATATATACTTTACCCTTTTCAAGGTTATTATTTTAGTGGTATTGAAAATCATAATAAATTTCTCAAAAAATGCAGGAAGTACCTCGATTATCTAAGAAAACAATGGATTTTTGTGACACTTGTTTTTTTGGGACATTCCAAAAATTCATTTTTATTTTAAGGGTCCATAGAAATTGCCTCACTTGTGATGAAATGCCTATTGAATGTGACATACTATATCAAAAATTCACAGTTATTGAACTTAGATAACAAATTATATTTCCTTAATGTATCTAGAAAAATTCTTAGATACTCTTCGTGTTCCACCATACTCTTATAGTAAATTATAATATCATTGATAAATACTATAGATAATTTATCGAGGTAGTATCAAAATATTCTATTCATAATATCCATGATAATTTTAGGGGAATTAGTTTTTCTAAATGGAATAAATATAAACTCATAGTTTCCTTACATTAAATAAATATTTTTTGTATATTCATTCTTTACAAACATTTGATGATATCTATAATGAAGATACACATTATATAGGTATTAATCTCATCATAGTTTATCGAATAATCCATCAATAATTTTTAGGGAATACTAGTTCTTTATGGTGATCATATAGAGCTCCTGTTAATTGATACACAACTATATTGATCTATAATTTTTCTTAAAAAAGAGAACCTACACAACCAAAGGAGATTCACTAGGGCATATAAACCCTTTATCCAAATTATCTTGAATCTTTCTCTTTATCTCTCTCATTTCAATCCAGGATATCCTTAATGGTAATTTAGAGATAAGAGTGGATATAGGTATAAGATATATTGAGGTATCTACCTCATGATATGAGGTATTATAAGGTAATTATTTAGGTAATATTTTAGTATACTTTGTTACAAGGATAATTATCTCAAGGTTAATTCTTTTCTTCGACCTAACCATTTGAGAAAGGTATTCTTCTTTAATGGGTATCACCACTCACACAATTGAGAGATTCTCCAAAGTATCTTCATGACCTTACTTGTAATTTTATAGAAGTATGAGATGATTTTAAATGTAGAAAGATATTTCAATCTCTTGGTAGTTGATGTGATCTCAATATAATGAGATCTAGTACATTCCTAGTATACAATTAATTTACACCAAGGGAATGAATACTAAATTCACTTGAAGAATATTCCTAAAGACACTAACTAGATAAGAGTCAAACACATGAGTTGTATTGATCACACCACTATCTATTTTTATAGATTCCTATACTTCATGTTTCAGGGTTTTGATTCAACATTTCTTGGAAATGTGTAAGATATAAATTAATGCGTAGAACCAGAAACAAATAAATTATTTTCCATTATTGAGTGAGGAAGAATTGTACATTATAAAAATTCATTTTCATGTCTTAAATTAGTGGTAGTAATGGAATAAGATTTCAATTTAGCATTAGGATTTAGTGGATGATGATACTGATTACCCTTGACAACCCATGGTTTAGTGAACTAACTTGTATAGTTCCATTTCCCATATAGTTGAATCACTGAACCAAGGGTGGTTCCTTCCATTTATCCTCCATGTTGGCCATATTTTTTTTGTTTATTTAAAAATCATGATATTTTTGGACGTATCTCCCACACCCAAATCATTTACCTATCACATTGAGGCAATTAAAATTTTTATCAATTCTGCATTTTTGATATGCAGGTGACTGGTTCTTATTTCATCATATTTCAGTTGATCTACCATCATGAAACTACATATTTTATTTCATATCTATATTACCATGGTACTATTTTCGTATATCTATATCCAATTTTATTTTACTTTGAAATAATTATTTATAATTCCCAAATTATTATATGGAAAGATAATTTTGGAGGTGTTATTTGAAACCACTAAAAAATCCAACTATTTGTCAATATTTGTTGATAAATAAACTTGAGGCATATCCTGATATCCATGTCAATGTTTCTTTATAAAATGATATAATTATACCTCCATTATCATAAGCTCATGGAATTATACCATCATCTTTATTTTAAGTAGTTGAGGTAAATACTTTTTAAGAAATAACTTCTTAAAGTCTTCCAACTCGAATTCGTATATTTAAACGTTTTTATTGATATTGTTTATAAATTCCCACCATTGATTAGACTATCTATATAAATGATAAGTATGAAATCTGAATTTATCCTTTTAAAAATAGTAGTGAACATAAAATATCTTCTCTATTGAGTCAACCAACTATTCCAGGACAAATGGATCAGAAGATTCTGTAAACATTGGTTGTCATTTTAACACAAATAACTTGATCTATAGATGCTACTTCTTGGGTGAAAGTGTAAATTTTACATAGTTCAGGCTATTATTCATAGTATATGATATCTAGGTAATCATTTACATGATTTTTTAACTCCACCTCCATTTGTGTTGGGAATTTCATTCGAACAATCATTGGATTATCAATCACATGGGTTGTTGGTCTGGGTTCCAGGGGTTCCCTCTATTTTCAAAAATAAAATAGGTTAGAACAAAACATAAACATATAAATAATTATTAAATAATTTATTTTTACTCTCAAATTAATTAAAAATTTATATCTATTGGGATAACTATGTCAATACTTTTTTCTTAAATGATGCATCTATGATCACATAAAATAATAATTTTATAAATTTAATATAAATAATTAATTTAACTATGTGTCATTCAAAATGGTCTTTATAGAGTTTTATATTTACTGATGAATATACCCTATGAGTAACAAACCAAGTGTGTAGCAATTAATTTTTTTCATGTACTAGTAATAATAGAGTTTAAACCCAACCAACCCATTTTAGGGTTATCACCCAAGGTACATCTATCCTAGTGCCACATGCACATATAGTTTCGTGATATAGGTTTCATTACTCGGTAACTAATATCTCTAATAATTAATAAGAACTTAATATGTTTACTTATACATAGACATATCCTTATGGTTTTACCTAATGAATTCTAATCCTAATTACAAAATTATCTAAACTATGCTATAATACCAACTATAAAGACCCAAATTTTCTTACATGTCTATCAAATGTTTTTATGATAAAAAACAAAATAGTGGTACAATATTGGATCCAAAGGTTTAGTATCATTCGAAAATTAGGTTTATATATCTTTTGTGTATAATAAAGCATAAAAATTATTTAAATTATTATTATTATTCCACCTGAAAGATCTCATATTCTCTTTAGTAGACGTATTCACCTGAAAATATTCATAAAATATAGGGGTACGATAAAATACTTGTAAAGGGAGGGATACCATATAAGGAATTAGAGACATTAATCAATTGTACATGGGTGAGAAGAATTATAATCATTATTTTCATAAGCATAAGATCATCATGATAAGAAATAGGGAGTCATTTGATAAAGGGAGGGAATGTGGAATATGCATAATAATAGAATATCATAATATAGTGGTCAAATAATTAACATAATTATGAACAATTATAGAATTATGTTTAGGCATAACAAAAGTAAAAAAAATATAACATCACAATTTTAAACAAAGTTGTCATCATGTTCATGAATAATAAAAATAATATCATGAGACATACCAAATTAAACACTGCATTATAGGGATCATAAATTTCTCAAACTCATGCTTGTGACATAGAATATAAAATAATAATAGTCCTATAATAAACCCATAGAATAGTATAGGTTTCATAAAGGTTACCAAAAGGATAACTTCATGAATATAATTTAGGATTCCAAAAAGTATAAGGGAAATAATATTTTGGTATATTGGATAATAAAAAACTCAATAGGATTAAATGTGATGTTTTGGAAATAAAAATCATTTCGAAAAATGTTGGTAAATGGAGTAGGAAATTATTTTGACAAGGTAGAAACATATATACCCCAAAAAAGTGTAGTAAAAAATGATTTAATGTAATATTTATGTATATTAGTAGAATTAACCAACTAAAAACAATGTGAGATAAGAAATAGACAAGATGAAAGGGTTGTATTTGGGAATCCCCTTACCATAAATATCGCTTTATTTTATTTCTTTTGTATCTCCTAAATAAAAAACATAAGTTTATTAAAACATTTAAAAAGAAGTGAAATATTTTAATTTTTATCACTCTTGATCAATTAGAATAATTTCATTATATTAATTAATTATCTTTATTAAAGGTTAAACATTTTGATATAAAAAATTCTTTAAAAATATCCGATTTGGTTTTGAATTCACTGGTTTTATTCATGAAATTGTATACATAACTAATCTTAATTATTGGAGTTTAAAATAAATATAATTACATATTTATATATTTTTTATTATTTATTTCAATTATACATTTTTTTGGTGATAATAATTTAATTTTAGACATCCTCATTGGTGTTTTACCAGCCGTTAACTTGACATTATCCAAAGTAGAGGTGCAAGATAAATATTATGTAATTTTATTAAAATTATAATTTTATAGGATATTAATATTACATAAATAAATTTAACAAACTATTTAATTTATTTAATATGGTTTGGAAAAGAAAATAAAATTAAAATAAAAAATTAGTAAAGTAAATGAGAAAAATGATGAAATGAAATTACCAATTTATTGAAGATGTTCTATTTCTATGACTATTAACTTATATAAAATTCAGATTTTTTATTTCTATAGAAAATCCCTTAGGATTATATGGATCTTAATATAGAGTATTTTGGAAGATATTTCATTTTTTAAGTGAGGTAGGTGTATTTATCAAGGTAGGGGTGGCATGTTCTTTATTATTAAGGAGATGAGTATTTTTCAATTAAAAAATTGAATAAAAAGTATATCCCAAGAAAACCATGTGACAATGATATTTTTTTCATTATGAATAATATATAAATAAAATTAATTTTTTAGGAATTTAAAACCATTTATAAATATATTTAATTATTTTATTAAAAATAAAATTTAAAAAGACAATTTTTTTAATTGAATACTTTTTTACTTAACACTTTGAAAAATACTTTGTAGGTTTGGAAATTAAATTTATTTATTTTAGATGAACCATTTATCTCATTAAAATTTTAGGCTCAAATAACTAATTTATCATTTATTAAGTCTTTATTTAATAATCATTATGTCATAAAACATGAGGTTTTTGGAAATTTTTTTATACTATTCATGTAAAAATAGAAGTTTCTAAGAAAATTATTAAAAATTAACATTTCATAAATTTTTGATGTTTGGATTAAAATAATTAAATTAATTTTATCAAATTAATTTTATAACATATTGAATTTTAAATTTTAATTGAAAAATTAATTTTTATGAAATAAATTAATTTTTTTAATATGAAAATTTTATTATAGTTTCTTAATGTTTTTAATATTTATATTTATTTAATTATATTATAATATATATATTTTTTAAAAATTAATACTCATAAAAATTATATATATTAAATTTTATTATTTTGAGGCCAAATCACTTTTCCTAAGGGCCATGTTTCTATTTCTAATAGTTATATTATTATTCCAAAGCCATGTCACTATTCTAATGAAAAAATTTGTATTCCAATGATCATATAACGTCCTATAAATACCCAATTATTCTTTAATACATTATTGACTATAATCACTCCCATGTTTTTATATTTTATTTTTTTGAGATATTGAATGGTTTACTAATATTCTATTTCTTTTTTATAGTGTTGTTCATTAGGACCATGATTCTATCAGATTGGGGTGATCCAAATTTTACCATTGTATTTTTTTTATTTTCAATTTATTTTCCCCTTTATTTTTATGAATTCTCATGGTTTCACTTTACGACTATTGTAGAAATATCCATTAATTAAATAAAGTGATTTCGGTTTATCTCTGTGTTGTATGTATATAATACTATATAATACAATATAACACACATTTATTCAAGAAACAATTATAAATTATAGACTATATGTAATTTCATTCCCATGATGCCTTGAATCTAACCATTTAGTATGGTTAAATAAAGATGATATTGATTTAGTGATTACTCAAGATGTCTCAGAAGAAACTTTGATCCATTATTTATGCTTAGAGTTTTGAGAAAATATTAGGATGGCTGGGATCTAGATGTTGACTTGTTCATGTATTGACGTTTTACCATTTGAGAATATGTACTAGGGATTCCTAGGTTAAACAAAAGCATATATGATTTATATTATTGGAACTATCATCGTGATGTGCTTAAAGACACCTTAATACTTACCCAATTAGACATGGTCGATCATGGTCATTATCCTAAGGATCTACACTAGTTACTATTACTAGGGTAGGACATGGTCCTCTTGAGTGGTTATGGTTGGCACGATCATCGTGGTGTGATCAGATACACCCCAAAAGATCCCAAAAATTATAGTATGGTGGTTATTTATTTTTTAAAATCTAATTAATTATTTATTTGATATAAGTTGTAACATGAAAATAAATTGTATCTTCTGGTTATTTATGGGAATTTGTTGGGGTTCCTATAACATTACTTCCCTCACCCATTGGATTTAGAAGAGGCACAATTTATACTAACATTAGCTGACACCCCCAATTCACTAAATGATATAAATAAATGCTAATGGATTAAGAGAATATTAGGGGAACATTTTACCTATAGTAGAAAAAAAACTTTCAAGAAAAATATATCCACTAAACCATCTATGTGATGCATGAGGAAAAATATTATGACTCAATAGTAAAATAATGTAAAAAACAATATCAAATTATCAATAAATATAATATATAGAAACTAATAAATTCTAAGTGACGACATAACCATTTGGACGAAAAGTAAAATCACCCATACTAGTTCTAAATCCAAATTCCACACCCAAATTATCAAGATACATCAGTTGAGATGTAAAAACTTATCCCTTTTCTGAATCCTAATATATAATATCTGTTGTTTCACCCAAGTTCCCAAGAAGAGGATGAGTATAACACTGAATAGGCAATCCACAAATACTTCCCAACAAACTCTAATAGGATAAGAACATGAAATAATATTTTATTAAATATTTTTATAAAATAAAAGAATTTAAAATAGAGGTTGGGAATTTAAAAATAATTTATCATAAGTAAAACAATTAAAGAATAAATAATTGAACTAAATCAATTTTAATTTTATTTAATTCCTATTGGAATACCCAACAATGTATCTCACACCCAGCAACATATTCATGCCAAATGACATTTCTATACACATAAGTAGTCTCTCTTCCTCTACCATATTGTTACATGGTGGAAAATACCAAGATTCATTACACCTTTATCACCGAGCTTCATGCCTATTTCAACAAGACCACGTACAATGAAATATAAAAATACACCAGGATGAATTCAAAAAATATATTTAAAATAAATTCAATACATATAAAACATTTATTTAATTAAAAAAATTTAATCAATCATCTTGTGTGTGTCAAAAAAAATAATTTAAAAAATAATAATTTAAAATTAAAAACAAAGGTTTTTTCCAAAATCCATCCAAATTCCCACATTCTCAATTGATCCATCAAAAGTGATTCCTTTAAGAAAAAATCAATTTTTAATATATAATACAAGAAACTTAATGGAATAAAACTAATACTTCATGTTCTACAATAATTGTAGAAGGGAGATATGCCACTGACCTCTCAATAGATGATGATAACAATGAACAAAACTAAGAACCCTCAAGATCTTGTCACACAAAACCATCCCCTCAATAGATCCCAATAATATATTATCAAAAAAATCATAGATCATATATCCATCTATAATATATTATATTTAAATGTCTAATTGAGGTAAGATGAGAAGATGAACCTAGAAATCAAGGAAATATAGACTTACCATTGATTCTAGAGCTCCCACAGAGTTTGATTAACCAAAAACACCTTTTAGGTCAATGCGAATCACCAAGGATTCATGGGTTGAATGATGAGTTATTGATCCTGGGAAAATATAAAAAAATGTGGATTTTCAGAATAAAAACTGAGTAAAAAATTCAATTTTAGAGTATTTAATTCACATTGCATCATTAGTCCATAGGGTTAGGCCCCACAATTTTTCAAACGGTGTTCCAACCATATAGAGTCTACTATCTCGAAACCTGATAATCACATGGTTGTGAAACATGGTTAGGAAACCATTCTCTAACATTACACAATGACTAGAATTTTCCCAAATATCTAGTATTGTAGTTCGATGTGATTTAAAAAAATATTTCCCAACCATTCATTTCTAATGTCCAAAATACTACAATTTAATTTGTCTTCCTAGTAAAATGTCACATTTTCCCCAAACTATGATATAATAATACACCCTTAAAAACCCTTCCAAAGTACTCCAAAACCATCTATGAACTATTGAAACTCAATAAACGTACTATATAAATTGGGAAAACATATTAAAAATGAAGAGTACCTAAAAATAGGGTGTTACATTCTCCCCACCATTAGAATTTACGTCGTCAGAATGTTTGATACTAGCACTGATTTGGATGAGATTGTATAAGGACCTAGCCTTAAAACATTACATAATCTTGAATGAAATGAATAATTCACATTGAGGATATTTTCAGGTTTAGAGTTTTAGGGAATTATGATATAACTATTACATCTCAATGATTACAATGTAGACACTTCTACTCTATTTCCATTTTTTTCACAAAATAAAAACTCTTAAAAAGAAACATGTATAGTTCCATGTTTTTGATAGCTTGTCTTTCCATGATCACATCCTTGACCCTATTCATCTTTAAGTCCTGTGGAAAACATTTCAAAAACTTGGGATGAGCATAAAAAGCTCAGAAAGGGATATACAACAAGGAAATAAACGTATATATCATCAATATATACATAACATAATCTTTTTAACATACCACATTAAATCATAAGATTTTTGAAATACACATAGAAATCATAATTCATAAAGGTAACTTGAGGCATTCATAACATTCTTACGTAGGGAGTAACCCTCATGGTTATGTTTGGAATACCCATCATAGTATATTCCCTAAATCTCTTCAGAGAAACCTTAGAGTTTAACTCCTTCGTGTTACCCAATGCATTGGAGAGCTATCTCAGGCTCACCTCCCCTTAGTTTATCACGGAACTACTCGACTACATAAACAATTCCCAAGAACCATAACACAATCGTATCACATAAAACATGCATAAAATATACATAACATTTCCACATTTAAATCACAAGATATCAATACAACACATTGAAATAATAAAAACATTATCAAAACTATTTTCAATACCAAAATAAATGAAAAGTAAAACATGGTATTTATTTTACATTTTAAAAAGTTATGGTTTGTAGAGGAAGCCGAAACTCAAATAATGGTCACGACGGTGGAGAAGTCATTGTCACCGTATACGTAAGACAAAAAAACATTCCTTTTGTCATTTAGTAAAATGATTCTTGTAAAAAGATTCCTTTTGAATGAAATTAAAAGTCAAAAGGTTTTATTATACAACTAATAAAATAAGGTTGTATATACATTGAAGTATTCCTCAATGAAAGGAGATTGAGACGAAGTCCCTTACAAAGACGGTATCCTTAGATTATGGATAAATCAATTACATAATTATGTGTGAAAAAATATAAATACACCAAATATAAGTGGATATTAAGTGTAAAATAATCAGAGTTCATTCACACATATTCATAGTACAACATAATCAAGAAGTAGAGGTTTAACCCAAATAATTGAAATTGAGTTAAGAAATTCCCTTACAAAATTCGACAGCCTAACAACTTCACTTTAAAATTCATAAAATAAGTTGATGAGAGATAAAAAGGGTATATCATCACTTGGACATAAAATTTACAGCGGTAAGGATATATAAGAACATATCCCAACATTAAGAAGATTTAAATTAAATTACCTAACAAAAAGAAGTCTTTTAAAAAGAGGAGGGTGAAAGGTTCCCTTACCGGTTTGGGTAACTTTCGAAACGTACACCCCATGAAATAATGAATATACAATGTTGATGTAAATACCCATAAATGAAATTATATTACAGAAAGAGTAGAATAATGGACAGTACATACACCACTCAAATGAGATAGTGGCAAATATATCATGAATCTCACGGGAATAAAAAGTGAGATAAAAACCCCTTACCTCGTTGTAATAAATCAAGTCATATGACCAAAAGATAATAAGAACCGAATGAATCACGTAAAACCATGAATATAAATAGAATCATGATAATATATATCAAATTAAATTACACAATACACCACATGCAATAAATAATTGGCGAACAATGGAAATATCACAGAATTAAAAGTGAGATAAGAAGTCCCCTTCCCTCAAGCCTGACTTGTCTTGTTCGTTTATTTATATTCTTGAATAATAAAGATTGGTCAATTTATAATTTCTGAAGGAATTTCATTAAAGTTTATTATTCAATTCATATCACATATCATCATTTTATAATAATTATTTAATTATGTGAGTTTATATCATACGTTTTGTCGATGTTCGGTACATGAGTCAACAATGAACTTATTTGAAGAGAATTTTCCATGTAGTTATAAGTAAATAATATACAGAATGGTTTTCATAATTTAAATATCATATATATCCAGTATATATGTATTTAATAATATTCCATAATATTTGAAGTTAATATGTGAAATGTACCATTCATGGAGACGGTAAGCCGTACATACGCATGGACACTACTTTCATTTTTTGTCATATTAATGGACTTTAAAACTAAATTATACATAGATATATTATAATTACAGTATAATATTTATGTTATATAGGTAACATAAGTTCATTAATTACATTATTTATAAATTCCATGTTTGGCATGAACGAGTTACATCACTTGAGGGGGCGGTTGTCCACACTTCCTTATATGAAATTAACGCATTTTCACAACATGCAAAGCATAAAGGTATGTTTTAAATATAAAATACATAAGAATTTATAGGAAATAAATATAATATATATCATATATAAATATAGTTCCATCATAATTTTCACCAAGATAGGTGGTAGGAGAATATTGAACAATCATCATTTCGTGAGACAATAATTCGCCACCCACAGAAACAGTATATTCTCTAACCATTTGATGGGGGTGTGTGTAAGTGTAGGTAAAATACTTATCATAACAACATCCTAGTATATTGAGGATACTGGTGTTATTATGGGATAAAATAATAAGAATATATTGGTGAGTGAATAAGGAAAATAAAAGAAATAAACTCGAGAGAAGACATTACCTCTAAATCAGGTAACTCTTTTTTATTTGAGCGAAAGGAATCCATGGAAAGACTTCAGCCCAAAGTGAGACTTCTAGGAGTAATAGAGGGATGTGGAGAGATTACATGAGAATATTTTGGATGATCCAAGGGCTTGAGAGGTGTGGGTAAGGGGGTAGAGTTAAAGGCATTTTATAAGAGGGAGGAGGGTCACTTTTGGAAAGTCTTGAAATGTTACTTTATTATAAAATGGTTTTCGGATTTTAAAGGTCCCATAATGATATATTTTTAGGATAAGGTGATAAGGTTTCAAAATAAACCCATAAAATTGGTTTTCTACAAGTATAATTCTTAGATTTTACCTTACCTTTTCATTTTATTTAAATTGCTCATTAATGAGGTAATCACTGCATCATCATAGTATCATAAATAAATTTATTTATTGAATTTATAAAAATTATAAAAACATATACCATGATGTAGGAAATATTTTTATCTTTCAAATTACTATTTATAGTGTAAGATATCATTTATGTAAACAAAATTATTATTTTTACATAGGATATACAAACCTTTGTTATATTTCTCTTCTTTTTAAAAAAATAATGTCATAAATGTCACTATCACACCCATGTGACTCAATGGGCCCTCAAGTTTGGTAAAAAGAATACCAGGGTCGGACGTGACTGAAAAAAGAGAATTTGGACACATTTTGGGTTCATTTTATATTATTATGATATTATTTTATTATCATTAACTACCCGATTACTAATTAATCATGATAATTAAAGATAATTACTGTCGTTACTATTCATAATGTCCAAAAACAAATGAGTATTATTAAATAATTTTGACCTTATGATTCAAAATATGGAATCCATTTTACCAAATTACAAACACAGAAATTTCAGTAATTAATTTAAAAATAATTCTCATTGTCACAATGAAAGACGGGTTTTTAAGAAGTAAAATTTATAAAAAGATTGACTTATTTTTTACGTCCAATTGAAAAGTGAAATTACTTCCAATAAACAACATTGTATTAAGTGATAAAAAAATAATTCAATTACACTTTAAAATAAATTAAAAAGACAATCTAACTATATAATTAAATTAGATGAAAAAATAGTTTTGAAGTAAAATGCAGTATTTTTCACTATTCATTAAAAATGAACATTTGTCAGAAAAATACCAAAACTTTCTCCAAAGTAAATTTTATATTACAAATTAAAGAATGATTTAAATTTTACCAAATTCAAAACATAGAATTTTCATTAATTAATTTTATAATTAATTCTCACTGTCAAAACAAATAGCGTGTTTTTAAGAAACAATATTTATCAAAAGATTGACACTTGTTTATGTCCAATTTCAAAGTGAAATTAATTCCAATGACCACCATTGGAATAAATGGTAAAAAGATATTTTAAATACACATTAAACCCAATTAAAAAGATAATCTAACTATATAAATAAATTATATTAAAAGGTGATTTTGAATTAAAATAAAACGTTTTCACTATTTAAAAATGAACTTTATCGAAAAAATAACAAAAATTTACACAAAGTAAATTTTGATGCCCCAATAATAAATAAGGATTTTATTTTGTCAAATATATCATATAAAATTGACAATAATTAGTTTAAAAAAATGGATCTCCATAAAAAGGCAGTTAATATACCTTTTAATGAATATTAGAATATTTATACTTAAAATTGGACTCATTCGCATTTTAAGCCTCTATCACTTATTGGGTAGTTGTTAAAATATTTTACAAACATATATAATCATTTTTTATTTAGTTCTGTTCATTCCCACCATTACAACGGCTAAGCATTAACAACCATTTAAAATAATATTATTATATTATTAGTGTGCAATGTAAGATTTCAAAGAAACTTATTCTTGCGTATTGGGTATGCCATCGAACATAGAATTACCTTTAAATTAATATTATCATTTTATTCACAAATATTAATAAATATGAAAATTTCATATTCTTTATTTACCTGGGATGTTACAGATTGGGCCACTATTCTAGAAATTGTTTTCTCACATTAACATGTATCATCATGAATCTAACTATGCTTCCATAAGACTTATACCAAAATCATTATTTTCATACACAAGCTCTTCTCTCATCTATTGAAAATATGTATTTGGATTAATATCAACAAGGTTCCATCGAATCACTTGGTTGAAATCATGATGGCACTTCTTCAATTTAGAAACAAGAAAAAAATTGTGAAATGAAATGAATCTTGGTAGTAAAAACAACCAATAATCCACACCAAAACGTTTCTCAAGTATATCAAAAGAGATATTGTGCTGAATAGATAGTTTCCCTTGTTTAACAGAATGGTGATGCGATAGCCTTGGATAGATTCTCAGGAAAAAATTATCACTCAAACCAAAAAATTACAACCTATCGAGATAATATATATATATATACATGATTTTTGAAAACATTACAGGATTTAAATAACCATTCTAGTCATTTGAATCACCTCCATATTTTGATATGCAAGGATAGGTTTGATAAGTGAAGTCTCACATGTTTTAACCCCAAAAGGTGGGGAATGAAAATTATCAACATACAATGATTAAAAAGGATACATATATATTGAGGCATGATAACAATTATTGTCTAAAAACTTCACTAACTATATATGATCAACTCATTAGCCACTAAAATCTATAACACAATATCTATACATGAATTCCAAAGTTTTTATTTTTTTTAGATTGACCGTCTATTTGAGGATGATAAGGGGTGTTCGTAGTTAATTGGGATCCAAGGGCTTGCTATATAAATTTAAAAAATAAAGATATAAAACAAAGGTACCAGTTAAAAAATTTGATTCCAGTTCACCTTGAAACATTAAAAATTCCTAGATGTATTATTTTTACAAGTATTCCACCATATTGGATTCATGAATAAGGATAAATTGGGCCAAATTTTTTAAAAAATACACAATAACCCATATGTATAATGTTTCTGAACTATTATTGGTGGATGAATAAAGAAACCATATATGTATTCTCACATTTACACAATGAAATAGGTATAGAATAGAACATACTATCTAGATGTTATTTCACTGCCTTTACCTATGGATGAGTGAGGTATCTCAAGACATACAAACTTTTACTTTCATGCTATCTCACTAAAACTATGTTCTAATTTCCTTATAAATATTATGAATTCCATGATGAAAAACTTATATTTAATGGAGGTATTAAAAGAGAATTAGTTTTTGATAAGTTAGTGGAAACCCAATTCAATCTCTAAAATATAACAAATATCTTCTATGTAGAGTCCATCCCTAAATGGTCTCCCTTATATTGAGTTTTTACCTCATGGTAAGACATCTAGTATATGATTTATGAGAATTATTTAACCACATCAATCAAATTAAAAAAAATATTCTATAAATAAAGATGAAACCTATATTTAATCATTATAATATAACTATATATTATCTATGGCCAACATTATCTTCCACTTATCTAAATCCTCTTTAACCAACAAACTATATTAAATCCTGTTAAATTCACCATCCATAAAATTTATTTTATTTAGTGTATACATCATTTCCAAGTTAAACATATAAAGGTATTACATCCATATTTATTTCCTTAGATTCAAATCTATTTGTGATAAAATTTGTTTCATGATTTTATAATATCTTCTCAATGGACATGATCTCCACTATTGAACAATAGCTTAGATGAAAGGGGTTTTCATTATAATAGGAACTTTCTAGTTGTCTTTGGAATGTATGAATTTATAATTTTTTTTCAAAAAATTTTTACGAAAAAAATCCTTCACCTCCTTTAGAAGTACATTAGGAATGTTTCCTAACACTCATATGGAAAATATTGATAAAAAATTTCAGAAACATTTACATATTTATTAAAAAACCATTCTTAGAAAAAATTATTTTCAAAAAATATAAAACATGTTACCAAAACATTCAAAAGTATCGTCAATCTCTCAATTTTTTATGAAAATATCATAAAAAACTATTAAGAAATAATTTTTTTTCAATAATCATCTCTTTTAAGAACTATTTATCAAAAAAAATTCAAAATTTGTCAAATCATATCCTTTTCCCTGATAATGTCTTGATATCAGACTACTGGATAAAGAAAACATATTGATTTAATTCCATCCTTCGATGCTAAGATATTTTCTGTACCTGTAAAGACAAAATCCCCCTAAATGTTATCTTCTCCCCCATTTTATGGAAACCAAATATCCATACTCATATAATAAATAGTTGTACAACTTCTTAAAATGTTTTACATATTTTCCCCCTTTGTCAAAATAATTCAAATCACAGTGGGGGGATTTATTACAACCATTAGGAAGTATTTTTTAAATTTTAAACATCAATTTGTATCATCATTTAAAGAAAATTTCTTTTTCCATAGCTTTGGTGAAACATCTGTAATTTGATACTTTGTTGAAATATACTCCAACAAAACATCTGCACCAAAAACATCCTCTTTTGGGAATTTATACTTTATATAAACATGTTTGATATAAAATAATGTACACGTTTTTTTAATGGTCAATAGAACTTTTATTATCAAAAATAATATTCAGTTGTTTACAAACATTCAAATTAAAATATTCCAACTGAGCATTCATCCTAATTATTTTCATACAAGAATGGGTGGTGGAAAATATTATAATTCTACTATAATCAAAGTTTCAAAACATTATTTTATACTATGATAAGTCACAAAAAATTCTACAAAGAAAAAATCCCCACTTAATGTTGTCTTTAAATTATTAGAATATCCATCCCAATCATCATTAGTAAGTCTTAGAATGTTAATGTCACAACTTCTTTTATACATTAGGACATAATATGATGTTCCTTTTACATACCTAAAAATTATTTTTCTTGAAAACAAGTGAGGTTCCATAGGACCTCTATAATAATGTGAACATATAGTGACAACATAAAAATGTCCACCCCTAAAGCTGTATAATAGATTAAGATTACTATCACCTTCTATATGTCATTGAGGTTCATGTTTTTTTTCAATTTCATCATTATTCATCTTCAATCTAACAAAAGTGGGAGTAAAAAATTATTTGGTATCTGTAATTCAAAAAATTATAACCACTAATTGGAATATATTTTCTATGATAGAAAAATATTTTTCTCAATATTTTGAACTTATAAGCCAATAAAAAAGTTAATACTTTTAGAATTTTCATTTAATAGTTTTTCTTTAGCTGGTTTATATATTATTCACAAGTGCTATATCTATTGCTGGAAAAAAATATCATCAATGTAAACAATGAAAATAATAGAACCTACTCTCAATTTCATAACATAATGGTTTCTATCAACACTTATTTTAGAAAAGTTCATCTGTTTTAGGAAAATTTTATGTTTTCAGTGCCATATAGGAAGAGCCTATTTCATTCCATACAAAGATATCTATAACTTACAAAACTATGGTTATATATTTGTCATATAAGATCCCACAATGTTGAACAATGTAAAATTATTTATCAATTTATACATTTAATAAATATGGCTTGAAATCCATCTAATATTCATTGTAACAATGATGTATATAAACCTTCAAGAACATTGTCATAGTTTATAATCATCAAATTGGGGAAAAAGATACTTCAAAATAAACTCCTTCTACATTTGAGTGAGTTTTTAAAACAAGATGAGCATTATTTTCTAAATTTATTCATTTTTATTGAGATTTTTTTGAACACCAAACTTAGCATAATAATAGTATTTAATACTTTTTATCAAACAAGACCCCATATTTCATTTTGCTTATTTCTATATGACTCTCTATTCATAGCATCAACCCACTATTTATATTCAATTTGTACTAAAACTGATTTCGATTCTACGTATGAGATAAGTGATGTCCAATTCTCAAATAACTTCGTTATACTAGTATAAAATGGAGTTTTTTATTTCTATAGAATTTTTTGGATTCAACATATTTATTCAAAGTGTAAAATTTTAGATATTCTCTTCATATATCACTTTCCTTGTCACATGATTCATTTAACTCACATTGTACATGTTTTGTATAGTATTCATTTTTATATTTATTATTCTAATTGGAATTATTAAATTTATCTCCCATTAAATTTTTATAAATTTTTTAAGGAATTTTAATTTTAAAAAATCTCAAATCATACGAGCCCACAAACGTTTTCAAAAAATTATTTCAATACTTGTAACTTACTCCATTTACTAATTATCCCACAAAAATTCCTTCCTCAAATTTTTCATAAAACTCTCCAAGATCAAGATTTTTGATCTTAAGAATGCAAGGAATCCCAAAAACCTTGAAGTATTTCACTAAAGGTTTTTTCATATACCACATATCATAGGTACTCATTTTTATTCTAGCCCTAATAAACATCTATTATGTATATATACAATAATACTAATGGATTTTTTCCCTAAAAAATAGAATAATTATATTCATCCAACATACTTCTTCTCATTTACACTAAAATATATTTTTTATTTCCACCAATCCATTTTGTTTAGAAGTATATGGATCAATTTATTGGTGTCTTATTCCATATTTATTTTGATTTAGTTTTAAATATTTTCTTGTGTACTAATTTATATTTTAAGTTATCAACTTTAATATCTAATCACCAATCACTCATTCCATTTACATTCTAAAAAATCTAGACATTCATACATCCACTAATATATCTTAACATTATATTGTTCATCCAAGGGAAATCATAAATTAATTTATTAATGTACACATCATATTTGTTTGATTGAGGTATCTTCATCCCAAAAATATCAGAGTGAATAATATCAAGTGGTTTAGTAGATTTAATTATGACTTTCATATGAATGTTAGAAAACCTATTCCCATTAAAAAAATTTATACAAACAACATGACCTTTTATATAAAATTTTAGTAAGTTTATTATAAAATTTTCCTCATAAAGTATTATCATTATTTTATAGAAAATATGAAAATTTCTTTTATACAAATTTTTTTATTCCTTAAAACATAAGTCACATGATTTAAAAAGATCTCAAACTTGAAAAACATTTCCACTATTTCTTTCTCCCTTAATAAAAATTTTCTATGATTCAATATTTTGATGATACAAGAATATTTCCTAATGATATATTTCTTACCATCATCATAAATTTTTATTAATATAATTAATTTATATTTTCCCCCACTATTTACAAAACATATTTTGAATTCAATTTCTATGATTTAATGTCAGCTGTCCCTATTACACAAATTTTTAAAAAACTATAATTTCCTAATTTAAATACTTCACCTTGATATTATTAATTTTTTCAAATACTTTCATATCAAATTTATTTTTTAGGAAAAACCACCATCAATAATCCAAGGGTTGTTTCTTTTTTATAGATTTTAGAGCCATATCATCATCAAAATTTGTTTCTTAAATTTTTATCTTTATGGTATACAGTTGTTTTCTAGAAAAAAAAACCTTTTAATGGAAGATATTTCATATATTATTCTGAAAAAGTGCCCCAATTGGTCACATATTACCCAAAATTAGTCTTCAAAATCAAATAGATTTCTCGAAGGAAGTTTTCTAATATCCAGTGATTTAGCCATTATTTTCTGCTACCGCTAAGGAATGTTACTTTCCTTTCATCCAGTATTCCTCCCCCATATTTTATGACTATTTTCAGGGGGCAAAATTTTGTGCCAATATCTATAAGCTTTAAATCAATACATTTTATAGTAGTAAGAAAAAACATCGAATCCTAATCTTTTTTAGAAGTTGGATCATTTCCTATAGAATGTTTTCCAAGATTTATAACATTTTTATAAACTTGTTTCCCCTTAGTGTGGGAAAATGTTCTTACCAAGGTTACTATAAAATTTTGTTTATGTGATGTGTTTTTACAAACCTTTCTCAATCCATGATTTCCTAAATTTTTTCTAACACCTATATGGTCAGAAAGATCAAACTAACATTTATTTTTATTTGGAAAATAAGTCACCTGATTTTTGGGAGGTGATATATCAATATCTGAAGATGTTTTAGATTTTAATTCTGAATCCCTGTTGAAATTTTCACTCATGTTATTTAAGGTACTTTCAACCATAATAAATCTTTATTGAATTTTATAGACCTCATCTTCCTTATAAATTTTTTTCTAACACAGATATTCCATGTTCTTTACATATTCTATAATATTAAGTTTTAGGTCCATAATTTATTAAATGTATAGATGTTACTTTTTAAAGAAGATATTAGTTTCCTTCAATCTATTTAAAATTTATGGATTCATCATTATGATTTATTTTTTGAGTTTTTTATTTTTTTCAAGACATGGAACAATATCAAATATTATATCATATTCTCTGTAAGTATCTTCACCTACTCATTCTTCACTATTTGAATCATCTTCCTTTTTATCATAATTTTAAAAATAATTTCAGTAAGTTATACATAATTTAATCTTCTAAACAATTTTTTAGTAGAGTTATAATCAACACACATCTTCTATTTCCAATATACTTTTTCTTATGTATGATGAAGTTTTTATCTTCCTCATAATTATTTCTCCACTTATTCCACTAAGGTTTTTATTCATAATAAAATTCATATTATCCAACATTATTATTAGTAAAATTTATAAAAATATGCCTATTTCCTCCAAACTAAAAAAATTAAGTGGTATTTTACCTCAATATTTTCCTCTACCAAGTCAGTATTTTTTTGAGATAAGAGGCATGATTTTTTTCAGTCATTATTTTCTTCCTTGTTTTATAAATCACCAAATTCTATAATCACAACATCTTAGATAATCTACATTATAATATATTAAAAATTTATTAGATTATTAATATTATTTTTTAATGCTAGATCATTTCCCATATCATAAGAAATAATAATTCTCTATAATTTATAATATATTAAATTATATTTATCTTAGAAGGAATAAATTTTAGAATCTATCATTTTTGAAAAGTTCAGTTATTTTTATTAACTATTTTATAATTTTCCAAGTCATATCCAAAACATTTGATGTTTCATATATATTCATAAATTTATTGAAGTACCCATTAATAGTTTCTTTATAACACCTTTGAGAAAGTGATAATTAAAATACTAAATGAGACTACACATATAAACAAGGTGCGCCATTATTTTTAGGATACTAACTAATTAGAAAACTAAAGTTAAGAATGATTGGTTTGTATTAGCAGTCAGGTTGGGTTGCCTCATGGGACGATTCCAAATATGTTTTAATGTGAGTAAAAGGCACACTATAAGAACACATGTTGGCCTGTGGGGATAATCATTAGTTATATAAGTGACCCAGATGGGTAATAGCTTGTGGTGTGTTTGGAAGGATACCCAGGTATTACTGGAGAATCATGGGGACATGTAATGTGGTTCATGACCTAGGAAGGTTGGGTTATGAAAAATTGAGTCAAGGCCAATACCTTGCTTGAAGTACCTAGAAACTACATGTGTTAGATGTTTGGGGTCCACAATGAGGGTGTTCTGATTTAAAGGGGTGAAGAGTGTAACACTCTTATACAAGTGAGACTTAAAATACTATATGATACTACTATGTAATCAAGGTGAACCTTAATTTTTGAGAGCCTACCTGATTAGACATCAAAATTTACCAATTTTCATCTTTAAGTAGTTGTTAGGATGGGTGACCTGCTTTGATGTTTTCTAAGGTTTGTGTGAAGAAAAAGAACACTAAAATAACATGTGATGGCATGTGGGGATACTAATTAGTCAGATAAGTGAACTGATATGGTAATATGCTATGGTGTGTTGGGAAGAAAACTAAGGTATTACAGGAGACCCAATGGGTTAGGTGACTAGGTTCATGACCCAGGGAGGTTGAGTCACAACATTCTTCATCATCCATTCTGATATGTTCAAACATGTTATTCCGGATTTTTATCTTTCCCTCGTTTATATTGTAATTTAACACAAATATAATTTCAAGTTCATTACCATATTCATTAGATATTTTGATATCCTTCACCTTCATTAAAATAATTCTTGAAAGTGACATTTTAATAACATATCTAGATTTCCCAGAAACCTTAATATTTAATTTTAAATTAATGTCATAGGAGAATATTTCTAAATTGGTGTAAAGAAAAAAAATTCAATATAAATTACCTATAAAACAAGATTTACAATATAATTAATCATTCTGTATTTCTAAACATTATATTTTCTTTTCTATTAAAGGTAGGAATGCCTATACTATTTACTAAGTTGAGATTTTACACGATAAGGATCAAACGGGGGCACTGTGGATTTTATACCAATTGAAGTTCTTTAGTATCTTGAGAATAAACTAAGAAGAGGGGTTAAATTGGATATTATATTTTTCAATTTCAATTCTTTATAAATTAACCTTAGAAAATTGTTATAGTTATTATCCTTATAACCTTTATGAAAAAACATCACAAGTATGCAATGATAAGAATGTAAACAAGGAACACAATATTTACAAGGTTTATTCTTAGTATGAGAACATACATCCTTTCCATATTGATTCCCATAGTTCTATAGAAATTAATTATTAAGAAAAATTTAATGCAACTTGATCTAACTCAGAATAGACTAATTATATATTCTAATATAAATTATTATACAAAATCCTATCAATTATAATGTATTTAATATATAACCAAGACACCAAAAATATATGATTTTTTTAAACAAATATCTCAAAAGATCATTCAGAAATCATCCATCTCATTTCTCCATTTGTTAAAAGTCCTCATGGTGCTCTTTAATTCATTTGGTATTGTCCATGTGGTGCGCCTCATTGAAAACATTATTTTATTTCCAAAATGTGTTTTGGATGATGAATAAAACCGTTGTTCCTAAAACTACACTCATAAACTATGTTAAATATACACTATCTATTTTATCTATCTAATTCTTCTATACCAAAAATCATTCCAATATCTCAGATAAGAAAACAATGCTATATAAATCTGATCGGTGCCTCTCTTCATCATCCAATTTAGTTGGAAAGACTCTCTACTCAAAATTAAATATATTGAAACTTCTTCTAGTATATATGTATAATATTTTTATATATCAATTTATCTCTTTAAAATGCATGAATAATATATTCTTTATACTTTACTAGCACCCAATTTATAAGTTCACTCGAAAGAGAAGAATTTTTTAATTCAATTAATTTTCCCAATAAAAGAAAATTCAAAAACAAAACTCCCACTCAATGGTAATCACTAGATGATTTTCAAGTATTACAAACCCCACATGGTCTGAAAGACTTTTTTAATTCATTTTTGATAATTACCCTTTTTAAGGGTTGAAGGGGAACCCTTACATGTATTGTAGGCTTTGTGACTTTTCATGACCCGAAGGTCTTAGTGGAAATCTTCCAGACTCTACCAACTTGGAACTGCCCCTACCTAACGCCTTGATCATTATGACATCTCTCCACCTTAAAATGGATATTTATCTAGGATTACCATACAATCATAGACTAGTTCTGATTGCATGTGACATACCCTCTCATTCTTCCAAATCCATTAGGTTCTACTTTGGTGAAGGCTCCTTCTCTGTACCCTCTCATAGTCTGATGGACTAAAAATAATACTTTAATAACCCAGACTTCAGGACTTTGAACTTCATATAGCATAAAAAAAATTCATTTAAAAATTCATAAAGAATGTCTATCAAGAATCAGTATCTTCATTAGTTCATTACACTAAATCTATTGATGTGAAGTGACATTACTGCAACTTCAAAATACATCCATCATAGAAGGATTTCACTAATCATTTAAAACGTCCTTACTATATTTGATATTGTGTATTTGTGTTTATATATCCACTAAAAGAACAATCATCATGTGAAAATATACACAATTACTCTTTGTACTTCTTAAAAATCTTTATTTGGTATATCTGTCTAGTTGTATGCATTCAGTAATATTCATCTGGTACTTTGACTACCACTTTTTTGTACTACTCCAATTATTACTTCACCCCTTTTACTCCATCTAATAAAATCACAATGTTCCATCTATAATCTCAAGATAGTGAAATTCATTCTATGACATCATCGTCTGATCACCTGAGTACTGTGATCTTCTTAAGGTGGCTGCGATGTCCCCCATTGAAAAAAATTAGGGATCATGAGATTTTTCATGATGTTAGGAACATAATGGTCAGCTTAGGAACCTATGAATTTAAGAAATATTTCCAATCATAGTTATTGAAAAAATAATTCAACTCCTATAGATTCATGTTATGATTGTTTCCTAAATATAAAAAAGAAGACATTAATAATTGATTTCAAAACCTCTTTCTCACCTTATTAACAAATCAATTCTTAAAAAAGTTTTCAATGAATATAAAAAAATGTTAAAAAAATTCCCAATGGATCTTCAATAACTAAAATAACTATTTTCATTTCTAGTCCATCATATTAATATTTCCAAGAATCCAAATAAATATTTTATAGGAATAAGTATATATTTATAAAATATAATATTTACTATAAGATTTACCATTGAAATATATTGAAAAACATTATTGGAAACGAAAATAAAAAATTAAATGAATATGAATATTAACAAATTTATGAATTCAAAAAATATGTTATTCTTAAATAAAATTTTTGAAAAAATGGAAGGGTTCCATCAAGATGATTAGAAAATTATTATTATTAATTAAATATCATCTATATGGTTCACTCAAATTTTTTTTCAAACATAAAGTAATAATGCCTCATTTCTAAAACTAAGGAGGCATAATAACTTTTATAAAGTGTTTTAAATGACCCTTAATATAACCTACACTATTATGTATCACTGGTTCAGGATGACTATTTGGTTTTTTTAGAGGTGGAACTAGTAATTTTTTTTGGATTTTTTCATTCCAATCAAGATGTATAAATTTTATACATAGTATAAAAAAATAAAAAATGTTTATAAGGTAAAATTTTGGAAGGAAAATTCCCAGAATGAACATGGAGGTTTTTATGATTTTGAAAAGAGGTGGAATGTTACTAGAAAAAGACACCATGGTCTTGGTATTGGGACACTTAGTACTTAGTGGAGACACCAAGGAATGTATCCCCAATATGGTGCTATTGAGTGACATGTAGGCATGAACCATGTTTATGGAACATCCCATATCAATTTATTATTAGATATTAAAATGTTTATTCCTAATTCTTAAATGAAGAAAATTTATGGCAAACATTGTTTTATATAAAATATAGTATGGGGAGGTTAACCCCTCTACCTTGATATTATTGATTCAATGTGTCTTTTGAGGGGTTTAATTGTGGATTATTTTTGGTTTTATTTCCATTAATCACATTCTTCTAATATACTACCTCACTCTATTTTTAATTTTTTTACCTGGGATTTAATTTCTATTACACCAAAGAATGTTAGAATTATATTGGAATAATGGGGATTAATTTTTATGGAAATTGTATTCCAAAAGGTAGATAACACATATTGTTCCAAAACGTCTCATTATCAGATAGTCACTTCCTAATTATTATTTCGGATTTTAAAAAAAATTGACAGGAATTTTTTTTGGTTATTTTGGTGTTAAGTGTAAGATAATTTTTGAGAAGTGGATATGTTGGGTTTATCATGTATGGACCACACCCCATTGCATAAGGATTTAGCACATTTACTCAACATGTATACATATACCATTCTAATTCCAAATGAATTTATTTTGAATAAATTATTTATTAATATCCTAGTTAATTAAAACTAATCTATAATTATATATTATCATTCTTTTATGACATTGGGACTCATAGAAGTGATCATTTTTTTGAAAAAACTTGGTCGGTCAGTTATCTTGAACAAAGTCAATTGTGGATTTGGTTATTAAGGGGATAACACTATCTTTGAAGTAGATAATACCTATTATTATTACTTATATGTAATTTTTATGTGTTTTTTGATTTGTAAGTAGGGATAAATAGGTTTGATTAGAATAAAATAGAACAACATAAGGGCTTAATTACACAAGGAGAGGTTGGTGAGATCTTTTGGGATCATAGTGACTCTTAAAAGTGTTATTTCATTATTAATAGAAATCAAATGAAATAATATTATTTGATAAGGAATGGTAAGTGTTTGGATGAGACATTGGGATGTGAAAAACCTATATATATGTGTGTAGTGACTCATGGAGGTACATTAGAATGTTTATCTAGGGATTTGTGCTTTGGGTGATCGTACTAAAAAATTCCAGTAAACCATATGGGAATAGGATTAGCCAGAGGGATACCCTTTTAAAGAGATTTCGAACACCCCATATGATATAATCCAACCATATCATTTATATGTTTTATATAATTTTTATAATTTAAATATTTCATATCAGAAAAAACATCAAAGTCCCAGAACCCAATGGTTTAGTGCCTTTGGATATTATCAATATAAAAATATTTCTACACGTTATAGTATCATTATCTCCCATAAACAACTATTTATAAAACATCCTTAAATATATTACTATATATATAATTTCCACGGTATGTTGAAAACTAAAAAAATAGTGAGCTCAAATTCTTAGTAATATAAATCATATCAATTAGTCATAAATGGTTAGATCAGAAGTATGTGGGAAACCATGAATATGACATAAATATATGATTAAAAGGACAATAAAATAATTAAACATAAGAATAAAAAATTATAGAACATAATAGATCATGGAATTATATCATGGGATGGTAAAAGAACCATCATAGATGTAGATAACATATCCCATGGTTAAGAAATATGTGAAAATAACTATAAACTATAGAAGCATAAAATTTTTATATAGATTAACAAGTAAATGTAGTAAAATAATAATAGAAAGAATTTTATATTTCACGGTAAACTACCAAGACCATCATAATAAAGTGGATCATTGAATACTACTTATTTTCAAAAAATATAGTGGATCAAGGATTATTACTTGTTTTCTATAGTGGATCAAGCATCACAACTCAAATCCCATAATTATCTGATGAGAATTTTCTTTACCCAAATGATTATAGAGTTATTCATGGTAAAAATATCACATATTGATATAAAATAAACATTTATTTTACTTTAATTCCATCATTCATCATATCATGAAAATCCCAAGTAATCAAAATGGGATTAATTTCATTTCTAAATTGTATAGTATAAATATAAATCATGAGTAGATCAATTTAAAAGAAAAATTAAAAATCCCAAAAAAATTATATCATAAAATCACATATAAGGTGATAATAAACATTATTCCATAATAGGTAGATAATTTATAGTTTAATTGAAAAATTAAAGATAATGATATGTTTTTTAAAACTATAGTACAAACAAACCTATATGTCACTTAAAAATTCCATTTTAAATGGATAAAAGGGGCATTGAAAAACTTGATTTTAAAATAACTCCAAATAATTACTGGTTGAAATGAAATGAATTTAATGATAATAACTTTTTATTGGATAATAAAAATATACATAAGTAGAATAGAATGAATTTATTTATTCTTAAAAAATATTTACCATTACCCAGAAAGTCAATCAGAGGATAACATCTGACCATTTATTAAAATAAAAGAAAAGTTTAGTACACAAGAACACAAGCCCAAAAAAACAACTAGAAACCATCAGAACCATACCCGTCGCCACACCCATGATAGAAATCTTCCTTCGCAGTGGTTGATTCCCATTCCGAGCTTTCATAATGCTTCAAGATTTTGGAATACTTCCTCCTCAAATTCAATATCTCCAAAAAAATAAATGCGTTAGGATATTTCATACCTTTACTTAGACCTTCTCTGACTCCCTTTGTTATCGATGACCTAGTGGACATCGGCTTTGTCAAAGTAGAGTAATCTTTCCTCGGCCACCTTCATGGTGAGGAAATCCTCGCCTCCTGGTTCTCAACTACCTTCACCTTCCCCCTCGATAATGTTGATATATGAGGGCCTCGACAATCCACCATTATTTTGTTTATCACTCTTAGAGACCTCCCACCATTTCCCAGGGATAACCACATTTTGATAATGTGCTGACTGATTCTGTTGAAACTGAGCATTGGCATCAATTAAGGCTAATCATTTTGTATGTTCAACTATTTCATGATCATTATACAACACCATCATCATTTCTTCATTTCCATCAGTAGACTCTTGAGATCCAATCTCCACATTGGCACTAGTATTTCCTAAGTTAGTCACCTCTGCATCCTCTAGTTCCAAACCCTGAAAATAGTTTCTTGTAGGAATTGTAATGAGGACCCCTCCATCATCTTTATTCTGGAAACTTTTCTCAACATATCCCTTCGAAGCCCCCACTACAGGGCCATCGTGCACTGCAGGACCTGTTTTCTTCACTGCCACAGGTTGCAACCCATCAACCCTACTGCTAATATCCTGGTCATTACTTTCGACCTTCTGATCCCCCACTTCCTTACTCAGATCCAAATTGTCCTCCACCTCTTGATGATTTATAGAAATTTCCTGGACCAGACAATCATTAACCCCATAACTCGCTTCCAATGCATTGCGGTTTTCCAAGACATCATTCCTCCCAACTTGTAGAGCACCACCATTCTGTGCAACCCCTGTAACTTCAGTAGCTCCAGGAGGGCCTTCCAAGTCATATCTCAACCTATTTAATATTTCAGTGACCCTTGGTTTAGGAGGCAACACCCCTGCCTGATTTTTCTTAGCCACTAAACCTACAGAACCATCATACGCTGCACTTTCAACTCCCCTAATCCCATCCTTGCAATTAAACTTTGGTGACTTGCTACTCCCAACAGCGGGGCCAACTGAGGCCCGAGACGCCTGAACATTCCCAGCTCCCATGTGTCTCAAACCCATGCCCCTGAAAACTTCTACATTGTGCCCTAGTTTCCTACATGAAGAACAGAACTCATACCATGACTCAAATACCACACGCTGCTTGTGACGAAACTCCTCACCCACGACAATCCAGAACAATTCAACAGGCGCTTTAGATACATCAACTTCAATACAAACCCTCGGCGAGATCGGATAGAACACTTCCCTGGTCCTACTGTCCGAACATAGATACTTATATTCATGAAAACATATATATATAATATGGTCATGGAATATATGATACTATTATAAATTATGTGTTTTTTAATAACATCATATTTCTATAGAGAATGTACTCAATCAAAGAAGAATATTATAGTGTAATGAATAAATTTATACAAATGGAAAGATAAAATACCATTTCGAATATGTAAATTATATATTAAAATAATCTTTTAAGTTTGTATTAAAGTAATAATTTATATGAACAAATTAAAAGGAAATTGAGTTGAAAAAAACATACGATTTTGGTAATAATTTAATAAATATCTATTGATGGAATGGACATGAAATTGAACATAAAATACCATAAATAATGTGTGAAAATAATATAAAATTTCAATTATGTAGTACATACACAAGATTAAAAGATTATTTATAATATTAGACATGTCTCAGAGAAGATAATTTGAGATAAGAAGTTATTACCTCAAGTATTGATTCGCTAAATATGTGTGTATAACTTCTTAAATAACCAAATATTTTTTTATTAAATTATCAATTTAGTACCTATTTAGGTATATTTCAATTATTTCGGTTAATTTATAATCGTATGTCATTCATTTA
Organism: Viscum album; assembly: GCA_963277665.1. NCBI lineage: Eukaryota > Viridiplantae > Streptophyta > Magnoliopsida > Santalales > Viscaceae > Viscum > Viscum album. The sequence goes on along the minus strand of OY728157.1, from coordinate 1,140,518,430 downwards.
TTATAATTTTTTCTCTCTCATTGGTTACTTGGGGTTGTTCGATCAATTCCTCCAAAAAACATTTGAAAGTTGTCCTTAGTCAATTGTGTTATGTAATAGGTTCAACATTTAAAAATTTATATTAATATATTATTTATCATTATATTATCCCATAATTTATAATGTTTAATAGTTTGTTGAAAATATATCAAATTTAGAAAAGTGTCTAGGTATTCTTATTTTAGGAAATTTAATATACAGTGATTGTTTATTGTAATGTCCTGGTTTCAGATGCCACCCAGAGGAACCCAAAACCCAGTTGGTCACATCGCCGCAAGTTCATTTTCTCGAACTCCGGAGGCTGTCAACTAGTAGAAAGGTCCTTGGGTGCGATAGTGGGGAAACTATACCCTCATTGGAAGATTAAACAACGAAAGTAAACAAATACATACAATATCGGAAGCAATAATGATGACATACAACAGTAGCAGTATAAAAATGAATTTATAAACTGGAGAACATATATAAAATGTTGCATAAAACATGTGTCTAGGAAAACAGCCAAACAAGTCACAATGCTTGAATACAACAGTGCTAAAACAAAGTGAAAAAGAAAGCAGATAAACTCCACAGCATCACAAGCCATAGCTAGGTCCCATTCTCTCCAGCTCCACAAGAAATCAAGTAACTAAAGTTGAAGGGAAGTTTCCCTTATATATACCTGCAACAATATAATCTGTTTGGGCCCAAAATCATGGCCCAAATAGGGTTTGAGAATAAATACTAGTAGGAAACCACCCAAATATCTATGCCTAACATTTAGTGAATATATGGCAGGTAAAAGTACAGAAAAAGAAAACATGAAAGTGCTCAGTAGTAAACAATCCACAGTTTTAATATCAAGTAACAATGAAACAAATAGCTAAACTTAAAATAGGTAACAATCTAGGAAGTACTCAAAGCCATCCCCTATGACCCTACCTATGAAGTACAAGAATACCTCTTGGAAGTGCACTTAGCCTAACCCCTATGGTTTATTAATAATAATATAATAAGATTCCCTAAGGAAGCGCTCATAGTCAATTCCCCTTATAGTCAAAGGTAATGTAAGAAACTCTTAGGAAGCTCACATAGTCAATTACTCGTAAAGTCTAAGGTATTCAAGGACTCTTTGAGGAAGCTCACACGGTCAATTCCCTTTATAGCCCCAAGGTCTATGACTCTATGAGGAAGCTCACTCAGTCAATTCCCCTTACAGACTAGGTCATTCAATTAAAACAAAGACTCTCTGAGGAAGCTCACACGGTCAATTCCCCTTATAGTCTAAAGTAAGAAAGGACTCTCTGAGGAAGCTCACACTGTCAATTTCCCTCATAGCCTCAAGTGGTTCTAGGTTCTTTGAGGATGCTCACTTGGTCAATCCCCCTTATAGCCTAAAGTTCTAAAACACTCTCTGAGGAAGCTCACTCAGTCAATTCCCCTTATAGTCTACTACACTTGGTTATCACGGCACTCTGTAGGTCAACGAGAATAGTAGTGCAATATGGCCAAATTAAACCTACAAAACTACTTGGCTAAATAGTCACCAACATATCAAGCATGTCAGAATACAAACTCTCCATCCTATAGCAATAGGCATGGAATGTAGGAAAGGGAACCAAACTGGCTAAAAAGGACCAAACGATCGTAAACAGAACACGCAAGGGGAAAAAAATCCAAAGCATAACAATCAACTCTATTCATATCCAAATTACCTCTACATAGGCAAACAATAATGAAAGGAAATAAACATGGGTACAATGGTAAACAGACAATACCCCGTTCAAGGGTATTGGAAGAATTTGCACATAATACTCAAAAAAATTTAATGTAAAGGAACAAACCACCTACCTTGAGGTTAGGAGATCTCTATATGTTAATATTAAAGCTTGAATCTCCTTATAATGTCGTAGATCTAAGATAACATATAAAACATTCAACCCAAGATAACTTGGAAAAGAAGAGGAATCATGAAATGAGGCTCAAAAAGAAGAAAGAAATCACCAATGAAATTCCAATGCAACCGATGGGGTTCAATTCGAAGGATGGACAGAGGCTCGGGGGTTCGTCGAAGATCCACAACCGTACAGATTCTCTCAGACAAATGAGACCAAGAATAAGGGAATTCTGTCTGTCAGACGCGACCCTGTTGCATTTAATGAAAAAAAAATCAAAATACACGATGTGTACTTTTGTATTACACGGCGTGTAATTTCCATTTCCATACACCACATTAGGCATCCTCCAAGTCACCCCCACATGGTCGTGTGCTTGAATGCTACACGGACCGCCCACAGCTACCCGCGTTAACTGAGTACAGGGCGTGTACTCATAATGTACGTGGTGTGTAATTCAAAAATTTCTAGAATCTCTTCTATTATTAAAAACAAACCAGAAAAGAAAAACACATACCTGAAAAAAAGATCTAGGTTCATAAAAACATCCCCCCTTAAAGAAATTTATCCCTGAATTTACCTAGCACTGTGTAGAAGAAGAAACACCAAACAGTTTCGGCCACTGTGCTCGTACAATGACCTCCCTCTCCCAAGTCTCATCATGCCCCCACCCGTGCTGCCATAGAACTCATACTAAAGGAACAGACCGGCCACAGAGAACCTTCGTACTTCAATCCACAATCTGGATAGGATGCTCCTCAAACGACGCATCCACATTGAGCTCAACCTCCTCGGGTTGAAATATATTAGACGGGTCTGAGAAGTAACGTCGAATCTCAGAAACATGGAAGACGTCATGCATAGCTCGGTACCTCTAAGGTAACTGAAACCGGTAGGAAACCAGTCCAACTCTCTCCAACACCTCAAATGGCCCGACATACCTTGGTGAAAGCTTACTCTGTCTCCTAATACACTTGTGTCCCAACCTCGGTGTTACACATAGGAAAACCTGATCCCTGACCTCGAACATCAGAGGCCATCTCCATTGATCAGCACAAGAATTATATCAAGACTGCACAGTAGCCATCCTCTTTCGAATCAACTCTATATTATATGTGGTCTCTTGAACAAGACGAGGTCCCAGCAAAGCTGCCTCTCCTGCCTCCATAAAACATAAGGGTGATCGGCATGGCCTACCCTACAAATCCTCATAAGGTGCCATCTGAATAGTTGCCTGAAAACTATTATTTTAGGCAAACTACACAAAAGGTATATGCTTCTTATAAGAACCTCCAAAATCTATAATGCATGCTCGAAGAATATCCTCGAGCACCGGAATCGTACGCTCAGACTGGCCGTCTGTCTAGGATGGTAAGCTGTACTGAAAAGTACCTATATACCCAAATCCTTCTAAATTCCCTACCATACCCAATACGTAAAATGTGCATCCCTGTCTGAAACAATGGAGTGTGGAACTCCATGAAGACGTACAATCTCACAGATGTACAACCGTCCCAGCTCATTAACACTGAAGGTCTCCTTGATCGGTAAGAATTGAGAAACCTTCGTGAGTCTGTCAATGACAACCCGAACTGCATCATTCCCTCGAGGAGACCTCGGTAAACCGGTCACAAAGTCCATCATGACGTCATTCCACTTCCACTCCGGAATGGGTGACTGCTGTAAAAGCCTTACTGGTCGCTGATGCTCTGCCTTCACTTGCTGACAAGTGGAACACCTCATGAAGAAACCAGAAATGTCCCTCTGCATACATAGCCACCAATACTGATGGAGTAGATCATGATACATCTTGGTGAAACCAGGATGAACTACCCAAACTGAGGAATGAAAGGCTCACATCAGCTCCTTGCGTAAGTTTTCTGGCACCCATATGAACTCCTGGAAACACAAGTTCTAATCCTCACCTATAGTCCATCCGGGAATAGGGTCCTCTCCTAACATGATTTCCCATAGGACTAGGCCTTCAAAATCTAATAGATGCCTCATTAGTACTCAATCAAGAAGAGTAGAGGTACCAACCATAGAAGAAATAAAATTCATCCCATGTATTTCGTGCACTTCTGAATGCATCTCAGAAAACATAGCCATAAGCTTCTAGTCACTAATGGACTCCCGAACTGCTTGTATTTGAGTCCTCCTACTCAACGCATCAGCCACTATATTGCCTTTCCCAGGCATATAGAAAATCTCAAAGTAAAAGGACTATATGTACTCAACCCACGTATGCTATCTCAAATTCAGATCAGGATGGGTGAATATGTACTTGATACTTTTGTGGTCGGTGAAAAACAAAAAATGATCACCCAAAATATAGTGCTCCAACTGCGTAAGGAAAGAACAATAGCTGCCAACTCCAGATCGTGCATCGGGTAATTCTTCTCATGTGGCCTCAACTGTAGAGACCTGTACGCAATGACTCCATCTCCCTATATAAGCATATCTCCCAGACTGATACTTGATGCATCACAGTAAAAAGTATAGCTCTTACCCGACTATGGTAAGACTAGTATCAGTTCTGTAGTCAACCTCCCTTTCAGCTCCTGAAAGGCTGACTCACAAGAATCTGACCATATGAACTTCGCACCCTTCTTGGTCAGACCTATCAGCAATACTGCTTAGCATGAAAAGTCATGTATGAAATATATTTAGTATCCAACCATCCCTTGAAAACTCCGCACCTCAATGATTTTATTAGGGTGCTCCAAGAAAACTATAGCTCTCACTTTCTCTGGGTCTACTGATACTCCTTCCACTGAGATAACAAGACCCATGAAGTGAATCTAATCCATCCAAAAGTGGAACTTTAAGAGCTTAGCATATAACTGATGCTCCCTCAGTGTACTCAAAACAATCTCAAGATGGGTAGCATGGTCATGTCGAGTGTGATATTACACCAATATATCATCCACGAAGACCACCATGGAAGAATCCAAGTATGTATGGAATACTCGGTTCATCATTTCCATAAAAAATATAGGTGCGTTCTTAAGGCCGAATGGAAAAACCACATACTCATATAGACCACATCTGCTCTAAATGGCTGTAAGTGGTATATCTGATGGTGTAATGTGTAACTGATGATAACCTTACCTGAAGTCAATATTTGAGAACACTCGAGCTCCTATAAGGTGATCAAAGAGATCATAAGTCCTCGTTAAGGGATAAAGATTATTTAACATCAACTGTTTCAGCTTCTTATAATCCACACAAAGCCTGAGGGTGCTGCCTGCCTTCTTCGCAAATAGGACTGGAAAACCCCAAGGAGAAGTACTGGGCTGTATGAAACCCTTTACATGAAACTCCTCCAACTTCTTCTTGAGCTCCTACAACTCAGGTGTAGCCATCCTATAAGGTGGAATTGACATCAGTGCCGCTCCTGGCATAAGCTCAATGGGGAAGTCTACCTCGCGCTCTAGAGGCAAACCTGAAAAGTCTTCCAGAAAGACATCTCTGGAACGATCCACCATCGGAGGAAAGTATAACTATGAATTCCCCTAGTCATCCAGATATAGACTAGAAAAATGGGCTATAACTCCTCGTAACCCATGATGCTCTGGACCCACTCTGCTCACCTATACATCCCATTCTCCCTTATGAAGAAAAGATTCACCTTTTAGTGACATGAAACTCACCCTTTGGCGATAACAGTCAACAACTACCTAGAATGGAACTAACTAGTCTATAACAAGAATGAAATCATTGCATGTCATATCTAGGACATATATGTACCACAAAAAGTGACATCCCCCAACCTATAGAGGGAATTCTCTGCACTGATGTACACTATCCTTTCTAGCCCCCAACAGAGTATCTAGCGTCAAGATATCAGCAGAAGAAAAGATGCAGAGTCCAAGGCGCTCCACGATAGAAAAAGATATAAAGCTATGGGAATCCCCTATATCAAAAATATCCGAAGCTAAATCTGAGGCTAATAAGATCATACCTCAAACTGTAGAAGGCCCAGGATCCTGCTTCTACTAGGTCTACTCCACTATAAAAGTCTGGCCTATGCCACTTCCCTATGACCCTGTGTAACTACTCTAGCTGATCCACCTTGCTGTCGCTGAAGAACCGACGACTGAATACCATGGCCATGACCTCCACCTTGGCCCGAACGACCGGAAGAACTCCAGTTCCCAGACTGTTGAGAAACTGGTGGCGCTGCTCTTGAACAAGGAGTCATAGAAGAACCCATGTCACTTGCTGCTGGGGAGAAGAACGGACAAAATCACTAATGGTGACCCATCTTGCCACAATATTGGCACTCCACTAGGTCCCTCGGGCAACGTGGCCTCGTATTCTCACTTCTCCCACACTGATAGCACACCACATGGCTACCGGAAGATGCATCCCGCCTACTCGGATATCCTCATACAACCTCCATGTGGTGCTTACTTCTATCAACTAGCAAAGCACTAACTCTAGATACTGAACCGCCCTGGCTCACAGCTCCCAAATCCCTCATATTATGCTCTGCGTTCAGTTCCTGGTTGAGAATAGAGGATATCAAAGTCAACCTGAAGATGTTCACCTGAGATCAGAGGTTGTGCCTCAGACCATCCTCAAACATCTGTGCAATGAACAATTCATCACCTCCTGGAATAGGAATGAAACACTACAGCTATGTGATGCAAGAGGAATACTCCATAACAGAATGAGTACCCTGCTTTAGACTCATGAACTCTCGGGCTCGATTATCCCTCAAAGTCTTCAGGTAGAAGTAATTTTAGAAGATACGCCAAAACCCATCCCAATCCATAGTCTTCTAGTGTCCCTCCTTTGAGATCACATCCCACCACCTCTTGGCGGAGACTTAGAGAATGTAGGTAGCGAGCTTCACCATCTTCTCTGGAGGTATCTCCAAATGCTCTAAAATCGTCAGTGTAGCTTATAGACATGACTCTGCATCCTGGGGTCCTCTATCCCCTGATAATGTGGGAGGATGCTGCTGCTGGAAGACCCACGCCATATCAGCCATCGATGGGGTAGGAGGCAGGCACTCCCTAAAATGTATGCATAAACCTCAGAAATCCCTCCCTAAACTATGCATAAACACCTATGTCAGGTACAATGGATGGTGAGAAGGCTGGCACAATAGGGGGATCTTCATGTAGTCCCTGATCAGCCATGTCCGGTGTCTAATCACAGTATGGAAACTGGCACATAACCAGAGGACGTCTCGGTGGCATGAATCTGAGAGGTCAAGCACACACCTTATATCAATATTATCAAATATTGAAAACAAGGAGTATAAGAAGGGAATAGGAGAAAGGAAGCACTCAAGTTTTAAAAAACATGACTACACTGTGTGTACATTTCCTACACAGCATATTCCCTGAAGTCATTTTCATGGATGTGTATTCTTAGCTAAACTGGTTGTGTAACACCATAGACACACGGTGTGTTGTCTTAACACACGACATGTAATTGAGTCCCCTTTCTTTGCCTGATTCCTTCTACATGGTTAAGAAACATGGCTATCCCAAGACAAGACTACATGGCATGTTCAAGATAGAGACGAATTGTACTAGACAAGCTTCACCTGGCCCATGTTGTTAGTGGCACGGCTTGATACATGGCTCACACTACACGGCATGTTCCAGACGGACACAGCGTGTATGTGAAGGGATAACACCAACCCGTGTTGTTCGTGACAGAACCAGGTACCTTGGTCAGACTGCATGGCGTGTTCAAGGTGGACATGGCATATATGTGAAAGGATTACCGCAACCCGTGTTGTTCGTGACACGGCTGGATACCTAGGTCAGACTACATGACATGTTCAATCCTGACACAACATGTATTGCTGAAGGTTTTATCCGTCTGTATTTTTAGTTACACGGGCGGACACAGGGTCGAAACTACATGGCGTGTCTGACTGGTACATGGTGTGTTCCCACTAGACTTTCCCCATCCTATGTCTCTGCCCACACAACCTATGACACAATTAGAGACTACACAACGTTTACATAAAGTTCACGGTGTGTACTTACTAAAAACAGTTTCTTCCCTAACAGAAGAACACATGGCTTGTACTTAACAATATAAGATGTGTATTCTTGGTTTTTTCTAGACAGTAAGCCTCAGAAACTACTCCAGAACCTAGAAAAAACTGAAACATGCATTGAAAGTTCCAAATTCTGATCCGTGGGGGACCATACTCCCCGCGAATCAAAGTTTGGAATCTTGTACTCATTAGAACATGGAAAGAAGGCAATGTTCCACCAAATTCCGGTCCATGAGGGCCCATAACACCCCAATAACCAATGTTTGGCATCCAATCAAGAAATATCTACACAAAACAATACCCTATAAAATGGTAGGTATTTTTATCAAGTTAAATATCACAACAGCATGCATAATTTACACAACATCTATCACAACAACATGAAATCACTAATGAATCCTAGATGGCATGGAAAAAATTCATGAAATGTGATTTCTAACAAGTGTGTATATGACGCATGAGATGGAATACCCTCATCTTATGGGGCTGCAATAGAAATATAACCTCAATAATGTCAACAACAACAACAAAAAATCATGTTAATTACTCAAGGTGAAATCAAATCAACTGTAATAATTGCAAAACCAGAAAAAATTGCAATTAACAAGGTATATTGGCTTTTCCTTGTACACAGGTTAGCTACTCCCGAGAATAGATTATTACAAAGTACATATTCCGTCCTATCCTTGGATAAGGCTCCAAACAATTAGTTCAGATACCACTTTGTAACGTCTCTGTTCTAGAAGCTACCTAGAGGCACCCTGAACCCAGTTGGACACATAGCCTCAAGCACATTTCCCTGAACACCGAAGGCTACTGACTAGCAGTAAGGGCCTTGGGTATGATAGTGGGGAAACTATTCCCTAATTGGCAGAGTACACAGTTAAATTAAACAAATACATACAAGGGGAGAATTAGTAATGATGACATACAACAGTAGTAGTATAAAATTTAAAGTATAAACCGGAGAACATATATAAAATGATGTATGATACATGTGTCTATGAAAACATCCAAAAAAGTCACAATTATGGAATAAAACAGTGCTAAACCAAATTGAAAAATAATGAAGTTAAAATCCTCAGAATCGCAAGCCATATCCTGGTCCCGTGATCACCAGCTCGACAAAAAATCAAGTACCTGAAGTAGAAGGGCGCTTGCCCTTATTTATACCTGCAACAATACAATCTTTTTGGGAACAAAATCATGGCCCAAATAGGGTGTGAGACTAAATCCTAGTAGGAAACCACCTGAAGATCTGTGCCTAACAGTCAGTGAATATATGGCAGGTAAAAGTACAGAAAATAGTAAATAGGAAAGTGCTCAGTAGAAAACAATCCATAGTTTCATTATCAAGCAATAGTGAAACAAACAGCTAAACCTCAAACATGTAACCCTTTGGGAAGTACTCACATCCATCACCTCTGGTCCTACCTAAGAAGTACACGAAACCCTCTGGGTATTGCACTCAGCCTAACCCTTCTGGTTCAGTCATATGAATATAATAAGACTCTCTGAGGATGCGCTCACAGTAAATTCCCCTTATAGTCAAAGGAAAAGGAAGATTCTCTGAGGAATCTCACACAATCAATTCCCTGTATAGTCTATGGTAGTCAAGGTCTCTCTGAGGAAGATCACATGGTAAATTACCCTCATAGTTCCAATGTCTAGGATTCTCTAAGGAAGCTCACTTGGTCAATTCCCCTTATAGCCCAAGTTGTTCAATTAAAACAAAAACTCTCTAAGGAATATTAGACGGTCAATTCCCCTTATATTCTAAAGCAAGCAAGGACTCTATGAGGAAGCTCACATGGTCAATTCCACTTATATCCCCAAGTGGTTCTAGGATCTCTGAGGATGCTCACTATATCAATCCATTTTTATAGCCTAAAATGATCAAAGACTCTATGAGGATGCTCACTCTGTCAATTCCCTTTATAGTCTACTACACCAGGTTCTCACGGCCCTATATAGGTCAACGAGCATAGTAGTGAAATATAGCCAAAGTAAACCTAAAGAACAACTTGGCTAAATAGTCTACAACATATCAAGCATATCAGAATACAAATTTTCTATCCTACAACACCAGGCATGGAAAATAGGCAAGGCAGCCAAACTGGCTAAACATGACCCAACGGTCGTAAACAAAACATGCAAGGGAAAAACATCCAAAGAATAACAATCAACCCTATTCATATCCAAATTTCCTTTACATAGGCATACAAGCATGTCCGGAAAACAAAAGGGTTAAAACGGTAAAGACACAATACCCCGGTCAATGTTATTGGTGGAATTTGCACATAATACTCAAATAATTTGAATGGAATGGCACAAACCACCTACCTCGGGGTTCGGAGATCTATATATGTGAAACTAGAAGCTTGAATATTCTTAGAACGCCATAGATCTAAGAAAACTTATAAAACATTCTGCCCATGATAACTTGGAAAAGAAGAGGAATCATGAAACAAGGCTCAACCTTAAGAAAGAAATCACTGATGCAATTCCAGCACAACTGACGATGTTCGATTCAGAGGATAGACGGATGCTTGGGGGTTCCTTGAAGATCTGTGGCCATACGGATTCTCTCAGATGAATGAGACATAGAAGAAGGGTGTTCTATCCGTCAGACGTGACCCCGATGCATTTAATGAAAAAAACATAATACATGGAATGTAATTTTAGAGTATACAACATGTACTTTTTGTTTCCATACTCTGCATTAGGCGGCCTCCAAGTCACCGCCACATAGCTATGTGCTTGGCCACTACATGACCAGCATACGACTACCCACAATAACTGAGTACATGATGTGTACTCATAAATTATAAGGTGTATACTTTGAATATTTCTTCAATCTCTTCTTTTTCTCAAAAAATGACCAGAAAAGGAAAAACATACCAGAAAAGAAAATTCAAATACTTATATTTATTGTTAATATTCATAATAAAATTTCTAATTTAACTTTTTATAATCTAAAATGTTTTAAAATTTTAATATTTATTCATTAAATATACACTTTATAACAATCAATATTAGTCGGTGATGAAAAATGAAATATTCCATACATAGTGGTGGTAATCCGACCACAATAGGGGACACATTTTCACTTTCTAATGAATGAGTAGAATATAGATATTGGTTTTTAGAAAAAATACTAACATTTAAATATAAATTTTTTACCAATTTCATTATATTAGTATAGAAAAAATGGATTTGTATGAGGTGTGAGATGAACAAAGATAGAAATAACATTGTTAAAAAAACTACCTCTTCCTCTGATATCCTCATTTAGACCACTAATTATGCCTTCATATATTGGAATTTTGGTGAGAAAGGAACCTAATAAATCTGGGAAAGAGGTATGGGGAACAATTTTAGTAGATATATGTTGATCTAAAAGGATTTAGGAATGAAGAGAAATGGGGTAGTGAAAGGGTATTTTTATAAGTGAGGTGAGAGACATTTGTTTTGTAAATATTAATATCAGAGTATAAAAAGTGATGTTATAATTAGGGTAAGGGGATCCAAAATTGATAATTATATTGGAAAATTTATGGTATTCTTGATAATTACCTCATCATCCTATTTAGATATGATGTATTATAATATTTTGAGACATGACCTCTTGATTTAACATTTTTATCACATGTAATCCTTTACCAAGTGAATGAATTTTACCTTGGTAACAAATTTTTATAACCAAAATTAAATTGAACTTAATAGCTAATTTGGATATAATAATTCCAAATATTAAAAATAAATAAATTTTCAAAAAAATGTATTTTATAATCATAAAGTAAATATATTATTATTCCTTATAAAATATAAATAATTATATTAGTGTTAATTATATCTATAATATATATTTAATTAAAATCATTATTAAAACATGATCAATTTTTTTAAGATAAAATTAATAAATATATAGAAAAGTAATATTCATTGGATAAATAGTACATTTCAACATAAAATGATTTTTACAATAATATTTTTAAAGTTGATTACATATTTACTAGGAATTAATAAATATTTTTATATTGAATAAAACCTTAAAATTTTAGTTTAAAATAAAATTTCATTGATATTAAAAATAAATTAATGTGAACATATATATAATTTATTACATTATATCATCCAAACTTCATATTAAAAAATCCCTCATGACCACCACATATGGTATGAGGGTAATTTAAGTAATTTTTGATGTTATGAGTGGTAATTTAGCTATAATGAGTCTAATAATTAATTCCAAAATCTTATCATTGATGATTGTTTTCAAACCAGTAAGGGACCAGATCCATGAAGCCATCCCTTTCTGTGTTTGAGGTGTTGGAGGTGCGTATGGGGGGATTAGAGGAGTAAATAGGAGAGTAAATATAAATATTAATCTTTAAAAAAAATAGTGTATATTCCTATGAATTTTAGTTGATCCTAGTAAGGGTATAGGGCAATGTAGTGGTCTATGTGTTGTGGTGTTTTATCTCACACGGGTGTCTGGGGTGTTTGTGCCAATTTCGATACCCTTATTTTGTGGGAGGTAGGTTGTGGAATGGAATACCATGAGGTATGTTTCAGTGTTTTTTCCTTTTATGTGGTCTCTATGTCATGGGACCATGTTGGGACACTTCCACATTTATGGAAATTAAGATTTTGTGGTATAGTGGTCCCTTTGTTCTATATACCATTTCAGGATTTATACAATCTACTACATGGACCACCATGTTTATTAAATGCATCTTGGATGAGACATATGATATAAAGTACTCTATTTAAATTTCTTATATTTGAATTTGTTATTACCTTTTAGTTATAGTGTAGGGTGCTACACCATGGTCTTTAAACGTTATATTTTCCTATAAATTTTCAAACCCCCTTCAAACTTGTCTTTCTCCAAACATTACCCACCAAACCCTTGGAAACCAGTACAGATCTATCGCAATGCGTCGAAGCCCTGTTGATTGGAATTGTTTAATGGATTCTTATGTTTGATCCATGGTGAACCATAGTGATTTTTCACCTCTTTGTCTTGTGGTTTCTTCTCGAATAGGTTATATTTTTCTTCCTTTTTATATTTACATTCTATGTAGATTGATCTTCATCATTTTCAAATAGTAATTTTGATGTTTTTAAAAATTTTCATGATTTTAAGTCCTTAGAGGGATATAGATACTTTTAAAGATAGGTGATTAGAGATGTAAGATTACTATTCCATTCTCACTCAAAGAACGTTGAAATCATTGTGGTTGGCGATTCATTTATTAACATATTTTTAACTAAAATTGTAATGTTTTTATTATTTATCTCATTGGGTAATGGTGAAATTAACCTTAATGATGATTAAAACATATTAAAGAAAATAATTTAGATTAGTTTTTAGAAATTAAATTGGTTTATACCATGATAATAGTTTTCCTCATTTTCAATATAGTGTGGTATTTGTGATTATTCAATGATTTAACATGTTTTTTATTTTTAAAAATTAGATAATGAATTTAAAGATGAAGATTACTGTAATATTTTATTTCTTATTGGATAATAATAAATGGGAATGTTTATTATTTAATTTTCACCCATATATACTGATGGAATTGAATGTTCTTTTAGAGTCATGTTATATTTATTTTTTTCTTCCCAACAATTTGTTGAAATTTGATGTTATGCTTGAAATAATATTTAAATTTCATGATTTTGTTTATAGATAATGAACTACATTTCATGGGGATGTAACCTATGAAAAATGAATCAGTTAATTCAATATGGAAATGAATAATTTGTTTTAAAAAATATTTTTTGGGATGAGTGACCCCATTTTCCTATAAAGGATAAGTGCCTTGATTTTAGGGCCAAGTGGCCCTGTTGAATATATGTTGTTGTTTGGTTGCTTTTAGTTTTTTCTAGGGTTGTGTGACTTGTTATATGACATGATGTGATCGAAGAATGGATGATTATTAGATGGGACATGGGTGGGGGGCCCTCGATTATGGCAATAATTTCTATATGAGATGGTAAGATACATAGTTATATGCATGGTGATGTTTAGGATGGAACCAAGATAGATAAAATGAGATGAATCTAGGATTACTTGTTGATTTTGAATATAAAAATAGGATTTTTTTAATGAATTTGATTTAAAGGCTATAATGAAGGGTTTCTCTTCATTTTAATATTGTCCCTACTTCTTAATGTATCTAGTTATGTATGGTTTATCTATCTCTATATTGTTTATTTGGAAGAGTCCCATGGTAACTGGAATTATGTAATTATAATATTTGTTAAATAATTTCAATCATGATATTTTTTTGTTATAATTCCAAATGATTATAAATATTTTTGAACCTTGGAAAAAGTTTGTTTATACCTAAAGGGAATTGAAATTATAATGGTTATTAATATAAATATGAAATCATTAAAATAATTAACTAAAATTTACTTTAAAATGCTAGTTTTATTACGAGATATATAGTCTATAATAGTGGAAGATGGGTGAATGTGGTATGATAACTAAATTTGAGCCTATGGATAGATTGTTTCCTGTATTATGTTATATGATATATATGTATATTATTATTTTTTTGTGAGTTTTTATGCTACACCATGGATGTTATTAGTGTGATCAACACCCATTTGAATATGGGATGGTTTTTTTCCTATATCCTGGTTTGCGAGGAATAAATGAATGACTACCATATTTTTACATTCTCTCCTCTCATGTTAGTATTATGTTCTAGTATGCATAATGGATACCTTTCCTGTATAAGTTTTTAGAGGGATAAAATGTATTGTGATTATTTGATAAACTTGAATCTCTAGGTATATTATCCTAAGGATAATTATAGTTTTGTTGTGTATGGGATTTGATGGATTGTTTTATAGTACATGAAATACGAGATATGGTGTCTCTAAGAAACTAATAGTTTACAATATGAAGATGTGGATTTTTTTGTTTAAAAGATGTAATGCATGGGGTGTATACTGAAATGATGTTATGGGAATGGTGCATGAAATATTACATTTTCATAGGAGACTTTGGGAATTATTTTCAATATTTAGAGAGAGATATCTCAGGATGTTTGGTGTTTCGGTAAATAGGAAAGCCACTGGGGAAGTTATATTAGGGACACTTAATTTTATAATATATTGTTAATTATATTATTAATTTAATCCAATGTATGGTAAGATATCTAATGTGAGGATGGGAATATATCATTACTATTTAGGTGATGCTTTAGTTTCAATTATTTATTCACTAGTCTTTAGTATGATCTCCTTATCATTTGTAGGAGATATTCCTGGGAGGATCCTACTAATTGTACATATTATGCTCATCCTATTTATATGTGAACTATTTTTCAAGACCACAATATCTAGTCAGATATTGGATTGGACATTTATAGCTCATCCTATTTTTCAATAGTGGTTTTTGAATCTAGGTTAGTGTTAAGGATTTATTTTTTTTTACTTGTATTTCATTTTTGTAGTTTTTATAGTTTCATGAAATTAGATGCATCTTTCATGATCTCTATAAATATTTTTTTAAACAATATTTTTTGGTGTATTTTTCTTATCTGTCGTTACTCTTTTTCTACTTAGATGGAAAATCCACCCATTTTTGTGTATGATATACCCTGGGTGATTTTCACTAACTCATTGCCTATTAAAGTCTTCATTATCTCATTTTCAGACTCTGGGGGTTACCTTTTGTGGTATGGATCATGAAAAAATCATAAACTGTGATGTTTTTCTTAGGATTTGTCTAAACAAAACCCTAGTTACACTACATCCTTTCTCAGCTAAAAAATCGAGCATTATAAGGGAGACTCCCACTACCAAATTCGATTTCATCTATATTATAAAATATATTTAATAATGTAGTTTCTTATATTTATAAATAATAGTTCCAAAACTATGTTAAAATAGAAAAAATTAATAATGAAATCTCATTAATATATTTTGGTTTATTTTAAATCAGTATTTTATATGGAAAATGATTTCAATCACAAAAAATATTATATAAATAGGAACTAAAATTATGGTTTGTTATATTTTACCCCCATTAAAATTAACTTAACACTTCATATTTCATTACACAGATAATAAAATGTTGGTACTTTTTTCTTATTACACATTTTAGTTAGCACATAAATTATTTAGACATTTTATTTTTTCATAGAACATTAACCAGGTTAGTGGTCTTATTTTATAGTACCTTATCTCTTCTATCCAAATTACCACTACTTTTTCCTAAAAAGAGATATCATTTTGTAATTGCACAATATTCATGATTAGATCATGTGATGGATATAGTATGTAATTTCTAAAAATCGGTACGAGGAACACATCATGTATCCATGAGTTGTTTGGTGGAAGCACTATGCTATAAGATATAGTCCCCCACAGAATCATAAATCTCAAAAGGAATGAAATATCTACGGATCAAAATTTCCTTCTTCCAAAATATCATTCCAAATTTCAATGAGATATTTGATGAAATATAATATCAACATATTTAAATTCAATATTCCATCAATGCTTATACACATTACTATTTTCTAGATATTGTGATGCTTTAAAATATTTTTTAATGATTTATACCTTCCATTTCATTTCACAGATAAGATATTTTATTAATATCTTCCCTCTTATAACATTATCCCAACATGTTATAGTTTTACATCTCTTCATATATAGAGCCACATATCAAGAAATGTGAATTCTAGTCTTGAAATAATTATTATATATGATTTTAAGAAGATAAATAAATTGATCCCAAATTCAATTGATTTGTATTAGGAAAGATCTCCCCATATCATCCAATAGATAAAATTTTCTTCTATCCTGAACCTCAGTTTGATAATGAGAACTTATTCCAAATGTTCACTTAGTATCCAATCCTTATTAATGTACTCCTCTAAATTTTAATATAAACATAGTATCAAGATTAGACCCATGGAAAATGAAATCATGCCACATTCTATAGTCAATCAAACACTAACCATATGGAATTATTTCTTTTGGAAGAATTAGGAATACTATTGAATAAAATACCAGGATATATTATCCCATTTTGATATTGGTATTGGTTATAGTTTCTTCATACTCTTAAAATTATATAATTTTTTAATAACTTTATGAAAAACCATGACTCAAGATAGATACTCCAAAATAACATTTTTAATATTTTTTCAATTTTAATTTGGGAATAAGATCTCTATGATTTCTAAATTAATATAGTAGAATGATCTATGTGTGTTATCTAAAAACTTATTCTTCAATTATGGTTTTAAAAGGAGACATATTTTTTTCCAAATATTATATGTCCTCAATATTCATTGATGAAATATATAATACACTATAATTTTTCATTTATATTATATCATTTTCTTGGCCTCTTTGACATTTAAATAGATCGATATTTGAGACATTATTTAGGAAAGTTATGATTTTATCCTTTAATTTATGATTTCTATGCCCAAAATTTGAATATAAATATGGATATGATCCCTTTTAATTCTCACCAAGAAAATGGTTTCCTGATCCTTTCATATTAGACCATCCTTCACTTGATTTTTCTTCCTCATATTGAAATGTATTGAGAAATCAACATCTATTATTAACTCCAATCATATCCTTTGGTGTGTATTTAAATACTTATATGTGAATTTATACTTTATTCAATTATGGTCATTATATATATCACATATTTTACCATAGAGATAGTTCCACCAAATCATTATTTACAAGATAACTACCTCCAAAACTAGATCATGTGTTACATAATTTTTCTCATGGGTATTCTTTTGGCTTGATGAATAATAAATTAACTTCTAATTATTTATCAAGACACATTCTAATAATTTATTTGAATCATAAATTAATATAATATTACTTTCTACACTATAGGGTAATATAAGTACATGATAAATGAAAAAAATTTCTCTATTTCCTTGAATCTTTCTTTATATTCTTCTATCTAATGGAACTTAACTCCATTACATGTTATATTATGTAGAGGATTTCAAAATCATTATATATTTTTCACAATGAATTTATAGTATTCAATAAACCCAAGAAACCATCACATTTATTTTATTATTGTTAATTTAGAACATTCTTCACTTATATTTATCTTTGGTGGTTAAATAGATATACCATCTCTTTTTATGAAATTACCCAAGAATGATATATTTTTATATCCAAAATTTACACTTTTTAAATTAGAATATAATTCCTAAATTTTTAATGTATCTAGAATAATCCGAAAATGATCTTAATATTCCTCCTTTTACTTATAATATATGATAATATCACCAATAAACATTGCCATGATTTTTTCAGGATACTCTGTAAAGTAAATTTTCTTTAGATCAATGAATGTTATAGGGTAATTTTTTTTCTGAAAAACATCACTATGAATTCAGGGTTTCAATATCTTTTGATGATGGATTTCATGGGTATATAATCACTATTTACTCTTATTTTATGGTAAAAAAAAATCCCCATTCCACCTTTTTAAAATACTGATCCTTTATAATATGATCAAATAGATCATTAATACAATGTAGCAGATACATGTTCTCAATCGTGAGTTTCTATGTCCATGATAATAAAGGAAAATATGTATTAATCCATCAATATTATTCCCAAGGACGAAATTTGAATCCCATATTGATGTACTTGGGTGAATGAATCCATTTTATAGATTCACCTAATGTTTCTTCTTTAATTATTCCAATTCAATAAGGGGCATTCATTAAGGAGTCTTTGATATTATTGCATAATATGGACTTAGTATAATTGAAAACTCAACACCATGCTCATGGTTAAGATCATGTAGATATTTAGGATACTCATAAATATACTCCCATTAATATTTCATGTCTTCAATGTGGATATCATCCATAGAAATTTGATCCAATAGTCCTTTATTATTGGTTATTGTGAAATATATTACATTATTTTTTAAGGGAGTTTATAATCCTCCTAGAATTGATATTTTATAATAGTTTGATTTCATATATGAAGTGAGATCTCATTTCTAATAAGAAATATGGTATCTTTGTAAGAATATATAATCCATGCCTGATACCACATCAAATTCTACAAATAGAAGAATAACTAAATCTGTAGGAAGTATTATCCCAAAAACATCGATTAGAGAAGAGTTATATACCTTGAATTTATTCATCCCACCACCATGTATTTTTACTCATCATTAAATATAAAATGTTTGAGGTGGTGAACCCACATTATTAGAAAAAATTTATTATATAATAGAATACAATTAAACTAACTAAAATAATATATTTTTAGATATATAGTGAAATATAAGTGTTTCTTTTACCACCTCATTATCATGATGTACTTTTGCAGTAGTTTTTTAGCAGGCTCTTCCTTGTTACCTTAGACTTGGTGGATGTTGATTACTATAATCCTTAATAACACCTATATTAGGAAATTTATTTTCAAAATTTCAAACCTCCATTCATTTGTAGAAATGAAGTTTAGAGTTACATAGTTGATACCATGTTATTCTAAATTTTATTGACCGAACTCTTTACCCCTTTTAAACACTCATTTTTCCTAATATCCTTCTCTAAAACATTTAAATAATTTCCTTGAACCTATTAATTATTTCCATGGTAATTCATTGTATATTTTTTCATTTAGGATGTAGATAATTATTTCCTCCATGTTGTTTATCATTTTCATTTCCACAATCCTCTATTTTCTTCCTTATATTGAAATAGAGTAGAATAATAAAAGTCTCCATATTACATCTCCACCTTATGTTTACATTGAAATGTTTATTTATATCTACCATAATCTATTATAGATAATTTATTTCAAATAAATATTTTAGTATACTAATAAAATGATGGATATTTGTTTATATTTTAATAATAAAACATTAGTTATTACTTGTGAGTCTCATGAAGTTCAATCCATAAGTAACAAAGGATTGATCCGCCATTTATTTCAATATAGATAATTCTATGGTCATTTTACATTTAAGATTTCAAGAAAAATATATCAAAAATAATTTTTCTCATAAAATCATTCTATTACATAGTTCCAAATAATTTTATTTCTATAATATTATTAATTATATTTCACCCCTAGTCAACTTCACTTTCTATGTTGTAATAGGAAAATACTATTTTTTCATACACAAATACCTATAAAATAGAAAATATCTTTTTATTTTTTTGATTCAATTTTCGATGATTGTTGTATTGGAAGAGACTCTAATTAATGGTGGGTGTTTATATTTGAAAAGATATTTTTCTTGTTGACCCTTCCTTGGAATGTACAAGAGATCAACTTGATTTAGGTCATTCTTAATAACCTGAATGATCCTTTCCATGATGGTTGGCACTCCATATCCTATCCAATTATGTTGATATTTTGGAAAACTACAAAATTTTTCATTACACCTATCGTTAACATGGTTCAACTATGTTCCACCTATTTACTAAAACCAAAAGTGGTTGTTCTGGGTAATAAAAAATAATATCTTCATACAATCTCACTACCAAAATATACAAATTTTAATTGTTAATTATTTAAAAGACATATTCTATGGAACATTAATTTTAGAAAAGGATAATTTCAGTTCAAACTATATATCTATAGATCAATATAGGGCCTGTAAAGTTGGTTTCTCCTAGCCATATCCCTAAAACATAACAAAACTATGAACTGTTAAAATCTTATTTGACACAAGGTTAACTTGTATATAATTTACATCATTATCACTTTTTTAAACATCTCATTTCATGAAATATTTTACATTCCATAAACCAAAAGGATTAGAATATTTGGATATTTTTTATATAAAAATATAATTACACATCATTTCTTCAATGTATCCAACAAAAATCTCTAAATAAATCATCCATATATAGAGAGTCCGACATATAAAGTCATGAAGAAGAAGAAAAAAATGAGAAACCTCAAACAATCATTAAGGAAAATATTATTAATGTGTCATAAAGTGATAGTTAAAAATAATGTGAGAAACCATGAAAATGGGATAAATGTCTAATTAAAAGGATCATATAATCATAAAAAATAATCATATGTAATGATATAAAATCATATATCATGGAATGAGATCATAGAATAAAATATAAATAATCAAATAAGATTGGTAAATATACCATTGTTTGAAAAAAATTAATATAAACATAAATCATGGATTCATTACATAGTTATATGTACTAATATGGAAACTTGGCTTAGATATTTTCATATAAACCATATCATAAGTCATGGTTAAGTATAAATATAATAAAGAAATAGTTGATAATTCAAAAATATGCATCTATCATATTGGAATGGATCA
This sequence comes from Viscum album, assembly GCA_963277665.1. NCBI lineage: Eukaryota > Viridiplantae > Streptophyta > Magnoliopsida > Santalales > Viscaceae > Viscum > Viscum album. Next base: position 1,140,497,141 of record OY728157.1, on the reverse strand, counting down.
TGAAACACTATAAGATTAAATTTTTGATCGATTATAAAAATTAATTTCCCATAATTATATAATGATATATAAATCATTACCCAATGAATTAGAGTGATATATAATGCCTAACCATCACGTAAAACGATATAACCCACATGTGTTTCAAATAAAATCAATCATTTATTATATCATTAAAAACCCATTGAATTAAAATAGATTCCGTATTATTTTCATACTATATCATATAAAATAAAATCAAGAATAGATTAATTGATACCTAAAATTAAATCTCTCAAAATATGTATATCTATACAAAACATAGAGGATGATCATGAAAATTAATGAATTATATGTAGTTTTTTTAGAGGAATATAGATAAATATTAACTGAATAATTATTTTATAACATGGTTAAAAAATATATTATAATCCATTCCATTTTAATGGGATGAAAAAGGACATTTAAACCTATAAAATTATAATAATTCAAAATATTGAACCCTTTAAAATAAATGAAGTGATATATATGAAATGTAGAGTGGAATATAAAAATATAAAAAAGAGCAATAAATACCATTATTTATTCTTTTATTAAATTAAACTTCATTTTAAATATGAAAAATTAAAAATTAATAATTAATTTCAATTTACTTTGAAATATATAAAATCATGAAGGGGGTGATTCATAATAAAAATGATTATAAAAGAGAGAAAATAAACACAAGAATTAATTGTTAAAAATGATATTCCTTTCACAATTTATCAAAGAAATTAAAAAATATCTAGAGTGTAAAATGTTATGGATATTACTTCTAAACATTTTTAAATATATTTAATAGTAGTTGAAAATGACCTCAAATAATCATTGAATTATAGTGAATAACTTTCTTTAAATAATGCATATAATGAAATTTGAGATGTGAAATCCTTTACCTTATGTCTTGATTGGCTTGGTTCGTCGGTCTAACCTAAAAAATAATCAAAATAAGTTTATTAAATAATTTTTTTCGAAATATTTTAGGTTTGTTTATTTTTTTATGGAACATTTGTTATCATCTATCAAACATTTATTTTATAGTATTTTCTCCCATTCGTCACTTGTGGTTGTGAGGTCAATTTCCTTCACAAAGTGTTCAGTACACTATCCATAGGTAATGTGGTTGTTGAATAGTTTTATATTCACTATAATTTTATATGTATTTTATATTTATCATTTGAGTAATAAAAAAATTATATAGTTTAATTGGTTTTCAAAAATAGATTAAAATTATTAAATGTGTCTCAGTGTGCTTGTTTTCAGAGAATAATTTATAAAAAATATTTAATCATAATATAATTTATTTAAAGTATAATTTATTTTAAAGGTTATTAATAATATAATAGATATCATATTTATTCATTAAATAAAATTTTATAACTATACATGAATGATGACGATGAAATATGAAATTCATAGTTCATAGAGGTGAGAATACAACCATAAAACGAATGATTTTTTCAATCTCAAATGATGGGAGGAAGGTAAAAACTGGTTATTCCATCAAGATAATAAAATTAAAATATAAAAATGATACGAATTTCATTATATTTTGATGGGTATAATATATTTTAAGGCGATGGAAGAGTAATGAAACTTTAATGAACTCTATTAAAATAACTACATGTTCCTTGGATAACCTCATTTAGACCAATCATTTAGCCTTTATAGATAGTATTCTATAGATAAAAAACATCTATGTTGTGGTAAAATGTTGGGGATGGATTTTCAGAAAATATTGGTTGGGATAAGAGGATATAGGTGCAAGGAGATGATGGGTGCTAAAGGGGAATTTTTATACATGAGAGGGGTGTCATTTTCATAAATATTATTTTTCAAAGATAAAATAAAAGTAATGATAGAGGAAATAGGATCCATTGGTGAAAATCATATATAAAATCATATGTTAAGGTATATAAATACATCTTCTATCCAATTAGAGATGATTCTTAAGATATTTTGATACTTTACCGATTTATTTAACATTTTCTCTCATTTTATCCATTACCATGGTGCCTAATTTTTACCATGGTAAATTTTTTATGAAAACAATGATACTTACCTTAATAACTAACATGGATATTCCGATTAATAATATGAAACCAGTTTTACATGAATAAATTTCTTAAAATGATGTAAGTTAATTTTAATATATTAGTTCATAGCACATAAAAAAAAACTTTTAGAAAAATGTATTTTAAATCATAAAGTGAATTTATTCTTATTCAATATCAAGTAAAAATTATTAAATGAGTGTTAATTTATATTTATATATATTAACAATAAACTTTATCAACATCATTATTTAGAAGTGATCATTTTTTATTTTTTAATACAAATAAATGTTAAATAGAAAAATATGTCTTGTTGAAAAAAATGGTCTTTTATGCCTCAAATTATTTTAATCCTATTTTTTAAAATTAATTACTTATTTTATAGGTATTAATTAATTAATTTTTTTAAAGAAGATATTTTGAATTATATTTAAAATTAAATTTTATTAAAATCCTAAATAAAATAATGAGTCCATATAAAAGATTTATTACATTATATTATACAAAATTTACATGAAAACCTTCTCAAGACTATTTCATATGATTTAAGAGTATGAAAAGTAATGGTAGTAGTCTCAAGTGGTTATTCAAGTCACATGAATCTCAAAGTCTTTTCCATAAGCTTGAAAATATCTCACATATTATTTCTTTTAAGCTCCAATTATTGATATTAATCTTGGGATTGATCAAGGTAAATCCCTAGTGAAAGTACTTCCATTCCGTGGATGAAAAATTGAGGTTCATAAAGAATAGTCCTAATTATTGATTTCATGGCATCTCATTTTTATATATATTTCAATTTTTTGGCCTTTTGTTTATACCCAATAATTTTGTAGCAGTGTTATAATAGTAGTATTTTATAATTTAATAACATTAATATGTCACGATTCATTTTGATTCAGTACTTCATGTTAAACAAGTTATCCATCACAGAAAATTTATCTAATGAGATACTTAAATTTCATGCGGTTACAATGAATAACCTTTTGAGGTATAGATGGAAGGTATATGGAAGTCCATTTAGGGTATCCTACTAAGCCGACCTGACATTGATTATTTAATTCAAAGGGTTTGGTATAGGATATTATAGAGATAAGTTTTATCGATCCATCACTATATAAGGGGTATTTAATGAGATAAGAATTGGTTTATGTTATAGGTAATTTTTTTCATTCATTATTTCAAGTAATGACCTAATATGGGTAGAGTATTATATGGTTAACCTGTGATGGATCTAAATTATAAATTAAGTAATGGGTTTAAGAGTTTTATCCTAGGTTCTTATATACTAGTAGATATTATATAGATTAGTTAGAGGAGTTTGGGATGAGAAAGAAAAAATTGATTTTATCATCCTACATGATGCTTTGTTTTTTATCCTTGATGACAATATAGGGAATATTAATCATGATTTAGGGGTATGTAGACCAAAGGTTCATTAATATATATTTGAGTGATATTTTTCACATGGTGTTATTCCTATAATTATGACTTACTTGATGATGGTGTTTTTGCGATGTGTTGATATAGAAAAGGGATGAATGGTGGTTTTATCTAGTATTTAGTTGACTTTATTAAGATCTAATGCATGAATGTTGTATTAATCAAAAGAATGTAAAGGGACTATACAAATCAATGCATGAGTATATTAATTATTTTATTTTTAATACTTATCTTAAATTTATGAAATTTTAGTGATAAATAATTAACTATAAGTGATATATTATTCATCATGTTTTTTTATGGGTAATACATTATTCAGCCTTATTATTATACTAGTGATGTATCATTTACTCTTGGTTATTTTTCAGATATATAATTCACAATTGGTTAGAAGGTGATACCTTGTGCACATAATATATGGGTGGTGAAAATCTTTCACCATGGTTGATATATTATTCACCAATGTAAATTTATTGATATACCATTAATCAATGGTGATATATCATTCACCTCTTATATTTTAGGGACCAATAATTCATTGTATGTGATATATAATTAATTTGATATATGCTGGTGATATATAATTCATTATTGGTAATATATGATCAAACTTATGTATAATTATTAATATATTATTTGGCATTTTATGTGATACATTTTCCACCTTCTTATTTTAGTAAGGTTATTCATTATTAACATTTATTTTTTGTAGTTTTGAGATATCATTGACCCTTAGTTAGGAGGGAGATTCTATTTTTATCTTATTTTTATGATGATGATATATTTTTAACCCTTGTGTAGTACAATTATATATTATACAATATCAAATTATTATGGAAATAAATTTTTCACATGGTAATAACTCATTTAACCCAAATTTTTATTATCATAATAACTCAATCATCTGGAGATACCTCATTAACCATTCAATAATTTTTTTTATGTGTCATTCATCAAATTTAATTTTTATGATTCATGATACCTTGATCAACCAATTTCTACTATCATGCCGAGTTAGTACTCTAAATCTTGCATTAGCTAAAGAAGGTTTCATTCAACTATCTGGGCCACATTATGAGTACCATTAGTTCAACAAGTCTTTATATGTTCTTTTTTATGGATTCCATTTTACTCAAAACATGTATATAAATATATAATATTTTTTAATTAAATGATTAGTAGTCCTGCCAAGTTTTAGGTTCACAAACTACCTGTGTACCTTGGTTTATATGAAAAAATAATGGTTTTCATGCATGTTTATGCTACAACCATTTTATATGTTAAAAGGTAAAACAATCTCATTTGGTTATAGATAAAGATATAAGGTGATATTGATGATCTTTATTAGTTTAATTTTTTTATTTTTAGTATACCTATGGTATAATATTTCATTGTCTAGTTGGGTTATATTTCCTTGATGTATGATGTTATGACCTACATGTATATATTTGTTTTTACTATATCAACGTGTTATTGATTTTGGAAAGCTAGATTGTTCAAATCCAATAATAACACTCTAATATTTTTTTATATTTAAAAAATTTATTATTGTTTTTTAAATGATACTAATTTTATATTTTCCCCACAATTTGTTCATTTAACTTATTTTATAGTTTTAATTCTTGATTTATCAGGAGGTATGCTTGAGGTATGTGGTTCTCAAAATATGGCTACAGTTCCTAACAATTGGGACATAGATGCTACAGAGTAGTATCATAGGATTTATTTTATTTGAATTACTATTAAGGAAATGATACATGGATCTATGACTAGTTGGAATGTGGGATATATACTATCTTGTTCTATTCCATTACCCATATAAGTAAGATCCCATTTTATATGGGAAATTTTATATAATTTTATATTTTATTAATTAATAAGGGGATATTTCATGTAAAATTACCTATGTTATTTATCTATATTTCTAATATTTGGTTGAGGTGGTGAGAGGTGTATGTTCATGAATCATCATTTGAAAATTAGATCATATGATAAGTACATTCATATATGTGATTCTTATAATAATTTTACCATATAAAATAGGATTTAATTATTTATTACATAATTAATACTTATTTGATCTTTTCAATAATAACACATTTGTTATTTTCTACATAATTGAGAACATTTTATTACAATATCTTAGATAACAATTATGGTAAAATGATATTATTAATATTCATAAGGATTTAACATCGATACTAGAAGGGATAGTCTAGTATACAGGTACCTGATCAATATGTAAACCACAGACCACAATTATTTTATTTTGTTATATGGACACATGATATTATTGAGGGGCTCCATATGTGGTAGATTGAACATTTTTTCCCTGAGGTATATGGAACTGAAGCACGGGAGATGATTCAAGGTAAGTAATTTATATTTTTATAGGTATTATACTTGAAGTAAGGGCCTAGTGACAAGCATATATAACTCATGATATAAAAGGTTCATTAATAATAGTAGAGTAAAATATCATTGGCAATATTTTAATTTATTATAGGTTTTATAAATTAGTGTATGCAATCATAGTCTAGTTTGATGGGGAGTTGGGATTCATTTATATTTGAGAAGAATTGGTGGATTCTTCAGTAAATAAAGATGATATTCAAGTGATATGTGATTGTGTATTGGTATAAGAATAGTTATTTACTAGATATTCTTGGATAAGACATTATATGTAATGATAATTACAGTGTGTTTGAACTAAACTAACTGTGTGACTATGTTTTTATTAGATTTTTTTGTTTAGAATTATGGTTAGAAAATTATATTTTTAAGAGTTGAGTTATATAGTTTGGTGATAGTCTGATATATTCATACTCATGGATGAGTTTTTTTTGTAAAATTATGGTAGTATTGTAATATTTTTATTATGTTTTAGAGTTTGGTATTACATAGGGAATAAGAGTAAGAGTTTCTATACTGTCCACATTGTATGTGGGATGCAATAAATTAGTCATATCCTTATGTGGTGAACTTAGATATTATTTATACATGATCACCGCCGTATATAATTTGTTACATGATGATTGGATGATCCTGGATTCTCTCAATGGTCTATGAATTGGGTAGGAGAATCATTAATTTTCATGGTGTCAGTCACAATGATGATTTTAATTACATGATGGTTTCATAAGAGACTTCCTAGTATGTGAGAGAAGGTAATTTGAGGAAGGTTGTTAGTCCATTCAAACCTATTCTAGATGTATGACCTTGATTGGTTCCAATATTTTTAGTGTGTCTATAAATCTCTAGATTTCCTGATGACTTGATGTTGGGATGATATTTAATGATTATAGGGGAAACCATGCTTTATGTGTGATAATATATGATATTATTCTTTGAAAAGTGGTAGAAACCATGATTTTAATGAGATATGTATAAAGGAGTTATCCATGTGACATGTAGTGGCGTATTAGATCCTCACAAGATTCTCTAAGTATGGCCAAGTATGGATAGACCAATGATAATTGGTCAATCATTGTAGGAACAATGTAAGATATGTGGTATCATTAGTATGGTATTTTTAATGTAAAATGGGTTTGAGGGTCATTATTGAATTAAGATGGTAAAATAATGGGGAGGGGTGACAATATGTGAATTTTTATCCACTAAGGGGTCAAGTGAATCATTGTGATTGGAAAATTAGTAGGCACCATAATAGTGAATAGTTTGGAACATTTATATTATAAGAATACATGTTCGGATTGGTGGATTCCTCAGCAGGGTTGAAACAAGAGTCTCATTATAGAAAAAAATATAAATGAGACTAGGATATATTTATTGGATCGAGTGTTATGTTATAGATAATTGATGGAATGACATAACAAAAATATAAATAACCAATGCATTTTAGAACCTAGAGAGAGAGGATCAAGTGATGGTTCTATTTTGTTATAATAAGAGATTACCATTAAAATCAGTATTCAAATTATCTAGTAATATGAGTAAGTTGATATTTTTTATCAATGATCATGAAAATTCTATAGTGGCGATCACATTATAGGGATTTTTGTGTTCTGACCCTTATTTTGAGTGAAGTTTTAGATGGTTCCTTTTGTAAGGTGGGTGGAGAAACCAAACCGATGGAGGTTGAAGATTTAAATTTCCACATAGACACCAGTTTTCATGACCACTCCCAACTAGAACACCACTAAAATGATTTGTGATGACAAGTATGCCCCTTTAAGACCATCTCCAATAATCCATGGCTGATAAATTTCCCCCAAGGGAATAATAACACAACATATGATTCATTAACTTCTTAAATTTATAGAAAAAAATTAAAATACACCAATTTATTCCATATAATAATATAAAACAAAATCCCATACTTGATATCAAATTTATGCAATGATATAAATTAAATAATTTATTTGAAATAATACCAAATGAACTACTTGTATGGTAGTTACTCCGTGAACATTAAACAACACTACTAAAGGCATGAGTAAATCCTATCATGATAAGAAAAATGGTTCTATAAAACTATAAAAATATTATATAGAAGATATAGTGGATTATACAAGTTTACTCACCTGGGTTCTCACTATACACTCCCATGAAAAGGTGAAAAAAGTGTACTAAAAACTTTATGAATACATTATGAAACCAACTCATAGACTATCTAAAGGTCAATAAAAAAACCTATTAAAACTCAATCACCAAATACATAGAAAAGAAAAATTATATAATAATTATGAATATATTTCATTAAGGTACCCAAAACCCACTTACGATTTGAATTGGTGAACCTCACATGACAAAAACATTCACCCTATCAGTCTAATCATATCTATTTCCACATAACCACATACCACATAACTACTATAGGAAACTAAGGGAATAATAACATCAAAAACTAGATCACATACTAATAATTTCAGCCATATATGATATAAAATAACTAAAATAAATAAAAACCTATCCAAACTATGTCTAGAAGGATGACATTGTGTGGAAGAGTAGTTAACCATATATATAAAATATATTCTAGATGTTGAGAGTATACTGATTTCAAAAAATATTATATGTGAGTCTAACCTAATAACCTACATGGGTGGGGGTTATTAAAAAATAAACTAATATAATATGGATATATTGATATATACAATCCCAACAAAGTGTAAAATCCCTATCGCAACACCTGTAAAAACACTACCCAAAGCCACATATCCTCCACCAAACATTATCAACCACTAAAACCTATAACCATATAAAAATACTATAAAAACATGAAAACTTACAAAAATCCACTTTACATAAAGTATATTTTATAAATTTAATCATTATTCATTTAATAACACAATTTATTCTTTAACCACATTTATTTTAGAAAATCCATTTCCATTATTCCACATATACTCCTGTATAAAATATATTAAAATATTTTTATTCCCACCAATTTAATTAAGATTATTCTATACCACATGATTTTAGAAATAAACCATGTTAATTAAATTTTTATTAGTCATTATTTATTTATTTATTAATACTTTTATATCGTTGGGAAACTAAAACACACTAAAATCACTTTAGTAGCCCACAATATCAACTTCCAAACTTCCACAATGTTAATCCCCACTAATCCATATCAATTAAGAAAAAATTATCATTCTTCTTAACCATAGTAAATAACTACCTAAAATAAAGCACCACATACATATAAATATTTTTATTGACTATCGATGTAGACAACTGATCACCATATTAAAAAATAATAGAATATAATCATGCTTCATAATTTATATATAATTTTATGCTCAACAGTATCAACATCATTTCTCTTATTTAAATTTTTATGTTCAAATTCTAAATTCAATTCATTTTACTATTTTTTTTTATTTTTTAATTGAAAATAACAATGAAAACATATTATCATGTTAAAATCTATCGACAAAATCAAAATAATTATAGGAAATAATGTAATACATGCTTTAATATCTTCTTAGTTTTAATTATAATAAAATTATTATATTAAGTATGTAAAAATCATACCCCTACCCAAGTAAAATTAATTATTGGTCAATCTGTATTAATATGTCAATAAAATATAGATAGTCATAATTCAATATAGCTAATAAATCTTCAATCAACATAATACCACGAATGAAGAATAACCAATGATCAAATGATAATAATATAACTATTATTTTTACAAAAAAATAACATAAACCAATTTTCTATCAATCCATTTATCCAATTATATTCAAAAAATATAAACCAGTTATATAGAGTTCATGAGAAATAAAAAAATTAAATTAGAGAGAGAGGAAGATGATAAATGGAACATTGATTACAAGAGATCAATTGTACAAGGAAAAGTAATTAAAATACACTAAGTGTTAATAATACCACTTATACAACTCCACATGGTTCCTATTATTTTATTACAAATAAAGGAATAAAATAAAATTCAATAATCCACTTAATCATATAAATAAAAATAATAGCATAAATTCCAATTAAGGAAATACCTCATCATAGTAAAATGATGGACAATCAGTTGGTCCTTAAAAAAACATGATAAAATATCATTATCAATAATTAATTAGTTATGGTTAAAAACCATTATACTTCATTTAAAAAAATAAAATTAATATATTGTAATCTATGTTATAAAATAATCTCTATGATCCTGATATCCACTATGTAAACCTCTAACATTTTAAAATTCCATAATTTAACCACCAAAAATTCAATAACTTCCTAGTATCATCATGATGTAATACCAAACATCATAGAAGAACTAAAAGAATATAAAAAAATAATAAAACATAGACTAAGTATTGTTATATAATATAAAAACTCATGTTACAACACCATAAATCATTGAACATTTACCATAAAATAATAGAAAATGATATATATTATTTTCTTACACCCCTGGAGAGAAAACTGTGGTGCAATATTAAAGAATCGTGAAATTATATTAAAGAGAGATAATAAATTCTTTAAAATTCCACTTTTCTCCCACTATATATATCCAAGCTCTACACCAATATCTCTAAAACCATGAAATAATATAGTAGAGAAGAATAATAATTTTAACCTCTATGTTAGATACATTTTAAATTATTCCCATCCATAGGAATCAATATATAAATTGAAATAATAAAAAAGAAACATAAAGAAACAAAAAAAAACAAAAAGTGACCCAAAAAATATCCATCAATTTACATAAAAGAATATTTCAATTATTTTAATGAAAGATGATAAATTAGGTAAAAGTAAATTTATCCACAATATATATATCCAATCTAAATCACAATATCTCTATCACCCATTATTAATAAATTAGAGAACAGGAATAATTTAAACCTCTATGTTAGATACATTTTAAATGTTTATCATCACATGTAATCAAAATATAACATGAAATAGATAGAAAGAAACATCAAAAACCAAAAACCCACATGTAACCCCTTACAAAATATCCCTCAATACTAAAATAAAAACTACACCTCAATAGAAATAAAGTACCTTTATCTTATGATTATAAAAGATAGAAAAAAATCAATCATATAAGAAAAAAATAATATTAATCATCATTAAGAAAAGATTTTATACATATATACATACATAGATACATATGTGAATCATGTCCCAATGTATATTTCTCTATATGACCATTCCAATATATGATAATAATTAATTTAATGAAGTACCCATTCATCGACATCTATAGTCAGTCTTGAATTATAAATGGTCACTTCTTAAAAGTTTCATCAACTTCAATGTCAATATCTACCATGTTTGGGAAATGTTAGTATTCATATATATATAAATTAATTTGTGAAATAAAGAGGAAGATTAGAATAAGATTAATTTACAAGGGAAGAGAAAATTGATATGACTCCTCACAATCATTCTCTTAAACATTGAAAAGTATGAAAATATAAGGATTAACATTATATCCAGGAATAAAAATTTTCTATATAATGGAAACGAATTTTTACGAATCCAAAGACAATGATTGTATTTATCTAGAAATATAAAAAAAGAAACACCCTAGGTTTGATCTCACATGATTCATGCTCACACAACACTATTCAACTAATTTAATTAATTATAAAAAAATATAAGACACATGATATTTAAAAAACATTTTAGTTTTTATAAAATTTAATTGAAATAAATATACATATGAATTCTATGAAAAATGAAAAAAATGAAAACACAATAATGTTAATAAGAAAATGGAATTAAACAAAATATATTCTTAGGATTAAATAGTGATGGTTTCATTGTTCCCTAAAAATATTATCATTATCATATCCATTTTTGAGATCAAAAATCATCACTCAAAACCCTCTAATTTAAAATATAATTATCCGAGATATACCCCGATTTGTGAAATATCTCTTAAACAATTTTTTTCTTTAATCTTCACTACATAATACCATATTAATACCACTCCACCATATATAATATAAAAATGATTGAGGATATTAGAAACCAAAAATATGAAGAAGAAGTTACCATTAAGTAAAGACGAGTGACCAAAAAACCTAATAATTACAAAAGCTTGAGAAAATGTAGTATAAAAGTACAAGAATACATTGAAGTGTAATTAACATATTACATTACTCCTCCATTAAACCATTTAACAACAACATGGGTTACTGTTCCATAATCATGGTTATAAGGGAAGCATAGTGGGAGAAATAGAAATGAGAAAAAAAGAGTAAGAGTAAGAGAAAAATAATATACATTAAAAATATATAAAACAAATACAATATAAAAATAACTCCTTATATACTGAAAAACGATAATTACCTAAATTTAATGTTTAAATATAAATTCATAGGAAAATACGGTGGATGGTTTCCCTCAAATTTTTTACTCTGAATTTCCATGATTATTATTTCACATAAATATTTCAATATTGGTATGATGTATTAACTGGATTTGATCATAAATTTCTTGGATATCCACACAAAATATTCAATACTAATTGGGTACATGTAGAATGTGTCAGATTAGAATCACTAAAGTTAATTTTTATATACATGTAGACTCTTATAATTCCAAATCACCAGTTTATCATTTATTTATACACATGCAGAATGGAGAACCATCAAGAATCCATTTTAAAATAAACTTCTCCCCACAATAAATATTATTTTCAGGTAAAATGTGATCTCATTTTAACTATCACATTATGATATTTGTATCATCATCAAAATTCATCCAAAATTATTCCGGGATTTTGAGGGCCCATTTGAATGCTTCATTTTGGCCTTATATATTTGTATTTAGAAGATGGTACAACTCAATGAAATATATCCCATTAATCATTAAATAAAAAAAATATTTCAATTTAGATATGGTTGGAAAATTTTATGGCTAGTATACAATAATGCTATAAAAATTAAAAATAATAAAATTTTCTCTATAAAACTTAATATATTCCCAAAACCTAAAAAGTGACTACAATACATAAATTGAAAAAATGGTTTGATTAAAACATTGAAATATTTTTTTTTAAAATATGATAATAATTTATCCAAAAAACATAACCATTTTACACTAGTTAAATCATAAAATATCTTAATGAAAATCCAAACAGAAATCAAAAGTGAGAAAATTTAAATGATATTTTTTAAATAATAATTTCATCATTTATTATCTTTAAAAAATAATTAACAATCATTTTTTTCTCACACATTATAATTTTCTAAACATAAAAAATCTAACCATGATATAATCATAGCTTACCCTAATTAGAAATTGATGTCACTCACCACTAAGTATAAATTAATATTGGGTTGTGATCATATATGGAAAATGAATTTACCACCATAAATAGGCTAGTGAAAATTATCATATCTCTATACTATGAGATAGAAAAATTCATTCAGTCATGAGGACATTTTCAATATGTTCTTTTATGGATAAGTGTTGGTGGATAAAAATATTTTAAAATTTTAAATTCAAAAAGAGGATTTAAGGCTCTTAAATAAAATTTCATGAATAGTCAAGGGAAAACACTTAAAATATACCTTACACAATTCCCCAAAAAATGTAAAATAACACACCCAATTTTTCAATATCATGCAAAATTACTCTAATAATGAATGTAATTAATGATTTTATCATTAATTAATTTTAATAAAATTTTAATCAATTTTTTAATTATTTTTTTCCAAGAGGATTATATTGAAAATAAGTATAATGTTTAACTATAAATTCATATAGGTATTCACAATAAAGAATTCAATGTCGTATCTATATTTTCGCTTTGTATTTTTAATTGAACAAAATGATAGAGAAGAAATAAAAATGATTGTAATGAATCATGGTGATACATTGTCTATTGTATATAATTATGACATGCACCTTACACCGGCCTGCAATGAACTACTTCGCAAAGAACAAACAAAAATGGCCTTTCCTCCATAATAAATTTTGAAATATCCTTGAAAAAACATTAAGTCTAAAGATAGTTAAGAAGAAATTATCTTGTAATATGATTTAATGATATAATTATTTTCATTTATTCTAAGAGATAACATAGGTAAAAGTAAATAGTGGTCTCATGTTATAAATTATTCCAATTAAATAAATCATACAAAAATTTTGAAAACATTTTATTATCTCCTACACTTTGAAAGATAAACAATCACATGTTAGGGTATAAAAACAAAAATCAAAATTTGACTCAAGAAGGTGTGTGTATTAGGAAGGATTTGATAAAATGATTTAGAATTTTTCAAGATACTATAATAATATTTTTATTTAGTGTTTCATAAGAATTAATTACAAAAATATCTCAAACTCATCAAAATATTATAAAATCAAATTCTATGATAAGATTTGACATAAAAAATTACATAAACTCTATTTCATCCAAAACCCAGTTAACTCTCTAAAAATAAATTAATGTTTGAAAAATGATAATAAATATTTATTGAAGCTAAAAGTATAAAAAATGATGAACCAAAATAGAAAAACTCTTAACTAGGATGAAACTCCCCCTAAAAAAATAAAATTAACTAGACTTACTTATGTTGACATAGATTAAAAAGAAAAAGGTAGTAAAACTCAATAGAAGGAAGTACACAACATATAATTATTTGGGTGGTTAAATCCATTAGTTAAGCTACTTAATATTTTCACATTAAACCAGAAACAAAGAAATAATAAAACATATGAACATAATATAATGAAAATAAATTAAAAATAAAGAGAATAAGAGAAAAAAGTGGGATAAAGAATTATTTTGACCGAAAATGGGAGATATGTTTTTAATCACCGTAATTATAAATTTGAATCAATTTTTCCCTAATAATAACGTCTATGAGATTTTTGATGCATGACCCACAACGTTTTATTTCTCTAAAAATTAATAACTTGTTTCTAGGAGTTGAAACCCAAAATGAAAAGAAGAAATGTACCAATCCCCACGGTATAAGGTAAAGTGAAGAAAAAGTGTAGAGGGGGAGGGATGAAAATATAAAGGTTCTACCAATCATATATTTGGGTATCTTCCACCATGAGATAAGAATATTAATGTAGAGTAGGAATTCACATCACCACAAGCTCATCAATCTCATATTTATATAGAATTAACACTACTTTCTTGGGACCTTCAATTTCTAACAGACTTTACTCATTTACTGTGTTATATTTATCATATTTGACCCTTAATAAGGATTGAATATATGATTATTCATAAAAAGAAAAATGATGTTAGTGAATAATCCTGGTCAATAATGTAAAATCAAAATCATGTGATCCAAAAGATAATTCTATTCCCTCTCATTTTTAGATTCATGAACATGTTCTTCATGGAAGGATAATATGAGGAATCCTTAGAGTTTTTTTAGAGAAGTATTTTTTAAATTTTATTTCTCATCTTCATTTTTCAAGGAATGTGGGAAGATAAATAATTTTATTTTATTCATTAAATTCAGTCAACTCTACCATAGAAGTTGAAATAAACTCTATTTTCATAAAACTTATCTCATTAAATTTATTATTTCATTGAAATTGAATCCACAATGAAAATTCCTTTTGAAACTCATCCTGGTTATCAATACATTCATAAAACTATCACTATATTAATTCGTAATTAACCAATCATTTTAATAATATTATATCTAATGATGTTCATTTTTTGGAGTTTTTAAATTTATATTCTTTTGTTTTTTTATGAAAAATAGTTTATTTATGATTATGGAATCCCTAGTAATGATACTAATTTATTGGTTAGATTTTTTTTGAATATGAACTCAATAATTTAATTTACTTTGTAATATAGTACAATTCACATCATAGAGTCTACCTCTTGAGGTGGCCACTCACACAACCATAGTTTTCTGTTATAACTAATTCTTAAATAAATAGACTAATAAAGAGAAACCTAAAATATAAGGTGATTTAAAAAATGTTTGTTGTATAAATAAATACATATGTATATATATAACTGTAATAGAAAAAAAGAAAAAAAGAAAAAATTATGTTAGTAAGAAAATAGAAAAATGGTGAAATTGTCCTTATTAATTGTAACACCCCATTACACTTTTTAGGTAGTCCCTTGTTTGTGATTTATTTATCACCTTTGTTTGGGTGAGTGTGTGGGATTCCTGGGGATAGACAGACATTAAAGTGAAAAAATACATAATGTCCAGGGATGTATGTTTTTTATAAATAATTGCATTTTGGCATAAATATTTAAAGACTTAACGAGGTTCTTCCCAATTTTGGAGAGTTCTTAGAGTGGGGTTTTTGTGTCTTTCTTTCTAAACCTTGAGTCTCTATAGTCTACTATGTATTTACACACCATGTAAGGTGTTTACATGATTTTTAATCATCAAGTGATATATGATATAAAATAATACATGTTGTGAAATATTTTCACACCCTCTAATAGGTTCACGACGTGTAATGGTCTAAAAAAGGTTTTTAATAAATAGTAATCAAGGTTGTCAAAAATGCAGACTTTGTGGATTTCACAATGTCAACTAGGGTTAAAATCTATATAATGATCAAGAGAGGTAGTTTTAACTATTCTGTATTGATGAATCTCATTTCATTCGGCTTTATCCCTTCTCTATTAACCTAGATATCACCCTAGGAAATTTTTGGTGATTCCCTCTATTCTGGATTACTTCATTCAATGATCAATCACTAGGGTTGTTACGATGTGACTCCCTGGGTAAGCGTTCTTCTTGGTTAATCATTCTCTTGTCCCTACCATTTCATTTTATATGGTTAGGTTTCATATTTATGATTGAATATTATTTTTATTGATCCTTTACTAATTCTTGTCATGCCTTGTCTTTCGAATACCGACCTCATGGTTTCCAATCACCATTGACGAATGTGGATAGGTTCAAACATTTTTGAGGTAACTGGTTCTATAAAATGGGTTGATGAAATGAATTTCCTATTTTTATTGGTATATTCCTTTGTGTTTTTAATTAATTTTAATTTATATTAGGATTCAATAGTTTTCTTGAATGGAAAATGTATTTAATGGGGTTTATCATTGAAAATGGATTTTCTTGATTTAGAAGTTAATTTTAAAACAACAAAGTGTATTGTATTGGATTTGAAAATGTGCTATAAAATTTTTAGCATGATTGTGAAATGTATTTTGACAATTTTAATGTTGGTACCCTTGGGTATATCGGTAAAGAGACATAGGTAGCCTTAGTGTATGTGACACCACTAAAAGGTGTCCCTTTTGATAACAATGGACTATGGAATAACATGATATTAGTTAGATCCAATTTTTTGAATATTTAGGATATTTAGTGTCTAGTATGCATTTTACATAGGCTACAACATAATATGCGGTGATTTTACATTTATGATTATTTATCACATGAATGTTTTTATCGTGGATTGTTTATTATAGGTTCTTATATGAGGTTGTATCACATAGCTTCATATAATTGATTTTTTAATGGATTTGTGTTTAATTTCATACCTATTTACTAATGAATATTATATTTGATATTATCAATTATGATTTTCATATTTCTAGTTTTATAATATGATAGTTTTTTGGAAAATAAAATAGAGAATTATTTACAAATGAATTGGATTTATGAAAATGTTTGGTAAAACTGGTTTTGTTTTAAAATATAGAACAATTACATTCTTTTTATTAGAACTTGTATAAAAATCATGGTGGTATCCTACTGGGCTATGTGCTCGCACCATAAATTTTCACTTTGCACGATTGTATATATTTTTAGAGTTGGATACAAGTAAAGGGATGGAAATACTGTAGCATGTCAGATTCTTATTTGGTATTTATCTTCAGTTCAGGTTGGTTTTGAGGTGACTATTTGTCACATAGAGACTCATTGGTCATTTTTTATTCACACTTTTCAGTTTATCCTATTTGGAGTTTATTCTATGGATCTAGTTTTATTTTTTATTCCACATAATACTACGTTTGTATATCTTGTTTTTTTATATACAAGACTTGTACAATTTTATTTCTTCACCTAACCATGTGACAATCAGATCATTGGTATGGTTTTTTTACTCAAGTTGGTTTATTAAAATTTAGAATTAGAAGGAAGGCTTATCTTGAAGTGTGTCAACACTGCCTAAGTTTGGTTCTATATCTTTCATAGATTAAATTTAGGAACATCTATATTTAGGTAGTGAGTATGGAAAAGTGGAATGGCCATCGCACTTCTGTGACTGAGCCTGAGTTTCCTTTGGTGGTGAAGGAAATTTACACAGTTTTAGAGTTGGATTTTGAGGTCATTTGAATGTGTTGTATGGGAATTTTAATTAAATTACCTTTTCCTTTCTAAGTGATTTTTTTCTTTGGTAGAATTCGTAATTTAATTAAATTATTTTTGTTTCAAAGGATTAGTTTGAATTCAAAAAGTGGTCAAAATATTTTGGAATGTGATCATGATATAATTGGTTATTATCTTGTGTTTATTGGAATATTATTCCTTAAAGTGATCTTAAAAATCCAAGAGAGGGAGCAATGAGATATATTCTGTAGGATAATCCTTCAGTGGACCCTTCCTTGGTTGAATAATTAATCCACACCATTTAGACATTAGGTCAAGTGGGTTTAAAGAACCTATGATGTGTGGTGGATCAAATCTATGAGTTTACTAAACCCCATCCACCCATATTACATAGTGACAATAGAAAACATGAATCTGAGTAGAGTCTTGAGATGATTGAAAGGATATTAAATTTCTTGAATAATACTGAAGAATCGAAGGTGGGGTTTTCCACGTATATGCTCTAGAGACCATAAAGAAGATTATGAAACTCTTTTGTGTAAGATAAGTTACATGAAAAACTTACCTAGACTTCTTTACAGAAAATAATTAATTATCAGTTTCTCCTAGATATGTTACATGTGGTAAAGACCTTTAATTTTCTAACCATGGAGTAGGAGAGCATACCGTTCTGAAGTATTCTACTCATTTGTCTAAGTCTGTACATGTAGGAGGATGTAATTAATGAGTACCTTAAGGATCATTGGTTTGAGTTGGGAATGAGGTATAATATTATCTTGACATTGATTCTCATTTTTATTCTTACCTTTATGAAGTTAGTTGAAAAAATAATCTTTGGATATGGAAAACATAGCTGTAATGATAGGTTTGGTGGATCGTCAGTTCGTGAAGTTATTAGCCATGGTGTATCTCATATCCAAAAAAGGAAATGTTACCATTGTTAGTTCTCTTCAGTACCAATTTTAGTAGCTTTATCTAGATATAATAAGGTTTTTTTTCTATTATTGTTAGTGGTCTAGTCTTCCCAAGGATAACTATATAGAGGATCCTATGAATTTTCAATATTGGTGAATATCAAGCTACCTGAAGCATTTTTGTGAAAGGATATTTTGAGGATGTATAGAAATATCCACTATAATTAAGGGTTTTTAAGTTTTTACTAATGTTTGCAATGGTTTTGGAAAAAAATCCTTGGGTCAAGGGGGAAGTTCATATGGATAAAACATTATTCCTTTATGGGAATGAGTATCCACAAGAGGAACATGAATCAGGTTGTACTAATGTTAGAGGTACGATATTTATTTCATCTTCTATGGTGCTATATTTTTTTATATAGGTGCTATATATTATTTTATATCATCAAAGTTAGTTGGCGTATTATTCTTGAATTCAGATCTTATGATGTAATTTTTTGATTTTTCTACACCATTGGTAAATATTTCCGAACAAGGTTTCAAGTGTCCCACATGTCAGGTAATGATATCTAACTTTGGCATAGAATGAGACTTCTTGGTTCTTGATCTTGAATTATTATACTTGACTATTTTAATAGATTATATTATTATTATTAAGGCCTAAATAGAATTTTATCTTTATTGGATATAGCTATTAAACATCGATGGGGTCACTCGTGTTTTTCAAGTTGAATGTGACACTAGATTGGGATTGGTAGGGAATATTGTTATATATTATTGGGTGATATCATATCAGTTTTTAGATATATTTCATGATATAGCTAACCCTTTCTTGGGTAGTTGAATTACTTCAGTAGGGAGTTAATACCTTGAAATTTTACTATGTGATTTTTCTTGTTTACCTCTATAGAGAGAGGTTGATTTTTCTATTGAACAACTCCCAGGTATGATGCCCATTTCTCTTTCATCTTACCACATAGAACCTACTGAGTTTCTGGAACTTAAGGTCTATCTTTAGGAACTAGAGGATAAAGGATTTATTCATCCTAGTGTATCACCATGGTCTTATCATATCCACTTTTCTAAGAAGGTATGTGGGAGTCTCAAACTTTCTATTGACTATCTGAAGTGAAATTGGGTGAGAGTTACAAAAATATTTCATTTGGATAAGATTGATGATATTTTTTACTAGTTTAGAGGGGCATGTTGGTATTCAATGATTGACCTATGGTCAATGTACCACCATATAAGGGTATGAGAAGAGGATAAACCTAATAAAACATTTATAATATTGTTTGTGTATTTTGATTTTTTGGTTATTCCTTTCAATTTGACTAGCACTCATGTAGTGCTATGGATTTGATGAACCAACAATTTCATTAGTTGTTGGAGTCTTTTGATTTTGTGTTCATTGATGATATTTTGGTGTACTTCATGTCATAGGAAAATAAAAAATACCATTTTTATATCATTTTTAAAACATTGAAGGAATATATTTATATGGTAATATATCTAAATTGGAGTTTTAGATTTGGGATTTGAAATTTTTGGGGAATGGGATATTTGAGAGTATAATCACAGTGGATCCTGAAAAGATATAAGAAGTGATGTACTAGGAGTATCCCATAATGTTTTTTAGATCCAAAGGTTCTTAGGTTTGGTTGGTTTCTATAAACAGTTTGTTTAGGATTACACCAAGATTGCATCTTTGATGACTCATTTAACCCATAGGGGTGTAAATTTTTATTAGAGTGAAAATTTCCAAATATCTTTTGAGTAGTTAAAGATGAGGTTTACTTTAGCATCAATTTATATTAGTCTAGAACCAGATTTATGTTATGATGTTTACTACGATTCGTATGGTATGAGTTTGGTATGTGTATTGATGGTGGGTAAATAGGGGGAGGCCTATGGCCCAGACATGTTATTCCCTCATGAGAAACAAATACCCCACCCATGATCTTGAGTTGGTAGTGGTCATGAAAACCTTAAAAATGTGTCATTAATATATCTTTAGAAATATGTTTTTAGTGTATTTATATCATAAGATACTGAAATATATTTTTAATCACAGGGATATGAACTTGGCACAAATACAATGAGTAGAGTATCTTTAGAATTTTAGATATTATATTTAATACACCCATAGGAATATAAATTTGGTTTCCAATTCATTGAGAAAAAAGTACTGACACAATACATGAAGGAATCAGTTGAAAAGTGGTATTTGATGAGTTTGTTTATGGATATAATATTAGGAGTGAAAGTGGTTTCTGAATAGGTTTTCCTAGATTCAATGGGTTCCTATATTATATTGAGCATGTATTATCATCTACATATGGATGAAATGATAGATATTTCTATCCAGGTTCATAAGGATATGCTTTGAGATTATGTGCCTGATTATGGAGGATCTTGAGAAAAGAATTTTCCTCTAGACATGTTTTCCTATAAAAATAGATTTAGGCCCCAATTAATATGGATACCTTTGATTTTTTGTATGGGAGACCATATATATCTCCCTTATGCTAGGTGGAGTTGAAAAAAAGTCCTTGTTTAGGGAGAGTATTCTTTAAAAGATAAAGAATATGTAACTATTGATCCGATGGAGATTGATAATGTCAAATAGTTCTAAGAAATATTTTGTGTAACGTCTTCATAAACCACTAGAGTTTGAGGCTGGTGACTAATTTTTTCTTAGATTTTTAATTTTATTGGTATATCATCATTTGAGTAATTAGGGTAAGTTGGCACTGAGATTTTTATGCCCTTATAAGAACACTGGACCACTAGAATAAGTGAACTATTGGTTTGAATTTATATCTTTATTGAAATATATCCATGAAATGTTTCACATGTCCCAGATAAGGAAGTATTTACCAGATCTTTATCATGTGATTTGATGGGAGGATATTTATCTTGATATTGACGCCACTTTGGATGAGAAGTTAATTCATGTTAGGGATCCCCAAGAGAAGGTGTGATTGGGTAAAATGATTCCTCTTGTCCAGGCACTATTGAAGTGCATAAGGGATATCCATGAGACATGGGATAGAAAATTATTAATGAGGTAGTATTGGACAACATATTTTTTGAGTCTAGGAATATGATGGATTTCTGGGGGTAGAAAGAATTTATGGTGGGGAGATTGTAAAACCCTTTTATTATTTTTATGTACTCCCTTGTTTTTTATATGTTTATCATCTTTGTTTAGATGTGTTTGTCAGATTATTAGGGTTAGAGAGTGTTTTATTAAAAACTATCTATTTTCAACAGTGTATATTTGTTTGAATTAAGTAAGTCAAGCTATAAACAAGTCAAAGAATTAGTGGGGTTCTTCCCATGTTCAGAGAACACTCAGAGTGGGGTCTTTGATTATGTTTGTCTAAACTTAGAGTTTCTACAGTATTCTTTATTTTTTACATTTCATGTATAGGGTTACATTATGTTTAATCATTGTCTTATAGATTATGTTAAATATATATGATGTTAAATAATTACATTCCATGTAACAGGTTCATGATGTGTAATAGTTGAAAATCAGGTTTTCATAAAAAGAGATCATTTTTTTGGAAAAATGTGGCCTTTAGGGATTATAAAACATGAAACAAGGTTACATTCCATATAATTCTCTTATTAGGTGTATTTAAGTGTTCTTCATAAATTAATCTCATTTAATTTGACATAAGCCCTTTTCTCTTGACCTAGAGCTCACCCTAGGCAATTTTTTTTGGGTTTCCCTCCCTTTCGAATCAGTTTGTTTGATGTCCGATCATTAATATTGTTGTGGTGCACCCCAATGGGTATGATATTCTCTTGGATATTTTTTTTTTGATTTATGATATTGTGTAGGATGTGATTAGGTTTTATATTTGTGATTAGATCGTGTTTTCTATCGATCCTTTGTAGTTTCTTATCACACTTAGTCTTTTGAAGGCCAATCTCATGGTTTCCAATCACCCTTAAATAATGTGGATAGGTTTATACTACTTTGAGGTATGTATTCTTATATAATGGTTTAATCAAAACAATTATTATCATTCTTGGTAAATTCATTTGGTTTTTTCATTTATTTAAAGTGATATGTGGTTTCAAATGATTTATTGGAAAGACAAATGTTTTTAAAGGGTTTTTTCTTTAAAAACAGATTTTCTTGAATTGGAAATGGATTCTAAAAAACCAAATTAAATTTTATTAGATTTGAATATTTTTAATAAAATGGTGATCATGGTTTTGAAATGTATTTTTACAATTTACACAGTGGGAATCTTCAGTGCATCTGGAAAGAGACACAGGTAGCCTTAGTGTGTACGGCGCCCCAAAGAGGTAAAATTTCATATATTGATGGTCTATGGTAGGAATCTATATTTGTTTGATCCAATGTTATTCCTGTTTAGGATCTTTATTGTCTAGTATGCATTTTCCTAAAGGATAAGCGCTATTATGAGGTGCATTTTCATTTACATTTATTTATCTCATGATTGTTTTTATCATGTATTACTGCTCAAATGTTTTTATATGAGTTTTTATCACATAAATTCAAATGATAGGTTATTTAAAGGATATATGTTTACAGGATTACCTCTTGATGCATGTATATTATTTAATTTTTTATAACTTTTTCTTTTCCTACTTTTAGTTTTATAAAATGAAAGGATTTTATGAAAACTGAAGGGAAATGATTTACAAATGAGTTGGATCTATGAATATGGTTTGTAAAGCTGTTTTTATTTGAAAATATTGAACTACAAAATTATTATTATTAGACCTTATATAAATTCTTTGGTGTCATATTTTTGGGATTTATGCTCACACCCAAATTATTCCTTTGGGATATTTTAGATGTTTTATTGCAGGATACCAGTAATGGGAAGGTAATCTTGTATCATGTCAACTTCTCATTTGGTTTTTTCTTTCGGTTCAGGTTGGTTTGGAGGTGACTATTGGTCAGATGGAGACTTTTTGGTCATGATATATTCATACTTTTATGTTTATCCAGTTTGGGATGGATTGTATGGTTCTGTTTGTATCTTTTTCTTCCACATAGTACTCTCATAGTATGCCTTGTTTCGTTATATACAAGACTTGTTCTGTTTTCTTTCTTCACGATACCATGTGATGACTAGAATGGGTGTATGGTTTGGTTGACCCAGGTAGGTATGGATTTCAGAATTAATATATCATTTCTCTCTAAAAGTATTCTCATTATCCAATCTTATGATGTGATCAAGAACTATTTAAATGATATAAAATTTTATTAGTGGATTTTTATTTCTGATTTTATGATTGCGTCATATATAGTAATATAACATTATATAAAGAACATGTACCGCAATATTAAACCTATAATAGTTTATTATTTTAATTTTAACATTAAATTTAGAGAATAAATATATCCATTAGAAAAAAAATATTACAATAGGATACAAAATATAAATTATGTTAATATTAAAATGAAAATATTGATCTACTTGATCCACGAGAAAAACTAAACTCATGAAGAAAACTATAGAAATGGAAAAAATATTATTAGTATATTATTTATCATGAAAATATAAATTAATATAACATTAAAAAAATTAATGAATAATGAATGAAATATTAGGTATTTATATAATGGTGGGAATTCATATGACCATTATAAATTTGACATTTGGAAAAGTAACCTGACTATTAGAATAGTAACCTGACCATTTAGAATACTAACCTGATTATTAGAATAGTATAATGACATGTGGAAATGTAAATTAATATTTATATATCTTATAAAATTAAAATATTTCATATTTATTTAATGATACATGTAAATACATGCTTTTAAAATGATAAAATTAAGGTTTGTTTTTTATTAAACATAAATATTTTACTTTCAATTTTTTAAAAAATATAATGCCTAAATATAATGTTTATTTTCAAAAAATAGGTTTGTAAATAAATATCTAGTTGTATTATAATGATCATATAACTTTGTGAGACCATAATTAATTTTTTAAAGGTTCATAAAACTCAGCATAATATTAAAATTGATTTTTTTCAAATAAATAATGATTTTAATTAAAATTTAAATTTCGCATATTTAGAAAATAATTTTGATAAATATTATTTCATTTTTTGAATATAAACATTAAAAAATGGTTTGAAATAATTTTTTGGTGTTTTTTCAAAAACAGATGAATACTTGTGTATTTTGAAATATGATAGAATACAAAATTTGTCATTATAAGTTAAATGAATGATTTATTATATATGAGATGATGTATGAACTAATTATTTCAAAATCACATGCACCATTAAATTTATATAGTTACATGATTCCTCACTATTAGTATTTTTGAGGTAAAATAATAAACTGATGAAAATTATATTCAAACCCCCTCTCAAACCTTATAATTACCACTCATCGCCACCCCTTATGCTTAGACCCTAAAAACCAATGAACTTACTCAAAATATTCCCAAATCTCAACTCATATCTTTCTCCACATCTCCAGAATTATTTTTATGGCTAATTATCATTTCTTTGGATCGTTAATGGGTAGCATAAGAGGAGATAACCAAAGGGAAAAGTTAGTTCTCAACTAAGTTTATTTAAATTTTAATCTTCTTATACCACCCCCACATATTCTATAAATACCTAAAAATTGTAACATAAGTATCCTAAATATTCTAATATGTTTTAATTATGGTGGAATATCAATCTTTTTTCATTCTTAATTTGATTACGGAATGAAAATATTGTTCACAGTATGATTGGTTAACCACCACCATAAACAACACACATTATTTTTATCCACTACCTTGAAGGATGGTTATAAAAATTTTAATATAATTAAATATGATTATAAAAAGAATAATATAACTCATTTAAAATTATTTATTGTGTTAATGATAAAATAATTAAATAAAAAAATCCTAGTTTTTGATGGTTGGTAAAACCACCAAAATGAACAAACTCTATTTTGATGACAACTATAAATGATAAATCATTCCTATGTTAGAAAACTTATGAATATTTGAGAATATTTAAATTTTTATAAGGATGTAATATAATTTCAATTCACTTCTATAGTTATATTGACATTTTACAATATGTTATATAAATATCCATACATGAATCAACCTTGGAACCACGAAACAAATTCCCTAAAAAATTGATATGAAACATTATATCTCATTGAAGTGGTTGTAAATAAATAGAATATAATTATAGTAAAGAAAATATTTTTGTAAGATGTTTTGAATTAATCAATTTGGTAATCTAATTTTATTATTGATGTTATTAACTGTAGGTGAATAATTAATTCAGACACAAGGTAAGTGAACTTCCAAACCACCCCTTTTTGGGGAATACATTTACCACTATAAAACACTTTATCACACCATTATTCTCATGTATTTAATTAATTTACTATCTATGGGTTCCTATAACACACACACACACACATATATATATATACACTCTTATCCTGGCCTTTATTTTTTGTATATATTTATCTTTTATGGTTTCCCTATCAATTCCATTTGTATAGTAAACCTGATTCAATAGAAAATCTTTATCTCATACCCAATTTTAAGTACCAATCTGTAAATTTTTTTAAAAAATACATGGTTTATAAAATTTATCAATTTTAACTTAAAAATAATATTAGTTAATATTTTTTATTATGAAAATTATTATTCTATTTCTATCTTTTATGATTCTATACCCATTTTCCAAAAACCCCACATAAAATCAATATTTTAAAAATTATTTCTCCCATCCTTTTTTATATTAAATTAATTTAAACATAATTTTATTTTTAATCCTTCTTTATTTATTAAAATTCATCTTATGAAGAATTAATCACATTATTCATAAAATTAACTATGATATGCCTTTTGGTTATGTTATAATATTTAATTATGTAACCCTTTCATTTTTTTGGATTTTTCTGATATTTATTCCATATATATTATTTCCTTACATGGAACACATATTCAAGTACATATAATTATGGTTTTTACACAATAGTTCTCTAGTCAATTGTTTAATGGTTTTTACATGATACAATATTTATGGGATTATAGAGAAATCCTAATCCCTATTGGGAGCTTGTTCAACATTTTCTTTTGTCTTAATAGTTATCCTTGAATTATTATTATGTAATGTTTTATTTTTTTTCCACATTCCTATATTTCATCAATATTATAATGAAATCTTCATTTTTATTGAAAATAACTAGACCAACATATCCTAGATCTGGTGGATAATTCAATAATTTGGAATAATATTCAAATGATCACATCCTGAAGGCCGAATAGTTTTATAGTTTTTGAAAAACTAGATACATACTTGACTATTTCATTACATTTAACGAAAAATTACAACATAATTTTTGGATAATATCATTATTACCCATAGAATATCCTTTCAGGTTATTCAAAGTACGTTTCCTGGATTCCTTGGAATGAAAAAAAATAAGGGTAATCTCATATTCTTAGTGAGAGTTACATAAAATGTAAGCTATCATGAATCAATAAGAATAATAAAAATGGAAATGTAAATAAATAAGACACAAATTCAATTTAATCAATAACTATACTATTACTATTATATAAGGAATAATCAATATGGAAAAGTAAATATTTGAACACACATTCCATTTAATCAATAACACGACTTTCATAATTAGAGAAGAAATAATCAATATATAAAGGTAAATATATGAACACATATTACATTTAATAAATAACATGAATATCATGATTAGATAATTCATCATATATATGGAAAGGTAAATATCTAAACCCACATTCCATTTAATAAATCATTCGAATGCTAGGATTAGATAATTAATAATAAATAAGGAAAGGTAAATATCTGAACACACATTTCATTTAATAAATAACTAGACTATCATTATTAGATAAGAAATAATCAGTATAGAAAGTTATATATCTTAACACACATTCCATTTAATCAATAGCATTAATTTTTTGATTGTATAATGAATAATCAATATAAATAGGTAAACAACTGAAAACATATGCCCTTTAATCAATAAAATGAGAATAAAATGAATCAAGAGAAAATATCATTTGAAAAATATCTTAGAAAACAATAACTACATATTTAATGAAGGAAATTATTAATTATTTGATGTCTTGATTTCAGAAATCATTATACATCTATTGTCAAAACCTCTTAGAGTATAATTTAAAACTGATGGGTATATATACACCAAAACCCCATTTAACTATGGTTATCCAACTAATTCATCTCATGATACTATAGATACATCATGTGGATAATTATTACTAGGCCCCACCCATAACTAGATGTCAAAATCATTCCTCATATATCAAATAATCATTTTAATTCATGAATAATGTACCTTATCATCAAATACCCATACTGGGTAAAGAATACAAATATATAAATATTTCCTTTTATAATCAAATTAAATTAAATTTAGAACATGTTATATATATATGAAATACATTTTAGGTAATAAATATATCCATGATAAATAATATGGATATTTAGGTGAAATTTTATATCCAATGATCATAGAAAATTTAATATTTCAAGGGAAAATAAATGAATAAATATATAAATCAGGAATAACAATAAAAATATTTACTTTGGTGAAAATTATCACAAAAAATATATATAAAGATTAAGGATGATATCAATAAAACATATACCAAGTGTAGTATAATTAAAATAATGGGGATTTGTCCATGAGGAATATAAATACCATAACCATATCAATAAAAATATTCTTGAAAAAAATATCCATTTTTAATTTGAAAATATTTTTAAAACTAAAACATCACAAAATATTTTGAACCAATATCCTTTTAAAATAACCTTTCCAACATATAAGGTAATATTTCAAACATTTATTGGTCATTATGATAGGAAATTCCATACATTCCATACATGTTAAATAAATATCCCATTCACTTTTTCAGTAAATTAAAAATTTTCCTTATTTGAAAAGGTAAATGTATATTACATTCAAAATTTTAAAGTCTAAAATGGTTAAAAATTTAATTAATAAATCATTTTTATAATTTTAAATACATTGTTGAAAATATTATTAGAAAATATTATTATAAATTTTTTTGGAAGAATAATGATGTTTAACTGAAGATAGAAATAAAGTTGTATTTTATTTTAAAAAATATCTAAATTATTTTAAGAAAATAATAGTGTAATAATGGTGCTATTACATAAAAAATTTATGAATGAATATAGGATAATAAAAATAAATGGATTTATTATCTAGTGATAAAAATAATTTCCATCAATGAAAATTGAAGCATAAACAATCTTGAGTAAAGGGATATTGTGAAATAAACCCTTAAAAAGTTCATAACGTCGAAGTGGGAATTTACCAATTAATAGATTATTTGTAAAAAATATAAATCCACATAAAAATGGATATAAAACATAATTTAGTAAAAATTCAATACACACATATTCTTATAATATCAAAGTTAATAAAAAACCTATATAGCCTAATGAAATGAAATTTAGTTATGAAATTCATTACCACTCGGTATGTTTTAAGCCATATATGCTAAAATAATTAAAATTTAAAATTAAAATACCATAAATTATTATTTATTCATGATATTACATATAAAAGTGGTAGTATATAGACTATATAAAAGAAATTATGTGTGTAACAGTACTGTATACCTCAATGAAGTGAAATTGAGATGAAGTCCCTTACCTCATGATTTCCTTTGGTTGAACATGGTTTAAAATCCCGTATAATAGTTTTAATAATTTTATTAATTTATAATATAAGCATATTCATATTTATAATATCATATATGATCCTCTTATAAAATTTTTCTACCTCTTTGTTAATAATACTTCCTTATATTTATTGTTTTGGGGTTAATTTCCTTGTTTCTTTGGGTGCATTTTGACATGAAAGATCTAGTTATAGTGCACAAGATATCAATGAATTATCTAAATAATTATAATAATGTTATGAGTATCATATTTACTCATTATATACATTTTTATAATCATTATTTAAGGTTGTATATGAAAAATGAATTGCATTGCTTCATTGAGATCGTAGGTTGTACGTACGCACGAGAGAGGATGTCACTTCCTTAAGGAGTGAAAGGGTAAGTAATTGGATGTTTTATTAATTTTAAAGACTTTATATCATGTAATATATATCACATATACTAATTCAATTTATCCTTATTACCTTCCATGTATAATGTATGTGAAAAACGAGCCACATCACTTCCTAGGGTGATAGTCTGCCGTACACATGAGCGGCATTATCATATTTTTAAATAACAGGGAAAGTAAGATGGAATATGTGATATTATAGTTCCACCAGTAAAATAATATAATAAATATTATATATAAGTTAATTCTATCATTATATACAATCATGATAAGTGTTTATGGAAAAAAATTTAAATCGATTTGTGAGGCGGTAGTCCACCATACACATGATCGATAATTTCTTTTCCCATTTGATTGAGGTAGGGATAAAAAATATTATTCCATAAACATAATAAAAAAACATAATTACTGATACATACTTTTTTTTATTTTAAGTATTAAGACAAAATGTAATGTGTTAAAATATGAGATAAATCGAAAGTGCTTCGTTAAGAAAATTACCTTATCTTAGAGAAACCTCCTTTAGATCTCCTCTTAAGAACACTAGGGTTGGTATATTGGGAATACCGGATGCTCTAGAATGTTTATAACGATTTTTGAAAATATTTTGGCTTGATTTGGTTTATAAAAAGTGCTTTATAGGTGTTATTTAGTAAAGGGAGGGAGTTTTCTTTTATAAGTAGGGGAGATGAGGCACATAATTTTTTTGAAAATAATAAAGTGTCCCCACGTTTTTCATATGTTATAGATATAAAAAATTTGAAATTATAAAATATTGGAGATATTAATGTCTAAAAATGGCCAAAAAATGGTGTCGTAAATGTTTTAGGTCATTTTAATCCATTATCTTCTTATTTTAACCCGTGGTAAATCCATTTTTACATTAATCGTGATAATTAATTTTTAACTTTTTCACTATTTATCAGGGTAAAAAATTAATTTGACCAAATTATATAATATAAATTTTTTGATTCAAAATATAGAATCCATTTTTTCAAATTTAGTTCTCCTAAGTGGAGGGATTAAATTTACAATGAAACCTAGAGATGCATAAAAACGGGTTTTCCAAAGAAAAACCTCCAAAAGATTAATAATATTTTATATCAAAATTGATCATATTATTGATTAAAATAAACTCTATTTTATTAAAATATTAATATTTAATTAATTTTTTTTAAATAATTTTTTAACAAAATAGGACAGGTAAATTCATTAAATGAAAAGGTAGTTTTTAACAAAAATCAGTATGTTCAATATTAATCAAAAAATAAAACTTCTAAAAAATCCATTAAACCACCATATGATAATTTTGACATGATTATTTAAAAAATAATGTTAAGATTTTTAAATAAATTTAATAAATTGGTAAAAATTTATTCTATCATTAGTGTATAAGAAGCGATAAAACTGTTTTCTTTGAAAAAAATATTACTTTAGAAAACATTTATTTTTATATTTAATGATTTTTTATTTTTATTTATAATCCATATATAACCAATGAAAATGTGTAAAACATATATTTTAAAATATTATTTATTCATATTCATACCTACCAACATAAAAACTGGGTTATAATGTTCTCATTTTAAATATTAATATTTTAATTGAGTATTAGGTTTCTTTTAAACCCAGTGTTGTGTGCATCACAAGGTAGAGAACAAATTGAATTTATATCAAAGAAATTTATCATAAAGTTTCAGTGTATTATATTCTTTTATAAACTCAGTTTCACATGTAATATGATATCGACCTTAATTTAATCCTTTTAAAATCATCAGGTGTTATATTATAGCCCCTCAAATAAATTACATCCTCACAACTTAATCTTGATCTCAATAATCCATGGCCTAACATTTGAAAATATATTTTTCATAAACAAACATCATGGAAATATTTAAAAAAATTAATTCTTAAAATAGTGAAAGATGAATATAAAAGGTCATCTATAATAGAAATTTACTAGGTTTCCATACAGGATAATATAGGTGGAAATTATAATTATTAAAATATAATAAATAAATAAATAATTACAGAGAGTGATTAAGATCATTGACATCAAGAATGTGAATGATAAATTGAAAGTTAATGACATCAAGACCATAAATATGTGGTAATTTAAAAACCCATTTGATTCATCATATATGATTTTAATAAGATAACATTTTTGTTTCATTATTCTTATTCATAAATTTAGGGCATTACTTTACCATCTTGAATATGAACATAAGGAAATATAATTACTTCATATATATTTATTTCATAAGAAAAATGTCATCCTTTGGTTTTTCATCGATCAATTTCTTCTTTATATGTTATTCCAAGAAATGAATGTCCAAAAATGAAATTTTTTATAACTTAAGAAATAAAATTATCTTTTAACAGATTATAAAATCTATTAAAGAGTGACAAGTCCTTCCTTTTATCTATAAATATTTTCCAAAAACGATATGTTATCACAAGTTATTAATCTATAAACCTCAATAGAAATACCACCAGTTCATCATTAATATTTAATATTCAAAATTTTTAACTAAAAAATTAACCTATTAACCAAAACATCATGTAGTCTAATTATAACTAAAACACCCTTGTGATCCTTTAGTTATGGGTTCATTCCCTGTAACCTTTCTGAAAACAATGAGGTTTCACCGATCATACAGGTTTCCCTTTTAAAAAAATATATTAATATAATTCTTGTAATGATCCTAAATTCTGAGGACCCATAATTATTATAAAATAAAATATAATATAAACCTTCAAGGTTACCAATATATTTAATATAAATTCCAAAAAGGTAGGATAACTATTCCTTAAATAACTTTTTTATATACAAATAAAATGATTTGTTTTGCTATAAATGTCTCCCAAAATATCCTTAATCATAGTAGAATCACAACACATAAAACCAAGAAATGGTTGTTTAAGACTTTGAACATATGATCATTCTTAAACACCTATTCCTATGATTGTATCCATGACTCTTAAGACAATGAATACATATATTCTTCTAAAATTTAGCACAATTCTTATATGTTTCATAATTGTTATAACTGAAATATCACTGGTTAAAATAACTCTAAAATTTATTTATTTAATCCCAACACAGAAATAATTAAACATTATTATTTCAATAGAGGTCCTTTGTCACGACCCGTCCTCGGGGCCTGTACCGTGACTACCCCAAGCCCACCTTCCATTGGCCAAGGGCTGGCGACTAGTACCAAAGGCATAAATCACGATAAAAAGGGAAGGAATTGCCTTTATTAAACTAAACAACACAACATAGTACACAACTGAAGTATGAAATAAGTAAACTGAGTACAAAAAGTGAGTTCTGAAATGTAAATGGTCCATGATACAAACCCAACTGAAAGTACAGTACAACTGAAAGCTAGCACAACTGTAGTAAGTAAAACAACAACCACTAAGTCATCCTCTGAGAATCCCACCTAAAGGGTGGGTACAGATGGCCTCCTCAGCACCTCAAGTCTGTTTGTCCACTCCGTGTATGTCTTGCCAAGTGGTTCACCTATGGGTAACATCCATCTCTACAAGTCTCTACCTCGATCAGTGTTGTCCGTCATCGGCATCCAACACAATGTAGTGTGGTCAAATCCCATGCAGGGGTGAGTATACGACACTCAGTAGGGACCCCGATACCCCCGAAAGTCTCCCAAAATCCACAAAGGACAAACCACATAAATGAGATACAAACACAAAGTATCAACCAAACCTACTAAGGTATATACCCATACATATACCTAAGTTATAATCCATAGTACGACTCCAAATCTCGAGCCCAAATACAACCCAATCCATAGAGGAAAAAAGTCAATCACATCGATGATAATGATTGAAAATCAAGACTCATCTCACACAGGTATACATATTTTGTATAGCGATAGAGATGATTAGATGTAGTCAATGATTCATCTATGCTGTCGGACCCACACAGGATACAAGACCAGCTAAGCTATCAGACCCACATAGGATACAAGACCAGCTACTCTGCTGGACCCACACAGGATACAAGTACAGAGGTCAAACTGCCGGACCCACAGAGGATACAAGAGAAGTAGTCATCGTCGTCGAACCCATAGAGGATTCCAGTATGGTAGTCATCGCTGTCAAACCCACAGAGGATTCCAGTACCGTAGTCATCACTGTCGAACCCACAGAGGATTCCAGTACTTTAGTCGATGCAGTTGCAACCAGCTCTAGGGTTCCCGCACACAACACGCTCGATTCCGGGAGGGTCCACTCCTCGAGAAAGGGTTTGATACATCAACTATCATGAAGTCCAGAGTTGAGGTTTCTCAATGTTCTTCTCGTCAAAGAAACCCAACGTGGCAGACGGTGCGTCAATCGGACGCCCAGTCTGAGAGTTATTGGCTTTTTCGTTCCAGGGGCCCGGTTGGAATTACATTCGTTCCAAACCCGGTCATCTTCCATAGTTGTACAAAACTCACTTAGAGTATCGCAAAAGGACCGCCACATCACGAGGGTCCCAGTGCTGCAGAAGGCGTGTCGATCAGTTGCATGATTTTCAATTTATTCACCTTTAAGTGAAAACAGGCCCGACCCGTTAAGCCCAGTGGGCTTGCAGGTCGGGTCAACCCAGTTTTGGCGGGTCTGACCCGGCAGAGGGTCATACCGGCCTGGTGAATCGTGCGGCCCGGCCTGGTGTGGCGCGGTCCATCCTAGCGGGGCGTGGCTCGAATGGTTGAGTGGCTCGGCCCGGAGGGGCTGAGCGGTCCTATGGGGGGACCCCCCGCTTTCCTGAACCGGCGGCACCGAGCGGCGCTGCCCTCCCAACAGACCCGACAAATCCAACCAGCCTTCCCAGTGCAAGCGGCCCGCTCAGGCAAGCCGAGGTCCTGCTGCGCGTCACCTTCGGGTGCCGTGGCTCCTTCACCCGGCCGACCGATGAGTCGGCCGGTTCACCGCCGAAGAAGCCCGTGGATTGCGGGCCGCGGTCCTCCGTAGCGCAACGCCCTTGTGGTGCCACAATTTCATTGGTTTGGCCAGCTTATCCGGCCGGTTCTTCGTCGGCCGAGCGGCCCACGGTTGTGGGTTGCAGTTCCTCCATGCGTGGCCGCCACCTTCGCTCGCCACCGCCTCCATTCGCCACCGCCTCCATTCGCCACCGCCTCCCTTTGCGAATTAATAAAACAAGAAACAACAAAGGGTCTTCAGGCCGTG
Organism: Viscum album; assembly: GCA_963277665.1. NCBI lineage: Eukaryota > Viridiplantae > Streptophyta > Magnoliopsida > Santalales > Viscaceae > Viscum > Viscum album. Next base: position 1,140,461,627 of record OY728157.1, on the reverse strand, counting down.
TTTGTTCACCCCTCAACCTCCGTGTTTGGTGATAAAAATCATCCATAGACAATTCAGAAAATTCATCAAAGGATGGGGGACAAATTATTCATTTAAAATTTTACAAACCTGTACCTCTTAGTTGACATCTCACATCGTCGAGCCGTAGAAGATGAGCGTCGCGATAGTGGGGTGTCATGGAAGAATGGTGTCATCCCATCAACGATGGAGGAAGAGTCATTGTCGTAGGTGACGTAGGCTCCTTGACGTCGAGGTGCGTCCGAGGAAGATGTGTCGTTAGAAGAAGTCCTTCATGTTCATCGTCGAGGATGTTCTTCATTGAAGGATGGTGTTCTGCGTCGAAGAAGTATCACCTCTCTTCTAATTCTCCAGATCCATCCCCCAAAAGAAATTTTCCAATGCAAAAGAAATAAAAGGCTCTCAATTTAATAGAATTTCCATGCAATTCAATTTGATTCAAAAGAGGTGCCGAATAATTAATGTAGACATTAATTATATGATTTGGCACAATGGATGGGAAGAGGGAGGTGGAGAGGCTCCACCATTAATGAGGAGTTATCAAAATAAACAGTAGGGAATTAATAGAGAGTTGAGGGGAGGTGGAAGGGTTCGGGTTCATGTGAGCCCCCCCACACTAAATCCCTTCAGGGGAGGTTATGTGGGGTGTGGGCCCACCCTTAACTTCCTCCTGTAGGTTATAAATACCTAAAATAAATAAAATTGTGTACAAAAATTTTATTTAATTTATTCTCAATCCCCAAAAATTAACTTTCAACCCGCATAAAATGCAACTGCAGTAAAGGTCCACTTAAGAGAATATCGTCACTGTGAGTTCATCAGTGTCCTCAGATTTCAATTCCAAGCATTGGTTAAAAAGATCGAAAAACCCGCTCATACGTTTACTGAACGTACCCGAAGAAAACATCAAAAATTGATTCTGGGCAAACCGGGCTTCAGATTCAGGTGCCGTCAGAAACTGTGTACTCATAAAATTCCAAAGTATTTTAGAAAAAAATTTCCCTAAAATTTTAGGGTCTTTATATTTCCCCACATTAGGGATTTATGTCCCCGTAAAGATACAACACACACTGGGGCAACAAATGGGGGGGGGGGGGTACTGAGCACGCATTTGAGCCTCCCGCTCCCAGGAGCTCTCCTGGAGGATCCCATGCTTCCAGCAAACGCGCACCAGAGGAATCAACCATCCATTTAGAACCCACTCCTCTCAATCTTCGATCTCCACCGGGACCTCCATGAATTTTTCCCCATCATCGATGTCTACCTCCTCATGATCGATGATGTGGGTCGAGTCGTGCACGTATCTCCTTAGCTGAGTTACATGGAAGACGTTGTGAACCCGATGAAACTGAGGTGGAAGGGCCAGGTGGTAATCCACCTTGCCTACTCTACTGAGGACATGAAAAGGTCTGATGAATCACGGAGATACCTTGCCGCTCTGGACATATCTCCGTAGACCTTGTCGAGGTGAGACACATAGGAAAACATGGTCTCCATCCTCAAACTCCAGTGGTATCCGTATCCAATCAGCACATGACTTCTGTTTGCTCTGTGCAGTCTTCATCTACTCCTAGATGATCTGCATCTTCTCCGTCATAGCCTACACCATCTCTGGTCCTACAAGTGCTGAATCACCTGGGTCAGTCCAGCACAGAGGTGATCTGTAAGGTCGGTCGTTCATGGCCTCATTAGAGGCCATCCTGATGGTGGAGTGGTAACTGTTGTTGTATGAAAACTCCACCAAGGGTAAGTGATCCTCCCAGATGTGACCAAAGTCGAGGACACATGCACCGAGCATGTCCTCGATAGTCTGAAAGGTCCTCTCAGTCTGGCCATCCGTCTGAGGATGGAAGGTAGTGCTCAGATGTAGCTGCGTCCCAAATGCCTCCTACAACCCCTTCCAAAGATGGGAAGTAAAGCGTGTGTCCCGATTGGAAATGATCGTCGATGGCACACTATGAATCCGTACGATCTCCTGTACATAGAGGCATCCCAAGATCTCTACTGAGCCCTACTCTCGGATTGGTAGGAAGTGGTCTGACTTGGTGAGTCAGTCTACAATCACCCAGATAGATTCATTTCCTCTGGATATATGTGGAAGCCTCGTCACGAAATCCATGGAGATCCCATACCACTTGCACTCTGGGACCTCTAAGGGTTGTACCAAGTCTACTAGTACCTGGTGCTCCACCTTCACTTGCTGACAAGTGAGGCATCATGAAACAAACTCTACTACAAACATCTTCATACCAGACCACCAGTGCTATCACATGATGTCCTGATACATCTTCACCACTCCTGGATGTACCACTAGAGAAGAAGTGTGGAACTCCCTCAGCACCTCCTCCCGTAGTGAAACTGGTACCATTGTACATCCCTTGAAAAGGATGATGTGCACCCCTCCTTCCGAAAATCCATAAGGTGCCTGCCCTATGGATATCTGAGCACATCACACCTCAAAGTCAACATCCCCATGCTCTACCTCTCTGACTCGCTGAAGAAGTGGAGGAGTGACTGCGAGAGACTGAAGGAAGGCTTCTCAATCTATATCCACAAAGGATATCTGCAACACGGCTAGCTGCTTCGTCGCCTCTCCTAGCAGCTGAATGCCCGATCCCCTGCTGAGAGCATCAACAACAACATTATCCTTCCCAAGAGTATATACTATCTCAAAGTCATCTTCATGGAGGAACTCGAGCCATCGCCGCTATCTCATGTTCAGGTCCTTCTGCGAGAAGATGTACCTGAGACTCTAGTGGTTAGAGTATAATGTAAAGCGCTCTCCCATCAGATAGTGCTGCAACATATTCAAGGCGAAGACCAATACTGCTAACTCCATGTCATGGGTAGTGTAGTTCTTCTCGTGGTATCTCAATTTCCATGAACCATATGCGATCAGTGCTCTCTCCTACATCAGGACACACCTGAGTCCAGTCCCTGATGCATCGTAGTAAACTACGTACCCAACACCCTCCTCCTGTATCCTCAAGATGGGCGCACTGGTTAATCTTCGTCTCTTCTCCTGAAAGATCGGTTGGCATCTATCTAACCACACAAAGGGTTTACCCTTCTTCGTCAAAGCTGAATGCAGTGCTGCAACTCTGGAGAAGTCTGGCACAAACCTCCGATAGTATCCAGCCAGGCCCAGGAAACTCCGAACCTCCGCCGCACTCCTGGGTGGCTTTGAAGCAAGAACTGCCTCGATCCTTACTAGATCCACTACTACCCCCTCCTCCAAGATGACATGTCCTAATAAGGGAACCCCTCAAATCTAGAACTGGCACTTCAAGATCTTACCATAAAGCTGGTGATCTCAGAGTTTATCCAGTACAACCCGCAAGTGGTAGGTGTGCTCCTCCTTATTAGTCGAGTAAATCAGTATGCAGTTGATTAAAACTACAACAAAACAATCAAGGTAAGGCTGGATGATTCTGTTCATGAAACTCATGAACACTGCTAGAGAGGTGGTCACACCGAAGGGCATAACCAAGACCTTGTAGTGGCCATACCGACACCTGAAGGCCTTCTTATGCACATCCTCATCTTGAACTCTGAGCTGGTGATATCCTGAGCTGAGGTCTATCTTGGAGAACCATCGTTCTCTCTTGAGATGATTGAAGAGGTCATCAATCCTCAGAAGTGGGTACTTGTTCCTTACGGTCACCTGATTTAGGCGACGGTAGTCAAGACACAGTCGCAAGCTCCCATCCGCCTTCTTGGCAAACAAAATCAGAGAAGCCCAGGGTGAAACACTGGGTCTGATGAATCCCTTTCCCTGCAAGTCCTCTAGCTGTACCCGCAGCTCATGAAGCTCGGCGAGAGCCATCCGATATGATGAAATAGATATCGGTGTTGTCTTGGGGTACAGGTCTGTATATAAGTCTACCTCTCTTCGAGGAGGTAGTCCTGGAATGTCATCAAGAAAAAACTTCCGCATAATGATCCACCACAACAGGAAAAATCAGACTCTGCACATCAATCGCTTCAAGGATGAGAGTCTCCAACTGATGTGTGATTGGATGCCCTCTCCTCTGCGTAAGTCCATCCTATGCCGCAAAGCCTCCCTTCTCATCGGTGAAGGTGAACCTGGTCCCATCCATACGGATACACCACACCTTTCGCCTAATAGAGTCGATCTGAGAATGGACTGTAGACAACCATTCCATACCCAAGATGATGTCGTAAGACCTCGACACCGCTACAAGAAGATCCCAGCCGAAGCTCTCACCTCCTAGAGTAAGCTCACACTGTCGGAACCAGTGCTTAATCGTCATGTTTGCTCCCGTAGGAGTCTCTAGCTGCCAGGATCGAGCCAACAGATCAGTCGGAATCACCGAGCTCCGAACAAGGGAAGCAACAATAAAATAATGACTCGCACATGTGTCTATAAGAATTTCAAAAAGGGTGGAGTAGGCACAGATAGTACCTCGAATCATCTCAGGTGCGCCGTGGTCATAGGCCTCGACTGCTTGGAGTTGTACCCGCCTCTGTCCTCCATCTCCCTGTGGTCGGGGTGGACCTCCTGGTGGTGGTGGTGGTCGAGCCTCGAAACATCGTCCACCACCTGATGCTCGGCCAGCCCCTCTACCTCATCCACCTGCTTCTGGCAGACCACCATGGTCAAACCTCTGCCTCTGCCTGAGAGGTCCCTCTACTATCTGCTGCTCGTCTGCATGGCGGGTCGAGAAGTCACGGGCCATATAGCCCTGCTTGCCGCATGCATAGCACGACCTTCTCCTCGTAAGGCTGGCTTTGTTTAGTTTGCCCCACACAACCAAACCTGTATCCTGAGGTTTCCCACATGATGGCCTGGTCCGCTTGAACCCCTGCAACATCTGTCTACTGCCAGCTACAGAAACTCCACTACGTGTCGCCCTGCGATGGGTCTTACCGCTGGTGACTGCTCATCGAGAAATCTCTCCACTAGAAGGGCTCGCTCTAGCATCCCTGCCTGCGTCTGGATGCTGATGGGAATTGACGAAGCCCTGATATCGTGCCTCAGTCCCTGCTCGAAGGTCTGGTCCCTGAAGAACGGGTCCCGTACCATATATATGGAGTAGTGTGAGAGGTCAGTAAAGCTCGCTGAGTACTGATCTACTGTCATTCTGCCCTACTGCAGATGTTGTAACTCCTGAATCTGCACCGCACGAAGGGTGGCTGGAACAAACTCTGAGCGGAAGAGACTCTCGAAGTTTTTCCAAATAAGTGATGAACCGTCATGAAATTTGAGCATCGGGCTCTACCATCTACCGGCTAATGCATGCAGAAGACTCACGGAAAGGATCACTATAAGTTCGGCTGGTGTCCCTACCAATCTAAAAACTCTGACGATAACTTCCATCCAATACTCAACTACCTGAGGGTCCATCTCCCCATGGAACCTGGGCGGCCTCTATCACTGGAACTCGTGAAATGCACTCAGGCAGCGTGCACTCTCTACTGCTGGGGCTGGTGGTATCGGTGGCCCAGCGGGTAGTGGTACCGCTGTTGCCTCCGCTGTGATGGGCCCCTGCACCGAGGTCTCGTCACTCGGTGGGATACCATCCCGTACGTAACTCGGAACCCAAGACGGTTGACTTCGTGGGGCCATCCTGAAAAGAAACAGGTGTGCCACAGTCAAACAGTATACCTGGTGAGCTAACACAAATTAATCACAAAGAAAAATTTTCAAAGTAAACACACATGCAATCAATGTTTTTTTGAACTGAGTTAGAAATCAAGGGTCAGGGTCCTGGTGTATGGATACGTTGGCCGCCACACGAACACTGGACTCCCGGGACTGAAAACCACACTCTACAATCTTAAAACTATTGCTTCATAGTAAGAAAGATCAGAGTCCTAAGTTCTGCGGTAGAACCGACTCCTATGATACTAATTTGTCACGACCCATCCTCGGGGCCCGTGTTGTGACTACCCCAAGCCCGTCTTCCATAGGCCAGGGGCTAGAGACTAGCACCGAAGGCGTAAATCCCGAAAAAAGGGAAGGCATTTCCTTTATTAAAGTAAACAACACAACAGAGTACACAATTGAAGTAAGCACTATGTAAACTGAGTACAAAAGTAATTGCTTAAAAGTAAATGGTCCAGTATACAAACCCAACTGAAAGTACAGTACAACTGAAAGCTAGCACAACTGTAGTAAGTAAAACAGCAACCACTGAGTTGTTCTCTGGGAATCCCACCTGAAGGATGGGTACAGATGGCCTCCTCCGCACCTCAAGTCCGTCCATCCGCTCCGTGTACGTCTCACCATGTGGTTCACTTTTGGGTACTGTCTAGCTCTACAAATCTATACCTCGATTAGCGATGCCCATCATCTTCATCCAACACAACGTAGTGCGGTCAAAGCCCATGCAGGGTTGAGTATACGATACTCATTAGGGGCCCTGAGACCCTAAAAGGTCTCCCAAAATCCACAAAGGATAAACCACAGAAGGGAGATACAAACACGAAGTATCAACCTACCCTAATTATGTATATGCCCATACATAAACCCAAGTTATCAACCAAATTACGGCTCCAAATCTTGAGCCCAAATACACCCTAGTCCACACATGAAAGAAGTCAATCACATCAATGATAAGGATTGAAAATCAAGACTCAGCTCACACATGTATACATCTTTTGTATAGCGATAGAGATGATCAGATGTAGTCACTGATTCATCTAAGCTGTCGGACCCACACATGATAAAAGACCAGCTAAGCTGTCGGACCCACGTAGGATACAAGACCATCTACTTTTCTGGACCCACACAGGATACAAGTACAGAGGTCAAACTGCCGGACCCACACAGGATATAAGAACAGTAGTCATCGCTGTCGAACCCACGGAGGATCCCAGTACGGTAGTCATCGTTGTTGAACCCATGGAGGATTCCAGTACAATATTCGTCATTATCAAACCCACGGAGGATTCTAGTACAGTAGTTGATGCAGTCGCAGCCAGCTCTAGGGTTCCCGCACACAACACGATCGATTTCGGGAGGGTCTGCTCCTCAAGCAAGGGTTTGATACATAAAATGTCACGAATTATAGAGTTGATGTATCCCAAAGTTCAGTCTCTTCAAAAAAAACCCAATCCGACAGACGGTGCGTCAATCAGACGCCCTATCTGAGAGTTATTGGATTTTCCGTTCAAGGGGCCCGGTTTGAATACACTCGTTGCAAACTCGATCATTTTCCAAAGTCGTTAAAAACTCACTTAGAGTATCACGAAAGGACCTCCACGTCACAAGGGTCCTAGTTCCACAGACGTCGCATTGATTAGATGTGTGGCCTTCAAGTTATTCACCTTTATGTGAAAATGGGCCCGATCCGTTAAGCCTAGTGGGCTGGCGGGTCGGGTCAAATCGGTTTTGGCGGGTCTGACCCGGAAGAGGGTCGGACCGACCCTTTGAATTGTGTGGCCTGGATGAAAGGGGTGCGGCCCGACCCGGTAGGGCGTGGCCCGTCCCGGTGCAGCGTAGCCCAACCTAGTAGGGTGTGTCTCGGCTGGCCGAGCGGCTCGGCCCGGAGGGGCCGAGCGGTCCCAAGGGGGAGGGCCTGCTTTCACAAACCGGCAACGTCGAGTAGCGCCGCCCTCCCAACCGGTCGGCCAAAGCCGAATGGCCTTTACCGCATTGGCGGCCCGCTCGGGCAGGCCGCGGTCCTGCTGCGCGACACCTTCAGGTGTCGCGGTTCCTTCACCCTGCCGGCCGACGAGCCGACCGGTTCGCCATAGAAGAAGCCCATAGATTTCGGGCCGTGGTCCTCTGAAGCGCGGAGCCCTTGTGTAACCGTGGTTTATTTGGTCCGGATAGCTGAGCTAGCTGGTTCTTCATTGGTTGAGCGGCCCCCGGTTGCGGGCCGTGGTTTCTCCGCATGTGGCCGCCACCTTCACTCGCCACCGCCTCCCTTTGCGAATTAATAAAACAAGAAATGACGGAGGGTCATCGGGCCGTGATTGTTCAGCCCACTCCCTCTGTGTTAGGCGGTAACAATCAGTTTTGGAAAATTCAGAAAATTCAAAAAAGGAAGGGGAAAAAATTATTCATTTAAAATTGTACAAACCCCTACCTCATAGTTGACGTCGCACGTCATCGAGCCGTGAAAGACGAGCGTCCTGGTAGTCGGACATCACAGAAGAACAGTTTCATCCCATAAACGATGGAGGAAGAGTCGTTTTCGTAGGCTACGTAGGCTCCTTGAAGTCGAGGTGCGTCCGAGAAAGATGCGTCATTGGAAGAATTCCTTCACGTTCTTCATTGGGGATGTTCTTCATTGAAGAACGGTGTTCTTCGTCTAATAAGGATCACCTATCTTTTAATTTTCCAGAGCCTTCCCCCAAAAGGGATTTTCCAACGCAAAAGAAATAAAAAGGCTCACAATTTAATAGAATTTCCATGCAATTGAATTTGATTTAAAATAGGTGCCAAATAATTAATGTATACATTAATTATATGAGTTGGCATAATTGATGGGAAGAGGGAGGTGAAAATGCTCCACCATTAATGAGGTGTTTTCAAAATAAACAGTAGGTAATTAATGGGGAGTTGAGGGGAGGTGGAAGGGTTCGGGTTCGTGTGGGCCCCACCACACTAAATCCTCTCAGGGGAGGTTATGTGGGGTGTGTTCCCACCCTTAACTTCCTCTTGTTGGTTATAAATACCAAAAATAAATAAGATTGTGTACAACAATTTTATTTAATTTATTCTAAATCCCCAAAAATTAACTTTCAAACCGCATAAAACGCAACTACGCTAAAGGTCCCCTTATGCAAATACCGGCACTGCGAGTTCATCGATGTCGTCAGATTTCAATTCTGAGCACTGGTTCAAAAGATAGAAAAACACGCTCATACGTTTACTGAACGTACCCAAACAAATCTTCAAAAATTGATTCCAGGCACATTGGGACTCGAATTCAGGTGCCGTTAAAAATTTCTTACTCATAAAATTCCAAAGTATTTAAGAAAAAAATTTCCATGAAATTTTCAGGTCTTTAAATCCTTACATTGTATAGGGGTTAAACTTTATAAGACGGAATTTACTCAGATAATGCCCACCTTCTCCACATTCCGGACAATGAACTATAAATGGATCCCTAGGATGAAATTTATTTCATTCCATTATACTCTTAATTTTTCCTCAGTAATTCATTTCTTTATGACCAACTTTTCCTCAAATAAAACATTTTAAAATTCCCCTGGAAAACTTTCTTGGGTGTCTCTTTCCACAATTATATCATGAATGAAGTCAATCCCTCTTTCCTCTTTGATCTCCACCACTTTATCATTTAGAAAACTCTACCCTTCTCTTTTTTGTGAGTCTAAGATTTGGCTATAGGTGATTAATAAAATTTCAATATAACTAATTAAGTAAAATAATAAAATCATTCATTACATTAATAATAACATTTGATGTATCATATTCACAACATTTTCTTTCATAATCAATGTTAACATGATTCCTTTAGGATACAACCATTAACAATAAACCAAAATCATAGTGTGAGCAACAATAATCATAGTGGGAAACTACATCATCATAGAGAATCACAAATGGAATTTATATATCATGATTCCTTATTTTAAATGTAATATTACTCATTTTTAACATATTTCGCTCATTTTCTTTATCTATTCAATTCTTTCATAATGGTTTGTAAATAACATGTGAACTATCCAAAGCATATCCCCCAGGAGGGTAAAACTAGTTGTATGTAAATGCTCATTATTGTGTACTAGGTAATTCTCAAGTGAATTACAACAAATCTTTTTTTAGAGTTATTACCCCAAGGTACATCTATTCCATGTATCTATACATGGATGTATTGGTAGGAAAACTGACATAATATACACCTTACCAAAACATTTGGCTGTTCTTCAATACTTACTCTCCTCAAATTCAATAATAGGGTTATGTTTCCTAATCTATATATTCCTTAATCTAGTTCTGATGAGTTATATTAATTTTTTTTTGATACAAATGGTAGGACCCTAACCCCAGAAGCCAAGATTCAGTGGTTACTTTACTACTATGGTAGAAGATACTAGTGATCACATCCTGATGGGTTGAATAGTTTAATATTATTGGTAAACTAGATACATACTTGATTAGTGCATTACTTTTGAAAACAAAAATTACAACATGTTTTTTTTGATAATATCAATATTACCTCTAGTATATAGTTTCATATAATTCATTTTAACTTCCTAGATTCCAAGGAAATGAAACAAAAAAAGGGTGAGCATAGATACTCATAAAAATCATTTTAAAGTGGAATCCATCATGAATTATTAAGCATAATCAACATGGAAACTAAAATATATGAACACACATAGAATTTAATCAATAATTTTACAATCATAATTAGATAAGGCATAATAAATATGTTATGGTAAATATATAAACACACATTACATTTAATTAATAACATAAATATCATGATTAGATAAATAATAATAAATATAGAAAGATAAATATATGAACACAAATTCCATTTAATCAATAAATTGAATATTAGGATTTGATAAGGGAAAATAAATATAGGATTATATGTTTCTGAACATGCATGTCATTTAATAAATAACATGACTATAATGATTAGATAATTAATAATCAATGTGTCTCTGTAACTATCTGAACACAAATGTAATTTAATCAATTACTTGACTATCATGATTAGATAAGGAGTAATCAATATGGAATTGAAAATATATGAACACGCATGTCATTTAATCAATAACTTCATTATCATTATTAGGTAATAGATAATCAATATGGAATGGTAAGCAACTAAAAACACATACCATTTAATAAATAAACTATGAATGAAATCAATCAAGAGATAATATCATTTTGAAAATATCATGGATAATAATAACAAAATTCTAAATGAAGGTAACTCTTAGTTATTAAATGTCATGATATCAGGAATCATGGTACCTTTATCTTCAAGACCTATTATAGGAATGACCAAAACTTATGGGTAGGTATACACCAGAAACCCATTTGACTAAGGCTATGAGGCTGATTCATCTCACGAGACTACTAATGCATCTAGGGGATATCTATAACCATTTTCCACACACCACTGCATATCCAAAGCATTCTAAATAGGTATAATAATAGATTTAATTCATCAAAAATGTTCTTTATCATCAAATATCCATTTTGAGTAAAGAATAAAGATTTATCAATATTTCCCTAGATAATCAAATAACATCCAATGTAGACCACTGTATGTAGAAATGATATGCAATTTATCTTATAAACTTATTCATGAAAAATATAATGGATATTTATGGTAAATTTCATATCTAATGATCACAGGAAAGTGAATATTTAAATCTAATGTTAATGACTACAAAAATTTATCAAGAAAGGGAATGGCAATACATTACGCGGTGAAAATGATTATAAACCGTTTATAAAAATAATAATTAAAGTATAAAAAATATCACTAGATAAGTATAAGTTAAATTAATGGTTTTCTTTGATGATGAATATAAATACCCTAAAAATTTCATTAAAAACATTCTTGAGGAAAACATCCTTTTTACATTGATTTTTTTTTAAAAATAAATGTTTACAAAAATTATCGAAAATAATTTTCTTTCAAAATAACATTTGAAACTTATAAATTAATCTTTAATACATTGAGTGGCCATGATGGTGGGAAATTTCATACATGTTGTACATGTTAATATAAATACACCTTTCTAATTTTATGTAAATACCAAACACCCCATGATTGGAAAATGAAATAAAAAATACATTAATAGAAATTTTTAAAAATTAAAAAAAGGGAAAAAATTTATTCAGTAAATCATATTTATAATTTTATGTTTATTTTAAAAAGGTATGGTTTTGGAAAAGATTAAATAAAATGAAATAGCTTTGTTAAAATAACTACATTCTCTTAGAGAAACCATCTTTAGATATCCTCTCAAGGAACCAAGGGTGTGAATTTTGGGAATACCAACATCTCTAGAATTTGGATAAGGATTTTGGGATGACAGTTTTTATGGTTTTGTTGAGATAATGGGATTTAGATGTTTGAATAATTGAAGGGAGGGGGATGATATTTATGTATTAGGGGGGGTGGACACACATGGTATTTATGAAAAGAATAAAGTGTAAACCTGTTTTTCATATAAAAAAGGATTAAAAATGGGTAATATATAACCTTATAGGTGATAGGGTAAATATATGGCTAAAAAATGGGTGTTGTACAAGTTTTATGTCATTTTGTCCCTTATCTTCTTAGTTTAATCCTTAGGTAAACCCATTTTTAACTTAACATCAGTTAACTATTGTTAAATTTTTTATTATTCACCAGGGTCTAAATTTATGTTTATTAAATTAGATAATATAAATTATTATGATTCTAAATATAATCCATTTTTCAAATTCAATTCACAGAAGTGGAAGAATTCAGTCTAAAATAAAACTCGTATATGTGTCGAAAAAAATGGTTTTCCAATGAAAATGTTTGAAAAATATTAAAAAGTTTTCACGTAAAAATTGATCATATAATTTAATTAAATAAGAGAAATTTAATTAATTATTATATAATTGAATTAATTTTGATTTTAATTTTTTAAAACAAAACATTACTTGTAAATTCTTTAAATAAAAAAACACTCTTCAAAAAATACCCATTTTTTTAACTATACCTAAAAAATGAATTTTTCAGAAAAAAAAATTTAAATAAACTTGATTTATTTATGAAATTATGATTTAAAAAGGAATATCATTTTTTAATATAAATTTTATAAAAGTGGTAAAAAATAATTTTATCACATGTTCACAAGAATCAATTAAACATTTTCCTCAAAAAAGAGTTTCTCAAAAACATTTTTTTATTTCAAATGATTTTTATTTTTATTTAGAATAAATTGATAACCAATGAAAATGTGAAAAAAATAAATTTTGTTAAAATAATTAGTCATATTCATACCTATAAACATAGTGGATATGTTATAAAAGGATGGCTTAAAATAATAATATTTTAATAGATAACATTGTTTATTTTAAACCTTGTATTACATGCATCACAAGATTTCAGGGATATTGAATTTATTAAAAAGAAATTTAACATAAAGTCTCAGGGTGTTATATTATTATCTAATCTTACTGATTCATATTATATACTCTATCAAACAAAATTTTGTTCTTTTAAAATCATAGGGTTTTATATTTCATGCTTCTATATTATTATTCATATCCCTTAAATTTTATGATATCATGTTATTCCTTTTGAATCATATTAGTTTCTTTGTATCATAATTATTCTCTCACTAGGATTATTAGATCACCCTATTTTTTATGTATTCCCCAGGTTATCCTATGACGTTTTAGGTTCTATAATAGATTTAGGAGCTCAATATGGAGATAAGTAAAAATTAATTTCTTTTTAGTTTATGTTATATGTTTTATATATGTATTATTCTAAAGACATTAGTCTGCTTGATCATTGGGATGTGTTTATTTGAAATTTATGTTAAAAATCATGTAATAATACGAGTAAACATCCTATGTCACTATATATGGTATACGAGAAGGGTTGAGTTATGTTAGGGTTTTTTGAAAGGAATGAATTAGTAAAAATTATGAGGTTAAAAAAAATTATACGAAAATATCCTTAAATTTTATTGAAGTATAGATTTAGTAGTTTCCAAGTAGTTACATACCTATCTGGACACTAAAATTGGATGTGGATTTATCATAGATATACCTAGGGGTAATTAACCCAAAGGGATTTTTGTGTAATAACTCAACTTGTGCTTGGTGTGAGATAAATAATCCTTAATGTGTGACTATATTAGTACTCCCAAGTGTAATTATTTGGTATCTTAAAAAACTCACTATAAACAAATATGATGGACATGAATAGATTGTTTGGTTATAAAACCTTATAGAAAAAATACCCTAGATAATCAATATTTTAACTTAGGGACTCATATATTTTGATATATGTTTAATTTATAAGATATTCCTTCTAAGTTCACAGTTTCCCTTTTATATTCTTATTATTATAAGTAATATCATCCCTAATTTTAGTTTATTTTAATTAATATAGGTAAATATGAGAAATCATTACAATAAATAATTTTATAGGTAGTGTGATGATTTTCTTAATGAAATTCCTATCCTAAATAGAGAGAGGGATAAGAACATCATTTTTGTACTAGCTAAACTAACTCAAGTTATGAATAATAATATGAATCATGTGGACTCACCAACTTCTCCTATGAAAGAGAGTTTTTTAGTTGATTCCTTTATATGATAAAGGCCTCCTCCCTTTATTGGATATTCTAATGCCCCTATTATAGAATAATGATTTAACACTAATAAACATTTATTATCTATCACCAATGCTATGAATATGAGATAATTGTACTATCCATTTATTACATAGAGGGGAAATATTATTATTGGTGCACACTGATCAAGAACCCGAAGCCGAAATAAGAAATAAACTGCATAGAATGGGAAAGATTCATGAAAATATTTTTAAATTAATATTTTCCCTAAGCTATATTTAAAAATTTCAAGGGAGTTCCTCAAATCATGGAAAATAGAAAACAAGTCTATCAGGGTGTATGAGGAAGACTGCATAATACTATCATGGAATGCCTATTATTTTTTCATCAATAAATAAATTAAGTTAGACTTCTTTTTGTGGATTAAAGTCGATTCTATGAAAAACCATGGAGATTAAATAAATAGATAGATATATAGAGTTTTTTTATTATTACCTTAAGGGTGAGGTTGAGATTAGTGACTCTTAGTTTCTTTATACAGATTGAGATAAAAAGTTGAAGTTGTAGTTTTATTTGGTAGTATCAATGGATAAATCCAATAGAGGAAAGAATAATTAACTACCCACTCTTCAAAAATTTGTAAATAAAAATCCCAAAAACCACCTCAAGGGAATATATAGATGATTTAAGTGTAGAAAAGTTGGACATCAAGATAATAAATGTTGACAGGAGATAAATAATCCCATAAACGTGTTTAAAGAAAATAGGTTTCATATAAACACTGAATATGTAGTTCAATGATTCAACTGCATGGAACATAAGCATTATGCACGCCAATACCCTATACCGAGGGTTGTTAAAGACAATAAAATAAAAACGCATCTAAGTCATAGAGAGTAAGGAATGTAATATATTATCACTATAATTATGGTGGATCCAAAAAATTATTTGTTGATATGTAAATTTTTTATTCAATAAATAATACAGAACATAATATTTGATTCAGGTTCTACACATTCTTTTAGATCTTGTGTGTTAAAAAAACTATATAAAAACCAACTCAAAATATAGAGGTCGAGAATTATGTGATAATAGAAAATATACCAATTATTAGATCCCATGTATATAAATCATACCTAGTTAATGTTTATGGAATAAATCTCTTAGAAAATATGTCCATACTCTTTTTAGTAGAATTTGATTCTATATTATTAATGGATTGGTTGTCCTTATATAAATACAACATCAACTCTCTGGAGATGAAGATCATTCTTTACTCCCCATTTCATTCTTTGATTATGTATAAGTTTTAGGAAGATGATGAATCTCCTTTGGAATATTCTTCTCAAGTAAGGATATTATTCTCTTATGAGAAATAATATATAAATCATATGATTGAGACAAAGGAGAAAATCATGGTCAAATACCTTCCCATTATGAGGGAGTATAATGATGTCACGACCCGTCTTCGGGGCCCGTGCCGTGACTACCCCAAGCCCACCTTCCATAGGCCAGGGGATGGAAACTAGCACCAATAGCGTATATCCTGATAAAAAGGGAAGGTGTTTCCTTTATAAAAGTAAACAAACACTACAGAGTACGCAATAGAAGAAAGAACTATGTAATATTGAATACAAAAGTAAGTACTGAAAGGAAAGGGGCCGAAAATACAAGACCAACAGTAAGTACAGTATACCTGAAAAGCTAGTAGAACTGCAGTAAATAAAACAATAACCACAACGTCATCCTCCATGAATCCCACAAGAAGGGTGGGTATAGATGGCCTCCTCAGCACCTCGGGTCTGGCCATCCACTCCGTGAACATCTCACCAAGTGTTCCACCTCTGGGTACCGTCCAACTCTACAAGCCTCCACCTCGATAAGTGATTTATGTCGTCTGCATCCAACATAACGCAGTGCGGGCATAGCCCATGCATGGGTGAGTATATTATACTTAGTAGGGATCCTGAGACCCCCGAAGGTCTCCCAGAATCCATGAAAGATAAACCATTGAAGAAAGATACAATCAAGAAGTATCAACCAACTCTACTTACGTATATGACCATATATATACCTAAGTTATCAATCACAGTTCGACTCAAACTCTCGATCCCAAGAACAACATGTTCCACACAGGAAAGCAAGTCAATAACATCGATGATAATGAATTAAAGTCAAGACTCAGCTCACACGTGTATACACCTTTCGTATAGCGATAGAGATGATCAGACGTAGTCACTGATTCATCTAAGCTGTCAGACCCACACATGATACAAGTATAGCTAAGATGTAGGACCCACCCAGGATACAAGACCATCTAATCTGTCAGACCCACACATTATACAAGTACAGAGGTCAAACTACTAGACCCACATAGGATACAAGAACAGTAGTCATCGCTGCCGAACCCACGGAGGATCCCAGTACAGTAGCTGTCACTACCGAACCCATAGAGGATTCCAGTACAGTAGTCGTCCCTGCCGAACACATGAAGGATTCTAGTATAGTCTCGTTGCTGTCGAACCCACAGAGGATTCAGTCCAGTCTTGTTGGTGTCAAACCCACGGAGGATTCAGTCCAATATCGTTGCTGTTGAACCCACGGAGGATTCCAGTACAGTAGTTGTTGTAGTCGCCACCAGCTCTAGTGTTCCCACACATGGCATGATTGATTCTGGGAGGGTCTGCTCCTCGATCCAAGAGTTAGATACATCAACTATAACATAGTCCGGAGATGATGTATCCTAGAGTTCTGTCTCTGCAAAATAAACCCAACGCGACAGACGACGCGTCAATTGGACGCCCAGTCTGTGAGTTATTGGCATTTCCGTCCTAGGGACCTGGTTGGTTCTTAGGCTCAAACCAACCTGACCATACTCCAAATGCATGAAAACCTCTAGTTGAGTATTCCAGAAGAACCTTCTCATCAAAAGGAAACCAACTTAGTTGACGGAACGCCAATCGGACGTCTGATCCCTAAGTTATAAGAATTTCCGCTCCGAGGGCCCGGTTGGTTTCGGGTTCGAACCAACCCGGCTGTACCCAAACTTCACCAAAACCTAGAGTGTAATATACCGAATAGACCTTCTCTATATAAAGAATCCTACTCAATTGATGGTGCATCGATCGAAGGTTCATAGCTCAAGTTATGGGTGAATAACCGAAAATGGTCTGAAGAGGGGGGTCTGGCCCCGGTCCGACCCGGCCCAGTAGGGCACGGCCTGGGCCGGCTGCTACAGCCCGTCGCAACATGGCAACCCGACCCATGGTGCGGGCCCAGCCCATGCGGTGGCCCTGTCCACATGGCACGGTGGCCCAGCCGCATGGCTGGGGACGGTGAAGCCCGCCTGGTCAGCGTGACCAGGCGGGGGCGGCGCCCTGCAGGGCCCGCCCTATTCAATCAAGGGGGTTACGCCCCACCCCCCGTCTCCCTGTAACGGAACCAGAAGGTGCCAGTTCCTCTCCACAGATCCCAGCCAGGTTCCTCCCTGGCCCGCCCCTCGCTGGCAGCCGACTCAGTCGGCCGCCCTCCAGCTCATCTGCCGCAGCCCAGCCGCGACTTCCCCTCCGGCACGGCGTGACTGCGCCGCCCTCTCTCTGACTGTCGGGACCCCTCTATCGCACGACACGACGGCGCCGCACTTTCTTCTGACCATCGTGGCCCTTCTGGATATGGCCCTCTTCCTTTGGCACGGTGCGATGACACCGCACCCCTTTGGCATTGCTGTGGCCCATGGTGGCTGCATCCCCATTCTTCGCACAGTTCCGGGGACCCGGTGACAATTGCGCTGCCAGTTTCTTTTGCGGTTCTCTCTACCTGTGGCGTCGTTGCACCACAATTGTCTTCAATCCATCAAGAACCATCGGAGGGACATCAGTCCCTATTTGATTGGCTCGTTCCCTCCATGTTAGATGATAACAATTATCTAACAAAGAACCACAAAGAAAGATGAGGTACGATGATTTAAATTAATCAATAATGACCCTACCTCGATCGTTGTTTGTTGACGATGTCATGTGAAGAAGGTGAATTTGATGAAGATCATTGTTTCCACCTCACACTTCATAATCGAGTCTTTCATCAGAGATTCTTCGGGATCCGATCTCTGTCGAATGATCGTTATTCGCTGGGGAGAACATCGTTGGAGAACCGTTCTTTGTCACCCAAACCCTTTCCCAACCCTTTCCCCAATGAATCATGTTTAACATAAATAATGTTCATTAAAAGAGTGGTTACACTTCTTGTGTTACCAAAAATTTAATTCTCCTCATTAAATGAGAAACTTCAATAGCTGGTCCCCAAACGAAAGGAGTTTCAGAATTTCATAATTCAATTAAAAATAAAATACAAAGATTATTTTATTTTTATCCCATGAAACCTCAGAAAAACAACATTCACCCCGACTCGATTGCGATCGAAGCTAAGGTATCCTAAAGAGATTACCAATTATACGATTTAAACGGTGTCCTTAGATTTCAATTCTGTGGACCGGTTCAAAAGATAGATTTTCCTGCTCGCACATTTACTGAACGTACCCGAAAAAAACACCAGAAATTGATTTCGGGCACACCAGGCCTTGAAATTAGGCACCGTCAGAAACTGCGGACTCATAAAATTCCAAAGAATTAAGAAAGAAAATTCATGAAATTTATGGGTCTTTACATTACCCCCACCTTAGGGATTTGTGTACTATAAATATAAAACATACACAAGGGAAACAAAAGTGGGTACTGAGCACGCATCTGAGCCTCCTGATCCCATGTGCTCTCCACAAGGTTCCTGTGCTACCAGCAAATGCGCACCAGAGGAATCGACCATCCACATAGGACCTGATCTTGTCGATCCTCTATCTCCATCGGGACCTCTGTGAATGTTGCCCCGTCATCGATGTCCAGCTCCCTCTGGTCAATGATGTGGGACGGGTCATGCACGCATCTCCTTAGCTGAGATACGTGGAAGACATCATGCACCCGATGCAATTGAGGTGGAAGGGATATGCGGTAATCCAACTCGCCTACTCTTTTGAGGACCTGGAAAGGTCCGATGAAATGCGGAGATAACTTGCCACCACGGCCAAATCTCCATCGACCTCATCAAGGTGAGACCCGTAGGAAGACGTGGTCACCATCCTCGAACTCTAGTGGTCTCCGTCTCCTATTAGCATAGGACTTATGTCTGGTCTGTGCAGTCTTCATCCACTTCTAGATGATCTGAACCTTTTCCATCATAGATTGAACCATCTCTGGTCCTACAAGTGCTGACTCCCCTGGGTTAGTCCAGCACATAGGTGATCTGCAAGATCGGCCATACAGTGCCTCGTAAGGGGTCACCCAGATGGTGGAGTGGTAACTGTTGTTGTACGGAAACTCCACCAAGGGTAAGTTATCCTCCCAGCTACGACCAAGGTTGAGGACACATGCACATAGCATGTCATCGAGAGTCTGAATGGTCCTCTCTGAATGGACGTCCATATGAGGATGGAAGGCGGTGCTCAGATGTAGTTGGGTCCCAAAAGCCTCCTGTAACCCCTTCCATAGTCAGGAATTGAATCGAGCATCTCGATTAGAAATGATAAATGATGGAACACCATTAAGCCATATGATCTCCTGAATATAGAGGTGTCCCAAGATCTCTACTGAGCCTTGATCTCTGATTGATAGGAAGTGGGATGACTTGGTGAGTTGGTCTACGATCACCCAGATAGAGTTGTGTCCTCTGGATGGACGTGGAAGCCCCATCAAAAAATCCATGGCTATCCCGTCCCACTTCCACTCTGGGACCTCTAAGGGTTGTACCAAGCCTACTGGTACCTGGTAATCTGCCTTCACTTTCTAACAAGTGAGGCATCATGATACAAACTCTGCTATATCCTTCTTCATACCCAACCACTAGTGCTGTCTTCGGAGGTCCTAATACATCTTTGAAACTTCTGGTTGTACCGCTAGAAGGGAAGTGTGAAACTACCTCAGCACATCCTCCTGTAGTGAAACTGGTTCCATACTACATCCACTAAAGAGGAAGACGTGCTCCCCTCCTTCAGAAAATACATCAGGTGCCTGCCCTGTGGATATTTGAGAACGTCACGTCTCACAGTCAACGTCCCCACGTTGTGCCTCCCTGACTCGCGGAAGAAGTAGAGGAGTGACTGTGAGAGACTGCAGAAAGGCTACTCCATCTCTATCCACAAATGATATCTGCAACACGGCTAGCTGCTCTGTTGCCTCTCCTAGTTTCTAAATGCCTGATATCCTGTTGTGAGCATTAGCTACAATGTTCCCCTTCCCAGGAGTATAGACTATCTCAAAGTCATAGTCTGGGAGGAACTCGAGCCATCGTCGCTATCTCAGGTTCAGGTCCTTCTGCGAGAAGATGTACCTGAGACTCTGGTGAAGTTTGGCACAAAGGTAAATTTGGACGACTCATGAGTGATTGAATGCACCCTCTTATGTATGATTCCATAATCTGCTTCCTGGGTTTTCCTTTTCGCTGACCAAGGAGAACCCATCCCAACTTTGTAGGTAAACCACAAACATTTTGCCTAATACAGTCAATTTGTGTATGAACTGTGGTTTCCTAGTCCATAGCCAAACTAACGTCGTAATTCCTCGACATTCCCACCAAGAGTTTCCAACCAAAACTCTCGGCTCAAGGGTCAGATCACACCGTCGGTGTAATTTTGATTATCGAGTCTCCTCCCAAAGGTATCTACAAACATGAGGGTCAAGTCAACAGCTTATCCAAAAACACTAGGTATGGGACAAGATTTATGGAAGGAAAGAATGATTCGTATCTATGTCTATTGATACAGCATCTAGTAGTAGACACAGACCATACCTCAAATCATTCCTAGAGCCCTTGGGTCCCACTCCTTGACCGCATGCAGCTATTTTCTTCCCTTTCCCTCCAACTTCCTGAGCCTAGCGGGGACTACATAGGCGGGTGGTTATAACATGTCGAAATGTTCTCCACCACATGATGTTCTCCTGGCTCTACTTCCATGTATGCTGCCCTGCAGATTCATCTTTCCTTAACACTTCCACTTCTCGAAACATTCCACGTGCTCAAGTCTCTATGACTGGTGCCAATTTCATGCTTTCCAACTACTACTACACACTGGCTATTTCTACTCATCAAATGAACTTTCAACCACAAAGGTTCTCTATAGCAACCTAACATAAGTAGGAATGCATAGAGGAAAAAGTTTTGGCTCAGATATACTTGAACACACCTCACTCATAGGTACGAGCTCAAAAGCACTGATGATATCATATCCATCGAGTACTAGGGAAGATCGGTATGCCTAGATGAATACTGAGATACCAACACGTCGTCCTTTCGAAGCTCTATAAGCTCTAGAAAACTCTCAGCCACCTCTTCAAGACAGTCCTCAGCCACCTGTGGGTCGGGCTTGCCTCAGAACTTGAGTGATATCTGGTGCTGAAACACATTTAAGGCACTAAGCCTACAAGTTCCTTCTAACAGTACCAGCAGTAGTGTCTGCTGAACAATGGACATAGATATAGTTGGCACATTGCCCAAAGGTACCATCTCAGAAAACTGTCCATGTACCGAAACCTCATCACTATGCAGACCATCCTCATGGCCACTCACTGAAAATGATTAGTAGTTAAGGTCCAAATCTTCTCTACTAGTGTCTCAACTAGGGGGAAAACTCCAGTAATCGCCTCCATCCAGTCCTTTGCTGCCTGGGAATCTATCTCTCCTCGAAACCTTGTAGGCCTCTGCACTGGAACTCGTACAACGTGCTCAGTCGGCGTGCACCATCCTACAAAGTGGTTGGTGACATTTTCTTCCTAATGGGTGGTGGTGCTGATAGTATACCACCCGAACGTTCCAACATAGTAAGAGGGCCCTGAAACGGAGCCTTGTCGCTCGGTGGGCCGTCATCGTGTACTCTCTCGGGAACCCTAGCTGACTGTCTTCGCAGCGGCATCCTGATAAGGAACAGGTGCGCCACAATCAATAAGTTATACCTGGTGAGCTGACTTGAAGATACCATAAATAAAACTTTTAAAACACACATGCAATCAGTGTTTTCATGCACTAAGTCGGAAATAAGAGGTCTGGGTCCTGGTGTATGGATACGTTGGCCCCTGCACCAACACTAGACTCCCTGGACTAAAAAACACACTCAATACTCTTAACATTATTGAATCACATTAAGATAGATTAGAGTCCTATGTTCTGCGGTAGAACCGACTCCTTTGATACCAATTTTTCATAACCCATCCTTGGGGCCCATGTCGTGACTACCCTAAGCCAGCCTTCCATAGGCCAGAGGCGGGCGACTAGCACAGAAGACATAAATTCTGATAAAAAGGGAAGGCATTTTTTTTATAAAAGTAAAAAAAACAAAACAGAGTACGCAATAGAAGAAAACACTAAATAATACTGAATACAAAAGGAAGTGCTGAAAGGAAAGGGGCTGAAAATACAAGCCCAACAGTAAGTACAGTACAACTGAAAAGCTAGTACAACTGCAGTAAAGTAAAACAACAACCACTGAGTCATCCTCCAGGAATCCCACCTGAAGGGTGGGTACAGATGGCCTCCTCATCACCTCGGGTCTGGCCATCCTCTCCATGTATGTCTCGCTAACTTGTCCACCTCCGGAAACTGTCCATCTCCACAGGCCTCCACCTCGATCAGTGCTGTCTGTCGTCTGCATCAAACACAACGTAGTGCGGGCATAGCCCATGCAGGGGTGAGAATACGATTCTCAGTTGGGATCTAGAGACCCACGAAAGTCTCCCAGAATCCATAAAGGATAAACCATATAATAAAGATACAATCACAAAGTATCAACCAACTCTACTTAGGTAGGTTCCCATACATATACCTAAGTTATCAATCATAGTTCGGATCCAAATCTCGATCCCAAGCACAACCCGGTCCCCACATGAAAGAAAGTCAATAACATCGATGTTAATGATTGAAAGTCAAGACTCATCTCACATAGGTATACGTATTTCGTATAACGATAGAGATGATCAGATGTAGTCACTGATTCATCTAAGTCGTCGGACCCACACATGATACCAGTCCACCTAAGCTGTCGGACCCACACAGGATACAAGATCAGCTACTCTATCGCACCCACACAGGATACAAGTACAAAGGTGAAACTATCAGACCCACATAGGATACAAGAACAGTAGTCATCACTACCAAACCCATGGAGGATTCCAGTATAGTAGTCATCGCTGCAGAACCCACGAAGGATTCTAGTACAGTAGTCATCGCTGCCGAACCCACGGAGGATTTCAGTATAGTCTCGTTGCTGTCGAACCCATAGAGGATTTAGTCAAATCTTATTTCTATCTAACCCACACAAGATTCAGTCCAGTCTCGTTGTTGTCGAACCCACAGAGGATTCCAATACAGTAGTTGTTGTAGTCGCATCCAGCTCTAGTGTTCCCGCACATGACATGCTCGATTTCGGGAGGGTTCACTCCTCTATCCAAGAGTTCGATACCTCAAATATCACATAGTCTTGATTTGATGTATCCTAAAGTTCCTTCTCCTCAAAAGAAACCCAATGCGACAGACGACGCATCAATTGGACGCTCAGTCGGTGAGTTATTGGTATTTCCGTCCTAGGGACCTGTTTGATTTTTTGGCTCAAACCAACCCGAACGTACTCCAACTACGTCCAAAACTCAAGTGGAGTATTCCAAATAAACCTTCTCATCAAAAGGAAACAAAATTAGTTGAGGGCACATCAATCGGACGTCTGGTCTTTAAGTAATAAGTGTTTCCGCTCCGAGGGCCCGGTTGGTTTTGGGTTCGAACCAACCAGGTCATAACAAAACTTCACCAAAACCTTGAGTGTAATTTAACTAATCATCTTTATCGATCCAAGGAATCGTACGCAACTGACGGTGCGTCGATCAGAGGTCTGTAGTTCAAGTTATGGGTGAATAACCAAAAATAGTCTGAAGAGGGGGGTATGGGCCCGGTCCGACCCGGCCCAACCTACCATGGCCCGGACCGAACCAGGTCTACCAGACCCAGATTCGGGTTCCACCCGGTAGGGTGCGGCCCGACCCGGCGGCTGCGGCCCAGTTCAGCATGGCGACATGGCCCGAGGCGTCGGCCCGACCCGCGCGATGAGGAGGCCCGGCCCGTGCGACGCGGTGGCCCAGTCCGCGTGGCCCGGTCCGTGTGGCGCG
This sequence comes from Viscum album, assembly GCA_963277665.1. Classification (NCBI taxonomy): domain Eukaryota; kingdom Viridiplantae; phylum Streptophyta; class Magnoliopsida; order Santalales; family Viscaceae; genus Viscum; species Viscum album. The sequence goes on along the minus strand of OY728157.1, from coordinate 1,140,437,166 downwards.
GTGGCCCTGTTCATGTGGCGTGGTGGCCCAGCCGCGTGGCTAGGGAAGGTGAATCCTGCCCGGTCAGCGTGACCAGGCGGTGGTGGCTCCCTGTGGGGCCCGCTCTATTCAATCAACGGGGGTTATGCCCCCCATCTCCATATAACGGAACCGGCAGGTGCCAGTTCCTCTCTGCAGAACCCAGCCGGGTTCCTCCCTGGCACGCCCCTCACCGGCGGCCAGCTTAGCCGGCCGCCCTCCAGCTCATCCGCGGCTGCCCCTCCAACGCGGCGTGGCGACGCCGCGCCCTCTTGGACTGCCGCTGCCCATGTGGCCACGGTCCCTCTATCGCGCAGCATGACGGTGCCACACTTTTGCCCCATCTTTGAGGCCCTCTCCCTATAGCGCGGTGCGACGGTATCATGCCCCTATGGCATTAACACGGCCCGTGGTGGTCGTGGCCCCATTCTTCGCATAGCTCCAGCGACCTGGTGACGATTGTGCTGCTGGTTTCTTATGCGGTTCTCTCTACCGATGGCGTCGTTGCACCACCACCATCATCAATCCATCAAGAACCATAAAAGAGACGTCAGGCCATTTTTGTTTGGCCCACACCCTTTGCGTTAGTTGATAACAATTGGCTAACAAAGAACCACAATGAAATTTGAGGTACGAGGATTTAAATTAATCAATAATGACCCTTACCTTGATTGTTTTTTGTTAACGACATCACGAGAAGAAGGTGAAGTTGACGATGATTGTTGCGTCTGCCTCACACTTCAGAACCGAGTTCATGCGTCAGAGATTCGTCGGGATCCGATCTCCGTCGAAGGATCGTTCTTCGTTGGGGAGAACGTTGTTGGAGAACCATTCTTCATCCACCAAAACCTTTCCCAACCCTTCCCCCAACGAGTCATTTTTAACATAAATAATGTTCAAAAAATGGGGGGTTACACCTCTTGTGTTACCACACATTTTAGTGATCCTCATTAAATGAGAAGTTTCAATAGTCGGGTGGTCCCCACACTAAAAGAGTTTCAGAATTTCATAATTCAATTAAAAAAAAAACAAAGTTTATTTTATTTTTATCCCATGACACCTCAGAAAACCAAATTTCACCCCGACTCTATTGCGATCAAAGTGAAGGTATCCATAAGATATTATTGACTCTACGAGTTCAACGGTATTATAACGACCCACACTTTACATACATTGTTAATACTTCAAAATTGAAGCACACTTATTACAACATATGACAAAACCACAAAGGACCGTATAGGTATAGTGTCTTTAGAAACTGGGAAACATAAACAACTGGTTCATAAATCTTCTACAGTGTCTCCCATTTATTTCATAATATCTAGGGTCCCTTTTAGCATATTCTACTTAATATCCATCTTCCTGGCCTGGGTAAAAGAAAACATAAAAGGGTGAGCTCAAATGCTCAGCAAGGGCAAATAAAGGAAATAAAAATCATATCATATCTTTTTGAAAATTAAAACCTGCAAAAGAGATCATAATATCTTAATATGGAATAAATCATAGAAGTGAAAATGAGATCCCCATAATCATAACATAAAACTTGAATCTTTGTGGCATGCACACATAATCATGGAAAATCATTTCTTGTTAGTCATGACTCATTGCCAAGACTATCTTAGTGGACAAAGTCCCTTTCTGAACCGAGTTCACTCCTCGTTTCAGTCCTGTATCACTGAACCGAAATAACCTTCCGTTCCAGCCATGTCTATCTCATGAGATATAAAATCATTACCCAATGCATTAGAGGGAGATATAGGTCCCACCCATCTTATAATGAATCCTTTCTTATGTGTGCCACATAATCATAAAACATACATCATCGCATAACACATATAACAAAAATGGGATTCTTGAAACATCATGACATCATAAATCAATTCATATATGATAAAGGAATTCATAAACATAATTCCATCACAACATAGTCAAACCAATGTAAAAATATGGATAGAAACAGAACCCTTTATTATCTTAGATGGAAAATAATTTTGATAAAACACTTGAATTGAATTCTTGAGGAAAATATCCTTTCTTCTTCAAAAACATTTTTCCTTTCATAACATGTCATACAACTTTAAAATAAAAGAAGTTGATTAAAAATAAACTTGAAAACTTGTAAAGGAATCTTCTTTTAAGTAATGTTTTAAAAATCCATTCATGCCGTATAAGTTAAAAAAACATTCTTCGTACTTTTGTCGGAAAAGTCAAAAAGTACCTCGTACGGAAAAACGACAAAAGATTCCTTTCATATTCTTTACTAAAAACTCACCTAAGGGTAAAATTGGATTTAAACTATTTCAAGTGGATGGAAACAATATTACATATTGAGGGAACATGGATGTGGATGATAAAATACACCCCAGTAAATACTTACGAATAAACAATCTCGGATAAAAATGAGATTGTGATATTTCCCTTACCTTAGGTCCGATTTGCTTTGTTCGTGTCCGAAGCTCCTGTATAATGGTTTAAATAATGTTATTGACTTATTCCAGAATCATACATATTGATATGAGATCATATATGGTCATATTATTAGCTTCTTGTTAGTAATATTTCATTGTTACTTGTTACTCGGGTCTTTATAACTTTTTGTTCTTATGCGTGTTTTGTCGAATAAATTCTTATTCTTATCTTTAGGTTATAGATAATTCATTTCCAGAATGGTATTAGTGTAGTATATACCATATTCATTCATTCAATTCATTTATATAATCATTATGAAATGAAGATCATGTAGAACGAGTCGCATCACATCGTGGAGACGGTATTCCGTACGTACGCACGAGTGATGATATCGTTCCTATGATCGTGGAATTGTATTGGAGTATATATATATATTATTTCAGTATCAATATTACTTAATAATAATCATATATAGTTACTGATTACACCATTATACCCATCCTTGTAAGGTGATGGTGGAAAATAGATTACACCACGGCGTGGAGACGGTATTCCGTACGTACGCATGCGCGGTGATTTCATTTTTCCGTAGGATGGATAGAAGGTGAATTAGGGTTGTTTCATATTTATAATAACATATCAGTATGTAAGTAATACTGATGTTATTACTTTATCATGAAACAACTAAAGAAGAAGAAGTTGAAGAAGAAAGAAATTGAAAAGATCGGTAATGGATATTACCTCTTCTTTGGAACGCCTTTTTGAATCCTCCACTTAAGGAACTAAGATTGGTCTTTGGAGAAGACCAGGACCTCTAGGATTATTCTAGGGAAGTGGAGAAGGGAAAATGGCAGGGGTTGGCCGAGCTTGAGTGCTCAAATTGGTGTGAGGAGGAGGGGGAGGAGGTGCCCTTTTATAAGGGAGGAGAGGGGCACCTTAGGAATATCTCAAAATATTATTTTATATTAAAGTCAAAATCGGTTTATAATGGTTCCAAAGGGTATTATTTCGAAGCTAAAGTGGGGATGGGTCGAAATCCTATCAACCAATAGGATTTAGACAAGTTTAGGGTATTATTTTAACCTTATCAATTAGATTTAACTCTAATTTAATTAATTTAACTTTTACCGTGTCTTTTTGTTTTCTTTCACTATATGGTTAATACACTTACTATAACATGCCAAACGAACCCCAAATTGTTTATTATTAATATATATATCCTTATCTAAGTCATTTGGCCGAACCTTAGATTTTTAGGAATAAAATAACAATTAATAATATAATATTTGATTTAAAAACTATTTTGTGTCAATTTTGACACTATTTGATATATGATTTTTGTCAAAGTCATAACAGAATTATATGTTCGAACCAAGTTGATTAAATCAATACTAATATATCATAGTAACCTAGAAAATTAGTGTAATTCATAAAAAGTCTCAAATTACATTTATTTTGGTATTTATATTATCAATTTTGTCAATATTTCATTAATAAGATAATTACTGCATCATCTTTGTGTCATAAATAAATTAAATTATTTGATGTCTAAAAATTACAAATAAAATACCATCATGTAGGAAATCGTTTTAGCTTTCTAATGAATATTTACAATCGAATTTATCTTATGTATAAACCTATATTAAAAATGATTTACTTATTAAACATTGATTTTAACTATTTTAACCCTTCTTTAAATAAATTAATAATAAATGTCCTAATCTAATCCAAGTGGGCCTAAATGGTCATATTTTATTCCCAAGTTTGTTTTTGGTCGAATTAAACTTGTCCAATAGAATTAGGACATGTGTTAGGGTAATATTAATATCATATTTACCCTTAGTTACCCTATTTACTATTAACCGCGGTAAAAATAGTAAAAAGTTACTATTCACCAAAAAATTATTTTCATCTCATTGAACCACATTTTAGTCCTTGATATTAACTGTGTCTCTCGGATTTTTGAAATTCCATTCACAGAAGCGGTAAAATTAAGTTTTATGCAAAATTTAGTTTTTAACCTACCACTTAGTGGTTTCACTATTCATCAAAAATTGAAAGTTTTCAGAAAAATACCAAAATTTCACCCTAGGCTAATTTCGATATTCTGAGTCCAAAAATGAAGTCCATTTTGAAAAATAAAATTTATAAAATTTCAAAAAGTGGTTATTACTATTCATAACGGCTAGTTTTAATAGCATATTGTTGTTTATTGAAACTCGGTATTGCGTACGATGCAAGCTATCGAGGAAGGTCGCGATTGCGTGTAAAGCAAGCCAAGCAAGTGTTGTGTAGAAAAAGATTCCTTTGATGATTTATATAACATAAAAGTCTCGGGTGTTACATTCTACCCCCCTTAAAAAGAATTTCGCCCTCGAAATTCGTCACTTTGCAACAAACAAATGAGGATACTTCTCCCTCATCATATCCTCAAACTCCCATGTAGCTTCTTCAAGTTGGTGGTTTCTCCATAAAACTTTCACCAAGCGAGTGGTCTTGTTTTTTAGGACTTTTTCGCTACGATCCAGAATCTCTATCGGCTGTTCTTCATAAGAAATATCTTGCTCCAGCGGTACAACTTCTGAGCTGAGTACATGTGAAGGATCTGGTATGTACTTTCTCAGGAGAGATACATGGAACACATCGTGAACTTGAGAGAGATTCGGTGGAAGCGCCAATCGGTAAGCTACCTTCCCAACACGATCCAGTATTTCAAAAGGACCGATATATCTAGGGCTCAACTTCCCCTTCTTTCCAAATCTCATAACCCTCTTCCAGGGAGATATTCGTAAGAACACTTTATCACCCACTTCAAACTCTAGGTCTTTTCTTCGGTTGTCGGCATAACTTTTCTGTCGACTCTGAGCTGCTCTTATGTGTTGTTGAATAGATCTGACCTTTTCTGCCATTTCATCAACGAGATCAGGTCCTAATAGCTTTCTTTCCCCAACTTCATCCCAGCAAGTTGGAGTCCTGCATTTCTTTCCATAGAGAGCTTCATAAGGAGAAATCTGAATACTGGAGTGAAAGCTATTATTATAAGAAAATTCCACCAAAGGTAGGTGTTGATCCCAACCTCCTTTGAAATCCATAGAGCAAGCTCTCAACATATCTTCTAGGGTTTGAATTGTTCTCTCAGACTGACCGTCTGTCTGGGGATGATAAGCAGTGCTGAAACTCAACTCTGTATCTAGAGTATGCTGAAGACTTCGCCAAAACTTCGAGGTAAATCTCGGATCTCGATCAGATATAATAGAAAGTGGTACTCCATGCAATCTTACCACTTCCTTTACATATATCCTGGCAAGCTGATCTAGAGAGAAATCCTCTCTAATAGCAATGAAGTGTGCAGACTTTGTAAGACGATCAACTATGACCCAGATAGCATTATTGCCTTTGGATGTTTTAGGAAGTCCTGTGACAAAGTCCATAGTGATGTTTTCCCATTTCCATTCGGGTATGGGTAATGGTTGTAACATCCCCTTAGACTTCTGTCTCTCAGCTTTAACTTGTTGACAAACCAAGCATCGAGAGACATATTCAGCAACATCTCTTTTCATGCCATCCCACCAGAAGTACTCTTTCAGGTCCCTATACATCTTCGTGCTTCCAGGATGAATAGAGAATGAAGAACTATGAGCCTCATCCAGCAGCTCTTTCTTTAATTCGGGGATGGGAGGAATAGAAACCCGATTCCTGAACTTTATTATCCCATCACAATCAAGGTTGAATTCAGGAACATTTCTCACCTTCTTTTGTAACTTGACATCTTCTTTCTGTGCCTCTTTAATCTTCACATGTATAGATGGTTGAACATTCATTTGAGAAAGATAAGATTTTTCCCCTTCCATTATAATTCCAAGATCCATCCTTTGTAAATCCATAAATATTGGATCTTTTGTGATCCTCATCATGGATAAACTAGCATGGTCTTGTCGACTTAATGCATTTTCCACCTTGTTTTCTTTCCCAGGGTGGTAATGGATTGAGCAGTCATAATCCTTAATCAGCTCCAACCATCTTCTTTGGCGCATATTCAGCTCCTTTTGTGTGAAAATATACTTTAAACTTTTATGATCAGTATAAATATCACACCTTTCACCATAAAGGTAATGCCTCCAAATCTTTAATGCAAAGATTACCGCAGCCAGCTCCAAATCATGTGTTGGGTAATTTTGCTCATGGATTTTCAACTGTCGTGAGGCATAAGCTATCACCATATCATTTTGCATAAGAACACACCCCAATCCCTTCTTGGATGCATCACTATAGATCACAAACCTTTCTCCACTACAAGGCAGTGTGAGCACAGGTGCACTGGATAACCTTCTTTTCAACTCCTTGAAATTCTCTTCACATTCCTCTGTCCAGACAAACTTAACTCCTTTCCGAGTCAACTTGGTGAGTGGATTAGATAATCGTGAAAAATCTTTTACAAAACGTCGATAATATCCAGCCAAACCAAGAAAACTTCGGATCTCAGTTACTGTTGTTGGTCTTGACCATCTTTCGATAACCTCTGTTTTTGCTGGATCCACAGATATCCCCTCTTTTGAGATTATATGACCCAAAAATGCAACTTTTTGAAGCCAAAATTCACACTTGGTAAATTTGGCATAAAGCTTCTCTTTTCTCAGGGTCTTCAATATAATTCTCAAGTGATCTTCATGCTCTTCCTTGCTCTTTGAATAGACAAGAATATCGTCTATAAAGACTACCAAAAATTGATCAAGATAGTCTCTAAAGACTCTATTCATTAGATCCATGAAGATAGCAGGGGAATTAGTAAGACCAAATGGCATCACTATAAATTCATAGTGTCCATACCTTGTACGGAAAGCCGTCTTTGGTATATCCTCCCTTTTGACCCTTAATTGATGATACCCTGAACGAAGATCAATCTTGGAAAAGTATTGAGCTCCGCGTAGTTGGTCAAATAAGTCATCAATGCGTGGGAGAGGATATTTGTTCTTGATAGTGATCTTGTTAAGTTCTCGATAATCAATGCAGAGTCTCATTGATCCATCTTTCTTCTTAACAAATAGAACAGGTGCTCCCCAAGGTGACGCACTAGGGCGTATGAATCCCTTATCAAGATTCTCTTGGAGTTGCTTCTTCAATTCCTGCAACTCAATTGGGGCCATTCTATAAGGTGTCTTTGAAATAGGCAAAGCACCCGGTACGAGTTCTATTGAAAACTCAACTTCACGATTTGGTGGAAGACCCAGAAATTCCTCCGGAAAGACATCATCAAACTCCCGTACAATGGGCATATTCTTAATCGTGAGTTTCTCAACAACCATTTGAGATAAATAACCTTCATTTAGTGGGATCAATACCCATAAGATGGAAGAAATTTCCACTGGAAGGTTATGTTCATCCTTGCATTGGTATACGATCGTAGATTGATCTGGAGTATGAAATGTGACTTCCCTTCTTTGGCAATTGATATGAGCTCCATGTAGAGAAAGCCAATCCATGCCAAGAATCACATCAAATTCCACTAAAGGAAGGATCACAAGATTTGCAGGAAGCACTTTCCCACAAACTTCGATAGGAGAAGAATTATAAACTTCTGATGCGATTGATGTGCCATTAGGTGTTGTCACAGCTAACTCAACATCTAATTGTTGAGGTAATACGGTGATACCCTTAGAAAATTTTTCAGAAATAAAAGAGTGGGTGGATCCAGAATCAAATAAAACATTTGCTACTTTAGAGTGGATGGTAAGTGTACCTTTCACCACATCGTTATCGTACTCCACATCGCTGATAGAAATTGCATGTGACTTTCCTTTTTCTTTAGCCTTAAGAGTTTTTTGACGTCGACCATCAACATCAACCCTTGGATTTGGGCATTGATTGGCATAATGCCCCATCTCCTTGCACTTGAAACATTGAAGTGTAGCAGGTTCATTCTGTGTATCCCTTCCTTTGTTTGCATCATTAGACATCTTCTTCCCATTATCACAGCATTCAAATGCCCGATGACCTTCCTTTCCACATTTAAAACATTTACTTGTCCCTTTAAGACAACTCCCTCCATGTTTCTTTCCACACTTTGAGCATAAGGGAAAGTTCATCTTCTTTTCCGTGTGCTCTTTAGATTTTTCTTTGAATTCCATCTTCCTCTTCTTATCAAACCCATGTGACTGATGGGTTACTCCAATCTCCATCTCGACATTGAGAGCACATCGAACGATTTCCTCGTAGCTATTGAAGTCCCTTATGGCTAACGCCCTTCGAAGAATTGGTTTTAAGCCACTAAAGAATCGATCGATCTTACTCTCAGGTTGGATAATAATACCAGAAGCGTACCTTGCAAGTCTGGTAAAATTTGCTTCATAGGTACCAACAGATTCATCATCCCTTTGCTTCAGTTCAAGGAACTCTTTCTCCATCTTTGTTCGGAGAATACGAGGGAAGTACTTATTGAAAAATAAGTTCTTGAACTCGTCCCATTCCATAGACTCAATTTTATCCCTTTGCCTTGTATTCTTAACAAGATTCCACCATTGATCAGCATCTCCTTCCAAATGATACACTGCTAGGATGACTTTATCATGCTCAGAACATTGAAGAACTGAAAATATCTTTTCAGTAGTACTAATCCATTGTTCAGCAACTAATGGATCAGTAGACCCGCTGAAAGATGGTGGACGCTGCCTCATGAAGGATTCAACAGAATGTTGCTCCCTCCTTTGTTCGTTTGGAAATCCTGCATGATTCATAGCTTGAGAAAGTTGTGTGAGCATGGCTACAAGATTTTTCATTCCAGCTCCCATATCGTTTGGTTGCTCAGGGGGACAATCATTGCATTGCCCATCGCATTCCGCATTAACACGGTTCCTTCGGGTTCCAGCCATTGACTAAAACCAAGAAGAATAGTGTGAGCAACACTAATTATAATAAGAAAACCACATAATTCAAGAATAAAATTTTCATGCTTATGGTCTTATCCTAGGTTATTCAAGGCCATTTCTAAAACACTAAGATTGTGTTCTATGCTTAGACTTATCCTTATGGTTCTTACTAAGGCTTTCACATCCTAGTTTCCAAAGGTTGACTATACCTTTCCTCTGATACCAACTATAACGGTCTGGAATTACTTCCAGTGGACTATAATTGATACCTATCAGGGCACTCCATGGGCGGCTACACCCCCTGGGCGGGACACACCACCATCCCCAGTGGCAGCCATTTCCTCATGATGCCCTTGGGCGGAGAGCCATGCTTCGTCCAACGCTCACATGTGAGAGTTCCCAAGGATCGGATACATTCCTACCTCCTTTGCCTCTGATACCAACTATAACGACCCACACTTTACATACATTGTTAATACTTCAAAATTGAAGCACACTTATTACAACATATGACAAAACCACAAAGGACCGTATAGGTATAGTGTCTTTAGAAACTGGGAAACATAAACAACTGGTTCATAAATCTTCTACAGTGTCTCCCATTTATTTCATCATATCTAGGGTCCCTTTTAGCATATTCTACTTAATATCCATCTTCCTGGCCTGGGGAAAAGAAAACATAAAAGGGTGAGCTCAAATGCTCAGCAAGGGCAAATAAAGGAAATAAAAATCATATCATATCTTTTTGAAAATTAAAACCTGCAAAAGAGATCATAATATCTTAACATAGAATAAATCATAGAAGTGAAAATGAGATCCCCATAATCATAACATAAAACTTGAATCTTTGTGGCATGCACACATAATCATGGAAAATCATTTCTTGTCAGTCATGACTCATTGCCAAGACTATCTTAGTGGACAAAGTCCCTTTCTGAACCGAGTTCACTCCTCGTTTCAGTCCTGTATCACTGAACCGAAATAACCTTCCGTTCCAGCCATGTCTATCTCATGAGATATAAAATCATTACCCAATGCATTGGAGGGAGATATAGGTCCCACCCATCTTATAATGAATCCTTTCTTATGTGTGCCACATAATCATAAAACATACATCATCGCATAACACATATAACAAAAATGGGATTCTTGAAACATCATGACATCATAAATCAATTCATATATGATAAAGGAATTCATAAACATAATTCCATCACAACATAGTCAAACCAATGAAAAAATATGGATAGAAACAGAACCCTTTATTATCTTAGATGGAAAATAATTTTGATAAAACACTTGAATTGAATTCTTGAGGAAAATATCCTTTCTTCTTCAAAAACATTTTTCCTTTCATAACATGTCATACAACTTTAAAATAAAAGAAGTTGATTAAAAATAAACTTGAAAACTTGTAAAGGAAGCTTCTTTGAAGTAATGTTTTAAAAATCCATTCATGCCGTATAAGTTAAAAAAAACATTCTTCGTACTTTTGTCGGAAAAGTCAAAAAGTACCTCGTACGGAAAAACGACAAAAGATTCCTTTCATATTCTTTACTAAAAACTCACCTAAGGGTAAAATTGGATTTAAACTATTTCAAGTGGATGGAAACAATATTACATATTGAGGGAACATGGATGTGGATGATAAAATACACCCCAGTAAATACTTACGAATAAACAATCTCGGATAAAAATGAGATTGTGATATTTCCCTTACCTTAGGTCCGATTTGCTTTGTTCGTGTCCGAAGCTCCTGTATAATGGTTTAAATAATGTTATTGACTTATTCCAGAATCATACATATTGATATGAGATCATATATGGTCATATTATTAGCTTCTTGTTAGTAATATTTCATTGTTACTTGTTACTCGGGTCTTTATAACTTTTTGTTCCTATGCGTGTTTTGTCGAATAAATTCTTATTCTTATCTTTAGGTTATAGATAATTCATTTCCAGAATGGTATTAGTGTAGTATATACCATATTCATTCATTCAATTCATTTATATAATCATTATGAAATGAAGATCATGTAGAACGAGTCGCATCACATCGTGGAGACGGTATTCCGTACGTACGCACGAGTGATGATATCGTTCCTATGATCGTGGAATTGTATTGGAGTATATATATATATTATTTCAGTATCAATATTACTTAATAATAATCATATATAGTTACTGATTACACCATTATACCCATCCTTGTAAGGTGATGGTGGAAAATAGATTACACCACGGCGTGGAGACGGTATTCCGTACGTACGCACGCGCGGTGATTTCATTTTTCCGTAGGATGGATAGAAGGTGAATTAGGGTTGTTTCATATTTATAATAACATATCAGTATGTAAGTAATACTGATGTTATTACTTTATCATGAAACAACTAAAGAAGAAGAAGTTGAAGAAGAAAGAAATTGAAAAGATCGGTAATGGATATTACCTCTTCTTTGGAACGCCTTTTTGAATCCTCCACTTAAGGAACTAAGATTGGTATTTGGAGTAGACCAGGACCTCTAGGATTATTCTAGGGAAGTGGAGAAGGGAAAATGGCAGGTGTTGGCCGAGCTTGAGTGATCAAATTGGTGTGAGGAGGAGGGGGAGGAGGTGCCCTTTTATAAGGGAGGAGAGGGGCACCTTAGGAATATCTCAAAATATTATTTTATATTAAAGTCAAAATCGGTTTATAATGGTTCCAAAGGGTCTTATTTCGAAGCTAAAGTGGGGATGGGTCTAAATCCTATCAACCAATAGTATTTAGACAAGTTTAGGGTATTATTTTAACCTTATCAATTAGATTTAACTCTAATTTAATTAATTTAACTTTTACCGTGTCTTTTTGTTTTCTTTCACTATATGGTTAATACACTTACTATAACATGCCAAACGAACCCCAAATTGTTTATTATTAATATATATATCCTTATCTAAGTCATTTGGCCGAACCTTAGATTTTTAGGAATAAAATAACAATTAATAATATAATATTTGATTTAAAAACTATTTTGTGTCAATTTTGACACTATTTGATATATGATTTTTGTCAAAGTAATAACAGAATTATATGTTCGAACCAAGTTGATTAAATCAATACTAATATATCATAGTAACCTAGAAAATTAGTGGAATTCATAAAAAGTCTCAAATTACATTTATTTTGGTATTTATATTATCAGTTTTGTCAATATTTCATTAATAAGATAATTACTGCATCATCTTTGTGTCATAAATAAATTATATTATTTGATGTCTAAAAATTACAAATAAAATACCATCATGTAGGAAATCGTTTTAGCTTTCTAATGAATATTTACAATCGAATTTATCTTATGTATAACCCTATATTAAAAATGATTTACTTATTAAACTTTGATTTTAACTATTTTAACCCTTCTTTAAATAAATTAATAATAAATGTCCTAATCTAATCCAAGTGGGCCTAAATGGTCATATTTTATTCCCAAGTTTGTTTTTGGTCGAATTACACTTGTCCAATAGAATTAGGACATGTGTTAGGGTAATATTAATATCATATTTACCCTTAGTTACCCTATTTACTATTAACCGCGGTAAAAATAGTAAAAAGTTACTATTCACCAAAAAATTATTTTCATCTCATTGAACCACATTTTAGTCCTTGATATTAACTGTGTCTCTCGGATTTTTGAAATTCCATTCACAGAAGCGGTAAAATTAAGTTTTATGCAAAATTCAGTTTTTAACCTACCACTTAGTGGTTTCACTATTCATCAAAAATTGAAAGTTTTCAGAAAAATACCAAAATTTCACCCTAGGCTAATTTCGATATTCTAAGTCCAAAAATGAAGTCCATTTTGAAAAATAAAATTTATAAAATTTCAAAAAGTGGTTATTACTATTCATGACGGCTAGTTTTAATAGCATATTGTTTTTTATTGAAACTCGGTATTGCGTACGACGCAAGCTATCGAGGAAGGTCGCGATTGCGTGTAAAGCAAGCGAAGCAAGTGTTGTGTAGAAAAAGATTCCTTTGATGATTTATATAACATAAAAGTCTCGGGTGTTACAGGTATCCTCAGATTTCAATTCCAAGCATTGGTTCAAAAGATATATTTTCCTGCTCACAAGTTTACTGAACGTACCCAAACAAAACATAAAAAATTGATTACGGGCACACCGGGCTAGAATCAAGCGTCGTCAGAAACTGCGGACTTGTAAAATTCCAATGAATTAAGAAAAAAAAAATTTCTTTGAAATTTCCGGGTCTTTACAAATGATATATTCCTTGAAGAGTTTCTTGGTCCTCCTATGGAATGATAGTTTAATTTCTCAATTGAACATATACCTAGAACCCTTCCCATATCCTAGAATCCTTATAGAATAACCACCATTGTGTTGGAAAAAATAATGAATCTATTACATGAGAATCTAGAAAAGGGTTTTATATGAGTGAGTGCTTTAGCATAGGATACATCAGTTCTCTTCATCAAGAAGAAGGATTTTAAAATATACCTCTGCATTGATTATCACGAACTCAAAAACATCATGACAAAGAACAACTATTTCCTGCCACATATTGATTTATTTTTTATCAACATTGTTGGGACAAGTACATCTCTATGGCAGACTATAATCAAGATATTCCCAATTAAATATGTAGAAGGAATATTTTATAAAGACTACCTTTTGAAAAAGGAATAGACACTATTATTTTATAGTGATTCACTTCAGAATCAATTAAACTCTAGGAATATTCATGGACATAATGAGAAGTGTATTTATTTAATACCTTGAAAAAAATTTCATAGTTGTTTTAGATGATATGATGTTACAACCCAATAGAATGGGAGATCACGATGAGTAATTTATTACAACAATAATGAATTTTTTAAAATAGAATATATATGAAATGTACATTAAATATGAGTTTTAGGTGAAGGAGGTATCACCCTTAGTGCATGTTATCACTAGTAAATAGATATCAATGGATCCATCAATTATTAATGAAATTAGGAAATGGATTAGACTAAAATATATAGTAGAGATATGTAAAATCCTTGGACTAGATCAGTATTACCAATGATTTGTGAGAAACATAACATTATTATGAAACCTACTTACCCAGCTAACTTAGAATAGTGTAATGTCTTTCTAGACCAATGAATGTGAAGAGAGATTTATAGAATTGAAAAATAGGATTATCACTGCAATGATACTCACACTACCCTCATGTGGGGAACTTTTGGTGGTATACATTGATTCTTCAAATAAGGATTAATGTTTATACCAATTAATAATGATAAAGGGATAGAATAATCTTTAAGATATTTGAATGTTCATGAGCAGAAAATATAGACACAAGATCTGGTGTTGGATCCAATGATCTTCACATTGAATTTTTATAGGAATTATCTCTATGGGGATAAGTGTGAGATAAAATGGATCATAAATGACTCAAATATATATTCACACAAATGGATCATAATATGTTCCATTTAAAATAGTTAAATGGGATCCAGGAATATTAATATTCAATCCACTAACATATAGGTAAGGCGAATAATGTACAAGAATATTTATGTAGAAAATATATTACATATTTATTCATGATAAGAATTGGGAAGGATCAAATATCCTTATACATAAGAAGGATGGACATGGAATTCTTAAGAATAGAAACATAATTATTAAGTTCTAATGTGATATCTCAACCATCCTCTCTAGAGATGATTAAGTATTATAAAATGGATGATGTGGTAATACAAAAGAAGGTAAATATATATAAATTGGGAAACCCTCATAGTTCAAAATTAATGAAGAATAAGTTGTATGATTTTGGTCATGGATATGTAAAATTTTGAGATAAAGAAGGATCTATTAAAAGATTCACATAGCTTGAACTTCTCCATTCAATAGGGAAGCATGAAGACATATCTAGATATCTCGGAGAACTATTAGTGGAAGAATACAAATAAAAGAGTTAATAAAGTATACATAAAAGCACCTCGTGTGTTAGAAAGATAAGGAATAAATAAATAAGTACAAGAGGATGATGTAACCATTTCCCAAACCTATAAGGAAATGAAAAAACATCACTATGGACTATTTATATGACAAGTACTCTGAAGAAATCCATAAGAAAAAATTCTATATGGGTTTTGGTGGATCATATTAGAAAGGATGCTCATGTCATTTTTATTCTAGATAAATTATCACTCAATCAAATTTCAAGGATATAAATTAGAGATTTGGTGAGTCTACATGGTACATTAATATAGATTATATATTATCATGTTCTATGGGTTACCTATAAATTCTAGAAAAGTCATGAACTTCTCCTTTAATTTTTCTATATTTAGTAATATTGTATTATATCGAGCACATACATCACATGATAAAAACAACAGCATTTTATTATATTAATGTTATAAATAAATTTATAGATTAAATATAGCTGTATCACTTGAAAATATTGTAGTGGGATATAAAATAGAAAATAAGACAAATATAATATAAAAATTTAGATTTTATCGATCCACTAGAATAAAAAACTCACAAAAAAACATTGTAGACATTAAAGAAAATATTATTAATTTCATATTCATCTTTAAAATGAAAATATATATAAACTTGAGAGAAAACAATTATTAATGAATAATGAATGATATATAATGTATTTATTGAAATTTGGGAACCAATATGACCGTTATAAATCTGACCATTGTAATAATAATATGACCATTTGAATAGTAATATAACCTTTAACAATAGTAACCCAATCATTAGAATACTATAATCACTTATGGAAGTTTATAATAATATTTATGTATATTATAAAACTAAAATATAACATATTTATATTATGATACAAGTAAATAAATGAATTAAAAATGATAAAATAAGTGTTTGAATATTTTGTAAAATTTAAAAGTTTTATTCCAGTTTATATAAAAAATAAAATGATTTAAATGGGAGTTTATTTTCCATTTTTCATTAAAAAAAATTATAAGCTGGGTTATTATAATTATAATATAATTTTATAAGATCATAATTAATTTTTCAGAGGGTTATAAAATTGGTCATAATATTAAAATTGATATTTTTTCAACTAAATAATGAATTTAATGAAAATTTATCTCCTCATATAAAAAATTATGATTAAAAAATAGATTTAATTTTTTGAATCAACAAATTAAAAAATGTTGAGGGTGAATTATTTTTATTTTGTTTAATAGTTGAATTTTTGGTTAATTGAAAAATATGAATATATATTATGTTTAACATTACAAGTAAACACATGATTTATTTCATATAGAAGGATGTAAGATCCCATTATTTAAAGTTCAAATTCACCATTTACTGTTTATATTAACAATATTCATCACTCTTGGTATCCTTGAGGTAAACTAACACACTAATGAATATAATATTTCATAAATCTCCACTCCCCTTATAAATACCAACCCCACGCCTTATCCTAACACTATATAAGCCTCTAAGATTACGTAAAATGTAATGAAATATATCATCACATATCTCCCCAAATCTAATTATTTACAATTCTCACAAAATACCATTCCATGGAGATTTAAGGGGTATCCTAAGAGGAGACAACCATGGGGAAAAGTATATTATCATCTAAACTCATTTTAATTTAATTCTTCTTAACACCCCCATATATTTTCATCATATTGAAATATTATCATATATATCATATATATACTGATATCTTACTATCATGGTTTAATATCTTTATTCTACTCTCCCTTCATTTAACTTGGGAATGAAAATATTTTTCATAATAAGGTTGGTTCCTAGCCTCCATAAACACCATACTTTTTTATCAACTTCTTTAAAGGATGGATTTAGAAATATTATTATGGTAAAATATGATGATAAAAAATATAATATAACATAATTCATGTTTTATAATGTAATAATAATAATTTAATTAAATATAATGAAATTAGTTGGTGATTGTTTGTAAATATTCCTAAGTGAACTAACAATATAACGATAATAATTTTCCTAAATGAATTATACATTTTTTATAACACATATAGATATTTAGTAGCACTATAATATATATAATGAAATAAATGTAATTATATTTGACATATATAGTTTTATACCGTTTTAAAATAACTTAAATAAACATACCAAAAGTGATCTGATCTTGAAACAATAAAATAAACACCCTATGATAAATGATATTAAACATTATATCTCATTTAAGAAGTTGTGAATGAACATAATATAATTATAGTAAATAAAATATATATGGAAAAGTTTTTGAATTATATAATCAATGAGTTTAATTTTATTACTCTTGAATTTGTGTCCATGTAAATGATGAATCATTACACAACGTAAGGGAACATATTAACCACCCTACCTTATTTTAGGTCATGCCTTTTCCCTAAAATATCTCCTCATTACATCCTTATTCACATGTTTTAAATAAATAATATATATATATATTCCTATCATATATATACATATATAACTAATAAACATAATTTTTTTGTATAAAAAAATAATTTAAGGTTTCCTTATCAAATTAATTCATTAAGACAACCTGATTAAATGGGACATATCTATTTCTTACCCCATTTCATATACCTCTCTTTAAAATGGCTTAAAATATCTATGGTTTATTAAATTTTCCATTTTATTATAATTTTTTTAGTACATTTCTATTTTTATGGGAATTATTATTCCCTTTATTAATTTGATGATTTTTTACCCTTTTCCTAAAAACCCCACTTAAAAGTAAAATTTAAAAAATTATTACAGCACTCATTTTCATATCTTAAATTCAGTTGGACTTCATTTTTATGTTTATGATTTTTTTATTTATCTATAATTTTACAAGGATTAATTAATCCTTTACTTAATGTAAATCACTATGATATGAATTTGGGTTATCTTATAATATATGATTTTGTAATCCGTTTTCATTCCATGGATTTATATGATGCTCATACCTTATATATGATTTCATTACATGGAACACATATGCATTTATATGTTATGATAGGTGCACCAAGATTGAGATATAATTAAATTAGTAATATTTATGTCTCATGAAATAATATTTATGAAATTAGTGAGTAAACCTAATCCATGATGAGACTCTACCCATCCTGTGATTTTGTCTTGGATGTTAGCCATGACTTATGCATTATGTCATGCTTTATATTATTTTCACATTACAATATACCCATGATCTTAATATTCCATATTTCTTATGTCATTATATCATATTAAAATTCATGATACTTGTATTTTATGATATCATTTTATGACTTTTGACTCATGTGTTATTCTTTATTTCATGTGTATTCTCTCATTGGGAATTTTATATCACTAATTTTTGTTTATGAATTCCAAAGTTATCCTATACATTTT
Organism: Viscum album; assembly: GCA_963277665.1. Classification (NCBI taxonomy): domain Eukaryota; kingdom Viridiplantae; phylum Streptophyta; class Magnoliopsida; order Santalales; family Viscaceae; genus Viscum; species Viscum album. The sequence goes on along the minus strand of OY728157.1, from coordinate 1,140,418,482 downwards.
TATGAGAAAAAAGGAAATTAGTAGCCCAAAATGGATATTAAAATGAAGTAGTTATATTTTAGTTTCATTTTGATGTTTTATGTACCTATTCATCCTAATACCCTAGGCCTATCGATCCTTGGGTTTTTTAAATGGGATATTTATGTAAAAATTCACGTCATAATATGTATAAAATTCTTGGATCACTATAACTATGACTAAATACCACATTGTTTGAAATATGATTTCCCTACAACAAGAACTATGTATGAATATATATATATATATTTAATTATATCAAGGATAGATCTTTCCACATATCACCACCTCAATACCACCCCACTATATGAAATATTAAAATAATGAAGAAGAGTTGAAAATATAAGAACAAATGGAGAAGTTTCTAGTAGAGAAATTAGGGTGAACAAAAAAATCATTTGAACAATTAATAAAATCATATAATAAATTTACAAGAATACATTGAATCCTAATGAACTAAAAACATTACTACTCTACCCCTAGAATAAAAAGGATGATGAGTTCTCAATAATCATAGAGATGAAAGAATGCTTGTTGGAGAAACACAAGAGAGTAATAAAATTGAGAGATAAATATAAAAATTTTATATCTTGAAAATTTATAAAAATATTATAATAAAAAACCCTCCTTAGTTTCTAAAAATAGATAAATCATTTTTATTAAATAGAAGGAATAAATTTATATTCAAGAGATGATTCTAGTTTTCCATCAAATATATCCTTCAAATTTCCTTCCATACTACAACTCATAAATCGATGAATCTCTAATTTATCCTTTATTTATGTCATTATGATCTATGAAGTCTATCCACCAAAAAAATTTGAGCTATATTGGACACATTTAGAAAAATTTATAGCTACTTCAAAAAAGTAAAATTTTCAATTCTTACAGTCACCTCCAATTCCAAATATTAGGATTCCCTTGTATTTATGACATTAAAAAATTCTAAATCATGCTCATAAATATTTAAATAAATCATTTCCAACTTCACAAAATTCAAGTTAAATTTATGCTCATTTGAACTACTACATTTTATGATATTTTCACCACATCATAATTCACAAAACCAGTGCACATATTTTGAGGTCACACATTCATTCAGTATTGTGAAAATCTATTATTGGCCACATTATTGGTTCTAGAAGAATATAAGGTATCTCATAAGTCATATAATCCTAAAAAAATTGATTTTTAAATTTTTATCAGTGCATAAATATTTATGGAAGAAATATGAAGCAACTATAAAAATTAAGAAATAAATAATTTTGATAATAAATAAAGAAAATTATTCATAAAACCAAAATATGTGGTAGTTACACTTAAAATGATAATATTTTATGATTATAAAATTTGAATATATAATAAAATATGTAAAAATAGGATCTTTATCAGTACTCATAATTAATATAAACATTTAGAAAAAAATTATCATTGAACATGAACTCTAAAGTTGAATTCTCCACTAAAAATATGTATTTTCAATATTAGGATAATCATTTTTTCTTTCAGTGATTTCATGAAATTTTTATATCACGCACTATACAAAATCTTATCTCGGAATCACAAAATCTCTATACATGGTCTAATATAATGGATTTATACATGATATCCCATTAAATTCATTAAATTGATGTATACCTACTAATTTATGATAGATATTATTATATGTGAAATCAACCAAAGGAAAATTAATTACCAGTTATTCTCCAAAATCTTGAAGAAACTCACCCAATATGACCACCATTATATGGATCATATTATCTATCTATCCTTAGATTTGAGCACTAGAGGATGTGATAATGCATAATTGACATGAAAAATATATTATAATATAATTCATCACACTTGAGTTCAATGAAGGATATTAATCAAAGTTGAATTTTCTTAGATTACCATGAATACACAATACAACACACATATATAAATTTGGAATGGAATCCACCACATATAACTTCTTGATCACTAAAAAATGAGTTGAAATGGAAAAATGATCTATAATCAATAAAATAGTGTATTATCCTTTAAAAGATTAAGGAAGATAGATAACCATATTCATATATATTTCTTCTAATTTCAACTATGAAATTTATAACATATATTGTATAAATATAGAAAATCTATGCTTGGAATTTACCCTATAAAATAAAAAATATTGATACATGAACTCAATCATTGACCATTTATTTTTTAGGACATCCAAAATAACTCCTCAAAGTATTACGAATATGATGAATTTCATCTTATTTACATATTATTTTATAAATTTATATTATATATATATATGAATTTTCCAACAGATCATGTAGCCACATGAGATGGTGTGATAAATTAGTGTGACACTTTTTAGGAAATTTTATTTTTAATTACACTCTCTTTATATGATAAAATATATCATTATTCATATATATGGATTAATCTATACTAACCCAACAAACAAAACCACATGCAAAGTAGAAAATAAATAAGAGAGCATCACACATCATTTTTAAAAGTTTTGACCCCAATGTAGGAATCTGCTTCTTACTATGTTTTGGTTGGGTCAATGATATAGATCATCATAATAAATTGTAGTTATTTAAAACATGAAAATCATTCATATTTATTTTCATACTCACAAGGGGTGATAAGGTATTATTACCATAAATTTTTTGTTTAGCTTCATTTTAAAAAACTGCCGTGAAATGTGTTCCTGAAATACATTTAGAGGTGATTTCAGAAACCACCTTTAAATGTTTTAATTTTTTTTAAGTTTTTTGATTTTTTTTTCGAAGGAAAAAGTTATATTTTTTGTAGTGGTTTTTAAAAAAACCACAACTAAGTTAAAGGAATTATTTTTAAGAAAATTAATTATTAATTATTATTTATGTTTTATTATTTACTCCCATATATAATTTATTATTTATAATTTTATTTAATTATAATGAGGTAATTAATAAATATTTATATTTATTGTTTACTAATAACATGATACTTAAAACAAATCTACAAAAAACTGAAATGTAGACTATGTCATCAAACGAACATAACTTCTATTTCAAGAGTTCGTTTCAGATCCACAACCAGTCAAATAAAATCTTATGAAGTGAGCTAAAATCATATAAGATTTAAATTGTGTGGTAATCAAATGGAAAAAATATTTTAAAATTTTAAAAAGGTTAAATATCAAGCTCGAACATCAAACGACCATAACTTTTGATACGGTTTTTCGTTTGGACTCTACCACATATCAAATCAATGTTTGCAACGAGCTCTATACTATATAGTTTTATGATCTTCTCTTCAAGAATTGTCCCCCTTTCTCCCTAGAAAGTCCTAGAATGCCTCTGAAATAGAGTTTTCAGTTGCAGATGCTGATTTTGTAAAATTCAAACTGATATACCTTTCGATCTAGGTGCCCATTCAGCCTGTACCACATATCATATCAATGCTCGTTTCACGATCTTCTATTTGACTGGTTGTAGAGCTTAAAAGGGACTCCTGAATCAGATTTTATGGTCATTTCAGTGTTTTTAGGATTTAGAGAGTTTCTTAATGTTTTAGGGGTTTTTTATTTATTAATTATTTATTAATTATTAATTTGTTCATTAATTATTAATTATTAATTAATTATTAATTAATTAATTATTTAATTATTAATTATTAATTAGTAATTAGTAATTATTAATTATTAATTATTAATTATTAATTAATTGTTAATTAGTAATAAATTAGTAAGATATTTTTATTATTTGTCTATATATTATATATTATATATTATATATTATATATTATATATTATATATTATATATTATATATTTTTTATTATATATTATATATTTTTTATTATATATTATTTAATCAATTCTTATTAATTAATTAATTAATTATTTAGTTATGATTTATTTATTATATTTATTATTTATTTATTATATATTTATTTATTATTTATTTATTATTAATATATTATTTACTTATTTTTCATTATTATTTTATTATATTATTATTTATATATTATTATCTATATATTATTTTATATATATTATATATTATATATTATATATTTATTTATTAATTAATATATAGTTTTTATGTATACATTATTTATTAATCTATTTTTAATTTATTACTTCTTTATTAATTATTTACTTATTATTAGTTTGTTATTCATTATTTATTTATTTATTCATTATTAATTATTTATTAAATATTTATCACTAAATTTATTATTTATTAATTATTAAATATTAAATATTAAATATTAAATATTAAATATTAAATATTAAATATTAAATACTAAGTATTAATTATTAATTTTAATTATTATTAATTATTAGTCATTATGAATTATGAAATATTTATAATTTATAATTTATTATTTATTACTTATTATTTATTAATTTATTAATTTATTAATTTATTCCATAATTTATTTATTTATTATTTATAATATAATTTTTATTAATTTTTATTAATTTATTAGTTATTTATTAATTATTCATTTACTATTAATTTAATTAATTATTATTTATTTATTTATTCATTATTCATTATTTATTCATTATTAATTATTTATTAATTATATATTAATTATAAATTAATTTTTTATTTTAAAATATTAAATATTAAATATTAAATATTAATAATTAATTATCAATTATTAAATAATAGTTATTTTTAATTATTACTTATTAATTGTTAATTATTTATTACTTATTGGTTTATTTTTTTATTTTTTTATTTACTATTTATTATTTAGTACTTATTACATATTACATATTATTTATTATTTATCTATTAGTTATTTATTTTTCTTATTATTTCTTTATATTATTTATATATTATTTATATATTTGTTATTAATTTACTATTATTTTATTATTAATTTATTATTAATTTATTATTAATTTCTTTATTAATTAATTATTTTTCATTATTATTTAAATATTAATTTCTTATTTATTTTTTCATTATTTATTTATAATTTACTTATTTGTTTATTCTTCATACATCAATATATATATATGTGTGTGTGTGTGTGTGTGTGCATATTAAATTCTATTTATTCACCACATGAAGAGTGATGGAGTGGTTATGTCTGGAGAATAAGTAATAGGTAAGGGTTTCAAATCACACCCAATGCAGAATTTCTATATATAGCTTACACATGTGCATGTGCAAGGGCATGACCATGTGCAAGTCCATAGTAATAAGTAACAAACAAATTAATTAATAGGAATAAAAAATTTATAAATAAAATAAAATAATAATATAATAATAATAAAATAATAAAAAATAATAATAATATAACTATGAGAATAACAATAATAAAATTAATAAAATAATAGCAATAAAATATCAATAATAGTAAAATATTAAAATAAATAAATAATAAATAATAATAAAATAAATAATAATAAATTAATAATGAGAATAATAAATAAATAATAAATAAATAATAAATAATAAATTAAAAATAAAAAAATTAATAAAAAAATTTAAAATAAAAAAATTAATTTTTTTAAAAAACCTGCCGTGAAATTATTTAGTAGCTATTTAAACTACCACTAAATGAATCCCCTGATTTAAAAAAACACTGCTAAATTATTCTGCGATGATCTTGAAAAACCACAACTAAATAAATTCCGACAAACGATTTAGTGGCAGTTTTTGAAAACCGTCACAAAATAATTTTGTGGCGGTTTAAACAGCCGCAAAATAAAAAAAACCGATGCTAAAGGCATATTTTGGAATAGTGTATCATTCTTAAACTATGGAAATGTTTTATTTGTGACCTAAATCTATGTCATATTAATAAATATTTCTCAACAACCCTTCTGGATCCCAACTAGTATGGATATAAAAGGACTTATTCACTCTAGTTTTCCATGACCATCTAACTTTATCTCTTGAAAAACTTCTTCCTTATTTTTTGAGATGACACTACATCACCATAAAAATGTCTTCTTCTTCAATAAATGTCTTTGGAATCCAAAAGATAATCCTCTATAGTCACATGAATTTTAGTATCATCTGGTAACTATGCTTCAAAAAATTATTTAAGATAAATATTTTTGGAATTACTCCACTCAATCTTTATTGATCTCTATATGATCATTAATCAAAACAACACTTCAATCATTGAGAGTCTAAAAAAGGTAATTAACAACATTACTTGTTCCTCTCATTCTCTCTTTAATTTATTTCTTCTCCCATTTTCCAATCATCTTTATTAATAAAAAAATATCTTAGGGATTCTACATCATTTTATTCCCTTCTTCATCTTTCATGGGATATATGTTCTCATTTAGAAAATTTCATCATCCACACTCACTTTGATACTCATTATCTTATTTTAGAATTATGTACAGGGTTATCATCACTATAATTATCTCACATTCTTAGTCTTCTTTTTTATAATCAGATTCATGGAAATATACTTTCCATGTTTTAATATGGAAAAATACTTTAATCACAAAGTTGGGATCTTCTCATTTATGTAGGTAAATTATATCCTTGAGAAATATTCATGGTCACTATTATAATTTATTCCCTAGTAAAATATATCACCATTTAATATTTCATGAGAATAATAGTTTTCCTTCATCAAAACATCTATAAAATCATTGATCACATTAATTTCCTTATTATGATTATATGATACATAGAACATCATGGTGAAACACATTTGTTATGGTGAGGGAAAAAATAAATTCTATCATAATTTAATAACTATAATATTTCATCAAATATAACAATTCCACATTTTATCAATTTAAAGATCCATTTTCAAGTTGTATTTCATCCTTAGACATCTTCATGACGTGATTTCTATCTTCACATCATGAAGGTATACTTCTCTATTCTTCATCACTAAAACCAGTTTCCAGAATCATTAAAATAACTATAATATAATTATGTATTTTTTTGATCAAAAGATCAATATTTTTTTAATTTAACATAAAAATAAATCATCTAATTTATCACCAACTGCTTAAATTTTTTTAAATGGTATATCATATCATATAATATTATTAACAATTATGTATAAAATTATTTCTCATATATATCATAGTGAGGCTACGAACACATTTCCATATTTCTAGATAGAATCCCTTTCATATAGAATTTATTCTGTCAAATATCTCAATATATAATGAAATTCATTTTTGAATATTATCTTTGAAACTCTTACATAAGGTTTTTTTACTCCAACCTATTACCAATATTTTTTCCATTTCACATTTCCTCCAAATTATGACCATTATGTAACATGTATTTCCCTTATTTATAATGTAAGGTTTTTTTATTTGTCTCATATCCACTAATTGGTGAAGCTATGTAATGATTTATTACAATTACATACCATATATAGTTTTTAAAATTTCTGAATATCTATGTATGCTGAAAAAATATCTTTTTATGTAAAATCTCTTATATATCATGTATGATTTTTAACTTTTCTATTTTTCTTCATTATATATCTTCCACATGCAATATAACAAACATATTCATTAGAGTTACCTTTACATATGGTTTTTAATAGTTCAATATCCTCAATATTAATATAAATTATTTTTACTTAAAAATCACTAATACATTTATCTTCAAGAAAATATAGCTTCCGAACATCTAAAAATATTTAGATTCTACTTTCCACAACATCTAAATTTCAAGACATAAGAAATTTATCAATACGAAACACAATTTATGATAAAATTTTCATTTAAATTCCTAAAATAATTTTACTTTATCTTCAACGTATATATAATATTTAAATGACTATTCTGAACTCCCTATCCTAATAATTTAAAGACACCTCCACTCATATAATCTGAATACAAATATCTAAAACTTTTCTTTAACTTAAACCTTTTCTAAAAAAATGAATTTTGAAATTATCATAACATTCCCAATACTTTTTGACATCATTTCAATAATGTTTTATCATATGAGTAGTAAACATTGAGTGATTTAGTGAATCTCTATACCAAAACACATTCATCGCATAGTGGAATATTTTTAATCACAACTCCTAATGTTGTTTAATAGCCATCATCTCAAATTTATAAATAATATTCTTTAGACAGTTCTTTCACATTTTATCTATAAATTTTATTTATTCATATTATGATTATATCTATAATCATAATATATTTTCTTCATGAATCCTCACACATTATTATCTCAACATATTTATATTTACCAAGATATTATTGAGTCACTAATTAAATATACAGTGATAAAACAATTCGTCCATGATGAATTTGGAAACATCAATACATTAATTGATCTCTTCCTCTATCACCCAACATATATTGATATCCATCCCAGTAATTGACAACATATACAATCATCACAATCCCATGGTATATTCAATTCTCCTTTGGTTTTTTTCGTATACTATAATTTCTGCAATTAAAGCACTATCAATATTACTTTAGTGTTGTCTTTAATGATCTAAAAGTTTTAAAACTTTTATAGGGGTTAAATTTATATTTTGAATCAAAATTATCATTTTCACATTCATGAATTGAATATTTCAGAATGTCAAAATCTCTAAACAATTCAGATTACAACATAGCATAAACATAGTAAAATAAAATCTCATAAGTTTTGAACATATCCCAATTAATGAATTGGAATTTAAAAAAAATTAGAAGAAAAAAAAAACAAAAACAATACTGATAATCCATTAAAGGATATCATTTTAATGAGTTCCAAATTATAAAAATTCATAACTTTTACCCTAAAGAGATATGAGGTTCAATATTCATAACCAAGGTATATAAGTATTCACCAAGAACTTCATTAAAACCCCTTTATAAAGGTATATATATTTAATACCAAGAATATCTTAGACATACCAATTAGAATAATATAGCTCTATCTCAGATCCCCTTTTTATCAGTTCAATCAACAAAAATTCTATCACCTAAACACTATCGAATATCAAAATTTATAAGAAGAAATATTCCTATACTTAGAAACTATTTGATCACAAATATTAAAAGATAATAATATTTAATATGTTGAATTCCATTATATCATCATGATTTGAAGGAATTATTAAAATATAGAATCATATAGATTTTAAAATAAACCTAAAAGTCATATATGTAAAGTCTCAATCTTCCCATACATATATATTGCATCTTTTAGGTAAATATTCATTAAATTACACAAACACATGCTTCATAATCATAATGGTATAATTTCTTTATAAACATAGATGTATAAACTAGTTCATAAGAGTTCTACATCCTCTCCCACATAGTTTCATAGAACTAGAACCCTTTTTTATAAAAATCAATCATAATAAAAATAATCATAACATGGGTAAAAACATTAGAAAGGGTGAGCTCAGATTCTTAATAAGGGTAAACAATATAAATTTCCAAACATAACAGGGGAATAAGGGTATTAGAACATGATCATAACATATGAAAACCATACCCTATATATCAAAGATTAAAATATTGTGTTAGTGTATAGAGATTGGAAGTTCATAAGACATGAATTATATGTAATTCAAAGAACAAGATCCATGAGAGCATAACATTAACATAAGAGACATAATTTTGTAATAAAAACAAGCATATAAATCCATTTACATAGTGGTCAAGGACCCTTTCTAGTAAAATCATAGTGGAATGGGTTCACCCCTCAGTCCATCATAGTGGTAATGGTTCACTCCGAAGACTATCATAATGGATATATTCACTAACTGAAATGGGTTTACTCCCTTTTTATGTATTGTTTATCTCATGAGATACCCAATGCATTATAGGGAGATATAGTTCCCACCAATAATTGGTTATAACATAACCATAATACTTAGTTATAAAATACCCATTGTAACATAATAAAAACCATAAATATTTGTGATAAATATCCTTAAAAAATTGCATATCAGTCCCAATGAAACAAAACGGGTTTCATAAACATTTCATCATAACATAACCTGTAGAAAATAAATAGGTTCCATAATTATTTTATCATTACAGCTAAGAATAACCCATAAAAAATATGAGAGTTTCATAATCATTTAATCCTAGTATAACCCATGGAATAGAAAATGGTTTTGTAAAAATATTATAACTAAAAAAATTAACCATGTAGAGATAGAATAAAAATTACATTGTTGAATCATATCCACATTAAAGAACAGGTAACATCAAAATATGACATATTAGATGGAAAATGATTTTGAAAGATCATAGGGAAAAATTATTTTGGAAAATATGTTTTCATTGAAAAAAATTAAAAACAAAAAATTCATAAAATATTTTTTGAAATATTTTAATTTTAAATGTCCTTTAAAACTTATAATCGAAGCTTTAAATATAATTTTAAACAATTATCAAGGAAAATATCCTTTCTAATCTGATTTTTTTAATTACAAAAATTTTTTCAAAATCCATTTCTCTACAAATAGACATAAAAAAACATAATAAAATATTTAATTAAAATAATGGTTCGGATGGTGAGAAATTTATTTCATGCTGTAGGCGTTTAGAAAAATATTCCTTTCAAATTTTCGATAAAATTCAGATGGATTTTTTTTGGAAAACGGCATGAATACTCATTTCAAATTTTTTTATAAAAATAAAAACATGGTTAAAAAATCTATTAATAAATCATTTGAGTAATGTTAAAAACGTTTCTGAAATGAATTTTTATAAAAAATGGTTTGGAAAGAAAAAGGGTTTTTGATCGAAGAGAGAAATAAATATGTTTCTTCTTCAGAAAATTATTTTTAAAACCTTGAGTAAATAAAAAGGGTAAAATAAATGGAACACATTTATTATCATATAAATAACTATAGGATAATCAAATTCCTGATTTTATTTTTATTTAGATCATAATACTGCATCATTGGAAGCATAATCATAAATAATTCTGATAAGTGATAATATTGTATGTAAGATCCAAAACATCATAGATGTATTTCCTTGATTAAATTTTAGTTTAAATCACTAAATTTCTGGTAATTAAATGTTTACCAAATGTTTGAGGAGGTTCAGAGGTGTTCTAAGGGTTCAAGACATGATAAAAAAAGAATTTTTTCCATACGGTGCATGTTGCATGGTTGGCACACTGTTAGAGATTACTGTACACCCCAAACATTCTAGATAGAAGGAGGATTGCACGGTTAAGAAAATAAACAAAGGGGAAGATCCAAAACATTAATTCCTAGACAACGGTATTTCATTCATTTGGTGAACAATTTTTTAAACCATGCATATCTCCTTATGAAATTATGCAACCTCAACCACTAATAGATAGTGGCTGGTATAGGGTTTTCACATGGTTTTGAAAACTGTGTGGTCAAACCATATGGCCCATTAAAAAGTGAAAATTTACCAAATTTATCCTTTATAACTTTTAATTTCACACCCGATTTTCTCCCATTTTTTCTAAATCCAGACCTTGTTACAAACCATAACCCTTAAGACCTCCCAAGTATATATCTATCTCATTTTTAGGTCGTTTGGAGCACTATTTATTGTGGATCAAGCTCCGGGAAGTCTAATCTTCTAATTTATTCTCTTTTTTGGATTAAGTCTTGTAGATTTGTGCATATTCTTTCGAATCCATAAAACACTCTTTCTATAGTGGATCATAGAATGAGAATTTGAGGGGTTATTAAATCTAAAGCTGAGGTAAAGGTTAAGGATGTGTTCATCATTGTATTCGAGGTAGGTTGTGTACAAGATATATACCATGGTTTTGTTATAGATTTGTGCATGTATGGTTGAGTCCATGGTTTTTTTCTTATTGTGAATTTGGTTCATTTAATAGGGTTTGGTAAAATGATTAATTAAATGAATAAATGGAACCCTCATGATCCTTGTGGGATGATTTGAAGATGATTATATGGATTTTAGGACATCTATGGGGTGCACCAACATACCTGAGAATAGATCATGGTCACCTTATACATGATATTGACCTATATTGAAAAGGATTCAATGATAAAAGTGTTTACAATTTGATTTAAATTATAAATGGAACCAACATTCGTTGTGTCTTGTTATTGGAAATGGCATAAGGGATCATTTAGCATAGTGTGAAAAAAGAGTTAAATGGAATGGTGTGAATGAGTCTAATGTATTATAGAAATTATAAGGAAATTTTTTATGTGGATTAATACATATGAAATAGTTAATGTATAAATGGATTAATATAAAGGTAGTGATGAATAAGTTAAATGATATAATTTATGTAAATTGTAAATATTCCAAATGGGTTAAAATAATGTAGTTATAAATATTCCAAATGGGTTAATGGATGGGAATTGATAAATATTAAAAATGGGTTAAAGTATGGAAATTGTTGAATATGTGAAATGGGTTAACACATGGAAAGTGATAAATATGTTAAATTTGTTAAGGTAGGGAAAAAGGGAAATGGGTTAAATGGGTTGTGTTATGTAAATGGTAAATGTTTTAATTGGTTAAATCATATGTGTGATTTATGTGTTAAAAAAATATAAAATGTTTATGTTAAGTGTATTTATTGTGTGTGGTTTTTGATAAGTTATGTGTGGTAAATGGATAAATAAGCTTGTGCACAAGGTTTAGTTGTTATGGGGTACTGGACATGAGGATCTATGCCCAAAATCCAGGTTATATTGAGGCTCTAAACGGAACCCCAAAATGAATGGGTTAGAGAATGAGACTAAGGATCTATACCTATAACTTATGAAATTAACGAGACACCCAAAAATGAGTCTCCAAGGTAAGTTTGCTGTAAATTTTATGAAATGTTTATCCACATAGAGATAGGTAACTTGATTTTTACCCTTATGCTTAGTTATTTTGTACCTTATACCATTGTGGAAATAATGAAAATACCTAAACCATGGAACATGTAATAGAAATGAATTAAGTGGAGAAGATGGAATAAATGATAAATAAGTAACTAATGTTGTAAATGGCTAAAGAAAACATTGTTATAAAAAGAACACGATTTTTTGTTTATTTCTTATTTATTCAGTTTTTTTCATGAACTAGTTGTTTAGGATGGATATTTTTTATACAACATTAGGGGTTACCTACTATGTTTTACTCACACACTACTCAGGCCGTCGTTTGGCACCTGAGTAGATTTAATGGTTGATGGTTAGAACAAGGGAAAATGCCCAAATCTAGGGGGTTGATTTGGGGTTGGGGAGTGCATGGTGTAGAGTAAATAAGGTTTTCCTTATGACTTTTCTATTCCTTCACACTTGGGGTATATTGTTAAGTCAATAATTTTTCTTTATGAAATTACCATTCCTTCTTGTTTGAAAATCCCAAACACCTTATCTAAAGGAAAATCCCTTTTTATCCCTTGTTTTACTTCTCTAAGTAAAACTTTCTTCCCCAAGGAAATTTATATTTATCAAGTTTTTCATTATTCATATTATAATTTTTTATGTGTAAAATTCGGATTGAATCCAAATCCTCAGAATCCCATAATTACTTATTTTTGAATAACTCTGTTTTAGACTCCAAAATTCTGAATACGAATTCTGGTAACGAACTTTCTGAGTTCTGACTCAAAATTCTGAAGACATATTTAGGTTAAGAACTTTCCAAGTTCTGACTCCAAATTCTGAATACGAATTCTGGTTATGAACTTTCTGAGTTTTGACTCTGAATTCTGAATACAAATTCTGGTTATGAACATTTTGAGTTCTGACTCCAAATTCTAAATACAAATTCTAGATACAAACATTATGAGTTCTGACTCTGAATTATGAATACGAATTCTAGTTACAAACTTTTCTAAGTTCTGACTCCGAGTTCTCTGAATATAGACTCTGAACTCTTATGAGTTCTGACTCCAAATTCTCATGAACACTGACTCCGAACTTTGGGAGTTATGGTTCTGAATTCTTTTGAATCTAGATTCCAAATTTCCTTGAAATTCACACTCTGGAATTCTATAGAGTTCAGGTTCTGAATTCCCGGAAAATATAATCCGAATATCCTTTTATTACAGACTCCGAATTCAATTTTGGTTAGACTCTGAACTTTCATTTTCTTACATTCCAAATATTGAATTTCTAGTTATTTAACCATATTTTATCTAACACTCATTTTTTATAAAACGATGTCATGATTTCAGTTACTAACTAACCGTTGTTTGAGTGACACGGGTACAGGTCCCTCTGAAATTCAAGGGAAAATATGACCGTTGGAGGAGGGAGCCGACCGTTGAAGTCGTGCCTATAAATAGGAGCTCATTTGAAAGAGCTCATAACTTTGACTGAACTTTAACAATTGTGATTACATACTATTGAAGTGATTTCTAGATAGATAGTCTCTTATAAACTCTTAGATTTATGCAGAAAGTTTGAATGTCTTGTTCAAGATTTTCTTCGTGTAGATTTTCTTAGTGTAGAGGTGCGATTTCCTTGAAATCAGAGGCTTCGGGTTGTGAAGTTAGAGGTGCTGATTTCCTTACAAATCGAGGGCTTATGGAGATAGAAAGACAGATACTGATCTTTAGATTGAGGGCTTACCTGGGTTTGGGTAAGACAGAATTTCTTACAAGTATAAGTCAAGGGACCTTTTATCCAGGGTTGTTGGATACCCTTCTCTTTGGGTTAAAAGAGTTACTACTTGTTACTTGTAGTATTTCTATTTTGTTTTCTGCTGTACTTTTAGTTTTTGTGGAATGTATAATTTTCATATACTTCCTTAGACTTGTACTCTGATTATATATGATTTAATATGCTTTAAGGTAGAATATTATTTTCTCTAAACTTTTGTTATGTTTTATTTCAGGAATCACTTTTCCAGAATCAAGCACGTTATTAGAACTTATAGGAATTGTGAATTTTGGTTATGTAAAAATTTCCGTAGGGTTTTTAAAGTAAATAATTCACCCCCACTCTTGTATTTGAGAATCTCATTTTTACATATTCGATCCCAAAATTGGTATCAGAGGAGGTGAACTTTAATCCTAAACCAATTCAATAATTGGCCTCATAATTTCTGGTTCAATCTGAATTAATCTCACGATTATACTCAGAAGAGAATTATTCTTCTTCTTATTTTACGGAATCAGTTCTTCGGAATCATATAGTTCAGATTCATTTTTTCTTAGAGATACTCTTATTATATATTTTCCTTATTTAGGAATATTATCCTTGTTTACAAACTTTTTCTATTAACAAGTTTTTTGGAAAGATTTTTCTATAAGATAGAAAGAATCAACGTTGGTTCCATAGTCAATCTCAATCCAACAAGACCACCTATCTTTGATTAAAATGATTACTAATATTGGAGATATAACATGAAGACTTTCATTATCAACAATGGTGTTGATAATGTTGTTATGATTACTGGAGGATACAAAATACCTAATAAATAAGTTAATACCTTTACCAATCAAGAAAATCATGAATATCAACTGAATTATAAGGTACACAATACTTTGCATTGTTCCATGACTAGAAACATATATAACCAAATTTCATCTTGTGAAGAAGAAAATGGTATTTGGAAGAAACTTTAAGTTACTCACTTTGGAACTTCCAAAGTAATCGATAATAGAAGATCTATTCTCTGAGATGAATATCATGGTTTTTGATTTCCTTATGGAGAACCCATATGTAAGGTGCAACAATGATTCATGAATATTGTGAATATTTTACAATCCATGGGTGATAAAGGATTAGATGATGAATCTCTTTTTGATAATATCGTACACATCATTCCCAATGAGTGGGAATCTAAGAGGAAAACTATATATGAGAACAAAATGGTTACTCAGATTTATTTAGATGACCTGTTTGGAACTCTTATTTAGCATGAGACTAGAATGAAGAGAGATAATGATAACTTAAAGAAGAATAATGGAAATGGTAGGGTTTCTTTTACTACAACTTCAAATCATATGAAAGATAAGACTCCTAAGAGAGTTACCAGATCCAAATCTAAGAAAGTTGTTATCCAATCCTAATCTAGTGGAAGTGAATCCTCAGAAAATGAATTATCAAATCTTTCTCGAAGGATGATCAAGATAGGTGGAGAGAGGAACGTTCAATCCAGATATAAGAAAAAGGAAAGGAAAGAAAAGAAAGATTCAGAAGTCACATGTTATGAATGCAAGAGAGTTGGACATATAAGAACTGATTGTCCCATGCTTAAGAGAAAAGAAAGAAAGGAAAGGAATTATAAGGGAAATAGAAAGAATTATTACAAGGATAAACCTAAGAATGACTTGAAAGATAATGACACCTTGAGTGCCAGTGGTGGAGATTCTTCAGATGAATCTTGAGATTATGAATCTTTTGGATAGATGAATCTTGGTCTAATAGCCAGAATACCTATTAATAATCATTCTTTAATGTCTAAGGTACAAAATGATGAATCATTGACCAATGTTTCTATAAATTAAAATTATAGTAATGATACATATTATAACTCTTTGGATGAATAATCATATTCTGATGAAGATAATACTTTACCTTCCTACGAAGATGTTTCTAGGTTTTCCAAACTTCTTGATATTGAGAATTCAAAACTCATGAAATTACATGATAAGGAAAATTCTGGGAATACCATTCTTACTAAAAAAATATTAGATTTTTCTAAATATCTTGATGAGAAAAATGTTTAATTTGAATGTATTTCAAAAAATCTTGTGGAAGTAAGTTCTGAGAAGAATAAACATTCTAAATATCTAGAAAACATAATTTCTAAGAAAAATGTTTTCGAGCCTAGATCTAGTTAAAAATAAAATGTTTTTGAAGACAATAACTTGGTTATCAATCTCAAATCCAAAATATTTTCCCCGAGGAAGTGTTAGTCAAACATTACCTTAGGTAAAGAACATTTTGATAAAATGTATTCTCAAATCCGACCTCTAAGGAATAGTTCTAGTTTTGGTTATACTAGTTATATACCAATTTTATGTAACAATTACTATGTTCCTCTAAGTTCTACATTTCTATACTATGTGTCAGTGTGGTGGACATTGGGCAAAGAATTGTTCTCTAAACAAAACCCAGTCCTTAGGATTTCATAAAGCCTATTTTTATAAGAAGATGTGGGTACCTAAAATTTTTCTTTCTAAAATTTTTGGATCCAAGAAAGGTTGGATTATGAAAGTATAACTCTCTTTTTTCCGGAAATTAGAGAAGGTACCAACAAAAATACGTAGTACATGGATAGTGGATGTTCCTGACATATGACTGGTAACAAAACTACTTTTAAAAGATTATCAAGACGAAAGGAGGAAAAGTAACTTTCGGGGATAATTCTCTGGGAGAAATTATTGGTATAGATAACATCGTTCTTCTTGGAAATTTTTTTATTTCAAATGTCTTATTTGTTAAGGGAGTTAATCATAACCTCATTAGCATAATCCAATTATGTGATAAAGGTTACCTTGTGAATTTTAGGAATGACAAGTTCTTAGTACACAATTCCAAGGAAGAGTGCATTCTTTCTGCCCATAGGAAAGAGAATGTTAACACAATAAACTAAGAAAACCATTCGAGCTAAGACTTACCTTGCATTAGTGCAATGTAAGATCATTCTTGGTTATGGAATATAAGGTTAGGACACTATAACCTTAGAAAATTATGCAAAATCTTTAAGAAAAGGTTAGTTAAGGATCTACTGGAGCTTAGATTTGATTCCTAAAAATTTTGCGACCCTTTTCAATATGGCAAGACACATAAATCATGTTTTAAATCAGTTAGTGACGTCTCAACTACTGATGCATTACGACTAGTCCATATAGATCTTTTTGGTGCAATGCAAACTGAAAGCATTAGAGGCAAGTACCATGTATTTGTTCTAGTTGATGATTACACTGATTTACATGGATCTATTTTCTAGAAATGAAGTCTTAAGCCTTCTCGTATTTCAAAAGTTTTAGATCCCAAGTTAAAAATGAGAAAAGCCTTACATTGAAAACTATTCATATTGATCATGGAGGAGAATTTCAAAATTCTTATTTTGAATCTTTTTGTAGTAGAAAAGGCATTAATCTTAACTTCTTAGCACCTAGAACACCTCAACATAATTGTGTTGTTGAAAGAAGAAATAAAAATCTTTAAGAGAAAACAAGAACCATGATGAGTGAATATTCTGTAGCCAAACATTTTTGGGCTGAAGCTATAAGTACTTCTTGTTATACTATAAATTGAGTTTTGATTAGACCTTTTGTTAATAAAACTCCTTATGAATTATGGAATGGTAGAAAACCTAGACCATCCTACTTCAAGGTTTTTGGTTTCAATATATTTATTCTGAATACTAAAGATAACCTACATAAATTCGCACCGAAATCTGATGAAGGAATTTTCTTAGGCTACTCCACAACTTCTATGGCATATAGAGTTTTCAATAAAAATACTTGTACTATTGAAGAGATAGTACATGTTGAATTTTATGAAACTAATAATTTTGTTTTTAAACAACCCCAACCTACATCTTCAGATGTGTTTTCAAAAACCGACTATCAACCTATGTTAGAAGATCCTTCTGATAAGGAAAATTTACAAGAAGATACTTTTGAAACATTTAACCTAGAAGATTTTCTACCCTATGTTGATGAAAATTCTTTAAAAAACCAAAATCAGTTGTTTCTAAAGAATCATCATAGTGATAGTATCATTGGTGATGTAAATCAACCTATAAGGACTAGAAGTTACTTAAGAAATGAAGTAGAAAATCTAGCATTCCTTTCCCAATTACAACCAAAAGCACTAATGATGCTTTAGGTGATGAAGATTGGATTAAACCTATGCATGATGAGCTAAATGAATTCGAAAGGAATAAATTCTAGACCAGGGTTGAAAGACCTAAGGAAACATTTGTTATTAGAGTAAAATGGGTCTTCAGAAATTAGTGTGATGAAAATGGAACCATTGTAGAAAATAAAACTAGATTATTTGCTAAAGGATATAATAAACAAGAAGGAGTAGACTATGAAGAAACCTATTCTCCATTATCAAGAATTGAATCTATTCGTATCTTACTTTCCTTTGCATCATTCTTCAATTTCAAACTTTTTCAAATGGATGTGAAATGTGCTTTCTTTAACGGTTACGTTCAAGAGGAAGTATTTGTTGAACAACCTCATATTTTTGAAGATACAAAACATCCTGATCATGTTTTTAGACTTAACAAAGCTTTGTATGGCCTTAAAAAATCCCCTCGCGCTTGGTCTGATAGAGTTAATTGATTTTTACTTCAAAATATCTCTGTTAAGGGAAATGCAGATCCAGCCCTTTTTACAAAGAAAGATAAGAAAATTTTTTTGATTGTTTAAATTTATGTTGAGGACATTATATTTGGTTCAACTCATCAATCTTTAACAGATTATTTTGCGGATCTAATGAAATCTGAGTTTGAAATGAGTATGATGGGTGAGTTAACATTTTTCCTTGGTTTTCAAATTTCTCAAAAACCAGAAGGAATCTATAAATCAAAACATAAGTATATTAAATATCATCTTATAAGGCATGGATATGACAACATTAAAAGTATAATTACTCCCATTGGTACCTCAAACACACTTGGTCTTGATGAATCTAGGAAACCAGTAGATCAATCAAATTTTATAGGTATGATATGAAGTTTACTTTACTTGACAGCTAGTTGTCGAGACATAATTTTTTCTTTCTGCTTATGTGCAAGATATCAATCCAATCCCAAGGAATCTCATTTAAAGGCAGTGATAATAATTTTTCACTACTTAAAGGGAACCATGGATTTTGGACTCTTCTATACTTCTAAAAAATGATTTTATTCTAAAAGGTTTTTCGAATGCTGAATTTGGTGGATGTCGAATGGATATAAAGAGTACATATGGAACTTGTCATTTCTTAAGAGATTCATTAGTTTCTTGGGAATGAAAGAAGCAACACTCAGTGGCACTTTCCACTACTGAAGCTGAATATGTAGCAGCTGAATGTTGTTGTGCTCAAATGTTGTGGATGCAACACACACTCACAGACTATGATATGAGTTTTACCAAAAAATTTTTTTTTGTGTTATAATACATGTTCCATTGACCTTAGTAAAATCCTCGCACATCACTCTCGTGCAAAACACATAGATATTAGGCATCACTTTCTTAGGGATCACACACAAAAAGGAGATATCATTCTTCAATTTATCAGAATGCAAGATTAACTTGTTGATATTTTCACAAAGTCTTTACCCTCCGATAGATTTTAATACATTAAACAGAAGTTAGGAATAATAACTGTAAGGTAATACTCCTCAATAACTTCCTGTTGAACCAATTTCCTTACAGTAATAAACTCTTTTTCATAGGGGAGTATATTTTATTGCTAGTCTTTCATATTTTTCGTAATGAAGTTTTTCATATTTTTCGTAATGATGTTTTTTATATTTTTCGTAATGATGTTTTTCATATTTTTCATAATGACGTTTTTGATATTTTTCATAATGAAGTTTTTCATATTTTTCGTAATGTAGTTTTTCATATTTTTCGTAATTAAGTTATTTCATATTTTTCGTAATGAATTTTTTCATATTTTTCATAATGAGGTTTTTCATTTTTTTCGTAATGATGTTTTTTATATTTTTCGTAATGATGTTTATCATATTTTTCATAATGAAGTTTTTCATATTTTACATAATGAAGTTTTTCATATTTTTTGTAATGAAAATTTTCATATTTTTCGTAATGAAGAATTTCATATTTTTCATAATGTAGTTTTTCATATTTTTCGTAATGAAGTTTTTGATATTTTTCTTAATGAAGTTTTCTTTCTTGAAATTTTTTTAATGTTTTCTTTCTTACTTGAGATTTTTGTAATGAAGATTTTTGTGATGGAAATTTTTGTAATGAAGATCTATGTACTCAATTATTTTTCATACTCAGGTTTTTTTGGAATCTAAAGTCCTTCAAGAATAATTTTCCTCAATACGAATAATTCTCCTGACAATCCGAAAGGTGTGATTCTTCCTTGATTTTTCGTAATAAAATTTTACTTGCTGGTAATTTATTTTCTTTTTTAAAATTTCTCAGATTCTAGTTTTCTTAAATCCGAATGTTTTATTTTAAAAACCTCAAAATATCGGATCCTACCATATTTTCCTTGCGGCTTTCATTTCAACCGTCTGGTCTGATCAGAAGAATTCTCAGCCATTGGATTGAAATGGGAAGATGAACCATAGCTTCAACACCTATAAAAGGAGACCCCCGATGGTTGTCCCACATCGGTTTTCAAGCCTTTGCATGTCAAAGCTCTGCCCCTCTTCCAAAGCCCATTCTGAACTTTTCAGAAGTTCTCAATTCCGAATGTCTGGTGAATTTCCTTCTTAAGAGATGTCTACTGTCAAGACGATTGTGAAGTGATAAGTATAAAGGGAGAGGTTGGTATATCCGAACATCTTCAACAAATATGACTCTATTATCTCCAAGAATATCAAGCTTAATGGACGGGAGAGTGTATCCATTTCGAAGCGAGGGACTCAAGATCTGGTGTATCCGGATCTCCTCATAGATTTTTATGAATCAACCTATTTTTTCAAGGAAGATGGAAGAGAAAAATTTTCCTTCAAGAGTTATGGAAAAACATGTGCACTTTCATACACCAAGGATGATAGCATGGTAGGGTTATCTTATGAAGGAGAGGCAAAATTTTGTTCCCACAAGCTGCCAGATGTTTAAGGGAGTTTTGTAAAAGTGAAGGCTATGCAAAGTCTTGGACTTATAGATTTCAAGACCACAAAGATTGATCACCTGTATACCAACAATCGGATCCTAGAGTTTTGGGTTCTGGGTTTTATTGTACCAAAAAAGGGTGACAAGGAAACTCTTAAGAATAGTGATATGTATATCTTGGATTTTTTTGGTAAATCTAAGGAAAATAGATCTGATGAATCATATTCTCATTACGATAGAGAATATAAAGAATGGGAATATGAGAGCATAGATAATCATGTATCCTGCCCTACTCTCCAATTTTAATGTTTGTTATCTTGAATCATTTAAGATTCCTTGCAGTTCCAAGCCGAAGAATTGAAAAGTTATGCTAGTAAGTGATGAAACTTTGAAAAGAATGAATGTTTTCTTTTATAAGGAATCAAGAGAGTTTTATGATCTGCTAGTGGAAGAGGAAGAAGCCATTCTGAAAAATGATGAAGTGGCTGAACCATAAAATAAATCTAGAAATAAAAGAAAATTTAAGGAAGTAGAAGCTAAAGGTGAAACCCCTAAAGCTAAGGAAGCTCAAACCACACCTCCAAATCCCAAGAAGCAGAAAGCTTATCCAGATGAAGTTGTTTCCAAATTGAGGGAGGATAAAATGAACCAGAAAGAAGGGGAGCCATAGTTTGTCCTAGACCCTACAGAGGCCAAATCTCTAAAAGATAATACTACTGAAGATCTTAAGAAGAAAGCTGAAGATAAGAAGCTTAAGAAGAAAATGTCTGAGGCCGAAATTGTGCAACCTCTTTTGAAGGCTGCAAAAGTAGCATCCGATAAATTTCCTGTACCAATTTTTTTTGGTTTAACCCTTACCTGAGACACCAAGGAAAAAGTTTATGACTCCAGAAAAAGTTCAATATAAGGTTTCTGAACAGATACAAGCTGTGGAAGAAGTGAAAGAAAACAATGAAAGTAGTAGTCACACTTATAATCTGATTAAGAAAGTTGATGATTATCATGAGAAGGAAAGATCATCTGAAAAATTATCAATCCGGACTACAAAAGCTGGATCTTCGAAACTTGTTACTCCTGGAGTTGATGAGAAGGCTGAAGAGGAAGTGAAAAAATTATCTGAGGAAGAGAGTTATAATCATCACTTCATTCACACTGAGGATATTGAGGTAGGAGCTGAGAAAGAAAAAACTGATGAAGATAGGATTGTTTAGTTGTCTGAGAGTGAGCATGAGTCTTGAGATGAAGAAGTTATTCTGAATACTGGCAAAGGAAAACAAGTGGTTGTTGACACACCAACCAAAATTTCATTAAGGAAAAACAAGCTGGTGGATATTCTAAGAGGAAGCTTGTCAAGCTAGAGGAAGAACCACAACCTAGCAGAGTGTCAGACTCAGATTCATTATCTCCAGGACATGATTTTGTCATTCAGTCCCTGAAGAAGCTAGGGGACACCATTACAATCTTTCCAACAATTGACTCTAGATTCCAGATGCTCCAGCATAGCATGAATCAGAAATCAGACTCTGTATCCATGTTTATGGATAGGTGTGTAAAGATTGAGGCTGATCAAAATAATTTCCTTAAAACCTATGAAGCCCACATGAAATCTTGCATGAAAATGGTTAGCTGGTCAAAGAATATAGTTGAATATTTGAGAGATCTTGATGGATTTTAATATGATGTTAAGAATGATTTTGATACTAAAGATAGAAAAATCAAGGATCCCAAAAATAGCTTTAAGGAAAAGCTAAATCTTGAGCAGAATACTCGGATTCAGGATGTCAAAGATCTGAATGGGAAGTTGAATTATGTTTTCTAATGTTGGAAAACAGAAAGGGATCTCTAGATTGAGATTCAAGAAAATCTAGTGAAGCAAGATGACCTGCTGATGGCTCAGGAAGAGGCTCTGAAGGCTCAGGATGATAGGATCAAAGCCTTAGAGAAGCAAGAAGAGGAGGACCATAAAGAGCTAAAGAAGTTGAAAACCATCATGAAGAAGATGATACCCAAGGAAAAAGAAGAAAAATAGACCCAAATGCGATCTTTTTTTGTATCTATTTTTCCTTGTACAAATTATTCCAATCTTAATGAAATTGTGGTTTCTTGTTTTGTTTGGATGTTTGTACTAATATTTCCGGTACCATATTTTTTCCATTTCCTCAAACTGTTTTTGAAAATCACAAAGGGGGGGGGGATAATTCTAATTAAAAGAAAGAATATCCCTAAGTAAGGGGGTTTATCAAAGGGGGAGTTGTCCTTACGAATATTTCGACATTCAAATGAAAATTTCTTTCCATAAATAGAGAATATAATCCTTAAGTTCCAAATCTTAAGGGGGAGTTAGTTGTATTCACCATTGTTCATATATAAAGGGAGATATGTTTTATTTTCAATGTCTAGAATTTTTTTTTCTAAGTCCTTATATTCTTTTTCGAAAGGATGTTTGTGCTTTCCAAAAATGGGGGGATTGTTGAGTCAGTAAGGTTTTCCTTATGAATTTTCCATTCCTTCATACTTGGGGTAGATAGTTATGTCAATAAGGTTTCCTTATGACTTTACCATTTCTGCTTGTTTTGAAAATCTCAAACACCTTATCTCAAGGAAAATCCCTTTTTACCCTTTGTTTTACTTCTTTAAGGAAAATTTTCTTCCCCAAGTAAATTTATCTTTATCATTTTTTTAATTTTTCATATCATAATTTATCTAAGCGTAAAATTAGGATTGAAACAAAAACCTCAGAATCCCATTATTACTTAGATATGAAGCATTCTGTTTTAAACTCCGAAATTCTGAATAAGAATTCTGGTTACGAACTTTCTGAGTTCTGACTTCGAATTCTGAATATGAATTCAGGTTATGAACTTTCTGAGTTCTGACTTTAAATTCTGAATACAAATTCTGGTTAGGAAATTTCTGAGTTTTGACTCTGAATTCTGAATACGAATTCAGGTTATGAACTTTCGGAGTTCTGACTCCGAATTCTGAATACTGCTTTTGGTTACAAACTTTCTGAGTTCTGACTCCGAATTCCGAATACGAATTCTAGTTATGAACTTATCTATGTTCTGATTCTGAGTTCTCTAAATACAGACTACGAAATCTTATGAGTTCTGACTCTTAATTCTCATGAACATTGAGTCCGAACATTGTGAGTTCTAGTTTCGAATTATTGTGAATCCAGATTCCAAATTTTTTTGAAATTCAGACACCAGAATTATATAGATTTTAGGTTCTAAATTCCTTGAAAACAGAATCCGAATATCCTTATATTATAGACTCTGAATTCAATTTTGGTTATACTCCGAACTTTCATTTTCTTACATTCCGAATATTGAATTTCTCGTTATGTAACCATATTTTTTCTAACACTTATCCTGTTATAAAACTACATCGTGGTTTTAGTTAATAACTAAACATTGATTGAGTGAAACGTGTATAGGTCCCTTCGAAATTCAAGGAAAAATATGACCGTTGGAGGAGGGAGCCGACCGTTGAAGCTGTGCCTATAAATATGAGTTCATTTTAAAGAGCTCAAAACTTTTACTGAACATTGAAAACTGTACTTACATGCTGTTGAAGTGATTTCTAGAGAGGGAGGCTCTTATAAACTTTCAGTCTTCGTACAGAATGTTTTAACGGCTTGTTCAAACTTTTCTTCGTGCAGATTTGATTAGTGAAAAGGTGCGATTTACATGAAATCAGAGACTGCGAGTTATGAAGTCAGAGGTGCTTATTTACTTACAAATCAAGGGCTTGAGGGGATATAAAGACAGATACCAATCTTCAAATAGAGGGCTTACCTGAGTTTGGGTAAGACAGACTATCTTGAATGTATAAATCAAGGGACCTTTTATCCAGGGTTGTTGGATACCCTTCTCTTTGGGTTAAAATAGTTACTACTTGTTACTAGTAGTATTTCTATTTTGTTTTCCGCTGTACTTTTAGTTTTTGAGGAAAGTACAATCTTCTTATACTTCCTTACACTTGTACTCTGATTATATAAGACTCTATACACTATAAGGTAGAATTTTTGTTGATCTAAACTTTTGTTATGTTTCATTTGCGGAATTACTTTTCCAGAATCAAGGAAGTTATTAGAACTTAGAGGTGTTGTGAATTTTGGTTATGAAAAAATTTCTTCAGGGATTTTTAAAGTATACAATTCACCCCCCTTTTGTATTTGAGAATCTCATTTTTACATATTCGATCCAACGCATGGATGTGAATCCAGACTGAGAGCGAGGCCATGTTTTTGGGATTTAGTAATTGGTCTTTATTTTGGGGTTCTCCTTAACTATTGGCACTATTATAATGACATGGTATATTTATTATTTGGTCATGGTTTGTACCCCGTTTGGGATTGGATGGTAATTCATCTTTGTGGTTAATTGTTTATTGTTTCCTTGGTTTCATTTGGTACCTATTGTGGTTTACTCTGGTAACGAGGGTATAGTATCCCTATATGACATATTAGACCTCTTCCACTAGTTGTAAACCACTAGCATACGGGGATGTGCGCTTGAGGTCATGTGTTGACTCAGCTCAGAGCCCCGGTTTAGTGGATTTCAGGTTAGGTACATTAAAAAGTGTTATTAGGGAAGTTCTTTTGTGTGTTCTTATTATTTTGGATGATATATAGATGGTTTGTAGGTGTTGGTTTTGGAAATGAGCTCATTCTTAGGAGTAGATAACCCATGTACGAGGGAAATCCAATGTCCCCAAAGGTGGTTTTACTATTCTTGGTGTCTGTTTTTATTGATTGAATGATATTTCACCATTGGTTGATGAACATATTTTGTTAGGTGAATATTTTATTATATGTTTCTCATAGTCAGAACAACCTGAGGCTGCATGTTCATGAATCAACATAGCCACCTAGTGATATACATGACATGCATCATGATTGGAAAACATTGGGTGGGTGTGTGGGACATGAAGTGCAGGATTCATCTTTCTCTCGGGAAAATTTGAAGAAAATTGTGTCTAATAACGATGATGAAAATGGGTAAAAATGAATAATTTTAATGAATGATTAGAGGATTGAGCTTAATTAAGGGGTGTAAATGAGTAAAAATGTTGGTTATAATGATTTGTGAATAAGTTAAAAAGTTATTGGTAATGAACTTTAAGGATTTAAATATTCCTAAAGAAGATATTTTTGTGTTGTATGTGAGATAATGGTTAAAAAAAGATTTATAGTGAAATATTTGTGTCACAGTATCTTGGTTTACCCACGTTAGCCATGACCTACAATAAGGATGGACGAGGTTAGTGTTTTAGGTGTAATGATTTTTTGGGATAGTATGCATAGGATGAGTGGTTATGGATAGAGAAGAGCCTTTATTTATGAAAATTATATAAGATTTACGTTATATATTCTAATACCGATTCTTGTTATTATAGGATTATTTCACCATGTCGACACATGTTTATTAGGATATAAGAAGAACTAATTAAGCTTGATCCTCAAGAAGTGGGGATAGAATCTCTAGTAGTTCAGGGTAATAAAGAAGAGAAATAGTTATAGGAGAACTTTTATCATTTTATGTAGATTATGGAATGGGACCTAGGGTAGGCAGTGTCGAGTATATTTGTTCTGAACAGAGAGTTTCATGTCTAGCACCCTCCCACATTTACCTGAGAGGGTGGACACAAGGTTGTAGAGTTTTGGATAGAGTCTATAAAGATGATTTTAGATCACATAGAGGTTAATGCAGAGAATATATTCAATTTAGTAGTGTACATGTTGTAGGGATAAGTGGAGTGCTAGTGGGATATCTTGGATCAGACCCAATAAGAATTTTTCATGTTATATAAGTAATTCTAGGAAACATTTCTCGAACACTTTTATCCAGATACCCTGAGGCCAGACAAAGCTACCGAGTTTATGAGGTTTAACCAATGAATGATGTAAGTGATGGATTAAGTCTGTCATTTTAGGGATTTTAAATGCTTCATTCTGGTGTTGTCATGAGATGAGGCATCGATGAAAAGGTGTTTCCAATATGGTCATTGAATTGAGATTAAGTCATAGGTAAACATATTTCATTTAAAGAGGATTTCAAAAGTGGTGGACCAAGCCCTTATTTCAGAAGGGGATTTAAAGGTGGCTTTAGGTAGTGGGTTCTTAGTTCTAGTTTCATAGAAATGCGGTGTAAATTTCGAGGGCAGGAAGCATCATTTTAGAAATTATTATTGGTGTGTAATTACATAGATTTATTTAAAGAGAGGAATTGCCTCTTAGAGTGGTGACTAGGGGATTTCCTTTAAGTGTGGTAGGTTGGGGAACATGCGTGGCCAGTTCCCTTGAACACTAGTTTAGTGCCGAGCATGCTGCTAGATGGGGCATGTGAAAAGGTTTTGTAGGAACTCTTGGAATCCAAGAAAAATTAGAGTATTGAGGCTAGGTCTGAGTGTATGTTGGGGATTAGTTACCCATTATCATGATAATAATTGGTGTTTGACTGGCCATATTAGTAGAGGTGGTAGATGTGGTACTCTGGGGTGAGAGCATCTATATCATTAGGGAAGTGTAGTGTCAGGAACTCAGACTAAAGCTCGGTGTTGAAAAGCAGGTCAACTTTAAGATGTTTAGTGTACACTTGGAGGTGGAGAGGCTGGTCAATCGATACTTTTAGGTATGATCCTTGTAGCTTCCATGCTTACTGGATCTTTATTTGACACAGGTGCCTCACATTCTTTTATTTTTTCTCAATTTGTAGTTGTGTTGGGTCTAGTAGTGGAATGTACATGTGGGGTCATATCGATTGATACACTGTTAGGTGTGTGAGAAGAAAATATCAAGTACTGTAAGGGGTGTGTGCTCGATGTTGGTGGGTACCATTTACTATATGACTTATTCATTCTTTATATGTCAGGGATTGATCCAATTTTGGGTATAGACTAGTTAGTGTTATACCTATACCATGTTGACTACTACCACTGATAAGAATAAATATTATATATTTTTCACTTTCACTCTTCAATTATTTTTCATAAGGCACGTGGTAAAAGTCCAATTTTTTATGAAACATAGCTTCACAAGATTCTAAGGAAGATTGGAAGAGAAGCTACATAAAATGGCCAAGTACACATCATGATGGCCAAGTACACATCATGTACTTGATGATCATAACATTAATGAAGCCGTGAAGATTAAGTTGTGTCCAACCATGATGATTGGTAGAATTTCCATTTCACATCATGAATCTCTACTACACTTCGTGACACCAGTCAACCAAACACCGAGAAATCCGTGGGGATTCAATGCAAAAATTCATCTGGCCATGGGGTACTCAGCGTGAACCACCTGTACACGACCTGGAAATGGTCAAAAATCATTAATCCACAAAATATCATCATACCACACTGGATATCCTATTCAAAGTAATGAGAATTAAAGGTTCTCAATGTGATGTTCAAGTACACATCATGAACAATTCCTCCTATTTAAGGAGCAGCTCAACAGAACTTTATACAACATGTTGGGATCAACTCTTTCTCTCTCTTTAGACTCCCTTCATTATTCTAATCTCTTTTCCCTCTCTAAATAGTTTAGGTTTTATGTAGTTTCATTACATTTTCAATCCAAGATCCCTGGATTCACATCTCATTGATGCCTTCAATTTCCATGTTGTTTCAATTCTATTTCATTCATTTCAAGTAATATGTTATTTAAAGTATTCTTTCATGTTCATTTCATATCAGTACATGCTCAATTCTATTAACATTGTTATCATTATTTATATTATTCCATTTATCGGTTTAATTACCCACATGAGTAGGTAAATACATCGGGGTAGGGATCAAGATTCAATGTATCTAGAAGAAAAATTAAATATATAGTTATAAACATGGAAAACCTAAATGGATTAGTAATTAGGATATAAAAAAATGGTCAGAACCCATTTGTGTGACTATACGGTGACCATCAGAAAGTCATGAAAATGATCCTGTCCTAATTGAAGAAAACTATGACTATGACCATTAGCTTAGGAAATATTCTTCAATAGAAGCTAAAGGTAATGAATCTAGGACTGTATCTAGCCTCCAAACCATGGAACTACTACATCCTCGGTAGAAATAGAAGACTGGACCAAGTTTGACTAGCGACTACTCCTTTCTTTATAGACTAAGCACTTAGGACCTCGCCAAGATTTAAACTAAGATCACCTTTATCTAGATAATAGGACTTGATCCCAACCCCTATTCAATCACTTGAAGTCAAAAACAAAATTTGTTAGAAACTCCTAAACTTTAGTCAAATAGTAAGGGATTTTACAATGGATTTAAGACCAGATCTATTTCACCCATAGAACATCATCTTCCTCATGGGATTGACCCCTAAATTCTACCATACTACACCTTAGTAGTTACATATTATTTGGGACACATATAAATTTCTAATTTGACTCATTCCCCCAATTAATTAACCACGCCTGTGGGTGTACAATCAAATTATGGCACCGTTTCCAGGGAGAAATGATATTTTTACGTGATAATGATTTTATTTTAGGTTTGGGGTTACCTTTCCCTCACCCAATATCCTTTTTTATCGATGCCCTTATGTCTTTTCATTTAATCTTCTTTCTTTTAGTTCACCCAGTGCATGTACCAAGGTCCATTGACTCGTTCAAGGACTCTTTAAGCACAATCTCTTTTGACATTTGATCCCAAGATCAAAAGGAATCTCTTTTTGTTCTGTTAAGAAATGGCTATGTAATTCCACCCTGCGAGATCTAACTCACCAAACCCCAACCATCAAGCCATCCTGAGAGAGCACCAGATAACGAACCCATAGAAAATTATCATGGATTATGGCTTGACATCAATCCATGGTACGATCCCTAGCATTTTTCGAACCCCTATCCAATCCCATAACTTCGAAATAAAACCTATACTCATTCATATGATGAAAAATGTGTGGAAGTTTTGCAGTCTTCAGAGCAGAGACCCACATGAACATATATCCAACATCCTGAAGGTCTGTGATACCTTTTGCAACTATAGAGACCCATCTGATGTAATAAGACTCAACGTCTTCCCATTCTCCTTACGTGACCAAGTCAAGGACTGGATAAAAAGTCAAGATCCCAAGTCAATTACAAATTATGATAAAATTTCCCAGAAATTTATAGACAAGTACTTCTCACCCATCTAATCCTCGATGCTTTGGATGGACATTCAAAATTTCAACCAAATTGATGGAGAATCTGCATGGGAATAATGGCAACGCTTTAAATAACTAATGTGGATGTTTCCACATCATGGAGAAGATATGTGGATAAAACACCAAACATTCTATCAAGGAATCTATCTAGTGGAACATAATGTTGTTGATGCATCAGCTAATGGAGGTCTCTTGTTCAAGACTCCCAAAGCTTGAAGATAAATACAAGAATAATTATATCACAATTCCAGTCTATCACATAGCGATCAGGGAAAACCACGACGTGGAATCCACCAAATTGATGAGACCAAAAATCTAACAGCACAAGTGGAATTACTTACTAAAAATAGAATCATTTCAGATACTAACTTCTCAACCCCATCCCGCCTTTGTAATGGAATTTCAATCTTGTGACATGTGTAGTGTACTTCTTTTATATCTATATTGAAATGATAGATATAAAGAACCAAAAAATGATTGTAATTACATAAATTAAAATCTACCGAACCAGCCATCCCCCCAGTAACAATATTATCATCAGAGGCCAGCTCAATAGAAACATCAGAACATTCAGGATTATTTTCAACCGAGAAGAGGAAAAAACCATGGACTACTGGGATAACTTCTGATGAACCTGGTACCAAGACCATAATATAAAAAACAACCATTACATCATAAATCACAAAAATTTTATCCACCTTAACCAAGACCCCAACAAGAACCTATGTAAAGCAATCTGAAAAACATCCTGGT
The DNA here is from genome assembly GCA_963277665.1 of Viscum album. NCBI lineage: Eukaryota > Viridiplantae > Streptophyta > Magnoliopsida > Santalales > Viscaceae > Viscum > Viscum album. The sequence goes on along the minus strand of OY728157.1, from coordinate 1,140,386,911 downwards.
GTCATTTGTGAAAAATTTTGATCAAAGAATGATGACGCATGAGACAGATATGAAAAACCAAAGAGCTATGATAAGGAACCTAGAAATGAAAATGGGTCAAATTTCAAATAACTTATCTGAGATATTTCTAGGTAACCTACCTAGTAAAATGGAGGCATACCCCTGAGAAGAAGATAAGGAACTAATGATGGGAAGTGGAAAGATTTTGGACTTCCAGCAACCCATATAGGCATAGCCATAGGAACAAGAGCTGAGAAAACAACCAGTACATGAAGAAAAATCTAATAAGGTCAATCCCACCTTACCTCATGAATAAGTAATAGCTGAGAAAGAATGTATGCCTGAGCAACATAAGGAACCTGTTTATGTTTCCCCACCTCCATACGAGCCACCTTTTCCCTATCTGAAGAGAGAAATACAACCTAAGTAGGAGACACAATACAAGAATTTCCTGGGTATGTTAAATAAATTACATATCAACATCCATTTTGTAGAAGCTATTTCCTAGATGCCCATTTATGACAATTTCTTGAAAAACCATTTATCATGAAAATTGAAGACCCAAGATTCATCTCTTTAAATATAGAATTCTCTGTTATTGTACAGTAGAAATTTACGCCTAAGATTAGAGGCCTTGGAAACATCTCAATCCCTTATGAGATAGGCATGTGAAAATTTTATAGAGCACTCTATGATATTAGAGAAAGCATTAACCTCATTCCAATGAGTAATTTTCAAAATACAATACTCAACAAGCTCAAATATAAAAGGGTGGCTTCACAATTTGCTGATCGCTCGGTCATGTACCTTTGAGGTATTCTGGAATATGTACTAGTAAAGGTCGATAAGTTAATATTCCCACCTAATTTCATGGTATTGGACATGAAAAAAGATGGTGATTTTCTTATTATACTTCGAAAATCATTCTTAGAAACATGGAATGAAATGATTGATGTGAACCAAGGAAGTATTATCTTCAAAGTAGAACAATAATATGTTGTGTTCAACCTAACTCGAGCCATGAAACCATCAACTGACAACAAAGACTGTAACATCATATCACTCACCCATAATAAGGAATAATTAATGAATAAGAAGGAGGAATGTGATGAATATCTTAAAACAATAAGGATATGGTGACTTCAAAAAAGTAAAATTTATTGAGCCACTAACCAGAGAGGTGGTTCCTTCGTTGATTCCATCCATCATTCAGACCAGTACCTCAAAGTACCCATTTATAGGGGAATCATCCTCCTTACCCATTTTTGTCTAATTCGAGTTATACACGAACATATCACAATAAAAAATACATGACTATGGATTGAAGATATATCATGAACAATGCCGTGAGAACAACATAATTTGTAATTGAGTCAAGCTCTCAATTATAAATGAAGCGATGACTGGGAGGCAACCCAAGTTAGGAGTTAGTTATGTTAGAATAGGAAAAGTCATATTTAGAGTCTTCGTTTCATTTGAATAATGAGGATGTGAAATAAAGGATAAAAAACCTGAAGAAACCATAAAATTAGACATCGTGAACCAAAAGTTCAAGACGTGACCCTTTGTTTCCCCGAAAACCAATTTTTCTCAAAGTTCACGACATGACCATAAGGTACATGTTGTGACCCAGATCAAGTCAGTTTTTAAAAATAAACCAAAGGGTCACAACTTGTGACCTGCTAAACCTACATGTGACCCTTTTTCTCCTCACCTCTACATGGGACACCTCCTCCCTTCTCCTTCTCTCATATCGATTCGATCCGACCTCCCTTACTCGTGTCGACCTCAACCAGCCTCCTACCCTTATACTAGTGTTTAACCTATCCATGAAATGCACTAAAATAACACAGCCCGAAGCTTCTCTATCATTATAATGTTCTTTCTCTACCTCCACAAGCTAGAAACATCTTAGTAATCACCCGCGTGCTCCATATTCTTCTCAAGACATATGCTACTCCCCGTCTACGAACGATAATCTTCATTTACACCCAGCGCTTTCCTTGAAAACCCATAACACTGGGTTAATCTCATTCAGATCTAGGCCAAACACATGAGGACCAACAAGACTTTGGATATGGATGTTCCTACAATGTTGAACGTCACAGATGCTATCGTTAACTTATTGGAGATTCTTTACATCGAAAAAATCATTGACTTTAGGGAAAAGACATAAAAAGAGTTGTTTTTGGAGTTCCTACCCTCCTTTGACATATCAGAAGGTGACCTTCACTTCAGGCTAGGCATCATACCACACCAGCTCTCCATGGACCAGTTTGGTATAGGGTTTGGTATCTACACCGAGGATTTCATGTTCTCAAACATCTATCCTACCCCGATGACAATTCTTTTTCGAGAGGATGCAACAAGAATTTACTATCTTATTGCTTGTGACCCTTGATCCTATCATGAACCTAGGCTAGTGAAGTCCACCTGGCTGAGGACTCCAGCCCTGCATATACTGCACTGAGACATGGCACATGGATGGTTCGTGCGAGGTGAGAACCATGGCAGCGTCAGGCAACTTGATGTTTTTATCCACGCTGTTGCCATGGGGGGGGGGGGGGGGGGCGCTCATCAACATGGTTGCTCAGTTCACTTCTTACTACAGAGTGCTGGAAAAGAGGAGGCGGGACACGCTTATGGGTGCATAATTCATCACCCGGTTAGCCAAATACCTCCATGTTTTCAACGCCGTGTAGCCTCTCACCTCAGTAGGCCCAGTTGAAATGATTGAACTTGTGCTCCCGGAAAATATGAGGATGCTAGTGAAGGAGGAAAACAACTATTTTTGGGCACCTGGAGTCTTGGAGAATGTGCCATGGCCTGATGCACCACAGGCGGCTGGTCAAAATGACCAGCCATCAGCATCAGCCCCAACCACCACCCCATCCACCAGCCTACACCTACCCATCCCACTCCTTCGGACCTATGGGTACTACTCCAAATCCTCTTGGTGAATCAGAACCAACTCCGTCCACACCTCCACCTTCCCTTCATTATGCCTTCCTCATTCAACCATCCACCACCTACTACTGCTGGTACTTACTCATCCGCCCTTCCTCTATCACTCTCTCTTACATCTGAACAACCTCCTGATGGAATAGATCCTGATAATTAGAAGAATTTCATGTCACAGTAGGCTCGAAAGGGAATGAGACCATCCACTGAGCCCATTCTCGACATCCCTTTAATTGATCCAGCTTCCAGACACACAACCGCTATACAGATCATGGATTCTTCACCACCCACCCCATCCCAGGTTCCCACATCCACCACACCTCCATCAGAATCAGCCCCACCTACTACTGCTTCTGCTACTAATGGTGATTTGGCCGCCCAATTTAGTCCATCATATGGCGCTGGTCTGACCATGGAGGAGATTTTTTCTCCAGAGCACTCATTTTTATTTTCATACTTTTGGGGATTTGGTACATTTTTTGTATGGGTGGGTTTCTTCCTTTATAATTATTTTGTACTACACTGGGATATTTATATACATTTTTTGAAACCTTTTACCTTTTTCATGGATGTTTACTTTCAATTATTTCTTTTTATTTTATATTTTTCAATGCCTAGATATTTTGAGTCATCTGATTTCATCGATGGACCCATTTCTACATCTTCTCTTCTGCAATGAGTAATGAAGCATGTCATAGAGATCGATAATAAAATTCAGGTTTTATCATTGAAAATACACCAGCAGAAACTACCACCTCCACCAATGATTCCATTTCTATGACATGTACTTTTTAGTTGAGATGTACCTGATGTTGTGAATCTGGTTAAAATACCACAAGAACTTCAGGACATAATAACCAGTAGCTGCAAGCGCAAGAGGAGAAACTGAGTTGGTTGGCCCACTCTTTGAATTTTTCGGTCCACCCGCCTGGATAAAGACTTTAAAGTTAGTGCTTTATGGGAAGAAAACCATAGTTATTTTGGAGTTTTGTTTTAGTCTTGGATTTTTTAGTGTTTCATTACCGTACTTTTTACAAACATTCATTCAATAAATAAAATGGTTATAGTTATTTCTTCCTTTTACACCCTCCAGTTTCTCAGCTATTCAAATGTTTAAACCTGTGGATTCACGTTTTTTCTATAGTTCATGATACTTCTGATAACATATTTTTTGGGTGCATCAACACTTCAATGTAAGGAAATCCCAAACACCCCCATGGCATACCAATTCATCTCAAGGAGCTCTCGATTCCCTATTTTTAAATTTTGTCATCACTAACATGTCAATTAAATTTTCATAAATCACTACCACACCACTCCCACCCATTATTTCATAGACAGTGGGGACACTGTCTCTTTTTATGTATGTGGGGGGGGGGGGCTTTCTCATATTTTCACAAAGATACACTTTATTTTTGTTCGTTCTCAATGTTCTAGGAGTCATTTTTCAAAATAATAAGCATGTTAAAAATTTGAATAAAATGTTATGCCCTGAAAAATAAAAATAAAGTTAAAAAGTATTATGTTTAAAACCTTATTTCAAACCTATATAAAATTTTATAATGATTGCTGAGCATGGATGTTTAATTCAAATTTGAAATATTCGAAATCAAGATTAATTGAAACACTAATTAGGATTTATTCCCTTTGTAATTGTCGGTTTATATTTTCTTCCGAGTACTCGAGAGGCTTCTAAGCCTTCAATCTCATTTTCTTTTCAATTCATATTTCATGAGAGATACCTAGCACATGGAAACCAACTAGAACTTTCATTCAGATATTATCAGAATGATGAATAAACTAGTGTATGTTTAAAATGATTGAGACAACCTTTGAAATACATTTTACATGAGACCAACCTTACCATTATCCTTCATTTAGCCCATAGCTGCCATGAATGGCCTGTTATAAAAAAATATATTTCAAGCCTATTTCCCTTTCTACACTACTCTTTTTACAATGCTTGAAGATTATATTTTGAACAATTGTGGTGTAGGAATTCATACAACATGTGATGATTTCACTTCCAGAGATGTTTGGTGAACTCACCTGACTATGAGGTTGTGATCAATATTCCTTTTTGATGTATCTCATTCATATTCTGTTCCTTAGATAAATTTAAATGAAATGAAAAAATTATTATGGGTTGAGTACGAGGAGGGTCAAAAATCACTATTTTCCAAAACGATGAATACCTCAAAGGATCATATGTGGTTCGGTTATGGATATAATATATATCATAGGCATAAATTTCAAAAAATAAAAATGCAAAAGAAAAAGGAATGGAACCGAATAAATTATTTATCTACTTACATGATTTACATATGGATCCAACCTGAGATGATGCGGTATGGACTTGACTCACCTAATGGAGGAATTTTTTCACACTTATCTGGTTTCATCTTCACTATACTTTAGAGATTTCCCCCCTTTTAAGCCTAATTTTCACATTCTACCTACCTACCTAAATCCTCAGAGTCATCAGAACCTTGTTGATAAAATTCCTCAAGATTATTTTTATACTTGTCCTTACATTGTAGAGATGATAGAACCAGTGAAATACTATGGTTACAAACATGATCTCAGAGTATGAGCATACGTTACTTACATTTTACACCGAGTGGTGGGAGAAAATAATGGTGAGGTAAATTGCAACTAGGTATATAGCTTAAGTAATGGTTAAAAGATTATGATTAAAAGAATAAAATTTGTTTTAAAGATCTGAACTATGAGGCATGAATAATTTAGTAGGTAGGATTAGGACCAGAACTTGACTACTTTTCTACTTACACTTAATTTAATTTCATGGGAAAAACGTACAATTATTGCATTGCAAATTGCTTATCATTTTGAAATCATTGTTGAGATATTTTGCTTGAGGACAAGAAATGATTCATGTGTTGGGGGATTTGATAAGACTAAGTGTTATATATATATATTACTATCACTTTTCCATTAATTTTCATTAATTTAATAGATAAGGCATGTGGTTGATGCCCAATTTTGCAGGAAATAGAGCTTTACAAGATTCCAAGGAAAAAGTTAGAAAATATACAAAAATTAGCCAAGTAAACATCATTATGTCCAAGTACACGTCGTGTACTAGATGATCACAGCCTGCATGAAGCCTTGAAGCTTATTTCATTACCAACCATGATGACTGGAGTAATTTCCAGTTCATGTCATGGCTCTCCACTACACGTTGTGACACCAGTCGAACCAAACATCGAGAAAGCTACGAGGATTCAATTCAAAAAGCCTGCTGGCCATGGGTTACATGTAATGAACCACCTATACATGATGTTACCATGGTCAACAATCATTAATCCAAGGATGATCTATATTCCATGTTGGAGATCCTCGTCAAAATAACACGGATTAAGGGTTGACAATGTGATGATCAAGTATACATCATGACCCTTTTCGTCTATTTAAGGAGAATCTATACATCACTTTAAAGGACACATTGGTATCAAATATCTCTATATTTTTATACCCCCTTTATAATTATCATCTCTTTTCCCTCTTTATACAATTTATTTTTTGTAATTTATTTTCATTTTCAATCCAAGAGTCATGGATTCACTTTTCTTCAACGCCTTCAATTCCTATATTGTTTCAATTCCATTTCATTCCTTTCAAGTAATATTTTATTTAAATTAATCATGCATGTTCATTTCATAGTAGTAAATGTTTAATTCCATTATCATTGTTATCATGATTTCTTCTATTCCTTTTATTTCCATAATAACCAACATGAGTACCTAAACGCATCAGGGTAGGGATCATGATTCAATGTATCTAGAAGCTTAATTAAATATCTATTTCTTAACTAAGAAAACCTAAATAGATTAGTAATAAGGATATAAACTAACGTTCAAACCCCATTTTTATGACTTTACCATGACCATCGGAGAGTCAAGCAAGCGATCCTATCCTAATTGAAGCAAACTATGACTATGGCCATTATCTTAGGTCAATTTCTTCTATAGAAGCTAAAAATAATTCATCTAGGACTGCAGTTATCCTCTTGACCATGGAATGGCCACAATAAAGGTTGAACTAGATGTTTGGACAAAGGTTGACTAGTGGCTACTTCTTACTTTGTAGACTAAGCACTTAAGACCTTTCCAAGATCAGAACTAGTTTCAACTTTATCTAGATACTCAGACTCGATCATAAAACCTCTTTAATCACTTGAAGTCAAACCCAAAATTTGTTAAAAACTACCAATATTTAGTCAAATAGTAAGGAATCATGAAAAAGATTTAAAACCAGATCTCTTTCACCCATAGAACAACATCCTCCTCATGGGTTCAACCCCATAATTCTACCACACTACACCCTAGTTGTTATGTAAAGTTTGGGACACATATAAATTTCTACTTTGACTCGCACCCCTGAGGAATTAATGATGCCCATGGGTGGTCGATCAACCACCTAAGGGTAAAATTCATGTATCTTGAGGGAGACATTTATTTCCATCACAGTGAATGAGTCATTTGAATAGGCCATACAGGTCTCGTTTGGTAGTAGTTTGGTGAGATCATAACCCAATTATCCTGTATTATGCTTGATTATAGGTAAGTAGAGCATCCTTATACCCCTCATGTGTTGCATCAGTTCTAAGACATGTTTATTGAGAATTTATCAAGGCTTCCATCAAAGAGGGATGTCGAGTTCATGTTCAAATTACACATAAGAGAAAAACTAGTTTCCATTCCACCATATAGAATGAAACCAACAGAACTCCAATTAATTAAAGCTCAATTGAAGGCGATGGAAAATAATGGGTTCAATTTCCCAAGTGTGTCACCTTGGGGATATCCAGTGCTATTTTCCAAGAAGGTTTATGGGTTGTTGCTGCTGTTTGTTGATTATAGGAAGCCGAATCTGATGTGGGTTATGAAAGGATACCCCTTTACTCTAATAAATTATCATTTTGAACTACTTAGGGGTGATTCAATGTTTTTAAAAATTAATTCAAGGTCATGATATCATCAGTTGAGGGTGATAACTTCTGATATACCACAAACTAACTTCTGAATAAGGTGTTATTTGTATGAGTTTTTTTGTGATTACATTTGGGTTGAACAATTTTTCTGTAGTGTTTATGGCCCAAATGAATCAAAATTTTCACCCATATATAGAATAATTGATAGTTGTATTTATTGATTAAATCTTAGTGTAATATATTACTTATAACTACAATGAAAAGCATATTAACAACATCTTGAGAACACTAAGATATTATAGGATATACACCAAGATATTTAAGTCTCACTTCTGGATTGATAGGGTACACTTATTGGGACACATCATCTTGAAGCAAGGGGTCTCTGTGGATCCGGAGAAGGTACTGGTAGTTCTATCTTGGGGAAAACCCAAGAATGTTTTAGATGTCCAATGTTTTATGGGTTTGGCCATATATTACAAAATGGTCATTAAATATGTTTCTAGTTTGGAAGCACCACTTTCAGTTTTTAACAAGAAGGGTACCATGTTTGAGTGGTCTGAGGATTGTGAGAATGCCTTTCAGGAACTTAATTGGTGGTTGAAAACTACACTGATTCTAATATTACCTGGGCTAGGTAAGAAGTATAGTTTGTTCAATTATGACTCTAGTTTTGGGATTGGGGAATTATTGATGAATGATTCTTGCATTGTGGCATATGATTCAGGACAATTAAGGCTTCATGAAATAAATTACACTACTCATGATCTTTAGTTGGCCACGATGGTTCATGCCTTCAATTGTTGGAGGCATTAATTACTGGGAGAATTGTTTACTATATATACAAATCATTAAATTATGAATTACATCTTCATTCAATGTTATTTAAAGCTTCTTCAGTAAAGAAAGGTTGAATATATTCTATCCTTTGGCATTGATTTTGTTTACACACTGAGATAGGGAAAAAGTGTTGCAGATTCCATGAGTCGAAAGACTCAGATTTAGTTTGTTTGGGAATATATTTTGGACCGGAAGATGATGGTGTTATTTGATGAGATGCATCTGGAGGTGAAAGATGTCCAAGTGAAGATGACCATTTCATCCTTGGAAGTTGATTATGTGATTTTGATACAGATCAAGGAGAAACAATATAAGGATATAGAGTTTTTTCCTTTGAAGGGAAATATTAAAGGCGGGGAGTCACCTTACGGTTGGACCAGTAGTGACGATGAGATTTTTTATGTTCATGGATACATTTTTGTTCTTACATGTATGTGAGTAGGGTTGATGTATGAGTTTCATGAATTAAAATGGGATGTGCATCCTGGTTTGAAAAATTTGTATCAGGACATTCATAAGAAGTATTTTTAGTCAATGATGAAGAAATAGGTTGAACGTTTCATGGGGAAATGCATTAACTATCAAAATATTAAGGATAAGCATCAGCTAATGAGTGTTTTAGTGAAGTTGTTTCCCATTTAGGAAATGAAATGATATGATTTAATGATGGATTTTGTTGTGGGTATTCAAAGGATTCTTCTTAAGAATAATGCGATATAGGTGTTCATTTGTCAGTTGACTAAAGTGGATCATTTATTGACAATTTGGGAGACTTTTCCCATGGACTTGTTGGGTGATTTGTATGTTTAGAAAATATTATGGTTTCATGGTGTACCATGGATATTAATTTCAGATTTGTATTTTCATTTTACATTATTTGTATGGGAGGGATTACAGAGAGATCATGGTAATTAGGTGTTTTTTAGTATGGATTTTCACCCATATAGAGATGGTTAGTAGGAATATACCATTAAGTTATGAGAGGACATGTTGAGAGCTTGTTTCCTATATTTTGGTGGATCATGGTAAAATAATATCATTCTTGTTAATTTTTCCTACTACAATAGTTACTAGTATTCGATTCAGATGGAACCGTTTGAGGAACTCTTTGATTGCCCCTTGAGATATCCATTGTGTTAGATGGAAGATGGAGAATCATAAATGTTGGGACCTAGTTTCATATTGCAGATGTCAGAATGAGTCCATTTGATTCAGAAATATTTGAAAACATCTCAATAAAGGAAAAATATGTATGTGAATCCACCTCATTGAACTCTTGTGTTTATAGTAGGGGATTGAGTCTTTCTTCAGGTGTCTCCAAGGTTGGGTCACCACCAAATTTAGAAGAAAGGCATGTTTACACCTAGGTACATAGGACCATTTGAGATCATGGAGAGGATCAGACTAGTGGCATACTGATTTTCTCTTTCATAGTGGTATAGTGGTATGCACAATGTTTTTATGTGTCTAAAATTTACAATATAACCCCAAACCATCCCATATGATTGATGTTTACGATTTTGAGGTTGAGTTTGATATGTCCTTTTATGAAAATATGGTTCATATTGTAGATTTAAGTGAGAATGTATTGTAGGAAAATACCATTTATTTGGTTGGAGTAATATGGAACCATGGTAATGTTCATAATGAATCGTGGGAAAGAGAGTCAGATGTGTAGGCTTAGTGGCCCAATCTCTTTACATTGAATTCTTAGTGATGATTGAGTAGAGCGAATGAAGGAAGAGTTGTTAAATTATGGAGAGGTTGTAAGATAATATAATTCATGGAGGTATGTAGTTGTTTAAATTTTGGTTTAATCACTATATTTTAGTTAATTAAATTTTTACTGGATGTTTGAGGATGTTCATGGGTGTTTCAGGGGTTATAGACATGAAATAAAATGATTTTTGGCTATCTAGTGCCTATTTCATGGTTAGGGCATAGTTAGAGATAACGTTTCATCCAAATAATGATAACCAGGAGGAAATGTGCATGGTTAAGAAAACCGTGCAAGGGGGAGATACAAAATTTGTGGGCCTAGACAGAGGCATTTCACAGAGTTGGTGCATAATATTTCAAGAAGGTCAATGCTCTATAGAAAACTGTGCAACCTCAACCCATATTGGATAGAGGATAAAACATGGTATTGACATGGTTTCATAAACCGTGTGGCCTAATTGTGTGCCCCATTAAGAAAATAAAATTTACCAAACTTTCCCTCAAGATATTTTAGTTCTCCGCTGATTTTTCCCCTTCTTATACCAATAGACCTTATGAGGAACCTATACCCTAAAGTGCTCCAAAGGATTGATCTCTCTTATTTTTTTCCACTTGAATCAATGTTGGTCACATATCAAAGATCATGGAATGTCTAATTAGTCACATTATTCTCTTTTTTTGGATTTAGGATTATAGTTTTTTTATCTTCTTCTAATTCCAAATAACTATATTTTTTAAGTGGATCGTATATTGGGGATTCAAGGGGTGATTAAATATAGAATTAAGGGAATAGTAAATGGTGTTTTCATCATCATATTTTTGGTAGTTGGTCTATATGTTATATCCCATGGTTTTGTCCTATATTTTTTTTCATGTATGGTTGTGTTTTTAGTTTCTTCCTACTGAAAATTTGGTTCCTTCGATTGGGTTTGAATTGTTTTTGAATAAATGAATAAATGGGACCCCAATGATACTTGGGAGATGTGTTGATGATGATTTGAGAAATTTAGGGCCATCCATGGGGTGAACCAACATTTTTAAGAATAGGTCATGGTAGGGTTATGCATGAGATTGAGCTATATAGAAAAATATCCCATGATAAAAGTGTTGACATGTTAGTTTAAATTATAAATGGACTAAATAGTGGTTGCTTCTAGTGATTGGTAATGGAATAAAGGATCATTTGGGTTAAATTGAAAAATTATTTAAATGTATTATTTTGAAGGATTCAAATTGCATATAGAAATTGGAAGGGAAATTATTAAGTGGATTAAGAAATATTAAATGGTTAATGTGTAAAATGATTAATTTTAGGGTAATTAGATATAAGTTAAATGGTTTAATGTATAGAAATTATAAATATGATAAATGGGTTAATGTATGGAGGCTTTAAATATTCTAAATGAGTTAATGATTTGGAATTTTTAAACATGAGAAATGGGTTAACAAATGGAAATTTTTGAATATTTGAAATGTGATAACACATGGAAAGTGTTTAATATGAAAAATGGGTTAAGGTATCGAAAAAGGGAACTGGGTTAAATGGGTTATGGTAAGAAAATGGTAAATGTGTTAATGGATTAAATCATAAGGATGATTTACGTGTTAAGTAAAATGTGAAATTTTTATATTTAGATTATTAATAGTGTATGATTTATGATATGGTATGTGTGGTAAATCTATAAATGAGCATGTTCACATGGAATGGTAGTTTTGGGGTATTGGATTTGAGGATATATGCCCACGGGTTAGGTTAGACTAAAGCTCTAAACCCCACCCCATAATACATGGGTTTGGGAAGGGGACTGAGGCTCTATAACTCAAATGTTTGTGTTTGACGAGACAAATAAACCAAGTCTCCAGGGTATGTGTGATGTAAATGTTATTAGATTTGTATCCCCAGAGAGATATGGAACATGAATTTTAACCTTTTTATTAGATTTTTTTAATTATTCCACTGTGTAAATAATGAAAATTCCTAACACATGGAACATGTAATAGAAATGAATTAAGTGATGAATATAGACTAAGTGATAAACATGGAAATAATATTGTAAATGGGTAAATTAAACATTGTTACCTAATGACACCTGAGTTATTTTTTTTACATGATATTTATTTAGTTCTTACATGATCTATCTATTTAGATTGGATATTTTGTGGAAATCATCAGTGGTGGGTTAATGCATTTTACTCATACACTTCTCAAGATACCATTGGGTACCAGAGTAGATTTCATGGTTGCAGTTCAAGAGAAGGTAAAATTCCCTATGCTATGGAGTTGAGTTGGTCTTGGGGAGTGCTTGAACGAAGATCCAAACCTGGACATAGGAAACATTTTTGGGATTTAGATGTTGGTTTTTATTTTGTAATTTTATTTAATTTTAGAACTATTACCTTGACTTGAAATATTTATTATTTGTTCATGGTTTAAACCCTATTTGGGGATTGGTTGGTAATGTATTTTTCTGGTAAATTGTTTATTATTTCCTTTGTTTCATTTGGTATATATTGTGGCCTAATCTAGTAAAGAGGTCATAGTATTCCCACATGACTTATTAGACACAATATGATAGTGGTCAAACTCTATCATATAGTGAGGCACACTTGAGGTCATGTGGAAACTCAGATCAGAGCACCCATTGAGTGGTTTCTGGGTTGGGGATGTTACATTGTTACATAAATCTCTTATCACTTTGATAAATTTGAATCATAATCCATATTAAATAATAAAATTAAATGAAAAAGTTATATTATTAAATATGGATATTTTTAATATAAATAGTAAATGGGGAATTATATACACCTCATAGAATAATATAGTCACATAACATAATTTGGGTCCCCTAGTAGGACATTTGAGCCAAAAACCCCTTACCACTTTGTAAACTTATAAAATGTAAACCCCATGAAATTGAGATCCTAAACTAGTTATGTAAATATAAATAATTTTATGTATAATCATCATAAAAAACCTTCATGTGAATTATATACTTCACATAAAAGGAACATGTGGTGAATATAGCATTTGTCACATAAAATAAAAGTTGGATGGAAATCCATTACCTTAGGTCTTGAATTCCTTCACACACATTTGAACCTAATTTGTTATAAATATAATTTTATTATAAATTTATTATATAACAATAATCGTATTTATCATAGCATATATGATTTAATTATTAACTTTTATTACCTTTTTATCATCAATTAATTGTTAAAATCACATTTTAGGAAATAACAACTTTGTCATTCATGTATGTTTTGATTTATTATTTTTGGTCCTCATATATTCATCACGATTCCATAATAACCATAATATTAAAAATTATATAAAAATTATATATATTAAATATATATTTATTTTTATTAATCAATATATGTTAGAGATAGAAAATGAAATACACCCCTTTTAGAGACTTGATGGCCTATGTACGCGTGAACATTTTGTCTATTTTATCAACTCATTTAAATAAATAAAGTTAAATAATATATTATGATTCCATAATAACTATTATTTCATATATATAACATATATATTTATTCAAACTAATCCTTAATACCTTCCATTTAAATGTACATGAGGAATGAATCACATCACTTTGTGAGGCGGTAATCTACCGTACACACGAATAACATTATTATATTCTCATATAATGGAATGTATGGTGGTATATGTGATATAATAATTATATAAGTATAAATAATTTATAGATATCATATATATATTTATTTAATATTTCCTCATTACCATCCATGTAAAATAAAAATGAAGGACAGATCACATCAGTTTGCAAGGTAGCAGTCTCCTCTACAAAAGAGCAGTGTTATTTTTTTTCCAACTGGGTCAGAGGTATGAAGTTTCAAGTGATATTATAATGAAAATTGTATAATAATATCATATATATTATATATAAAAACCAAATTAATAATTATATCCCCCCATGAGAGATGGTTATGGGAATCAAATAACATTGGTTTACAAGGGGATAGTCCATTATACACATGAATGCTGATTTCATTTTCTATTTTATGGATGAGGAGATGGATTTAGCTAATACAATTAAAAAAATTAAATATTAGTATATGTAATATTTTTATTTTATTATATAATCATTATTTAAAATTAATTTAAAGAGGTGGAGGAATAAATAAAATAAAATTATTGGTTAAGGGTGTCACCTCTTCTTTTGACAAATTCTTCTAGTTTGCCCCAAAATTCCACTTATGATTGATTTAGGACCAGAATAAGGATTATAATATTAGAGGAGGGAATTCATAAATTTATTTGAGTAGGTAATGGCCAAACCAATGGGTTTTTGATGTTTTTTGTTGACAAAGGTGGGTGTGGCCTTTTATAAGTGAGGTGAGTGGCACACTAAACATTTTTTAAAATAAAAATGTGTGCTAATGTTTTTATATGAAAGAAGGATAAAACATAGATCATTATAAAACCTTATTGGTGATAAGGTATAAATATGTCCATAAAAATGGTTTTGGAAATTATTTTTTGTTAGTTTAACACTTATCATTTTATTTTAACCAGTGGTAAACCCATTTTAACCTTAACCGTTGTAATTAATTTTTATAAATTTTACTCTTCATTATGGTAAACAATTATGTTAAATTTTTTAAATTATATATATAATTAGTTTTACAAATATAAAATACATGTTTCTAAATTCCATTTCCATAAGTGGAGATTTTTAATTTAAAATTAATCCCAATGAGGTGATGAGAATGTAGTTTTCCTGTGAGAAAAAGTTCAAAATTTTAAAATTATTTATATAAAAATTTAATATAAAATTTATTAAAATCAACTAAATTGGATTAATAAATATATAGTTGAACTAATTTTACTTTTAAAACTGTATTAAAATTATTTTTTTAAATTATTTAATAGAAATTAATTGTTTTAATAAAAACTAGTATTTTCAATATTCTTTAAAAAATTTATATTTTCATCAAATTATCAAAAATTAAATCCTCGATAATTATACATTATGATTTGTAAAATAAATTTTATTTTTTAAAATTATTTTTCTTAATTGGTAAAGACGTTAATTTTAAAATAAATGAGAAAAAGGTGGAAAAATTTCTTTTCAGAAATAATACAGTTTTAAGTGAAAAATTGGATTAATTTTATATATTGTCTAGAAAACACTTAAGATAATCGTAAGTATTTTATTGAATATATAATATATAAATTTTATTAAAATAATTCAAAAAAAATGTATTTTTTAATTTATTTAGGTAAAACACATTTGTTTTCATAAAAACAGATTTTTAGAAAAGTATTTATTTCATTTTCAAATAGTGTTTATTTTTATTTATAAATTATTGGTTACCAAATAATTCATTTTATATACATGTTAATACCAAATATTATCATAATTTATTTGATCCTATTCTTACCCACAAATACTATTCATATTTGATAAATATAATATTAAATAATAATTTTATAATAGTATGACACGTTTCTTTTAAACACGGTGTTGCATGTATATAATGTTACCCTCAGTTTTGCATGTAATTTTAGCTAAAATTAGTGTTGAGTGTAACTAAATATATTGAAAAGAATAAATTTATTTGAAAAAATATATTTCTTAAAATCTCAGAGTGTTACATTTTACCCACTTAAACAAATTGTTTCCTCATAATGTAAACTTATTATCATTAAAAATGGGTTTAACATTTAAAAATACCTTAGTGGAAAACCCACATCATAAAAAGAGTTAACAAAACCTCAAATTGAAAATATAGAATGCTATGTGAGAAGTTCATCTAGAATAACACATACAAGGATTCTAAAAAAGAGAACTTAGGTGGAAAGATATTATTTGGACATGGAACAAAAAGTCTAATATCCAAATATTTTTGGAGAATGATAGATATCATTGATCAAAAGAAAGTGATTGATCATGTGAAAAAAATACATAAACCAGATATGATGGAAAAAGTTATTTAATATCATAAAAACGATAGTAATATGACATAATTTTATTTCAAGATCATTTTTCAATTGATTTAGAATTTTCATGAGAAGCTATACATAATTGATTTCATTCTAGTTTATAAGAACAATCTAATCATTTGATTGTGTTGTTATAAATTTATACTAGATCACTTACTCTAATAAATTAAGATGATATTTTTTTACTCATGAAGTACTATAGCATCATAAGATCCATAATAATTGATAATTCATTCCTTATTTCTCTAGTTATTATTAAAAACATTATTTTTAGCACAAATTATCCAATAACACCAAAATTTAATCTTAATCCATTTCAGGAATAGATACCCATAAGTATCCTATTTGTCTTTCTAAATTTGAAATCTAAAAATTTATAAATAAGGTCACTAAATTTCCAAAAAAAACTTATTATTAATCCCCCAAATAATTTTAAGTTTTAAATAATTTAACATACCAAATATTTGAATACATTGATCATATATTATTCTAAAACATGGTAATATATTAAATTAAAATAAAACCTTAAAGAAAACATAACTTCTTTAAAAAATTAAATATATCCTCATTACATAAATAAAATCACAAAATATTGAATTTATTCCATAAATCCAAAAAAATTTCAAACAACATCAATGATAACATAAAATACTTTTTTATAAAATCATTAATAATTTAAAAGGTAATTGATACTATCTAATTTAATTTATCAATATAAATCATCTATTTATGAAAACTAAACACCATTTTCTCAACATAAAAAATATATGAATGGTTATCTTCCCATAATAATGTTTTTTTCAATAAAATATCACCTTTATAATAAATAATGTTTCCAGGTCATTTGTACGAATCTAAATATTCTTGAAAGTCCTTAATGAAAACATCAATCAAAAAATCCTTATATATTTATTGATTAAAAAATCATGAATTACAATACATATACCCTTTAATCAAACCATTTTATTCTTAAACTATTAAATGGGCTTCATCATCTTATTACATAATACCTATTTCCAATAATATGAAATATGAATCATGTTTTAATATTCATCAACATAAATTTAATAATTCTTCTCATGTTTAACATAAAAAATACTGTTATAATAGTCCAAACCATTCATTTTTTATTTGTGATATCTCCATCATCAAATGTATAAATATTAATTACACCAACTTTCTAATTATCTTCATGATATTTACACATATAACATCTATGTAAAAAATTACCATACTTATGAAATTTTAAATATTTATCCATTGATGATACTTTAAAGAGGAAGTTATTATCATCCATTTCATTAACCAAAATTATCAGTTTTCCTTGGTAATTAGTTTCCTTGTGTTCGACTTTTCTAAATTAAAAAATATCTTCCTTTACTCTAAAAAATTCACTTGTGTGCTTTTTCCACATTGTCTACATATAGGAAACAAAATATTCTTTCCACCTTAGTCACCACCATACAAACTCCCAGTGAACTCTATCCTCATATTCTTTAGGGAGTCTGAGATATGGTTAAGGTACTTGATATTAATAATATATAGTCATAAATAATTAAGAAGATTCATAATATCCTTTTCTCCAACCATAATCCCATTTGGTTTCTCATCAATACACTATCTATCGAAATCAACATTAATCCCATTCCATTTGGTTCTGGTTATTTTATAAAAACAATTATCATATTATGAGTAATAATATTCATACTGGAAAACCACATAATCATGATAAATCAATTATAAGTGGTCTTAATCATGGATCATTATTTTTAATCTGTAAAAACTTAGGATTATCCTAGTTTATTAAAGGTCAATATTTAAATCCTTCATGATTTTTTCAGAAAGGGTTTGTGAATTTCCAAATAATATACCCATGCCTTTCAGACATGGTGTGAAACAAGACCCATTATTGTGAACCATGTGATGATTGGGTCTACCTCAATGTTCCCTATTAAGAGTTATTAAACCTAAGAACCTCTGTGCCAGAGCCACACCTATAATATCAATGTAGGGTTGTAATGTCTTAGATGCAACTTTATTTATCTTTTACTAAAATTCTATCGAATTTTTCTATAATTTAAATCATCCATAGACATTTATCTACACATATTCATAGAAATTTTCTTAGAAATAAATTTAGGGATTTCAAAACATTTTCTTATCCCGGTTTCCAAAGTTTAACTAAACATTCATTTTATACTAATTATAATGTCCCAAAATTCTCATAAATATATATTACATATTTTAGGTGAATATTTATTAAATTACACAAATAGATATATGATATTTTAAAGATATTGTTCCTTTATAAACATAGAAACATAAAAAACTATTTCATAATAGTCCTAAATCATATACCACATAAAAACTCATCATTAGTACCCCTTTTAGACATATCACATGTAAAAATTATTATAATAACATAAGGAAAAGAAACATAAGAATGAGTGATCTCATATGATCAATTATTGTAAAAAGGAGAAATATGTAAACATAAATTGAGAATAAGCATATGATATTGTGAGAATAACATATGAAACCCTAACCTTCACATTAAATATCAAAATATTATGTCATGGAATAAAGGTTGACATTTAATAACACATTAATCACAAGGATATCTAAGAAAAAGATCTATTATATAATAACATTGACACTAGACATTGAATTGTGGCGTATAAAAAATCATAGAAAATAATTTCTTTAATTGTTAAGGCTTATTGAAAAAACTATAATAGTGTAATGGGTTCAGCTCACAAACAATTTTTGTAGTCAAGGTTCACTCCCAATACTTTCATAGTGGATAGATACCCTTATAGATTTGGGATCACTCCCCATTCCAATCCTATTTATCTCATGTGATATCAATAATTACCCAATACATTAGAGGGAGATATAGGCCCCACATGTCTTTGGTTATAATGTAACAATCGACCTAAGTGATAATGTATCCATTATAAAAAATAAAAATTATACATAATTTTAATAAAAGATCATAACACATTCAACATATCAATACCCATGAAAAGAAATGAATTTCATTAACATTTCATCATAACATAACCTATGGAAAAATAAAATGATTCATAATATTTTAATCATTTCCTCAAAGAATAACCTAGGGAAAATGAAGTGTATTTCAAAATAATTTTATCATGGTAAAAAACATTTAAGATAAATGGGGTTTGTAAACATATTTTCATCACAAAAAACACCATCCAGAGAAATATTAAGAAATAAATCCATGGATCATATCCCTAATATAGCATAAGTAGTATCAAAGGGCATCATCTTAGATGGAAAATGATTTTGAAAGTTCACATTGAAAATTTATGAAGGGAAATAAATTTTCTTTTAAAAAAAATTATCAAAAATAAAAATTCATTAATTTTTTTAAAATCTTTCAAATTTAAGATAACATTGAAAATATATAAATGAAGCTTTAAAAATCATTTAAAACAATTCTTAAGGAAAATATCATTTCCTATTTAAATAAATTTGAAACATTATACACTTTAAAAATAAATTTATTTAACAATAAACTTAAAAAAATTAATATTTAATGAAAATAATGGTCATTATAGTTGGATATTTCATTCATTCCGTCTAAATTAATAAAAAGATTAATTTAAAATTTTTAATAAAATCTAAATTGGATTTTTTTTGAAAATTTCATGAAGATTCCATTAATTTTTTTTAAAAATTAAATAATAGGTAAAAATGTATTTGATAAATCATTTTAATATGGTTAAAAACTTTTTTGAACACATTTTTAGAAAACAAGGTTTTGGAAGAAGAACGTTTTTCTATAGAAGAGTGAAATAAACATGATTTTTCTTAAAATCATATTTTGAAATATTGAGTACATAAAGAGAAAAAATTAATATAAAACATTTATTCTCAACAAAATAACCATAGGATAATAAAATCCATCAGTTTATTGATAGATATATTATAATATTTCATCATTGGAGGTTTATCACAAATAATCCTGACAAACTATGGGATTGTAACCTAGAACTCTTACCACTTTAGTAATTTTGAATTGTAATGACCAAGAAAGAATAATATTAAATGAAAATTATAATAACATGAAAATAATTATAATCAAGTTATATCATGTCAAATGGGAATTAGATACACCTCATATAAGAATATAGGTTCATAACATAACATGCCCCCCCAAGAAGACAATTTGAGACAAAAATCCCTTATTGCTTTGGTAACTTTCGAAATGTAAACCCTATTAAAGAGGTATCCTAAAAAAGATATAAAAATATAAATAAATTTCATTATAATAGTAAAAAAAATTAAATTCATGGGTATTATATAGACAACATTAAATCAAAAAATGGTGAACATGGATCGTATCTCACTGAAAATAAAAGTTTAATGAAAATACCTTAATATAAGTATCGATCTCTTCTGTACATGTTAAAACATCACGTATAATAAATATAAGTTTATTATACATATATTAAAATTCCATACTCAAATTTTTCCCCACCATATATGATTTACATAAGACCTTTATTACCCATTTATGAATAATTCTTTATTATAATCACGTTTCATGTAATAATTGATTGGTTTTTCGAGTAGGTTATATTATTTTATTCATAAAAATGTTATTTTGATCATGGTTCAATCATATAAAGAATTATAAAAATGATATAAATTTTATATATATTCATTATATATTTATTTATATTAATATATAAATCTTATATATAGAAAATTAAATTCACTATTTATAGAGATAGTTGGTCGTACTTACACATGAACAATGTTTCCATTATCACGACGAATTGAAAGAATAAAAGGTAAATAATATATTAAAATTATTGAATAATTTTTATGATATATATATATAGATATATATCAAATATATTTATTTAAACACATCCTCATTTCCTTGAATGTAAAGTGTTCGTGGTGAATGAATCACATCGCTCTATGTGACGGTAGTCCGCCGTACATGCGAGCGAAATTATTGTAATACCATGGAATGGAAAGTAAAGAGTTACATGTGATATAATAATTAAAAAAGAATAAATATTTTACCAATATCATATATATTTATTTAATATATCCTTATAACCATCTAAGTCTCATAGGAATAAAAAACATTTCACATTGGTTCAAAAGGCAGTAGTCCACTATACACACGAGCGAATATATTATTTTTCCATGGGGTTGGAGGTATGAAAGAATATGTTGTATTATAATTTTAGAGGTATAATAATAAATTAAATATCGTATATAAAAATTAAATTCATGAGTATATCCATCCATTAGAGGTGGTGATGGAAAACGAATAACATCAGTTCATAATGTTGTTGTCCTCCATACACATGAATAATGATTTAATATCCCATTTTATGTTGGAGGAGATGAATTGAGGATATTATATTAACTTAATAACCTATAAATATATTTAATATACTTAGGTTATTATGTAATCATGGTTTAATAATAATTTAAGGAGGTGGAGGAAAAAATAAAATTATACACTCAGTTAGGGATGTTACCTTGTTTTCAGATTTTTTTTTTGTTTGAACCAAAAGGCTTATTAGGTTTGATTTATGACCAAAATAAGGCTTATAGAATAATAGGAGGTAACTAGGGAATTTATTTTTCTATTTATTTTATAAACCAATTGTTATTCAAAGTCATAATAAGAGAGGATATGGGGTGGCCTTTTATAAGTGAGGTGAGTGGTACACTTGTAATTTTTAAAAAAATATATGTATTCCCGTGTTTTAAACATTCCACAAGGCTCCAAATGGCCCATTATCGACCATTATAGGTTATAAAGTCTAAATAAATCCATATAATGTATTTTTTATATTTTTATATTTCATTTTACCCTTTATCACTTTAGTTTAACCCAATAAACCCGTTTTAACCATAACCATGATAACTAATTTTTTTTTGTTAGTGTTCATTATGGTAAAAAATTATGCTAATATTATTTTATACTATAAATTATTTTGATTACAAATATGGAATCACTTTTTCAAAATTTTATTCGTAGAATTGAAAATTTTTATTTTAAAATTAATCCTAAATATGCGATGAGAAAGTAGTTTTCCAAATGGAAAATATTCCAAAGTATAAAAAATTATATCAATATTTAATATGAAATTTATTAAAATAAACTAAATTTAATTAATGGATATATAATTTAATTACATTAATTTTAAAATAATATTAAAATAATGTGTATGTTTTTAAATGCATTAAAATAAATGAAAATTCATAATAAAAACCATTATTTTTAGTATTCATTAAAAATTTATCTTTTTAGAAAATTATCAAAAATTCATACCCAAATAATTTTGAAATGATAATTTCAAAAATTAATATAATATTTTCCAATATATATTAAATAATTTAAAAAAATTAATTATAAAATATGCGTGCAAAAGGCCATTACGTTATTTTTTAGAAAAAATACAGATTTATGAAAAAAAAATTAGATTAATTATTATCTCTTATATTTAAAACCCATAATATGAATGGTAAATATCAGATTGAATATATAATTTATAAATTTACATAAAATAATTTACCAAAGTGATTTTTTTAATTTATTAAGGTAAAACTCATTTGTGTGAATAAATATAGTTTTATAGAAAAACATTTACATAATTTTCAAAAGTTTTTAAATTCATTTCTAATTAATTATTTTCCAAATAATTACTTTCATATTAATATGTAGACTATATATTTTTATAATTTAGTTAATCCTATTCATACCCATCATTCTAATGCCTAAGTTGTAACTATAATATTAAATAATAATATAATAATAGTATTTCACATTTCATTTATACTCGTGGTTTCATGTATCATATGTGACTCTCAACACTACATATAACTCAAGATGAACTTGGTGTTGCACGTAACAAAATATATCAAAATCATTAAATTTATTTAAAAAAATATTTCACAAAACCTCTAGGTGTTTTAATATGATTAACTAAATCAATCAAAATAATATATGGAAGAACTCCAAAGAAATGAAATTATGTAAAGATTAATGATTTAATATAAATGATTAGATTACATTCTATGAATCATAGTTCAATTTATAGATGTTTTTATAAAAAAATAAAAATAAAAATATATGAGATGTTCTATTTGACTTATAAACCATCATAATCAACCCTTCCTCTTTAATTGAAATATTAAATGTGACTTTACCATGTTATTGAAATAATATATCACTCTAGTTCATCTAAACATAAATTTTTTGAAGTAATGTTCTTAAAAGATTAAAAAAAATTGAAAACTATTATCAAGTTATATCACATGTGGAATAATTTGTGTAGTGATTTACAGAATAAAAAATTTTTCATTAGTATTTTTACTCGACATTTTTTATTAACCTTTCCATTCCCACTTATTGACTATTTATTTAAATCTTTATGAGTAAGTGCAAAATTTTCTTTCAAATCAAGGTTTGAAGAAAATTCATCATATCACACTTCGTAAAACTTCTCACACTTTAGAGAAGTTGGAGATCAAATTTATCTATTAAATTATCCATAAATTAATCAAATATATAACAATATGATATTGGTAGTTTTAAATAATAAGTGTGATTAAACTAGATATCAAATATTTATATAAAATTATTCAAAATGTGATTAAAATTAAAAAATATTAATATAAAGACTATTATAAGATATTTCTATAGCTAATAGTTCAAATTCACTATTATGAACAAAAAAATTATAATCATTTAGGTGTAATATAAATTTTCCACCTTAACTCCACCTTTTTCCATTGAATAATAAACCAACATTACTTTATATTATAAATTTAATAACTCTTTTAAAGGATAGGATAATCTAATAAACCTACCACATTAATTAAGAATTATACAACATTGCACCTTTATATTAATTAATCTATTGGAATATTTATCATGATATCAACTAACCCTACATGGATTCCCAGTAGAAATTCATTATCATGGCTGCTATTCTTCATAATCTTCTCCATGAATCCTTATACACCACTAGAAATATTTAAAAGAGGAAATTTAATAGTATTAAAATAATTCATTTAGGAATATATCTTAATTTTGCATAACTATGACAACATTAACAATGACCCCCTTCATGTATTAACTTCAAATCTCTAGAAAATGAATAAAATATAGACACGTATCTGAGAATAATTTGGACTACCAATGATATTTAGTGATATTAAAATGGCTTAAAATTTATTTTCATCCATGATACATATACCACATTAACTCGATATTTGGATGATAATTGAATGATCTTATTGTTTTTATTCTACATAATAACCCTATGTGTCATAGTTTTCATTCTATTTTTATTTAACAAACTTGGAGGGAAGGTGACTTCACTTTGGATGCCTTGGAGAATAAATGTGATCTTAGGGAGCCCATTATTTTTTATTCCATATAGGATCCTTACCAAACAATTTTAAACTCATTGTTAGGGGGGGATCCTAGGGGCGTCATCCCATTCACCCCCAATGTTATTGTGGATTTATTTATTTTGAATAATTATTTAATGAATGATGATGATTATTTAAAAAAAACATGAATATATTTTTCCTATATTAATTTTATTATGTATTTATTATATATTAGGTAGGAAAATAATATAGTCATTTACAACATTTTGATATTTCTTGGAACTCCAACACTCCTCCTAAAAAGGTCTTGGGTTATCTCATTTCAGCTGCATCCAATGAAATTTGTTTTTATTATATAAAGTTATTTTTTTTTCAATTTAGTAAATTGATTAACTTATTTTTTTATTTATATTTTTACATTTATAATTGTGTTGGAAAATTGATAATTAATTATTTATAACAATGTAATTATTTTATTGAATGCCCAAATGGGTTTTAAGGAATGTCAACCAATAAACCAATCCTCCCATTTATTTTGTGGGTTAATTCTCTTAATTTTGGATTTATCTTAATTTCTCTAATAATTAAATTCATGGAATATTTTTAATGGTCAGTCATATAAAAGTTTTTCCATATTAGAAGAATCTTACTCATCTTGATATGAAATCTATATAGACTTATTTTGTAGGTTTTTTAACAAATGTTTTCCCTATATTCCAATAGAGGATCATCATTAGTTCTACTAAAAATCCTATTTGTAGTATAATCTTCTCATTTGAAGAAAAATTGTTCTCAGTTGATGTGAAATATCACTTATACTCAAAATAAAAACCCTTATTGGAACTTCTATATATTTTCTCAAGGCAGTCAAATATATTCCTTGGGAATAAATTCATTTTTCCTTTGAACTTTTACACCTCTCAACCTTCCTTCCTCTAGATTTTAGAATTATACAATCTATATAAGTTGATTTATTATACCAAAAGTAGTTGTCTAAATCACCAAATCTTATACAATACTAATTATGACTAATAGAACATGATTTACCATCATGAACCACTATTTTGATAAATTATTTATCTTAAAAGTTTTTTGTAAAACCACCATAATTTTATGCTCTTCATGGGGAGATATGTTTCATTCTCATTATAATATTTTCCAATGATGTTGTGGTGGTTCTAGAAATGTTATTATTCACCCATACATGTCTCTAATTTAATTTTAATGCTATACCTATCATCGAAATAACATCAGTACATTAATAATTTTTTAGTATAAATGTTAAATTATTTCTTGAGATTATAATAAAAAAGTGATTAGGTGATTTTAATCCCTTATCTCTATGAATATGAGACTTTTTTTAATGTAATAATCTTATCAGAATCATTAATGGAAGATTATTTTATTTCAATAATAAGTATTTAATTAACATGTGTCACATTATATTTTTTTTCAATTTGACATCAAATTCAAGAAATATTATGATATATGTTATTTTAAAAACCTAAAATAATCTCAATCTACCAATACATTAATTTTCCATATTCTCAACGTAAAACTCACAATTTTTTCTAATTTATTGTAAGTAATTACAAAGAAAACTAACTCTTTTTGATTTCATGTGAAATTGGGAATCCTTTACCTGAAAAGTATCTTTTTAAGTCTCTATTAAAGAATTATTCCTTACCTTCACAGACTCTAATCATCATGTAATTCCAATAAATGTTATATTACAATAAATTTTCATATTCAAGGATAATTTATTTATTGATAATTAATTATTTCTTCTAATCTTACTCTTCTTTGATGAGAGAGGTACACATTTTCAACTATGCTGTTAATTCATATTTCATAGCTTTTACTTGGACTATAAATTATTAATTCTTATTATGTAGTTTTATATATAATTAAATATATAGTAAAAAACATTAGATAGAACCACCATAACTAATTCCTTAACCTCATTGAAGAGTACTATAACTGATTCACTAGTCTAAAACTCTTGACAACATTAGTGGAATTATTCTAGAGGATAATTATTAACTAATTAATAAATCAATTACCACATTGCTTTCCATAAAGTAATGGTAAATCATATTTTTTTACATTTAATTAGTTATCATTTTTATAATAACTATTTTCTTCTTGATCTTCATGGTTTTGGTCAAAACCCATCTGTTTGTATTAAAAGGGATGAAAAATACATCCTATAATTGTGGAAACATATAAAAATATTTAAATATACAATTCTTGTACAAATAATAATCACATATTTGAATTAAAATACTTCTAATTAAAGGAAACCTCGATTTTTTATAAGGCCAGAGGATATCCCCAATAGTATTACACGATCTATTAAGAGGGGGTTGAGTATGATCCTTCTTACAAAATTTAATTATTCTAAATTATACCCTATTGATATTTGAAAAAAATTCTAATATGTGTGGACCTACTTATTATTATAAACTACGCAATACCACAAAAAATTTATTAAATAGGATTCAGAGGCACACATTATATTTTTAATAGGTTCAACACAAATATTGGAATCTGGTCATTTTAGTATTTGAGTCGAGTTAGAGACAAATATTATTGTAATTAAATTACAGAGGTTACGAAATCATATGAATGTGTCATACTTAACTAAAAAACACGTGGATTTTGATATTATCATCTTTTTAGTGTTGGACTGTATCATTCGTGATCCAATTATATCTCACAAAAGTATCTGTCTTTAGAAAAACCTTTAATATCACGAATTGTGTGGATATTGAAATGTTGGATCATTAATGTAATCTATAATCATATAGTTTCCTATATTGATAAATATATTAATTATTCCCTAGGATGTTAATAAATATGAAGAAACAGTATTCATACTCAATTTGTGTCTTCAAAATCTAGTTAAAATTATACTATAGTTTCATTTATGTTTGTCTCTTTTGGTAACCAATCATCTATATCTCATTTGAGATCACAATTTTTAGCTTTAATCAACCCAATATTTATTCATCCTTATATGATTATCAATCACAATATCTCTTCAAAATTTTGGACCCAGAAAACAGCAATGAATGAAAATAATGGCAAATGTCAATTCAACTCTAAAATATATTTCATATTTTTCTCAATTTTCTTTTATTATAACACTCAAGCTTCAGTTATTCTTATAATTTCTTCCTAGAGAACTAATAAAACATTGGACATAGAATTATTCTAGAATGTGATAAAAAACAAAATTTAAAATTTTATAAATTTAATTTTATGAAAGTAATTTAATTTTTTTAATTAAAAATATTAATATTAACTTAGTGTGATGTTTTGAGATTTTTCAAACATAATTTATATTTTTTAGGATAGTCAAATACTGGTTTTAAAAAATCCCTCACTTTTAGGAAATTATAACTTATGAAAAATGATAATTTTTATAACAAAATTTCTCTACAAAAAATATATGTTTATTTAATAATATAATTCATATAAACTAAAATTTTTAACTTAGAAACATAATCTTTGAATTTTTTAAAACTTAGTAACGGTTTTGTTCAAATAATAATAATTTTCTTTTGTTTTATCTTAATAAAGTATATAAAAGATTATTTTTTATTTTAGTTAGGTTTAAAATAAAAATAATAATCCTTTTATTTAACAAAATAAAATTTATTTCATTGTAATCAAAATTATACATTGTTTTTCAATAAAATGTTTTTTGATAAAACGGGTTTTATTATGTTTTATGCTTTTATTTTAAAATTAATTACTTCCAATTCTATAAATTTAATGGGGTAAAATGTATTAAATGTTTATAAATAAAATAAAATTTATTTGTTAACACTTTCATCATAATTTTTTTTCATAATGAAGTGTTACCATTATAATTATTTATCAAATCATATTAAGTTAAAATGGATTAAAGGGTCTAAAATAAAAATAAACTCTTTAAAAAATAACAAAAAACTTTATTGAATAACCATGTTGTTTTATTTTTATCTTATCATTATGTTATTTTAATATATGACAATTTCTAGCCAACTTCATGAGAAAAATACTTTGTGTTTTTAAAATACTTTAAGTAATTCCATGTGTGTCTTTTCTGTCAATTATAAATTGGAACCGCATATCTTCTCTAATTTTAACATCTTAATAAACATATTATAACAAATATATACACTAATAACATCTAAAAAACACTCCCCATGACTAAGAGTCTATATTATCTTCAATATTGAATTCAACATGGATTAAGGATTAAACCAAGGGTTGTTATCTAGGGAAAAAGTTTAACTCTTAACATGATTTTTTCATTTTATTTCCTCTAATATATAATTAAAATATTCAATAAAAAAGACCATATAATAATATAGGTATCTTATATATTATTAAAATTTATTATTTTGGTGGTGCAACTCTTATTAATCTCCTTTCTATCCAATGTTAAATGAAAACTTCACTCGTGCGTAGGTGCAACCTACCATCTTTGTGATGTGGTGTATCTCAAGTTTCATTAATAAATTACATAAATGATGTTGAATATTGATATATTGAACATATATGATACATATTACATTATTATTACTTTGTAAATATATGATATCTTTTACCTTCTTACCCTTTCAACTGTTAAAAATTGATAACAACACTCGTGCATATGGGTAGACTACAACCTCCAAGAAGACGTGTGATTCATTTTTCATGTCCACCTTGAAGGATGTTTATAAATATGTATTTAATGATTATATATTATATTTATATGATTTCTAAGATTTTAATATGATGTAGCCATAAGAAATATTCAAGTACCAAAACTATATAACTAAAAATTAAATTAAAAATTAAATAGTTAACCCTAATAAAAGATGATTTTAATAATGAAAAATTAATAAATAGGCATTAAAAAGATTTAATTGAATCATATATGATTTTATAAATATATTTATGGTTATATTATATAGTTATAATAAATTTTAATCTATTATATAGTAGTATAAAATCAATTATGAGTCATGTTGTGCCAAAGGTAAGGTTGGATTTAACATTCTCACCATTATTAATGATTTTTTGTTTTTAAGTTTAATTTTGGGGAATTATATGATATTTATACCAAAAAACACATATAATTTATTATCAACTATTAATTTATAAAAATTACACATTTTTTATTCGTTTTCCTTTCTCTATGTACTAAAATTTCCATAAGAATGTTTTAAGGAAAACTCACTTTGGTTTCCTATTCGGTCCGAAATATTTTATTAGATGATTATATTTATTAATTGTTTTGTTTTTAATATTATTAAATTATTTATTAATGTTATATTTATCCATTTTTGACTTTATATAACTTTTATAAAAGGAATCTTTTAATTTTCCAAATGAGTAACTTTTTATTAAAGGTGTGGAAAGAACCCTTTTGTTAATGCTTACTACATGAATGGATTTTACCACCATAATGACAATTGTTTTACTGGAATCCTAATTCACATATTTACATGGTTCTTTTTAATGATATTTTTTCCATAATATTCTATAAATTTTTATTTTCTAAAAAAGATATTTTAAATTAAAAAGGAAATTTTCCACGATAAATGTTTTGGTGATATTTAAAAGTATCTTAAAAATTGTAAACATAATTTAATGAATTTTATGATTAAAAAAGAATTTATTAAAATGGTAACATACTCCATATTTATATAGATTAATTTGTATCACTTCAACTGGGGAATTTATTTGGATTTCATTTGATAGTTCTTCCAAAAAAGGTAGATATTGGATATTAAGGCTTATTAAATAAGTTGAATTATTAATTTATATAATGAATTATTTTGGAAAAATTAAGAGATTGGTGGGGTCAAAAATATCATATCCCCTTGATGCATTTTTATGTAAAATTATATTAAATATGTTCAGTATTTGGCATATTCCTTTCCCATTTATGTATGATGTCTTGGAATGGGCATCAATGGTATGTTTCAAATGTATGAAATTAAGTATTCCATCATTATAAAATTAGTTATTGATTTACATGGAACTATTTTAGTAGTTATAATATCCATGGATACATTTCAAAATCATATTATTATTTATATTTAAATATTTGATCATTATTTAATTCTAACATATTATTCATGTCACACTAATTCTATGATAGATTCCACTGTACACATTCCCATACAGAGCAATTAATAACACCCTTTTATATAGTTTCCTTTTTGTTAATATTTTAATAAGTATACTATGATTGATATGAAAGTATATTCTAGAGGGAATTATAATGTTCTCAAAGAAAATACAATGTTATATTTTATGTTTTCAAATATAACATGAAATTCAATAGTGTATGAATTTTTACAAGAATAGTAAACTATTTAATAACCCTGGATGCGATGCCAGGTATCAAGTTTTAAATTAATAAATTTAAAACCAGATACAGGATACCAGGTTTTAGTTTTTTATAGTTTTTATAGAAGTTTTAGTATAAAACATATAAACTAAATTTTATAAAACATTTATTAGAAAATATAATCCTATGATAGAAAATTGGGATGAGTCTAAGAAGATGAGGATATAATGAATTTTAAGGTAGAGAATTTATTGATTCATAGTAAGTAAATCCATATCATGATTCCAAAAAATTTCATAGAATTTAAAAAGATTATCCTTTGTGTAAAAACTCTTAATTTGGTAGATTGGGTATCAAATAAATTGTCATGTGTTTAAGATGAGTGGTCCTATGACAAAAAAACTAGATATAAAATTCTATGAGATATATTTTGGTTGATTCACTCGATCATTAGAAAATATTACAAAATATTTGAAATTATTTTTAGGATTATAACATATACCCAATGATACAATTCTTACAATTATGAGATTATCTGTGAAAAAAATTTTATTTTGTGCTATGTGGTTCATCGATTTCAAAATAATAAATTATGATTTATAATTTACAATGTAATGAAATGATATATTGTCTTCCATTACTTATAATTGGTTCTTAATGGAAGGAAGGATAATTGTATCAATACATAGAAAAAAGTATAGAGATTTTCCCTAAAAAGAGGTCAATGAAGTCAATGATACTGGTATTGGAGCTGAAAAGACCATGAATATATTGTGAAATTCAACTTAGCTAATGATTAATATCATCACCCATATTGATTTTCCTATTTATCCGAAACATTAGGTAATAAATTTATACTATTTTATAATACAAAAACCTATATTATTCAATTAAAAAACAAATCAATTAGTTTATTATCAATGGATAAGTTGTTTAGAGAAGATATTTATCATTTTGGGAAGTAATGAAATAGAGAAAGTTGTAAATAAATTTTATCATTTCATGGTATATGAAGATCTATAGTGGTCATTGATTAAAAAAAATATGGTTGAGGAAGAAATAGAGAGAATAAAGTGGAAGGAATTTATATTACTTTTCTCTAAGAAATATTTTCCTTGTGAGTAATAGGAGGATATCAAGAGAAAATTGATGATTATAAGACAAAATACTATGGAAAATATTCCCAAGTATGAAAATAATTATATAATGTTAGTGAGACTTTTTATAGACTATATATGTAATAAAAACTGTATAATTGGTCATTTAGGGTATATGATAAATCCAAGTTAATAAAGTGATTAAATCTCCCAAAAGGTCTCATCATATGAGGATATAGTGTCATGTTTATAATGATAGAGAAAGAAATTTCCATCTCTAATGACATTAAAGGGATGAAAAAAATGGATTGGTGCGAACCTCATAAAGTAAAAATTTTATTAGGAGAAGAAGAGGAGAGGTAATTTTCAATATCTAATACCTTTGGAATGAAAATATACGATTAATTATTTAAGGGAATAATAGTTTGTTTTATGTGTGGAGAGAATTTCCATTATTCCCATGAATTCATGGGTATGGGAGAAGCCATAAATATGTAGTTCTATAACTACAAGTAGATAAGGCACTATTCTAACCAATTCCCAAAACATCTAGGTAAATAACCATAGAGTAAGAAAAGGGGAAATGGGTAAGGTTGGGTAATTCTTAAAAATAATTTTTATGTTCCCACTGATGTGTTGGATGATACATTGATCCTAAATTTAAATTTAGATAATTATTTATTTGATTCTAGATCCGATCACTCTTTTATAAATTCTATTTTTTGAGGAAAATAATGTTTTCTGTAGAACATTATTAACAGAATTATCAATATAATAAACTATTGGAAATTTTATTACAACAATTATATGTAAGAAAATCCCCCTTATGATGCATATATATACCCTATTAAAATTTTTGATTATTATACCTATTATTAAATTTTATATAATCACTATTTGTATTGGATTTTAGAGTATAATACAAATAATATTTTTCCAAGAAATGTATATAATAATTTGTGATAGATATATTGAATTTATTTCCTTTAAAATAGAGCCTTTATCTTCTGAATTATACCTAGATCCACCCCCAGTAGCTCTCCATTAGGATATTTTTGGAGAAGAAGTTATGTTAATATATATATTGGAAATTTTAACCTATGATATAATATGTTCTTATTGTGAAATAATATATAAATGTGTTTCCTAAATAATTATTAGGACATCCAACAAAGAAAGAAGTATAGTTTTCTATTTAACTCATACTTGACATGAATATTATATCTAAGTCTCACTACAAAATTTCCATTGTGGAGTTAAAGAAACAATGATAATAGTTTTGTGAAGGTTTTTAATTTACCAAAGTGTTTTATCTTTGGGAGCTCCTATTCTGTTATTGAAAAATATGGATGGTAATATGAGGGTATGAATTGATTATAAGGATATAATTTCCATTTATACAATGAAAAAATTTATTCCACCTCAAATTTGTGACTTTTCTTATCATATTATAGTATATTATTAGTTTTAAAATTTTGATCTTTGTTTTAGGTATAATGAATTATGAGTAAAGAAGGAATCTATTGAAAAGAAATAATTTCATTAGAAATTTGGGCATTATGAATTTACAATAATGCACTTTGTATTGAATAACTCACCAAATGTGTATATAGATTTGATTAAAATAGCACTCATGGAATATTTTAATAATTTCACTAGGGTATTTATTGATTATAACTTGGTATAATCAAAAATGTATGAAGAGAATAAGAGTAATTTATGAATCGTTACTGATACTCTTAGTGAAAAAGAGTTTTTAGTGAAATTAGGGGCGTGTGATTTCTTATTTTAGGATAGTTATTTTATTGGGAATATTTTTATTAATGATTGAATATTAGTTGAGACATAAAAGGAAAAGATAGTTAAAAAATGCAATACTCCATTAAAAATAATTGAGGTACACAATTTACTTGGATTTTTAATAATTATCATTGTTTTTTAATATTTACAAAATATGAAACCCGTTATCAAAGTTAAAATGTAAATTAGTTATGTTCATATGTATAGAGGAATGTAAATATTGTTTTGAGGAGTTAAATAGGAGGTTGATCAAATCATTAGTGTTGTAATTTCTATCATTAGGTGAACAATTATTGATATATAGTGACACATCAAATAATAGTTTTGGTTGTGTTTGTATATTGAATTATTGTGTAATTTATTTTTAATTAATATTGTTAAATATCTATTAATAGAACTACCTAAGAAATTATCATGAGACAGAAGACAAAAAAATTTCATTAATGAAATGGATGAATTATCTCTATGTTGAAATATTTGGAATATATTTGGTTCTGAAGATCATGAAATAAATATTTTAAAAGAAGGGAACAACAAGAGGCAAAGGATAAGGATAGAGTTACCAAAGGATTATTATTTCTTAATAAACTACCACCCTAGGAAGCATAATAAGGAAGATTATGGATTAAGTAGATAATATCATTGAATTATAATTAAAACGAGGATAAAAAATGATTCAATATTTGAGGTCATAGTGAATTTTTTATATGATAATTATTTGGAAAGGGAAAATATCATTCATTTTCCCTATGATTTCCAAAATATCCTTAATAGTAATAATAAAACGTATCCTACTTGATAATGAGAATAGTTTAAATAAAATCGAATCCATGTGTGAGAGAAAGTTGGTACACATCATCTATGATGATTTATATTTAAATTTAAAAACAATCTACATGTTTCATTCATTTATGTGACGAAAGGTGAATTAGTAGAGGATACTCATATTTCAAATTTCCTTATAAAACATGGTAGAATAAAATGTATCAAGATTGAAATAACATTTTTATAGAGAGAATATGAAATGAAAAATTGAAAACTATGTATTAAGATTCATATTTTTCCAATAGGTAACAGCTGAATGGAAAAATTTTAATGGAGTCCTATAACTTCTACATATTCCTATGTTCAAATTAGATGATATTACCAAATACATTATCAATAATTTTTTTAAAAATTATAGAATTAATTATTACATATGGTATAATTTTTAACACCTTACCATGTCCACAAATTTCTTCTCTATAAGGTAATATATTCCTCTTTTGCACCTTGAAATGATCTATACACATTAATTTTTTTGACTTCAAATTGAATCACTTTCAATTGTATCAGATTACAATCCATTCTTTACATATAAATTCTTGAATAGTCTACAAAATTATCCTGACATCGATCTTTGTTTGAGAACATCCAATAATACTTAGACTAATGGACAATTAAAAATAATTATTCAAAAATTAGAAGACTTTTTGTGGTCCGGTTCAGATGGAATTCAAAGGTATGTGGGATCAATATTGACCTTTGGTAGAATTTTCGTATAAAAATTACTTACATTAAATAATTTAAATGGATAAATATGATAATTGAACTATAAAATATTCCATAATATATCTTTTGGGGATGATTTTATTGAAATTAATCTTAATGGAATTGTGGATAAAACTACCAAAGTGAAGTCTACTCAGAACCATATTATGATGAAGGAGATTTGAATGAATTTCCATGATAATCACTAAATAAATGATGTGTAATTTGAATAGTGTAATCATGTTTTCATGAAATTATATCCATGTAAGGGTGTTATAAGATTTATAAATAAAGGTAAATAATGTCCTACCTACATCAATCCTTTTGAAATCCTATAATGAATTCTAGTTGTGGCTTACTGTTTTGAAATACCCTAGAGACTCTTTAATGTTAATGAAGTGTTCCTTATCTATTTGTAAATAAAGTAAATTTCAAAACAAAAACATGTTATAATTTACTATGAAATATAATTGGATCATGATTTACCTTACTATAAAGATCCTGTCAATATTAATTACACTAGAGAACATTTGTTGACAAATGAAATGAATCGACTACTAAAGGTACTTTTCAGAAATAAAATAATTAAAGAATAAATATGAGAACCTGAAAAAGTTATGATTATGAACTACCAACATCTGTTTATGAGGAAATATTTTGAACTTTTTTAATAAGAACTTTTTTATGTAGGGAAGATTGTAACACTTGAGATTCAATTAATTCATGATTTTCTTTCTAGAGAAATAATTGCATAATAAAAATTAATTTACTCATGACAGTGATTAAAATTGAAATTCCAAGTTTTTTTGAAGTATAATTTTCTAAAAACTAATTATATTTCTTAATTAATCAGGTAAAAATTATATTATTCTGACTTGGTGAAATTAATCATATTTTTTTTTATTTTTTTGGTGAATAGTAAAAAATAACGATTCTACAAAATCTTTTACTTTTAAAACAGATTATATAAAATTAAATTGATTTTTTACAAAAAAAATGTTTCTAGAGATGATATATGTTTTAAAAATATTATAATTAAAATAAAAATATTAAATTTAATATAAAAATAAATTATTATCATTTTAGAAATATAACTGTTTTTTTGTTCAAAAAATTGTTTTTTATTTATTTATCTTTGTTAATTATATAAAAGGTTAATTTAAGTTTTAATTTTCTTTTAAAAGAAAATTAGTCTCATTTTATATAATATAAATATTTTAATTCAATTGGAATACATATTATACTTTATTTTTCTATATAATTATTATTAATACTTAAACAAATCATTTTTCAAAAAATGGGTTTCTTTACATTTTGAACACTTATATTAGAATTAATTTATTCAAATTCAATAAATATAATATTTTAAAATTTATTCTATATTTGGCTTCAATATAATTTAAAATAGGAAATAATTTAAATTTTTTTTTATAATGAATAGTAACCATGAATACTATTTACCACCTCGATTATGAGAAAAATGGGAAAAATGGGTTAAACATAAAGGGATATGGATTCGTGATAACAAAAAACACTTTAATAAAACTAATTGGTTGGTTTTATTTATACCTTGACCTTATAATATTGAAATATATGAAATTTTTAATGTATTTATGAATAAAATAACTTATTGATACTAAAATCATTTTAGTAATTTAAATTGTGTCATTTCTATCAGATATAATAGGGCGAAAGTTCTACGATCTTCTTCAAAAAATATTTAGCTTCTTATCTAGACCATTACTAACCAAAATCTTTTAATAAACATAATTCACATTATCTTGTGGATTTTTTTTATCAAAGGACCAACCTAGAAGTATTACTTTGTAAGAAAAAGTTGGTTTTTAGAAGAAGAGGTATAACTCTAAACCATGTGTTTTAATTTAATTTCCCATTCCAACTCCTCCAAATATTATATAACCATGAACATATTAAAACATTAGTACCATACATATAATAAAATTTTAATTTTATGGTTTCAGAACCCTTATTCATATCTTTTACATCATATGGAAAATAAAAATATCACATGTGCTTATGTCCGACCTAACATCTAAATGTAGCAGTGGATTTCATTTTACATAACAAAATTACATA
Source organism: Viscum album (assembly GCA_963277665.1). Taxonomy (NCBI): domain Eukaryota; kingdom Viridiplantae; phylum Streptophyta; class Magnoliopsida; order Santalales; family Viscaceae; genus Viscum; species Viscum album. The sequence continues at coordinate 1,140,349,199 of OY728157.1, read as the reverse complement.
GATGGTTATAAATATAATACTAATGAATATAAATTATATTTAATAAATAATTATTATTATCTTAATATAATATATCATTTACCTTCTTACCCTTCCAGCTATTAAAAAAATAAAAACATCACCCATGCATACATGTAGACTATCATCTCTATGAAGCAATGTGATTTGTTTTTCATGTATTCCATTAAAGGATGATTCTAAAAATATTGCTAAATATTTAAAATTATATTCATATCATCATTAAAATTATGTATATGATGGAACCATGATCCAGATACAATGAAAAAAATTATGAAACAAAACATAGATGAAATATGAAATAGTTAACACTTAGAAACATGGATTATAAAAAATAATTATTTATAATCAGTTATTGAAATACTATATGTGTATCATATATAATATTATAAGAATGTATATTTTTGGATATATACTTAAAATAAATTTAAATTATAGAGAACCAACATAGAAAACCTCTACAATTCACCCATGAAGGACCTCCATAAGGTGATAATCATCAATGTAATCAAACAAATATAATATATAAATAGAACAATGAAAAAAATATATAATATAGAATAACAAAGTATATATATCCCTAAGTCATATAATGTAGAACCAAAGGGATTAAAATAAAATTGAAACAATAAAATCCAAAAAAAAAATCACTATTCAACCATCTGTCACCACCAAATTGACCCACATTGAGGGAATCGATAACAATGAAATGATGAAGAACTACTAGACACACTTTCCATTATGTGAGTAATAAAATGTCACATCTATAATGTAAAAAGTTAACAATTAGGTCATGATCATAAATACTAATATCATTTCACCAAATAATTTACTAAAAGTATATTATCAAGAAAAACATTAGTTCTATATTTAAAATAAAACTAGTTTATAAAGAATTTACATAAGATAAAATATTTTTATAAAAACATCATTTGTAATTTCATAAAATCATTTCATATTCCTAAAATAAGGAATATTATAATTTTATATAAGAAATCATGTTAGAGTAAGAAAAATCATACATGGACACACCATAAAATAAATATGTGAGTAATCCAACCATGAAATAAATCAACATGTGTAATACCATGCGTAAATAACAAGTCACATGATCCTAGATCCAAAATATATAAATATATACAAAAAAATAAAAATATATCACTAATAAAATTATAAATTAAATGAAAAAAATATTGAATCCAGTCATAGTCTATCGATATCAACACCTATAACATCCCGAACCTAGAATCCTTGAGTCGGTGCCTTACTTTATTACATTGGTTTGATTACAAGGAATCAAATCCTGAAGGACCATTCAGTTTAGTAGTTTTGTAAAACTATATTACATACATGATGCCCCTATAACATTGGTAGATAGAAAATAAAATATGGTACATAATAAAAATAAATGAACAACATCATTGGAATCTTATTCAATGATTTTTTCTTCTTCACCTGGTGAAGGGAAACAAAATAAGGGAGAGTTGAAATAAACAGTAAGGTAAAGTACAAAATAATATGAAATTAATCATTGAGAACTAATAAATATGTAAGGGTAAATAACTAATAACATATTCCATTTATATAACTAGACAAAGAAAAATCAACATGTAAAGGTATGTAATTAAATTAAAAGAAATTTAATCACTAATATGAGAATGAACTACATCCATAGATAATGTCCAAGAAAAAAACTAATGGATAAATAATAACTAAATTTTAATGATGGAAATTCTTAATTATCAGATTCTATGTTTTCTTGGTACATGGTACCTTTACCATCAAGTCATTTAATATGGTAGTTTATAACATTTTAGGTAAAAACCCATCCAATTGGCCAAATTATTTGTCTTATGACACTACCGAGGCATCAAGGGTTATCTATAAATGGAAAAAAACCATGTCATTAATTTCAAAATTATTCCTCACATATAAAATAATCTATTTAATCTATTAATATTTTTCCTTATCAAATATTTGTTTTGAGTAAAATATATAGATTTACCAATATTTCCCTAGTTAGTCAAATAACAGTCAAGTGAACACCCAATGTAAAAATAAAATACATTTTTGAAATAATTATAATATTATAATAATAGTATGAATATCTAAAAGAAATTTTATTTCCAGTGTAAAATTTTCATAAGGAAGTTATTTTTTAAAGAGAATGTTAACAATCATTAAAGAATGCGAGATTGTAAAGATAAATTTTAACACTTGGTAATTTTCAAGTCAAAACAATTTCGGTGAGATAATTCAAAGTAAAAAATTAAACAAAATTAATATAAAAGGATTAATGACATTATATTTTTAAATGGTCACTATATATACCACACAATATAAGTTAGTTGTGAATACTACATAAATCTCACAAATGTAAAAAGTGAGATGAAAATCCCTTACATGTCATATCCTTTTGTGGGGAAATCCTTTAACCTCTATTATAATAAATTTAATAAAGTTAATAACTTATTATAGAAAAAAATTAATATTATTTATATTATATAATATATTTCTATAATATCTTATTATCCATTTGTTAACAATATTTCATTAGTTTCACTATTTCAGTTATTAATTTCCTTGTTTTTCAAGTATGTTTTGACGCATTACTTGTTGTTACTATTAATTAGATAATTATTTAATCATATATATAATGTAAAAAAATATTTATGTATCATAAATGTTCATTATATATGTACTTTAATAATCTATAAAAATTTGATATAGGAAATGAAATGCATTGTTCATGGAGACGGTAGATCGTATGTATTGCATTTCTTTTTCATATTATAAGTATAAAAATTAAATGATATATACATTTATGATAATTATAGTATCATATATATTTCATATATTTCATATATTTTTATTAAATACATCATCAATACAATCCTTGTACAACGTGAATGAATCACATCACTTTGAGGAGGCGGTAGTCCACACATCCATAAACTATGTTATCGTATCCCCACAAAATAAAACAAATGACGGTATATGTTTTATAATGACTAAATAAAAATAGATAAATTACTAAAATAATTTATATATTAAAAATTAAAAAAATATAATTATATGAAACCTTTACAGGTGTTAATGTAAGAATGAATGATATCAGTTTGTGAGGCGGTCCTCTGCCGTACACACGAACGATGATTGAATATCACATTTGATGGATGTGTGTGAAACTGTAGGTAGAAATAATATAATAAAAATTATAATTATATTTAATATAATTAATTTATTATATAAGAAATATATAAAAATAATTGAACATGTGTAGAGGTAAATGAAATAAAAAGTGATCGTTGAAGAAAGTTACCTCATATTCTGGTAACTCCTTTTGGTTTATACAAAACGGCTTGCTTGGTTTTATTTAAGAAAAAAATTGAGAATTATAGGATAATGGGAGGTATTTTTAGATCTTATTTTGGATGTTTTTGGGAAATAAAAATTTCTTTAGAGGAGTGAATAAGTGAGAGGGTTGAGTACTTTTTTATAATGGAGGAGTAGTGGAATTCTTTTATATTTTTAAAAGGGAATGGCTCCCATGTTTTTTTTCATTTCACGTGGATCCTATAATGAAAAAAATTAGATACAATGATATATAAAGTATAAAAATGTCTATATAATGTATTTTTAACATTTTTATTGGTAATTTAGGCTCTTAAATTTAAGGTTTAGTCCCATGTAAAGTATAATTTGACCATAATCACTATAATTAATTTTGACTACATTCACTAATATTTTTGGTAAAAAACTAAGTTTAACTTATTTTAAATTGTAAATTATTATAAATACAAATATTTAATCCATTTTACTAATTATAATCACATATGTGTTATAAATGAATTTACAATTAATCCCGTAGATGGGAGGACCAACCAGGTTTTTAAAGTGAAATTTTTCAAATGTTTGGTATGTTTTTACATCCAATTTCAAGGTAAAATTAATTAAAATGAAATAAATTGGATTAATTTATTTATTATTGACATAATTTCTCTTAATAAAATTAAAAAAATAATTTAAACCAGTAAATTATTGAGATGAAAAGTCAGTTTCAATTAAAATACATTATTTTCTCCATTCATCCAAAAAATGAAAGTTCTCAGAAAAATACCAATAATTCACCATATCATAATTTTGAAATTAAAAAATAAATGTTATGATTATTTTTAAAAATAAAATTTATTCAAGTTTAAAATTTTATATTTAAAATAGGTTCTCTATTAAAATGTGGGAAAATTACCTTTAGAAAAATATAAGTTTTTTATGTGTAAAATTGGGTTTGTTCTTATATTATGCCAATTAAACACATTGCATGAATACACATTTTTTATTGAATATATAATATACATTTTATTAAAATCATAAAATAATAATAGTTAAATTATTTTTTTCAAATAAAATTCCATTGTGAGTATAAAAATAGTTATTATTAATTATTCCCTTTATATTAAATTGGTTTATATATTCCTTTGTAATTAGTTTATAACCAATGAATTAGATCATATATTTTCATAAGTTTCACATTACTATTCAAAACTACCAAATTAAATTCTAGTTTATATCTTATTATATTAAACAATTAAATTTTAATAATATATTGTTGCTCTGTAAAAGTACGCCTTATGTGTAACACACGACTTTGATGAAAGTTTTTGTTTGATATAAAATAATATAACCTTGGTGTTTCATGTTGATAATGATAATAATTCTATTCACGTAAATTATCATTGTTTTTTATACCATAATATTAACCTAGTGTGGCATATAAAAAATGCTATCAAAATAGTTAAATTTTTTCTAAAAGGAAAATATTATAAAGACTTGGGGTGTTACATTCTCCCCACCTCAATTAAATTGATTCCTTGAGATTTAAAATAGATATCACTAATGAATAGTTTGATATTTGAAAATACTAAGGTTGAAAACCCAACATCATAAATAGGTTTCATAACACATATTTTTACGAAGAAGGAAAGGGAAATATGAAGGTCACTAGAAAACTAGTCTTTAGAATATGAGAAGATTAGGGAAAACAGGGATAAGGAAGATAAATATAACTAACAATTTTTTATGGAGATTGATAGAGAAAATTTTCTTGAGAATGTTTTTTACCACAAAATAATAATTCAGGGTTTTGAGTAAAGGACATTGATATCATAAAAAATTATGATAATAGGACAACATTTTTGTTTCAAGACCATCATTCATAGAGTGGAGGAATTCTTTCACTCTCTAAAAATATAATTATATATACATTAATATTTCATAAACACAATATTATCCCTTGGTTGTGTGTTGAAACATTTCACCTTCATTTATTTGCACCAGTTTGATCAAATGGTTAAGTAATACATTAACCTCTAAAATCTCCTCCAAATATCAACTTAAACCATTTCATAAATGGTCAAACATTAAAAACATTATGATCCGACACATTAGAATCATTTACATGGAAGTTATAAGTATAAAATTTACTTTAACCATATAAATCATGAATTTATATATCATTATTATCTCAAAATTAGGAACATGTTATGTTTTATCTTTCCCACAACCATGTATTTCCCAAAAAGTATAACTTAGTACTAAATCAATTTTATTGGTACCATTAAAAATATGATCTTAAATCCTAAATGAAAAAGTACTGAAGTACAATCCTCATATATTTAATACATCATATGATGAGTAAATTAATAATAAAATACCTTTACAGAACATTTATTAGATCAAAAAGCCATATCACATTAATTAATCCACTTGGGTTGTTCTAATAACATATGCTTCACCTTGATCCCTTAGAATCTTATAAGGTACATCCCATGGATGATCAGGGAATTCATTTTCGTTTTTCCCCATATCCTTATAGTTTAACTACTCAATATAGGTTTTTTTACTTCTTTCCATTTAATCATTTTTCCTGGTGACCCTTTTCTCCATAATTATAACAAACTCCCAATATGTTCAATCATATACTAGGGTGATTATTTCCATATTTATCACATGTGGAACAATATTTCTTTCCCTTATTACCTTTATCAGTTATTTGATATTATTTTATTTATTCTTTTTATTACCTTTGAATCCATAAGTCTTTCAGAATTCATTCATTTTCATTATATCATAAAACTATTTCATCCTATGAAGAAGAATATTTAGAAACTAGAGCACTTAAGATATTGGGATTTAGACCTTCAAAGGAGTAGTCAATCATATACTTCATGTTTTGTATATAATCCCTAACATACCTGGATAACCATATAAATATATATTCATAATCCACAACACTTTCTTCCTCCCATTTCTTTAAACTAATGAACTTTTTCTTCATCCTAATTTGTTTTTCATGAGGAAAATATTTTTCAAAAAACATTTTCTTATAAGTTTTCCAATCTATTATTTCTATTTCATCTTCCTCCTTAGTATTCTAGATCAATGACCACGATTGATCACAATATCTAATAAGATAGTACACTCCAATTATAACCTTTTCCTTTTCACCACATCCCAAATCAATAAATATCTTTTCCAAAGACTTAATCCATTTATCATCTTCCATTGGAGTAGTAGTCCCACTAAATTATAGGGGCCTCTATCACATAATGTGATCCAACATCATAAAATATCATTCTATAATAGTTTTATCCATTCAATAAAGGTTATATGTAATAACATGATTAAGATACCCTAATATATCCATAAATCAACCTTTTTTAATAACCGTTATATCATATTTATGATCTAAGAAACCTCTATATTGGCCAAGAGTATTGACACCATCATTCATTCTAAGATCTATTTCTAAACCATGGAATATAAAAGATTATATAATAAAATTTTTAACATGATTTATAATCCCAAAATTATAGAAATACATAATATAAATTAAAATAATTCTGTGTATCTTATATTGAAATCATAAATACAGTTTCTTTGGATATATATTTAATTTCAAATCATTCATAATTATTTTCAAGAAAACATGAATTATCTTCAGTGTATCTCCCAAGAGTGTCAAACTAGGTGTGCAGTAAAGATAATATTCATGTATCAACTTATTCTTAAGTTAGGGCTGACACACCTTTTTCGAATTGTCACCCCATAGGTACATCAGTTCAAGATACACAACCTGTTGTAGGATCCATATAGGGTTATTTTTCCAGAAAGAACCACATAATCACTAACTTATTAATATTATGAAATTTTCTTATATAATTTTCCTCAAGGGATATGTTAGGGATTTGTTCCCTAATATATATTTTGTAAGTATAGTTTCCATGTTTTATACTAAACTTACACTTATTCCAACTATAACACCCCAACCATAGAAGCTCAAAGTTATTCCATTACTTTATTACATTAGCATGATTATATGTAATAAAATTATGATGGACCAATAAGTTTTGAAATTTTAGAAAACATAATTACATAAATAATACCCATATTACATTGGGAAATAAAAAATAAAACATGATACATAATAAAACAAAATTAATAGCATCCTTGAAATCTTATTCAATTATTTCATCTTCATAACTTGGGGAAAGGAAACAAAATAATAGTGATCTAAAATGACCATTTAGTATAAGTACATAAGATAAAATAACAAATCAATGAGAATAAATCAACATTGAAAGGTAAATAACTGAGCACACAATCTATTTATATAACTAGATAAGGAAAAATCTAAATGGGAATGTAAGTAACTGCCATTTAGTTAATAAATTGTGAATGAACCACATCAATAGATAATATCAAAGAAAAATATCATTAATTAATAATAATTAAATCTTTATGATGGTAATTTTTAATTATTGGACACCATATTTCTGAGGTACATCGTGCCTTTACAATAAATACCATTTATAAGATAGTTTATAAAATATCATGTAAAAACCTAAATAATTAGCCGAATGATTTTCCCATGAGTCTACTAATGCATCGAAGGGATATTGATAACCAGGACCCAATAGATTTATACCAACCAAAATCATTTATAATATATTAAATAATTGATTTAATTCATGAACTGTTCACCTTATCAAATATCTGTGTTAAGTAAAATAAACAGATTTCCCAATATTTCCCCACATAATAAAACAAATTTCAAGTATAGACCATAATGAAAAATAATATAAGTGTTAGAAAATAATTATTATCATATCAGAAGAGTATAGATATCAATAATAAATGCAATTTTCAATGTAAAATTGTCATAAGGAATTGGTGGTTTCAATATAATGTTAACAATCACAAAAGAAAATGATACTAAAAAGGTAACTTTTACCACTTAGAAATATTCAAGTCAAAAACCTTTTGATGAGGGAATTAAATTAAAAATTTAAATAAGATGAAAATAAAATTATCCATGATATAATATATCAAAATTATAAGTATATAGGCCACAAAAAATTTAGTATGGGGTGAATATGACATTCATTATACAAATGTAAAAGCTCAGATGAAAATGTCTAACCTTGCATTTCCTTTTGGGTGAAAATCCTTTAAACTAATGAATAACTATTTAAAATATGATAATAAATTATAATAGAGATATATTAATATTTATGAAATCATATAGGATCTTTTTATAATATCTTACTATGTGTTTTTTAATAGTTTTAAATCATTTTTACTATTTTGGGTGTCAATTGCCAAGTTTTTTGAGTATGTTTCCACTTTTTAGTTGACGTTCCATTCAATTAGATCCTAAAATAATAATCTAAATAATGTAAAACATGTTTTAAATAATATATATTCATTATAAATTTATTTAGAATAATACAAAATATTTTGAAATAGGAAATTAAATGCACCATTCATAGAAACGGCAGGCTATGCGTATGCATGAATGCCACATCCATTACTTTTTCATATTAACATAAGACAAATTTAATTATATTAATGTATATTATAATTAAAATTTAAAATTTATGTAATATATAAAACATATTTTTTTAAATCATCCATAATACACTCCATTTATAGCATGAATGAATCACATCACATTGAGGATGTAGTAGTCCAAACGTCCACAAACGATGCTACAGTTTCCCAAAAAATGGAACGCATAAAGAATGCACTATATAATAATTTAAGAAGTATAAATAAATTAAAAATATAATATATAAAAATTATAAACTATACATAAATCATTATTTCATACCATGAAATGTGATAATGGAAGAATGAACGACATCAGTTCAGAAGGTTGTATTCCACTATACGCATGAATGATGATTGTGTGTCCCATTTTATGGATTTGTGTGAATGTTTAGGAAGATATATTAGAATAATAAATATTTTTATTTTTAATATAATTAGGCTATTATATAAGAATGATATAAAAATAATTTAAGGGGTGTAGATGTAAATTAAAGATAAATTTATTATTGAAGAAGTTTACATCTTATTCGGGTAACTCTATTTGGTTTATACAAAAGGAATCCTGGGTTTAATTTATGCCCAAGGTGATGATTCTAGGACAGGGAGATGTATATTGGGAGATTAATTTTATAGTTTTATATTGAGGAAAAGGGGTTGAGATGTGTGAATAAGTGGGAGGTGTGTGTGTATTTTTATAGTGGAGGAGTAGTGGTATTCTTTTAAATTCTAGAAAAGGTAATTCCAAACAAATTTTCCCTATAAAGAGGTACCAATAATAAAAGAAATTAAATAAAAGGAATTATAAGGTATAAATAGGGATATAAATATATTTTTTACATGTTTCTATGTCATTTTGTCCCTTAACATTAAATTTTAGTCCCTTGTGAAGATTACATTTACCATAAACATTGTAATTAATTTAAACTTAATTCAATAATAGTTTTAGTAAAAAACTATGTTTAAATGTTTATAAAGTATAAATTAATATTATTCCAAATATGGAATCATTTTTTCTAAATTAAAATCAAAAAATTAGAATAAATTAATTTAAAATTAATCTGATAGACAGGACGAAAAAACATGTTTTTAAAAGTGAAAATGTTCAAAGGTTTCCTATGTTTTTATAGAAAATTTAAATTAAAAATTGATTATATTGAGAAAAATTAGATTAATTGATTTATATTTTATATAATTTTACTTTAAAACTAATTTAATATTTAATTTAAGCATATAAATTATTGAGATACAAGGATAATTTTCAATTAAAATATAATATTTATCACAATTGGATAAAAAATTAAACTTATCAGAAAAACCAAAAATTCACCCTAACCTAATTTTGAAAATAATATTTTCAAAAATAATTTTATATTTACATATAAAATTTATAAAAGATTAAAAATTTATATTTTAAATAGTTACACCATTAAAAGGCGACAAAATTGTCTTTAGAAAAATATAGGGTTTTATGTATAAAATTGGGTTTATTATAAATTTATTACTATCAAATCTATTGGATGAATATAAGAAAATATTTTATTGAATATATAATATATATATTTCACTAATGTAATTCATTAATAATAGTTAATTTAATTTATTTGGATAAAATTATTTTGTGAGCATAAAAATAGTTTTTATAAAAACATTCCCTCTTTATTCAATTGGTTCTTATATTAATTTCTAATTATCTTGTAACAAATGAAATAATCGATATATTTTCATAGGTTAGATAATAAATTTTAGAACATCCAACATAATTTATAGGTTATACTACATTATAATAAATAATGATATTTTAATGATATATTATTTTTCGGTAAAACTAGGGCTTGCGTGTAACATAATCTTTCGAAGAAATTCCTTTTTTTTATGTAACGTCATGTAACATTAGTGTTCCATGTAGAGAAAGTTAAAACTAAAGTTTTAATTATATTCTAAATGCTACTTGAATCATTATATTAACTTGGGGTTATGTATAATTCATGCTGGAAATAAAACAAAATTTATTCTAAAGGGAGAATATTTTAAGGTATTGGAGTGTTATAACACCTCTAGTGGTGTTCTACCCACACACTTACTAATGTGTCATGTCAATTTAATGATTCAACCACGGTTCTAATTATGATATGATCATAAAAAACCATTTGAATAACATGTAATTTATAAAAAATTATCAACATGATTCCTTGACGCATTTATGATTGAAAACCCATTTTAAATAAAAACATTCTCAAAGGAATTTCATCTACTCATAAGGTTTCCAAAACCAATTTTAAATCCAAATCACATTAAAACCTGTATTTCAAGAAGAAAATACTATTTTATATCAAATTTAACCATTTTATAAAGAACCAAATAATTTTTTATAAGAACGTTATAAATTTATGCGTTAGAACCTTTTTAAAGAGACACATACCAAATTATTAGAGTGGAACCACCAAGAATAAATCTCCCAAAATCCAAGGAAAATCAAAATCAAAGAGGGGATTAAATCCATTCAAATGGATATCTTGGGGGCCTAATGTTCTAGTTAGAAAATATGAATGAATACGAGGATTCAAGAGGAATAAATATATTTATAGGTAGTATTAATGTTATAAGACCATGCTGTTGCGACCCTACCATGCCGCAATAAACCTTAGCACACTTCCTTCTAAAAAAGTGAGTATAGGGTGCACCCAGATCCTATTTACTCTGGTTAAATCCATGATACAACCTTCCGTTCATTCCAAAACCCCTCCTTTGTTGAGTAAAGCACTATAATTGAAACCACCACTACACTATAAGGGTGTCGAAATAGGTATAATCAATAAAATGCATCACATTGAGACCCTACACCCCAAAAAATCCCACCACGCAATTATACTAAAATACTAGTAGAGGATAGGCCACAAACCCCCCACCACATTACAAAAATACCCCTAGAATGGGAGAGTAACTTGAATTAACACATATAACATTCCACACCACAACTGGCTCCCAACACCTCAATTAGCCACTCACCATGCCGAAGTCTCCACCCTTAGTGGAATTGCCCCATTTAAAACAAAAAAAGTCATAGAAAACATAGAATCACCTCTAAAACAAATTATACCAAAATTAATAACTCTAAAATATTAAAATAGAGTATACCAAATACCCATAGGATGTATAAATTATCCCCACAATAAAAGATTTATGGACCCCAATAGTGATCAAGGATAAGGTCTCACAAAAAGATAAGGCCACTACTTACTGAAAAATGATTCCTTCTCCCACATATTATGGTTATCCCATATTCACAACCACATTACATTTTAAAACTGAATCATTTTACCACATAATAACTTATCATACCAATCCATAATCTTAATTGGTCTCACAACCACAATGATGTTGGGATCAAGATCAACACCCTCCCATTAAAACACATGGGATGTGTTTGGTTGATACCTCCTTATGTGGGTAACATGAAACACATAATTAATGATAATTAGTAGAGATATAAATTCCAACTAATACACCACAATTCCAAGATACATTATGGTCTCAAAGGGATCCATGAACCTTGGTGCCAATATACCTTGCTTACCCAATCAATAGTGTCTTATGTGAGGAGTAACACAATGAATGAACCTATCACCAATGTCAAACTCTATCAAATAATTATGAATTTATATATATTATCTATGAGGAATATATTCCATGATAAATCTCTTATATAATAGCTTCACCTTTTTCCTTTATCTCCTAAACAAGGAGCATTTTACCCAAGGAAAACTCATTCAACTTTTCCCAATACGAGGGAGATCTATATGGTAGCCCATAAAAAGATTAAAAGGGTGAAATATTCATCAATGACTTATAACTGTTGTTATAATAACATTTGACTAGTGGAAGATAAATTTCTTAGGAACAACCAATGTCAATAACATATTATGGGATTAGATCCTCAAGAATGTTTCAATATATATCCATTTCGATATCCTTGTATGGATGATATTACATTATCAACATCAATTGGGATCCCATTATCTATGTAAAAAGTATCAAAAAACTAGATTTTAACCTTAGGTACAAATAAAATAATTGTATATAGAACCACATTATGTCTCATACCCTCTTGTACATACAAGTTTTTGAGTTATTACACATTTATCATCTCTTTGAAAGGTATGAAATGATATAATTTCATAAGTAGATAAATGATCACACTAATCTCATCCCTCCCACTAGTAGTCCCTAGAAAAATGATAATTATTTCTATGGAAATTTCATTCAAATTACATTCTATTATGGGTAAACGTTACAAAAAACCAAAATGTCTTTGCTGCTATACCATAATTATTTGAAAAATGTGGTACTGAAAAATTAAATCTTAATTGTCCACCTTGTACATAGCCACCAATAACAATGTCTCAAATCATGAAGCATCATGGTAGTACTAGGATGCATGAACCAATTAGACTATGGTCCACTGTCCCTTATCCCCAACCATAGAGATATTAGAATGACCAAATTGCTTTGGAAACACAAATAATGAATAGGAGATTGCGACCATTCATCTATAGAGTCCCCACAATTTTGGATTTTACTAATGAACTAGGAATCTATGTTTAACACTTAATCAAAACAAACCATTTTATTAAATTATTCCATCAACGAAGCTATGAAAACCTACCCACCATCTTTTTATACTTACAAGACCATTTTAATGAACAGACTCATTATATACCACCCCTCCATTAATTAATTTAAGGCTTGAGTTATAAATTTTATGCTCAATGCATAAAGAAACATGTTCCCTTTACTAAGAGTATAAGAAATTTCAAAATAAAATGTCCAAATATACTCATCCGAACATCTCTATTTGACGTTTATGTCCTACTGAGTAAAAATATACTTCATTATTTTATAGTAAGAATATACCATAAATCTATCCTTAGAAAGATAGTTCATCCACATTTTGTGAGCATGCATAACTGATCCCAACTCAATATCAAGGGTACATTAGTTATTATCATTAGGGTGTAACTAGAAAGAGCCATTTCCACCACCTCCATCCCCTACATTAAGACACAAACCAATCCCATACCTGAAGAATCACATGACACATAATATATTAAACCTGATACTAAGTGAATTATAATTAGATATTAAGTTTAACTTACATTTAATTCCTCAATATATCTACAATATTAAATATCCCACTCAAATTATACACCATTACGAGTCAAATCTATCTTTGGAGATTCATGTCTGGATAATTACTGTATAAAACGCCTGTAGAAACTAGCCAAACGTAAGAAAATATTGATATAAACTATATTTTTTTCCTATTCTCAATATATTACCATCTATACCATTTAGGGAATACTAAAAAACCTCTTAGATATAACATTTCCTAGAAAATTCCCTTCATGGATCCAAAATTCAAAATTGGAAGGATTCATATACAAGTGATGTACTTTCAAGATTATGAGGACAATATCTACGTGATCTGGGTGCTCCTCCTCTGACTTGAAGTACAAAAAAATATCATCCACAAACATGAATATTAATGCGTCCAAAAACTAATGAAATTTTTTGTTCATCAACACCATAAATATCAGAGGATAATTAGTGAGACCAAAAAACATAATCAGAAACTAAAAATTCTCATACCGTCTCATAAACACCATCATAAGTATATCCTCTTCTTGATATATCAACTGATGGTATATAGAGAATAGTTAAATATTATAAAACTAAAAATCTCCTCTGACTTGATCAAAGATATCATCAATTCATAGTATGTTATACTTTTTCTTAGTGGTCTCCCAATTTATCTTTTATTAATCAATGCAATATCTGAGGAATCCATAAGATTTCTTGGAAAAGTTAAGAATTGAATACCAAGGAGACATGATAACATGAAAAAATACCTTATCCTAAATGATTTAAAGCTATAATTTAAGATCCATCAACCTAGTTGTTACCATGTGATATGATATCCTAGAAATGGGACTAATATAATGAGGAATTCCAATAGTGAACTGAACCTCTCTCTGGGGGGGGGGGACCTAAAACAATCATCAAGAAATTATTCATGGTTTGACTTCTACACTACGAAAAGTGTTATACTCAAGATAGAGTCAATGAAATCATAGAATATCTAGGATAACTGGCATGAGGACATCCTAACATAAGGAACAACATTCCTTTTTCTCCATGATCTTGAATTTCGCCCACCTTAAAAGACACGAGAGACCCCACCAAAAGATGGGAACATTACTAGATGATGATAATTGTTGATTCAATCCTTTATGTATATCATCTAATATAATCCAATAATTAGGTTTAAGATATGAAGATCAAGATCCATGAAGTTAACACCACTTCATTATTGGTTATCATCGCCGGACACATGGGACATTTAAAACCATTCTCATACCACTTTACCAAAGGCATATAAAGATACAATAATAATGGAATAATAATGGAATGAAATACCAATACATCAACATAATTTTATAATATAAAATATTCAGTAACACTTGTCTCAAAATAATCTAATACCATACTGGAAGTAATAAACATTGTACCTACAATAGTTGATGGCCCTACCATAAATTCCTCAAAAAGATACTCCATTGCATAAAGACATCCATTCTCATCTCATCCTTGAGCCCTCATAACTATAGGAATGTCCCTTTGGACTAAATATAAGACATACCACCCTTTTTATCATCAAAATTAACCTAAAAAATTTTCGTGATAGTGGACCCAAACATAGTTCCTTGGAACATCCAACCAAAATTTATATGAGATGACATGATTATCCCTAAAGATAAAAAATATTGGGTAGTTCCATAAAATTAGTCTTAGTATCGTAATGTACCTAAAGTTCTAGTAAAGAACTTACAAATTTCATGATTATGTAACTAAAATGGTTCCTAATGTAATTATTTCACCGTTATGTTTCCTTTTCTGGATAGAAGATGCACATTGGATAACATCTGCAATAATCATAGAAACACTCAAATATGTTCTCTTAGCTATTTTTTCTTCTTACATAATATATTTATTCACTACCTAAATAAAATTAGGAATAAATAATTGAATTAGCATCAACTAAATATCAAACCTCAACCCCATCTTAAACTGGAATGATTATAGACAGTAAGTAGTACAATATTGAGTGATAAGTGTACTAACTCTTAAAAAGTCATGGAATACTCAAAAAAATATATGATCTCCCTTCAACAATGTCATAAATATACAATAAATTACCAAATTCAACATATTAGGATAAAATTATTGATGATTATTTTCATGAAATAATTCCTAGTGAGATCCTCATGCAACTTAGCATGCATGATTGAGTTCCACAATTTATTTTTTTTGGTTTCTCAACCATATAAAAGAAAAAACAAACCATACATCCCTGAAGTTTTCAGATTATGGAATATATTTTCAATCTACTCAATCCACTCCTTATTTTCCTATGTTCCTTTTTCTCCATGGAATATTGGTGGATTTTTCTTAGTAAATTCCATGACATGATCCACTACTAATCCAAAGTGTCTAATAACTACCTCAAATAGAGTCTGAATAGTGGGGAATATATATTCCACCAAAGATGGGTTCAATTGAAGATTCACCTATGGAACATGTTTCACTACTACCTGACTCTAATTCAGAAGATATCTTTTGGATGCATTTTCTCATTTATATATATGATAACAACTAATTATTTTGACTGAAAATTTCTAAATCGTAATACCAACTACAAGTATCCATATCAATGCCTTTAAAAAACAAGAATTTAAATAATTTATAAACACAATGAATGAAATAAAACACATTTAAATGGAATATTTCCATTGGAATAATCCTTGATTCTAGTTTATTTAGGTGACCAAATTGAAAAATCCTCATCCTTGGAAATAATTACCTACCAATTAAGGTAACTTGAGTCTAGAATTGAAAGTGAGCTGGCTAGGAAGCTTTTTGAACTTAGTACCCAAATTCTAATGGACCTAATTACTTTCTTCCAAAGACCCTGAACCAAACCTAGGCAGTTTCATAACACTTCATGTTGTAATTTCTATATGATACCAAATTATAGTGAACCATCCCATGATAACTAGACCAGTCCCCATAGAGTATCCTCTACAGGGTGAGCATCATCAGAATAACTAGTCATGTCTCATGTCTAATTGGAATAAAAAACAGCAATAGAGTACCTAGTGTAAGTAAGATTATATATCGATGATATATATATATATATATTCAAGCCAAAAGGGTAGAAATGAAAAGTGAAACAAGACATGAAAATGAATAAATCTCTATGGGACTACCCATCACCACCAAGCTGACCCATGTTAAGGGCATCGACAAACAAGAGAGAATAACACACCACAAGAAAACCTTTATATTCCCCGATTCCTATAAAACATTTATACAAATTTACATTGGAAAATGATAGGTATAAGAACATGGACCTGTAGGAGTTAACCAAATAATTTTCACAATGTCTAATATCAAGGAAAAATTTGTTCTAACTTTAAAATAAAACTAGTTTATAATGCATTTCTAGAAGATAAAACATTTTGTAATTCAGAAAATCCCATGGATTTTTTTTAAAATCCATTAATACTCTCACAGAAATGAATATGAGATTTTTATACCTGAAATAATGATAGTATAAAAAAATCATCCACTGAAACATCATGTGATAGAAAAATAGAAATACGATGGTGAAATAATCTATCAGGAGTAAAACCTTGCATAAATGAATGAGAAAATGTTATTGGCTCTATCTTATGAAAATACATACTGAACATAAAAAAAATAACTAGGAAAATAATTATGTGAATCCATCTTATATATAATCCTACCACAGTCTATAAATATCATCCCCTCTGGTGGTGTTATAAACACACCTATGTGACATGTACATTTCCTCTTGCACCCAAGGTTCCAAATTTTCTATGATTTCCCAAAAACATTTTACAACCTTGCTCAAATCATAAAAAACATTTTCAATAAAAATAAATTCTTCCAATATTAATGAAAACATGTTTTTGAATCAAAATAACCTCAAAATAATTTCTTTAACACATCATGTCTCCAAAACCATTTTAAATACAAATCTTGTCAACAAATGTATTAAAAAATAAAATATAATTAGATATCATATTTAATAATTTAATTATAAAGCAAAAAATTTGTAAAGTAAAATTTAAAACACATAGATTATATTAATTTTATAGAGATTGTATCATTCTTACCTGTTTTAGGTGTCTGACCCATTTGTTTGAGTAGCAAATGATTTGATATCTTCGTGGTTGTTTGTTGGGTTTTTTGAAAATTATGATGGTTTTTCGTCCTGTTCATGGTTTGAGAATGATTTGAAAAACCTTGAATCCAAACCATCCAACATAACAATTATCCGATGCTGGTGCACACTACTGGGGAATGGTTAAAAAAACCATGCAACATGGATTGAATGGGGTTACATAGTTTGTTCACATTTTAAATAAGAATGCAACATAACCATGAAGCTCTTCCAGGGGCTCTATTTATGGTACATGGTTTGGTGAAAAATTAGTACTAATTGTATAACCTAACCCAAGAAACCATGTGAATGCTAATTAAATCAATGAAAATATTAATTAAAACATATGATACCCATTAATTAACTCTAAAACACCTCATACTCAAACCTAAATCATATCCTTTGGATTTTGGGATCTACATAGAGCCATTTTGGCTCTCCAAACCTCATTTCCTAGTGGATAGAAGTACTGATTAAAGACATGATCCTCTTATGTAATTTTCTTTTCTACAAGGTCTTTGATCTAACTTCTTATTTTTATTTATTCTTATTAATGTTTTTGATGACCTTGTATTTCATTGGATATAGAATGATTTATTTGGAATTGTAGATCTATAGTCTTTTGACTCTTCTCCTAAGATACCCATTCCTATATATTGTGATCACCATCAAAGGTAACGTATCTTGGAATCATTATAGTTGGATTCTAAATATTCAAAGAAGGAGTTTCTTTTATTTTCCTTCATATTTTAATTAATTATGAATTGAGTATTCATAGATATCAATCTCTTAATTTTCAATGCATGTTCTAGGAAGATTGTTCTTGAAATTCCTTTTGAATGATTATTTGACTATATTATCTTTTAATTGAAAATTCTTTGAATCAAATGGATATGATATTGACCTATAATAAAATTTTATTATTTTTTTTAAATTTCATGTTTTTCAGATTTATTCTCAAAAAAATTTAAAATGTTTTTTAGGTAAAATTGCGGGATTTGGCCCAAGTTTTCATTCCTAAAATTAAATGACATGATTCAACTAAAATTTGTTGAACTATTTAATCATATATAAATCTTTTAAAATATTTTATTTTGTGAAATTATATAGAGCCCAATTTTAATGATGTTCACTTATTTTTAAAATAGATATTCTTGGGTGATTTGAATTGAGTTATTTATTAACATGAAATGATTGCGTAAACCCATGTTTTTGAAATGTATTCAAAACTTTTAAAATAATTATCCTTCCTTTGAATGATTCAGTATTTCTTGATATAAATGATTTTTTAAATACCCTTTTGGGAATTATTATTATTATTTCTTAAAGGAAGAAGGTATGATTACTCTTTTTTAATGATGAATTATGTAAGAGGTTTGGAATTGAAATTGATTATGCTTGATAGCCCAGTTTTAACTTTATTATAATTATATCATGTAGAAATCCCTTATTTTAACATGTTTTATTCTTTAATTTCCCATTGTTGGGTGCTGAGAAAATGGATTATTTTCTTTGTAGTGTTTGAGGGTGAGAGTGCGATATGATTTGAGTGCATGATCTCATGATTGATATTGATAAGGATCCATGTGTGATCCATTTATCTTTATTATCACACTCATTTATTTCTAATAGTCATGTAAAACTGGATAGTTATATAGGATGACCAAAATATATTCCTCATTAGCAGACTCACACCCCATCTATTGGATCCATAGAGAATACGAAAGGTTCAAGCTGTGGAAATGAAACTAAGAAAGAGGGTATGAGTGGAACTGGTTCTCATGAGACCCATGAGACTATATGTAAGACCAAATATTAGTCATGATGATTTTTTATTAGGTATTAAATAGTGTAATTACTATCATATCTAGGATTCGCTGATGATATCCATATACATGAAACTTGATACATGACAATATTCATTATCACCAATGTGCACCAGAGTTTCCTTACTTGATTTGTTTTTTTATTGATATGATGGAACTTAACTCTATTGAATTAAAACCTAAATATATTTTTATATTAAATAAATATTATTACCCTTGATTATATTAATTTATCATTTTATTTATTTTTTAAATCGTTTTAGTAAAATATTTTATTTTTAAATGGTGAAGTGGAATGTTTTACAGGTTTGGTTTGAGAAATGAATTTTTAATGTTTAAAAAGTTATTTTTAGACTAAGAATTATAATTTATTAATTATACTCCTTTTTTTATCATTTTTGACTTATTATATGCGGTAACTACATAGAATTTTCACTGGAATACTACTGGGCTCTTTATCTCATACTATGCTTGTACTATTTGGTGTTTACAACCTTCATGATCATAAAGCATGTGTTCATGCTCTCATCTTCCTTTGTGGGTTCGAGTTAGGGTCCCCAGTTTGGGTGAAATGAGAAATAGTGGCTAGCCATGGACTACATGGATATGGGGTTTTTAGTGTCTATTTTATTTCTAGTTTGGTATCATCTTCTAGTACATGATATAAATATAATCAATTAGGTATATTATAGTGTTTCCACAGTGTAATTTTTTTTATAATTTTTTTTGAAATCACTTGAAACAGATATTTCTTGATTCATATTTGATTTTCTCAAGACCAACGAAGTTGGGAGTGATCATCATGATAGTGGTTAAGTTACATGAATATGATTTGAGATGGTATTATAGGTTGGTTTATTCCAAATGGTATCAGAGGAGGTTATTACAAGAGAGGAAGTACGTCTATATGAAATAACCTATTTTATTTTGGATTATTCATGAATGAAGGAAGATTAATAATATACCGGGATTAAAGAGGGATGAGACTTAAGTTACAAGGGGTGTTTGGACTGGAGTATTTCTTTTGATTTATTTTTTTCCCGATGAAAAATGGGATTGATATTCCCAATGAGACTATCTTTGATTTGGGAAATCTCTTATGATTTTTGGAACCATAATAGAGGGATGAACACATTCAAACAATGTTTCAATGGTCTGGTAAACTATGAGGAATTGATGTGAATAGTCTGGAAATCAATCCATGAACATTTTTGAGGTTGGTGTGTAGTTTACCAAATCATAAAACCAATCCATGAAAAATTCTAACCTAGTTCTAAACTTGAATACTTATATATTTTCTTTTATGTGACATCATTTTTGTTAGGATAATTGAGATGTTTATGGATGTTGTTGGTTTCATTATCTTGTTTGTTTATTTTAGATTTAATCCATTTTTGATAATTTTAAACACTCCCTAAAACAAAATTGTGCTATAAAATATGTTTTGATGGAGTTCTTTGAGAAATATTTTCAATTACGAAGAAGTGAGTTTTTTGAAATGTTTTGTTTGTAAAAATATTTTTCAAAAAACCTATGATTATGTTTTAAATAAATAATTTATTATAAAATCTGGGTGGTAATGGGTTTAAAATGGAAATGGTTTTGAGAATTTGAAAATTGAAATAACATTTTTGAATCCTTGGAAAACATTCAATGAGATCATAAAGGTTTTTTTAAATTTGTGTTCAATTTATAACAGAATTTAAAATTTTTAAAGGAATGTGAAATATTATATAAATAGTGAAATATTGTGTGTTATGAACTCAATAATGTTTTGAAAAAAAATTTATGCCTTGTTTAAAATATTTTGGTTTTCTAGCATTTTTTGTGTGTTATTTTATAATGTCTGATTTGATGATTTTGAGTTTCATGACAACCGAAAATGTACCGTTGGCTATTTTATGTGAATGGTATAATGTTAATTCATAGGTATAGTTTTCAATTTTTCCCTTCATGTTTTTCATATGTGTCATATCTTGTTGAAGACTCGACAGAGACACCATAATGAGTGTTGGAGCCATAGACCTTAAATACTTTAACATAATATTAGACTTCTTGGATTATCATCCACCTTATTATAAAAGAATGGAATGGTTCTATTGATTATGTAAATTATATTGAATAATATTATGGTATCTTTGATTTTATCAAGGACTCCAATGATTTGAAGGTCTAGTCTACCAACTCCTTATTTTAGGGTCCTTGCTAGGAGTGGTGGGAAGTTGTGATTCTCTCTTCTCTATAGGAAATAATGTATTGGGAATTCTTTAATTATGTCTTCTTTTGGTTGTTGAAATACTGGAATAGAAGACTATACCAATGGTTCATAACTATTGGTATAGGATGGGGAATTATTTTTATATCCTATATCAATAGTTCTCAAAACAGTTGCATATTATGCCATTTTGAAAGGCATAT
The DNA here is from genome assembly GCA_963277665.1 of Viscum album. Taxonomy (NCBI): domain Eukaryota; kingdom Viridiplantae; phylum Streptophyta; class Magnoliopsida; order Santalales; family Viscaceae; genus Viscum; species Viscum album. The sequence continues at coordinate 1,140,326,741 of OY728157.1, read as the reverse complement.
ACCAACTGATCTTAGTGAACCATTTCTATTCGGTGGTATGAATTTCATGTTAACAAACAATTTGTAGTGAAACACTAGTATTTAGTTATCCAAATAGATATAAACTATTGGGAGAAAACTATATATACATTTCTTAATGGTTGAGATATTTCTACCCCAACATTTCACTCTAAAACATTACATTAAGTCTATACCAATGGTTTTCGAATAGTTGGTATAAAATCACCAAAAATTCCATGAAAATAGTAGCCCCACCCTTTCCCACAGAACCTAAAGAAAAAATCAAAACATAAAATACATGAAATTCATATAGAACCTAAAAATATCACATCCACTATGAACTATATGAAATCAAACAGAACCTATAAACAAAAACTTCAATTCAACTAATAGGTAATCAAGGGGCAACAAACCATTGAAAACAGAACCTCTAAACAAATAAAACCTGTAATGAAACCAATAGAACATCCTCAAGAAATATAAAATAAAATTAAAACAAGATAGTGTCTAAAATATCCATAAACCAATTCAAAAATAATGATAAAAAAGTCATTAAATTGATGCATTTAACCAACAAACTTACAAAACATCATATAAAAAATCATCATAAATCAAATGTACTAAATATTAGTCAAACATGTAAAGGATAAATATATACCCTATCACCATCACTATAATACTTATCATCATAAGACACATCTTCATCCTCATCCACATCCTCAGCCTCATCCCCGACCATTCCCTCTTCCTCACAATCATATTTACCCTCTTCATCACTGTCATCCTAACCATCACCATCGCCATCACCATTTCCATTTCCATTTCAATGAATGTCATCATCGCAAACACCAATATGTCTACTACCTGATTCACTATATAATGTATTCATATTCAGAATATATATATCTAAATCGACAATAACCACTACTGTATGCGATGGACATAAACCTTCCACCAGTTTCATAAATTTAGTGTTTTCCCTTTGATTATTTTCTTCTACCTACATGACTATCCTTTAAGATTTTTTCCCTTAGCGTAAACCTATTATTCCAATGAATTATCTGTTTTCAAATTATTTTTACTAGAACTAGAACCTGAAGTGGGCCAATGCATCATGTAGAAAATACTCTTCCCTAACAGGCAGAGTACTTTAACATGCTGCTCATCTCCCTAAAGATGATGTAAGTTATCATTTTTCAAAAAATGTTATCCTCCTTGGAATCAAGGTCCTCTAAATAATATTTGTACAAATATAACTAGAAAATTATGTTATAAAATTTATATTAAAATTTTATATCGCTAATGTAAAACTTATAATATGCTGCTATGTCGGTTCGTTTACCATGCCTCTATATTTTTTATTTCTACTCGACCAAAAAAAATTTCTCAAGGAACTTGTCTTTAAATATTCCAAACCTCTATATACAATGACATTGAATATGGGAATCTATATTATAAATGGGTTTATAATAGTTGAATTAGTACCTAAAATCAAATGGATATCAAGTTTAAATGAACATGAAAATAAAAATACATGGTAGTGAATTATAACTAAGTATTTATGAATGGGTTACCAATAGATATAATATATATATAAGTGAACAGTTCATCACAGTAATCAATAATAATATGGTTTTTTGATCACCATAATTAATGATAAGATGATTATGTATTACAATAACATAAAAGAATATGCACTAATGGGTTATCAACACTGTAATCACGATTATAACATAATGTACTTATGTTTTGGTAATAATTAATAATACACATTGAATTACCTAAAAAATACTTTTGATATTTTAAATGTATTATTTAATTTGTTTTGATTTAATGATAAAAGTGAAATTTTGTTTCTCCATCAGAATAGGTCCTAATGTTCTTTGAAACCCATCATTCTATTATGGTGATCCAAGTCATGACTAAAGGAATTACTTATCATGGGATTATTTATAATATTTAAAAAAATTGGTTTAGTTTGATTCAATTTATTTAACTCTACTATAGTTCCATTTTAATCATGTTTGGTTAAGATATATTAATTAATGTTTACTATGTTTTATTTAGTTCAGTTTGATTCATTTTAATTCGGTTCTATTCAGTTTAGTTTAGTTTGTTTGTGGGTGGTTTGGACCAATTCAATCAATTATTGATCCATTTAGGTCTATTTTTTTAGTTTCACTTAGTTTGTTTGAGATCTTTTCCATTTGGTTTAATTTTTTTCACTATAGTTTAGTTCTATTTGGTTTCAATAAAATTAATTTAGTTATATTATTTTAAAATTATTTTCATTTAGTTAGATATATTTTCATTACCTTAGGATTAGGATGGTTCAAGTCCATTATCTTCAGTTAAATTTACTTTAGTATAGACCATGTTGGGTAAATTCATATTGATCCAATCGAATTTGGTTTTCTTATTAATGGTTTACATTATTTTTGTAAAATTTAGTTTAGTTTAAGATTATTCAATTTGGTTTAGATATGGTTGAGTCTATTTTGGCCATGTTATTTCAATTTGGTTCATTCAATTCTTATTTATTTTTTAATAATTTATTTGTTATGATTTTATTCAATACAATCCAATTTTTTTTTAATTTTTTTGGTATTTTTTGATTCAATTCTATATAATTTGGTTTACTGTGGTTTGTTTTGATAATGTTTGGTTATATTGGGTTTATGTTGGTTTTATACCTTTTAATAATTATATAATCCTTTATAGTTAATTTCATTTCATTTACCTATACATGAATTAGGGTAGAAGTTTTTTTGTTCACTTTTTTTAGGTATTACTGGGATATATTAGTTTATTTTGGTTCTATCTGATTTGATTTGATTCAATTAAACATTACTTGGCCTAGTTTATTTGGTTGGATTCATTTTGGTTTAATTAAGTTTTATTTATTTCATTTAATGTAAAACAAATCAGGTTAAAATTTATTTTATTTAGTTATATTTGATGTGATTCTGTTTAGTTTAGTTTAAATCAATTTAATGTGGTTTGGGTTGAGTTTGTTATTTTTAGTTAGTGTAGTTTTATTTTTTTAGTGTTTTATATAGATCAACTAAATTCAGTTCTCATTGGTTAATTTTGTTTGATTCAATTTGATTTTGATTAGATAAATTTTTTTTCATGCAACTTATTACATGTCAATAATTTCTTCTAATTTGGAATGATTCAAATGATTAAGGCATAGATTGTTTAGTTTAGTTTTAATCTGTTTAGTTTTGTTTGGGTTGAGTATGTTTGGGGTAGATTAGGTATTTTTAGTAATATTTGGGTTTAGTCAGGTTATCTTGGTTTGAATTAGGTCTAGTAATACCAACACATTTTTTTTGTTAATTTTTATTTATTTCATTTTATTTTAGGTCAATTCCATTCAGTTTGGGTTAGGTTAAGTTGAGTATTTTTGTTATGACAGGGTTCAGAAACGTTTAGTTTGGTTTATGTAATTAATATTTGATTCCATTTAGTTTTAGTTTTTTAGGTCATCATCAATTCCATATTTATCATCATGTTTATTATATTCCTTTTTTAGAAGTAAAACATGAGAGAATAAATCCCTAATTCTGAGGAAAAAAATAAATTATAAAATATGAGGTTCAAGAGTCATAGACTTATCATCAAGGGATAAAAACTAAAATTTATGATTCAATTCTCTAAGCAGCACCAAATCACTTTAATTACATTTTTTGCATGGATATTTGTGTGCTGATTTACGCTATATTTTCATGAGATATAAAAAATCAATTACATATAAGTAATATAAACATTTTATATAAGTATAATAAAAACATCATGGATGTTTTGGGATCCTAATTTAAATGTTTTAGACTAGAAAAAGAGAATAAATATTAATACATATTTTATTGGAACTCTCTTTTATTTCTTATAGGAAAAATAGTAAAAGTCACCAAATCAAATTCAATCTCCACCACTCTACCAAACCATTTGATTTAATTTATAACATATTACATGTGTCCTCTCATGGTCCAAAATCATATTTCACCCCAAAGTGCAGATATATATCATATCATCCTTGTTTTTTTTATTTTTTTTTCTAAAGATTCAATTTTGTTTTCAATAATACAAAAGAAATCATTAATGAAAATCATGGTAATTTTCATTTAAAAAAACCAAATTTTATTAATACATTAAACATGATGCTCATCCAATGAGTAATCATTTACCAATAATATTTTACCAAATAGTCGTCAATGACAGGTGTGGCCTCAAAATATATTTCAAATATAGCAAGCCATCCACTATATGACTCATGTTTACAGCCTCTTCATATATGACTTAATTCCATGAATAGTTCTAGCCTCGCAGCCTCACCATCGGGAAAATTAAAACAAATATGGAACCAAAATGTTAATTCATATAAATACACTAATAATAGAAAATTAAATATAATGAAATATTTTTACCCATATATATTCCCAATAATTATCCTTTACTTCATTCAGTAGGTTTTTCCAGAAGGGTTTCTTGATAGGAATGATGTCAGAGTATTTGGAAGGCATCACATAAAAAATCCTACAATCCCACATAATTTTTCCTATCATTTCATTGTCTTTGTTGTACTCTACTATAAGCTATGTGATGCAGTTCCACACTGCACACATTATTGTATTCCCATGCTTCTTATTGGAAGATCCAACTATTAAAGAAGAAAAACAAATATTATATCAAAACATCTAATAATGGAAAAAAATGTTATAAAAAATTTACTATTGTTTTATTAATATACCTGAGGAAGGCTGATCAGTGGTCATCGCTAGATCCCTAGGCACTATATGAAAAATCAACCTGTACAGATGGTGTGGGGCCTAGTGTATGCTCTACATGATCAGAATGTGTCATATCAAGAGTCAAAGAAGAAGGAATGTTGAATCATAGAGCGAAGGAAGTATAAGGAAAAGAAGATGGCATAGATGGATATGGAAATTCATTATAAGGATGAGGAGTAACAATTATCATTGGATATTAGAAAGATAAAGAAGGTGTATCATATGAAAATTATGGTGCAAACATGGGCGATGTAAATATCCTAGGTGTCTGTAATGACACTGCAAGATTGAAAGGTGTGGTAGATGGTACGTCGGGGGGGGGGATGGGTGTGATTGAGTACACCGACTAGAGAACCTAGTTGTAGTACCACACCCCTATATAGTCGACCTGGGAAATGAAACCACTAGGTTTGTCAGTGAATAACATGAATGTTGCTGTAGGATCCTGATTAAAATTAGAAAAAAATTAATCACATGAACATTATATGTTATTGATATAAATATAGGAAATAAAATAGTCACAACAATAACTAAAGTAGGGACACCGATCTCACTCCTTTGACATTTTTGTATCTGAAATAATTTGTCATCATATATCCCCATTTTTTTTCTTTCATACATTAGAAAAAATATGGAATTAATTAAAAACCAATAACTAATGTGTAACTCAAACATGAAATAATATTAGGCTTGATTTAATTAAGTAATACCACTTGTAAAAACAAATATAAGATATGTAGTGATATAACAAAAACATTTTATATATAGTGGGAATAATATCAAAACATAAGACTTGATATAGAACAAAAATACATTGAAATTTAAATGATTGTCATGGGTATCATATAGTTTTCTTTTATTTTCAATTCGATCCAATTCAATTTTTGTTAGGTCATTTAGTTCATTATAATTAATGTATTAGGTCATTTGTCCATTTTTATTTATTTTAGGATTTTTTTTGAATTGATTAGTTCATTTCATCATTTTTAATTTTCTTAATCCATTTTATTTATATGTTGTATCAGATCAGTTTTCCATTTTTTTGTTAGGTCATTATTTGCATTGGTTTTGAATTTCATATTAATTTGTTTAATATGTCCAATTAAATTAATCATATTTTTTTACAATTTAATTTTTTTATTTTTTTTTTGGTTTGGGAGGTTTTAATACAGTTCAATTCAATATTAAAAATTTCTACTCAATGAAAACTAGAAATTGTAAATATTGAAAATTAATATAAAGGTCAATTTATATATATAATATTTTTAATCAATAGTAACTCAATTAGTATAGTACCAATGTCGACAATACAAGTTGAACTAAACAAAAATAACTTAGAACACAAATGGATGATTCTATATATTTCCCACCACAACTTTAGGTTCATAATAGAATTTGACAATTGAATTATTGGAGTCATCATTATTAATAAATGGATTTGGGAAAATTGGAGTTGGGATGGTGTCAATTCCATCATCAACATCACAAAAAATATTTCTTGGATTTACATTAATAATGACACCAAATTTAGGTCAAATATAACATTTGACATAAAAAACTTTTTACTCCATTGATACCAATACATATAGTTCATCAGTAGTAAGAGTGTGATCTATGTCAATAACTCGAAACAAACAATCATCAATAAATGTTCAATTCCTCATCATAGAATCAAACCACCAACATTTCATCATAGTATCTTGACTATGAGAGTAATAATCAAATATTAGTATTTTATCAATGACCCAAAAATAAGATATATTTTCAAACTGAGGTATACTATCTAATGAATTGTCATTATAATATGTTTTGGAATTTACAATTACTTCATCATGTTGTGTTCTCATGTTATTTTCACATTAATTAATAATAAATTTTTACCCATTGATCACAATTGATTTGCATTCACAAACCATGAAATTAAGATGAAAATCCAAATCTCTCATTTCCTCATATAAAGAATCAATAGGAAAACTCAATAATTGAAATATAAATGAAAATTAAACTTAATTAAATATTTATTATATTAATTTATTACAATAATATTCTTACTTATGATTTAAACCAAGAAAAAAATAATTTTCTTTGGAATGTAGCTATCTTTCTCAAAGATAAAGAATGATTACTTCTATTTATCATACGTTAATGTTCCCTTCAAAACAATAGAAATAATTTAAAAGATATGTAATATTACATGATATTACATAAAATATACATGTTAAATTTACTTACATTATGTAGTCACTGAACAAATCACAGTGAAACAAAACTGTGTGATGTGCCATCACCCCCTCTCCAAGGATTAATGTGGACAATGTATATAATCTAAGAATTTCCCCTATTTGGGGAAGTGATAGAAAAATAGGTTCAATTTTCTCATACAGTTATTCTTCATTTCTCATTGGCCTATTATATCTCATAGTTAGATTATACAAATACATTAAAAAATAATCCATACATTGTTGAGCCACGTAGCCTTTCATGACAGAACCTTTAGGTTGATTTATATTTGGAACATAAGAATTTAATGTGAACATGTCATTTTTAGTTTCATACATCCAATGAAAAGAAACAGGTCCTATAAGAAGTATTTTTGTTGGAATATGGGTAGTTAAATGCAACATACCTGTGAAAAATTATGGAATACATATTTTTTCTAACGTAGAAAAAATTAATAGTGCCTCTGCCAAATTGTTTTACAAGAAATAATTAGAAAACTTCATATGAATAAAGATATCAAAAGAAATTATGAAACTAAATAACTGAAACCCTTTTATTATTATAAATATGTTGATGGATTGTAATTTTAATAAAATCATATAGAAGTATGTGATAATCAAGAGTCATTAAATAATACAACTTCAACTATCTTCGGTTTAACTGTTTGGATATGTTTCTTGAATTTCCATCAGTTACATTAATAGTCTCTAGTTCTTCAAGAAATTTATTTTTCTCTAGTTTTCATTGCATAAGAAGGATAAGGAACTTTCCATTTATTTTCACTGATACACAAAAGATGAATTTCTATTCAGAATCCCCAATCCACCAAGTAATGAAGAGAACATAAATCATGTTTTTTTCTTTCCCATGAAATTTATAATAATTGAAAGAAAAATTTCACATATATTAATTTCAATGTTCATTACCTCTAGGAAATGATTTAATAAATTTGTTTAATTATAAAAAAACCCCAAGAAGATAATTCTCTTACTCAAATTGTAATTGGTTTTAGTGAAAAAATTCATCCTCTTTAGAGATTTAATATAATCCTTCTTGAATGTAAAAAATGAAATCATTCAATTCATTAATCACATAAGTTTTAGACATATACTAAGATGGATTTTTGGTATCCATGGCATTGTCAAAAGTTTTATGAATATATCAATATGGATGTTCTATTAGTAAGAATCTTTGATGTCCCATAAAACAAAACTAGAATGACATTTAAGTATTCTGGATCATGTATTCTTCATACATATGGGCTATGATAATTTACACTTTATGATCAATCTAGAAATCATTGAATAATCAGAAAATAATTGATCATCCTTATAAGTGCTACACAGATATAAAATATGTCTTTTGAACATGCATCATATGTGTGAACAACCACATTCGAAATATGTTTCAAATTTTTTATTAAAGGATGAATGTATAAATCTATATCATTGTCTGGATTAGAAGGTCCAAATATGAGTTTACTCAAGAAATTGAAAGTTTTTTTCATACTCTTCCATAGAGGAAGGTAATAAATGTGAATGAAAATTTTCCATGTGTAGTTTGAAGTAATCATATTCATAAACAAATTAAAACCATCACATGAATGGCCCAGCCTCATGTTATGAATATTAGTAGTGATATCATGGAATCAAGAATCAAATATCTAACATGAAATTTCATCGGTAGGGTGAACCAAATAATCATTTTTCTTCTTTCTCTTGATATCATTCCCTCACATTATTATTTATATATCATCAAACATGAAAATATTTTAGAATCTAGGGATCAATGGAATGTTACACATTAATTTTTGTGGCATGCAGGATGGTGTTCCATTGGTGATATTCTTCCATCATGATGGGACACGTTTTATACAATCATTCTATTCACCTATTTTCCTCCCATAATAAGTTGAAATATTTTCGGCAATATTGTATTTTTTTTGAAAATCCAAGTTACTGAAAAAAAATTATATTATATAGTGGTTTGGGAGAATATCTGCATCATATAGAAGTAATTCCTTCAAAAAGGTAAGAATATAATTGAGGTTAGTATTTGAAATCTAATACATGGTTTTACAATGAAACAACCTAATTAATAAATTCTAGAATTTTTATTTTACCACAATACTGATATATTAGAGTCATGGAAACATCATACAATTTTTTTCACCCTATCAACATCATCATTTTCATTATATTCATCACGTGTTCTTGTATTGAAGCCTAATAGGCACAACATCCATTCCATCACATAATGGAAAATAAAGTTAAACCAATAATCTAAAAAAATTCTCCAATATAGTCCCCTCATTTTGATCAAGATCATTTTGAGATTTTATTTTCTATCCATTGTGAAACTACAGAGATTAGGTCATTGGAAAACCGTATTTGGTTATAGGGTGGCTAAATTCTCCATGGATAAACCAAGGTCTTCCAATAGAATTATAACATGGGAAGTGTAAGTGAACACAATCTGAAGAATTTACAAACTAAATATATAAAAAAATTTACAAATTCTTTTTAAATTATCTAGTGATATGATCAGTTTTAGACATCCAATATCTATCCATCATCTAAAAATTGTTATATGACATTTTTTAAAAGAAATAAAATAATAATTATGTTTAATAAAAAATATTTAAGGAAGCAAGTGTTTTTAACATTATATGAAACCATAACAGACACACTAGTCTTAATGGTAATCATAATATAAAATAAAATAAAATAATATAAATAGAAAACTATGATATTAAATTAAATTATATCCATGAGTCATAAAAATAAATAATACTACACAAAATTTTATTTATAATTGATTTTTTTTAATTCTTATCTTATTCTATTTACTATTTAATAAATGTTATACTTATTCAATAAATTCAAGTATGGAAATTACTACATCTAAGTAGCCATCTTTTTTTTTGATTTGGATCTTTTTTTTCAGTTCTTTATGTTTATAATTAATTTAGTTATGGTCAATTTAGTTTGATTGTGTTTGATTTTATATTTTTATTGGTTCGGCGTATTCCTATTAGGATTTTATTAATGATTGTTCAAGTCGGTTCATTTTTTATTATTAATATATAATTTCTTTTATTTAATTTCAATTTAGTTCATGTATTTTTATTTTAGTTCAGTTTATTTGAGTTTAGTGTAGTTTGGTACTATACAACTCTACTTGGGTTAAATCAATTCATTTCAATCCAATTTATTTACTTTTTTTGATTTAGCTTAGTTATGATAGAGATAATATCTGTTATTTCAGTTAGTTTTGAGTGTGTAAGGGGTTTATTGGTTTGGTTCATTTAGGTTCAAGACATTTTAGGTCAGTTTGATACAATTAATTTTACATAGGGTCTAATTAGTTCATCTAAATTTAGTTTATTTAGTTTTGAATTAGGTGTTTAGGGTACATTTCACTATTTTTAATTTAGGTTCAGTTCCATTTTTTTGTTTCTGTCAGGTTAATTTATGAAAATTTGGTTTTTTTTGGTTAAGAGTTAATTTTGGTCCATTTCAACTCATTCGAGTTTGGTTTATTTGGTTAATGTCAACTTACTTTAGTATGTATTGGGTCTATTTGAAGCATTTCCATTCATGTAGGTTTGGATCCCATGTGTTTAGTCTAGTTTTTTTCAATTTAGTTTGTGTTGGTTCTGATCAGTGTGGGTTTAAATTACAATTTGATTGTTAAGTTATGTAATGAGTATTTATTTACAATAAGGTGAGGTGGTAGTATGTAGTATTGTTAATGGTTATTTTAGATCATGGTTTCCATTTTATTTATAAATTAATTATATAGATTAGTATAAGGTGACATAACCTATAGATCTTCACCATTACATTTCCATGATAAATATTGTTTCATTAAATGAAATATTTTTCAACGGTATATATAAATATTCTCTCCCCTATCTAAATAACTATTCACTATTAGCATTAATAAATATTTACTATTTTCTCAAAACTATTTCATTGTGTTCTTTTTCACAGTTGTCATCTATTTTCATCACTCTCACTTTCCCTTTTCCACTATTTTTACTTCTTAGTTTTGGTTGGGTTTAAAAAAAATCTAAAATAGAATTACCCTTCCTCATTTTATTTGATCCTCTCATTGTTTCACTAGGAAAGTATTTGTATAAAAATTACATTTTTTAGTTATATATTCTTTAAAATAAGTTATGTATCTTCTTTTAAAATTGTTGTTGTATTTATACTAGAAAATAAGCGACTTGATTAATTTATTTTCTGAATACACAAAACCATACTAGAGATATAAAATTCATACCATAGTAGCCCAAAAGTATAAAATTCTACCCTCTAAAAGAATATTTTTAAAAAATTATTTTTCTTAAATAACATATGTTTTATTCAAAATAACTAAAAATCATAGAAAAATAAATTTTTTATTTTTTTATATAATTATTGTATATGAAAATTCATAAATTCGAAAACACATTTTATATCAAGATAATAATTTCATAGAAAATATTGATATCCATAAAAAATCAACAAGAATAATTAGATTATTTATATAATAGTTAGTGAAGAAACCCATTTAGACATGTCATTTTATATGTAAAAAAAATCACTCACTTCAAATCACACATAGGGTTGAATATATCAAATAGTATGAAATATGAAAGGTGAATCATAATCCATTAATAACTAGTAAAAAAGGAAATATTTCTGTAATAAATTTTTTTTGTGGATTTCATACTAGAAGGGGATATTCCATACCTAATAATGTTTTATCTATAGGAATTTATAAAAGAAATATAGATATTAGACTAAAATAATTGAAACCAAAATCAAGTAGAGAAAACAAAAATGAAATGATCTTAAATTGAATTGAATGAACCAAAACCAAACCAATCTAGCTTGAACTAATGAAAAGAGACACGAACTAAATATAAAAACGCCAAAATAAAACCACATGATCAATATAAATTAAATAACCACATAAATTATAATCTTCCATGGTTTTTTTGACCAAAAATAATAAAATGGATGGTAGATAGAATATCTGAACTATTTAGAACCCACTGATTTATTATTGAACATGAATAAAATTAATTCAGAAAGATAGATTGTCGCTCAGAAGGTTGGGATGATAGTGGAGTTCCACTACTGCTAGGGCTCAGGATTAGATCTAGATTGGAGGAGGGGAGGAGATCCCATTCAGTGTATTTGGGGAATACCTTTGCTAATGGTTTTTTAAAACCATTGGGATAAGCTTTATCTAAACATCCTATCCTAATAGTTGTCCCATACTGTTGGGATAGGTTAGGATATACCAATGGAGTTTTTCAAACCATTGGTATAGAACCATGGGTATAGACCAAATTTCTTGTAGTGAAGTATCTTAGGATTTAAATAAGGAGAACGTTTTTGATTTTATTGGTTTTGTTCAAGATGAAATATTAGCTGTGGAGTATGCCCATAAATTATAATGTTTTTTATGTTTCATACATGGGATTTTTTGGGATGAATTCCATAAGTATATCTATGTTAAGAAAGGTCTTTGACCATACCAAACATCCATGCATACAACTGGGTTGATCTCTTATTGAAAGATGCTCGATAAGGATTTTTTTAACTAAAGAAGAGCTAGTGAGATGACATGAGGGGAAGAATTTATCTTTCATTATTGACAAATGGAAAAATTCTCATCAAAAGAAGAGTATTAACATTTTCTTCCACTATGGTGAACCCTGTCATTTTAAGAGGATGATTTCGAATACTTTTAGAGTTTGTAAATAGTATGGATGTTTGAATCATAATAATAGGTTCTATAATTCAAAAGGCTTGATAGGGAAGTTCTAGTTCATATAATCGGGTACTAACTATAGGGTAGTAGATTATTATAGAGAATAGCAATCTAGATATTGGCCTTAGAGTAAATATTTTCATGTAGTGGAGGAGATGTTAGCTGTAAGTTTTTTAAAGTTGTCGATGTTTAGCCAGGATGTCGTTTCTAACATTGGAGTAGAAACTACTTGATTTTTCCTTCTTATAGGTTATTTTTAAGATTTTTTTAGATATTAATAGATTGTTTTGGGATATTTTTGTATTACATCTTATGGGCCTTAGGTTGAGACATTTTCATATTGATGATGTGAGAATGGTTTCATTTTCATGAGATCTTTATAGTTTTTCCTTGTAGATGTGAAGACTTGAATTCTTAACCTTTCTTTTTGGAATGAATTTTGTTCCTTTATGTTCATTGTTCTCTTATTGATGGAGTGGAATTTTATACTAATAAATCTTCAGATTTTTTTCTTGATTGTAGTTACTTGGTGTTCCCTTATTTTTTACTAGATGGTTAGATATAAATTTTGATATGTTGAATGATATCCATTATGAGAGTGTAGTTCCCTATTGTGTACTAATTTGGACGTTTGAGCTATCTCTACTTGGATTTGGATAGATTCTTGGAATGTACTTGTGTTACTAGGAAGATGTGGTTTTTTGATATAACAGGAACCCAATGGGGTTGGAGATTCATTTGATGAGATCATTGAGGGGAGAGGCTTGGTTTTGAAAAATCATATGTTATCATCGATTACATACTCTGGGTTGAAATACTTATCAGTTATTTTCTTTTCTTGTAGAAATTTGACCATAGTTTCTTCTCTATGGTATATGGTTGAATCTCTTCCTTGGGTCAATGGGGGCATTCCTTAGTTTATGTTATAACTTTTTGGTGAATATTTAAATTTTGGGGAGACCTATGCTTAGTCTCCATTATTTATTTGTATGTGTTGATGTTTGTGTGTTTATCATAAAGTTGTTTTTGTGATTTTAACCTTTTGGCGAGTCTCTCTTCTAGTCATTGGATTGTCCACCTCATAAGTTGAGTGATGGAGTCCTTCGATTTTTCTTGTGTTCTATCTTTTGGAATGGAATATTTCTGGGGATATAATGTTCTTTGGTGGGGAGTTTATAACACCATTTCACTGACTTCTAGGTGTTTTTACCTATTTATTTGAGTATCCAAATAATGGATATCTTCAGGGTTTTTTTGGTCTTTTTAATAATTTTTTATGTTTTTGGGCCTATGCATGATTGGTGCATAGTTTGAAAAATCATGCATCCAAACCATTAAAAAAATATAATATCCCTAGAAGGGGAACCTAGTTTGTGCTTGGTTAGCCAAGCCATGACACCTTGATTTAATGAGATCACATTGTTTTTGAAAATATAAACTAAAAATGTATCCTCGCCAAGCATCCCTTCCAAGGGATCTGTTTGTGATGCATGTTTAGGCGCACAACTAGTACTAACTAGGAAACAAAACCCCGAAATATATGAGAATACTAATTAAAAAACTAAAAATATTAATTAAAATCCCAAAACCCTACAACTAACCCTAAACACCTCCCAATAGAACCTAAATCTAATAATATGAATTTTGGGAGCCATCTAGTTCCATGTTGGCTCTCCAAAAATCATTTCTTAGTAGATTGTAGTGCCGATCAAAGCAATGATTCTCTTACATTGTGTTATTTTATTAATGGTCTTAGAAATATATTTTTATTTTTATTTTTTATTATTATTTATTATTATTATATTATGTTTCATTGGATATTGAATTATTTATATGGAATTGTGGATCTAGGGTCTTTTCTCTCTTCTCTTGAGATCCATATTCCTATATCATCTAATCACCATTTATAGTGAAACATCATGGATTCGTTAGGGTTAAATACCAAATATTACATCTAGTTGTTTCTATGTGTTTCCTTGATATTTTAATTCATTTTTTCTTCAGAATTTATAGATACATTCCTCTTAATTCTTAATCCATGTTATTTTATTTTTTTTAAATTTCTTATGAAATCCTCTTTGACCATATTCTCTTTGAATTTAACATGGTATGATTTAAATGCATATGTTATTGATAATTCACAACATTTAATGTATTTTTTAAATATGATTTTGATTTGGAATTATTTTCAATGAAATTTTAAACGATTTTTTTGGAAATTCTGGGATTTGGCCCAGGTTTTTATTCCTAAAATGAAATGACATGATTAAAATGAAATGTGTTTTACTATTCGATGTTTTCAAAATAGTTTCAAATTATTTAATTTGTGAAATTACAAAGAGACAAAATTGAATGATTTTCTATTTTTTTAAATTAGTAATCTTGGGTGATTTAAAATGGTTGATTTATTCACATGGAAAGAGGGTGTAGACCCCTATACTGAAATTTATTCATCCCATTTTTAAATTTAATACTTTCTGTTGAATTATTTAGGGTTTCCTTGAAATAAATGAAAATTTTAAAGGATACTTATGCATTATTTTGGTGATTTGTGAAAGTAATTTTTTATGACTACGACTTTGAGTGATGAATTGTATAAAAGTCTTTGAATCGAAATTGATGATTCTTAATTTCCTAATTGGCACTTTATGACAATTTTGTCATATAAAAATCCCTTTTTGTAAAATTTTTGATTCCCATACTTCTCATTGTTGGGTGTTGTGAAAATGGTTTATTAACATTGTGGGAGTTCAAGGGTGAGAGTGAGATGTGATTTAATTATATGAACCCATGATTGAGATTGATAAAGAACCCTCTATGATCCTTATAACATGATTATATCACTCACCGATTTTAACTATTCATGGGAACCGGGGTATTTAGATGAGATGAACTATATATATGCTTAATTAGTAGATTCACACCCCATCTAGTGGATTCACAGGGAACATGAAAGCTTCAGGAGATGTGCGTGCAACTAGGAAAGTGGGGGTTTATGGAACTAGTTTTCTTGAGACCTTTGAGACTATATATAAGCACATAGATTATTCCTGGTGATTTTTTATCACATATTCTTTGGTGGACTCACTATAATACCTTTATTATACCCATGACATTCATATACTTGATACTTGATACATGAAAACATTCATTGTCACCACCATGTACCATAGTTTTCTTACTTGATTGGTCTATTTACTAATATGATGCACCGTGACTGTCTTGAATTAACTCTTGTACATCTTTTTATATAAAGTTCATTTTATAATATTTAATTTATTATTTTAATTTAGTATGAGAAATTATTTTCAAAGATTTAAAAAAAGGTTTTGTTTTAAAATGTTGAGAGTGCATGTTTTATAGGTTTGGTTTGATATATGTTTTTTAAATGTTTTAATCTATATTTTGTAACTAAGAGTCATAGTCTTATAATTGTACTCATATTTTATCATATTTGACTTACCTTATGATGTAACTTCATATAATATTTGGTCGCATCCTATTGGACTTTTTATCTCACGCCGTGCTTGAACTGTTTAGTGTTTTCATCCTTCTTGTATATGGTCTTTGTGTTGTCATATTACATTTTGGGATTGAGTTAGGGTGACGAAGGGTGGGTGACATGGGACGTGGTGGGTGGTAGTGGAACACAAAGAGTCCTGTTTTTGGTAGCTTTATTTTATTTACATTTTATATCATCTCTTTATACATGATTTGATTATAATG
The DNA here is from genome assembly GCA_963277665.1 of Viscum album. Taxonomy (NCBI): domain Eukaryota; kingdom Viridiplantae; phylum Streptophyta; class Magnoliopsida; order Santalales; family Viscaceae; genus Viscum; species Viscum album. Next base: position 1,140,310,230 of record OY728157.1, on the reverse strand, counting down.
ACATATGTATCTAATTATTTTTTCGTACTTTTATTTATTTATTTTAATATATTATGGATGAAATCATAACTAGTAGTTATTTCTTGATGCCCAGGTGCTAGTCTCCATTGTGTGGCGATTAAGAACACTCTTATGGTAAGTGGAAAATAAACTCATAAATTAGTTTGGATGGTATTCCATATTGGTATGTTATATATAGACTCCTACCTCATGATTAGAGAGGAATCACCAAGAATCGATCTACCAAATATTGGGGTTGATATTAATCAAAGTGTGGATTTAAATGCTAAAAAAATATCTAAGGGGAACCTAGGGTTTGAGGGAAAAATTATGGAATAAGTAAAATATTTTATGGGATTATAATATTAATAGGCTTTCATGATGTTTTAAGACCTTTCCACATAGACCCTATCCACATCATAGTGAACCACAGTCAAGAACCCTCTAGAATCCATGATGTAGAGTGCACCCTATAAGAACCCTTATTTTTATTACACACTTAATCATTGTTTATTACATAAAATACTCACCTGATACAATAATGAATATCGATAGGTCTAGTGTATTTGAGGATTAGAAACACTATATAACAACTTAGAATATAAAATAGAACATCTTTGTTGAAAACTACTTTTAAATGACCCCACACATTCCCTTGTACTTAGCATTCCATGGGATAACCTGGGGACATGCATAAGAAATGGGTGAGCTATAAATCCATGTAAGGGAGTAGAAAAGTATTAAAATTATGAATAAATAAATGTTATTCAATAGGCATATCAATAAAGCATAAGAGAAAAATTAACATAAAGGCATGATATAACATGATTATCATAACATGGAAATGTGGCCACAACACATAACTTGATATTAGCATAAGCTAAGGCTCATTACCCATGGAGCATGAGTAAACCCGCACATCACTTGAATTATCTTGAGTAAAACCTCATTCCACATGATGTATCATGATACTAATCGTTACCCAATGCATTGGAGCACTATCAGGACGCACCCTTCTTAATCATTTCATTTCATGCATAAGTGTGTCACATGGATCACACAACATGGAATCATTCTACATCAACATTTTATTCTATGATAAATGAATGTAAAATAAATATATGAAACTGTATAATAAATATGTAAATTTGAATAAAGGTGAATACCCTAGATAGAGAAATGGTCATGGTATTCACTACAAAATGACTTTGGATTGGAAAATCGCGGTGCAATTTAGACAACATAATGGCATGATACAAGAGTTAATAATAATGGTTGATGAGAGATAAAGGGGTATAAAATAATATTTAAATGAAATTTATAGTATAAGGGGCATATAGATTCATTTCCCAATATATGTAATGGAATTTAGATTCATAATCCAAAATAATTTATTGAATGTAATTGAGGAGAGAGAAATCCCTTATGAAATTTCGGCATGGTAATGGGTGTAGATGGGAAGCATTAATAAGAGATAAAGGGGAATATAATAAATTAAAAATAATAATGGAATTATAGTGGAGGTTATAACTTATACAGAAATATTTTTAATTGAAATTAAAATGGTATAACAACATAAATAATCTTAGAAAAAAATGAGAAAGGAAGAAATCAATTACATGGAAGTGTGATCCCAAAGGCTTGGTAGGGGCTTGAGAGAGGCTTATTGGGAGCCTGGGGTGCCTTAGTAGAATTATGGATAGAGGAGGTAAGAGGTTGTTTAAGATCCAATGTCTTTGAGTGAAGAGTAAGAGGGAACTTGTGTGGGATTATATAGGAAAAGAGAGTGAATTCTTCATTATTTAGGTTTCGGGAAGTTCATATTAAACTAACCAAAACCACAAACCATAACATGGGTTTTGACCATGGTTTTTTTCAAAATGGGAGTGGAAAAAATTATTTTATAAGTAAAATGTCCTAAATTCTTAAAATATTAGTCTTTCTTATGTGTAGGTGAGTCACACTCTCAAGAAAATCATTTTGAAATGTTAAAATATTTTATAGGTCTTCGAGGGTCAACTATTTCTATGTAAAATTAATCAAACAAACCTAAAATAGCATTATTTTAATGGTAAAACATATATTGTAATAAATTTTCATTTATAGTATTTTATTACATCCCTATTAGGTCATTATGATATCATAAAACACATTATATAATTAAACAGTATTTAATTTTAACCAAAAATTTGAATATCTTAGAAAATTATGAAAAATTCATCATTGGATAATTTTGACATCCTAATTCAAAAAATAATATTCATTTTATCTAACTAATTTTCTAAAAATTTGAATTTTTACTTTTAAAAATAAAAAAAACATTTATTGAAAATTCATGGGTTTGGACAAATCTATTTTCTAACTGTAATAAAAATTACAATTTTCTTCATAAAAACAATACGATCATTTATAATTAATAAAAAAATTAGTAATAATATTGAAATTTATTTAATTGATAAATCCATTAATTTATCAAAATTTGTTTCTTAGTGGAATATTAATTAAAAAAAAATACTATTTGTGATTTAAATAAACATTTAAAAGGAAATAATAATAAAAATAATGTATATTTATTATTATACACATAATTATTGTTCTTTCGTATTATTACATAACCATTTATAACACCCATATAATACTAAATGGTAAGGTGTGCGATGGTGATATACTCTTGGGGTGGTTCGAATAACATCGCTCGGGTGGTAATCTCTATCAACATTCACTTCTCCCATATGTGGTTCCATTCGACATTATAGTATTTAATCTTGACTGGGTCATGGTCATGAGCGAAGCCCAATGGTGCCACCTTCTTTACATGCTCCGAAAAATGGGCTTCGTATGGAGGAATTCTATTGGATGAGGTCATCGCTTCCTTTATCTGAGTAAATTGGATTTTTAAAGACCTATATTTATACTAATCATGTGATCACTATTCAAATGCTATATTAGAAATGGTAAATATTCTTAATGGAATTTTGAAATCCAAAAACATAATACCAAATAAGTACATATGTATTATATAACCATTAACCATAATAATACCTTTAATTAGATCAAGATGAATTTTCATTAACGAAATATTGGGTCGTTACAATCTTCCCCCCTTAAGAATTTTTTCCCTATAAATTTACTTTTCCCACACTAAAATATGTGTGGGTAACTCTTCTTAATCACTTATTCTAATTCCCATGTTGCCTATTCAAACTTGTGGTTTTGGAACAACACCTTGATGAGGGGAATTGTCTTATTTCGTAGAACTTTTTCTCTATGATCTAAGATCTTAACTGGCTTCTCTTTATAAGAGAGGTCATTCTCCAATGGTACCACCTTTGGATTGAGTACATGTGATGGATCAGGTATGTACTTCCTCAAGAGTGATACATGGAAGACATAATTTACTTGGGATTGGTTCAGTGAGAGTGATAATCAATAGTCCACTGCTCCAATGCGATCAAAGATCTCAAAAGGGCCGATGTAACTTGTACTAAGATTTAACTTCTTACAGAATCTCATAACTCTCTTCCATGGTGATATGCAGAGGAATACCATGTCTCCAACATCAAACTCTATGTCTCATCTATGATTATTAGCATAGCACTTTTGTAGACTGTATGAATCTTTAATGTGATGTTGGATGGACATAACCTTCTCCACCATTTAATAGACCATTTCCGTACCTAGGAGTTTTCTCTCCCCAACATCATCCCAACATGCCGGTGTTCTACACCTCTTCCCATATAAGGCTTCATAAGGATCCATTTGGATTCTTGAGTGGAAACTGCTATTGTATGAGAACTCAACCGGGGGAATATGTTGTTCCCATACTCCATTGAATTCCATCGAGTACACTATTAAAATGTTCTCAAGTGTTTGGATACTCTGCTCATATTGGACATAAGTTTGAGGATGATAATCCATACTAAAGTTCAAATCCGTATCCATAGTATGTTGAAGACTCTTTCAAAACATAGTTCTGAATCTTGGATCTCAATCAGATACAATAGATAATGGTACTCCATGCATCCTTACAATGTCTCTGATGTATATATGTGCCAGTTGATCATGTGAGAAATCCTCCTGAATTGTAATGATGTGTGCAGTATTTGTAAGCCGATCCAAAACAACCCATATATGATTTTTTCCTTTGGATTTAATTTGATCTCTGGTGACAAAGTCCATGGTGATTTTCTCCTATTTCCATTCTTGTATGGGTAATGGTTGCATCATCTCCTTAGACATATGCCTCTCAACATTCATTTTTTGACATACCAGGCCCTTTGATGTATACTCAGCAATCCACCTCTTCATGTTATCACACTAATAATGGTATAATAGAGCTCGATACATCTTTGTGTTTCCGAATTTAATGGAGAAATTTGAACTATATTAATCATTTAGAAGTTCATTCTTTAACTTTGGACATGATGGAACACATAGTATTGACCCAAATCTCACCATTACATCTTCATTAACATTGAAATATTAGGATTTACCTTTTCTAATAGTTTTCTCTTTATTCTAAATTATCACATCATACTTTTGAGCATCCTTTATCCCTTCCAAAATATATAGTTGAGCAATCATTTGTGAAAGGATTGATGATGTTCCCTTTTTTATGATTCCCATGTTCATCTTTATCAAATCAATGAAGATTGGATCCTTTTAAATTATCATCAATGATAGAATTTCTGGTTCCTTTCTACTTATAGAATCTTCCACCTTGTTCGCTTTTCCATGGTGGTAATGGATTGAGCAGTAATATTTTTTGATCAACTCTAACCATCTTCATTGGAACATATTCAACTCTTTCTAGGTGAATATATACTTGAGGCTTTTGTGGACCATATTTATTTCAAACATCACCCCAAAAAGGTAATTTCACCCAATTTTTAAAGAAAATATCACTGCATCCAACTCAAGTTCATGCGTTGGATAGTTTTTCTCATGAACATTCAATTGCCTTAAAGCATAGGTAATGACATTGTCATTTTCTATCAACATGAAACCCATGCCCTTCTCCGAATCACCATTGAATACAAAAAAGTTCTCCACTTGTGGGTAGTGTGGGAATGGGTGCAATGATAAGCCTCATTTTCAACTCCTTAAATCTTTCTTCACATTCAACACTCTAAGAAAAATTTAGTCTATTAAGATTTAGCATGGTAAGAGGGTTGGAAAATCATTAGAAATTTCTCACAAATCAGCAATAATATCCAGCTAACCCCATGATGCTACAAATATCTATTACTGATGTTGGCCTTGGAAATCTCTCAATTACATATTTCTTGGAGGGATCCACAGATATACCATTGCTTGTGATGATATCACCTAAGAATGAGACCTCCTATAACTATAACTCACACTTGATGTACTTCACATAGAGGTTCTCCTTTTTGAAGCTCTATAGTACAGTGCTTAGATGAACCTCTTTCTCATCCTTGGTATTAGAGTATATGAGAATATCATATATAAATACTACCAAAAATTTGTCGAGGTAATCTATAAAGACTCTATTCATAGAGTCCATGATGATTTCTTGACCATTAGTGAGTCTAAAAGGAATTACTATGAATTCACAATGCCAGTATCTCGTACGAAAATCATTCTTGGGAATATCCTCCTTCTTCACCCTTAAATGGTAATATCCCAACCACAAATCCACTTTGGAGAGGTATTATGATCCACATAGCTTATCGAACAATTCATCAATTCATGGAAGTATATACTTGTTCTTTATCATGATTTTTTTGAGTTCACGATAATCAATGCAAAGGTGCATTGACCCATCCTTCTTCTAAGAGAAGAGGAATGGGGTACCCCATGGTGAAGCACTTAGGCGTATAAACCATTTATCAAGATTCTCTTGTAGTTGTTTAATCAGCTCTTAAATCACCACAATAAACATTCTATATGGAGTCCTGGATATTGGAAACGCCCCTGGTATAAGGTGAATTTATAATTCAACATCTCTTCTAGGAGGAACAAAATGAAATTCATCGGGAAGCACTTCAGAGAATTCTTACAAAATTGGAATGTCTTCACGAATGGTTTCATCTTTGGACTCAATCATCTAAGCCAGATACACATGGTCATTAAGTAGTAATATCCATGCTTGATATGATGGTGATAAAGAGGATTCATATTCTTCCTTTCAAATTTATAGAATCAGGGGTTTATTCTCCATATAGAGAGTGTTTTACCTATCATGAAAATTTATATTGGCTCTATATAAGGAAAGCTAATACATGCCAAGAATTGCATGAAATTACACCATAGAAAGTATGATGAGGTTCTCCAAGAATTTAAATCCACAAATTATGATAGGGGAGGAGTTATATTCATGGGATGAAATGATTTTCCCATTTTTCGTACTCACTGACATCTTTACATCCATTATTTGTGGTGGTGTTAGAATTATTCTACTAAAAATTCGGGATATAAAAGAATGCATAGAACCAGAATCAAAAAGTATGTTCATTATAATTTAATGAATAACTAGCGTACCTATCACTACTTCATTGTCGGGGTTCACTTTAGCAGTAGTGATGGAAAAAGCTCACCCTTGCTGCCTTGGAGGTTGTTGGTTTCCCCCCAAAACCCTTGGATTAGGGAACGATTTTGAAATGTTCCTTGGTTCTTTATAGTTAAAGAAATGAACAAAACGTTTAGTGTCAAACAGAGTTTTCCTTTCCTCTGTCGCAGCCTCAGGTTTTTCTTGTCGGCAGATAATGGTAGGTGCCCTTCTCTTCTAAACCTAAAGCATTTCGTCATCCACTTCCGGAAATTTCCAAGGAACTTCTTTCCACACTAATGGAAAGTGGGGTATTGGATTTTCTTTTCACCATTAGATTTATCCATTGGACTGCTAGAATTGAAGTCCACCTTATGCCTCTTATTCCCATGATACCCCTGAGATTCTCTGATCTACATTTTGACATTGAGGGAACATCATACAATTTACTCATTTCTCTTGAAGTCACATATCTCTAAGGTTTTCCATAGGCTAGGTTTTATCCCAACAAATAAGCAGTCAACCTTGCATTTAGGGGTAACAATGAAGTTAAAGGCATATCGTCTACACCATGTGATGTTTTCCTCATACACTCTGATGGATACCTCTTCATTTTTCTTCAGGGAAATGAAGTTCCATTCAATATTAAGTCGCAGGGTGCGATGAAAATATTTTTCAAAAGACATTTTCCAGAAATCCTTATATTCCAACACCTTGATCTTCTCCTCATGCTTCTTAATTTTGATCAATGACCACCATTGATTAGCTTCACCCTTCATATGATTAGTAGCCATAAGAACCTTATCTTAATTAGAACATTGAAGGATGGAGAAGACATTTTCAATGGATTTGAACCACTGTTCGACATTTAAGGAATCTGATGATCCACTAAAGGTAGGAGGCCTTTGTTTCATGAATCCATCAATTGAAACTTGTCATTTGTTGGGGGGGGGGGGGTTAAAAATTCTTCTTGACCCTTGTTTCTATTAAAAAATTTAGTTATCTCAGAGAGTATCATGACAATGTTCGTTATTCTCGCTCCCATCGGATTGGGCATCTTATTAGAACAATCATCACAACGATATTCACATCAGTTATTAGCTAGAGTCCGGCTATTTCCGAAAATTGGATTAAAAAAGGAATGTAAGTGGTAACACATAATGGGTGATTCAAATAAACAAATGGGAGACATAAATTTCTTTTATTTCCTTCACTTATGAATTTATAGGATTTAATCTATTTTATCAATGATCTACTTCCCAACATATATTTTTAGGGGAATGTTTTCCCTTAATAATGGTTCATACTAAGCTTGTGACTTTAACAAAGCATATCCACCAGGAGTGTCATAACCAAGAGTGTAGTGAGGACTATTATCGTGCATTAGTTAAAATTCGAGTCCAACTCAAATTAGTGTTTTCAGGTTTTACCCCTAGATACATTTGTGCGAGAGCCACCTCTTCTTACACGTATCTAGACATGGATGTATTTTTCTGAGAAACCTATTAATCAATACTCACTAAAATTTATGGATATTTTTATTATAATTAGTCTTATTCTTAAGGCTTTCACTAGGGTTTTCTAATCCTAATCCCAAAAATAACAATCATATCCTCTAATACCAACCATAACAACCCTGCTTTTTATTACAAACTTATTCATAAATTATTACATAAACTCTTCACTTGATACAACAAATATGACCTGAAGGTATTGTGTCTTTGGGGAATAGGAACATTACACAACAACGTAGAACATAAAACAGAACATCCTTTTTGAAAACATCTTTTACATGACCACACACATTCCCTCATACTTTGCATTGCATGTGATAACCCGACGATATGAATAAGAAAAGGTGGAGCTATAGAGACCAGTAAGGGAGTAAAAAAAACATAACATGAAGAATACAATACATGTTAGGAAATAGTCATATCAATGGTGTATAATAGTAACATAAACATAAAGGCACGAGATAACATGATTACCATAACATGGAAATGCTACAAAAACACTTAACATGATATTAGCATGATCCAAGGAACATTGCAGATGTAGAATGAGTAAACCATCATTGTACTTGAATTATCATTATTAATAACTCATTTCACATGATTTATCATGATACTAATCTTTAACCAATGCATTGGAGCGCTATCAGGGCACACCCTTCTTAATCATTTCATTTCATGCATAAGTTTTCCACATGGATCATACAACATGGAATCATTCAACGTCATCATTATTCCACGAAAAAGGAATGAAAAATAAATATAGAAAACAATATACTCAATAAGTAAATGTGTATAAATACAAATTCGTTTTTTAGAGAAATGAGAAGTGTATTCACTACACAACGACTTTGTCTTGGAAATTCGCAGTGCAATTTCGACAACATAATGTCATGATATAAGAGTTAATAAAAATGGTTTATGAGAGAGAAAGGGGTATCTCAGAATATTTACATAAAATGAACAGTAATTAGGTAATATAGAAGAATTTATGAACATATTTAATGGAATTTAGATTCATAATACAAAAGAATTGATTGAATGTAATTGAGGAGAGAGAAATCCCTTACGGAATTTTGGCCTGGTAATAGGTGTACATGGGAGGAATTAATGAAAGAGAAAAGTGTCTCTCATCAGTCAAACAAAAGGAGAGAAGTACTAGGGAGGAGTTAATTCATACCCCAACATTTGTAATTGAAATTAAAAGGGTATAACAACATAAAGAAGCTTGGAAAAAATGAGAAAGGAAGAAATACCTTACTTGGAAGTGTTATCCCAAAGGCTTGGGAGGGGCTCGAGAAAGGATTATTGGGAGCTTGGGACTCCTTGGGAGAATACTAGAGATAGGATGTCAGAGGTTGGTCAATCACCAAAATCTTTTAGTGAATATGAAGTGGTAGTTTGGGTGGAATTATATAGAAAAAGAGAGGGAATTATTTATTATTTAGTTTTTTGGGCACCACATAGTAAACTAATCAAAACCACAAACCATAACTTAGTTTTTTCCCATGGGTTTTTACAAAGGGGAGTCAAAAACATTATTTTATGTGTAAAATTTCATAACTTCATAAAATATTAGGCTTTATTTTTCCAAGGTGAGTCATACTGTCAAGGAAATCATTTTAAAAAGTTAAAATGTTTTATTAACCATGGAGGGTCCACTAAAGCTTTGTAAAATAAAACAAAAAAACCTAAAATTAAATTATTTTAATGGTAAAACATATATTGGAAAAATATCCCATTTATTTTATTTTATTACATCACTACTAGGTCATTATGATGTCATGAAGCAAATTATATAATGAAACGGTATTTAATTTTTACCCAAAAATTCTACTATCTCAGAAAATTATGAAAAAATCACCGTTAAATAATTTTGATGTCCTATTTTAAAAAATAATACTCAATATATCTAAATAATTTTCTAAACATGTGAAGTTTCACTTTTAAAAATAAAAACTGACATTTATCAAAAATTAATGGGTTTTGGTAAAAACAATTTTCAATCCTTATTTAAAATTAAAATTTTATTCATAAAAATTATATGATCATTTATATTTTATAAAAATTAATTTAGTAATAATATTAATATATTATTTAATTCAAAAATCAATTAATTTATCAAAATATATTACTTAGTGGAATATTAAATAAAAATTAAAACTTGTGCTTTAAAAACAATTTACAAGGTAACAATAATAAAATGAATGTATATAATTTATTATACACATAATCATAATGCTAAGGTCTTGTTACATATACCTTTATAAAAACCTCATAATACTGAATGGTAAGGTGTGTGAAGGTGACAAAATCTTGGGGTGGCTCAGATAACATCGATCTAGTGGTAATCTCTATCAACTTCCACTTCTCCTGTAGGAGGTTCTATTTGAACTTAAAGTGTTGAAGCTCGTCTTGGGATTGTTCAAGATAGAATCCCAATGATACTACCTAAATTAAGTGCTTTGACAAATGGGCTTCATATGGAGAAATTCTACAGGATGAGGCTATCGCTTCCTTTGTCTGAGTAAATTGGATTTTTTAAAGCCCTATATTTATACTAATAATGTGATAATTGTTCAACCACTATATTACCAATAATAAAAATTCTTAACGGTATTTTGAAATCCAAAAACATAAAAAAATAAATGTTCATATGTATTATATAACCATTTTACCTAATAATATCTTTAATTATATCAAGAGTAGTTTTCATTAATGAATTTTTGGGTTATTACTATCTTCCCCCCATAAGAAATTTCTCCCTCAAAATTTCCTTTTCCCATGCTCAAACAGATGTCGGTAACTCTAATTCATCACTTCCTCTAATTCCCATGTTTCCTCTTAAAACTTGTGGTTTCACCACAGCACCTTGATGAGGGGAAATGTATTATTTTTAAGAACTTTTCACTATGATCTAATATCTTTATCCGCTTCTCTTCATAGGAGAGGTCATTCTCTAATGGTACCACCTCTGGATTGAGTACCTGCGATCTCTCCGGTATTTAATTCCTCTAGAGTGATACATGGAATATATCATGTACTTGAGATTGGTTCAGTGGGAGTACAAGTCGATAGGACACTGCTCCAATGCGATTAAGGATCTCAAGTGGGCCGATGTACCTTATAATAATCTTTAACTTCTTACCAAATCTCATAACTCTCTTCCATAGTGATATCTGGAGGAATACCATGTATCCAACATCAAACTCTAGGTCTCTTCAACTATTATCAGCATAAATCTTTTTTCAACTTTTAGGAACTTTAATGTGATGCGGGATGGTCTTAACCTTCCCCACTATTTCTTCAACCATTTTTGGAACTTTGAGTTTTCACTCTCCATCATCATCCAAACATGCTGGTGTTCTCCACCTATTCCCATATAGGGCCTCATAATGAGCCATTTGGGAGCTTGAGTAGATACTATTAATGTATGATAACACAATAATAGGAAGATGTTGATCTCATCCTATATTTAAGTTCATTGAACATGCTCTCAACATGTCATTATGTGTTTGGATAATCCGCTCAGATTGGCCATCAGTTTGAGGAGGATAATCTCTACTAATGTTCAGATTAGTATCCATATCATGTTGAAGATTCTTCCAAAATATAAGGATAAATCTGGGATCACGATCGGAAACAATAGATAGGGGTGCTTCATGCAGCCTTACCGCGTCTCTGATGTATATCTGTGATAGTTGATCAAGTGATAAATCCTCCCAAATTCCAATGATGTGTGCAGTCTTTGTAAGATGATCCAAAACAGCCTAGATATCAATGTTTCCTTTGTGTGTAATCATAATTCTAGTGACAAAGTCCTTGGTGATGTTCTCCCATTTCCATGCTGGTATGAGTAATGTTGCATCATCCCCTTAGACATCTGCCTCTCTTCCTTATCTTACAGACATACTGGGTAACTTTATGTATACTTAGTGATTTTATTCTTTATGTTATCCCACCAATAATTCTTTATGATATATCAACACATCCTTGTGTTTCCTGGTTGAATGGAGAAATTCGAACTATGTGCATCATCCATAAGTTTATTTTTTTACTCTAGACTTGATGGAACATATAGTCATAACCCAAATATCACAATTACTTCTTTATTAACATTGAACTATGAGGATATCCATTTTTTATAGTTTCCAATTTCTTCTAAAATACCACATCATCCTTTTGATCATCCTTTAACCTTTTTAAAATAGACGGTTGAGAAATCATTTTTTAAATGAATGATGATGTTCCCCTCTTTATGATTTTCATGTACATTTTCATCAAATCTGGTAAGATTGGATCATTTTCTATTCTCATCAATGATATAATTTTTGGGTCCATTCTACTTACACCATCCAGCACCTTGTTTTCTTTCCCATGGTGGTAATTCATTGAGCAGTCATAGTCATTGATCAACTCTAACCATCTTTACAATCGCATAATCAACTTTTTTTGGGTGAATATATACTTGAGGCATTTGTGGTCTATATATATTTCACACTTCTACCCAAAGAGGTAATTTCACCAAATTTTTAATGTGAAGATCACTAAAACAAACTCTAGGTCATGAATTGTATAGTTTTTCTCCTAAAATTTCAATTTCCTTGAAGCAATGGCAATGACTTTTTCATTTTTCATCAAACCACATCCCATACCCTTCTTCAAAGAATCACTGAATACCACAAAAAGTTATCCACATGTGGGTAGGGTGAGCACGAGCATAGTGAAAATCATCATTTTGAAGTCCTTGAAGCTCTTTTCACATTCATCACTGTATGAAAACTTTACTCCCTTCTGAGATATATTAGTAAGAGGGTTGTACAATCCTGAAAAATTACTCACAAATCGGCGATAATATCCGACTAACCTAATGAAGGTATGAATATCTATTACTGATGTTGGCATCGACTATCCCTCAATTATTTTTTTTGTGGAAGGATCCATTTATATCCCATTTCTTGTGATAATATGACCCAAGAATGATACCTCCTTCAACTTGAACTCACACTTGCTACAATTTACATAGAGATTTTCCTTTGGCAAGGTCTCTAGTACATTTCTTAGATTCTCCTCATGCTCCTCCTTGGTTTTAGAGTATATTATAATATCATCTATATTGAATACCAAAAATTTATTGAGGTAATCTTTAAATACTCTATTCATCGATTCCATGATGATTTCTGGAGCATTAGTGAGTCAGAAAGGCATTACTATGAATTCAAAGTGCCCGTATATTGTATGAAAAGTAGTCTTGGGGATATCATACTTCTTCACCTATACTTGGAAATATCCCGACCAAAAATCCCCCTTGGAGAAGTATTTTTATCCACATAGTATATTGAACAAATCATAAATTTTTGTAATAATATACTTTTTCCTTATCATGATTTGGTTGAGTTCATGATAATCAATACAAAGGAGCAATTACTCATCCTTCTTCTTGATGAAGAGGACTGGTGTGCCCCATAGTGAAGCACTTGGGCATATAAACCCTTTATCATGATTCTCTTGTAGTTGTTTCTTCAGCACCTCATTGTCGACAACAACCATTCTATATAGAGTCTTTGATATTGGAGACACCCCTAGTATAAGGTCAATCGAGAATTCAACATCTCTTATGAGGAAGACTAGAAAATTCTCAAGAAACACTTCAGTGAACTCCCTCACAATAGGCATGTCCTCAAGGATGGTATATTCCCTGGAATCAAACATCTTGTCCAGATACGCATGCTCATAGGGTAGTAATATCCATGCTTGAGATGGTGGGGCTAAAGAAGATTCATCTTCCTCCTTGAAGTTGTATAGCATCACGGGTTGATTCGCCATATAGAGAGTGATTTCCCTCTCACAGTAATTTATGTTGGATCTATATAAGGAAATCCAATCCATGCCTATAATTGCATTAAATTCCACCAGAGGGAGTATGATGAGGTTCTACAAGAAGTTTAATCCAAAAATTATGATAGGGGAGGAGTTATATTCATGGAATGCAATGAATTTCCCATTTTTTGTACTCATAGATATCTTTACTTCCATGATTTGTGGTGGTGTTGGGATTGTTCTACTAATCTTTCAGGATATAAAAAAATGCATAAAACCAAAATCAAAAAATATATTTTCTTTTCATGAATGAATACCTAGCCTACTTATCACTACTTCATTATTAAGGTTCACTTCGGCAATAGTGATAGCGAAAGCTCTCCCTTTTTGACATGGCAGTTGTTCGTTGCCCTTGAAAACCCTTTTATTAGGGAACTAGTTTGCAAAGTTCACTAGTTCATTGCATTTGAAGAAATAAAAAATGCATTGAATGTCGAACGGAGTGTTCCTTTCCTCTATCGCATCTGCGGTTTTGTCTTGTCAGTAGTTAATGTCCAGGTTCCCTTATCTTCAACACCTATAGCATTTCCTTATCCCATTCAAGAAATTTATGGGGTGCTTCCTTACACACCATTGGAATTTAGGGTACTAGATTTTCATAGAACCATTTGATTTATCCATTAGACCACTGAAATTGATGTCCACCTTACACTTCTTATCCCCATGACACCCCTGAGATTCACTGATCTCCATTTTGACTTTGAGGACACATCAGACAATTTCCTCATAGCTCTCAAAGTCACACATCTCTAGGGATTTCAGTAAGGTAGGTTTTAGCTCACCAAAGAAGCGTCCAAACTTGAATTCGGGGGTAACGACAAGGAAAAAGGTGTACTTTCCAAGCCTGGTGATGTTTTCCTCATACACTCTGACGGATTCATCATCTTTTTTCATGAGGGAATGGAAGTTCCATTCCATTTTATGTCAGAAGATGCGTGGAAAATATTTGTCAAACAACATTTTTTGGAAATTCATCTATTCTAATGCCTCAATATTCTTCTCAATCTTGGTATTTTTTGATCAATATCCCCCATTAATAAACTTCACCCTCCATACGATAAGCAGCCAGGAGAACCTTCTCTTGTTTAGAACACTGAAGAATGGAGAAGATCTTTTCAGTGGATTTGATCAATTTTTTGATTATTGAGGGATTAGATGAACCATTAAAAGTAGGAGGCCCTTTTCTCATTAAGCCCTTGATTGTGAATTTTTATTTCTTTGCGGGGGGGGGGGGTGAATGTTCCTCTTGACCCATGTTTCTATTCAAAACATGAGTTATCTGAGAGATTATCATGAAAAAGTTCTTGATTATTTCTCCCATCAGTTTGTGAATATCATTAGAACAGTCATCACATTGATCTTCAAATAGGTTGTTAGCCCAAGTCATATTATTACCAGCCATTGGCTGGAAAAAAAGGAATGTTAGGGGAAACAAAAAAACATAATTCCAAGACAAAAAGATGAATTATAAATTATTTTTATTTTCTTATCTTTTGAATTTATAGTATTGAATATATGTTATCCATGATCTACTTCCCAACATATATTCTCGGGGTTATGTTTTCCCATAATAATGGTTCATACTAAGATCATGAATTTACCAAATCATATCCCCCTGGAGTGTCATAACCAAGAGTGCAGCATGCCTGTTGTCATGCACCAATTCCAGTTCGAGTCTAGCTCAAAGTGGTGTTTTCAGGTTTTACCCCGAGATATATCTATGTCAGAGCCTCCTCTACCTGCTTGTGTCTAAATGGGTTATATTTCTCTGATAACCCACTTACTCTATAATAACCAAAATTTAGAGATGTTTTTATTATACCTAGTCTTATCCCCAAGGTTTTCACTAGGGTTTTCTAATCCTAATCCCAAATAACTAAACCTATCCAATGATACAAATAATAACATCCATGGTTTTTATTACACACTTAATCATAATTTGTTACATTAACTCTTCACCTGATACAAAAAAGAACATAAAAAGGTATTATGTCTTTGGGGATTAGGAACATTACATAAAAACTTAAAACATAAAACATAACATCTTTAATGAAACCTTCTTTGACATAACCACACACATTCCCTCGTACATAGCATTGCATGGGATAACCTGAGTACATGCATAAGAAAAAGGTGATCTATAAAGCCCAGTAAGGGATTAAACAGTTAATGACATGAAGAATACAATACAGGTTAGGAAATTGGAATATCAATGGAGCATAATAGAAACATGAACATAAAGGCATAATATAACATGATTATCCTAACATGGAAATGTGGCAACAACAATTAACATGATGTTAGCATGATCCATGGATCATTGAACATGAAGCATGAGTAAACCCCCATTGGACTTGAATTAGAATGTGTAAACCATAATTTTACTTGATGTATCATGATACTAATCTTTATCCAATGCATTGGAACACTATCAGGGTGCACTCTTCGGAATCATTTCATTCCATGCATAAGTGAACCACATGGATCATACAACATAAAATCATTCAATGTCACCATTTATTCCACAATAATGAAATGTGAAATAAATAAATGAAACTCTATAATCAATAGGTAAATGTGAATAATGGTGAATACCCTTCATAGAGAAATGGGCATGCTATTCACTACATAATGACTTTGACTTGGAAAATCGAGGTGCAATTTCGGCAGCATAACGTTGTGACCTAAGAGTTCATAAAAATGGTTGATGAGAGAGAAAGGTTTATCTCATAAAATGTACATGAAATTTACAGTAAGAGTTCATATACATTAATGTCCTGAAATATGTAATGTAAGTTATATTTATAATTCAAAATAATTTCTTGAATTTAATTGAGGAGAGAGAAACCCCTTACGGAATTTCGGCAAGGTAATAGGTGTACATGGGAGGCATTAATGAGCGAGAAAGGGGTATCTCATAATTCAAACATAAGGAGGTAAGTATAGAGGAGGTGATAAATCATACACCAACATTTTTAATTTAAATTAAAAGGGTATAACAACATAAAAAAACATGGACAAAAATGAGAAAGGAGGAAATCCATTACTTGGAAGTGTGATACCAAAGGCTTGGGAGGGGATTGAGAGAGGATTCTTGTGAGATTCGTTCCCTATGGGATAATTAAAAAGATATTAGGTCATAGTTTAGTTGGGATTTAAAGGCTTTTAGTGATGTGGAAGTGGGATCTTGGGTGGGCTTACTTTGGAAAAAAGAGGGAATTCTTTATTATTTAGGTTTTGGGCACCACACATTAAACTAATCAAAACCACAAACCATCCCATGGATTTTTCCAATGGTTTTTCCAAAGGGGAGTGGGAAAAATTATTTTGTAAGGAAAATGGCCGATATTTTTAAAATATTATGCTTGATTATGAAGATATGTGTCACACTCTCAAGGAAATCATTTTAAAAAGTTAAAATGTTTTATAAGTCTTGGAGGGTCCACTAAAGCTTTGAAAAATAAATTAAACAAACCTAAAATCACATTATTTTAATGGTAAAACATATATTGGCCGAAAATCCTATTAATAGTATTTTATTACATCACTATTAGGTCATTGTGATATCATAAAACACATTATATAATTTAACAGTATTTAATTTTTACCCAAAAATTCGACTATCTTAGAAATTTATGAAAAAATCACTGTTTGATAATTTCTAAGTACTGATTCAAAAAAAATTATTCAATTTATCTAAATATTTTTATAAACTTGTGGACTTTCATTTTTGAAAATAAAAATTGACATTTATCGAAAATTCTTGGGTTTTGACTAAAATAGTTTTCAAACCATAATAAAAATAAAAATTTTATTCATAAAAAATTTATAATCATTTATATCTAATAAAAACTAATTTAGTAATAATATTAAAATATTATTTAATTCAAAAATCTATTAATTTAGAAAAATATATTTCTTAGTTGAATATTAATTAAAGAATAATATTTGTGCTTTAAAAAAATAGTTACAAGGTAACAATAATAAAGTAAATGTATATTATTTATTATACTCATAATAATAATGAAAAGTTATTGTTACATAACCCTTTATAACACCCATATAAGAACTAAGGGTAAGGTGTGTGATGGTGACACACTTTTGGGGTGGTTTGGATAATGTCGATAGGGTGGTAATCTATATTAACTTCCACTTCTTCCATAGGCGGTTCTGTTCAAGCTTAAAGTGTTGAAGCTCAGCATGGGCTTGGTCAAGAGTGAATCCCAATTACACCACATCCTTTATAAGCTCTATAAAATGAACTTCATATGGAGCAATTATACTGGATTAATACATCACTTCCTTTTTCTGAGTAAATTAGATTTGTTAAAGCTCTATATTTATACTAATGATCTGATTACTATTCAACTGCTATATTAGCAATTGTAATAATTATTAATGGTATTTTGAAATAAAAAAACATAAAACCAAAGAAGTGAATATGTATTATATAACAATTTTTCATAATAAGACTTTTAATTAGATTAATAGTAATTTTCATTAATTAATGTTTGGGTCATTACACCCCTAGATCCTCTATACCCACGTCAAGGCCATGTCACAACCTTCCTTCAAAGACCTATTCCAACTATTGATTAGGAAGTCAATATAATGTATCCAATCAATGTGTTTTAATTGTATCAAAATATGTAGAACAAATAAAACAACCCCTCGTGCCACTAAACAATAATAACTCCCTCCACATTATAAGACCAAACAACTCAAAGAGTCTATGTTAAAGATATCTATTCATAATAAAAATACCACATAAAATTATAGATCTACCTAACTAACACCCACAAAATTCCATGCTATATCCTACACTCTAATCCAAAATCATCCACTCACCATGCAATATTAACCACTCTCAATAAAGAAGCCCTTGTAAAAAACATAAAAATACTAGAAAACTTATTATCACATCCAAAAAACCCAGTAATTGATGTTCTTAGACTTAAAACATAAAATATAGTGTACTAAACCGTGTATATAATAACATAAATATATTTTATAGGAGGTTAAAATCACTTATGAAGAAAGTTATAATCGAGGAAAGGGTTTATTTCACAATCTCATCCTAATCTGGGACTCCTTATTTTCAAGTTTCAAATTGGATAATTATATGATATTTCTTTTATAAAAATCATTTATTTTCATCTCATATAATTATTTTTTGAAATAATAAATTTTCCTTTGATTTTCCTCTCTCTATTTACTCAAAATCCCAAAATAGTTTTTTAAGGAAAAATGATATTTTTTCTATTTTTAGGAATATTTTTCTTAAATTTCTAAATTTTTATTAAAATATTTTTATTATTTTTATTCTATTCTCTAAGGATTTATTGTTGTAATATTTAGCCATAATTTTAACTATTTTTAAGTTTGGATCTTTTTATTGATGTTGTGAATGGAATATTTGTTTTAATAATTTTTTTATGAATGGATTTTCTCATACGTATTATTATGATTTTCTATAGATATTCAATTAAATGTTTTTGATGTTATTTTTGGAATGAAATTATTCTTCCTAAAGTAATGTAAATTTTTAGATTTTAAATAAGTGATTTATAAATTAAAATGAAAATTTACTGAAGATATACATTGGTGATATTTTAAAATAATATTTATCCATATCAAAATCCTTTCATGAATTTAATTCTTTACTAGGGTTATACAAAAATGATACTATACACCATATTTCTCCATATTTATTATGATATTTTTAAATGTGAAATGTATTGAAATTACATATATTGGTTATCTGAATTCATATAGTTATTGGTTATTATGTCTTGTTGACTAAGTTGTATAGTTTTTTCATATGATTAATTCATTGGAATTATGACTGGATGGGTGGGGACTAGAATCACATTTTTTATCGATAAATTAGTAGGTCTCATGAGAAATAAAATATTAGTTATTTCATATAATCCTTACCCATTTGTGTATGATTTCATATAATGAAGCCTCCATGGTAAGTTTAAGAGGTGTAACATTATTCCTTTTGTCTTAATGAAATAAATTATTGATTTCCACTTCATTATTAGAATAGTTATAATATCCATTAATATTTTTCATGGTCATCTATTTATTTATATATAATTATTTTATCATCAATTTTTCATGCCACATTATTTGGGACTAACTTATCATATGATAGCTACCAATATATGAATTCCATTGATAGGAATATGATCTCACCCTTTTGTGTTTTCCTTTCCACAAGAAGATGGAATTTCTATAATGATTTATATTCAAGGATACTTTGAGTGAATAATAGTGTTATAGACGAAAATATTATGTTTTATCTTATGTTTTCAAAATTAATTTGTTATTTAAAAATGTTTTTTGTATTAAATGACAAATAAAAAATTTGATCATCAGATATGTGATCGCTTGTATCTAGTGACAATATAATAAATTAACCATTGGATCTGGTCAACAAGAATCATGTTTTCCACATCTACAATATAATAATTTTATAGGGGTTCTATTTTACATATTTTATTCTTCATTATCATTAAGAAATGTGTTTTTATTAATTGAATACCACCAGGTTCTGTCTTTTTGATATTCAAGTTATTCTTCTAGAATGTTGTTTTTGTTTCCATTCAATAAAAATATATCACTTTATTTTTCTCTATTTATACTTAGAATCACATTAAAATATATTCTATATTATCATATATATTACTAAATTTATAATAGAAGAGTGATCTTATCATTCCAGTTGGTCAATAATATCATTGATATATCCTCAAAATAATTATTCTAAGTCAATACCGAATAAAATATCTTACTATTTAATCAATAATGAGACTTATAATTATCCACCTCCATAAAAACAAAAAATATAAGAGAAAATGATTATCTAAATCTATATGATAACATGTAGAGAACATTATAGTGTATGTATCCATCATAGAGTAAGAGAACTATCCCTTTCCTCACTATATGATTGTTTCAATGTGGAATCTTATATTACAATGTGATTTACACTCAACTTGAAAAATAAGATTCAAAATGTATTTCATTCTTTGACATAGTCTTAGTATGATATTCTTACTCACAATGTAATGTTAATCTTATCTATTTTACATAATTAAAAATTGATTCTTCAATCATGATTATAATTGAAATCATTATAATTAAATCATTTTTGAACATACTAAGAATATTTTTATTTAACTTCCAATATGTTTCAAGAATATTTTTCAATAATAATTTTTTTTCTAACTAGTATTCTCTTACATATAATAAAATTAAACACTATATCTAAAATATTTATCCTTACATATCATAGTGATAATCCCAACATTTTATCAAACTTCTAGTATGCAGTGCTTGTGAAAAAATAGTTACACATATGTATGTCTAGATATCTTCTAACTCTGTAAAATCATTAGTCATTAACCATCACATTAAACTTTATGCACTTGAAGATTATTTATTGTTTTTTTACCACAATTTATCTATCTAGTGACCCTTACATATATCTATTAACTATTTTATATCATGTATTGGTATACCCTTCAACACATTTATGCTTACTAGTGAACATTAAATAATTATTTTTACCGTGATATACACCATATGGTGTTTAAAATTTCTTCATTTAAAGGTATGTTTTAAAATAAATTATTGATGGTGAAATATCTTACATATCATAATTTTTTTTGATATTTTAAATTTTTAGTATATATCATACTTGTGAAATGTATCATAGATATTTTTCAATGTTAGCTTTATCTATGGTTCATGTATTTTATAAATTCATGAATATAATTTTAAATTCCTGACAATTCACCTTTATCAATACATCTATCCTCCAACCACCATATATTCCATAAAACTGAGCTACTATATATTTTTCTCTTCTTAACAGTTTTACATTCTATACATAATAAATTTAAAACCATAAATCACATTCTACAATTAACTCAATATTTAACTTACATAAATTCTTTGTGGTTAAATTCACTGTATAAATCATCCAAAAATAGTTCTCCTAGAATACATATTAGATAATCTATAGATACTTTAACACATATCATCCTTATATAAACTTCCTAAACCAATTTATATCTTTAAAAATTTCTTATATAAAATCAAATAGCATTTTATATTATTATAATGTCCATAATATTTTTTAAAATAATTTCCTAAGTGAGGAATTATATGAATACTCAACCCTAAGGTGTTAAATCAATTCCCTTTACCACAACACTTTCATCCAATATTATTTTCTTCATTAATTAGTTGCTCTAAATATATTTAATAATCCGCTTACAAAAATGAAAATGAAGATATTGTGTATAGTTTTATCACCTTCCATTATCACATGTCATTTATTCTCATTATGATATGATAGAAATTCATTTTATGTGTTATGTGTGAATCCTAAATAATTATAATCTATAAAATATATTCATTATGAATATATGGTTGAGTTTCTAGAATGTTGTACAATAATATAAAACTTCTTCCAATCTATATCTCATAACTTCAACTCATAAATTTAGATACTCTTCAATCGCAAACCACATATTGATACCAAACCTAACCATTGACAAAAAATACTATAATTAAAAACATTATAGATATAAGTATCCATAAAAACCCATTAACCTTGTGTCCTAGTGTCTTTGGGATATTAACAATATAATACATAATGTTAAAAATAAACTACATCATCTATTATTTATATATTCATAATAGTATCCTATATCTCATCAAACATCTAAAATTTATTAAAATTTCCTAGGTATATACATAAGATATTTTTTGGATTTAATTCCATGTAAATGGTAAAAATAATAATTCATAATTAATAACTAATATTATAAAGACTTTAATATAGATAAATGAAATCATTTAATCATATCACAAGGTATGAGATTAATGATATTTGATAGGAACCCAAAAAATGAAACACTTATTAATAAAGGCCCGTGTACATGAGAGCATGATTATATGATAATCATGATTTATAAAATTATAATTTATAAAAATCATAAAACAAGTCATCATAATATTTGTCATTCCTCACTATCAATAAAAGAAAACTAAAATGTGACATGCTCACTACCTATGAAGTCCACATAAAATATCATTAGATATAATCATTTACCATTAAACTAGGGGGATATTAAATTCAATTTCTACCAATTACATCAACATATTTCATTTATATAAATATATATATACGGAATATAGATTAAATAATATGCATAAAACATAATCCCAAAAAGAAATCATGAATAGAAATGGGTTAGATAATAAATTTAATTTATAAAAATCAGAGAAGAACATGATGAGGTATTACATGAGTTAAGAATTAAGTTAGATAATTTAATAATAGGTGTCAATGGATAAAATATTCTATGTATGAAAAATTATACTAGATGTTTCTAAGAGTGAATGAAACTCATAAGTTATGATTAATATGTACTTTGTTAGGGACACTATTAACGAGGTCCTATGGTAATAAGTATTCAATGAAATTGTGTATATATGAATGTTGAATGTAAATATAAAAAATTAATTTAAAAAATTATAGTAGATCATGAATTTTTAAAATAAAAGTAGTTTTAAAAAAGCTTCACACATAATATACGAGATTGAAAGTGTTCACTTATACACGTGAGAATTTATAAATTATTAACATTTTATGTTTTTTATAAGATAATAAATAAAAATAATTTATGAGTAAATTTATATGGAATTTTTTAATGGATTGGTAAATATTAATTATTAGAGAATATTACATGTAATGTAACAATTCATGAAATATGAGGAGATATAGAAGCAAAAAACCATAAATTATTCTCATGGATTTAGAATAAATATTACATTGGAAGGGGTGAAAGAGTAAAATTTTAATCATAGAATAAAGGGTAAAAAATTATTATATAATTAAAATATTACGATTATAAATAATATGTAATGAAACAAAGAGTACAATAAAAATTAATGTGATTATGTGAAATGAACCCCTTACATTGAGTAATGGATCAACAAAGTATTAAAGCCTAACCTCTTGAATAATAAAACTAATTTTATGAAATATTTTTTATGAAATGTTTCTTATATATTTTATTTATTATTAATTTTTTATATACATTATAATCACCTTATTTATTCATTAGGTCCATTTCCATCATCTTAGGGATTCTAGTTTTATGGTTCAACGCTAAAATTTATTAATTAATAATTTTCAGGTTTCTAATGGAATGATTTTATAACATTAGAAGAGTAAGTTTTTGGTGATAATTTATTTTCATGATTTAAAGTGATTTAAATATAAATGGTTTTCTATGTTAATAAAGGTTCAATTAGTATAAGTTATATTATAAATGTTTGTGTTAATTTTGTTTTTTTACTAATTTTGGTGAACTTAATGTGTTTAATTTCATTTTATGCCTATTTAACCTCTAAAAAAGTTAAATCATAATATTTAATCACATTTGAATTAATATTTTCTTATAAAATAATTTTTTATAAACATTCATGGGGGTTGTAATAGATTATTAATTAGTATATCATTAAATTTATATTTATTTATAACAAATGGTTGTTTGTTAAAAAAAATATATGTTCATTTTATTGGTTTTACATTCGTATTGAAATATTTTATCATTGATATTGCGATACATAAATTTTTTGCCATTTTATTTTTATATTATGAAGAAATAGTGTAATAAAATGGAAAAAAGATTGATTATGAACTCATACTAAACAATTTTGGATGATGCAACTGTTAATTGACCTAACAATTAAAAGGGAGGTCTTTTGATGAAATTAGAATGAATATAATGTTTTCAAGAGTTATTAGGGAGATAATTTGAATAAAAATTCATTAAAGGAATCATATGGTATAATGAGAATTGGGGTGGTGAAGGGTGGAATTTATTAGAGGAGGGAAATATTTTTTTTCATTGTAACAATCTAATACAATATTATTTCAAAAAAATATGATAAAACATGTGATTCATGTAATGTTCTAACCCGACTTACCACTATTATGGTAGCCAGACTGGTGGGTCACATGGTCTCAAGTGCATCTTTCCAAATTCCAGAGGTTACCGACTTGTAGTAAGGGCCTAAGTTGCATCTATGAAGAGTATATTCTCTCACATATTAGAGTATAAACAACAATAAAATCAATGTAAATCAGTATGAAATATCCAAATCATTGTTGATAATTGAAAAACCATAGAAACAAGAATAAAAGAGAACATCAGTGGAAGAATAAATCATTGATAACTGGATAACGTAAAATAGACAATTCCAATTCCATATAAGGATTCATGAAAGGTCAGGTGTTACAACCTGGTACAAGCAGTATAATATAACAAAAAATAATAGAAAACCCCAATGATAAACTTCTTACGAATCATGAGAATAAGACCAAACTTGTGCTCCTCAGATCCCAAGTTTATATCCCAACATAATATAAGAAATCAATCCAAATACCTAAAAACATGTAGGACTGATCAGGTACCCCAATGTAATGGTGTCCTGAATAGGGTGTGAGATATATATCTTAGTTGGGTAACACCAATGGTGTCTATCCCAATTCAGACTATATAATATAAATTTAGACATTATTCCCCTTATGGTAAGTGCAAAGCAATAAAAAATAAAAAAAATAAAAACCATGGTCTGGGTTTTTAAACTGACCCCCATCCTATACCACTTTCTTCATCCTAAGTCATATATTAGAAATTAGGTACCTGTGAAATTCATAACACGTATAAAATGTTCTAATGTAACCTAGTATACTAAAAAAATAATTCCCCAAGCTTGAACTCTGACTTGGGGTCTCATATCTATGTCCAAAAAAGAAAAGGAAAAAATACAAGTAAGATTCATGAAGATATAACACAATGATATCATAATAATAATAAAAGAGTCGTCCTATAAGAGGAAACAATCATTCATTAAAATATTGTGGTGGAGTCTTGTGTACATCCATGCCAATTTAAAAAGAATCTTAATTATCACAATGATAAAATTTGATAATACAATACCACTGAGTCCATCCAAGGATATCCAAAATAATCCCTAGTATAACTCAAGGCATGGTGACTCTAAGTCTGTCCTAGTTATCGCACATAGGGGAAAAAGTAGTACCCATATCATGGTGTAACCACATTGACAATGGTCCCATCCATGGTGTATCCCATAGGGAACCAGTATCAATCAAGAGTACAATAATGCACTTTGGAAGCCCTATTAGGGAAATCCAATGCATCCCCCCGACACATCTAGTCATAACACAAACGAGCATGGTGATTCCATCCATGAATCCTAAATACAAAATCCATGTTCTATCCCATCCCCTGATTGGTGATCCAAATAAGAAAGGAACATAAAAAAATCAACCATTTATAATTTCAACCCATTAATTAATCATCTCATGCCATCTAGGGAATGGAATGGTTCTATGCAACCAAGACAGTTAAAGGATAGAAAAAAACCATCAACATGGAAAAAATAATTTAGCACAAAAGCAATCAAGTGAAAATTACATGTCATCATTAGCATTTTTAAATCTCAAGATGAGAGGATTACCAAAGTTTAAACTTAAAACAAGCCACTAAAATATTTCATAATCATTAGTCACTTACATAATCATTGGAATATAAAAAACGGAACATAGAATCATAATGCATCAAATTATATGTCATCAAAAAAATATTAAAAACCCAAGACATATATCTTGGAAGGTATAACATCTCTTTCAGACCAAGAATATAGTAAAATCCATAATCACCAAAGAGGCAAAGAACATATCTTAACATAATGTTACATGAACAAGGCATGAAGTAATGTGTTAAATATAATAAACACATGTGACTAAACAATAAGAATAAAAAATTTCCCTTGAAAAAGGAATCCTATTGATGGCTAATTATTCGTTATAAAACCATTTATCAAATTTAAGTCATTAATACAATGATAAACACATCTCAAGAAATGAGTCAAATTATTCCATTTAGGTTGGCACACCCAAATCATAATGTATTTTAGGCCGAAGAAGATGGCACAACCAAAGGGGCGTCCAATGGAAAGGAAACACCCAATGAATGGTTTTTTCCAAAAGCTAGAGTCACTACAGATATGAAAATTCATTCTAATCATTTTAATAAGCTTAATAAATTTTTAGGAGGTGTCATTGGATGGGTAAATCCCATATACATTTATTTTTTATATTAAATAGGGCCTAACCATTTAATAACATCAAGATGGTCAAATCCAAAACATTCCATTTAAACTAATCGATCATGAAAATTCATTTTTTTTAATTTTAAGGGGAAAATAATAACTTGTCATAAAATAAGAAACAATAATAAGGAATATGGAAAACACAAACCATAACTAAATATTATATAAATCAGAAACACTACTTTTAAATTTAGATCATATATGAACTTTGTTGTAGGGGTTTTATTATAAAATTAGGACATTTTTCTTTAAACAATTCATTAACCAAAGAACAAAGAAATAATTCATGAAATCATAATTGTCTAATCCTTACTATGATATTTCGAAGATAGTGTACCTCTATTGGAGGGATTTTGTTATAAACCCATAAGATTGTTTATCAAAATAATCAATTAACATAATTTAAAAATTTATTATAGAAATCAAGATGCATTAATTAAAAATAGTGAATTTGTATAAAGCATTTATTTAATGCATAATTTAATTTAATGATTAAGAAAAGGGATCATACCTCTAGGATAAGATGACCTAGTCAAACACTCTAGCCCTTAATATTTTTATTAGTGATCGATCTATGATACTATATCCCTTCTCCGAGATTATGAACCTTCATATATACATACAAAAACCCAATCCCTAGGTATATATTTTCAGGGCCATAAATATATATAAGGGGATCCTTAAATAAATTCTTGTATGCATATACACATCCCCACTTACCTGCTTATACATTTGTCAAATTCATACATGAGCACACCTTGACCCATTTAAATATACTCAATACAATTGGGAACATATATAAAATAGGAGAAATCATATAGATATATTCCTATATATGCATATGTAGGAAATTATTCTTTGAAAATGGAAACTTGAACCCACCTTTATGATGACCAAGCACACTAAAAAAATTATTAGGAACTCAAAATCATTTCGTAAAGGACAAACAAACCCATGAAAAAATACCATCCCATCAATAAAAATGAAAATACCCAATTATAAAATGATATATAATGAAGAATGATAGAAAAACTAACCCAAAATTGATTACAGAGGACCGAGATGACCTGATCTGCTTTTCCTTCAGAAGTAGTTGCCAAGACATGAACAAGGGATTCCGAGAAGATTCTTCACATACCCTAACGTTGGAAGAAGAATAAAAAATAAGATTATCGCAAACCCTAGGATTTTGATGAATGAAAATTGAGCAATTAATAGAACAAAAATCACTAACCAAGGGAGGATAAGGGATTACATCAATGAATCAGATGTAAAACTGATGGATGTTTCACCAGAGGAGCTAGTGCTGAGGGAGGTCGAGATGAGGGAGGTCACATGGACATAGGTCATGTGGCCAAGGTGTTTATCCGGGGGGATGTCGCATGTGGGTTAGGAGGGAAGAAAGGAGAGACCCCTTTCGGATCATTATAAATCTAACATAAGACAAAATAATAATAATAATAATAATAATTAATTTGTTTCTTTATTTTTATTTCCTATTTTACCAATTTATCTTTATTTCCATTTAAATTTTATTTTAATTAATATAATTTCTTTATGAAAAATCACATTTTTGTGTTTTGACACTTGAAAATACATTATGTTGCTTGGTCTCTAAAATGGATCGTCCAGAAAATGAAAAAAAAATTAAATTCCCCTAGAGCTTCTGTCCGGTTCAAAACAAAGGTTGTTACAAATCAATTGTAAGGGGATTGGGATTTAATATTAAATCTATTTTTATAGTAATCGTATGAATTTCATAAATCCCGAAATTCTTCTATAAATCTCTATTACAATATATGTTTATTGAAAAAATAATTTATTAATTACATTTTTATTTTACTATCTATGAAATATAATAAAATTACTCTATTATAATTATCTTGTAAAATTTTTTATTTTAATATTTAAATATATTATTAAATTGCTATTAAATTATTTAGATAAAATTTGTTTCTATATAAATGTATACTTTTACATAGAATTTTTAAATTGATTTAGTAATTATCTAATTTTATTTTGAAACATATTTTTTTTTGACTGAATGTAAAAAAATATTTATATGGATAATTTAATATTTAATTTGATAATAATTTTAATATTATAATATTTAGGTTTCTATTTTTGTGGTCTAGGTACTATTCTAGCATCCAAATTTTTATTGGCAATAAATTATTACACATACTACAAATAAATCATTTATAAATCATTATTTCATTACAAAAATTTCTATAAAATTTGTCTATAATTCATTTTAAAAATTAAAATAATATTTAAAATTGTTATTTCAATTTGTCAAATTTTTTCATGGGTTAGATGTTTCTAGGAGACCATGAACTTTGGATTTTCTTAATTCAAGTCATATTGTCTATTTTTTTTAATATTTCATTTTAATGTTTTAAATTTTATATAGTTTATTTTCTTACACATTTATTATTTTATATGTATGATATAAAATATTTTTTATTTTAATTATTTCATTATATTATACATTATATCTAAATATAAAACACTTGTATTGAAAAGGGAAATATTGTAACACCCGAGACTTTTATGAGAAATATTTTGTTTTTATGTTATATAAATCAAAAAAGGAATCTTTCACTACACACAACACTAGCTTGGCTTGCTTTACACGCAACTGCGGCCTTCCTCGATAGCTTGCATCGTACTCAATACCGAGTTTCACTAAACAAAGATATGATATTAAAGTATTATTATAACTAGAAGTTATGAATAGTACTAACTGAATTTTGAATTTTATAAAATTTTAATTCAACTTATTAATTTTCTAGAATGAGGTATAAAAGAAAAATCAGTTATTTTGGATAAAAGAAGTTTTTTTAAAAAAATACAGTTTTCCCACCTTTTGATGGCGCACCCACATTAAAGCTAGTTTTTCACATGTTTATAAGTTCAATTTGACAAAATAAATATCTTCTTTTGAATCAGGGTATAAAAAATTACTTTGGATAATTTTTTGATATTTTTCTGATAACTTTCATATTTTGATGAATAGTAAAAATACGCTAATTTTTAATTAAAAACAACTTTTTTCATTGAGATAATTTATATGGATAAATTATAATATTAAATTTTTTTAATGTATAAATAGAATATATTATTACCATTTAATATAATTTATGTCATTAGCATTAATTTCACATTGAATTCATAGGTAAACACATTTCAATCTTTGGCAATGTTTTAACTTCTAAAACCCATTTTCTTAACAACGATATTTATTTTAAATTAATTACTGCAACTTATATGTTTTGAATTTTGAAAAATGGATTCCATATTCATAATCGGAGGGTCCAAATTATGTTAATAGACTACTTTTTATTTTTAGGCATTATGAATAGTAATTACGGTAAATTTTATTTACCATAGTTAAAGGTAAATCGGGTAATTAAGGGTAAATATAAGATTATAAAATTACCCTAACACCTGCCAAAATCCTATTGGATGACTAAAAGTCGACCCATATCACCTAAGGGTCGGATTAGATTCATTTAATGGACTTTTGTCCATGAAAATAATTTAATTACTATTAAAACCAAAGAATGTGACAACATGTCACTTTCTTAAATCTGATAAGTATAATAATTTTAATTTAGTGATAACCTTAATGAAACTTCGAAAAGGAATAGTCTCCAAAAATCTAATACAATTATCTACATCATAGGAATTTATTTAGAATTTATAGGGTTTAAAAAATTATTATTTATTATGATACAATAGTGATGTTGAAATTATTTTAATAATTAAAATATCAAATAAATTGTATTACCAATATTAAAATAAATATTATATGAACTATTTAATGTGCTAAACTAATTTTCTAGATACATATGACATTTTTTGAATCTATTAAATCTTTTATTTTGAACATATCTTCTGTATATATTTTATTTAATTTCAAATAAATAATTATTTTCAAAATTGACACTATTATTATTTTATAAAAATAAAATATTATAAAATTGCTTAAAAATAACAAAAATATTTAAAAATTATAAATTAAAATTTATATGGTCGAAAATGTCATAAAGGTTCAAATTTTGGGAAATTAACAACACATATGTAATTATTTATAATAATTTAAAATTTATAATATTATTACCACAAATAAAATTAAATTGATAAATAAGGATAAATCAAGTTAATAATGTTTAAAATAAATTCCTAACATGTCTAAATTTTATTGGTTGATGATATTACAACCCTATATCATCTAAGCTTCGTATATGAGTCATTTTGAAAGTTTTTATGTGGGTTTGGGATTTAATATAAACTAATATTTCTTATATTTCTAAAGGTGCCCCTCTCCTTCCTTATAAAAGGGCACCTCCTCCCTCTCTTCCTCACACCAATTTGAGCCTTCAAGCTCGGCCAAACCCTACCCATTTCACTTCCCCACTTCTTTAAAAACCTAATAGAGGTACTAGTCTTATCAAAAGACCAACTCTAGTGCCTTAAGAGAAAGTTTAAGGGAGGCACTTCGAGAAAGAGGTAATACCTTCTACCGTTTTCTTCAAGTTCCATTATTCTTCTACTCCCTCTTATTTAGTTGTTTCATTATGAGGTAATAACATCTGTATCACTCATATACTGATATGTTATTATAAATATGAAACACCCCTATTTCACCTCTTATCCATCCTACTGAAAACGAAATCACCGCGCGTGCGTACGTACGGAATACCGTCTCCACGCCATGGTGTAATCTATTTTACACAACCACCTTACTTGGATGGGTATAAGGGTGAAATTAATGAATATATATGATTATTGTAAAGTGGTATTGATTCTTAAATAGTATACATACACTCCAATACAATTCCACGATCATGGGAACGATATCATCGCTCGTGCGTACATATGGAATACCGTCTCCACGATGTGATGCGATTCGTTATACATGATGTTCATTGCATAATGATATTATAAATGAATTGAATGAATGAATATGATATATATTACACTAATAAAATTCTAGAAATGATGTATCTATAACCTAAATAGAAGAATAATAATTTATTCGACAAACACGCATAAGAACAAAAAGTAATAAACACCCGAATAACAAGTAGTAATGAAATATTACTAATAAGAAGCTAAGAATATGACCATATATGATATCATAACAATAAGTATGATTCTGGAATAAGTCAATATCATTATTTAAATCATATACAGGAGGTTCAGACACTTACGAAGCAAATCAGACCTAAGGTAAAGGAAATATCACTATATCATTTTTATCCGAGATTGTTTATACTTTGGAATTTACTGGGGTGTATTTTATCATCCACATACATGTTTCCTCAATATGTAATATTTATATCCTTCTACAATAGTTTATATCATATTTTACCCTTCAGTGAGATTTTAGTAAAAGATATAAAAGGAATCTTTGGTCGTTTTTCGTACGAGGTACTTTTTGACTTTTCCGACAAAAGTACGAGGAGAATGTTTTTTTAACATATACGGAAGGAATGGATTTTTAAAACATTATTTCCAAGAATCTTCCCTTAAAAGTTTTCATGTTTATTTTTAATCAACTTCTTTTAGTTTATAATTGTATGACATGTTACGAAAGGAAAAATGTTTTTGAAGTATAAAGGATATTTTCCTCAAGAATGGAGTTCAAGTGTTTTATCAAAATTATTTTCCATATAAGATAATATAGGGTTCTGTTTCTATCCCAATTATTACATTGATTTGATTATGTTGTGATGGAATTATTTTTATTAATTCTTTTATCTTTAATGAATTGTTTTATGATGTCATGTTGTTTAAGAATCCCATTTTTATTACATGAGTTATGCAATGATGTATGATTTATGATTTTGGGGCACACATATGAATGGTATCATTATGAGATTGGTGGGACCTATATCTCCCTCCAATGCATTGGATAAAGATTTTATATCTCATGAGATAGATATGGCTGGAACGGCAGGTTATACCGGTTCAGGGAAACAGGACTGAAACGAGGAGTGAACTCGGTTCAGAAATAGACTTTGTCCACTAAGATAGTATTGGCAATGAGTCTTGACTAATAAGAAATGATTCTCAATTATTATGTGTGTATGCCACAAAGTTTCATGTTTTATGTTTTGATTATTGGGATTACATTTCACTAATATGATTTATCCCATGTTATGAAATTATGATCTCTTTTGCAGGTTATGATTTCCAAAAGTTATGTTCTTATGTATATGATGTGATTGATATTTCTTTTGTTTACCCTTACTGAGCATTTGAGCTCACCCTTTTGTATGTTTTATTTTCCCAGGTCAGGAAGAAGGTTATTAAGTAGGATATGCCAAAAAGGGACTCTAGATATGATGAAATAAATGGGAGGCAAAGTAGATGCTTTATGAACCAGTTGTTTATGCTTTCCAGTTTCTAAAGACACTATACCTATACAGTCCTTTCATGGTTTTGTTATATGTTGTATTAAGTGTGCTTAAATTATGAATTAATAACAATGTATGTAAAGTATGGGTCATTATAGTTGGTATTAGAGGAAAGGTATAGTCAACCTTTGGAAACTAGGATGTGAAAGACTTAGTAAGAACCCTAAGGAAAAGTTTAAGCATGGAACACAATCTTAGTGTTTTAGAAATGAGCATGAATAACATAGGATAATACCTTATGTGTGAAATTTTATTCTTGATTATGTGGTTTTCCTATTATAATTAGTGTTTCTCACACTATTCTTCTTGGTTTTAGTCAATGGATGGAACATGAAGGAACCATGTTAATGCGGAATGTGATGGGAAATACAATGATTGTCCCCCTAAGAAACCAAACATTGTGGGAGCTGGAATGAAAAATCTTGTATCCATGCTCACACAACTTTCACAATATATGAATCATGTTGTACTTACAAACGAGCAAAGGAAGGAGAAACATTCTGTTGAATCCTTCATGAGGCAGCGTCCACCTTCATTCAGCGGGTCTACTGATCCATTAGTTGCTGAACAATGGATCAGTACTACTGAAAAGATATTTTCAGTTCTTCAATGTTCTGAACATGATAAAGTCATCCTAGTAGTGTATCTTTTGGAAGGAGATGCTGATCAATGGTGGAATTTTATTAAGAATACGAGGAAAAGAGATGAATTTGAGTCCATGGAATGGGACGAGTTCAAGAACTTATTTTTCAATAAGTACTTCCCTCGTATTCTACGAAAAAAATTGGAGAAAGAGTTTCTTGAACTGAAGCAAAAGGATGATGAATCTGTTGGTACCTATGAATCAAATATTACAAGACTTGCAAGGTACGCTTCTGGTATTATTATCCAACTTGAGAGTAAGATCGATCAATTCTTTAGTGTCTTAAAACCAAGTATTCGAAGGGCGTTAGCCATAAGGGACTTCAATAACTATGAGGAAATCGTTCGATGTGCTCTCAAAGTCGAGATGGATATTGGAGTAACCCATCAGTCATATGGGTTTGATAAGAAGAAGAAAATGGAATTCAAAGGAAAATATAAAGATCACACTGAAAAGAAGATGAGCTTTCCCTTATGCTCAAAGTGTGGAAAGAAACATGGATTTAGTTGTCTTAAAGGGACAAGTAATTGTTTCAAATGTGGAAAGGAAGGTCATCGTGCATTTGAATGCCGCAATGATGGGAAGAAGATGTCAAATGATGCAAACAAAGGAAGGGACACACAGAATGAACCTACTACACTTCAATTCTTCAAGTGAAAAGAGATGGGTCATTATGCCAATAAATGCCCAAATCGATGGGTTGTGGATGAGGATCGACATCAACAAAATGTTAAGGCTAAAGACGAAGGAAATTCACATGCAATTTATATCAGCGATGTGGAGTACGATAACGATGTGGTGAAAGGTACAATTAACATCCACTCTAAAGTAGAAAATGTTTTATTTGATTCTTGATCAACCCACTCTTTTATTTCTAAAGATTTTTCTAAGGGTATCACCATATTAACTCAACAATTAGATGTTGAGTTAGCTGTGACGACACCTAATGGCACAACAGTCGCATCAAAAGTTTATAATTCTTCCCCGATAGAAGTTTGTGGGAAAGTGCTTCCTGCAAATCTTGTGATCCTTCCTATAGTGGAATTTGATGTGATTCTTGGCATGGATTGGATTTCTGTATATGGAGATCATATCAATTTCCAAATAAGGGATGTCAAATTGCATATTCCAGATCAATCTATGATCGTCTATCGATGCAAGGAAGAACATAATCTTCCAGTGAAAATTTCTTCCATATTATGGGTCTTGATTCCACTTAATGATGGTTATTTATCTCAAATGGTTGATGAGAAACTCACAATTAAGAATATGACCATTGTACGAGAGTTTGATGATGTCTTTCCAGAGGAATTTCCGGGTCTTCCACCAAATCGTGATGTTGAGTTTTCAATAGAACTCGTACCGGGTGCTTTGCTTATTTCAAATACACCTTATAGAATGGCCCCAATTGAGTTGCAGGAATTGAATAAGAAACTCCAAGAGAATCATGATAAGGGATTCATACTCCCTAGTGCGTCACCTTAGGGAGCACCTATTCTGTTTGTTAAGAAGAAAGAAGGATCAATGAGACTCTGCATTGATTATCGAGAACTTAACAAGATCACTATCAAGAACAAATATCCTCTCCCATGCATTGATGACCAATTTGACCAACTACGCGGAGCTGAATACTTTTCCATGATTGATATTCGTTCAGGGTATCATCAATTAAGGGTCAAAAGGGAGGATATACCAAGGATGGCTTTCCGTACAAGGTATGGACACTATGAATTTATAGTGATGCCATTTGGTCTTACTAATGCCCCTGCTATCTTCATGGATCTAATGAATAGAGTCTTTAGATAATACCTTGATCAATTTGTGGTAGTCTTTATAGACGATATTCATATATATTCAAAGAGCATGGAAGAACATGAAGATCACTTGAGAATTATATTGAAGACCCTGAGAAAGGAGAAGCTTTATGCAAAAATTACCACGTGTGAATTTTGGCTTCAAAAAGTTTCATTTTTGGGTCACATAATCTCAAAACAGGGGATATCTGTGGATCCAGCAAAAATAGAGGTTATCGAAAGATGGTCAAGACCAAAGACAGTAACTGAGATCTGAAGTTTTCTTGGTTTGGCTGGATATTATCGATGTTTTGTGAAATATTTTTCACGATTATCTAATCCACTCACCAGGTTGACTCGGAAATGAGTTATGTTTGTTTGGACGGAGGAATGTGAAGAGAATTTCAAGGAGTTGAAAAGAAGGTTATCCAGTGCACCTGTGCTCACACTGCCTTGTAGTGGAGAAAGGTTTGTGATCTATAGTGATGCATCCAAGAAGGGACTGAGATGTGTTCTCATGCAAAATGATATGGTGATAGCTTATGCCTCACGACAGTTGAAAATCCATGAGCAAAATTACCCAACACATGATTTGGAGTTAGCTGCGGTAATCTTTGCATTAAAGATTTGGAGGCATTATATTTATGGAGAAAGGTGTGACATTTATACTGATCATAAAAGTTTAAAGTATATTTTCACTAAAAAGGAGCTGAATATGTGCCAAAGAAGATGGTTGGAACTGATTAAGGATTACGACTGCTCAATTCATTACCACCATAGGAAAGAAAACAAGGTGGCAGATGCATTAAGTCGACAAGACCATGCTAGATTATCCATGATGAGGATCACAAAAGATCCAATATTTATGGGTTTACAAAGGATAGATCTTGTAATTTTAATGGAAGGGGGAAAATCGTATCTTTCTTAAATGAATGTTTAACCATATATACATGTGAAGATTAAATAGGCACAGAGAGAAGATGTAGAGTTACAAAAGAATGTGAGAAACGTTCCTGAATTCAACCTTGATTGTGATGGGATAATAAAGTTCAAGAATCGGGTTTGTGTTCCTCCCATCCCAGAATTAAAGAAGGAGCTGCTGGATGAGGCTCATAGTTCTTCATTCTCTATTCATCCTAGAAGAACGAAGATGTATAGGGACCTAAAAGAGTACTTCTGGTGGGATGGCATGAAAAGAGATGTTGCTGAATATGTCTCTCGATGCTTGGTTTGTCAGCAAGTTAAAGCTGAGGGACAGAAGTCTAAGGGGATGTTACAAAAATTACCCATACCCGAATGGAAATGGGAAAACATCACTATGGACTTTGTCACAGGACTTCCTAAAACATCCAAAGGCAATAATGATATCTGCGTCATAGTTGATCATCTTACAAAGTCTGCACAATTCATTGCTATTAGAGAGTATTTCTCTCTGGATCAGTTTTCCAGGATATATGTAAAGGAAGTGGTAAGATTGCATGGAGTACCACATTCTATTATATCGGATCGGGATCCGAGATTTACCTCAAAGTTCTGGAGAAGTCTTCAGCATACTCTGGATACAGAGTTGAGTTTCAGCACTTCTTATCATCCTCAGACAGACGGTCAGTCTGAGAGAAGAATTCATATTCTAGAAGATATGTTGAGAGCTTTCTCTATGGATTTCAAAGGTAGTTGGGATCAACACCTACCTTTGGTGGAATTTTCTTATAATAATAGCTTTCACTCCAGTATTCAGATGGCTCCTTATGAAGATCTCTATGGAAAGAAATGAAGGACTCCAACTTGCTGGGATGAAGTTGGGGAAAGAAAGCTATTAGGACCTAATCTTGTTAATTAAATGGAAGAAAAGGTCAGATCTATTCAATAACACATAACAACATCTCAGAGTCGATAGAAAAGTTATACCGACACCAAAGAAAAGACCTAGAGTTTGAAGTGGGTGATAAAGTGTTCTTACGAATATCCCCCCGGAAGAGGGTCATGAGATTTGGAAAGAAGGGGAAGTTGAGCCCTAGATATATCTGTCATTTCAAAATATTAGATCGTGTTGGAAAGGCAGATTACCGATTGGTGCTTCCACCGAATCTCTTTCAAGTTCACGATGTGTTCCATGTATCTCTCCTGAGAAAGTACATTCCTGATCCTTCACATGTACTCAGCTCAGAAGTTGTACTGCTGGAGCAAGATCTTTCTTATGAAGAACAGCCGATATAGATTCTAAATCGTAGTGAAAAAGTCCTATGGAACACGACCACTCGCTTGGTGAAAGTTTTCTGCCGGAACCACCAACTAGAAGAAGCTACATAGGAGCTTGAGGATATGATGAGGGAGAGGTATCCTCATCTTTTTGTTACAAAGTGACAAATTTCGAGGGCGAAATTCATTTTAAGGGGGGTAGAATGTAACACCTGAGAATTTTATGATAAATATTTTGTTTTTATGTTATATAAATCATCAAAGGAATCTTTCACTACACACAACACTAGCTTGGCTTACTTTACACGCAACCACGGCCTTCCTCGATAGCTTGCGTCATACGCAATATCGAGTTTCACTAAACAACGATATGATATTAAAATATTATTAAAACTGGCCGTTATGAATAGAACTAACTGAATTTTTAATTTTATAACATTTTATTTCAACTTATACATTTTCTAGAATGAGGTATAAAAGCAAAATCAGTTTTTTTGGATAAAAGAAGTATTTTTAAAAAAATACAGTTTTGGAACCTTTTGATGGCGCACCCACATTAAAGCTAGTTTTTGACATGTTTATAAGTTCAATTTTACAGAATAAAATTCTTCTTTTCAATCAGGGTATAAAAATTTACTTTGCAAAATTTTTTGATATTTTTCGGATAACTTTCATATTTTGATAAATAGTAAAAATATGCTAATTTTTAATTAAAAACAACTTTTTTCATTGAGATGATTTATATTGATAAATTATAATATTGAATGGTTTTAAAGTATAAATATAATATATTTTTACCATTTAATATAATGTATTAAATTAGTATTAATTTCACATTTAATTCATAGGTAAAAACATTTCAATATTTGGCAATGTTTTAACTTCTAAAACCCATTTTCTTAACAACGGGATTTATTTTAAATTAATTACTGCAACTTATATGTTTTGAATTTTGAAAAATGGATTCCATATTCAGAAACAGAGGGTTCAAATTATGTTAATAGACTAATTTTTTTTGGGCATTATGAATTGTAACTACGGTAAATTTTA
Source organism: Viscum album (assembly GCA_963277665.1). Taxonomy (NCBI): domain Eukaryota; kingdom Viridiplantae; phylum Streptophyta; class Magnoliopsida; order Santalales; family Viscaceae; genus Viscum; species Viscum album. The sequence goes on along the minus strand of OY728157.1, from coordinate 1,140,270,985 downwards.
TTTACCCTAGTTAAAGGTAAATCGGGTAATTAAGGGTAAATATAAGATTATAAAAATACCCTAACACCTGCCAAAATCCTATTGGATGACTAAAAGTTGTCCCATATCACCTAAGGGTCAGATTAGATTCATTTAATGGACTTTTTCCATGAAAATAATTTAATTATTATTAAAACCAAAGAATGTGACAAAAAGTCACTTTCTTAAATCCTATAAATATAATAATTTTAATTTAGTGATAAACTTCATGAAACTTGGAAAATGAATAGTATCTCGAAATATAATACAATTATCTACATAATAGGAATTTATTTTAAATTTTTAGGGGTTAAATAATTATCATTTATTATGACCCAATAGTGATGTTGAAATTATTTTATTATTTAAAATATCAAATAAATTGTTTTAAAAATATTAAAATAAATATTATATGAACTATTTAATGTGCTAAACTTATTTTCTAGATACATATGAAATTTTATGAATCTATTGAAGATTTTAGTTTGAACATATCTTCTGTATATATTTTATTTAAATTCAAATAAATGAATAGTGTCAAAATTGACACTATTGTTATTTTATAAAAATAACATATTATAAAATTTTTTAAAAATCACAAAAATATTTAAAAATTAGAAATTAAAATTTATATGGTCTAAAATTTCATAAAGTTTCATATTATGGAAAATTCACAACACATATGTAATTATTTATAATAATTAAAATTTAGAATATTATTACCACAAATAAAATTAAATTGATAAATAAGGATAAATCAAGTTGATAATGTTTAAAATAAATTCCTAACATGTCTAAATTTTATTTGTTGATGCGATTATAACCCTATCTCATCTAAACTTCGGATATGAGTCATTTTGGATGTTTTTAAGTGGGTTGGGATTTAATATAAACTAATATTTCTTATATTTCCAAAGGTGCCCCTCTCCTCCCTTATAAAAGGGCACCTCCTCCTTCTCTTCCTCACACCAATTTGAGCGTTCAATCTCGGCCAACCCCTGCCCATTTCACTTCCCCACTTCCTTAGAAACCTACTGGAGGAACTGGACTTATCAAAAGACCAACTCTAGTGCCTTAAGAGAATGTTTAAAGGAGGCACTTGGAGAAAGAGGTAATACCTTCTACAGTTTTCTTCAAGTTCCATTCTTCTTCTACTCCCTATTCTTTAGTTGTTTCATTATGTGGTAATAACATCAGTATCACTCATATACTGATATGTTAATATAAGTATGAAACAACCCTATTTCACCTCTTATCTATCCTACGGAAAACGAAATCACCGCACGTGCGTACGTACGGAATACCGTCTCCACGCCGTGGTGTAATCTATTTTCCACCACCACATTACTTGGATGGGTATAAGGGTGAATTTAATGAATATATATGACTATTTTAAAGTGGTATTGATTCTGAAATAGTATACATACACTCCAATACAATTCCACGATCATAGGAATGTTATCATCGCTCGTGCGTACGTACGGAATACTGTCTCCACAATGTGATGCGATTTGTTATACATGATCTTCATTGAATAATGATTATATAAATGAATTGAATGAATGAATATGACATATATTACACTAATAAGATTCTGGAAATGAGGTATCTATAACCTAAAGAGAAGAATAAGAATTTATTCGACAAACACGCATAAGAACAAAAGGTAATAAACACCCGAATAACAAGTAGTAATGAAATATTATTAATAAGAATCTAAGAATATGAACATATATGATATCATAACAATAATTATGATTCTGGAATAAGTCAATAACATTATTTAAATCATTATACAGGCGGTTCGGACACTTATGAAGCAAATCGGACCTAAGGTAAGGAAAATATCACAATCACATTTTTATCCGAGATTGTTTATACTTTGGAATTTACTGGGGTGTATTTTATCATCCACATCCATGTTTCCTCAATATGAAATATTTATATCCTTCTATAATATTTTATATCCAATTTTACCCTTTGGTGAGTTTTTAGTAAATGATATGAAAGGAATCTTTTGTTGTTTTTCGTACGAGGTACTTTTTGACTTTTCCGACAAAAGTACAAGAAGAATGTTTTTTTAACTTATACGGCAGGAATGGATTTTTAAAAAATTATTTCCATGAAGCATACCTTATAAGTTTTCAAGTTTATTTTTAATCAACTTCTTTTAGTTTATATTTGTATGACATGTTAAGAAAGGATAAATGTTTTTGAAGTAGAAAAGATATTTTCCTCAAGAATGGAGTTCAAGTGTTTTATCAAAATTATTTTCCATCTAAGATAATATAGGGTTCTGTTTCTATCCCAATTATTACATTGATTTGATTATGTTGTGATGGAATTATTTTTATGAATTCTTTTATCTTCTATGAATTGTTTTATGATGTCATGTTGTTTAAGAATCCCATTTTTATTACATGAGTTATGCAATGATGTATGATTTATGATTTTGTGACACACATATGAATGGTATCATTATGAGATGGGTGGGACCTGTAGCTCCCTCCAATGCATTGGGTAATGATTTTATATCTCATGAGATAGACATGGCTAGAATGGAAGGTTATACCAGTTCAGTGAAACCAGACTGAAATGAGGAGTGAACTCGGTTCAGAAATGGACTTTGTCCACTAAGATAGTCTTGGAAATGAGTCTTGACTAATAAGAAATGATTCTCAATGATTATGTGTGTATGGAAAAAAGTTTCATGTTTTATGTTTTTATTATTGGGATTACATTTCACTACTATGATTTATCCCATGTTATGAAATTATGATCTCTTTTGCAGGTTAAGATTTCCAAAAGTTATGTTCTTATGTATATGATGTGATTGATATTTCTTTTGATTACCCTTACTGAGCATTTGAGCTCACCCTTTTGTTTTTTTTATTTCCCCAGGTCAGGAAGAAGGTTATTAAGTTGGATATTCCAAAAAGGGACTCTAGATATGATGAAATAAATGGGAGGCAAAGTAGATTCTTTATGAACCAGTTGTTTATGCTTTCCAGTTTCTAAAGACACTATACCTATATGGTCCTTTAATGGTTTTGTTATATGTTGTAATTAGTGTGCTTAAATTTTGAAGTAATAAAAATGTATGTAAAGTATGGGTCATTATAAATATCCTCTAGAAATTTCTGGGACCTTACATCCTTCCACTAATAATAAATTTACTCATTGATATTTCAATTCTCAATTTAATTTGAAAATTGATTTGGGAACTTTAGTTTCAATGAAATGTCAGGCTCCCATGTTTCCAATTTGTACTTATGGTCTTTTTAATATAAATAAACAAGGTGAGTTGTACTATTTCATGGAACATTAGCTCTATGAACAAAGATTCTCATCAAATACTTTTAGAAAGAGAGATAATGATCCAACATTACCATATCAGTTTGAAGTATATATGAGGGATCTTGTATGTAAATTCCAAAGAGGAATATGTATAATATATTATGTTACATGTTGTCAAGAAGGGAAGATCAATAGTCCATAGATTCAACAGGGTCAAGAATCTGAAATGGGAAAATATATCTGAGAATTAGTTTTAAAATACTCACAACCCTCATCAATTCTTCCTTTGATATATAAAATGGAATTCAATATCTCAAACTTTAAACAATAATTCACATAAATAGTTATCAATATATATTTTTTGTTAAATATTTGATTCTCTATTTTGTTATTGAATATCTTAGACCCTCTACTTATTTTCATTAACTACTTCTTATTCTAAAAACTTACACTCACCAAAAAAAAAAATTTCATGTTGAAGTTAAAAATGTATTTCTATATTGTTATTTCTAAATAAAAATATTAATTGTTTAGTGAAATATATGCTTATATAAGAATATTAGATAAGATTCCACATTATTATACTTTTTAAGATAGCAATAGATTGAAAACTCATTGTACTTGATCATCTATAACCATATTCAATTCCTCATGATAATATTATTGTTTGTAAATATATATTTTACTCTCTTAGGATCTATATATGTTGAATACTTCTCAACATAGTGACAATAAATTCAAATATTTATAGAAAATATTACTATATCCAACTTAAAAATCATGTAGTATATAGTTTTTCTCTTGAAACAGAAAATAACTTGATCTATAAGCTATCAAATTATCAATTTTCATGAGTAGAAAAATTGACCTCATCATTAAAATAATCAATGTATAACACAAGTACTTTCCCACTAGATGAAATTTTCAAGATATTTGTAATGGATATAAACATCATTAAATCAATTATGATTTTCTCAATTTCATCAGTTTAGAAAAAAAACATCCATTTTCTAGAAAGATTAGTTTATGGGCTCGAGATTCAGGTGATTTTTCCCAAAATCCATCATCAAAACAAAAATATTATTTGGAAAATATAGATCTCCTTAACAAATATTGATTTTTAAAATTATTTTATCACTTTCATCATTTAAAAATCCTTTAAAAATCATTTTATTATGATTATATGTAGTAATAATGTAACATGATCAATGTATAAGTCTAATTAACCATACATTTTAAATAACAAACTTTTTTATATTTTCATGAATTGTAGTAAACGTTTGTACTTAATTTTCTTTAATATTTGGGTACATGAGAATATTATCTACAAAATACAACAAAAAAACACCGTACTGTATAATGAATCTATTTATCAAATAAAGTATTATTACTACAAGATTATTAAGTATAAATACCATCACTATGAAATAACAGTTTCCTTATATTGTACATAATTAATTCTTTGGAATGTCTCCATCTTTACCTTTCATCGATGACATCCTCATCGAAGGTCCATGTCTTGGTTATCTAATATCCATAAAGTTGATTGAATAAGAATCTATATGTGATATTAGATACATGTTCTTCATAATGATCATGTTAAGAATTTGTTACCCATTATTAAGATCCATTGGCTCATCATTCTTTTTAAAAAAGGAGTGGAGCTTTCCATGTCTAATCACTATGTCCTATAAAACCATTTTCTAGGTTTTATTTTATTTTCATCTTGAATTAATATAGTTTAATGGACCCATTATTTAGTAACTATTTTATAGGTTTATATATTTTTGAATAATTTCTATAGGGAAATTAGATGATTGATTATATGAAGTGCTAACAAATTGTTTGATAAATACATAAGCACATTCCCTCACAATGAAAATATTTTCTTGGATGATTATCTTATTTATATTAAAATTTTGATATTGGAAAAATTTACATAATATAATAATATCCATATTTAAGAGTGATTCTAACAATGAAAATCATTATTCTATATGAAATTTTATAAAATTAGATGATTGGTTAGGTTATAGAATATGATTTCACTATCCCATCTGTTAATATTGGAAATATATAGGAATTCATTACATGTTTAGTAAAAAATAAAATTTTATCAAATTCTGTACAAAAAATATTAGCTTGGTGAATCTTCCCATTAACATTAATTGGGTAAGATTTATCTACATGATATGTATTGATCTCACCACCTAGTATTTTCATCCACAACACAACCTTTATGACATTGTTATTTATTATTTCTATTAAGATATATGATTCAAAATAATAGTTTGAATTATAAAAAATAGAATAATATGTATAATACAGTGAATAATAAAGATACATGGCGGTACATTTTTTCTCCTCCTTACTCCCTTGGAATTATGGGGTTTTAGTCAACTATCATGAATTTACCTTCTATTATCTCATTTACATACATAATTTAAAAGTTTATTATTGTTTAATCATTAGATAATGGGTGTAGTATTGATTAGATTATTCATTTTTAAAATCATATTGACTTGATTATTTATTTTTCTTAATCATTCATGACTTTGACGCTGTTATTTTTAACTAATGAGCGATTTTATCCTTACATTAAGGTAGATTTGAGTGTTCTTCTTCCAACACCATTGACATGAGGGTAGTTGAATATATTTTCCTCCGACATATAAAAATCTATAATTAAAATAAATTATTTTATTTTAATCTCAAGCCCCACAATAATTTTAATTTTTACTGATATTTATCTAAACATTAAGGCCACATATGTCTATCTCCATGTATATATATATTTCTAAAATTGAAAACTAATTTTCATGAATTTAAATTTACCTCTATAGAAGAAGTGAATCTCGATGTTAGATTTAATGAATGAATAGTGTCCTAAAATTAAATCCTTTTATTATTTACTAAATATCCATTTATTTGGTTCTAGAAACTCCCACTGTATTTTAATATATAGAGTATGAGGAAATTTCTATTGAAAAATATTTTTAAGAATTTATTTTACTCCATTGGGTTTATGTCATCCTTTGGATTAGTATTCTTGATTAGTGACCATCACTATTCAACATATACCTATTATAAATATATGGAAAATATCTTGTTCTCTTTCTTAGATTATTAATGTTTATAAAATACCTTTTTAATAGATTTTATCTGCTTTAATATTATCATGGTATTAGAATATCCATCAAATTAATGTTGCTTTTTTCATATAAAAGACTATAAAAACACATTCATTGTAAGGGGAGATAGATAAATTCACAGGATTGATGTTCATATTTATTACTAGAGTGAGTGGAAAAAGTTATAACGTGTTGTTGACCACTCCCACTCCCTAAATATAAGTAATTTTGTAAGAAACATCATCACATTTTCCATCACATTGTTGTCTGACATGGTTCCCTTATTTCCATTCATTTATTAAAATATTTGTATGTTATTTGTAATTATTTTGATATTTAAAATATAATACAAGAGGAACTATGAAAGAACCATGAATAAATATTAAATAAAAAGTATATCCTAATATTTTACTTTATAATATTTAATATTGGTTTGTTTATTTTGTTTTTCCTTTAATGTTCATCGAAATATTCACCGAAAATATCTATATTTTTTTCTAATATAAAAATCTATTTATTCATTTCCCACACACATATTATTTTATAAATTTTTATTATGAATATATTTAATTAACCGAGAAATCAAGAGCTATATTATCTTTTATAGATTAAATATATAATATAAGATGTTAAAAATTAAAAATATTATCTTTAATTTTCATCTTCATAATAAGGTCCTACATATTGTAATGATTTTTTCACAACATGAGATATCATGATGTAATATATAGAAGAATAAGATTATCAATAAATATATCTAATGTGTAAATAATACATATTAAAAAAAATTATCTAATATATAAATACAATAAGACTGGGAAAGCATAACATAAGTCCAAATCACAAGGTACATGTGTCAAATCATGTGAAAACTACAATGATATGTAAAATATCATATTTATAATAATATCACATGGGATCATAAGAATAAGACAATCATGATTCATAAATGGGAATACATAACAGTCTTAAAACTAGTTATCATAATAAATGTAGAGTCTCACTACTAAGAAATTATAATATATCTTTCTAGGAATAGTGATTATGAACTACAAATAATATTTTAATAAATTTAATAATTTCCCAATCAATTATTAGGACATATATTTTTGGTCCCACCTACCACATCATAATACTACATGCATATGAACCCTGCATAGATTAAAAATAAAATATATATGATTATAATGTCACAAAATCATGAGAATGAATGTGATATTTAATCAATTACATTTTATATAAGTCAAAGAACAAGAATGTAAGGCCTCAGATGAGTTAAAAAACAAGTACTATGCATTTCAAAATAGTTTTCAAAGTATAAGATAATCTCTATATAAAATACCATAAGATAATATAAAAATAGTAAAATAAAATCACAAGTGGAGACGAAAATGAAATTTTATTTGAAATATTTTATAATAGTCATATTGTAAGAAATAATCATGAAAATTTTGTATATATGGAAGAAAAAATTAAATAAAAAATTAATGGTAAACCAACATTCTAGATATTGAAATTTTAAAAAATAATTAATTTAGAATAATAAAGGTATGAAATAAAATACATGATTCCTAATAGATGAATGTGAATATGGATACTTGAAAACAAGAATAGGTATTTATTATTAATATTTTACGGTGGTTATATGAAAATAAAAAGTATAAATGAAAGGTTAAATAATTGTTCTATAAGTTAATTGATTAAGAGATAACTATCATAATAAATATTGATATATAATGAATCACTCAATGAAATGTAAGAATATTTATAGGTAAACTCTATAAATAGTTCAAATTAGTGGATAATAATGAAGTAATTGGGAAGTGAAATATATGATTGTGTATTAAATAATAAAATATAAATATTTAAAATAAAATACAATTTATTCAAATCATAAATTAAATATAATGAAACAAGGAGAATAATATGAGAGAAAGAAGGTGAGGGGATATAACTCTTTACCTAATGTCTTGATTCTACTTAGTATGAATTATTAATTCTATAAGGAATAAAATTAAATTTATAATTACTTTCTTAGAGAAATTTTATATTTTTTTATTATTTTATGCTCATTAAAAAAATTCATTAAAAAAACATGTTTATGTCTATCATCCCATTGATATATCTTCAATGAATTCAAGATTATATTGTTTTACAATAATGGTAATGGTTGTCTTAAAATGAGTCCATAAATTAAAAAATGTAATGACATAGTGTTCATATATTTTAATTAGTTAAATAATTTGAAATATTAAGGGTGTCCATGTATATGCATAGTTATATTAGTATAAGTATAATCATTTAAAAGTGTATTCATTTTATTGGGTTTACAATATAAGGTAAAAACTATTTCATTTATTTATTTTTATGGGTTTTTATCCATTATAGAAAATATATAATAATTGAATAAAATTTCAATGTTTAAATTTAATCATAGAATGATTTATTTTAACAATATATGAGTCTCGTAATAATTTATTTATAACACCATCCTTATTCGTGGTTCTACATACCATGAGTTAGTGATTGTTAAACATTAACTATTATGTTCATTATTATATTTTAATATTCATTATATAGTATCATAATACATGTAATTTTTTAAAATTGATATTCATTATTATATTATAAATTTTAAAAATAATAAGTAATTTAATGGAATGGAAAGAGTGTGATTAGATGTTCTTACTTTTCCAATTATGAAAATTATTCTCCTAATCAACACAGACCTTCCAAAGTTATCCATTTCATGGGGGAAAACATCCAAAACATTGTTTATGTTATTAGAGATATATATAAATTGAATATTGTTTTGATAGGAATCTTGTGATTAGAGGAGAAGTGAAGTAGTGAATAGTGTTATTTATAGGAGGAAGAAATGAGTTTTTGGAATAAAATAATTTAAGGTAATATTATTTTCTTAAAAATTGATCAGATGTATTGTTAAATAGTAAGAGAAATGTGACGTAATTGAAAATAGGTTATTATAATATTCATTTTACTTTTAGAATGCTTAAAATTAAACCTTACAATAATATAACAAAATATAGCATTTATACGGGATTTTACTATTCACCTATATATTCTAAATTTCGTAAAAAATACATAAATTTCAACCATACTAAGTAACTATATAAGAATTTAAAAAATAAATCCAATTTTACAAAATTTATTTTTTAATGTATGTGATTTTTAAATTTTATTATTGTATCAAAATTAATATTCTATTAAATAAGGAAAACATGTGTTATAAAATATATAAACGTTTTCATACATTAGGCTACATTGATTGAGTAATATTTCAATGTATTTAGATGATTATATAGAATTATATATTTAATAAATAAAATTATTTAGATGTTTAATTCATAATTTCTCATAATTCTTATTTTTGAATTCTAATTGTAAGGATTTTTTACTAATTGTTGGGTTAGTAATATTACTACAATGTTACAATTCAAATTTTCATATTTATAGCGGAAATATAAATTTAAATTTCATATAAGATCCTATAATTTCTATTATTTTTCATTTTATATATTTTTAAATATGTGTTTCTATAAATCATTAACAAAATGAAAAAAAATATTTCTAATTTTGGGCATTCTTATCAAAATACTATTGATTGCTTTTATATCTAGGATAACATAACACAACAATGTTAAAAAATAATAGCCATGTTGTTTATTCTTTTTTTTTCATTTAATATTATTTAAATTTTTATAATGTTTATTATTATTTCTTATGTAATATTCTATAATAATGATATAAAATAATGTTGTTTTTTTTCATATTTATTTACACTATTAAAAATATCTAAATATCACTTTCTATATTAAAAAGGAAGCTATCATATCGAAATGATTGGTTCATTATTGGTCATCCTAGACATACTAATATATTTAATTTCTATTGAACTTTTTATTATCTAAAAAAATCAATTGACTCACTAATGGTAAAAATATTATCCCTTAATGAAACACCCAATGGTTTCCATCCTTCGACCATTGCTCATTGGAATATTCATAAAAAACATGATATCAGGACACATAAAACATTAAGTCTCCTATCTAAAATTAATCCACATGTGAAAAATATGCAATAATGTACCCTTATCATTTACAATTAAAATCTACTACTATCTTTCTCTATATCTATGTAAAATTATTACAACTCCTCCATCATACTTTACTCATTTCTTTCCTCTTAAGTGAAATTTCAATGCATGTTTTTTCTCCACACATGAGTTACGAAATTTTATATCTTAGAAGTGTATCTAAATATAAATAAATAACCTGATAGGAATAATATCAACCAAAATTGATTCAAATTAAAATCTCAATAAAAAATTATATAACAATGGATCTTATAAATTTTAAATGATTTAGTGTGCTATATAATAATATATTGTCTCCACAAATTCAGAGAAAACACTACTATCATGAGATTAGGATTATGGATGAAATAAATACCCTCACGATGACATAATAATCATCACCCATTGAAATTAAAACTATCTATTAAAAAAGATAAATAATTCAAAAAATATGAGAAAAATTACAAAAAATTAAAAATAGGGACCCCCCATCAAAAAATAGCAAAAACTATTATTTAAAAAAATTAATTTAATATTATTATATTCTCCGAGAAATAAATATATATATAATAATAAACATTGAATCCTAGTCAAGGATATATAATGTTATGTGATTGATTTAAAATTGGTCACGAACCATCTATATTATTATACAAGACAATGAAAAAAAATGAAAAAATAATATTTTTCCCGATATCAACACGGAAAAAACCATTAAAATCTTCAAAGATTTTACTATCACTCATTGTTGGAAAATGAAATTCCAAAGAAAATACCCCACTTTGGTCTAAAATATATGTATCTATTGATTTCTATATTTTGGAATTCATTGAAGAAAATTAAAAACAAACCTGAACTACTTTGAGTAGTCCTTATTTACTCTTAATACATGACAATATCATCAATGAGGACTACCATATAAAATATATAGAAATTCAAGAATCACTGAGTTCATATTTCAGTTGAAACCATATGGGGATTCCATTACCCCCAAAGTTATCACGATGTACTCTATGTGACTATAAAAACACATTAATTTTTTCATTTTTATATCCTAAAAATTCAATAACATCTAGGATACATATAAAACAAATAAATCTTTAAAAATCATCTAACTCTATTAAAAAAAGAGAACACAACATCAATACTATAGTGGGGATATATGATCTTTATCATAAACTCATACAATATATATTAATCAATTAAAATACATAGTATATCATCCTCATTTATTCTAGGACAATAATAGAGCCCCATAAAGTGAAACACTGGTCTAGATTCAAGCCTTATGCAATAAATCCATTATATGAATCCATAACACCCAAAAATATAATAGAACTCTTTTATTAGAATATATATATCTATATCTATATATCAATGAAATTTTATTTTAGATCTCTCTATATTTTTTATATAGAGAGGGTTGTGTCACGACATCTTCATGTAAGACACAAAGAAACTAATTAAAAAATCTAAAAAACCAATTTTAGAACCTCAATCTAACCTAATATCAATAATTCTAATAGTGAAGAAATTAGTTTGACAAGATATACAATAAATATACATATAAAATATTAACGAATACAGATATATGGTACCTCAGACAATCTATTCCCCCCCAGAATTAGAAACTCCATAGTATATAACTAACCATTGCATGCTCCCCTGCCATATTGTCTTGGATGGTATCGACTTCTATGAACATGATCATACCTAGGTCCTTATGAATGAAGAATATCATATGGTTATCTAATAAAAATTCAATCACCACTATTATACTTAAAAACTTATTGACCCAATATCAGATGAAAATTACTCAATGGAAAAAGTTCTTAAAGCTACTTTAGAAAAAATGTTTTTGTCTTTCACAAACAACCATGAATTTTCAAACATAGAACAAATAATTGATTTAACCTCAAAAGGTATATAAAAACATGAAAAATACTATTTTATAATCCTAATAATATTAAAATATTTAAAAAATAGATTATGTATAATTACACTTACTCCTTACTTCCCTAAACCTAGACTACCTATTAAAATTGTAACCCTCATCTAAATAACTATTCTGAAAGAAAATTCTAATGAATTCTAATTTTAATGTATCATGTCATTTTTAAAATAATATTCAGTATAATATCCATTAATAACACCTCATAATATGTTAACATAAATTATGTGAGATATAACTGAATCTATTAATAGAAGACCTCTGCATATTATTGTTCCCTTGACTTGTGATTTAGAATAAGATCGAGTGAACAATAGATTATATTTATGAAAAATATTCATTATAATGCACATAGAAACAACACAATAAAATAGTGATAAACTATTTATTCTGTGAAACATTTAACATTTTTAAACTAAATCATCATTTAACTTTCTAAAACATAAATACCATAATACCTAAAACTCTTCTCAATTTAAATGAAACAACATCAACAAATTTCCATACATAGAATTAAATAAGAATATATAAAAAATATTCCAATGCACATTCAATGTAGGGATAATACCAACTGTAATATTGATATTTTCAGAACATTTTTCTATCTCCTGGTTGAAGGGGGTTATATTATATTTTTTTGAACTGTGAAGTTGGATGTTACACAATTTCTTCATCTAAGAATATTCCTCCCAAAAGTCAACTGATATATGATCAATGGGAGAATCCTTCATCACCGTTCCCACCTATAGCACATGACGATTCATTTATCTAATAATATCATTTATAGAATAGATTAATCCACCTAACATGGATATGAATATTTTTAAAACATTTAATTTAATTCATTTTAACTATCCCAAAATATTCTTAATTCATGTGAAAAATGTAATCGTTCATGTATAACTCCTAGGTTTCTATTTATAAATCTAAAAAGTATCACTTTAATATTTTAAAAAAGAATATAGAAATTTTTTTGATCTTAAGGACTATATTTTCACCCTAGTAGGTCTTCATTACCAATATTATTTATTATCTTAAAATAATTATATTACCCTTCCAAACCCAAAATCCATACACTTAACTAACTCTATACCCCATAATAAATTTTAAACTATGATCAAATAAATATTTACCCTTAATGATTCACACTAGAACTCCTCTTGGGATCAAGTAGAAGAAACTTATCACCCATGAAGACTTCCTCTAATAGGATATATTTTGGAAACTAGTTTCAAGGGTATAGTAATGACAGGAAATATAAATTACACAAATAAACCAATGTAATAATAAGAAAATACATTATTTGAAACTAAATAATAATATAAAATGATATACTGTCAATAATATAAATCCATTTAATTTTAAATAAGAAATAAAATCATTAAATTAATATGAAAATAAGAACTCGTAAAAATAATTGACTATTAAAATTGAAACAACTCCTTATTTCAAGGAAGTACTTCCAGGACAGTCACCAACACCATCATGAAAATGTATTAAAATAATATAATGAAAATGGGGCGGGTGAGAATAAATGAATAATAAATAGGTTTCTTTGAAAATTAGCTTGTCTAAAAAGAGTAATACGTGGTATTCTATAATATTTAATCACTATATCCCCAAACAATTTTGTAATTAACCTTCTATCATTCAACATTATAGTATAATAAAAAAAATTCCCATGAATTTGACTAAATTAAATATTTAGAAATTTATAGTTTGAATTTTATTCATATGGACATAATTTTTGGATTCATTAGTTCATATTTATCTTAGGGTTAATTTTTTGGAATTTTATAAAAAAGAACATTTTTATGTAAATAGTTAAGATTATTATTTATTGAAATACTGTAAATTTTATGAATTCATTATGATATAGAAAATAATTAAACATTTATAAACATTTTACATGACCAAAAATGCATTTAAGGTGGAAAAAATAATTTAAAAATATAATATTGAATTTCATAACCTAATCTTGATCTTTGAGGATATAAGTTATATTTTACAGTAAATAAAACTATTTTATTCTTTTTCCATTAATTAATTATTTATAATGATATATTTCGTTTTGGAATCATATTAAAGTGAAATAATATTTTTTATTACTTATAAAGTAATATTTTCATTGTGAATCAAATCTCTACATTATTTTTTTGTAAATTTATTTTAGGCTTAAAAGTGAATTTTTCTAAAAAATATTTTTATAATGTTTTTTATCTGTAAATTAAAATTAATATTTTAAAAACTATAAAAATTAAATAATATGAATTGGGATTTTTATTTTGAATTTGGGTAGTCATATTATTTAACAAGGTAGATTTAATTTTTTTATAAAAATAATTTGGCATTGAAAAGGTCTGTTACCATGATAAAATATTAAATTGTTATAAAGGGCTTGAAACTGAGTGCATAGGCAAAAAAATATAAAAATATACATATTATTTAATTTATAAATATATTATTTATTACCTATACAATATATGAAATTTGGATAATTTTAATCCACTTTCTTTTAGAATAAATCACATTTTATTCTAATAAAAAATATATTAACAAAAGTGGCACTCCCATCACTTGTAATTGGATCCCTCCACCACCCATTTATAGTTAAATAAAAAATTATTATTTTTATAATTAACATAAAATATTATATTATATTTAAATCCTCTCCCATTATATTGATCTTCTCATCCCATTAATAAGTCTTAAACCTCTCATTTCAATTAGTTCAATCTAGAGGTGTTTCGAGCTGTAAACAAAACCAATATATTCTTCTTAGTTATTATAGAATATAAAACTCATATACAAATTATTTATTTATTTTTAAAATATAATTTAAACCATTAATACATTTTTAGTGTTATATTATGAATATTAAATAAAACATACATACACATTCATCCATTATAACATACATTTAATTGGGTTGGTTTTATCACCTAAATGAATGATGTTATAATTTGTACATCATTAATGATTATATAATGTTATATATTTTTACTGGAATGTAAAATTTATTATTATAAAATTTATTAATTATTATGGATAGATTATATACATATTTGTATTCACTAATAAATTCGAATATCTTTATGATATCTAAATTTATAAAAATGTTTTATTAAGAATTCAATGAAAACCGTAAACATGAATTCTCTGAAATGACTATGGGGAAAAAAATATATCAAAAAATACAATAATTCTTCATTAAAATTATATGAATGATTAAACCATGAAAATGTTTCAATTTCTAGAGTCACCAAATTAGAACATACCTAAAAAACGAATAATTTACAAATAATGTTTATTCTAATAAATAATTTTTTAAAGGGTATTATAAATTTAAAACATAATATTATATACTTATTGAATTTAAATATGTTTATTATATTCATTTATTTTCAATAAATAATTATTATAACATTATGTAAGAGTGTGTTTTACTAACTGGATGATAAAGTTAAGTATTTATTTTACAATATCACTTTATATCATGAATTTTATATTTCAATTTAAATTACTTGAAATTAAAGTCTATCATCTCTAAATCCCCATATATTTTCTCCACATCTAGTAATTTTAAGAATTTTAAATAATATTTTCATTTTTTTACTTGTTGGTACTCAAAATAACCAAAATAATGTTTATAACAGAATTTGACCTTATCTCCCTTTTATTATGGGGAATATTTTTCCACTCTATCCATATTAATTAATTTTCATCAATAATGATATTTTCTATAACACCACGATTTTTGATGGTTTATTGTATTTAAATTTTATAATTTATTAAAAACTTTATAATAAATACTTTCAGCGTTATATGTAGTAGTAACTTTTGACTATCATGCATTTTTTACCATTTACCATATGACCACCTATTTAATTCATCATGTGTATTGTTTGTTATTAAGATTAAGTTCCACGTCACCATGTTTTTTATTAGAAAAATATATTAAATTTCTTATATGGATAATTTTTTTTTATTGATTACCAAATTGAACATTTCTTCTTGTTTTGAAAGAAAATTCCTTCTATTTTTATAAAGGTTGTTTTAATATATCTCAATATCCTTAATATATAGTAATACTATGCCTAGGATTTGATTAAATAAAACTATCCAAATTATTTCTTGGTATATATTATGATCATGTTAATTAATTTTTTAACTAGGGGAATAAAGTGCACTCTATATTCTCATTTACTAATATGGATTTTTATTGATTATTTGATCACATTAATTTTGCATTGTATTGTTTTTTCATATAATGAATGCATTTATCTAATATTTCTATGGGTGGAGAATAAAATTATATTTCGCATTTTTGCATTAGTATGTAATATGAAAAAAATAACATGGTGATTTAGAATATTTCACCCCTATTTTTGTATGACATCATAGAATGAGTCCTTCAATTAATAATTTTGGAGTCTAGAATAATGAATTCTTTTATTAATAAAAAATTTATTTTTTCTATGAAATTATTTATATTATTATATCATCAATGAATATATTTATATCTTATGATATTATTTATATGGAATTTATTATTATTATTTATCTGATCTATATTATTATGTACTTGTTTATTATATGATTGTTTTTGTTGTATTATCCCGCTCACATTGGGTTTGATCTCATCCTTTAAGTTTTTGCTTATCCCCAGGGTACGCAGAAGTGATATATCAATGACATTAAGGATATAATAGAATAAATATTCTTGTTTTCATAGAGATTTTATGTTTTACATATTGTTTTCAATTTAATTCAAGAATCATTAATTAATATAGTTTATAAATACTACTAAACTATTAGATTATGTTTGATGTGAATTTTTGAACTATGTTCCAATTAAATATTTCAAACACCATTTCGAGACTACTATGGTTTGTGTTGCTGTGATTGGTTTCACAGAATGATTTGTAAAGATAATGGGAATTGGATCATGAAAGAAAAAACTTGATAAAACATACATTATGGTAAAGCCTTATAATAATTATGTAAACATTATGTAATATTTTACATACATTGGATTTATATTCTATGATTCAAATATCAAAAATTTATGAGTTATTCTTATGCATTCCATTTATTTAGAATTGGTTACTAGTGAAGGGAAAGAGAAACTTATCAAAACATGTAACCTATATATGGATTTCCTCAATTAGCAAGTCAATGATGTCTACAGATATGATTCTAGAGTTGAGTTGATTAAAACTATATTTGGGATGTTTATCTTGGTTATTAACAGTAACTTTTCTCATATGGGGAAACATGTTGATCCACAACATCATCCGTGAATGTTGGATCACATCATTTTTCAAGAACATGCAACATGCAATGAAAAAACTAATCCATTGGTAGCTAAATAATAGTTCATGTTCTAAGAGAATATATTTATCTCTTTGGGAAGGTTCTAAAGGGATAATGTTTTCATAGAATTTTCTCTTCTAAAGGGATATTCTATTTAATGGTATTAATTGATCCAAATTAGAAATGTGGCATATGCGAGAGAATGTTTTGTAAGAAATACTAATAAGGGAATATACTTAAAAAAATACATTCCATTTTATAAATGAGCATCTATAAAAGAGAAACTCCTTAACATAAGTGAAAAATAAAGAAGTAAATATTTCAACATATGAAACTAACATTTCATATTTAGTAACATTGGGAACTAATTATGTACATAATAAATGATTTTAGACTAATAGCTTCATTTATGGGCTAAATACTAGCCTTCAAGTTGAACTATCTAGTCAAATATTTTCAATTATATTTGGATATAGTATCAAATTCCCTTGAGATAGTGAAATTATTCAACAGGTCTTATGTTTTCATATGAAATATAGAAAATAACGGGAAGAGTGAGGGATATGTAATGAAAAATATTGTATAGGGAATAAATTAAAGGGTCAAATTTCAATCATGTAGTATTTATGGAAAAACCCCAAGGGACACAATTGAAGGGAATGCGAGCCTACATTTTGTTTAAAAGGATAGTCCATCAAACTTATGATTTCAAAGTAATGGTAGAAACAAAAAACATCCAATGACTAAACTATAAGTATATGGGGAACCATTCATACCAATTAGGAAATCATCATGATAATTTTCCACTGCAAAATCCAAGGGAGAATGGCTAATCATATGAAATTACTAGAATTGATTTTGAATTTGTAAATAATATGGTAGTAGTTTATTTAATGTCAAAATAAATTTTAGATAATTATTTATTTGATTTTTATTTAGAAAATTCATTTATATTCTCAATGTTGGTTATGAAAATTGTATCATATTACAACACTTTGATAAAGGAGTTGCTAATTAACACACCTTGTGGATGTTTTATCACAATATAGATATATTTTGAAATCACTTTTAAAATGATATTAACTAGCTGAAAACATTATATATTTATGTATTATTGAGTAGTACATAATTATTGGTATTTATTTTTTTGAATGTATAATGTACGAGTTTATTTCCCAGAGCA
Source organism: Viscum album (assembly GCA_963277665.1). Taxonomy (NCBI): domain Eukaryota; kingdom Viridiplantae; phylum Streptophyta; class Magnoliopsida; order Santalales; family Viscaceae; genus Viscum; species Viscum album. The sequence goes on along the minus strand of OY728157.1, from coordinate 1,140,251,993 downwards.
TCATTTTAATATATGTGATTGAGGCATGTAATACATTTTGAATCAGTTACAGTGAAGTAAATTTCATTTATAAAAGGAGAAAATATCATTTACCAGACATTGATGAATCATTTTACCAACATTAGAGATATCTATATTACTTAATGATCAATCATTAATATGTGAATAGTGAATTGTTTTTTAAGAAGGATTACATTACGAATGCAATATTTAATATTATATATGGATACTAAGAGTTTATATTAATTCCATTTGGACATAATAGTATAATATATGTTCTTATGTATACGATGAATAGAGTATTCAAAGATTTAGTGCTAAATTTTGAGAAAATATTAATATAATCTAAACAATATGAAGTTCTTAAGAATCATTTTTGAATTATTCCTGATAATTTTAGGGAAAATTTTATATGCAAAATTAAAAAAGTGTGAATTTTGGTTCCATGATATTTCATTTATTATACTAAATGTCTATAATATTTGAGTATATATTAATACATAAATGAAAAATATATGAAATGAATGTACCTCATTGAAGAATATAACTAAGTTTCATAGTTTCATTATTTTAGTAGTTAACATCATAAATTTATTAAACAATTGTCCTAATTGGACAACCTATTAACCTAGTTGACATGGAATAGGTTCCTATTAATATGTTAAAATTATTTTGAGGAATATTTTGAGGAACTAAAAATGTGATGGGTCAATGAATTATTTTTTAATATATCATCACAAAATAAAGTACTTGTAATATATATTCGTTCATCAAAGAAGGGAATTTATTGTATCCTTATGAAAAATGAAAATATTTTTTCTTATGAAACAATTTAATGGAATATCCAAGAACATAGCTATAAAAATCATTATCATGAGTTGTTAGCTGAAATAGTTTCCTTTAAAATATGTAGACACTCCCGTAATTTTGGAAAATGTGACATATATAAAGACTAAAAAAGATTCAATTAGATATTGAATTATAAAGTGGACTAAAGGAGTCAAAATATATGGCTATAACTATTTAAGGACTATGAATAGTCATTCAACTACCACCCAGGCATGGAAAATGAGGTGGCTGAGATGCTGAGTAAGAATGAACTTATATTTCTGATTTGGATGAGAATAAACAAGGATATTATATTAATGGATCTATTACTATTTTAATTTTAATTTTATGTCAAGATAAAAATAAATATTTTTATAAGAAATTTCCATACCTTATTTAATTTATAAAATAATTATATCCTAGTAGAATTATATAGGTTTAAAAATAAAGATTAAGTCCAGGGATGCTGACATATTATCAACTGTCTCTATGATGATATTTTTTCATTTTTTGGAATGATACTATGATTTATATCCATACATGAGTGGAAAAATTAGTTACTCAAAGAAGAATATATCTCAAATAGTTCTAAAGTTGATAGATGAAAAAAATATATATAATTATTTAAGATAAATATTTAAATAGGTTATTATGAGGTGGAAAATTGTGGAAAATGTTTCTAGGTGGTTGGTATGATTGTAAGATATGTATAATTGGAAGCATCCTAATGGATTCATGAAACTGATCCATTTAATAATATATATGTGGGATAATTTTATAAGTGTATTTATTATAAGATATTTCAAGACACCTGGGAGGAATAAGGCTATACGAATAATTATTTATATCTGTAATAAAACTACACATTTCATTTAAATAAGGAAGGATATACACCTTCAGAAACATACAAATTTATATATTAATGGTTTTGGAAGACTTCACGATGCACCTTTATTAATTATGTCTAACTGTGAGCCTTAATTCACCTCGAGATTTTTTTGGATTCAATATAAGTCTCTTAACACCCAAATACATTTAATCACTAACTATGGGACATAAAATTAAGGTAAATCTAAATGGACTATTGATAAATTTGAATAAGTGGTATGTTAATTATCAGATGGACTATCACAGTTTATGGGATATATATATATATATTCAGTAGAATGTTCGTATAATAATTTTTTGATCCATGAATTCAAATTAGTCTATATAAAGTATTGTATATGAAGAGATGTTGTACACTATTTTTTTATGGTTATTGAAAGTTGATGATACATATATTTAACTTGGTTGAAGAAACTACTGTTAATGTGTGAGTTATTGAGAATTATATTTTGAAAAATTCTATAATATAAAAGATATATGGATACCATTAGAGGAAGGACAAACTAGTTAGTGGGGGGGGAGGTCTTCATAATAGTCTATCCATGGAAAATATTTATAAGGTTATGTATATTTGGAAACTATATCCTTGTAACATTAGGTGTATAAATTTTATAGAGAATTGGAGATGGGGAAAACATATGACTGTTCCATGAAACCTATCTTAATTTGAAGACATAATTGGTTTTTCATTATTGAGGAAGTACATTCTAGACCAAACCAACTCACTCACCATTGAGGAAATATAGTTAGAACTAAAATTATCTTCTAATGAATAGAGAGTATAGATTATTGAAACTAGTTATCGGTTATTTTTGAATTGGAATAATATTATAAAAAATGTACATTGAAAGGAACATAAGATATGTGTGCAATGTACAAACCCAAGGAAGAAAAGATAAATAATTACCCACAATTCTTTATGAACTAATGTATATCAAAACGTTTAAGGAAGAAATTATTTATTATGGGTGGATATGTATAAACCAAGATTTAATTATAGGTAACAACTAAATCCATAAAATATATCACAATAAATTTTTTTTGGATTGTTTATTATTACAATTCAATTTGGGAAATTGTAGGTTATTTTTTTCCAAAACCTATCATTTACATATGGTTTTTAAAGAAGAGATTCAATCTCTCAATGTAATAAATATCTCTTAATTCATTTAAATGATATATATTATTCATTTACCATTTATTTAATTTGATTTATCATTTTCAAATAATGTTTTTAAAATATTAAACCTGTACAGAAGTAATTACATAATCATTTAAAATGAATTAACACATAATTATTTAATTAATTCTAATTTTTTTTCTAATACATAATATTACTTATTCATTCATAAAATAGTCACTATAAAATCATTCATATATATGAAAAAAATAACTAAATCAATAGTATGTTATAATAATAAAATGAGTAAAAAAATTTATTTCATAATTATAATATCACTTTTGTACATATTTAATATTTTATAAACATGATTTGAAAATGATAAATAAAATTAAATAAGTGGTAAATAGATAATATATAGTATTAAAATTAATATGAATATATTTATTACATTGATAGCTTGAATCTCCACTTGAAAGACCACATAAAAATGAAACGTTTGGGGATTATTTATAGGTAAGGGTTCATTTTAAAACTTAACTTTTTAATAAAATTGTTTATGATTAATTTTTTGGGGGAATTTATTGTTATTTTTTCTCGTCAATAAAATATATTTGTATATACCGCAGTTATTTTTGGGTTTTTAAAAACTCACTCTATTTAACCTCTCATTTTGACTCAAATAAATAGAAATAATGTTTATAAGAAAAACTAACCTTATTTCTCTGTTTTGGCTGAGAATATTTTTTTACCATATCAATATTATTTAATATTCTTCATGAATAGTCTATTATATATATTAATGAATTATTAAGGTAAATTTATATTATTATTTAACTTCTATTTAATTTCATGAAAATATTATGTTTGTGATTTTTTGAATATTTCATGTTTTACATTGGACAAAAAAGTGAGAAAACTGGTTTCCTACCATTTACCACCTGAATTCCTTTTCTGGCCATCATGAAAAATATTGATTTTTATGTTTCATTTCATTATTAATACCATTCTTAAAATAAAATTTTATTGTAATTATGTGGATATTTTTATGTTTTAAAAATTTCTAAAAAGATATATTTATGTATGTATATATATGTATATTTATTTTTTCTTTGGAATCAATTTTCAAATTTTATTATAATAGGTTTTAAAATATGTGGACATTATCTCTAGTAATTTATGATAAAATGGGTATATTATCTAAAAGTTCGATACAAATTTATTTCTATTTATGGATTATGATCATGTTATTCCAGATATTAATGGGTGATAATATTCATATTCCATATGATGGTTTTCAAATATAAATGTTTATTATTGAATAAGCCTTATGGATTAAGAATTTTATTACTTTTCATATGACTAATTCATTAGAAGTATTTAGTGACAGGTTGGTAATATAATTATATAGTTCCTAGATTCAATTTCCATTATCAATAATATTACGATTAATATGTTAGATAATATACATTCTACCATCATTAAAGAAGTTATTGTTGTCCATGTGATTATTTATGTTAGAATGAAATCCAATGACATATTATTACTTTATTAAGTTAGTTGTATTTAAAATTTGATTATTATTCATTCTTGACATAATATTCATGCCTTATTCATTATATGATAGATTTTATTTTATACTTACCATTACTACTCTTGATCTGACTGTTCAATGTTTTCCCACAATGAGGGTACCAAGAAATCGAATCTAAATTATTTTAATGATATAGTGGATAGAAAAATATTTTTTTACTTTGATACTAAAAAGTTTTATTTTATGTTTTAAAATATAATTTTAGATTAATCAATGTGTATAACCTCCTAATATTATTAAAAAATTAGATCATGTTGTATTTGATCTTTTTTAATGCATGATAATATAATGATGTATTCAAAATATCTTGGTCACTAGAGCCATGGATTTGTAATTTTTTTTAGAGAATAATAACTCCTTAAATAATAAATCTGTAAACTAATAATAAAAATATCACAAGTTAAAAATAAACCCAACCACACTATGGATAAAAAATAAACACACAATAATAGTTTTATAATAAGAATGAAAATGCTTCAATAAGTTACCCCATAACCATTATCCTATTGAACTAGTATCCCTCACTCCCCAATGACATAAACCCTATCACATTGGCACCTTATACATCCATATAGCCATGTAACTCATAATAGCCACACATGCACAACAACATAAACACATATATCAAAACATTAACCCATTATGGTATTTTCTATATACATCATACCATAACTACATTTCATCACATCATATGTACACTAAATTTGGAAGAGATTGAGATAAAGTGGAATTCCAATCCACATCCTTGATATTGGGGTATAATTGTTACATTAAACATTATTTAACAACTAGTCACAACACATGACCCAATTAGCAGTCTGAAATAAATAATATATACTATGTATATATAGATACACATAATCTTAACCTAAAATTACAATCTATATAAAATTAAATATTTAACCATTTTCCAAGGTCACATCACTACTACTCCACATCATCAACAAATAACTCATCTATCCTCACAATAAAAAAATCATCTAAAAAAATTACACATATACTCTTTCATTATTATATTCAACAACTATATATTCATTTATTAACCATATTAATCAATTAAAGATATTTATTTACCTAACCGCTCTATCATCACTTCCTATATTTCATATTTCAGATTAAATTAAAATATTTTTATATTCAAAATTTAAATTTATTTTATTCTAAACCTCATTAATTATTCAAAAACCGTCATATTCATCATTTTAACCACTAATTGTTCTCTAGAAGTATTCCTTATCTATGTAAAAGTGAAACACACCAAAACCACACTAAAAAAATAATACCCCTTTATATTATACATATAAAAACAATTTCACAATCCACCACCACATATATTTGAAAATTATAATTTCCCACAAAATCAACCAAAAAATCATCAAAAAATAAAATAAAATAATATAATAAGAAACCATTGATTTATCAATTTATTCTCAATAATATCAAAAAAATATAAATTATCAGTCAATATTTTCAATTTAATATTATAGTTATGTAACTATTTAAAATATATTTATCATTTTAATGAAAATAATAAGGAAATGACATTGGGATTAAAAAATTCAATCAAAAAAATAAATGAAATAACCTGAAAAGAAGAAAAACATGTAATAAAATCTTCCAAATTATTATTCAAAAAAAATTATTATATTCATTATGTGAGTAAAATATTAATATCCAATAAAAAATAAATTATGATTATTCTAAATTTACATATCAAAAATTGATATTTTAAATATAATACATCATCTGATGCTTTAAATAATGAAAAAGTAATAAAGAAGCAGAACCGATGATTAGATACTAAAACCAATTTAATAACTTCTCCAATAACCTGAAATAGATAAATCCTTTATCAAAACTGAAGAATCTTTATTGTGTTCTATTTTAATAATGTTTTTTATTTTTTTAATACTAACCTTTTGGTATAAGAATGTTTTTATTTTCCTGGAATCAGATATAATCCTTCATAATGAACTTTTTTAAGAAATTCAAAAGTTTCCGAAAGAATAAAATCCATATTCTTTGTATTTGGATCATTGGATCTAATAGAATCAGAGGTAGAAATAATTTTTTATTGGAAGTTTTCATTTATCCTTATCATAGATAGAAAGATGTTTACAAGTAAAGAAGTCGTATTACAGCTAAAGCGATTTTTTTTGACGAAATTGAAGTCATGAGTTAGAATTTTTTTTCTACTATCTAAACGAAATCAAACATTTATTTACTAATCATAAAGTTATCAAAAATCATAAAAACATTCATGATAAAATAAAAAATCATAAAACAATCATGATAAAATATTTTAATAAAATGGCGAAGAGGTTTTAAGAATTTCAATGTTGCGTTATGGAGATTCTATAATAATGGGATATCCACCGTAAAGGGAATTCCATCACAACGAGGATTCAATAGAATTAACTAAGAATGATACATATTTCTGATTTAGTTAGAAAGAAACGTAAATTAGATTAACTGAGAAAGAAACATTATTTGGATTCACTAAGAATGAAATAGAAATTAGATTCCCTAATAATGAAACATAAATCATATTGATCTAATTATGAAGATGAATCAAATATAATATTCTAGATGTTTTATGAATATTTGAAGAGGTCAAACTTTCAATTCAATGTTGAAAAAATTTCGAATAAATATAAAAAGGTTTTATGAAGTCAAAATCTAGAATTTAAATATGACAGATCTTTGGATATTTTGAAATTTAAGGAAGCATATAAAGTTTTCAAGTTTCATGCTTTTGTTTTATGAGTTTCTTATAAATAATTTCATAGATAATTTTATCAATATGGACTTTGCATGCAAGAAGAAAAATTGGAGCACTAAATAAATTAAGTGAGAGTCATTTCCGGTTAGATATCACATAATAAGGATCAAAATATTTAATGTTGTTTAATCTATCTAGAAAGATTGTATCGAGAAGATTGTATTGATTAGATCAGATTAAGTAGATCATATTCAGTCAATCGGATTGAGTCATTCATACTGAAGAATATCGTACTAAGAATTTGGGTAGAGTTTGAGTTTTTACAGATTGACAATTGGTTCATCATATTGATTCCATCATATTTAATTAATTAGATCCAGACTCTTCATATTGATAGAATCTAATCTAGATAGATTGTATTCATAGAATCATATCCAGACTCACCAGATTGAGAAAATTGGATCTAGCCACGTCATATTGAGCATTCAGACTAAGAAATTGTGAAGTAGTTTCAAAAAAGTATTTATTATTTTTTTTTGGATCAACTGTTATATAAAAATTCATTGTAAAATAATTAGAGTCAGTATAATATTTCCTATAGGGATATAAAAGGTGTCTGACCTACGTTGGAACAAATTTCATTCACTTGTTCATAATAGTGTATTTCCATAGACATGTGAGAATGGCTATGATAAAGATATAGGTTGTCAAACAAAGACCAAACTTATAAGTCATATGTTCTTTACATGATTTTTTAGTTTTTCATGCATGAGTATTTAATAAATGTTGATAAGGAAATAAATCTAAATAGGTCGCATGGGTTTTATTTTGAAAAGATTTGAAACTTATAAAATGTGAAAAACTATTTCAACCCCACATTCTCAATTGTTATTCGATCCATAACTTCAATTTGTATCAGAGGCGAGGTTCCCAGGTTGAATCCATATCATAGATAATATCAATTATATAAATAAAATCATAATTCCTATATTTATTTCCAAAAAAATATAATGGATGAGAAAATATGATGACTTCATATCTTCTATCCACTATCCTAGATGTTTTTGATGCTTCTACTATTCTGTTTCCGTTAATTGAGAAAGATTCCCCAATGACCATTGCTAATATAAGAAATATATATGTTGATGGAGAGACTAAAAATTAAAATTTTATTTCCTTATTAGAAAATGTTTTTCAGAAGGTGATGGTTCTCGAAAATTCAAAAAATATGAGGGACTAGTTGGAAAGTATTTTCGAATGGAATAAAAATGTTAAAGTTGAAAAGATACAAATGTGTAATTGTATGTATGAAGACATCTAAGTGAGAGATTAATAAATAGATTATGTAGAATTCACCGTAGTAAATAATTTTTTTACAATATCAGTAGATTCGTAGATGTCCTAGATGATTCTACAATTGTGAATTAACTTATGAGAAACTTTCCAGACATTTTTTATACTAAAATTTCTTCTGTAGAAGATAAGGATGATTTATCTCTTGAGAAATTTCATAAATTTCTTGATTCTTATTAAATGGGGAAATATACAATGTTTAAAAATTATATTAATGATGAAATCGATTTTGAAGCTATGAGAAAGATAATAATTGATAATGCTGAAGATATTGGCCATTATGACTCTCTAGATATTGATTATGATGATTTGAATGAAAAAAATCACATCTCTTATATCAAATAACTATTGATGATGAAGAGAAATGTATGGAGGTGAACTTTCTCTCAAATTTATTGAGTGTGGTGGAATCATACACTTTGTTATAAATTTCACCAATAATAAATTTGGAGAATATTAAGATGATTCCAATGTAAATCCTTGATGTAAGAAGTGGAACACAAATGATATAGAATAGAAGTCTCCTAAAAAATACAATACGAAGTTTACTAGAAACAAAATAAATATGTTGAGTATGAAATTTGAATTAAACTCAACTAAAAAAATTCTTCTGAAGATAAAATTAAAGAAAAATTCATAACCTTCTTCGAAAAATTTGCGAAAAAAACTTAAAGAGTGAAGAAGGTGGTAAAGAATATTATAGAGAGTATCTACTCTGAACATAACTTGTTGCAAGTCGTGAGAAAAAAAAACTCTCAAAAAATAAATTGGAGTAATGGAGAATGATTTGGAATAATTTTCTGATGTCATAAAATATATCATCCACGAGGAAGATAAATACATTCATTATATTTTATGTTACAATATTATATTTACACAACAAGGAAAGATGATTGAAGATCTTAGTAAGAAGTTGGAAGCTACGGAAGAATAGAATATAAACATTCAATCCGAACATATTGAGTCTGAACATACATTGATAATGGTGAATTAAAACATAAACAATGCTTCAGAAGTAAATGTTAAGACTTATAAAGATGCTAAGAAGGCTCAATACGAGAATCAGGTGAAATATTCACTTACCAAAAATATTGTTTCATCTGATTCTTTTAACATTTTAGTTTCCAAAAAACATATTGGAAGATATCGAGTGGAGAAAGGATGTGATAAACCTCAAAAATATTGAAAATTAGGAAACACACTCAACAGATAATATGGTTCACATCTTGAGTATGTTAGAGATGAAAAAATCTATCAACGTCAACAAGGTTTCTACAAATAAAGATCTTTCTTAAATAGAAAACAAATATTTGATGAATATAACAAGATTTGATGAATCTATGGGAATAAGTCACATATTTTTTTCGAAAAAATTATCTCTACTTAGAATAATCTTTGATCAAAGTGTATGAAATAGTGGAAGTAGAATGAGTAAATTTCCTACATTACAGAGAGTAAAAAAAATTGAATTCTCAAGATGTTAGAATCTTTCCAACAAAAAATAAATTTGAATGTTTAGAATAATTTTTTGGAAGATGTGATCAGGCTACTCATCATGTCAAAAGATATTTGACATTACTTCTAGAATAAGTATCTTATGATATAAGAGAAAAGAAATATCAAAAGAAGAAAGTGGAAGAAAGAGCCTTTATTGTTGAGACATCATTGAAAGAAAGTAAAAGGAACAAACCATGGATACATGATAGTGGTTGTTCATCACATATAAAAGGTGGTATAAGAATCATGCAACCTATTGAAATTCATGATGGGGGAGTAGTTTCCTTTTTTTAATGATAATTCCTTAAAAATTTGAGGAATTAGAATAACTAATATTGAAGATAAAAAATTGAAATCAATGGATGTTTTATATGTTAATGGGTTAAAAAATAACTTACTTAGTGTAATTCAACTTTGTAATTATGTAAAGGTAGTTTTTTATAAAAATATTTTTGTATCATCAAAGGTGTGAAATATGGAAAAGTCGTTACAAAAGGATAAATAACTAGTGGGAATCTATTTGAAATAAGATAATTCAAAAACTCTTGTCACTTGAGTGTTGAAGATGAAAAAAATTACACTGAATACACGGACACCATGCGAAGAAAAACACAAATAAAATTTCCAATATTTATGATGTTCATAATTTTATAGAATTGAAAATAATATATGAAGATGTTTGTATACTTACCATAATGGAAATATCACTAACAAAAGTGATAAGATAATTGAGATCAAATCTACCAGATCCATTGAAATTATTCATTCCTACTTACATGGGTCGATGAGACATTAATAAAAATAAAGAGATTTATAATTTATCACTTTTATTGATGACTTCAATTAGTTTAAAAACTTCATGTTTTTGAAGCACAAGTGTGAGGGTATTTAAATGTTCAAATTCTTTAGAAAACATTTTTAGAAAGGATTACATGTTTGCATAAATCTGTTAAGGGTAGATAATGGTACCAAATTCACAAATAATAATTTTGAAAGTTATATGAGAAAGCATAGTATCAAACATCAGTATATTTCTCCCCATACTCTACTAAAAAATGGAGTGGTATAAATAAAGAATATAAGTGTACTAGAAATGGGATGAATTATGTTAGAAGAATATATAACATCAAAATTATATTGGAGAGAAGTTGTTAGTATTATTGTAAATGCTCAAAATAGATGCTTATTGAGATCAGAAACTAACATTCTCATTATGAAATGTGGTATCACAAATAAAATTCATTGAAATGCATCAATTTTTTTGAAGTCCATGTTTGCCCAAAATTTAAAATCCAGATTTGGGAATGTTATATGTGAAAGATATAGAAGGATATTTTATAGGTTATTCAACAAATAGAAGAAGTTAAAAATGGTGGAACAAATCTCTACACATGTTTTTTGACTCTTATGATGTGATGATAATTGAAAATAAATGTTCCATAATAGAATTTGTTGATTATGCTGAGGAGGATATACTGTATAATTCAAAATATGGTGAATGTAATTCAAAAAATCCTTATCAGGATTCAGAAGAATCATATGACAAAAAATTTTCATTTGGGAATGAAACTATTAAATTTAATACCATAAAAACATGTTTAACCCGAAACCATTATTGGGAATCAGAAAGCTTCAGTTGAGACAAGAAAGATATTGAAATTAGAAAATCAAATTTTAATTATCTCAAAAGCTGAATTGGAATCTGTTTCATCGTTTATTCAACATAATGAATGGGTGGATTATATGAATTAAGTGTTGGATCAGATTGAAATGAATGAAATATTGGAACTTTTTTATGGCATGAAAATATAAATGTTATCAAAACAATGTGATTTTATAGATACAAGTTAAATGAACATGGAGAAGTTTCAATTAACAAAGAAAGGATTATTTGTAAAGGCTGTGCATATGTGTATGGGGTGGATTTTGAAGAATTATTTACCCCTTTTACAAGATTAGAAAATGTTAGAATGTTTCTTTGAGTGGCCCAAAATTGGAATTACAATGATTATAACATGGATGTCAAATATTCTTTCATAAATAGTGAGATTGGGGTAGTTGAATGAATTGAAAAATTTTATGGGTTTGCAATTGACGGGGATGAAAAAAAAGTTTTTAAATTGAAGAATGATTTGTATGGGATGAAACGATCTCCAGGTTCTTATTAATCAAAACATTACTACTTTTTCTGAGAATGATAAACCTTTTTAATGTAAATGTTGATAGAAGATTATATGTGAATGATGTTGACTCTAGAGCTCCAATGATAATTTTCTATTTCGATAATATAATTTTTATTATGGGAAGATAAGATGTTTGTAAAACTTTTTTTTGAATAAATGATTGAAGAATTTATAAATTTTGATGTTAGAAGAATTAACTTTATTCCTTTTCGAACAAGTGTAGAAAAATAAAAAAATAAATTTTCTTATCACAAAAAATTATGCTTGGGGATTGTTAAAGAATTTTGGGATGGTTAAATCCAATGCTGCTTCAACTCATATTTCAGTGAGCCCAAAGTTGAGTAAATATGAATCTGAATTAACTATGAATCAGAAATACCTTCAGAAGCTAATAGGAATTATTATTTACCGTACAACCTTAAGTTATTATATTTTTTATGCTATGACTTTATGTACAATGTTTCAAAGTAATCCGAAATAATCACATATGTGGGAAGAAAATTGGATTTTGAGATATGTTAAAGGAAAAAATTCACATAGGTTGTTTTACAAAAGATATAGTGTAATGACGTTCCCTGGTTATACCGATTCTATTTGGGTTGAAGATTGTAATGATATAAAATCATGCTCAGGAGAAAAAAATTTCTTGGTTGAATCCTGTTAGAGTTGTCATAGTATGAAACAAAGTTCAATAATTTTTATCATAGATGAATTTAATTATATTGCAGATACTCTATCTTACACTCAAATGTTTTGGACGATTGTTTTTCTAGAATAATTGAAAGTAAATTGTTTTAAACCATTAAAGATAGATCGTGATGATTAGAATTCAATTGATCTTTTTAAGAATCATATCGAACATTAAATATTAAATCAAATTCATATAATGTTTCAATTTATAAAATAGAATGTTGCTTTTAGAGATGTTTTACTAGAATACATTTCAACAAAGAATTAGATTTCGAATATCTTTACAAAAGAAATACTTAACAAAAAATTTGTGGAATTGAGGTTGAAACATCATGTTCATCCTCCTCACTTGTATTTATAACCCACATACGGAAACACTCTCACCGTGCTTTAGATTATGTTGAAAAAGGGGGAGATAAAGTAACAATTTTTATGTTTGGAATAAGTTTTTAATTATTATTATTTTATGAATCTAAAACTGTAGTTATCATATAATTGGGGAGAGAAAAATAAAATAGGTTGAAAAATAATTATGAGAGAAATAAAAAAGTGATAGAAAAAGAAAAATGAGAGTAGAAAATATAAAACTGAGGGGGCTTTATCATTATATGGATGCAAAATTTGCATTCTATTTATGGATAAAATTCATTCCTAAAAATTAATTTATTTATTATTATGATTTGAGGAAACTCTCTTTTGAGAAATGATATGATTTGATAATAGTAAAAAAATTTGAGTTGTTTATAAAAGATTTGTTGTGAAGAAATTCTAGGAGTTGGAAATGTTTTTACTAATGATTGTCAAAAAATCCAAAGGGGGAGATTAAAGAACCTTTGTGGTGTTTTCTTAACAATGTTTTGTTTTGTTTTTGACCACTAACCCTTTTTATATGATTTTTTACCTATTAATTAGATCTAATGCATCATAATGAGATTATTTATGAAATTAATAAGTTTATAAAATAATCTAATTCATCTTCTTGGTATTCAGATCATCATATCCAAAAGAATTGGAGGTAGAAATTGTTTCTTACTAGAATTTTTCCTTTATTAAAATTAGAAAAACAAATAAGTTTCTAAGGGAAGAAGAAATATTATTACTAAAGAGGTATTTTTCATAAAGTGATGTCTGGGGTTATAATTTTTTCACACTTTAACAACCAAATCCGATGATTATTTTTTAATTATAAAGTGCTCAGAAATCAGAAAAACATTCATGATAAAAGATTTTGAATAAATGGTAGAGTGGTTTTAATAATTTCATAAGTACTATATAAAACTTCTTCATTATAGGATATAAATCATAAATTAGAATTTCAAATAATGGGAATTATATTTTAATGATAATTAAATTGGATTCAATATTAAGGATATATATTTTCAAATCATTGAGAAAGAAACAAAAATCAAAATCAATGATAAAGAAATATAATTTAGATTCACTGAGAAAGAAAAAACTTCAGATTCACTAAGAAAGAAACAAACATTTTATTGATATGATTATGAAGAAGACTCAAAAAAAATTTCATAAGTTTTATAAAGAGTTAAATAGGTAAAACATGAAATTCCATTTTACTTAAATCTCAGAGAATCAAAGGAGGTTTTATGAAGTCAAAGTTTAAGTTTAAATGCAAGATATATTTTTTGATTTTTAAATATGAGGAAGTGGGTAATGTTTTCACATTTCCTTAATTTGTTTTCTGAGTCACCATTAAATACATTTTTAGATAATTTTCTCTATGTTTACTTTTATGCAAGTGGTAAAGGTAGAGAAATGAAGAAATTATGTGCGAGTCATTGCTGATATGAGATCTCATTAGGAGGATCAGATAGCTGAATGTTTGTTTACCTACTTGAGAAAGATCATATTGAGGCGATCTTATTGATTCGATCAGACTGAGAATGTATTAAGAAGTTAATCAGACTAAGTCAATCATACCGAAGAAGATTATATTGATAATTTGAGCAGCTTTTTAGTTTTTGTAGATTGAGAATGAGTTCATTGTATTTTGTCTATCATATTTAAAGAATTAGATCCAGATTAATTATATTGAGAGAATTAGATCCAGTCTCATAGAATTGAGTGAATCTGATCAAGATATATTGTATTGAGAGAATTGGATTCGGACTCATCAGATTGAGAGAACTGGATCTTTTCAAATCAGACTGAGGAATCATACTGAGCAATTATGTTGTAGTTTCAACAAAGTCTTTATTATTTTATTTGGATCAATAATTTTATAATAAATTATTATAAACTAGGGAGATTTAGTATAATATTTTATATCCATAGATTAAGGGTGTCTAATAGGATTTAGCACAATTTTTATTCACTTATTCATATCATTGATTTTTATAGACCCACGGGATTGGCTATGGTAATGATTTAGGTTCTCAAACTGAGGCCAAACCTTATAATTCTTTTGTTATCTACATGTCTTATAACTTTATTATGATTCATTATTTACTAAAATTGGATTGGGATGTCAATATTAATAGGTTTCAGGGGTTATGTTTTTAAGTTATTTGAAACTTATAAAAAGTGAACAACTGATTCAACCCCCCATCTTAGTTGGTATTCAATCCTTTGGAACATCAAAAACTATGATGAAAAAACATAATATACAAGTAAAAACCTCCCAAAACCCCATAATGATATAAATAAAATATTTTTATGTATGAGTAAATTTTAAAATAAAAAAGAAATATATAGCATATCATAAGAGATCAATGGCATGAGGCCAAGGGATTAAGATCAACCAAGAGAACCTTTGATTATGAGAATAAAGCTAGAAAATTTCTATTGTTTGATAAAATCTAAATAAACCAAAAGATATTAAATAATCCAATATATTAAATAATTATAAATAATAATAGAACCTTCACTATTTGAAGACCCTCATTATAGCACAATAATGGTCATTCAATTGGACTTATGAAAACTGTGACATAATATCCTTATATCACCTCAATTACCAATAGTTAAATACCATTAAAAATGAAGGAAATAAAAAAGGTAGAATAATCATCTATAAAATAATGTAATATATAAGAAAAATATATTAAAAACAAAAATATAAACATTAATTCAATTAAAAAATCCATCAAATAAATAAATTAAAACAAATATTGATAAAATCATTGTAAAAAACGGTCAATCATGATGTAACCACCAAATTTTTTTCCACATTAATAAATTATTTCCAATTAATCTACATGTAAATTAATTCCTTAATCAAAAAAACCAATAAACCATTAGGTAATGTTTAGTTCATTACTATTCGATATTCCTTCTCCATTGGGAGAAAACCATGGTAGAAAATTAAGGCATCATAATATGAATTTGATGGTAGTTGGAATTTTAACTCTAAAATCAGGTATCCTTAACCTCAGACCACCATGATCCCTCCAAATACCACCAAAACAATGAAATAAATTAATATATGATGATGAAAATCTAATCCTCTATAAAATCTACAAAATTATATATTTATTAATCCAAGAGCACTAAATGTGTTTACATGCTTGTCTTGTTCAATTGGGGATAATTTATTATTTAAATAACCACAATGAAATTTTATAAATATACTAGTTATACAACCCATTCTATTATATATTTTTTCATATATGAATATATAATTACTAGTATTTGGATTTGATGTTTTTGAACATGGTGAATTTTTAATCATGGGATTTTGGGTTCAAGGGTCATCTCTTTTGAGGACGATCAGGTGGAGAATTAATTATGTTATGACATAGTATATATTAATGAGGTGTATAATTACAGTATAAATTGAATTAATTATAAATTAATGAATTTCACAGGGATTAGATAATATTCAGGGACTCAGTTTAATAAATTTTTATTTATTGGGTATAAATGGATATCCGTGTTAAGTGTACCGGATAAAAAAAATTCCTTTTTGATTGTGTATGGTGACTCAGATATGTGTTAAAATGTAAAATTTAATGAAAAGATAATGTTTCTATTAGGGTGAAGGTAGTTTTATCAAAGTTTTAGTCAATTGCATAATATTGGGTGCATTGTAGGCAAGAATATGAATAGTATGAGTTCAAAAATTATAGCATGAATCCATTTTCAATAACATATGAATTTAATATAATATAAATGAGGATACCGCTCGGGTATGTAGAGTGTTACTATTGGGAGGATGAAATAAAGGTCACAATTAGGTTTTAGTCGATCTATAGGAATGTTAGTACAAATAGAGGTTGAACAAAGACCTTTTTGAGTTTTATTTATTCAAGAAATGATATTTTTAAATATAGTTTAAATGAAAAAAATATTGTATGATGAAACATTTTATTAATATTCTGAAGAATACATTTATATCTATTTGGGAGATAGAAAGGAATATTATGATCCATATGGAAATCAACATGGTAAAAAATTAAACTATTGAAGTAAATCTACTAAAATATAAATCATTAAAAAATTATTGGATATATTTGAACCAAATAAACATGTATTTTATTTCAAATTCATTATCAAAAAACTTTTCAATTAAAAATTAATTTATAACAATTACTCATCTCTCATAAATTTCATAGAAAATATATTATGGGAACAAAAATCATTTTAAATATTATAGGATCTATGTAATATCCATCGAAATAAAAAACCAATAAAAGTACTTTTATAAATTTTTTATGTCATTAGATCCAAATTTACAATCAACTAACTAACTTTATTAGGGAAATAAATGTTGATTTATTTTGGAATCTACATTCTCATATTCTTTTAGAAAATCTTCCCAATAAATAATTTATCAAAAATTATAATATATGTAAATAATTTCTTAATATAATATAAATCATTACTTCATGATTATTTCAAAAAATGATTCATCTAAAAATTCAATTCTTATAAGAATTCAAGATTTCTCTTTAAATATGTTCAATATTTTAAATTTAGTGTTATGAAAAAAAAATTATATTAAAATCCTAACTTAAGAGTTAAAAGAATAAATAGAACAAATTAAACTGAATAATTCATTATCTTTGAGTCAATTATGACACATACATAGTTACAACAAGATTACTTTTTCTATCATATGTGGGGTATTAAACTGATTTTATTTGGAATTAAACCCCAATTTAATCTAACTATGTTATTATAAGAATAAATATTCATTTTTTTATTAATTTCAATACAACCTACTAAAGGAGATAATTTTTTAAGTTCTTAAAATAGATCTACTTCTCAATCTGATGATATATGTGACCTGAAAATGACACATGACCAATTATATTTTTTATTTTTAATGGTATTAGAATTAATCAAGATATAGTAAAGATAAAATAAGAAACAAACTATATTAAAAAAGATTAACCTTTCATATTTATTGAATTAATTATAAATAAAGTATGTACCTATTTGTGGTTAACTATTCGTTATTCCAATCACTTATATATCAACATGATAAATATCTTACACAGGAAAAATTATTTCTCCCCTAAATGAAATAGATGGGTTGTATGAATATCTTAATGTCAGAGAATAATAATCTATTTCTTAGGGAATACAATATCCATAGATAAATATAAAGAATTAATTAGAGCTTAAAATGATGGATTTCATATTTTTTTCACACAGAAAAGCATGCCCAATTTTCTATACCATTCAAATAACCTAAACCAATGTCCCTTTCCCTCAAAAGAAACTCCTGGGTTAATAATGTTTTCTTAAACATTCATTTAAAAATAAATTGTTTCATAAAAATACAAAATTTTATATAGTATATCACAACATTATATTTAATAGTTCAATATAAAAATAATTCATTTGTAAATTAAATATCCTTTTTATATCAATGTATTATATCATAACATATCATGCTACCCAATTATAAGATAATCAAGTAATAAAATTACATCATCGTACAACACATTGCATTCCATGTATAGAACAATGATCTAGAGAACATTATAAAGATATATTTTATTCTAATAAACATTGAGATGGTGGTTAATACCATCATCTTAATGTTTTGGCTTTGGAGAATATTTCTACATATATAATAATTTGAAAAAAAATACTTATTGACATATTGTAATTTTCACTATATATTTCATCCTATACAGAAACATGTAAAATCTTATCAAAAACTTTTAGTGTATATCATTCAAAATAAATGTTGAATAGTTTTTCATTTTTTTCAATATATATGATATATTAAATTTTATTAATTAAAAAATGCATACATTTTTTTATATCCTACCAAATATTTGGAGAAGCAATAAAAATTATGTATATGATATTTGTAAGAAAACATAATCTCATTCACAAAACTAACAATTATTACCCCACGGGATTCTATATCATTAAGAAATTGTGAATTATATAATTTGTTATTATATGAAATATTTAACATGTAGATAATAATTTTCACTACACAGTCTATATTGTGATCAAACATGATCTATGTATCTTTATAATCATGTCCACTGGATATATTAAATAAAATACTCATAATCAAATTATCACTTTATCCATTATATCGAGTGACCACAAGACACAATTTATTACCATCAAATAAATCATGTTAACATGATATCAATTATCAAATTATAGACTGTGAAAATTGATGAAGAAATTACATGTCCTTCACCGAGATAGATGAACACAACATATGACACTCATCTAAAATTGAGATTCATATCAAAAATATGAGTTATCTAGTTATGGGTATATACATTATCCATCTATATTTGTTATGGGACATGGTTTCATACCCTTCATATGGGATGAAAAATACCACCATCTTCAAATCATAATCAATGACATGATTAGTTGTACACTGAAACACCCATTCATTAGTTGAAAATTAGAGTCGGGGATAAATAAGAATCAATATTCTAATATTCTCAATCTTGGTATCCTATAACCCATAGAAAAAAAAATTTCAATATGAAACATGAAAAAATTATATACCAAATAAAAAATATTTGAAACACAATATAATATATTTAGTTATTCATATTACACTATAAACTGTTTTTGTGTCTCATAAGTCAATTTTGTATTACTATATGAATCTCGAACGACGTTAATCATTTCATTTTTTCATTACTAATAATAAAACAATGAAAAAATTATTTGGTATAATGAAATCCATTTTTGAAGTTTGAAAATGTTTCTTTTGGATGGTGATGTGAAAAACCCATATTGAGGTCTTTGTGGGTGTATTTTGGCCTTAAAAACACCTTATTTGGGGGAACACCATAGCTAAGTGGGTATTTAGTTTCACATGTTTTGATCTCACTATTCATGTATCCCAAAGAGATAAAAATTAAATTTTATGGACTCAAACTACTCAAAGATAATTATATTTGAATTCATAGCAACGTTCTAGTCACTATTTGTGTGATCCTAAACCTATTCCCTAGGAAATTTTGGAATAAGAGGAAAAATTTTGTGCACATAATTGTTGAAAAAACCTTACATATAAGTTCCAAACATGTTAATTATTACATGAATAATAATTAATTTGAAAAAACCTAACCAAATTTATTTTCTTACCATATCATCCCACCATTCAGGGTGTTTTGACATGTGGAACTTAGATCCCCACCCATAATTTTCACCTGTCTTAGTTTTTAACATCAGGAAACTCATTCAAACTCAGACAATAACATCATTTAATTCCCTCAAGTGGACCCTTTAATATACTAAAATGAGTTTGAGGATATTTTATGAATATCCATTATAAGAATTACATTTTTATGAATATTTGAATGCCTCACACATCTCTATTATCATTCAACATAAAATTTTCATGAAAATGTGTTTTATAAATTCGTGCTTGTATTAAATTCCTCACACTACTCATTCAAAAAAACATTATTGTTCAGTAATATAATTTAATCCTAACATGAAATCATAGGCAATTCCTTATGCAACTCATTTTCATAAAACTCTAGTGTTTCATGAAATCCTATTATCAAAATTCCTTCTCATTGGGATTTACTCACAAAACACTTTTCTTAAAAATCCAATTTTTTATGAAATAGTGTTATGAAAACCCAGAATTATATCCAATGCATTAGATAAGAGAAAATTTTATTGATACATCAATATTTTGAGAAACATTGTTCATAAAACCAATTTTATGTCCTAACATCGCAAAAAAATCTTTCATCATTGTTGATGTTCAATTGGTACCATATCTACCTAAGCTAGGTTCATCCATGCTATCTCGTTTAAATTAGAGAATTGTTTCATTCGAATTAAAAATGAATTTCATAAGTCCCACACTATTAATTTGTTCTCCTCACCAATATATTTGGTATGAAAAATGTTTATTCACCATTCTATACTTTGAAAAAACCTCATCATGGCATAAACATCCTCACCACAAGGAACTAAACTATATAGTCTTCATCATCACCATATGATGTTAAACTTTATGATCTATGTAATAGTTAAATGATATTAAACAGAAAGATAAAGTTAATAGCCACATGATATTAAAAAACATATAATTTCATCCTCAATGTATGATGATAAAATATTATCTACCCAATGTGATGAGCATTGGATGCATTTTGGTAATAAAGAAATGATTTCCCAAGTGAATAAGAAGATATTCATTATGTTACAAACATAATATACCTCGTCTTATGAACATGAAATCCCCTCACATCACTAAGAATCCCTCTAATTTTTCCAATTTTCATCATTATGAAACCTTAGTTCCATACATGCAGCGAAACATGAAATACCTATATATATATATTCCACCATATCGAGTAGAAATTTAGAAGTAGAACATGCGTTTAAACACCAATCAATCTACCATAACTACATAGAAGAAACTAGCCCTCCACATATGTCTAAACCCTAGTTATGGCATCATTTATGGTAATATACCTGATCCAAACAATAGAACATGATTACTATTGTGTATGTTAATATGTAAGCCACATTCAACCCCATTGTTTCACTATTCACAACATTCTTCACATTAATTTCATGATGTAAAAAGGATTGTAGTGCCCTCAGAGAAATATGTTAAAATACACCATACCCAAATATTAAATAATATGATTCCCAATTTAATATTTCCATGATTCCTCATGTGAAAGGAATGGGAATCAACATATGAGGATGATGAGATGACACTCATTACCCAAAGTGAAATTCCTACATTATCCCTTTATATAACTCTTTTCATGAAATAATAATCCTTTACCACATGATGTTAAGTTACATGGTCAATTATTATAATGAAACTATAAAACTGTGCACCATAAATTATGTGGGACTTGATCCCTATCTTCTAATATGGTTTGTAGGATACTTGTTTCAGGTTCAATCCTGATATTTACAAACATCCTTATTCCCTCTTATGAGAGGTAATATCTAAATGATTACAATCTATTTGGACTAATCTAAACCTATAATCAAACAATTTCAATGTCAGAATCATACATTAACAACCTCAAAAGATATTAAAATATGCCTAACCTAATAAATGATGAATTAATATGGGAATTTTTCCCACTGGTTTCTAAACTATTAGTGTCCCCATTATAATTTAAACCATGAATGTCCCCACAAAATATTAAATTGTAACCAATCGTCACTACCGTATAATTAACCTTTACACTACCTATAATTCAAGAGAAAATGTGATACCATATCAATTATATTCTAAATCTATAACTTTCATACACATCATTATCATATGTAGTACAATTACCATTATAACCTAAACATCTAACCTACCCGTAAATGATGAGTGTATGTGATATTTTCCCCATTGTACTCTAAATATGTCAGAAGTCCATATGTTATTAGAATATATGGAAATAAACCCATTGGAATCTGAAACTGTGACCATTAATTACATGTAAAGCATATTTAGAACACCAATTGATGCATTAGAAACACATCCTAACATGATGGGATAAATGAAATTCATGTGAGAAGAATGCGATGACTTATGTTATAAGGATAATTAGATTATTTGGAAAGTATTTGACCTATTTTCCCTTTTAATAGGTAAAGATATTACGTTCATTCTTTATCTAAAGAGCATGATATGCCATATCTGATTATCAAAATAAGTCAATGATATTATCATGGGATCTCAATGTTCCACCATAGGAGATGCGTTAATTATTTTTACTGTGTGTGATGAGAATATAATGCCTCTGGTGAGAATATAAGGATTATTTTGGAGATTAGCCTAACATTCCTTATGTGATTAATATATGATACCTCTTGTGACGAGCATCAACAGCCTCTAATGACGAGTTAGAAATTCCTTATAAAATAATCCTAGGATGCCTTATGTGATTGAAATATGTCACATAATGTGATGAAAAAGGATTCATTGAAATCTAAACTAGTGATTCCATATTTGATAAACACTGGATTCTCCCAAGACCATCCCAATGAGGACATTTTTAGATTCTGAACATTCAAAATGTCGTATGATGAAGCCAAGGAACTCATCCTCTACAACATAAGGTGATTTTAAGACTAAGGGAACCAATGATGCAATTTTCTAATGTATTGTTGAATATGACACTAGGATTGAGATTCTTGATAATTTCAGAAATCTTTTATGGAGACCGAGACTAGAAAACAAAATCCAAAGTGGAATCTATGTATGGAAGTGTCAACACCCATCATCTTGTTCTGATCATCAATAACTGACCATTAAACCCATTGTTGACAAGATGATAGCCTTTAGAAAGTGGGAATATAGAAACTTGATAATTAGTACCCATTGAAGGAAACCATCCAATTTTAAAGATGTTCTCAATATCAAGCATAAAAAAATATTCAAACTTTGAGAGGTCAATTATCACTTTACTTATTGTAAAATATATGTATCCTATTTTTTTTAAAATTTAGTATTCCAATTTTTATAATTTGATATTATTCATAACATTATTTAAGAATTTTCTATTAAAACTATAATAAAATTCTAATATAGTCATATCCTATATGATTTCCAATAAGGGAGAACTTATGTTTACACAATTTTTATAGTTTCTTGAACTCATTACATCCGTATGTAATTCTAATCAAATCAACTTTGGAATATTGGATAAATAATCCAACTAAATAAATCTAGTGGGAAATCACATGGGAAGAAATATTGTTAAAATGATCATGAGATAAGCCCTTATAATCCTCATTATCAACTCATTGATCATAATATTCAAACTTATCCAACACCCAAAATATAATGTAACAATGTTAATGACATTCATTTTCACAAATAATTAAATCTCTTATAATGTTAATTGTTTCCATACTAGAACATTTCCATTCAATCATTTTATAAAAATAACTCTATAATATATTTAAACTAATCTATTTTATTAGAGATCATTCTTTATCAAAATATAAAAAACATTAAGATAAAAAGAAAATTTCACTTTTATTTAGAAAGGAATAATTTAATATTTGATATAAATTGAATATAGAAAAGTCTATATATAACCCCACCATCCTCTTAGCAATTATATTATATATAAAAATTGTTTATAAGACATAAAATATTATTTGTTGTGAATAACACTTATTTCTTTTACGAGAGTATGAAATAATATATTTTCACTATATTATATATGACAGTCAATTATATTAGTAAAATATTGTTAAATTAAGATTTCATTAATTAATATATTACATATTTTGTTGGAAAAAAATCTTTCTCTCCTATTATATAAAATAAGTATTATATCTTGGATAAATCATTTTTGTACTAATATTCCATTCAAACTTATTATTGGATTGATATTATCGTTAAACAAATGTATAAAAAACATCATCTCTATTAGGGATAACAACCATTGGTTACATTAACTAATCTTATAAGGAAAAATAAAAAAATGAATTTTAAAACTCACATGTTTTATTTTGATACACCTCTAATTTTATGTATTATAATTAATCACCCTACTAGATGTTTTCACCCTTTACATAAACACATGAATGTATACATTAAGATCCATCAATCAATTAATTTTCAATTTTTAAATCTAATACATATTCAAAGAAATTTTTTAATTTATATTCAGTAGTACACCATTGAAAAATTAATAATTTTATTCTATGAAAATAATATATGATGTAGAATACCCACTATATTCCCTTAACCACATTTTGAATTCTAAATAATTTAAAATATTATAACCATGATTTATAAATCAAATCATAACCATCTTTCTCTAAATAAAATTTAATGCTTCAATAACTTTAGATAAAAATCGGACACTCCAATCATATTTATTTTCCTTCTACATTTTCTATTACATACAATTATAAAATTTCTAAATCATTAACCTCCATTATCATAATAATATATCCTTTACATATTATAATGTTTAAGTAAACATTTGTTAATATCATTTATATTTTAGTATAAAATAAATATTTGTAACAATTTTAAATTAAAATTAAAATGATGTTTGTATATAGATAATTATTTAATAGAGACAATTGCATTTCTATGTAATTGATGTATCTACTCATATTGTGTGAATTTATAAATAAGAAAGTTCATTATTTCATCATACATTAATAAATAGTCATTAATAACTCATACTTGTAATTCCTAGTATATTTATGATAGATATTTTTTATATAATTCATTATTTAAAATTAATCCTTTTTCTCATTTTAATTTTAATATGTAATGTCCATTGGAACCTGCATGTGAGTGGAGAAATCAAGAGAATCTTTCTAATTATTATTTAAAAAATCAAGATCCATTTGTTTAATAGACTTTAAAAATTTACTTCTTAAGAAGGGTCCTTTATAACACATATAATTTTCATCATTTTAGGAGAAATATTCTCTGGTACAAATACATGTCTAATAAATTACATTTATATTTCCTATTCACTTCATAAATATATTTTTTAGTGAATCTATACTATTTTACCATTAAAATCTACCATATAATTGTTTCATCCGAGGAGTATAATAATTTATAATCAATTAAGATGGAGATTAATTAAATATCTCTCTACAAAAATGATGGAACAATTTTATTTTACATCGAATCTAGTAGTGTTTAAAAAATTTACATATAATCGAAGCTTTCAGTTCATATTGGTGCACCTATCATTAATAATTTATTCAGGTAAATAATTAAGGAAGTAGTATAACATGTGATAGTTAGAAACATGACTAAACAACTACCATAAAAATATTTATATGGATTATATTAAATCTACTCTATTTTAACTAAAACATTAAGGGTTTCCAATATAAGTGTAAACCAAATAACATATTGAATTAAATGACATTTTATACACACTGAGAGGAGGGGTTGTGAATAAATGTGTAGATTAACTTGAATTCCCTCCACTCTTATGGTTTTATAGTACTTCTCTCTTAGATTACTATCTAGTATAAAAATTTGAAAGAAACAATAATATTGTTAACAAGGTTCACTTCTTTAAGGATAACTATATCCTTTGTGATAGATGGTTACTATTCTATGTGATCAACAACCTTATTATCAAATGAAACTCAATAATTGGTATAAAATAGAACTCCTATAACTTCTAGAACTAACTTGTTACTATTTCACACCAACTGATCAAAAAAACCTTTATTGGAAGGTTCATTAATGAGTGTATGAGCCTCCACTCACACCCCCAATTATAATTATATTTATTTTTAATGCACAAAAATCACTACTAGCTATAATAAATGTTTATTTTTTTTCTTTGATATAATAAAGTATCAATTTATATTTCTTAGAAATATCAACCCACCTATTTTATATTTCAATTTATATATTCACAAAATTTCATGTAAATATTGATTCCATAATTAGATATATAAATATCCCATGTTTTTCAAAGGAATAAAACTAATTTCAAAACACATTCAAGTTCAGGTATGAACTCTTCATTTTATTCTTATTAATATCAGAATTATATTTACTTCTCAAGATAATTTGTATTATTATGGTCTAAAAAATATAATTATTCCACTAAATATGCACTTTCAGTTTTTCTTGATGTGTTAATTTTGTAAAGGTTATGTGGTAATGAATTCTATACATGTTGAAATTTATCATTATTCATATATTCTTCCCAACCATATTATCACATTTGATCACCACATAGATCATGATCATGTGATTGATAAGGATTTTTAAATTAATGAACATGAAACATCTAGGTTTATTCTTCTTTTATTCAGAATAGTTATTCAGAATATTCTACATAATTATTGGGTTCTAAAAAAGTCATCCTGCCTCTTAAAATATCATTGTATGCAGTTTTCCACTATCATAATTTTTACTTGTATAGTTGAAATATCATATGTGGTTCTAAAACATCCTACTAAATTCTAAACCAATATATGTAGAACTGAAAAGTCACATAGGAAGAGAACTATCTATGTAATTTCCATTTGCTAATATAACCATCAAAATTTCATATGACTAGAAAAATATATCACATTATATCCTAAATGTTGTATATGTATGATATTATCCTTTTAAATTTTATTAAACATCATCTTTTTAGTTCAGCTATCTTATGATACCTCACTATTGGATATTTTACATTACCAATTCTATTTTATCATGATCAAACATAATTATCATACAAGATATTCTATAATTTACTTAATCAATTATTATTGGGTTTAATTCATCTCAAATCATATTCAAATAACATAACTCATCATTAAAATATCTATGAATTTGATCAACCGATCCTTAAGACTGTATGAAGACATCACATTAACCATAAAACATCGACCATAAGAATATCCATTAGATTGATAATGCCAACAAATTTGGATCTATCATGGTTCACAAGTTATATTATGATGCATGTAGTCAATGAAATTACCACACATTCATTTTTTTATGACATAGTCTTAAAAATCAAAATAAGGAGCATTTCAAAATGGGGAATCCTTAAATCCTCTATGAAACTTCTTAAAAATAGATTCAACACCATAAAATATTATTATAGAGTATCTCAAAACATTATCCAATATTACAGATTGTATCTTAATGCTAAAATAGCTACTATACATATATTGAAACACATGTCATTCATAATATATTTTGAAAAAATGTATAATATCATCTTCATTAGGGATCAATAATATCCCTATATGGATTTATTTTCATTACCTTAACCTTGTCCACTAATTATTCCTAATAAAATCATTTATAGTCATTTCTAATGATCAAAATAAATTTTTTTATAAGTATAACCATTAATCAATCATCTCTATATCTACATATAAAAGAATTTTTTAGAAAATAGGACATATTAAATCAATCATCAGATCTGTTCATCAAAACTACCCAACTAATCAATTAAAAAAAATTATTCTTATATAAATTAAATAACTAAAATCTATAATAATATTCCATTTTTCAATACTAAAGACACACATTTATGAATATTAGAAAAAACTTCCCCCCAATAAAAATATCTCATAAGGAAAACAAGAAAGAAATACTATAATAGGAAACTCAAAAAAGGCATACCACAATTAGAGGGGGAGAGATACACTCACAATTATATCCTTTGTTTCTAAAATTGTTACTTAGGGATATTTTTGATAAAATTTTAAGAAATATGTTCTTTATAGGTAGTAAATTCTATCCTCAAATTACCCTCGACATCATTATCATTATTAATATAAAACGTTATATAAATATAATTTCACATGAATTGTTGATCTATATTTTTAATATCATTATTCAAATATTATTATCAATTTTCATAATAATTGGATATAATATTAAAACACTCACCTATTTTATTTGTGTATTTATCCATATTATATGTATATATTCTTATAATGGAGACACATATTTATCCTCAGTGGAACTTAGTTCCACTGATGTTTTCTATTTTCATTTCCCAGAAATACAGATTCTTCCAATAAGAATTTTCCCCCATATATATATTTCTTATCATAAATTTTACATGTTATGTCAACTTCTATAATAATTTTAGTTCTAGTTCAAATGACTTCTTAAAAAACAAACCCAAAATTTTATGTGTTTTAGTTATATCTTACGATACTTTTCTTACTTCCAAAATAAGTTTTTGGTTTATTATAGACTGATATTAGGAACAAAGGGTCACATCATAAACAATGTTAGATCTAAATTATGTTAAATACATAATACTTATAATTAAACATCTAAACTTATTCTCGTTAATATTTTTTATATCTTCATCCTTTCTTAGTTTTGATCCCCAAATTTTTTTTTGGATTATCCTATAGCTTTCTATATGTCAATGTTTTTAAAAATTAACTTTTCATTTTTTATAAAAGAACATATATAAAAATTATGTAACAATATCCATCACAATGAGTAATCTCATTTTCAGTATCATTTAATTTTCAAAGATTCATTCATGTTCCTTGAGAACTCTTACAATATTTTTTCTATTACTCAAAAATATTATATCATCAATATACCTTATAAAAAAGGTTAACATTATTTTAGTGTTTTTCACATATATATTTCTATCCACCTACTCTTTAAAAAATAATTTTTTAGATACTCTTCATGATTAAAATACAAAGAAAATTCAACATAATTCAACCCATATATAAATTAGTTTCAATTATAAAAAACTATTTAAATATAAATCATGCATAATGCCTTAAACATGTTCTATGAATACATCTTACTCCAAGAAGCCATTCAAAAAACCTGATTTAACATCTATTGGAAAAACCTTAATGATTTTCGTGATCTACAATATCTATGAATATTTTGATTTTCTCTTAGAGGACCACTAAATCCAATTTTTTTGAAGTAAATGAATTTAATTTTTGAGTACCATTGCATACAAGCCTAGTTTTGTTTCTATCAACATTACTATTTTCATTTATATTGATTCTAAAAACCAATATTTCATTAAAAACAATATTTCTAGTGTGTTGGGGTACATGTTCAAATGTAATATTGTTTTTAATCTGATCATGTTTCACATATATGTAGAGGATCCACTCTATGTTATCTTAATATTTTTCCCTATATATTGCTATTCAATTTGATAGAAAACAACTTCGTTTTTTTATATTAATTTACTCATGGTTTTTACTTCTTGATTCCAGCCACTAATTATTTTCTGAACATTTATATGAATTCTAAAACCTGAACCTATAATAGTTATTAATTGATTATCATTTTTATTACCGGTATAATGTTTTTTGACTTTTAACTCTCTTTATAACCACTAGAGATATTAGAATATGCTCCTTTAACATGATTCTATAGGGTTTATATTTTTTCATCTATAAATATGGATCTATTAATTTCATCCCCACCATATGGTAAGGTAGTTTTATTAAATCCTCTTTCATCCTCAAGAACAACAATTTTATCACTTTCAAAATTAATTCATACTTCTGGTTTTGAAACCTGAAGGAACTTCTATTATATATACCACTTATAAAAAATATATCCTCAACTATATTATCAAATTTCCCACCACATTGATACATTTTATAAATAATAATGTGAATCCTAAAAACCCTTAATTTCTTAATACATGGTTTTTTTCTAAGCCATATCTTATATGTTACCATGAAAGTGTTTTTCCTGAAAGTAAATATATTATGAATGTTTCTAGCATTTGTGATGGATTTAGTATATTAAAATATTTATGATTCATATTCAATAAAAATTAATCAAGAAAATTCTAAAAAACATATTTATTCTTTCATTAAACTTATATTATTGGGATGTGTAAGGAGAACTACATTCATGTCTAATTTAATGTTTATGAATATGTTCATTATTTTTTTGGCATACTCAATTCGATTATTTGATCTCAAAATCTACAAAGAAAAATACATTTTTACTTTTTTAAAAGTCCTTTAAAAAAATTGAACCAATATAATTAAAGTTATTAGTGTGAAATAAATACGACACATGTTATTGTTCTTAAGTAATTAATGGATTTAATAAAATACAAGTCTTTAAGGGTAGTATTTTTTTCAATGAAGCCACACACAACAAAATGTATCTGCTCTAGAGGTTTTGATGTTTAATTTTCACCACCTTAATGTGATGTTTTTACCATCATAACTTTCATGAATGTTATATTAACTAAAGTACTATCTTATTTTAAGACTGGAATATATCACACAAACACTTCCTTAATGAGCCTCTTTATACTCTTTTAACCAAGGTGGAAGTATGTTTTATTCCATAAATCAATATAAGCTTTGAAAAATAGTTAATAGTTTGTACTCGACTATCAAACATAAAATATATTGTATAAGGATCTAAATACCATATAATAATAGCACTATATTTTATTACCTTGATAATGAAAAAGTTTCTTCAGAAAATATGCTCATTTATAGAATCACAAACTTTAGATCACTCAATTAATTATTATTTAACCCAAAAACCAAAAAATCCTTCTTAGGGATGATTTGAGTCTTTCCAATATATGATTTTAAAACACATTTAAATTTAAGGTAGATATTATTGAAAAATACCACCCATCCTATATATTATTTCTAAAAAATCTCACGTTTCTTATATCTCAAATAATGTGAAATTATTATCCACATTATATGATCAAAATATTTTTAGTTTTTCTTTATTTAAAAACTACCACTTGTTTAGTTTAATTTTTCAAAATTTATATTTTATTTTTATCATTTAAAAACATCTAAAAAATTATTAAAAATATAGGAATGAATTATACTACACCTATGAATCATGTACGGTTTATAACACACTCTGCACTCCTTTTGAATGTATCAAAAAATATTTATCACTTAAGTTTTTTATTCAAGTTTTATATTCCTTTATTGGGTTCTCATCAACATATTCTATCTCCCCTGATTATTTATCTATTCAATGTCCACGAGGATACATATTAAACCAAAAGTCCTAAGATATATTTAAGAAAATTCACTAATGCAGGAATTACCACTAATACATATTGATCTCACCAATTATATTTTTTGGTTATTATATGAATATTCATGACATATTAATCCCATTTTATGGATTTCATTATGTAAATATTTGGGAATATTTGGGAATATTTGAATCTTTCTAGAGTTAACAAATATATTCTTGTAATGAACCTGACTGTAGTAACCCAGTGCTAATGTCTACATGATAACATTGGTACTAGATACAATAAATCACTTCCTAAAGGACTGAATATTTTAGTGTTCTTGAAGAAATATATACATACATGATACCCATTTTAATAGGAAAATAAAATAAAAAACATTGTAATGAAAATATGTGACATTTATGAACTCATTGTAAGAATTATTCCTTATATCACGTGTAAAGGAAACTAAATAAGTTAAAGATAAAATATTGAGTAAGGGTTAAATACAATAGGAGTTATCATGAGTAAATAAATAAAATTAAATATTGAATGATAAATTACATAAAGTATATTCCATTTAATCAATAACATGATCATTAAATAGGGAATAATCTATATATAAGGGTTACTATCTAAACACCCACACTAATTAATCAATACATTGAGAATAAAATGCATACAAATATAATGTTAATACAAAACTTTCATGGAAAATAATAATAACTGAATTCTAGATTAATGAAATTCTTAATTATTGGACTTCATGAGCTTATTTATATTTATACCTCTACTATTAAGACATTTAACATGATAATTTAAAACTATTTGTAAAAAAACATATAATTTTTCCAACAACTTTTATTAAGAGACCTATCAATGCATTTTGGGGATATCTTTATCTAGTCCTCACCCATATCTACATGTATAAATAATTCCTAAAATATCAAATAATTGATTTATTCTTTGAATCAATATTCATTATCATTAGATACCTGTATTGAATAAAGGATATATATTTTTCAATATTTCCCCAGTTACTCCAGTAAATGTCAAGAAAAATACCATATATAAAAATGATATAAAGGTTAGGACATAATAATATCCATAAAAACTAATATTAATATTTAAGTGGAATGTAATTTCAAATGGAAAAAGATTATAATATGCAAATAGTTTTCAATATGAAGCAAACAATCACAGATGAATGTGAGATTTTACAATAATATTTACCTCCTTGGGTAAATTTTAAATTATATCCCCTTAAAGAATAAAATTGAAACAAAAAAATAAATCAGCATGAATAAGTAGTTACTAATATTAAATAAATACAATTGGCATTATATACACTATATAAAAGTGAATAGGTTCATATTAACAAATATGTGTCAAAGAAATGGAAATTAAGATGAAATCCCTTACCCCACTCTTCAATTTAGTTGAAAATAATTTAAACTCATATATAATGGAATAACCATGTTAATAATTAATAACATATCCATATTAAAATATATAATATTCGATATGATCCTCTTATAAAA
This sequence comes from Viscum album, assembly GCA_963277665.1. Taxonomy (NCBI): domain Eukaryota; kingdom Viridiplantae; phylum Streptophyta; class Magnoliopsida; order Santalales; family Viscaceae; genus Viscum; species Viscum album. The sequence continues at coordinate 1,140,218,723 of OY728157.1, read as the reverse complement.
ATTTTCAACCCATTTATTAATAATATTTCCTTATTTTCATTGTTTCAGGTGTTAATTGCATTGATTCTCATTCATGTTTTATCATGGAGGATCTAATTCTTGTCCATGTGATATAAATACATATCATAAAGAATTATAAAAAATTTATAAATATCATATTTATTCATTATATCCCTTATTAGAAACATTCTTGAAATTTGGTCATAGAAAATGAGTCGCATTGCTTCATGGAGACATCGGGTTGTACATATGCAAGTGTGATGAAATCATTCCCTTTATATGTGAAAGGGTAATTTTTTTTTGAAATATTAATATTACATAGTTTATATCATTTTATATATAGCAAATATATTTATTAAATTTATACTTTTTACCTTCCATGTAAAGCATAGGTGAAAAACGAATCACATATCTTTTCCAGGAGGCAGTCCACCATAAAAAAATAGCGATGATATATCATTTTAAAAGGAATTGAATGGAAGAAGTAATATGTAACATTATAAATTTAAAAGTATAATAATATCATAAATAATATATATATATATATATATATATATACTTTATAACCATCATTATATCTGACCACAAGAGGTGTATATGGAAGACAAGTTACATCGATTTGCGAGGTGGTTGTCCCCCAGACGCACAATCAACAATTTTGTTTCCCATTTGATGGAAGAGGATATAGATATAGGTTATTTAATAAACATAATAAAATATCAGTATGTTGGATTTATTTATGATATTATACTATCATTATTTAATAATATTTGAAGGACTTGGAATAATAAGTAATCTAAAAATGGTTGTTTAAGAAAATTACCTACTCTTTGTTTAACTGCTTTAGGTTCACAGAAAAATTCTTCAGAGGATAGATTTGTGATAAAAAAAATGGTCTAAGAAAGTTTGGAGGGGAATAAATAAATTATATATATATTTGTATCCTAAAAATGGATTTGGATGTGTGAAGGGGATGTGATAGGGGTTTCCTTTTATAAGTGGGGGTGTCACGACCCGTCCCTCGGGGCCAGTGCCATGACTACCCCAAGCCCGCCTTCCATAGGCCAGGGGCTGGTGACTAGCACTTGAAAGGAATATCCCTAAAATTGGGAAGGCATTTCCTTTTAACATGAAAACTCACACAATCCATGCACACAACAATATACAAGCACAAAGTAAACTATATAGTAAATAGGGTGAGTACAGTAAGTAAAGTGGGCCAAAATACACACCCAACTAGAATGTACAAGTAAAATTGAAAAAAAAACATGTGATCACCTGCCAAGGATCATACTAGAAGGGTAGGTACAACTCTTGAATGGTCATCTCTGCGATTCATCTCGTCTAATGGTCCACCTCTGAGAAGCCTCCAGTCCTAAAACCCTCAGCCTTGATCAACGTTTTTTGTCATCTGCACAAGACACATCAAGGTGTAGGTATAGGTTTTGCAGTGTTGAGTATAAAAATACTCAGTAGGGACCCCAAGACCTTCAAAGGTCTCTCATAATGCATAAATTATAATCAACAAAACAAGACAACAATTACAAAGCATGAAGAAACAATCAACCCTACATAAGTATATGCCCATACATATACCTAAGTTATCAAGTAACCCAACTCATTCAAGAGGAACACATAGACCAAATCTCTAGCCAAAAGAATAATTGTTCCACAGAGGAAGGAACACCACGTAGGTAACACCACACAAAAGAATACCACAATGTTAAAGACTCAGCTCACACTATTTATAACTAAAGTACGAAATTATAGATGATTAGCTATATTACCAGAGATCATCTTAATTTGTCGAGAAGCTCTATTGTTGACCCACATAGGATCAAAGTTCACTCACACATGATCTGAAGATGACCCACACATGATCTGAAGATTCTCACCCACACAAGATGTGAAGATTACCCACACAGGATCTGAAGATGACCCACACATGATTTGTAGATGACCCACAATGGATCAATAGATGCTGACCCACACAAGATCTGAAGATGACCCAAACACGATCTGAAGATTCTTTAAGTACAGCCAGCCACTGGGTTCCCTCACTATGCACGCTTGATTCCAGGAGGATCCGCTCCTCAATCCATCAGTCGATACTTCAACTACCACGAAGTCCAATTCTGATGTATCACATGGTCCATCATGTCATAAAGGACTCAACACAATAGACGACGTGTCAATCAGACACCCAGTCTGTAAGAAACTAGTGTGTCTGTTCCAAGGGGCCAGTTGGATTTGTGTTATATCCAACACAACCATACTCCAACTTTATCCAAACCTCAAGTGGATTATACCAAATGTAAAATCCTGATCCAAGGATTCCGGTTCCATAGATGGTTTGTTAAACGGACTCTCGGTTCTCAAGATATGGACAAAAAGGCGTATCAGGGTCCAGAGGGGCCGGGGTCCGGTCCAACCCTGCTGGGCTGAGCCGGCGAAGCACGACCTGACCTGACCCAACCCGACCTGGCCTGGGATGACACGACCTGACCTAGGCCTACCTGACCCAGCCTGGACCGACCCGACCCAGTTCGAGTCTGCTTGGCACGGCTCGCAAGGCTCTGCCCGCAGCTGGGTGTGATCTGCAGTGGGGGGCCCCACCCTAACCACAACCTAGGGGAGGCACCCCCAGGATTCCTGAATGTTCTAGTTGGACCATTTGGTTTTGGCCAATATGGCGGTGCCACATGGTGCCGCCTGCTGGCATGTGGGACCCGCCAGAGCAGGTCATGCTTCGACGCATCGTGGCTATTTGGGGTGCCGACTAACGCCTCTTTCAGCGGTACTATGGGGCTTCTACTCCAACTGTGGTCAGTCAGGTGATGGCCACCCTCTGGGTGTGTCTCCGTGGATCAGTAGCCACGACCCCCATCTCCAACGGTGCGGTAGTGCCACCCGACTTCCACACCGTTGACCGACATGACGACCAACACCCTCCTCTAGTGCAGTTGATGGGCTACAACCTCTTTCAGGGGTGCAGTTGTGCCACCGCCACTGTTGCGGCCGATCGGTGTGCTGGGCACCACTTATACCCTGCCGGCGTCGGTCACCGGTGGATTTCCACGAGTCCCCGATTGAGCTCTGGTGGCCCATTCATCAATCTAAAGGAATATTTGTGTGTCTCGAGATTTCGCCTTTTCCTCTATCCCATCAAGGTCAAGTTCCACTCAACCCGAGGTTTCAACTATAAAGAACACGTCAAACAATGAATTAGAAGAGGGATATGGAATTTTTCATTTGTCCTGCACCCTCCATGTTAGACCAATAACTTGATGATCAAGAATATTGAATAAAAATACATCAATGAAAAATATTCATGAACAAACCCCTACCTCAATCATTTGTTAGAGATGGCGTGAGTAAGAAGATGAAGACGATGAAGACGCTGACGTTCGTCGCTCCCACAACACGCTTCCAAACCGCGCTCCAACATTGGATCAATGTTCTTGATTAAGGGAGATGTTCGTTCTATGTTCGAGCTTCGAAGTTCCTTCTTCTAAGAGTTCTACATCAAAAGTCTATAAGGTTTTCCAACCCAATTCAAAAACATGGTGATGTGAAGAGCCCCTCCCATTCAAGTTATGTTATTTGATATAACTTAACCATTAATGGCACCACATTAAATGAGGGGCTTCATGGTCTGGTGGTCCCCACCCCAAATTCAACAAAAAAGTGGTGGAGGGATTTCAAATAAAAATAAAACAATTGCTTTATTTTTATTCCTTTGCAAAAACTGATATTTGCAACATCCACCATTGACCTACTACAGTTGAAGGTGAAGTCTCTCTTAAGTGAATATCAGCGCATTGAGTTCAACGGTGTCCTCAAACATCAATTCCGAACACCAGTTCAAAAGTTACAAATTCCCCCTCGAATGTTAACTGAACATACATTAATGAATGTTCAGAAATTCATTCCAGGCATTCTGGGCCCTGAAATCATGTTCCGTCAATTTTTGAAAACTCGTAATATTTCAAAATTATTAAAAAAAAGTTAAATGAAAAATTCACGGTCTTTACATTCTCCCCACCTTAGGATTTTGCATCCTTGAAAGCCATAATACAAACTAGGGAAACATGTGTGGGGTAATGAGCACGAATGTGAGCCTCCCACTCCCATGTGCTCTCCGGTAGGTTCCCATGATACCAAAGTACACGTACCAAAGGTATCAATCGCCCACGAAGGACTCTCTCTCGTTGATCGTCAATCTCTACTGGAACCTCCAAAAACGTCTCCCCTTCCTCGATGTCTAGATCTCCCCAGTCAATGATGTGTGAAGGATCATGTACGTACCTCCTCATTTGGGATACGTGGAATATGACATTCACCCGGTGCAACTGAGGGGGAAGGGATATGCGGTATACCACCTCACCAATTCTGCTGAGGACCTAAAAGGGTCCTATGAACCTTGGAGATAACTTACTGCCCCAACCAAGTCTCTGCAAAACTCATCAAGGTGAGACTCGTAAAAAGAAATGGTCACCATCCTCGAACTCTAGAGGTCTCCATCTTTTGTCATCATAAGACTTATGCCAGCTCATTGCAGTCTCTATCCACTCCCGAATGATCTGCACCTTCTCTGTGGTTTCCCATACCATCTACGGTCCCATGTGTGCTGACTCCCTTGGGTCAGTCCAGCACATGGGTGATCTACAAGTTCAACTGTACAATGCCTCAAATGGTTCCATACCGATGGTGGAGTGATAGCTATTGTTTTACGTGAACCCCACCAAGGGAAAGTGGTCATCCCAAATATGACCGAAATCATGGATGAAATTACGCAACATGTCCTTGAGGGACTGAATGGTTTTCTCTATCAGACTATCCATATGAGAATGAAAAGTGGTGCTCAATAGAAGATGAGTCCCTAACTCCTCCTACAACCCCTTCCATAAACGGGAAGTAAAACATGTATCATGATCGGAGACAATATTCTAGGGCAATCCATGAAGTCGTACAATCTCCTGTATTTATATGCGTCCCAAGCTCTCTATAGATCCCTACACTCTAATAGGTAGGAAGTGGGCCGAATTGGTTATTCAGTCAATGATCAACCATATAGAATCATGTCCATTGGATGTGCATGGATGTCTTTCCATGAAGTCTATAGAAATTCCATCCCACTTTCACTCTGGCACCACAAGTGGCAGAGCTAAACCTGATGGAACCAGATGCTCTTTCTTCACTTGCTGAAAAGTGAGGAACCGTGAGAAAAACTCTTCCACTGCATTATTCATTCCCGAACACCAGTGATAACGTCGGAGGTCCTGGTACATCATATCCACTTCTGGATGTACAGCTAGATGGGACATATGGAACTCCCTCAAAACATCCTCGCATAGCACCACTGGTACCATAGTACATCTTCTGAAGAGGATGAGGAGCTCCCCACCTTTAGAAAATGCATGAGGTGCGTGTCCTATATATATCTGATCACGCCGAGCCTCACAGTCGGTGTCATCAAGTTTCACCTTCCTGACTCTCTGATGGAGTTAGGTAGGGACTGTTAGAGACTGAAGATTAGATGCTTCATCTCGATCCACGTAGGATATACACAAAGTGGCTAGCTTCTCTGTCACCTCACTGAAGAACTATTTACCAGATCTTCTGCTGAGTGTGTTTGCTACTACGTTCCCCTTCCCAGTAGTATAGATTATCTCAAAGCCATATTCTTGGAAGAACTCATGCCAACACCACTTTCTCAGGTTCAGGCCCTTCTAAGAGAAGATATACCTGAGACTCTTACGATCAGAGAAGTCTATAAAACGTTCGCCCATAAATTAATCTCACCATATTTTAAAGGCGAAGACCACTACTGGTAACTTCTGGTCATGGATAGAATAGTTCTTCTCATGATGTCTCAGCTTTCGAGAACCATACGCGATCACCGCTCACTCTTGTATCAGAACACATCTGAGCCTAGTCCCCGATGCATCGCAGTAGACTACGTACCCAACGCCCTCCTCCAGTAGCCTCAAGATGGGAGAACTTCTTAGTCTCTACCTCAGCTCCTGGAAACACTACTGGAATCACTCCAACATCACGAAGGGGTTCCCCTTATTTTTCAACCCTAATAAGGGTGCCACAACTCGGGAAATGTCAGGAAAAAACCTCTATTAGTAACTGGCTAGACTAAGAAAACTCCGCACCTCCGTCATACTCCAAGGTAGTACCCAAGAAAGAACAACCTCAATCATCTGTGGATCCACTGCAACTCCAGCCTCTGAGATAATTTGTCCCAGAAATTGAACCTCTCAGATCTAGAACTGGCACTTCGAGAGATTTCCATAGATCTGGTTCTCTCATAGTATGTTCATAAATATCTACAGATGATAGGTATGCTCCTCCTATATAGCTGAGTATTCCAAGATGTCATCGATGATGACTACCACAAAGTGATTGAGGTATGTCTGGAAGATACTATTCATGATTTCTGTGAACACTACTGGGGCGTTGGTAATTCCTTATGGCATAACTAAGAACTCATAGTGGCCATAACAACATCTGAAGGACATATTCTACACATCCTCATCTCGTACCCTATGTTGGTGATAGCCTAATATGAGGTCTATCTTCGAAAACCACCGTGCTCCATTTAACTGATCAAGAAGATCATCAATCCATGGTAGTGTGTACTTGTTCTTTACAATCACCTAGTATAGGCACCGATAGTCCACACATAGACTCAAACACCCATCCACCTTCTTGGTGATAAAAAATCAAGGCTTCCCAAGGAGAAACACTAGGCCTAATAAACATCTTCCCATGCATGTTCTCCAGCTGTACTCATAGCTCTTGAAGCTCTACGAGAGCTATCCGATATTATTTTTTAGAAATCGGTGTTGTCCCGGGGTGCATGTCGATATAAAAGTCTACCTCTCTGTGTAGAGGTAGTCCCAGAACATCCTCAGGAAAGACATCGACATACTGGTCTACCACTATAGGATAGATCAGACTCTCAACATCAACAGCTCCGTGAGTAAGGCTATCCAACTGATGTGTGATCAGCTGCACCCTCCTCCAGGTAAGTCCATCATGTTTTTTAATGGTTCCCATCTTTCTAGTGAAGTAAAACCTTGTCCCATCCTCGCAGACACACCACACTTTGTGCCTAATATAGTCGATCTGGGCATGGAATGTAGATAACCAATCTATACCCATGATGAAGTCGTAAGGTGTCAATGCCACTACTAGAAGATCCCAGCAGAAGCTCTCATCTCTTAGATTAAGCTCACACTACCGAAACCAATGTGTAATTGTTGAATCCTCTCTTGTAGGAGTCTCTAGCCATAAGGATCGAGCCAATGGCTCCACCAGAATCTTTGATCTCCAAACAAGGGTCATGGCAATGAAATATTGACTTGAACCTCTATCTATATGTATTTCATCCAAGGTGGAGTAGACATAGATCATACCTTGAATCATATCTGGAGCACCATGGTTATAGGCCTTAGCTACATGGAGATGAGCTTTTCCCTTCCCACCTGCTCCATGTGGTCAGGGTGGACCACCAGAAGGTGGAAGAGGTAGAACATAAAATCTCCACCCACCGCCTAATGCATGGACAACTAGTCTTTTATGTCCTCTTGCTACCTTTAGACCTCCTCGATCAAATTTTCGCCTCTAACCAAGTAGTCCTTTGACCATCTATTGTTCGTCCGTATAGAGGGTCGGGCAGTCGCGAGCCATGTGACCATGTCTGTCGCACAAGTAAAACTGCCTACTCCTCGTCTGTCATGCTCTGTCTCAAGAGCCCCACATAATCGACCCTTTATCTTGTATTCAACCATCTGTAGGTCTGGTCTTCTTGGAACTCTACATCATCTATTGGCTGCCAACTACGGATGACTCTGCTATGTGATGTACAATGTTGGTTCTCACTTCCGGTGCCTGCTCAGCATGGAAGCTCTCCACCAAGAGTGCTCGCTTTAACACCCCATCCTACTTCGGGATGTTGAGAGATACCATCGATGCTCTGATCTACTGTCTGAGCCCCTACATGAAGGTTTGGTCCCTTAATAAAGGGTCTCGTACCATGTTAGTGAAGTAGCACAAGTGGTCGGTGAACCTCGCTGAATACAAAGCCACGATCATGCTGCCCTACTGCAAGTGGAGAAGCTCATGTATACACATAGAGCGAAAGGTCACTGGGATGAACTCTACCCTAAAAGGCTCTTGAAGTAAACCTATATGAGAGTCACCTCATTGTGAACCTGGAGCATCAAGCTCCACTATATCCTCGTTGCTTCCTGAGGAGGACTGGATGTAATGATGACTATATGATCAGCTAGTGTCCCTACCAGTCTGAAAACTCTGACAACGACCTCCAGCTAGTCCTCAACCACCTGTGGATCCGTCTCGCCCCAAAATCTCAGTGGCCTCTAGAATTTGTACTCATGAAATACACTCAATCGGTGTTCACCCTCTGCTACTGGGGTTGGTGGCATCAGCTACCCAACAGGTAGTTGTGTTGTTGGTACACCACCAGATGGTACAACTGCAGAATGGGGCCCCTACACTGATGCCTCATCACTCAGTGGGCTACAATCGCATACTCTACTTAAAACCCTGGTTGGCTGTCTGCATGGATGCATCCTGAAAATAAACTTGTGCGCCACAGTCAATAAGTTATACGTAGTGGTTTAACTCAAAGTGACCTCAATGAAATCATTTAAAAAACACAAATGAAAACAGTGTTTTCATGCACTAAGTCAGAAATCAGAAGTTAGGGTTTTGGTGCTTGGATACATTGGCCACCACACCAACACTCGATTCCCCAATCTAAAAACCACACTCATTACACTTAACACAATTTCCAAATCAAAATATTAGAGTCAAAGTTCTTCGGTAGAGCGGACTCCTCTGATACCAATTTTTCATAACCAGTCCCCCGATGCCAATGTCGTGACAACCCTATACCCACCTTCCTTAGGCCAGGGGCTACTGACTAGTACCAGAAAGGCATATCCCTAAAACCAGGAAGGCATTTCCTTTTAACCTGAAATATCAAAAAATACAAGAACACCACAAGATAAAAAACAATGTAAACTATATATTAAATAGGGTGAGTACAATATGTAAAGGGGGATGAAATACAAGTCCAACTGGAAAGTACAAGAAAAACCAAAAACAAATCCTGTGAACACCCGTGAAGTATCCTACCTGAAGGGTAGGTATAGATCTTGAACGGTCGTCTCTGGGGTTCATCTCGTCTAATAGTCCACCTTTGGGAAGGCTCCAGTCCTAGCACCCCAAAACTCGATCAATGCTGTCCATCGTCTGCACAAGACAAAATAAGGTGCGGACGTAGCCCATGTAGGGGTGAGTAAAGCAATACTTAGTAGGTACCCCAATACCGCCGAAGGATTCTCAGAATCCACAGAGGATAATCCACAAAGGCAGACCACAATTACAATGCATGAAGAAAAAATCAACCCTACTTAAGTATATTCCCAAACATATTCCTAACATATCAAGTAACCCAACTCATTCAAGAGGAACACATAGCCCAACTCTTTAGCCAGAAGCTTAATTATTCCATGATGGAATGAATACCACGTAAGTAGCACCAAACAAAATAATACCAAAAAGGTAAGTACTCATCTCATACTAGGTATAACTCAAGTACGGATGTATAAATGATTAGTTGTATTGCTAGATCATCTTACTTCATTGAGAATCTCTGCTGCTGATCTACACAAGATCAAAGATGGCCCACACAAGATATGAAGATGACCCACACAACATCTGAATATGTTGAACCACACAAGATCTATAGATGACCCACACAATATCGGTAGATGCTGAGCCACACAAGATCTAATGATGACCCACACTAGATCATAAAATTCTTCATGTAGAGCCAGCTACAGGGTTCCTGCACTAAGCACACTTGATTCTAGGAGGATTCTCTCCTCAAGCCATCATTCGATACTTAATATACCATGAAGTCCCATGATGAAGCTTCACCAAGGTCCTTCATGTCATAAGGGACCCAACGCGACAAACATCATGTCAATCAGACTCCTGATCTGTAAGTTATTAGTGATTCCATTCTGAGGGCCCGGTTGAATTTAGGTTCGATCCAACCCAACCATACTCCAACTTCATCCAAAACTCAAGTGGAGTTTTTTAAAAGGATTATCTCGATCCAAGGATTTTGGTCTCATATATGGTTCATAAAATGGAAACCCAGTTCTCAAGATACTACCAAAAAGGAATATCTTGGTCCAGATGGTCTGGGGTCCGATCCGACCCGGCATGGGACAACCCGACCTGGTTTGGGTCGACCTGACCTAGTCTGGGCCTGTTGGGCGATGCTCACAATACTAGGACCGTGGCTAGGTGCGGTCCGCTGTGGTAGGTCCCACTCTAACCCTGACCCGGGGGAGGTTCCCCTAGGGATTCTCGAATGGTCCTGTTAAACAGTTCGGTTTTGGCCAATACGACAGCACAACGTGGCCCCGCCTGATGGCACGAGGGGCCCGCCGGACAGGATCCTACTCAACACATAGTAGATGACTAGGGTTCTAGCTAGTTCCTATTTTAGTGGTGTGATGGAACCACTACCCCAAACGTGGTTGGCCGAGTTTCGGCTGCCCTCCGGGCGCTCCACCGCGGCTCAGCAGCTGCAACCCCCATCTCTAGCAGCACGGTTGTGCCTCCCGGCTTCTACACGGCCATTTGTCGTGCCAGCTACCACCCTCATTTTCCGCAGCCGATGGACCGCAGCCTCCATCGGTGACACGGTATCACTGCCACCACCATCTTGGCTAGCCACCACTTGTACCCTTCCAGCGCCGGTTGCCGGCGGTCTTCCGCGGGTCACCGGGTGAGTTTCGGTGGCCTATTCTTCAATCCTAAGGAATTTTTGTGTGTCCCGGGATGTATCTTTTGCCTCTATCCTGTCAAGGTCGAGTTCCAGTCAACCCTAGTATTCATTTGTGAAGAACACGTCAAACAACGAAGTATTAGAGTGATCGGGTCATGTTCGTTTGGTCCGCACCCTATGCGTTAGACTGATAACATGCAACTCAATAAGATTTAGTCAATGTAAATAAAAAAAGAATATTCAAGAACAAACCCAACCTCAATCATTCATTGGAGATGGTTTGAGGAAGAATATGAGGACGATGAATACAACAACGTTCGTCACTCCCACACCACACTTCCAAACCGCTCTCCAACATCAGTTCAACATTCTTGATCGGGAGAGATGTTCATTCTTCATTGGAGCTTCTATTTCCCTTCCACCCTACGTTCTCCATCAAAATTCCAGAAGTTATGAAAACCCAATTCAAAAACCAGGATAGTTGAGGAGCCCCTATTATTTAAGTTATGTTATTAGCTCTTACATAACCATTAATGTCAACACATTAAAAGAAGGGTTTCAAGGTCAGGTGGTCCCCCCCACCAAATTCAAAAAATGGTTGTGGAGAGACATCAAATAAAAATAAAATAATTGTTTTATTTTTATTCTTTCACAAGAACAGATTTTTGCAACTTCCACCATCGACCTACTGCGGTTGAAGGTGAAGGCTCCCTTAAGCGAATATCAGCGCTGCGAGTTCAACAGTGTCCTTAGACATCAATTCTGAGCACTGGTTGAAAAGTTACAAATTCCTGCTCGCATTTTAACTAAAAGTATTATAAAGAATGTTCTGAAATTAATTTTGGGCACTCCGAGCCTCGAAATCACATGTCGTTAATTTTTACAGACGCGTAATATGTCCATTTAATTAAAAAAAATTACATGGAAAATATCCAGTCTTTACAGAGGAAGAGGACACACATGGGTCATTATTGACTCTTATAGGTGATAAGGAATAAAATATTCCATAAAATGTGTTTTGTATAAGTTTTAGGTCGTTTTAACCCTTTAATTTTTTTCTTAATCCCCATTAAATCTGTTTTTACCATAACCATTGTAAATAATATTTGCTGCATATACTATTAATAATGGTAAAAAAAATTAATTTTAACATATTAGATAATAAAATGAATACCTATTTCAAATATTAAATTCATTTTTTGAAATTAAATTCACATAAGTTGTAGAATAAAATTTTAAAGTATTCCCAAAGAGGTGATAAAAAAGAGGGTTTCTTAATAATCAATTTTCATAAGTATATGAGGTTTTAGTTTAAAAAATCAATTTAATGTTGATTCTATTAACATAAATTATTTATATTTTAAAATAAATGATCTCATTTTTCATTAAAACAAATTAAAAAATTAACTTAAATTTGTAAAAACTTTAAACGAAAAGGTTGTTTTTTTATAGAAATTAGTATTTTCACCATTCATGAAAAATATAAACCATTCTCAGAAAAATCTCATAATTAACCCAAGGGTTATTTTTTTCATCTATATTTAAAAGTGGAACATTATTTTTCAAAATATATTTTATATTAGGGGTAAAAATTTATTTTAAACTTTTTCTGAAAATCGTGAATAAACATCCTTTTAGAAAAATACAATTTAAAAAACATGACTTTTTATTTCAAATGATTATTATTTTATTAATAATAAATAGATAATAATTGAATTTATTTTATAAATTTTTAATCCACATAATTCTCATAATTCATTTCGTCTTATTTATACTCTCTAACATAACAACTATTCTATAATAGTCATGTTTAAATAGTATTTTAATAGAGTAACACATTTCACTAAAACCTAGTGTTGTGTGTATTGAAAAATATTAATGGTATTGAATTTATTTAAAAGGAAATAAATAATAAATTATAGGGGTGTTAAAATCTTCCCTCATAAAAAAATTTAGTCCTAAAAAATTCATGGACATTACCTTCTAAGAAGATGAAGGTAGTTCAAGTTCAAAACATCGTTGGGTTCCCAAGTTGATTCCTCTATTTTATGATTTCTCAAAATTACCTTAAACTCTCGAGTTATATAATTACTCAACAATTTATCTCTAATATCATTAATCTAGATGTTTTATTCATAGTAAGATAGATCAATCTCCAATTCTATTTCCATAGAGGTGAGAACATGTGTTCTATCTTGAATTTTCATCACAAACAGTGATATATAGAACACATCATATACTTTTGAGAGACAAAGTATAATTTACAAATAGTATATAGTAAATACAATTATTTCAATGATAGTAATGGGTGTGATGTACCTAGGGATCAATTTCCATTTTTTAGTAAACCTTATAACACCCGTCTATAGAGATAATAAAAGAAAACATGACCATCCACTTGGAATTCAAAATCCTTCTTCCAATTATTGGAACAAAAATTTTGCATACCATGAGATTGTTTAATATGAGAATGAATAATCTTTTTCATTTTTTTGACACTTCAAAATGTTTTAGGCCTATAGGTTTCCTTTCACCATCTTCATCCCAACATGTTGGAGTATAAAATCTCTTTCTCTATAATTCTTCATATGGTGAAATTTGAATATAGGAATGGAAACTATTATTATAAGAAAAATATAACAAAGTTAAATACTAATCTCGAAACCATTATTTTAGGGGGTCATGACCCCAATATGTCTTCTATATTTTGAATAGTTCTTTCAGTCTATCTTTTACTTTGAGTATGGTAGGGAGTGCTCAAATGAAAATCAATATTAAGAGCCTTTTGAAGACTCTTATAGAATTTCAATGTAAAATGAATATCAAGATTTTCCATAATTAAAATGGTTGAGAGAAGATTTCATACAACATCATTAATATATATACTTATGAGGTGATCAAGAGGTAAATATTCTCCTATAGTGAAAACAATCATAGATTTTATTATGAAATTAATAATGAACCATATTGTATCACTCTTATTATGATCCTTTGGTGGTCCAATTAATAGGTTAATTTTAATGTCCTACCATTTCTATATATTAATATTATGTGGTTTCATGACTTTTATACGATGTTGTCTAACATATTTAACATGTATTCAAAAAAAATATCAAGGCACATAATCATCAGTTTCTCATCTCTTGTTATGTAACCAAAAATATTCAATCAAAATTCTATACATCCTAATACGAGAAAGATGTTTAAATAAATTTGAGATATGAAAATCATACAGAAAATAAATATTTTAATTAGGTATATATTTAACACAAAATATATTTCTAAATTTCTGAAAACCATTTTCAAAAACAATGTATAATAATTTCCTATCATTCATAGCATTAATTTACTTTTGAATGATATCACCATTAGATTGATATATTTTTGATTTCATATATTAAATATGGTTTCACAATAATTTGAAAATGGAGTGATATATATTCTTCATTAATAATTTCCATATCCGTATTTATTAGATCCATGAACATAGGATCCTTCTCAATCGTCATTTGGGTCATAACTCCATGATCATTACTAATAAATACATTATCTTCCTTATTTTCTCTGCATGGGTAGTATTATATCAAGAAATCATAATCGTTGAGTAGCTCAATCCATATCCATTATCCCATATTGAGAAATTTCTATGAGAATATGTATTTTAGGATTATATGATTCATGTATATCTCACATTATTCACCATGTAGATAACTTCTTCATATCTTTAATGAAAATATTACAGCTTCTAACTAAAGATTATGGGTTATATTGTTTTATTCATGAGTATTAAATATCATTAATGCATATTAAATAACATTGTCATTTATTATAAATAAAAAAACATTTCCCTTATTAAATGAATCACTATATAACATACAACCCTCATTTCTAGATGGTAGAGTTAAAATCAGAGTGTTGAACATCCTCTCATTCCGTTCATCAAAAAAATTATTCACATTCCATTATCCAAATGAATATAACACCTTTATGTGTAATCTTGTTTAATGATTTTTCCAATTAGGTGAAATTATGAATGAATAGAAGATAAAAAAATTCTATTATAATGAAACTACATACCTATATAATGTTCATTGGTGTTGGAAATTATTTGACTATATTTGTCATCATATGATCCACTGAGATTACATTCTTAGAGACAATATGGATAGGACAATAAAATTATTGATGTTAGAAATAACACTTATTAAACTTCACATATAACTATTTCGTTATATGAGTCTCAAGAATCATCCGTAAGTGATTATCATGGTTTTAGTAGGTTTTAATATACACCAATATTTCATCAATTAATACAACAATAAAATAATCATGATATTCCCTGAATACTCTATTCATGAGATTCATAAAAATATAGGGCTCATTAGTTATTCCAAATGAAATTACATTAAACATGTAATGTTCATACCTCATTCATAATTCTACCATTAAAATGTATTCCTTATTTATATTCAATTGATGATACCCAGAATGAAGGTAAATATTTATAAAATATTAAGATACATGATGATGAATAATAAGTTATCAATATGAGGTAGAGGATAATTTACATTTATAATAATAACATTGATTCCCTATAATCAATGAACAAACTAATGGATTGATATTTATTCTTAAAGATGATAATAAGGTCTCTCTATGGTGAAACAATAGGGTGAATAAATACCTTATCAAAAAAATACTCTAGTCGTTTCTTTAGATCCTTTAATTCGATAGTGTACATTCTATAATTAATCTTTGATAATATTCTTACATGTGGGATTAATTACATGGAAAAATAAAATTTTGTTATGGTGTATGTCCATGGAATTCCTCTGGATATACATCAATGTATTCTAATAAAATAAGAACTTACTCAATTAAAAGATTAAATTTTCCAACCCTAGATGTTTTCTACTCTTCTTCCCTAAGAATCTCAATTAGTAGAGATACTAGGGGTGAATATAGACATGCTTAGATAAATGAATTCTATTCAGTAATGATTATTAATTCTACCTATTCTTCTAGAATCGTAATTGTGTTATCATTGCAATAAATGTTTTATTCATATTTACAAATATAGTTCATACCAAGGATTATTTCAAATTCAACAATATGTATGATAATATAGTTAAGAAATAAGTCAGGTTTATGTGTCATAAAGGGGTCTATCTGACACATCCTTGTAATAGTGAGAATTACACTATAATTTTCTACAAAAAATAAGTCTTTTGGTTCTAGGTATGTATCTAATTTTAATTAAAAATATTGAAGATATAAAAGATTATGATGATCTAGAATCAAATAAAGAATTGGATAAAATGGAGGAAAATATTAAAGTACCTTACAACACTTCATTGGGTACATCCACCTTAGTTGTAGAGATCACATAATATGGGACTTCTGTCGATTGCCTATTCTATGGAACATTAACTTGAAACTTGGGGCATTCATTTATATATTTACCCATATTACTATAGTTGAAACACTTAGTATGAGTATTTTATTTCTTCATTTTGAATTTTTAGATTATTGGAACTAATCTAAACACTTATAGAAATATTCCAATCCCTTATAGAATTTACCAAGATGCTTCTTTAAGTAGTTCTCACAACATAGAAATTTCATCACTCTATTTTTCTTCTTTGATGCATTCCCTTTTTATTGGTTCTCATTAAACCTCTTGTTATCTTGATTTTCCTTGAACTTATAGTATATAGATAATTTCTTTCCAATTTTGATGAAACATAAAACCATTTCATCATATTAAATTTTTTTGGGAGAAGATAACTCTTTAGAGATGTGGCTTAAGAAATATTTTTTAAAATGGTCAATATTAAACTCTATGTTGCATGTGTAATCTATATTAGGCATGGATACCCTCGTAATGTTTTCCTAATACTTAGTGGAACTATCTTCTTCATTTTTATTTAATATGATCAAATTTCTTTTCATTTTATTTTTTTATTTTGAGGGTAAAAATTTATTGTATCTGATTTTTTTTTATTTTTAATATTAGAATCTTAAAATTGGTTTCATTGGGGAAATATTTAATTTCCAATTCTTCATAATGGTTTGAATGAAAATCTGAATTATCCTAAGAATTATACCTGGCAGTGTCAACCTAGGTGAATTATAAGGCCTGTTTCCATATACCATGTAATGCTCGAGTCAAGGTCGATGAATATTTTTTAGAGATTTTACCACAAGGTACATCTATATCAGAACCACATCCACTTATAGTATCCAAACACAAATGTATTGTTAGGAAAAACACAAAATTTGTACTATACCAAAACCATATGATGTTATTAAATAATTATCCTTGATTTATAACATTGCGTTACATTCCATAGCATATGTTTTTCTTAATATAGTCCCCAATATTTCTACAAAACTTCTTCTAATACCAACTCATACAACCTCAACTCCAGTAACCTGGATCCTATGTCTACATTATTACATTGGTACTAGATAAAATTGATAGCATACAAAAGGATAGAATAATTACATAGTATTTAATAATAATATATACACATTATACCCATTTATCGTATGGAAATAAAATAAAATTCATAGTAATGGAACACATTTTTTGTCCTTGAACTCATTCCGTGAATTATTCATCATATCTCGGGGAAAGTAAACAAAATAATGGTGACCTCAAATGAATCGTAAGGGTTATATATACTGATATCATGAGTAAAGAAATGAAGTTAAATATAAAATATTAAAAAACTAAATACACATTCCATTTATTCAATAATTTGAGCATGAAATAAGGCCTAATCAATATGTAAAGGTAAATAACAGAATACCAATGTAATTTAATCAATAAGGTGAGAATGAAATGTATACAAAGATAATATCAATGATAAAATATAATGGATAATAATAATGAATAATTTCTCAATTAAGGGAATAATTAATAATTTAATATCATGATCATAGGCATCATGATACCTCTTCTGTTATGACCCTTCACAAGAAAGTTTATAACTATAGGTAAAAACCCATCTGATTTGGCTAATTAATTTTTCTCATTAGACTTGTTAATAAATTGAGGGAATATTTATAACTTGGACCCAACCATATATTCATTTAAAAATAATTAATCCTATATAAAATTGTATATTTTATTAATGAATGAATATTCTTTAACATTTTATAAATACATCGAGTAAGGGATACATATTTATCATTATTTTCCCTGATAATCAAATAAAATTCAAAGTAAAAAATGTATGTAAAAATGGTGTACGGTATATATAATAATCATATCCATTATACTGTAATATTAATATTTAATATGAAGGTATTTTCCAATGAAAATTGATCTCATGAAAATTATTTATTTTAAGAGAATGTAAAAAATCACAAAATAATGTGAGATTATACAATAATTTTTACTGATATGGTAACATTTAAATTGTAACCCATTGAATAATAAAGATACAATGAAACATTATTCATTATTTATTTATAATTATTCTTGATAAATATATCAGAGGGGTAGTATATTCACCACATTAAAGTTAATAAGTTCATATTAACAAATATATTTCATTAAAATGCAAATTGAGTGAAATCACTTACCTCATGATTCCTTTTAGTCGAACATGATTTAACCTATTTTATAATTATATTTAAACACATTATTAACATTTAAAAGAGACATATTAATATTTATAATATCAGATATTATACTCTTATAACACTTTACCATATTTTTATTCATAATATATCAATATTTTCACTATTTTGGTTATTAAATGCCTTTTTTCTCATGTGTGTTTTTCTATTAAGGATCTAGTTACTCTATATAATTGGTAAAAAATCATCTAAAAATGATAATAATGTTACAAAAATAATATTTAATCATTTCATACAATTTTATACCTGTTATAAAAATTTGGGCTTCAAAAATGAGTCGCATCGCTTTGTGGAGAGGGAAGGCCCGTACAAACACACAAACAACGATATCATTTCCCAAATCAGTGAATGATTAAGTGACTATATGATATATTAAATTTATAGAATTTATATATTGTCATATATATCACATATATTTATTAAATTTATCTTCATTACCTTACTTGTAAAGAGTATGTGAAAAAAAATCACATCGCTTCACGAGGTGGTAGTTTACTGTACACATGGGTGACAATATCATATTTTAAATAGAATGGAATATAAGGAAGTACATGTGATATGATTAATAAATAAGTATAATTATATAATAAATATTACATAAAAAAATTATACCAGTCATTATATCTAACCATGGTAGGTTTTTATGGAAATCAATTTTCCTCGGTTCATGGGGCGGTAGTCCACCATACACATGATTAATGATTTAATTTCCAAAATAATGGAAGAGAAGATGGATACTGGTTAAAAAATTAACACAATAAAAAAATATATGTTGTATATATTTGTTTTATTATAATATATTGATTGAATAATATTTTAAGGAGGTGGAAGAAGAAATAAAATAAAAATGATAGTTTATGAATGTTACCTCATCTTTGTATGACCTCTTTAGATTGGCACGCCAATCCTACATAGGATAAATTTATGATATAAAAGGGTTCTAATATATTTTTATGGGAGTAATGAAGTAAATTTTTCATGTATTTACAGAACCAAAATACTCTGTATATGTGATGAGGAGAGGATATGGGGTGACCTTTTATTTGTGCGGGATAGGGCACATAATGAATTTTTTAAAAGAATCAATTACACCAACATTTTTACCATTCCAAAATCCTAAAAAATGATACATTATAGAAAATTTTAGGTGGTAGGGTTGAAATGTATCTATAAAATGGGAATTGTCTATGTTTTTAGATCCTTTAAACCCTTATCATTTTAGTTTAATGATCTAGTATATTAGTTTTTACATTAACCACAATCATTATTTATAATTATTTTACTATTCAAAATTGTAAAAAATTATGTTGAACATATTAGATAATATATATTATTCATACTACTAATACAAAATCAATTTTTGGAAAATAATACTCACATAATAAGTGGAATCAAATTTTAAATTATACCGAAAGAGGTGATGAAAAAGTGTTTTTCCAAAGAGAAACTTTTTATAATTATTAAATTTTTTAATATCAAAATTCAATATAAAATTTATTTCATTGGACTGAATTTGTTATATTTTAATATAATGAAAAAAAATTCTTCCAAAACAATTTAAAACATAAACTATCTTTTTTAAAAACATAAAGGAAAAAGTTATTTTAAATTAAAATTAGTATTTTTTTCTATTCATTGAAAAAATTGTCATTATAGAAAAATCAAAAAAATTAACACAAGGGTAATTTAATAATATATATTTAAAATATTATTATTTTTTATTTTTTTCAATTATTTTTTAAGAGGTAAAAAATAATCTAAACTTATTTTCATAAAGAATGACTAAACATCCTTTTAGAAAAATAATGTTTTTCTAAAAAATTTATTTTTCAATAATTTTTATTATTATATTCATAATCAATATATAACCATTTAATTTATTTTACAAATTTGTGAAAAATATAATTTTTATAATTTATTTATTCATATTCATTCTTACCACTTAACATCTAGGTTATAATGGTCATGTTTAAATAATATATTAATAAAAAATCATGTTTCAATTAAACCTATTGTCTTATTCATCGAAATATATCGATGAAATTGAATATTGTTAACAGTAAATAAATCATAAAGTATTGGGTTGATAATATTTCATATTTCAATATATTATATGTTTTATCAGTAGAAACAAAGTCCCCTAACTATATAATTTTTTACACTTTTCTATTTCATATATCGTATCATAGATAAAGTGTCTACTTGATATATGTTTCATAGAACATTCTCTTTGTTCATGAAAAACCTTTTTTTAAATTCATTTTATAATTATAGTTATTAGTTTCATCATATTTTTTCTATCTTTATCAATTTTATTATCTCTTGTGATAATGGAGGAAGTCATGTATTTAATGATTTATCTATATTTTTGGAAATATCATGCCTTAATATCACAATTTTTATCACTAGATGGTATTTTTAATCTAGATTTTCATATTACTTATCTAATCCTATTTTTTTAAGTGTTTTCTTATCTAAATATTCCAATTTGGTTCAAAAAAATTTGGATCTCCATTATCATGGTATATTCCTAGGAATCGTCTTTTTCCACCACTATAAACTCCCCAATGTATTTATATTCATATTCTAAGGTATTTAAAATATCATCCACTTATTCCTTGATTATAATTTGATTGAAATATCAAGGATACTTTTCATCATTACTTTACTCACTATCTAATACACCTTTATTAACATACATAATGTTTCCTTTAAGTAATCTAGGTTAAAAAATTTCTTTCATTATCATTGAGTATATGATAGATCTCTTATATTGTTTTCCCTAGAAGCTACCTAATAGTAATATTCTACTATATGTTTTATATAATAATTTTCCGAAAAAGTAGACCACTTTTAACAACTAAAACATATTAAACATAGTTTAACTATGTAAAAACCCATTTTACCTCTATTTATTTTTTTATGAAATGGAGAAAGAGTATCCACATTAACATCCAGGTCATATCCTTCCATTGAGAATTCCTTATTCTCATATAACAATATATCTTTGAGGGATTTAAATTTAATTTATATTCATTACCTACCTTTTATTTCAAGTGATGTTCCCCTTTTTGTCTCATAGTTTATTAGAGTAATATGGATTTTATCAATAGTAAATCTATCAAGATATAAATTTTTAAGAACTGATATACATGAATTAAATTTATAATAAAATATCCTCATCAATTTTTTACAATATTGAATTCTTTTAGAGTTTCCCCAAACCCTCTAGTTGTACTAAAAAGTGGATTTAATCGGGTGAAAAACTCATTGGTGGACTCATCCTCTTACATCTAGATATTCTCAAACTAATGATAATAGATTGATATATCTGCTTATTTTATATTTTTATTCCAATCATGTATATTGTTAAACATATTCTAGATAGAATTGGAAGTGTTTTATTCCATGACATTTTTTCCAATAATTTTAAAATATAGATGATTATTTAGAATTTTTGGAATTGAGATTTTTTTTAATATTCATTTTCCTAGTTTGGCAAGATAAAAAGGCTTCAGAAGGCATAGTCAATCCATTTTAAGTAATTTTAACAAAATCAAGACCTAGATATAAAATGAATAGATTAAATTTTTCTTTCCAAGAGTGAAACCCTTTTTCTTTAAAATATTAGGATTCCTTATCAATTTATGGAATTATTTTGATACAAATTTTTTGTTTCATATTCACACAAAAGATTTAGGATACACACTGATACAAATTGTTGAATCAGATAAAGTATGAAAAACTAAGGTGGATAAATAAGTATTTACTATAATTTCAAATATCTAAAATCAATTTTTCTTAATAACATATATATATATATCTCATGTTACTCACACATGTAACAAAATAAATATACAACAAGTTTGAAAGAGAGTTTTTCCTCTATTTAGGCGACTACATCCCTGGTGACCCCGGGTTACTATCCCACATGCACATCCCCCATCATAGTATATAAGGGAACTTAAAAAATGTTATGATCAAAATTATTACAACTTAAAAAACCAAAAAGATAAAATTTTAAAACTACCAAAAAAATACTTTTATAGAAGCATTACTGATGATTATATGGTCTTCTAATAAAACTCAATACGATGATCTTATTCCTCAATGAAGCACAATAATATACCATTCATCTTTTCAATGTTTCTTATTTTTCTTAAATTCTAGTGTGTATAGGTTCTTCTTAAATAAAATTCTCAACCCATAACTTTAACCAATTTTTTTCATTTATGTCCACTATATACCTTTTGAATATTGATTACATAATAATTTATAGAAACTTCAATTTTTTTGGAGGCATGTATCTTAATAAAAAACCCATTCAATACTGGGACAATAATATTCATTCAATTCCTACAATAGATATAAGAATTTTACCTTTTAAAAATTAATTGAATTATCACATCCTCCATTATTTATATAATTTACTAAATCCACACTTTCAATTATCTTGATATTTACATGTTGGGACGGTGACATGGAAGATCATTCTGTACACATAGAAATTTCATAGTGTCTACATCTCCACATCATCTACATTGTCCCCTTTGATATCAAAAAAATCATTTCCCTTTATTTTATTATGTTGTGTGAATAATTGTAAATTTTTATGATTTATTCACTTTTTTTGAAGAAAAGTTATTCATAATATTTGTTTAAATGTTATTGTTCTCAAAAAGAAATTTGATATTTTCAAATCAAGTCATATGATGATTTCTTTCACTACTATTTTCAATTTGATAGATGAAATTTCAAAAACAACTCAAAAAATAATGAGAGATAATAAAATAACATACTAGTCATCAAACATGATTACGAGATGAGAAAAACATATGAAATTTCCCTTGACCAATATGTCCAACTCAAATTTCTTACATCTAGAATAAAATAATCCCAAGAAATACTAATAGTTATACATATATTATATTATTCTTTTTCATTTATTCAATCATAATCTTCATATATACATTTTATTACACAACCTCACTCTATGATATTTTAATTTATCAATTCTTCAATATCCATATGTATGTAAAATATTATATGACATATTATAGACTTTCACAAATATGTTTTTATCCTTTCGAATTCATCCTAATGCTTTAAAAAATAACACATATCATGAAGAAATGTTTAATTTTATGGAATGACCATGACTTTCAACTGATCATAGACATCCCATTAACAAGGAAACATTTACCACAAGAATAACCTTCACATTTGGCATATTAACAAAATGGATCTACTGGGTTGTATAAGTGATAATATGATTCATGCAGTCATTGAATCGACTATATAAAATTGTTTACTCACATAGTCTATAAATTCCATAGATCACAAATTTCAAAATGATTTGTCCTAAAACTATCAAAACGACTTCAAAATTCTAGAAAATCATTCCAAAAAATAATTATATATTTTATCTAAATATCATCCAATCATAGAAACATCATTACAATCATATTTTTTTTCTTACCTAATAATTAAATTTAATATTATTAACCAATATAAAAATTCTCCCAATTAATAAGGAACTTGATATGAATTAATGTAATGACTAAGAATCAATTTATACCAAAATTCCAATAAAATAATATATTGTGATAAAGATAGGTGACCACTTATTTAATAGATAGATTGTAATCTCCCATGTTAATAATTCCATCCAAAATCCACGCCATCTATAGATCAATAATCTAAAGGGGTTTGAATTGAAATAAATTCTCAAAACCTAATATGAATATACCTTAATCAATTATTACTATTAATTATATAACCCATTATAAAATCATATCCTTGGATAAATATAAAAAAATCATATATTGTACGTATCATGTAACTCTTTCAATATATTCCATGACACTAACCAAAATATTTATTATGCTTTAATAAAATGTTTACATTAATTCATTATATAAACATTGTATAATCCTAAATTACCAAAAATAGGGAATAAAATAAATAAATATAGATTTAAAATATTTATACATGATATAACCATTTATCAATATAAATATTTAATTTAAAAAAATTATAATAACACTATCATTTGGACATTTTATAGATAAATTAATATAAAAATTTAATATTTATTTTAGTATAAAATCATTAATTTTATTGTTTATATTTTTTTTAATAATATATCAATAATATTTAAAATATAACACATATATATATATATAAATTTTATATTCCATAAAATAATTTTCATATTTGATGTAATATTTTGACATAATTTGATTATCTAAATATTTTATTTCATTTTAAACTTGATTAAAGTCACTAAAACTAATTTGTTAATAGTTTAAATTTATTTTAAAAACATATTCATTTAATTTTAACATTTAATATTATTATCTATAAATATTTAATAATTTAATATAAAACCTATTATATTTAACAATTTATTTTAATTTATAAAAACATTATAAATTATTCAACCATAAATCCGGAGCACATAACCAAACCTTTTTTTGGAATTATCTAAGACACTTTTATATTTTTAGAGGCATCGTGATGGTTTTAAATATATTTGAAAATGAAATTATTTAAAAAAAACTACATTATGTTAAACAATATTACATGTTTCTATATTTCATATGTGTAAACAAATCTAGTGGAATCACATAATTTTTCCTTAGGGAGATTATTTTCTAAATAAACTTCTAAATTAATACTTTTGAAGACATGAGGTTGTTTTATAAGTCTATAATATAGTATTCTTATATATATATATATATCCCATAAAATCAAAAAAAAAATTTCTTTAAAAAACATAATGTAAAATTCATAATATTTTGAACCTTTATTTTTCAAAATCAATATCAATAACATATTTTAAAAAAAATTGACATTTAATAAAATTTTTATATACAATAATATGAATCATAAATTATTTCATAGTTTAATGAGTTTTTATTAACTATTACTATTTTATGTAAAAAATATAATTATTCTAAGAAACAATCACATTTATGGATTCAATATATGTTCGAAACTAAATTTTTACATAATATAAGATACTTTAATACGATTATTTGGTTTTTTTAGGGATAATATTTATACAAATGATGTAAAAAACTAGTATTTTCACTTTTTCTATATAACCAAAAAATTCATTAGAACTGAATGAAATATAAATGAATAATATACCTCTTTTCTAGTTGAAGTATCCTATAAATCTCCTCTATATAATGTTTATATAGGTACCTTAATGAAAAAATAATCCCACCTTTTAGGTTGATCCATGAACTATTATAAATATATAAATGTATGGGTAGTATCCACTCTTTTTTAGGTTTTTCTTGATTATTAATTAAAATAAATTAGATAATTAGATAAAAAGATAGAATATTTTTAGGAAACCATTAAAAAAATGAATTTACACCATACATAACTTCTAAAACCCATAGAAAATTAAACTATCTCCAAAATAAGATCCATGAATCCCAATCATTTCATATATTTTTTTCAATAAATAAAACATTTCATAAAACATTCATATTATTTCAAATATTAGTAAATTTTGTATGATAATGGTTTCAAAATTATGAATTTATAATCAATTAATATTTATATTTATACTATTTTGTATATCATCATATAATATTTCAATTGATCATGATATTTTATAGAAAGATTAATGCTTAGTCATACTTTATTATTGTATAATTAATGCATTAACCCCATAAAGAATAATGACAACATGAAATTTAATTCGATATTTTTTACTTCCACAATCACTGTACTTATGTTGATATGTAAAGACCATAGAATAATCACCCAAATATTATCAAAATAAGTAACCATAACACCTCAGGCGCACATCCTGGTCAACCAATGATGGAAAAAATGAGAACAGATGTGGGATATGTATGATATATTTTTTTTCCACATTAGATCCTGAAATAGAAAAATAAGGGTTAGAATTTGATTTTGAGATGACATTCGGCGAAATAGAGAATCAGAATAATTAAGAATTTGTTCACTAATGTGGCACATATTCTTTGGTTCACTTGGTAAATCATTAACATTAAAAACATTATTTTTCATTTAATTTTATCAAAATATTGTCTAAAAACATCACTAATGTCTATAATGTGTGCATCACTACACAAAAATGATATATACAGATATCAATAATTCCAAACAATCCCTAAACATAAAAAATTAAAATCTCACATATGTGAACTCCCATATAGATGTATACTTATATCCCAAGAACTATAGGCTAGTATATCCATCAAAATTTTAAAAAACTACAAAAAAATATTCTCACAATGTGACTAACTCCCCTTCTTCAAGGCCATTAATTTAATAATATTATATTAAAATGGAATTATTCTCACTCTAAAGTGAGATACATAAGTGGGGTTATCATAAGATAATCAATATATCACCACCACCCATCCCAAACCAGCATGAAATAAACTATTGTGTATCTAGTAAAAATAAAAGAATAGTTATATATATAATAATAATAATAATAATAAATATGTTATACTAGAGACATCAAACAAAAAAATTAATAGTTTAAATGTAACCCCAAAGAAAACTAGGTTCTATATATTCTAACAAACTTATAGTCTAAAATCAAAATCTCTTATCAAAGATTTATAACATGTCATGGTATCATACTTATCATAATATAAATTTTATAATATATATAATATTAGGGAAACATTTCATCCTAGCCTACAAAAGAGAGATTGGTGTATGACAACATTAGAATTGTGATACTATGACAATCCATAAACCTATACATATATCTCTAAAAACCATTTATTATCATGTAAACTATATATAAAACCATTAAAATTATAATTTAATAATAATTTATAATGTAAAGTTTAACAAGAACAATATATATGAAATAATAGGTCATTTATTCTTATTAACTTAAGAATGGAATCTATATAAAATAAAAAATTTCCCAAAATAATTAACTTTAGAAATAAAATAATATTATTATTCTCAACAAATTTTTATTTTTTTACCAATAAAGCATTCATGGAAATAAAAACAAGTATTCATGCATGGAACATGACAATCACATATATTTTAACACAAGTCAACATAAAAAATGTATATTAGTTTAATAAATAAAATTATTAAACTAATAAAATGATTTATAAATTACTTTATTTGATGATAAGAAATTAAAATTATTATTCTTACTCCTATCCATACATATAATCTTCAAACATAATTATTTAACAAGATAAATGAAATTTTTGAAAAAAAATAGTACATAATGCTACTTTAAGGTCTAAGTGAAGATTGTATTCCACCATGGTAATGATAGGAAAATAATAACATAAGGGATATTTAATTATTTAATAATTTATATGAAAAGAGTGAATATGATGAAAAAAATAATGTGATCATGTTAGACCTTATTAGAAACAATTCATACAACAGAAATATGTATGGAAATCCCATAGAATTAATGGATTTTAAAAGTTCAATATTTGATATAATGGAAATTTATGTCACGTCCAAGAATAAATAGTAAAATAATGTGTATTAATGAAATCACCAACCTTAATTAATCCAAAAAAATATTAAAAAAATAATAGAGGTATATGTATAAGTTTCAATGTTTGATTATCATAGGATTAGATTAATGTGAATGAGAAAATCATGGGGATGTAATATTGATTATACAAGGATGAAATAGAATTTTTATGGGATTAAATGGATTAGATATTTATAAGGAATAATTAATATTCATCCACCTTTGAAAAAAATATTTATAGCTTTATTAGTTTCCTTATGAATTCCATTAAGTATCTATTGGATCTAGTAATGTTACAGATGTATACAATGTGCCACTTGGAAACCTGTATATGGACATTAGGTACCCAGTGTTATCCATCACCTTGAGTCTGTCTTCCCTATTCTTCAATCCTAATCAATATTTATATACCAAATTTTAACATCAAAAAATATATCCAAAAAATATTTTAAATACAAAAACGTAAACAAGAAAATTAACTTATAATGGTTAAACCAACAAAAACCATTCCACCATAATGACTAAAATCCATAGGAATATTCATCTATCTTTATAAGAAAATATATTATTCCATAAGATTCACATTCCTACATCCTATTCCTAAGATTCATCTTAGATCATTCAATTATTCCAGATTACCCAAATTAGAGTGACAACTTACCCTCCCAATACTTTTCCATTAGTATTGAAGATAAAAGCATGTTTTGAAATATAAAATTTATTTTCATTAAGATTGATAGTTTCATATGGATTAACATGTTTAAGAACAATTAAATATTTCTTATGTTGAGAAACATGGAATTTATTATCTATGGAAGTAAATATAAATGGTAATATTAGATAATAATAAGTTTCTCAAAATATTTCTATTATTACGAATGTTATAATCCAAACTAGAATTAAATTCTACTATTTTCCAATAATCAGATATCTAATAACATAGAAATGAGTAGAAATATTTGATCACTAACTTTATATTAAAATGAAAATATTCAAGTTCCAATATAATATTTTTTAACATTAATATATAAACAACATATTATAAATCATTGTCACTCATTCATTAATATTCTAACCAATGATAGACCCAATGATAAATGTTTCAATCTACTATATTTAATAGATAAAAGAAATATAATATCCTTTAATGGTTTTATTTTAGTGGATGATTGATAATACTTTTCATAGGATAATTCTACAAAAAAATGTGATCCAAAAATGAACCATAAAATCAATAACATAGTCTTGAAACATATCGTCCAAACTAGAAATTAATCTCATATAGTAGCAATTTATTGGAAGATTTAATGTCATTCATAACATCACCTGATAACTCAATTATTATTGTAACCTTTTCCCCATCTAAAATGTGAACCCAAGATCTCTAAAAAAGAATATAATAGTTTATACCCCATGATGCTACAAATTTTCTATAACATATAATTTAACCAAATAATTTACTAAAGATGCTTATTTTGTTACTAAATATTTGTAATCCTTATAAATGTTCAATAATTACCCAATCATTATCACAAACTCAAAGGGAACTCATAAGAATGATTATAATGTCAAAATTAATTTCATATCATATTCATACTTGAAGATGATGTGGATTAATTTCACATGAATGTATTTTCTATACTACTTTTAATTGTGGTCAAGTTAAGAATCTATAGATGAACTATAAAATATACATTTCCATGAAAAGAAAACAAAATTGAAAATAAATATCACGATAAATATTATTGATTCCTAGAAGTAATAACTATCTAAAAACAAAACATTATCTTATTAATTCAAATATATATATATATATCATAGGTACTATAATACTTGAATGGACATAGAAGAAATAATAAAATTCTAGTATAAGTTATTAATATTTTTAAAAAACTTGATTTCCTTTTGAATAATGTTATAATATTGATCAGATATCTGATAGTCAATCAAAGCTAAATAATAATGGATATAAGATAGAGTTGATTAAAATGCTTCCTATATTGATCCTTAATGACTTATATGTTATAGTAATCCTTTAGAGACATCAATATCAATTCTTCCTTTATCTCATTCACTCATTAAGAATAAATTACCCAAATAATAGAAACGAAAACTACATTTCCTTTGACATGTTCATATTAGATATCAAAATCATACTATTGATGATTTTATACATCGTTAAAAAAAACTTAGATTCAAATGCCACTAAGAAAACATAAATTTATGAATTCAATAGTATATTTCTAGAATTATTGTCTTGGTAATGATATAATTTTTGTAATATTATAATATATTAACTATAGTTAAAAAAATTCATCATTGATAGATTTATTATGCTCATGAGTCCTTATCTTTCTAGAACCATATTCTACTACTCAATAATATAATATTAATACAAACCCATGAATGATTAAAGACTTCTTAAAATAATCCTTTAACACTTTACATGGATATGGTATTATTAGAATCAAAGTTACGGCCAACCTTTTCTACATGTAAGATCCTATATTTTCTTAAGGTACAAAATATTTTAATTTTATTTAAATTACTTTGTTTTCATCTAATTTGAGTGCATAATGGGGTAAAGAGTGTCTGGGGGGTGTCAATGGAATTTTTAAAGCACGTAGTGTTATTTTTTGGAGAAAATATCTGGGTCGCATGGTTAGTATAAAATTTATGGCCTAGGTAGAACAGTCTGAGGAAACTGTATGAGGATTATTGAATGAAACGTAGAAGGATTATGATTTTCCATAACTGTGTGACCTAAGACACACACCTATACTAGCATCAATAATTTTTAGTAGATTAAAAAATTCATGGTCAATATGAGGTTCTTCAAACTGTGAAACATGACCATGAATGATGGGGTTTGAGATAGAGAGAAGCACATAGTTTGGAAAACTGTCCATCCAGACCACACAAAAACATTTTAAAAGTAAAAAATTACTATATTACCATTAATTTTCCAAAAAACTAAATCCTTATTCACCTTTTCCTATATAAAATACCGGGTTTCTTTTCTTCCATTTGTGAGATTTTGAATCCCAAGGCCAGGAATTGATGTGGTTTAGTCATCCAACCTCCAATTCCCGAATCATTAACCTCATCAAATCCACATTGGTAATATATTTGTTCATATAACACCTTTCATTTGTTGTTTTCATATCTAAGACATTATTTTGGTACAATATAATTTGACATATTTATTGTGTATTCCTTCGTTATTCCTTTTTCTTACAGTTTGGATAGATATTAGAGCAGATAGTGGATGAGTGTCCCACCAGGAACATCATGTAGGGGGTATATACCATTCCCTATAAAGTATATTTATTTTATATCTAGTTTCAATTATTCCACACACTTGACCATTTAGGCGTTGATTATAAATTAATTAAATGTATTGATTAATTTATTAGATCCTTGTTCTGTTTCCCACACACCACAACGATATGGTTGGAGGGTGTCAACTAAAATCTAAACTACTTGTGAGAGGAGATTATGTATCTACCATTGATTCATAACCCCATTGGGTGAATGCGAGATTTCTATCTTATGGGGATATGTAATGAATTAAATATGAAATTAGTAAAAGTATTATGAATCATTTCCATGTGATTACATGTTGATAAAATTGATAAATGGTTTAATGGTAAAATATTGAATGAGTTAGAGGAAAACCAAACATTTATATAATTTTGAAATGGGTTATCAAAGGAATAACAAAATAGTGATTATTAGATAATATTTTGTGGAAATTTCTACTATATAGATCCTAATTAAATTAAATTCCACAGATATTTCTACTCAATGGATCATGATTTCATTTAATTTCATCAACATTACAAATCAATGGATCTTGATTACATTAGATTCAATGGACATATCTACTATATGGTTCCTGATTATATTTTAATCCACGCATTTTTATACTCCATAGATACAGATTGCATTAGATTCTATTAAATTTGTACTCCTTGGATACATGTTACTTGGAGTTCATTGGTAATTATCCACGGAAATGATCCTTGGGCTTCACCATAGTCTTTACCTTGTATTCTATGGAGATTTTCTATGGAATCGATGAGGAGGCCTTGGTCATTTACACCTTGTATCTAGACAATATAGTCCTAAAATTATGAGGAATCCTTGATCATTTATACCTTGGTTATATCCCTAGTTGGCCTAACACTGGTTTACTTAGCATATGCCTTAGTGGATGTTTTGTCATGATTTATGATAGACATCAATATGGGTGTTTGATTAGAGTTAATAGACTAGATAGTATCATTCTTTATTTATCATGATTTACACTTAAACGATGTTTAAATTTTCTTGTTTACAGTGAGCCATGGTTGGCTAGACAATATAAACCCCACTTATTCATTTAAATTACTATTATATATTTATCACAACTTATGTTTATATACAAATACTAAACTTATTTTAGACACTGTTGTTGGATTCCTACTGAGATATATCTGACAACCTATTAGGGCCACCACTGGGTACTCGGATAGACTTCATGGATGTATGTACATAATGGGGAAAGAACCCACTTTACAATGCTTGTTTTATTGTTCATAAAATTAGGGGATCACATGATGGATCTATACTCATGATGCTATCTGGATATAGTTATTTTTGGATTTTTTATCACTTTGATTCATGGATTGTAGTAGATGCATTTTTCTATGTATCACATACTATTTTTTATGGAGACATGACATGTTCATCATTTTGTGTATGACACTACTTTTGGTTTTTATTACTATTAATGTAATCTGGATGTTTATCTTATGTCTCTGATTTTTGTTATTCTTCCGCTTATTTATTCTATTAAGATTCTATTTTTTTACTCTATTCATGAGGGTATAGTATCCCCACTATACCATTATAGACCCATGCTACTAATATACTGCCTTTTTTATACAAGGATTCGTGCTTGAGTCCATGTGAACCATTGACTCGGGGAACCATTTAGTGGCTCCCATGTCAGGATAATACATTGTCATGTTAGAGTAATTTTTTTCTTACCATAATATTTGAGAAAATAAATAAGATATTCATAATGAATTTGAATTTTTTAATGATATTTTCCTTGTATTAGATAACCCACTTAAAGGAAATCTAAATTTCATTGGGTGGGACATGTTGTTCTAGATTTTTCCTATTAAAGTTTATTTGACTTCACATTTGGGTGACAAAATTTATCATTAATGTTTTTTTATTACAGATTTTATCCCTGGACTAAATTGTCAAGAAATAATGGATAATAAATCATTTTATGAACCTCAAAAGATCACATTACATGAATATGACTTTCGATATAGAATTAAATTATTGACTTCATGACATTTATTATGTGTCCCTTGTGTTATAAGACCATTATCGTCAAACATGATTTACATAGATTGAGAAATATAATTGGTTCGTAAAATTTCTGCTATAACCTAATTAGTGTTTTTCACTTATAGGCTACAAAAGACACCTTGAGCAGTCAATTATGACATTTTGATTGATGGTCCATTGGTCGCATGTGCTAGAACATGTTATGGTTGGGATTAAATAGACACCACACTTCCATTTATAAGGTTAATATGCCCTTATAAATTGGACATGTTAATCTATTTGGTTCTACCATTCAAATATAATTGTAATATAAATTTTAATTTAAATGAAATTGACATTATGAAATGGAGAGATACACTTAAATTGAGATTCCAATTACAACTCACAATCCACATACGAGGATCTGTGATATGAAATAGAGAGCTCAAATAAAATCTAAAATTAGTAGTGGTCAATAAGAAGAGTCTTTGGAGTTATTTGTGATAGTTATTATTTCCCAGTCCTAGATTTATGAGCCTTCATTATGATGTGTCTTGTTTTAGGAAGTATTGTACCTATCATTGGTTTATATTTGTGATCGGGTTGATACTAAATATTTTTTGAGAGTGTTCATAGGATTTTTATCTATATAAAACTATGACGATATCCATTCATGTGCTATAAGGTTTCCAATGACAATTCCATGGAGGTGGTGGGCCCTAGGTAGCTAGAAAAACATCCATTATAAAACTTGTGGAACTTCATGTTGTTCCGGATATTAGAATTGATTCCCAATTCAAAGAGGGTTTCCTATGATTTATTAAGACCGTTTAGGTAGCTCCAAAACCTGCCACCATTATGGTAGAGTTAACTCGTGTGTTCCAGCAGCAACAACCACCATCTTTTTCATGGGATAGAGGGCCATAGGCTACTGATTTTTAGCTTGAATATTTTTTATTAATCTTAGAGCATCTGGAGACACCTCCTAAGAGGATAAATAATTTTAAAATGTTTAGTTTTCATGGAGCCTCTAAGAACTTTTGGAATGTTCTAAACCCAGAATATAGGTTTCAAGATATGGTTTTAAGGGATTTCCAATTCATGTTTTGTGAATACTTCGTTATTGAGACTCTGAGAGTGAAACATGCTAGTGAGTTTATAATTCTGGATTAGGGCTTGATGAATTTTATAGAGTATTTAGATATCTTTATAGAACAATAGTTCATTACACCTATGTATCTTACTGATGATCGCTATAGTGTGTGACACATTGAAGAGGGTCTTAATAATTCCATTTGATCATCAGTAAATGTGTTTTAGTTGATTATTATAACTAAGATATTAAATTGAAGACTTATTACAGAATATAACTTGATAGAAAATGGGGACTTGGAGCATGGTAGTATAGCTTCTCAATCTAGTGGTTCTTTTCTTGGTGGAAGGAAACAACATTTTCAGACTTCTTGTGAGGGGAATACCAACTTGGGTATGAAAGATGGTATTTCTATCTTCTATCATCATTGTATAAAGCAGGGATACATGAGGATCCAGTGTGATAGATACCCATTAAAGTGATGATTATAGTATCCCAGACTTAACATACATGGATATTACATCATTTTAGACGAATACTCATAAAATTACAAAAAATAATTTCATGAGTACAGTTATAACTTAGAGTCTTTGGAAATGTGGTACATAATCTTCTTTTATGGTGAAAGATCTTCAGTGCCTCATGTACAAATATTCCCCTTATTACTCCTGCATAAATTATTTCTTAATAACCTCGGGAAAGGAAACATAATGAAAAGGTGAGCTAAGATACTTATTAAGGGTAAAAAATGGAGATATGTAAGCATTACATGAGAATAATTGTATGAGAAAATGATTGTATCATTTGAATATCATACACTTCATATCAAAGACCATAAACCTGAATCATGAAATAAATATTAGCAGTTCATAAGACATGAATAATAATGGATTCAATAGCATAATCCAAGATAGAATAACATATGAAGAAGACATGGAATTATAGAATACACATAAACATATAAAATTATTTCAAGAGTAGTTAATTATAACTTCCAATTACATCTAAGTGGAAAATTTCCTTTTCTAAAATGGGTTCACTCTCCATTTGAGCCCTATATTACTAAACCAAGTCTAATTCTCATTCTAGAACCGTATTACTGAAATATCCCCACTTTCCATTCTAGCACTATGATATTGAACAAAGTTCACCCCTCATTCAAGCCCTATCATATTTAACCAATTTTACTCACCATTCCAACCATTTCATATTGAATATAGATCCCTCCTTGTTCTAGATCTGTCATATTGAATCATGTCCACTACTTTTTTTAGCCCTATCATACCCAATAGAGTTCACTCCTTGTTCCATCCCTTTCATACTCATGATATATAAATCTTTAACCAATTTATCGGAGGTATATATAGGTCCCATCCCTCATATAATAAAATCATACTTCCACATTCCACAAAATAATAAAACATTCATCATATCATGAACAATAAAAGTGATTGGTTTCATTAATATCATATCATAACTGATTTAATTAAATGGATATTATAGAATCTTCGTCCTATCATAACCTGTGTAAAAGATACAGGCGTAAAAAAATTTATCAATTGAATAACCAATGAAAATAAGTGGGTTTTGAATGTATTTGTCATAGTATAACCCATGGAAGATAAAAAATAATTATAATCAACATGTAATAAAATGCATAAAATATAATTAGAAATAATAAGAATGGTACCCTTGGATCATATACCTATAAAATCATAACCTAAATAAAAAAATGTCATATTAGATAGAAAATAATTTTTTTTGATCATTTCAAACAATTCTTAGGGGAAATAATCCATATACATTTCAAAGTGTCCCATAACACTTTAAAATATTTG
Organism: Viscum album; assembly: GCA_963277665.1. Classification (NCBI taxonomy): domain Eukaryota; kingdom Viridiplantae; phylum Streptophyta; class Magnoliopsida; order Santalales; family Viscaceae; genus Viscum; species Viscum album. The sequence goes on along the minus strand of OY728157.1, from coordinate 1,140,182,448 downwards.
AATCATAATCTCCATGAAATAATTTCATTAAATGATGCTTATAATATCTCTATTATAAGTATATTAATTATATAAATTTTTTAATGGCCATACATACAACTCATAAAAAACTATAGGTGCATAGCATAACATGTGCCTTAAAGAAAGAAAATTGAAACAAAATTACATTACCAATTTCAGAAAAGTCTTAACAATAAAAACCATGAATGAATAGAATCAATTGAAACAAATAATATCTTTAAATAAATTAGGATTATGATATACCATGTCATATGATATTTTATAAACTACAAAATAATAATAATTGGTGAATATATTATATATCTGACAAAAAATAAAATTTAGATGAGAAAACCCTTATGGCTTGATTAAATTTTGAATCATGATACTAGAGAAATAATAACATCAGTTGAAACATTTAATATCATTAAATAAAGTAAATAAATGATATATCATTTCATATGGTAGTATATACACCACCCCAAAGAAGTGAGTGGTTAATATGGTATGTGTCTCACAGAAAGAAAAAGTGAGATGAAATTCCCTTACCTTAATTGTTAACTTTCTTCATACACTTTAAAACTGTTTTATATTAAGAATAAGATTATTATAAATATAACAGAAAATAATATTCTTATATATCATAACATATATGTCTTTATTATGACATTATATTACCAGTTTATTAACAATCTCATGTTAAATTTTCATTTTGGGTAATAATCACTTTTTTTTCATTTATGTTTGGACAAAAAATTCTTGAAACTATTACTTATATAATGATTTAAATATATATATAATTTAAGATCTGATATGAATATAATATATTTTCATTATAAAATAAATTATAATAATCTATAAAAGATAAAAATATGAATTGAAAAACACCGTTCATGGAAACGATAAGTCGTACATACGCATGAATGTTGTTTATGTATTGTCACCATATTAAAAAAGGAAATTAAATGAAATTTATCTGTATATAAAATATCATTACAATTTTATTATTATGTCATATATATCAAATATTTTTACAAAACTCATCCTTAATATATTCTAATTAACGTTTGAAGGAATAACATCTCTTTGAAGAGGCTGTAGCCCACACATCCACAAATTAAGTTATCATATATACACAAAATGGAACGAATGAAGGTATGTGTTTTATAATAATTCCATTAGAATAAATACATCATAAAATTAATATATATTAAATAAAAATAGTATCTAATTTATAATTCTAAACCAGTAGTGGTGGGAAATGAAAAAACCACATTGATTTGCAAGGTGGTAGACCACCGTACACATAAAAGGTATGTTTGTTTCCAATTTGATACAGGTTTTTTTTGTTTTATGTTGGACCCATAGAATAAAAAAACTCAGTATATTTGGGATACTCATTTTACAATATATTCATGGAATAAGAAGAACTAAATGGGTTGAGAAGGAATAAAAACCAAAACGCATGTTGAAGAACATTACATCTTTTTAGATAAATCCTATTTGTTTTTACTGAAAGGATTCTTTGGATGGATTTATGAAAAAATTTAGAACTCTAGGGTGAGAGTGTTTTAATATTTTTAACATGAAAAGGGGCTTGAGAGGAGTGAATAAATTGGAAGGGTGAATGTCGTTAAATAGGGGAGGGAAGTGGAATTATTATAAATATAAAAAGGCAAACACTATTGGGTGTTATTACATAACTAATTTGCATAAAAAATTTCCAATAATGGATTAATGGTAAATTATTATTGATACATACTCACACCATGAAAAATAAAATCATTGAATCATTTTTTCCTTTGTCTTTATGTTTCCTTGTTTTTTTCATTTCAGTTTAAAATTTAGTTAGCTAGTATTCTACCATATGTAATTCATCCATTAATACTAAATTAAAGACTTATACCCAATGATTATAAAATTTTACATATAATTTATAAAATAAAAATCTCATATGTGTTGGAAATTAATTTTAACAAAAACAAATGTAACATGCAAAACAATCATTTACCCCTAACTGCACTAACAATGTTTTTACTATTTGTGTGTCAATAGGTTCATTATAGAAGATAAATTTTTCCCATAATGGGAAATATTTTATATATCATAAAACATAAAAATTACAAGGAATAAAATAATATTTTTTTGTAATTTTAAATCATTTAATAAAATATCAATTATTTATTTAATTATTATCTAAAAATTTAATGTGTTTGTCTTTCTTAGGAGTTTGAATGTAATTAAATATTATCTAATAATAAAATATAAATTATTACGATAAAAATCAATATTATATATTCCAAATTAATCTTTATAACCAGATACAGGTAGCTTATTCAATATATTAAATCTTTATAGGTGTTAAAGTACAGGGATACAACTTTTTTGTCTTTCTTTTCATACATAACTTATTATATTTCTCACATTCATAGAATAAAATCCCAATAACACATAAAAATTAATTATAAGGCTATTAGGGTGTATATATTTCAATCCAATGTGTTTTTTATATGTTTTATGTCATTTATACACCTTATATTCTACGTTTGATCATTAAGAAAGCATGTTATTACATTAATCACTGTAATTAAGTTTAATTATTTTCACTAATCAATATGGTAAAAAATAAGTTATATTATTAGACCAAAAAATTAATATTGGTTAAAAATGAATATACCCATTTTAAAAAATTTAATTAAAAAATGTTGCTAAAATCATTTTAATGTTAATCACACAGAAACAGCGAGACAAAGAGTTTTTATTGAGAAAAGTTCAAAAATTTGAAATGTGTCAGTATTCAATTTCAAAGTGAAATTTAATAAATTTAAAAAAAATGGATTTATTTATGTATAATTGATCTAATTATAATTGAATAAAACATATAATATAATTTAACTATACAATTAAATTAGAAGAAAATGCAGTTTTTAATTAAAATTTAGTTTATTTTTCACTATTCTTAAAAAAATGAGGTTTTACAGAAAAATACCTAAAAATCACTCTGATATAATTTTGGAATTATAAATTAAAAAATTAATTTTATTATATAAAATTAAATTTACAAAATTTCCTAAATTTAATTTAATTATTGTCCATATAGGCATATAAAAAGCAGTTCTTTTAAGAAAATACTATTTTCAAACATTTAAGATTTACAAAAAAATTATATATTTTATTCTCAATATTTTTGAATTATATAAAACCATTATAAGTAATATTTAAAATTTAATTATTACTATTCATATTACAAGGTTTAATATAAATGTTATAACTATCTCATTTAAATAATTATAATAACAGAATATTGTTTAAAAGAAACTTTATGTTGTGTGTAACACATGCCAAGTCAGTGTTGCATGTAGTGTATGAATAACTTGATGCACGATATAATAAAATAGAAACATATTTATTTCATTTCAAAAAATCTATATTCAATTTCATGAGAAATTAAAAATAATAAAAAGGTTAAACTGATTCTAAAATAAATATTTTAGAAAATATCAGGGTGTTACATTCTACCACTCCATAAATTCTATTTCCATTTCAAAATTCATATGTGTTACCAAGAATTTAATACATGATTGATAAACTAATAGAAACTCACATTAAAAAAAAATAAATAATAAAAATTACATTAAAAATAAATATTTGAAGCATAGCTATTACTCAATATTGCTCATAACTGGGTCTCCAAATAGGATAACATATGTTGGGAGTAAAGATCAGACTTGGAAGACAAGCATATATAACTATGTAGAGTGATAACAATCTTTGATCACTAGATAGTTAATGATAAATGAGAAGTTAAGGACCTTAAACCCAAACATTTGTGATGATTTATATGATCATTAGTTCAAAATAAATATAGGTATTAGGATAAATATTTTCAAATATCCTTTTCGTAGAGTCGAGGAATTATTTTACTCTATTAGTATATAATGAAATATAATTGCCTGATTTTATTCATTTTAATAAGCACAATATCACTATTTGATTATGCCTTTCTCAATTTATACATCATATCTTACTCTAGGAAATGAAGGTGAATTTGTCATTCCTAAAGTATTATCAGATCATGAGATGCATAAATCAAATGATTATCATTCCATATATCTTTATGAAAATAAAAGGTTTTTCACAAGTTATCTAATATGATTAAAACCTCATGTAGTGGGATGATAAATTAATCTCTAAAACTTCAAACGAAGTTTAATTTACACTATTCCAAAAATAGTAAACCTTATAACCCTTCTGAAATATGAAAATCTAAACATTAGAAATAAGTTCACGAAATTTGTCAAAAATAAATTAGTATTGATACCCATTATATCATAAAGTATCTCTTGGTTATCACATACCAAACATGTTAATACCTTCATCATGTTTTCTATAAAAAACATACTAATACTATGAATTACCATAAAACACTATTAAAAAACATACATGATTTCTTCTTTTAATGATTATTGGATATATTATATAAATCCAAAAAGTTGTAAACTTCATCCATGACAATATAGACCAATTTTTTGGCAAATAATTTATTAGTTATGAGGTCATAAATATTATCCAATATATTTTATCTATATCATCATCTCTTTATCAATACTAAATATCATATTTTCATTCTCAAGAACACATTAAGGGTTACCTTCCCTTAATCAAAATATCACATTTACATTAAATCACATTTAATGTATTTTTTAGCATTGAACATATCCATTTCTATAGTTAATGAAATACTTACACTAAAAATATGTATATATTTCATGATATATAAAATATATTCTTTGAATTCTAAATCATATTTCTTCATTTATCCGACTTCATTCTAAAACAATTAACTACGATTCATCATATTATTCCTTAATACCCCCTTTATAAAAAATGGAATATTAATCATGTATTAATGTTACTCGACCTCAATTTAATCATGATTATTTATTTTAAGGTAAATAATATAAATAGAAAATATCATACATTTCACGTGCCATTCATGACCTATTTTTTTGAGATATAAAAAATAATCATACCATCTTCCTATTTCTCCTTATGAGATTTACACTTAGGAAATAAATTTTCCTTAATCCCATAATTTCCACATCTAAAAAATTAAATTTTTACCCTACTCATTCTAATCCATTCAATTTACAAAAACCCAGATTGCATAGTGTGATCAACACTTTTCCTAGTTAGAAACTACATAATCATGAAAAATTACATATAAGATGTAAAAATCCTAACAATTTATTTAATATATGTCTCCTTATGTTTATCCTAGGCCAATCATAGTTTTCATATATTTTAATCCTTCATGATGGTTGGTAAAGAGTTTTTGAATTTCCCAAGAATTCCCTTGGGTGTGTTAAACCAGGTGTACAACACAACCCGTTTTCATGCACTAGATCCCAATCAGGTATTGATAAATACAATGTTCTCATGGTTATTATCCCTATGAACATTTTTTCTTGATCCATATCCACTTGTACTATCAAGATAGGGAAGAAATTTCTTAGAAGTCACTCTCACAATCCTTTAACATAATTCTAGGAAATTTTCTAATAATTTAACTCATCCTTATACTTATCCTTAGAGATATCCATATAAATATTTTTATAATCATCTAATGGGATCTCACCAATTTTTTCTCATCCTAGTTTACAATGGATGAATAAATAATTCCATTGATACCAAAAATAGTGACCATGAATTAACATACATGGATATTACATCATTTTAGATGAATATTTTTTACATTTCAAAAAAATATGACTGGGGAACATAACAGTTTTGTGTAATTTGAAAATTAGAAAAAAATATTCCAATCTAGTGAATGATCTTAAACAACTCTAGTAAAGATCTTAACATTTAGTATCCCAGCATAAAAGCATTCTTCATAACATAGCGAATGGAAACATAAGTGTTGATCTTAGATATTCATTATGGATAAATAGTGGAGATTTGGAAGCATAACATGAGAGTAATGGTATGAGAACAAGATCATATCATTAGAATATCATACGAGGCATATCAGATACCACAAACATGAATCATGGAATAATGATTTGAAGTTAATAAGACAACAATCAGAAGTGAATCAAGATTATAATCCATAATAGCAAAACATATGAAAAAGAAATTTAATTTTGGTAGAAATACAAACATATGAAATTATTTCCATAGTAGTCAATGATTATATCCTTATAAATCTTATTGAAAAATGTCATTTACTGAACTGGGTTCACTCACCATTCGAAACATGTATAACTGAACTGAGTTTACTTCCTATTCTATACCTATATTATTGAACCATGTTCACTTCCCATTCCTATAACATCCGAGGTAAATAATGAATATGAATATTTCATATTTATTAATATTTGTGAATGAAATATTAATTTTACTTAAAGGGGATTCTATATCTAATAGTGTACTCACCACGCAGTAATGGATTTCTCCTGAATCTTACATTGTATACAATGTTGAGTTATACTAAAAATTAATATAATTATATTATTATTTTAAATGGTAGTTAATGCATATTCTTTGTATTGAAAGGAATGAACAGAACTAACCATATTATTATTAAACATGTTTGTTAAATATTTTTACATTTATCAAATAAAAGTCAGAGGCATAAAATGAGAATGAATGTAATTATAAGCATAAATACTCTAATATTTTTAAAAATTAGTTTTACCACCTTTTGATGGAGAACCCTCATTAAATCTAGTTTTTGTCACTTTTATATGTTCTATTTGAAAAAAATAAACTTCTTCAATAGAATTAGGACATCACAATTTAATTTGGATGAAATTTTTGTATTTTTCTTATAAAGTCATTTTTAATGAATAGTTAAAAACACTACATTTTAATTCAAAAATTCCTTTTCATATAATTTATTTAAATAGTTATATTTTCCTTTAAATTTTTTTATGTTTAATTGGATTTTATTTTAATCATATAATATTATTTTAGTCATTATAAGTAATTTCACTTCAAAATTGAACATAAACACAGGGAAATCATTTGGGAGTTTGTACTTATTAAAAACATGCTTTTAGTTTTAAAAAAGGGAATAAATTTTAAATTTATTTCTGAAATTTCTATGTTTTGAATTTGGAAAAATTGATTCCAAATTTTGAATCAAGAGGTCCAAATTGTATAAATAGGTATCTTTTTTTTACAGAATATGAATATTAACTTCAGTAAATATTTTATTTACCATGGTTAAATGATAAATTTGGTATATAAGGGTATAAAATAATATTATAATAATATTAAACTACCACAACACATGTAAAAACAAAATTTGATGAGATATGTCCGACCATGGGAATCATTAGGTTGATTTGTGGACCCCATGGATCCACTTGTGTGTGAAAATGACATTTAATTACGTTTAGTTTAAGTAGAATATAACCTAAATATATAGCTTTTTAATAAAACAATCTCTATATGGGGTTATACGAGTGATATATTTGACTATAAGTAGTCATTTGAAACCTAAAAATATTTCATACCTCATTTAATTTTATTCATATTTTTTAGATATCAAATAAATAAATATATTTATGACACAATGATGATGTTCTGATTACCTTATTAATTAAACATTTAAATAAATGAGATAATAAATATTAAAATAATTCTTTTTGAAACTTTTTATTCCATTCACGATTTTTAGGGATGAATATGACATGTTGTATTCTAATTAATAATGTTTTTTTTGAAATAATCAAGTTGTTATGGATTTTTAAATAGTCAAGATATAAATAGTATAAAAATTGACAAAAATGAGTTTTTAAAATAAATTAATTTTATTAAATTGTATAGCAGTCTTAAAAATATAAAATTTGGCCAAATAAATTAGATAATGTTTAAAATTTCATTAATGAACCACTTTGGGTTTGATTTTCATTTTATGGTAACTATATTAACCGTATGGTATAAATACTCAAGAAGGCATAGTTAGAGATAAATTAGTTAACTAAGGGTTAAATCTAAATGATAAGGTTAAATTTTAAACCAAAAATTATCTAAAATGTATTGGTTGAGAGGATTTCAAAACATAATCATATTATCAAATAATGAAATGATATTTGGTCATTTTAAAAATTGAAATTCAGTTTATAATAAAATATTCATTCAAGACATTCCTAAAGTACCCCTCCTACCTCTTATAAAAGGCCACCACACCTAACCCCTTAGTAACACCACACAAGACCCTTAGATCATCCAAAATATACTCCAATAAGCTCCCAAATTCACTATATTCCTCCTATAAGCCTTAACTTGGGAACAAGTCAATTCAAAAAAAAAAATTAACATAAATTAAATGGAGTTACCCGATTTGAGGTAATGTCTTCTCTCAAGCTTCGTTCATTTATTTTCCTTCTCCAACCCTATTAATCTTTTTATTAAATTATTTTATAACAAATAAATTATATCAAATATACTAGGATATTGTTATAAGAATTATTTTAACTACAATTACACACACCACTATCTAATGGATTAAGAACATATTGTTTCAATAGACAACGAACTACTCTCCCCCAAACGATGATTGTTAAATTATCTCCTACATCCTATAAAGGTGTCAATTATGATGGAACTATATTTATATATGATATATATTATATGAATATTATCTCGATGTTTCTGTTATTTTTATATAAATCATACCTTTATGCTTTCCATATTGTGTAGATATGACAATTTAATTTGAGGAAGTGCGGACTACCATCCCCTCAAAGTGATATGGCTTGTTCATGCCATACATGGAACATATAAAGGATGTATTTAATGAAAATATGTAACATATTTAAAATATGATATTATACTGTAATTATAATATACCTATTTATCATTTAGTTTTAATTCTTTTAAATATGAAAAATAAATGAAAGTAGCGTTCATGCATACGTACGACTTAATGTCTCCAGGAATGGTGCATTTAATTTATTATCTCTAAATGTTATGTAATATTATAAATATATATATATACTTGATATATATGATATTTAAATCAAGAATATCATTCGGTAGATAATGGACTTTTAACCACATTGACAATTTTTAATTATAACAAGTGCATTTTTGAATAAAGTACCGAATATCAACCAAATGACTGATATAAACATAAATAATTCGGCAATGTTTATTAAGTGGTAATATATGATATAAAAGAAATAATAAACTTGAAAAAGGTTTTGATGAAAGTAGAAATTAACATATTTTTTTATCTAGGAAATTAAAGAATGAATAGGTCAAGTCAGACATGAGGTAAGGGACTTTGTCTCAATATCTTTTCATTGAGGCATAATTTGATAATATAAAACTCCTTCTTTTACATGATATATAATAAACTCCTTTGAATTTTACTTTCATTAAAAGGGAATCTTTTATCTAAAAAGTGTTTTACTAAATGAAAAAGGAATGTTTTTAACTTTTTCAGTGACAATGACTTCTGTGCCATCATAATCGTTATTTGGCATCCTCAACAAGCCTTAATGTTTTTAAAAGGAAAAGAAACACCTTATTACCTTTTGGGGTGTTTTCATATTGAAAATTGTTTTTTAAATGGATTGATAATTACAGTATCTTTAAATGATTTCGGGTGATTTTAAATGAAATGTAATTAGTTAAATATTGATATTTTTAATATTTTATTTTTTATGATTATATAATGGTACTTGGACATTTGATGGGTGGTTACATGATAAACCCATGAAAGGTGGTTATGTGATAAACCAAATTATAGGTCATTCCGTGATAAACCATGTATGGGTGATTATATTATAACCTCCAATGCACTGGTATGGATGTCAGCCATATGGTTATTTTATATAGTGATATGTGTAGAAGTCGACCATATGGTTATTGAATTTAAGTATGTTTGTGTCCCAAGTTACCTTATAAGCTATATGTTTTTTTATATGATCTATATGGTAATATTTTGGTTATAAAAAGGGTATGCAAAGAGCATAAATTCAGTGATGTTTTTTTGATACATCTTTTAGAAGAAAAGTATTACTTTATGTTAATGTGTTATTGGTTTACATGTTGTTGTGAAAAAGTAACAACTTTCCTTCTTTATGTATCCCTTACTGAGTTTTTCATGCTCATACCATGTTTTTGAAATGTTTTTTATAAAATATAAAGATGAATTGGGTCAAGGATGGGATCTAAGATGTCATGAACCAACCCTGGTCGACCATGAACCGGTCACCTGAGCCGGTCCGCGACATGGCCTGAGAGGCGTTCCCGATCCTCCCGGGCTGGCGACAAGCGCCAGGGCATCATTAGAGGCTGTGGGAACGATTTCTCCCAATATAAATAAATAAGAATGAAAAGATAATACAGAGCAGCGCAGAAAAAGGTAAACTAAACAAAGTGACTAAACAGGAACAAACAGGAAACAAACTAACCAAACACGACGTCCGAACAAACTCCGTGCGACCTCACAGGTCGCTCTCTGACTCAACGATCAAGCGTCACCCTAGGCGAGTGCACTCAAGCTATAGCCTGCACAAAAACTAAAAATAGAAAATAACTATAGGCGTGAGTATTAAAACTCAGTAGGCTAGCCCGATATCTATTCCTAATGCACTACCTTTGAAATAAAAGAAACATCATTTCATGTTTGAACTACAATTTATAAAAGTATATTTTTCTAAGCATTTTACTTAAAAACAATGTACGAACCATTTCCCTTAGCCATTTCAAAATTTGGGTTCATTTCATTAGTGTCAATGAAATTTCAGGAAAGGGGGAAAGTGATGTTTAAATTTTCAAATTTGTACAAAAGGGATTAAACACTTCCATTTGAAAACAATTTTTAGAAACCTATTCAAAAGCAATTTATCACTTTCCAAGGAAAACAATACACCAGAATGCACAAAGTAAAACATACAACAAGGGAAATGTAGGTATACATGTGATCATCATAATCATTACTGCAAGCTACAAAAGCTGAATAGACATGGGTGAACCTAGGAGATCGAGAATAAACCAGAAGACACCAATACATGAGAAATCATCCTTATCGACATGTCACGATGAAATCAAAATGCACAATACGCTCGACCATCCACTCATAGGCAGGTCAAGGGAAAATCCCATAGTAATAAACCCAATACATCCACCTACTATGGGCCACTGGTCAGTACCATAACCTACCAGTGCAGCAATCATTCTTAGAATATTCTCTCAATATGCCAGATTCTCATGTCTCAAGTGTTTGAAAAAGGGGTGATCCAACTGATGTCAACCGAGTCATCCAATCATATACATATATATACAAAGCACAACAAGAATCACCCCGAGCCACTCCGTGGAACAACCTCATGCCTTTAAACTACTCACATACCTGGGGGCCACTAAGCGCGGCCTCCCAAACAATCAATTGGAACCAAGGCATGAGAGTTGTCCTAGGAGGGTTTTTATCAAAACATTTTCATCTCTTTCCATAAAGTGCCAAACGGGCATTTAATACATTTCACAAATGCGACTCAAGAAAGGTATAACTTCTTTATAAAAAAATACCCAGTTTAAAACCATTTAAAGAACCCCCAAAAAACACTACGTCACAGGCTGACAATATTTTTATAAACCAAACCAAACCAAAACTTTTTATTTTTCCAAATAACCTTTAAAAGCCAACCAGACAACTTCCCAAACGAACCAAAGTATTTGTTCACGCTTTAAAATAAATCATTTCTCACTAAACCAGAACTCTATTTTATATTCCGTGAATTATGTTTAAAAGACAAACGGGAATTCTTTCATTATGGGGTGTCCGCTCGTCAAAAGGATGTTTCATGTGTTGGGTATAAAATAAACGGCTCCTTTTGACATTAAATATCCATTTAAAAATTAACCCTCTTATATTAAAAATTAATTATCGTATATTATCTCATATTTATTACAATTAATAAAATATTTATTCAGAACAAATAGGGTGCGCAAGCAGCATGAAATGATATAACATAAATTTTAAAAGCAGTGCAAAGGGAACCTACCTCAAGATCAAGCGCGGTGACAAAACAACCTCGGAACCAAGGCGCGATGACACAACGTGTGTCCGAAACCACATGATAAAGTCTAACACTTTGCATAATCAAAACCAAGGACTCAGACACATACAAAAACTCACTAGAGCACGCGAAACCAAGCGGCGAGAAGAAACACTCACCTCATAACTGAAGCGCGACAACAACGAAACCTCAGAAACAAGGCGCGACGATGGCGCTCACTCCGAAACGCCTTGCGCGGTTTCTAAGAATCCAAAAACAACAAATAAAAACCCACCGTCAATTAAAACTCATGAACCAACAAGAGTACGATGATGAAGATAATAATAATAATAATAATAATAATAATAATAATAATAATATGAATGATAATAATAATAATAATAACAACAATAATAGAAATAATAATATTAATAATAATAAGAATAATAATAATAATAATAATAATAACACTAATAATAATTAAAATAATAATAATAATAATAAAGTTAATAATAATAACATTAATGATATAAATAATGATAATAATCATAATACAAATAAGAAGAATAAGAATTTTTTAAAAAAAAAAAATCAAGGAAACCTTGGGGTGAGGCGGTGCGGCGGAACAAGCAGGGAAGGGGGCGGTTCTCGTGGAGGCAGGTGCGCCGGTAGGGAGGTCCGGGGGCTACGCCGGCGGGCTGGGTGCTGCAACGAGGGAGGGGCGCCGGGTGCTGCGGTTGCTGCTGCGGAAGGAGGCAGGGGGCACGGGATCCATCGCGTAGGGGAGGTGAGGAGGGAGCAGGTTGGATCCCAGGTGCAGGGAAAGGAGGTCGGGATGGGTGGTTAGCGCTGCTGCGGCCGAGCGCTGCAAGGGAGAGCAGGCGCTGCTGGGTGTGTGCGGGCCGAAGGAGGCAGCAGGGTGCGGCGCTAAAAGAGGGGAGGAGGTTCGGCGCTGGCTGATGTGCGAGGGCAGGAGGGAGTCCGAGGCAGTGGACATCGGCTGTTGGGAAAGGACGCGGCGGGGTGCGTCGGGTCTGAGCGGGGAGTCAAGGCAGAAAGGGAAGGCTGCTACTGTTGCGAAAGGACAAGAGGAAGGAGGCAGAAGGGTGCGTGCCGGCCGGGGTGCCGGTTGGTGCTGCTGCGGCCGAGTGTTGCAAGGGAGAAGTAGTCTTCGGGCTTCTGTGCGAAGGAGGAGAGGAGGTCGGGGGGCCGTGCGCTGCACCAGGAGGTAGGAGGGGTTGTTGCGGATAGGGAAAAAGGGTCCGGCGCTGGGCTGGGTGAACTGCAAGCAGGAGGTGCGGCGAGGGCACTACGGAAGGGGGCGCGTCGCTGGGCTGCCGTCACTGCCGAGGGGAAGAAGAAGGGGTGTGGGCGCGCTGCAGGAAGGGGGTGCGGGGTGTGGAAGGCGCACCAGGGAAAACCATGCGGGGGAATGAGAAAGAAGAAAGGAGAGGGTGAAAGTGGCGGTGCACGGGAGAAGTAGAGGAAGAGAAAAAAAGAAAAGAGGGAGAGGCGCTAGGGTTAGGGGAAAAGAAAAGATAAGATAAAATAAAAATTAAATTAAATTAAATTAAATAAAGTAAAAAAAACAAAATCATAATAATAATAAATAATAATATTAATATTAACAATAATAAAGATTAATAACAAAGCATGTTTAATAATGATTATACTATTATCTGCAACATTAACAAAACATAATGATAAAAATACAAATGATAAAGAAAAATATTCATTTCGTCTTAAATAAAAAAAAATAACTATTAACTGCTAACAATAGATGTGCGTGTTAAATATAAAGACTCTATTTAAAAATTTTCCAAAGACAATGGGATGCGAAAATACACCGGGCAAGGACGAGCGGGGTTTCCAGAACAGGCTCCGCTCACGCGCCCAACGACGTTGCGTCAAAAGCACACTTTTTAACAAAAACTCAAAAACCTGGTCCGATACTGAACACGAACCGCAACAATATAATTTAAGGTCAAAGAAATCATAAAATAAAATAAACGCGCGTGTCAGGGTGTGACAATTCTCCCCACCATAACGCTTTTCGCCCCCGGAAAGCCACCACACTATCCAGCCGATCGATCAACACCTAAGGATTTAACAGAACACGATCCAACCTCTTATCTCAAGGATGTCACAATGACTACCAGCGGGACTGAACCTCATTGCCCAAAGTAAATCACCAACAGAGGTAAGTCTTGAATGGCTCCCCACCGTAAGAACTCAACTAGAATTTGATAACGACTTAAGAGAAAACCCAAAAGACTCATGGTGGGTCTCCCCACCATAAAGGACTGACCTTTTTGCGGCCAACCAGAAAACCAATTTGGACCTACATCAAGCCTTACCCGAGCTAGGAAGAGCACAATAAGAACATTTTAAACACTTACTCTCATCCGAAAGGGGTAGAAGCTTAAATGGATACTTAGCACAACTAAAAACCCTAACCCCATGGGCGGGGAGGGTGGGCTCAAGGATCAAATCACTAAAACTACGACGTACGACTACTCACGACCCATCACTTTGGGATGGACCCAAACCAGGGCCACAACTGATTTACATCAGTGGCCCATGCAAAGTCACTAATCAGCAACTTACATCCAAGAGGCACGACTCTTGACACTATGTGAGGGATAAGTCCATCGTGCGCTTTGCGACAAGAGAAAACTACAACAACAGAGGAACCGGAGCAACAACACCAAAACTATCTCACCACAATGATAGAGGCACGAATTTCAACAGACTCTTTAAAATTTCCCCCAGGGGTTCCTGACTACGCGCCGGCTTCACTTCGAGACCTTTTGGCTGGAGCTCTGATGGGTGAAGCATCTACTGCCTCGCAATCAGGTTCTGAAAATCCCTATGAGATACATATATCTTTTGATCTGACAGATTGAAGGACAAGATTTTAAAATTAAAAACACACCATCATTGAAAGCCGAGGTTCGTCAAAAGACCCATGAAGTTCCCATACATTTCAAACCCAAAACAACACCCATACATAGGCCACGATATTAGATCACTTGCACTGAAAGGAAACTTACACTGGAAACTTTGAACAAAGACCCTACAAAACATTACTTCTGAGAACTTACTCTGCGAAGCTTCCTTGCAACGCCCCGACAAAATCTTCGCAAGTTACCCAGGCGTCCACATGCCTGGCAAGGCTTTGGAGTGCTTGGGCACGATGACTTCTTGTGACCCCGCTTGCCACACTGATAACACACAATAATCTCTCATTCTGAAGAGGTTGATGAAATATCCCGAGGCCTCTTGATTCCACGACCTGATCCATCCACTTCCATCTGCTTACTCATTTCCTTTCCAGAATCTTCACCAGTGCTCATAGGGATCGAAGGAGGGAGAACTACTTCGAGCACCCCTACCATCGCAGCTTCGACATGAAATGCTTGTCTTGTCAGGTCGACAAAAGAAGTTAGGTTGGACTCTGACACCTTCGACTGTAGATCAGGGTGGAGACCCGCCTCGAAGCGTCGAGCCTTCATGGGGTCATTCGTGGCATACTATGGATCATAAGGGACTAGCTCCATAAAGCGATGGAAATATTCTGACACGGATCTGTTGCCCTGCTGCAGACAACACATCTCCATCCCCTTTCTTACCCTTTCTTCATCAGAGAAAAACTGGCGAATGAACGAGGCCTTGAAAAACTCCCAAGTAATTTCTTGACGGGGCTTGTTCCGAGACACCGACTTCCACCACATCCATGGTGAACCTTCAAGCATGAAGTTCGCAAACTTGACCTTCAACGACCTGGGCAACTCAATGAGGCTAAAGTCCCTTTCAATCTTCCGCATCCACTCCTCTGCCACAGAAGTTTCTGCTTGACCATAGAAGAGAGGTGGATCCAACTTCCGAAACTCAAGCATAAAATCCTTAGGTTGATCAACCGCACTATGATCACCCATCGAAGCTTCAAAGGGATAACCACTGGACAAGGAAAAGTCAAAAAATCAATCAAGGCCAACTCAATGAGTGAATAAAAACCTCAAAATCAACCACTGCATCAGTGATAAGTTCAAAACACAAGAACGCGAGTTATCATAACATCAAAACTTTTCTCTTTGAGAACATCTCTAATTTAGAACAAGCTTAGTGGGTTAAACCCCTTCCATTGGTATTCTTTAGAGCCTCACTCACATGCATGTATCCATGCCACCCAGGGCATCCATCCACCATACCAGAAATCCATCCACATTTCCAACATACCACAATGCATGTGAGAACTCATCAGAACACCAAGGTCAAAACAAAGCAACTTCATTTTTCCAAAAACAATTTATTCATACCACTTCTTTTAAAACAATCTACAAATTAAACATGTTATTTCAAACAACCATTTTTTTCGAAACCAATTTTCTAATTCAAACCACTTTCAGAAATCAAGGGAAACACAAAACAACTCAAACAGGGGACTAGAGTCAGTGGGTGACTTGACCATATGGTTGGCGGCCATATGCCAAACATGTCACTGACACAGAGAGCCTTCTTGGACCATGCCCCAAGCTCCACATGGCTTGCCAGGCCATGCAGATTAGGACTATTAGCCCAAACCCATTTGTCGTACCCCAATCGCAAAACATTTTCGATAAAAACCCAAACAAACAAATTAAACTGGACTTCCCCTGGAAACCTGAGGATCGATACGGGCAAGAGTTCGTGACGCTCTTCTCGCCCCTACCTATCAAGTCCCAACAATCCTACTCCATCTACCTTGACATCCCAAATAACAAAGGGCGCTCTGAAAAGTGAGGTCTGCTCAGAGCAAACCTCTCTCTGATACCATTTTGTCACGAACCAACCCGGTCGACTTTGAACCGGTCACCTGAGCCGATCCGCGACATGGCCCGAGAGGCGTTCCCGATCCTCCCGGGCTGGCGAAAAGCTCCAGGGCATCATTAGAGGATGTGGGAACGATTTCGCACAATATAAATAAATAAGAATGCAAAGATAATATAGAGCAGCGCAGAAAAATTTAAACCAAACAAAGTGACTAAACAGGAACAAATAGGAAACAAACTAACGAAACACGACATCCGAACAAACTCCGTGCGACCTCACGGGTCGCTCTCCGACTCAACGATCAAGCGTTGCCCTAGGCGAGCGCACTCAAGCTATAGCCTGCACAAACACTAAAAACAGAAAAGAACTATAGGCATGAGTATTTAAACTCAGTAGGCTAGCCCGATATCTATTCCCAATGCAATACCTTTAAAATAAAAGAAACATAATTTCAAGTTTGAACTACAATTTATAAAAGTATGTTTTTCTATGCATTTTACTTAAAAATAATGTACGAACCATTGCCCTTATCCATTTCAAAATTTGGGTTCATTTCATTACTGTCAATGACATTTCAGGAAAGGGGGAAAGTGATGTTTAAATATTCAAATTTATACAAAAGGGATTAAACACTTCCATTTGAAAAAAAAATTTAGAAACCTATTCAATAGCAATTTATCACTTTCCAAGGAAAACAATATGCCAGAATGAACAAAGTAAAACATACAACAAGGGAAATGTAGGTATACATGTGAGCATCATAATCATTACTGCAAGCTACAAAAGCTGAATAGACATGGGTGAACCTAGGAGATCGAGAATAAACCAGAAGACACCAATACATGAGAAATCATCCTTATCTACATGTCACGATGAACTCAAAACGAAAAATACGCTCGACCATCCACTCACAGGCAGGTCAAGGGAAAATCCCATAGTAATTAACCCAATATCCACCTACTATGGTCCACTGGTCAGTACCATAACCTACCAGTGCAACAATCATTCTTAGAATATTCTCTCAATATGCCAGATTCCCATGTCTCAAGTGTTTGAAAAAGGGGTGAGACAACTGATGCCAACCGAGTCATCCAATCATATACATATATATACAAAGAACAACAAGAATCACCCCGAGCCACTCCGTGGAACAACCTCATGCCTTTAAACTACTCACATACCTGGGGGCCACTAAGCGCAGCCTCCCAAACAATCAATTGGAACCAAGGCATGCGAGTTTTCCTAGGAGGTTTTTTATCAAAACATTTTCATCTCATTCCATAAAGTGCCAAACGGGCATTTAATACATTTCACAAACGCTACTCAAGAAAGGTATAATTTCTTTATAAGAGAAAACCCAGTTTAAAACCATTTAAAGAACCCACAAAAAAACACTACGTCATAGGATGACAATATTTTTATAATCCAAACCAAACCAAAACATTTTATTTTTCCAAATAACCTCTAAAACCCAACCAGACAACTTCCGAAACGAACCAAAGTATTTGTTCACGCTTCAAAAGAAATAATTTCTCATTAAACCATAACTCTATTTTATATTCTGTGAATTATGTTTAAAATCCAAATGGGAATTATTTCATTATTGGGTGTCCGCTGGTCAAAAGGATGTTTCATGTGTCGTGTATAAAATAAACGGCTCCTTTTGACATTAAATAACCATTTAAAAATTAACCCTCTTATATTAAAAATTAATTATCGTATATTATCTCATATTTATTACAATTAATAAAATATTTATTATGAACAATTAGGGTGAGCAAGCAGCATGAAACGATATAACTTAAATTTTAAAAGTAGTGCAAAGGGAACCTACCTCAAGATCAAGCGCGGCGACAAAATAACCTCGGAACCAAGGTGCGATGACACAACGTGTTTCCGAAACCACGTGATAAAGTCTAACACTCTTCATAATCAAAACCAAGGACTCAAACACATACAAAAACTCACTAGAGGACGCGAAACCAAGCGGCGAGAAGAAACACTCACCTCGGAACTGAAGCGCGACAACAACGAAACCTCGGAAACAAAGCGCGACGATGGCGCTCACTCAGAAACGCCTTGAGCGGTTTCTATGAATCCTAAAACAAAAAATAAAAACCCACCGTCAATTAATACTCATGAACCAACAAGAGTACGATGATGAAGATAATAATAATAATAATAATAATAATAATAATATGAATGATAATAATAATAATAATAACAACAATAATAGCAATAATAATATTAATAATAATAAAAATAATAATAATAGTAATAATAATAATAACACTAATAATAATTAAAATAATAATAATAATAATAATAAAGTTAATAATAATAACATTAATGATATAAATAATGATAATAATAATAATACAAATAAGAAGAATATGATTTCTTTTTAAAAAAAAATCAAGGAAACCTTGGGGTGAGGCGGTGCGGCGGAACAAGCAGGGAAGGGGGGGCAGTTCCCGTGGAGGCAGGTGCGCCGGTAGGGAGGTCCGGGGGCTACGCCGGCGGGATGGGTGCTGCAACGAGGGTGGGGCGCCGGGTGCTGCGGCTGCTGCTGCGGAAGGAGGCAGGGGGCGCGGGAGCCGTCGCGTAGGGGAGGTGAGGAGGGAGCATGTTGGATCCCCGGTGCAGGGAAAGGAGGCCGGGATGGGTGGTTGGCGCTGCTACGGCCGATTGCTGCATGGGAGAGCAGGCGCTGCTGGGTGCGTGCGGGCCGAAGGAGGCAGTAGGGTACGATGCTGAAAGAGGGGAGGAGGTTCGGCGCTGGCTGATGTGCGAGGGCAGGAGGGAGTCCGAGGCAGCGGACATCGGCTGTAAGGCAAGGACGCGGCGGGGTGCGTTGGGTCTGAGCGGGGAGGCAAGGCAGAAAGGGGAGGCTGCTACTGTTGCGGAAGGACAAGAGGAAGGAGGCGGAAGGGTGCGGGACGGCCGGGGTGCCGGTTGGTGCTGCTGCGGCCGAGTGTTGCAAGGGAGAAGAAGTCGTCGGGCTTCTGCGCGAAGGAGGAGAGGAGGTCGGGGGGCCGTGCGCTGCACCAGGAGGTAGGAGGGGTTGCTGCGGATAGGGAAAAAGGGTTCGGCGCCAGTCTGGGTGAACTGCAGATAGGAGGTGCGGCGAGGGCACTACGGCAAGGGGCGCGCCGCTGGGCTGCCGTCGCTGCCGAGGGGAAGAATAAGGGGTGTGGGCACGCTGCAGGAAGGGGGCGCGGGGTGTTGAAGGCGCACCAGGGAAAACCGTGCGGGGGAAGGAGAAAGAAGAAAGGAGAGGGTGAAGGTGGCGGCGCGTGGGAGAAGTGGAGGAAGAGAAAAAAAGAAAAGAGGGAGAGGCACTAGGGTTAGGGGAAAAGAAAAGATAAGATAAAATAAAAATTAAATTAAATTAAATTAAATAAAGTAAAAAAACAAAATCATAATAATAATAAATAATAATAATAATATTAACAATAATAAAGATTGATAACAATGCATGTTTAATAATGATTATACTATTATCTGCAACATTAACAAAACATAATGATAAAAATACAAATGATAAAGAAAAATATTCATTTCTTCTTAAATAAAAAAAATAACTATTAACTGCTAACAATAGATGTGCGTGTTAAATATAAAGACTCTATTTAAAAAATTTCCAAAGGCAACGGGATGCGAAAATACACCGGGCAGGGACGAGTGGGGTTTCCAGAACAGGCTCCGCTCACGCGCCCAACGACGTCGCGTCAAAAGCACACTTTTTAACAAAAACTCAAAAACCTGGTCCGATACTGAACACGAACCGCAACAATATAATTTAAGGTTAAAGAAATCATAAAATAAAATAAACGCGCGTGTCGGGGTGTGACAAAAGAATAGTCAGGTTGTCTAAAACATGGAACTAAACATGCCTCTTTTTTTAGATTATTTTTTGTATGAAAAAAAGACAGTGAGTTGAAGTGTCTACTTGTAATATTAAATTTGTTATATATATGTTATAACCTAATTATCTTATGCTCTAATCCTGAATAAGTCCTCAATGCTATTTATTAAATTAATTAAAGATTAATTAATGTTTAAGGATATGACCTTATAGTTGGTATCAGAGGGAGTTTTAAACAACATTAAGAGTTAGGATATTGTTAAATGAATATCCATAAATAAATTTATAGTTAAATTGAAATGATATATCATTTTAATATCACCATGTTTCTTCATCTACGATATTTTTTTTAATAATGGTTTTATAGTGAGGAAATATGGAAGTTATGTTTGGAAAGAATAAAGCGGAGAATAACCTTCCAAATTAGAAACCCGAGGTGGTTAGAATCAGAACTGAATAGTTTGTTATAATAATGGCTCAGTTGAATTAGGCAATAAATGGTTTTGGTGTCCATGCACGATATCAACCAGACAAACTATAGAGGAACATGTCTGTAGTGAGTCATTCCTTGAGGAAACATCCCCCATCATTCAGAGGATCATATTACCCAGTTCAAGCACAAGAGTGGATCAATGAAATAGAAAAGACTTTCGATGTCATAGAGTGTATAGACAATCAAAAGGTTAGTCTTTTTGTTTACTATTTTGAAGTAAAAGCTGATATGTGGTGGTTGATGGTTAAAAATATTAGGGATAGTTAGTTTATTGATTCTCTTTATTGGGAAGAATTCAAAGGTATTTTTCTTGAGAAATATTTTCCAAAGGTGGTTCAACTTAGGATGGAAAAAATTCTTAGAATTGAGGCAGAAGGATGACTCAGTGAATGATTATGAAGCAACATTCACTTGAATGGAAAGTTATGCACCAAATTTCATATGACATATTAATAGTAAGATAAATCAGTTTTAATCCAGATTGAAGTCGTGATATCGAAAGGAATTAGCCTCCTGTGAATTCAAAGCTGTGAGAAAACTGTCAGATGTGATGAGAATATAGAAATGGAGTTTTATGATGAGTTGGTGTTCCATGAGAGAAACAAAAATTATAGGTCCAGTTGGCAGGAAATAAGAAAGTATTAATCAAAGAAGTCTGTATGTAAGAAAATTAAGTTTTCATCTTGTGAGATGTGTAGTAAAAAGAATCCTGGAGAATGTCTCTCAAAATATGGAAAGTTCTTATCCTATGGTAAGACTGATCACATTTCTCTTAACTATAAGGAAGATGATCAATCAGTCAATGAAAAGTTAGCGGTGAAATGTTTTAGCTGCAATGAGTTTGGTCATTATACCAATGTGTGTCCAAATTTGATTACCCTGGGTGGAAACTAGACAGATCAAAAGCATAAGGGTGTGGATAAATCTATTGGAACTTTTACATTTGATGTGGTACCATTAAATGAAGTTGTATTAGGTACTTCTTTTTGTTTTTGAAGGTTATGTCAATGTGTTGTTTGATTTAGGGTCTACACATTCTTTAATTTCTATGATATTTTCTAGTAAATTGGGAATTCCATCTCAAGATATGAGTCCTGAAATTTTGGAAAAAACACCTAGAGTATATGTTCAGATACAAAGATATTTTAAAAACCATGATTCCCTTATGTACAGAAATAATCTACCTAAAAACCTTATTGTTTTCCTCGAGTAGATTTTGATTTTATTTTGGGAATGTATTCTATTTTTTTACCATGATAATTTGGACTGTAGATATAAAGAGGTTTCATTTTAGAAATACTTTCATTTTCAGTACAAGAATGAACCCTTATCTCTGATAACATATCAGAAATCAGAGAAACTAGTAAAATATGGAAATGAGTGTTACCTTGAACATATTGTTGAAAACAAAGGAATTTTACAGATTAATTATGTTCCATTGGTAAATGAGTATCTTGAGGTTTTTCTTGAAGGATTCCTGGTATAATACCTATCTCGGAAGCTAAATTTACTGTTGACTTATTTAATGATGGTATGAAAATTTGAAAAACCCCTTATCTAATTCCATAAATTGAACTTTTAGATTTAAAGAAGAAATTTTTTGAATTATTAGATAAAGGTTTAATTTGACCTAGCACATCACAATGGGGTGAATATATATTGTTTGTTAAAAAGAAATATGGTGAAATGAGACTTTTCACTTATTATGTTGCTTTTAATAATATCAATGTTAAGAACAAGTTTCCTCTACCTCATATCAATGATTTGTTTAATCAAATCCAGGGAGCTCAGTATTTTTAGAAGTTGACTTGGGGTTGGGGTACGATCAATTGAATGTAAAGAAAGCATACATTCTAAAGACCGTGTTTCATAATAGATATAGTCATTATGAATTTGTAGTTATGCCTTTTGGGTTAACGAATACACATACAATATTCATGGATCTTATGAATAAAATTTTCTTTGAGTTCTTGGATAAGTTTATGGTTGTTTTTATGGATGATATTTTGGTATATTCCAAAAGTAAAATGGAACATGAAATTTATTTAAGGGTTGACAAGCATGAATTAATGGAAAAGGAATTTTATGGGATATTTAGAAAGTGTGATTTTTGGTTGTAGAAAATTTCATTCCTTAGTCATATTGTTTATATAGATGGCATAAATGTTGACCCTTCTAAAACGAAAGTTATTGAATAATGGAAAATACCATCCAATATCACTGAGATCTATAGTTTACTTGGTTTTCAAGGCTATATTCAAAAAAAATTCGACATTGTTTCATAGTTATCTAGCCCACTGACTATGTTAACTTGGAAATGTGTTAAATTTATCTACACAAAAGAATGTAATGATTTTTTTTCAAGAGTTTAAAAGAAGACTGAAGAATGCTCACGTTTTGTACATACCTTCCAAAAATAGTGAATTAGTTATCTATTGTGATGCTCCATTGAAAGGAATTGGTTGTGTCCTAATGTAGAATGATTAGGTAATTGCTTATGCTTCATGTCAGTTGACACCCCATGAGTTAAATTACCCTACACATGATTTGGAATTCGAAACTATTGTTTTTCTTCAAAAATTTGGAGGCATCATTTGTATGGAGTAAAGTGTGAAATATAGACTGATCACAAAAGTTTGATGTATATATTCACATAGAAATAATTAAACATGAGACTGGGGATATGGATAGAATTAATCAAGGATTACGATTGCATGATCCATTACCATAAAGGAAAGGAAAATAAAGTGGATAACACTTTAAGTATAAAGAGTAATGCTACGTTAACCATGCTACATTTGGATCGAGATACTTTTCTTTTTGATTTGATGAATTTTGGATTAGACGTTGTTGGTGAAGGTAATTCCTCTCTTTTGTTTTTGGTGGTAATGAAATTGTCTCTAGCAGACTGAATAAAGAATGTGTTGAAAGAAGACAGTGAGTTGTATAAAAATGGAGAATTGGTTGAAAAGGGTATGTTACCTAATTTTAACATTGATAAATATTGTGTATTGAGATTTTGGAAGAGTTTATGTGTGCCTTTTGACTTATATTTGAAGAAAGAGTTGTTATGTGAATCTCATAGTTCTCTATTTTCAGTTCATCCTAGCAGTATTAAGTTTTATAGAGATCTTCATGAGTATTACTAGTGGTATGGAATGAAAAGTGTTATTTCTAACATTACTCAGAAGTGTTTTAATTCTCAATAGGTTAAAGAAGAGAGAAAATTATAGAAAGGGATGATTTATCCTTTACCAGTACCAGAGTTGAAATGGGAAAATATATCAATGGATTTCATTGTTGTATAACTAAATACATCTCTGGGTAATAAGGAGATATAGGTTATTGTAGTTCGATTGGATAAATCTGCTCATTTCCTTTCTATTAAAGATAATTTGCCCCTATACCAACATTCCCAATTGTATGCTAAAGATATTGTCATGTTTAATAGAGTTCCCATATACATTGTATCTGAACGTGTTCTGAGGTTCACCTCTAACTATTAGAAATGCCTTCAAGATTCGTTGGGTACTGAATTAAATATCACTACAACTTTTCATCCTCAATCAGATGGGAAGTCAGAATGAGAAATTATGATATTTGATGATATTCTACGTCATTCTTAAATGGATTACCAGGGAAGTTGGGACCATCATCATTCTTTGGTTGAGTTTTCTTATAATAACAGTTTTTAATCCTGTATACAGATGTTAACTTTTGATGCATTATATGGAAATCAGTGTCGAACTCTAGCTTTCTGCGATGATATAGGTGAAATAATGTTGATGGGACTAGAATTGGTGGAAGTGATGGAAGAGAAAGTTTACTTAATTCAGAAGCACATGATAACAGCATAGAGTAGGAAGAAAAGTTATGCAGATAACCGAATAAAGGATCTTTCTTTCAAAGAAGGTGATCATGTCTTTCTCAAAGTTTTCTCCATGGAAAAGTGTGACGCATTTTGGTAAGAAGGGAAAGTTGAGTCCAAGGTTCATTAGACCCTATGAAATCCTAGAGAAAGTTGGATCATTTGCCTACAGAGTGGATTTACCTCCACCTTTATCCTAGGTACACAATGATTTTCATGATTCAATGTTGAGAAAGTATATACTGAATCCATCTCATGTTTTGAGTCTAGAGGTAGTTTAGTTGAATAGAACCTCTCTTTGGAGGAACAACCAATCAACATTCTTTACCAAAGAGAGAATGTATTACAGAATAAGCTAATTAATCTGGTAAAGGTTTTGTGGAAAAACCATATGGTTGGAGAGGGAATAGGTGTATATTGAAAATCTATGAGGGATAAAGACACCCACATATTTGATAATTGGATAAAATTGCGAGGACACAATTTCTAAAATATTGGAAGGATGTAACATCCAAGGGAAATAAAGAATATGAATTTTTAATATTTATTAATATTTGTTAATTAAATATTAATTTTACTTTAAAGAGGATTCTATGTCTGATAGCGTACTCAACAAGAAAAAATGGTTTTCTCCTAAATCTTACATTGCACACAACATTGAGTTATATCGAAAAATAATATAATAATATTATTATTTTAAATGGTAGTTAATTCATAGTCATTATATTGGAAAGAATGAACAGAACTAACAATATTATGATTAATTTTTTTGTTAAATATTTTTACATTTATCCAATAAAATTTATAGGCTTAAAACAAGAATGAATCAATTTTAAGCATAAATACTCTAATATTTTTAAAAGGTAGTTTCACCACATTTTGGTGGAGAACCCTTTTTAAATATAGTTTTTGTCACTTTTATATGTTCTATTTGACAAAATAAACTTCTTATATATAATTAGGACATCAAAATGTCATTTGGATGATTTTTTCTGATAAAGTTCATTTTTTCAATGAATAGTGAAAAATAATGCATTTTGATTCAAAACTACCTTTTCATCTAATTTATTAATATAGTTAAATTGTCCTTTTAATTTTTTTTTAAAGTTTAATTTGATTAATTTTTATAATTTAACACAATTTAGGTAATTTTAAGTAATTTCACTTTGAAATTGGACATAAACACATGTAAATCTTTTGGTAGTTTTTACTTCTTAAAAACATGCTTTTTGGTTTTGACAAAGAGAATTAATTTTAAATTAATTTTTGAAATTTCTTTGTTTTGAATTGGTAAAAATGGATTCCATATCTGTAATGATGAGGTTCAAATTGTGAAAATAGATATATTTTATTTTTATACATTATTAATAGTAATTTTAGTAAATATTTCATTTACCATGGTTAAAGGGTAAATCTGGTAAATAACGGTAAAATATAAAATCCAAATAATATGAAAGCACCCTAAAACAAGTAAAAACCCTAATGGATGATATATTTCCAACCATGGAAATCCTTTGATCGATTTTGGGACCCCATGGAGCTACTTGTGTGTGAAAAGGACATTTAATTACATTTATGTTAATGAAAATAAAACCTAAACATGTATCTTTTACTAATATTTTTTTACATGGGGTTACATAAGTGATATCTTAGACTTTAATAGTAATTATATAGATTAAAAGATTTCCTACCTCACTGAATTTTATTTATAATTATTATCCATAAAATAAATAAATATATTTATGACACAATGCTGATATATTGATTACCTTAATAATGAATGATTTAAGTAGTTGAGATTATAAATATTAAAATAAATTTATTTTGAAATTTTTTATGATATAAAAGAATTTTAGGGATTATTATGACTTGTTATATGTGAATTTATAATGTTTTTTAGAATGAATCAAGTTTTTATGGATTTTTAAAAAATCAAGATATGAATAGAATTAAAATTGACATAAATTGGTTTTTCATACAAATACTGTTTTATTAAATGATATATTAGTCCTAAAAATATAATATTCAGAAAAATGAAATTAACAATGTATAAAATGTCATTAAATAACCTCATGTGGTCCGATTTTTATTTTATTGTAACTATATTAACCATATAGCATGAATACAAAAGAAGACATGGTAAGAGTTAAATTAGTTAACTAAGTGTTACATCTAAATGATAAGGTTATATTTGACCCAAAAACATTTCTAAAACCAATTAGTTAGGAGGATTTGGAACAATACTCATATTATCTTTTAATTAAATTAGTTTTTTACCTTTTGAAAATCGAAATATAGTTTATAGTAAAATAATATTTCAAGACATTCCGAAGGTACCCATCACCCCTCTTATAAAAATCCACAACCTCTACCCCTTACTCACACCTCTCAGGACACTTAGATGTTTTAGATTCAACTTTAATAAGCTCTAAACATAAATATCTTCCTCCTAGAAGACTTAACTTGGGAATAAGGCTATTCAAGAAAGCCTTTTAACTTAAATCAGAAGGAGATACCAGATTCGAGGTAATGTCTTCTCTTAAGCTTCTTTCATTTATTTTCCTTCTCCGACCAAGTAAACTCTCTTTATTCAATTATTTTATAATATAAATAGTATCTAAAAAAACTAGTATGTTTTTATGATTGGTATTAGAACAAAACTTACACACATCTCCATCTAATTGATTTCGAATATACTATTTCTGTGGATGGTGAACTACTGCCTCACGAAACGATGATTATTCAATTATCTCATGCCACCTCTCATGGTGCCCATTATAATGGAAATACATTTATATATGATATCTATTATTTTTATCTTGTATCTCTTCTTATTTTAATTTTATTTAAATAATACCTTTATGACTTCCATAAATTGTAAATATGATAATTTCATTTGAGGAAGTGCGGACTACCACCCCCTCAAAGTGATATGACTCATTCATGACATAAATGGAACGTATAAAAGATGTAATTAATTAAATTATGTAACATATTTAAAATATGATATTATAATTTAATTATAATATACCTATATATCATTTAGTTTTCATTCTTTAAATATTAAAATGAAATGAAAGTAGCTTTCATGCTTATGTACGACTTACCATATCCATGAAAAGTGAATTTCATTTCGTATCTCAAAATGTTTTTCAATTTTATAGAAAAATATATATAATGGATATATATGATATTTAAATCAATAATATCATTATGGAGATAATGGAATTTTGACCATGTGGACAATTTGTAATTATAACAAGTTCATTTTTGACTCAAGTACCGAATATCGATAGAACGACCGATATTAACTTAAATAATTATGTAATGTTTATTATGTGGTAATGAGAGATATAAAAGGAATAAAGAAATTTAGAAAGGTTCTAGACCAATTAGAAATTATCATAAGTTTATTATCCTAGAAATTAAATAACGAACGAGTCATGTCATACACGAGGTAAGAGACTTCCTCACAATCTACTTTCATTGAGGCATAATTGGATAATATAGACCTTATTATTTACATGGTATATAATAAAACCCTTTGAATTTTACTTCCATTCATAGGTATTATTTTATCTATGAAGTGTTTTACTAAATGAAAAAGTTAATGTTTTTAACATTTGTGGCGATAATGATCTCTCCGTCGTCGTAATCATTATTTGTATTCCTCTATAAGCTATAATGTTTTTAGAAGGAAAAGAAATATTTTATTCTATTTTTGGGTGTTTTAATATTGAGAATGGTTTTTGAAATGGATTTATTTTTTCAATATATTTCAATTATTTTATGTGATGGAAAATGAAATGTTATTAGTGAAATATTGATATTAACAATATTTTATGTTTTATGATCATATAATGGTACTTGGACATTTGACAGGTGGTTACGTGATAAACCAATGATGGGTGGTAACATAATCAACCAAATGATGGCTAGTTCCCTGATAAATCATGGACAAGTGGTTCCATTATAACCTCTAATGGATTGGGTATGGAATTCTTCCATATGGTTACTCAATTTAGTGATATGTGTAGAATTCGACCGTATGGTTGCTCTATATATGTATATTGATATCCCAAGTTACCTTATATGCTATATGTTTCTTTCCATGGGCTATATAGTAATATTTTGGTAACAAAAAAGGTAATAAATGATCTTATATTTTGTTATGTGTTTTTGCTTCTTCTTTATGGTGGAAAGTATTACATTATGTTAAAGTATTCATGGTTTACATGTTGTTTTGAAAATCTAAAAGATTTCCTCCGTTATTTATCACTTAATAATCTTTTTATGCTCATCCAAAGTTTTTTAAATGTTTTTCACGTGACTTAAAGATGAATAAGGTCATTGATGAGATTAAGGAAATGTCATGGTGTCTAAAACAGGGAACTAAACATGTTTCTTTTTTTAGAATATTTGTTTTATGAAAAAATGGATAGTGAGAAAAAGTGTCTACATGTTATATTCATTTTATTATTTATAAGTTATGAAATAATTCTATAAATCACGAAACATAAAAAGTATTCTCAATGTGAATTATAAACTTAATTCAACATTAATTAATGATTAAGGTTGGGGCCTTAAAATTCCAATCATATCTTACTGAACTGAGTTCAATTCTCATTCCAATCTTGTTATAGTGACCTGTACATAACATACATGTATATAACATCATTTTTATTAATATTTAAGGCATTATAATAATACCTTCCTGAGGACCATAATACATTTGTGTCTTTGGAAGCATGGAAAACAAAAGCTTCAATCATGGTAAAAGATCTTCAATATCTCCTATAAAGATTTCCACCTTAAGTACATCTACCTAAAACCTTACTTCATGTCTTGGGGAAATGAAACATGAAAAATGGTTATCTTAGATGCTCAGTAAGGGTAAAAAGGGAAATATGTAATCATAAACATGAACATAGGGACATGAGAACATGATCGTAACATTAAAAGATCACACCATTCTTATCAAAGATCAAAAAATTGAGTTATGGTTTTAATCATGGTAGTTCATAAGACATGGATCATTAGGAAATAAATTTCACGAGCCATGAAATTGTAACTATGGAAAAAAGACAAAGTATTTCTGGAATATATATAATAATATAAAATTTAATTTCAAGTCTATATACCAATACCTTTATATCATGTTGGTCTTGGGATATAACCATTGTACAAGCTTCACTATTGGGATAACAACATGTGTACCCTCTTTCTTTTAGGATTGGGAGACAACCCAGGTAACTTCGTATTCAGGGATTGAGCTACTACCTGTGTACCCTTTGTTTTTAGGCTTTGTCTATAACTCAAGTACCTTCTTATTTTCAGGATTGGGCTATAACCCGTGTACCCTATTAGGCATGGGATAAAACCCATGTAACTTCTTGTTTTCAGGCTTAAGATAAAACATGTGTACAATTTGAGCTCATATACAACATATTATTACCAAATTCATTGGAGGTATATTTAGGTCCCACACATCTTATAATAAAATCATTCATACATGTGGCAAAACATAATAAAACTCTTATAATATCGTGAACCATAAAAATAGACCAGTTTTATAAACATCAAATCATATCCCATGAAATGATATGGGTATCATTAACATTTCAATACATCGTAACCTATGATATGAGATATGTATTATAATTACATCATGAAAGCATAAAACAGGAAAATAAGTGGTTTTTAAAAGCTTAAAACATGTGAAAGTGAAAAGTTTATCTCAAACATCATTCCACCAAAACAAAATCTAATCAAGAAATAACATGAATTGAACCATTGAATCATTTCATATACGGGAATGAGTAACATCAATAGATGTTATCATAGATGTAAAATAACTTGGAAGTATAGTTTGAAAACATATATTCAGCTAAATATCCTTTGTTCATTGAAAAATCATCCTTTAAACATAAAACCTTTTGGAAAACATTTTCCATAAAAACATATAAATGAGACTTGAGAACCATTTAAAATCTATTTCCTTGAAAATATATTTTAAAATCATTTTATTGAAATTATACCTTTTAAATAGGAAACTAAATCTACAAAGTATGGATGGTGAGTAAATATGTATATGTAATAAGAGGTAAAACGAAATTTCATTTTTCACTGTAAAAATATTATAAAAATGGCTTATCAAAACGAAACAAGAATCTTCCTTTGAAAAAATAGGGAAATGAAAAAATGTGGAAATATTTATTTTAAATATTTTAGGATAATAGTAGAATATTCTTGGAACTCGTTTCAGAAAACATAGATTTCCAACCGAAGATAGGGTAATTCCAGACTTTATTAAAAATACTATCATAACTATATTCGGTAACAAAAAGTAGACATATTTTACCAATACATTAATATATCATGAATATATACAAGATAAAAAATTTCCTGAATTTTCTTAATATATGGATCATAGTATTTCCTCAATTTATGTATAAACATAAATAATCTTAAAAAGCAATGAGATTATCTCAATACACTCTTATAACTAGGTAACATGGTATTATACTCTCCATATAAGAAAATGAAATTATAGGAATCTTAAAATATCATTAAAATAATAAATTTTATGATATAAATTTTAAAATGGAAGTATATAAACCTCAAAAAATAATTTATGGGCATAAAAAACATGATTCTCAATGAAGGAAAATTGAGACAAAACTATTATACCGATTTGGTAACTTTTGAAACATAAACCCCATGAAAGGAAAATTTTAAAATAGAAATGTTAATACCCAAAAATTTAATTATAAGATACATATAATACAATCATGGGCAGTATATTCACCACAAAAATGGAATGAGTGGTGAACATTGCATGAATTGCAAGGAAATAAAAAGTGAGATGAAATCCCAATACCCTATGTCTTAACTGTCGTCGTACTTGTTAAAACCACTTGTACAATAAATATAAATTTATTATAAAAATTCTACGAAAAAATATTCTAATATATATATATGTGTGTGTGTGTGTTTATTTTATTATGAACTTATATTACCCACTTGTTAACAATCCTATGTTATGGTCTCACTTCAGGCAATATTCGCTTTATTCTTCACATGAGTCTTATTTTGTAATATCATTAGTATTTATAAGTTATATAATAATATAAAAAATATAAAAAATAAAATAAATATCATGTATATTTATTATATTTTTATTATTTTAGTATATATAATATACCATATATACCTTTGATGGAGACTGTATGTTGTACGTACACATGAACACTATTTCCATTTAATTGTTGTGTTGGAAGACAGAAAGTAAAAGACATATATGTATATATGTATAATGATTAAGTTATATTTATGATATCATATATGTCTTATATATTCACTACAACCATCCTTAATACAATCCATGTAGTGTATGAATGAATCATATTTCTTTTAGGGGGCGGTAGTCCACACCTCCTCAAAAAAAAATATCATACTAACACCAAATGGAATGCAAAGAGTTATGTTTTGTAGAAGGAACAAATAATATTATAGAAATAATAATTATAATATATAACATATATAAATACTATTTACATCCTAATTTTATTTCATGAGTGGTGGTAAGGAAAATTGAACAATCATCGTTTAGTGAGGCGGTTGTTCTCCATACACATAAAAAGTTTGTTCATTATCCATTTGATAGATGTGAGTTTAACTATAGGTTGAAAAATTAGAACAAAAAAAATAATATATTGATGATACTGGTTTTTAATTAAATCATTCAAAAAAGATTGTGGAGGGGTGGAGAAATAAAATAAAAGAAAGGACTTGAGAGAATACATTACCATTTAATCGGGTAACTAGTTTTTGTATGTGCAAAAACACTTCCTTGGATTGTCGTCTGCCAAAGGTAAGGATTATAATAGGATTTTAGGATTTCTGGTAAGTGTATTGAGAAGATATTGGAATAACATGAGAGGTTTTATTGGTGAGTCTATGTGAGATGTGGGGGCCTTCTATAGGGAAGGAAATGGATTGACTTGGAA
Source organism: Viscum album (assembly GCA_963277665.1). Classification (NCBI taxonomy): domain Eukaryota; kingdom Viridiplantae; phylum Streptophyta; class Magnoliopsida; order Santalales; family Viscaceae; genus Viscum; species Viscum album. Next base: position 1,140,149,378 of record OY728157.1, on the reverse strand, counting down.
TTTTTTAAAATAAGTTCGGTGTTCAAATGTTCTTACATAAAAAAGTCATTAAAAACAAACATAAATAAATAATTGAAGCTATATGGACAAATAATGTCCATAAATATTTTTTACTAGTGTATAGGATATTTTAGTCCCTAAGATTAAGGTTTAGTCCCAAATCAAGCTTAGTTTGACCATAACCAATGTGATTAATTGTAATCACTTTTACTAATCATTTTGGTGAAAAATTTACATGATATAATTAGACACTAAATATAAAAATTATTTCAATGGTTTATGATGGTTATTTTAATATTCAACTAATAGAATAAGAGAAATTAAAATTAGTTATAATTCAACAGACATGACGAAATCATGGGGTTTTAAAGTATAGAGAAGTGAAAAGGTATATTATGTTTATACATTAATTTTAAAAGTGAAATTGATTCTAATAAAATATATTGTATTAATATATGTATAATTGATCTAATGTGACATTAAAAAAATTTCAAATATAATTTAACATTCATAATTATTTAAACAAAAGGTAGATATTAACCAAAAAGTAGAATTTTTCACTATACATTTATAAATTGAAGTTTCTTAGAAAAATCCAAAAAATTCACCCTATCATAATTTTGAAATAATAAATTCAAAAATAAAGTTTATTTTATAAAATTAATTTTATAAATATGTAGAAGGTTACTTTTATTGTTAAAATTGGTTCATTCGAGAAAATAGTATTTTTAAACAAAAATGGCTTTACCAATAATCATATCACTCATTTTCAATATGTTTTATTTATTTAAATCAATTATAAATAATATTTGAAAATTAGTTATAACTATTTATGTTACTAATTTTAATGAATATGTATTAATTATCTCATTTAAATAATTTTATTTATTTAATATGTTTTGTAGAAACATTAGGGACATGTGTAATGCAATACAAGTTAGCGTTGTATGTAACATACACCATGTCATGGGTGCATGTAATGTATGCTAATATAACTTTATATTTTAATTAAATCTTTGAATTAGTGTTTATATATATATATATATATAAATTTAAAATCTCACATGAAATAGAATATATAAAAAGGTAAATTTATTCAAAAAAATCGCTGAATCTTGGGGTGTTAAACCAATCATACTAAACCGAGTTCACTCCTTGTTCCACCCCTACCAAACTGAAACTAGTTCACTCATCATTATATCACAATCATAATGAACAGAGGTCTCTCCTAATTTTTGTCCATTCATATTGAATCATGTTTAATCTTAATTCTAGACATGTCATACTCATGAGATATAAATATTTAACCAACTCATTATAGGGGGACATGGTTACCTCACATCACATAACAATGTAATATGTCATTTTGCCACAAAAAAATAAAACAATCAGGATATCAAAACCCATAGAAATGGATGGGTTTCAAGAATATCATAACATAAACCATGAAAAAAAAGATTTTATAAAAACATCATACTATCATAACCCATGAAAAAGACACTCACTTTAGAATAATTTCATCAAAAAATAACCCATTGAAAAATAAATTGGTTTCATAATCCTTTTATCATGGTATAACCCATGGAATATAAATGAGTCTTACAAAAAATGTTATAAATTTCATAAACCATACATCCAAATAATAATAATGGTACCCCTATATCATAACACCATTAACTATTAAAATAAATAAATTGATGTCATATTAGATGGAAAATAATTTTAAATGACAATTTAAAACAATTCTTGAGGAAAATAATCTTTAAACATTTCAAAGTTTCACATTCCACTTTGAAACATTTGAATCAAAATCTCCATGAATAAATAAAATTAAATGAATCTTATAATATCATTAAAATAAGTATATTAATTATATAACATGTCTAAGGACTATATATACGCCATATAAAGGGCTATAGGTTTATAATATAACATGTGTCTCACTGAAGGAAAATTGATTCAAAATTACATTAAGTATTTGGTAACTTTTAAACCATAAACCACATGAAATAATAAAATTAATTGAAACATTAAATATCATGAAAGAAATTAAATTCATGATATGACATGTCACATGGAAGTATATAAACCACACAATAAGAATATGTGTTGAATATGGAACATTCCTCATAGAAATAAAAGTGATATATGAAAATCCTTACTACATGAGTAGCTTTTTAATTATTATCACCAAGAAATAATAACATCAATTGAAACTTTTAATATCATGAAATAAATTCAATTCATAATATAACATGTCATATGGTATTATATACACCCCAAAAAGATGTAACTGATGAATATTTCATGTATGTCATAAAAATAAAAAGTGATATGAAATTACCTTACCTTAAGTCATTACTTTTTTCGTACACATTAAATATTATGTATTATATTTATATGTTTATTATAATTATACCACATAATCATTTTCTTATATATATAATATAATTTATGTTTTTATTATTAATTTGTATTACCCGTTTAGCAAAAATTTCATGTTAATGTTATGTTTTAGGTAATAATCGATTTTTTTTCATATATGTTTTGACGTGTTATCTTGGATCCTCTTACTTATATCATTATTTACTTATTTCAAGAATTTAAAACATGATATAAATATCATTTATATTCATTATATAAGTATTTATAATAATCTTTAAAGTATAAAATTATGAAATGGATAACACCGTTCATATAAATGGTTGGCCATATTTTCGCTAATCCCATCCTTAATAAATTCCCTGTAATGTGTGAACGAATCACATCACTCAGAGTAGGCAGTAGTCCACACATTCATAAACAAAGTTACCATTTTTATAGAAATGGTAATTATGTAGGTATGTATTATTTAATAATTCTATAAGATTAAATAAATCATAAATATCAAATTTATCAAATAAAAATAGATTTTCAATCATAATTCTCAACCATGAGAAGTGGGAAAGAAAAAATGAATGACATTGTTCCACGTGGTGGTTGTTCTTTGTACACACGATTTGTAGATTCATTTCCTATTTGATGAAGGTGTGTGTAGGTATATTCCAAAACCTTATAATAAAAAATCTTAATGTATTTAGGATACATATTTTAATATATAATCATGGAATAAGAATTAAAAATTGAGTGGAGAAAGAAATAAAATCCAAATGCATGTTGATGGACATTACCTGTTTTTTTGGTAACTAATTTTGGTTTACAATAAAGAGATTCCTTGTTTCGATTTATACCCAAATTTAGGACTCTATGTTGATATGTGGGATGTTTTTAGATTATTTGGCCAGGATGTGGATGAGCCAAAGTGATTTAGGGGTGTGAATAAATGGGAAGGTTGAATGCCTTTTTGTAGTGGAGGGGGGAGTTATTCTTGTAAATATAAATAGGTAAACACTATTGGGAGGTCTCCCATACCTAATGTGATTATAAAATGATATCTAATGGACCAAATTAGAATTATTATCTATCTAAATTATCATGTCACAAAATTTAATTTTTTATCATTTGTTCTTTAATCGTTAATTTTCCTTGTTTTGTTTTTAATTTTAGTTTTCCATTTATGCAGCTAGTTTTCTAACCTATGTAATTTATTAATTAATAATAAATTAAAATATGAATTATTAGAAATTATATATCCATTTATTCTAAAATATATCAACTAATTTATAAAATAGAAATCCCATATGTGTTGAAAAATAATTTTAACAGATCATAATGTAATATGTAAAAACACTACTTTAATATTATATTCACTAAATATGTTTCTAATATTTATGTGTCAATATTTTAAATATAAAATATAAATTGGCCCCAAAATGGACCATATTTTATATTTATTAACAATTAAAATCACTTGGTATAAGATAATATTTTTAGTAATTTTAAAACATTTAATAAAATATCAATTTTTTTATTTAATTCTTATCATAATATTCCATGCATTGTCATTTCATAATAATTTAATTTAATTAAATCATTTATAAAAATTAATTTTAAATTATTATGATAAAAATATCTCTTTTATCTTTGAAAATAATATTTATAACCAAACCTATGTAGCTTCTTCCATACACCAAAGCAACATAAGTGTTAAAGGCAAAGAAGGTTACCTTTTTTTTCTTTTTCAATACTTATCTTATTATAATGGATACTGTTAGGGAATGGTATCCAAAAAACTCCTAAAATAGATATTAAGGATATTAGGGTCTAAATATTGCAATATCATGGGATTTTTACAACTCCTTGGTCCTTATACAACTTATATTCTATGTTTAGTCATTAAGTAAGCTTGTTTTTATGTAAATCACTATAATTAATTTTAATTACTTTCAGTATACATAATTTTCAAAAAAATAAGTTGATCTTATTAGAAGAAAAAATTATGTATTGATTCCAAATACTTATATCAACTTTTCCAAATTCAACTCATAAAAGTTTTTAAAATTAGTTTAATGTTAATCTAGAAGATACTTATAGCCAATGAGTTTTTGAAGAGAAAATTTCAAAAGTTTTAAATTTTTCTATATCCAATTTCAATGTCAAGTTGAATAAATTGATAAAAAATTTATGAAATAATGCATAATCTAACTAATTATAATTCAAAACCAAATTTAAATAGAATATAACTTCATAATTAAATTAAATGAAAATACAGTTATAAATTTAAATTTTGTATTTTGATTGTTCCTCAAAAAATTATGTTTTACCAAATATCCCTAAAATTCCACCAAAGATAATCTAAAAATATTAGTTCAAAAATAAATTTTATTTTATAAAATTCGATTTCTATAATTTTAAAATTTTATTTTTATTATTGTTCACAAAAAACAAAAAATGAATTTATTTTCAGAAAATAGTAATTAAAAATATATAAAGACTTTACGAAAAAATATATGGTTTATTATCAATATGTTTTTTAAATAAAAAAATTATAAATATTATTTAAAAATTAGTTATAACTATTTAAATGAAAATTTTTAACAGCTATGTTAAAACTATTTCATTTAAAAACCGATAATAATGAATTGTTGTTTCGTAGAAACTATCTATTACGTTTAACAAAAGACAACTTGATGTTACATATAGCACAATATTTACTTGGTGTATCATATTATGTAAGAAAAGCATAGTAATTTGATATAAAAAAATTTATATTTAGTGTTGTGTAAGAAAATACCAGAAAGATTAAATTAATTCCAAAAATATATATTTCACAAAATCTCATGGTGTTACACTAAACCTATGGTGGGATGGCACATTTGCAAAGGTTCAACAAGAATTCTTCTTTAGTGTCCAGTGAGAAGGGTTCTACACTTAATCTAAGATTATTATTGAGATTCACAGTTCTACATCTAGATAGGAGCAAAAGTACTACCAGTTGTTCAGGATGAAGGGGTGGTTTTGGATGGGGGATCCAGACATCAGTTGGACCTCATCTTTAGAGTGGGCTGTCTTAGGGTAGTCAGGAAATATCATAGGATCACGGTTCAAGAAAAATATATTCAGTACAACCTATACGTGAAGAATATAGTTTTGGGTTATCCGCAATAAGAGGTACGATCCTAGTAGCTTATACTTTAGTATCTTTACTTTTTGATACATGTTCTTCACTTTCGTTCTTATTTCTTCCTATTGTGGAGATCCATGGGCTCCATTTTCAGTTTTCTAATGAAATTATTCACATGATTCTACATAGAGAATTGATCAAAGAGTGAATGTCAGTATAGAGAGTCCCCCCGTGAGATTGGTGGGTATCACTTCCCATGAAATATCTTTATACTAAAGATATTGGGAGTTGATAGCATACTCTTATTGGATTTGATTATTACTTATCATGATTTCATTTATTTATATCCCTAGAGGGTAAATTTCACATAATCAAAGGTATGGGTTTTTATTCATAATGGTTAATGGAATTTCAAGTTGAATCGACAAGAATAAAGAAACATGGGATTAGAAGGATAAGAGACTAGATTGATATCTTGTATCTGAATGATCAATTAATGCATGAGGATTAATTAGTGTCAATAGTATATCATTTTAGGGATTTAATCCTGGATGAATTTTCTAGTTGAAATCCCAAGCGAGTTGTGTATTAATCTATTGACCTATTTTTATGAGTAGCACCAAATTCAATTCCACATTATTGGATGACCAATTTGAGCTTTAGCAACTCAAGATATAGCTTGAGGACTTATAATAAAAGGGTTTAATATGACCCAATAATTCTCTATGGGGTTTGTTCGTCTCTTCTTATGATATGGTAGACGTAACCCAAGGGCTATATGTGGATTTATAAAAATGGAACTAGTTGATGGTTAAATATTATCATCCTTTACCCCATATAGATGACATCATAAAAAACCTCTGAGGAGGTCGGGTTTTCTAAAAAAATTATTTGAGGTCATCTTATCCCCAGGTATATTTCTGGATGATAGATATATCTCATTTAATATTTTTTTAGTAGGTATGACCCTTATGAGTATCTAGTTATGTTGTTTAGTCTCATGAAGGCGCTGGATGTTTTCATGGATTTGATGAATCATATTTTACACTCGTATTTAGTTCCATTCATGGTGGGTTTTTCGAATACATCTTTGTGTACTCTAAGACTCAAATCGATTATGAAAAACACCATGAATTCATTTTGAATACATTGAGAGAGAGTCAGTTATTTTCTAAGATTGAAAAATTTCAGTTATGGATCGATAAAGTTAACTTTGGGGGTTACATTATCTCAAAGATAACAGTTTATGTTGACCATGAGAAGGTGATTGCTATGGAATCCTGGGTGAATCCCAATAATGTATTTGAAATTCCTATTTTCTTAGGGTTGGAAAGTTATTATAGGAACATCATTCATGAATTTTAGTGTATTGATACACCTTTTAAGGACTTGACCAAGAAGGGGTAAAATTTATATGGTCTAAAGTGTGTAAAACAATTCTAGGAGTTTAAGGGAAGGTTGACTACAACAATGATCATTAATATTCTATAGCGTAGAATAAGTTATTTGGTTTACTATGATTCATCATGTATTGGGATGGAAGATGTCCTAATACAGGGGGTCATAGTCATGTCGTATGAGTCTTACTAGTTATGAACTCAAGAGAGTAATTACCATATGCATGATCTTGAGTTGGAAGTTATGGTTTATGCCTTGTGTTGTTAGAGGAAAAGTTTACTGGGGGAGAATATTTTGGTGTACACATACCTTAAATGCTTAAGGTACATATTTATATAGTACAACTTGATTCTTCGGTATAAAATTATAGGTTAGTATCTCTTATCGTTCGACATTGATCATACCCATATTCCTATAAAGGGAAATGTTTTTGTCAAAGAACTATGAATGAGGACATATATATCTGCAATTTTGGAGGCCAATAGTAAATGGGAGCATATAGATTTTTTATTTGAGAAGCACTTGGAGGTGCATGAAAATCATAGGATGACTTTCCTCTCATTTTAGGTAGTGAATTCTACACACCTAGATATAGTAAGGATGAAAAAATTATCTGATTTAGAGGGCATACACCTATGAGAGAGTGTGGTAGGTGAGGACCCAAATCTTTGTTTGACCATTCGTGAGGATGAAATTATATTCATAAAAGGTAGAAATTGAGTTTTAGTAGACATAACAAAATAGATTATGTGAGAGTTTTATGCATCATCTTAGTAAATACATCTCGTATTATCCAAGATGCAATAGGATTTACACTGCTGTTATTACTTGTTGAGTGTGAAATGAGAGGTAGCTAGTTTTTTCATGAGGTGTTCCACCTCTCAGTAGGTGATGGTGGAAAACCTGTGGCTATATTGGATCTTATAATAGTTACCCTTTCCTAAATGGAAGTGGGATTATGTTGCTATGGATTTTTTTTTTACTTTTTTACCAATGTATCATAGAGCTAGTAATGTTGTATGGGTTGTTTTGAACTAGCATATGCAGTTCACCCATTTCCTACCAATTAGGAAGACCTTCTCAGTATATGAGTTTGGGAGAATTTATATCCATGAGATCATGTGACTTTATGGGGTTCCTCATACCATTATATCATATGAGGATTCTCAAACTACGTATCCTTTTTTCATGGATTACAAAGTGCATTGAGTATATAGGTTTTTTTGCACAACATACCACCCTCAAACTGAAGTCCAGCTAGAGAGAATAATACGGGTTCTGGAGGGCATTCATTGAGTGTTTTTCATCAATATATGGGGTCCTTAAGAGATGCATACACTTTTGGTTGATTATACCTACAACAAAATATATCTACAAACTATAAAGATGGAACCTTATAAAGCATTTTTTGGTTGTCCATGCAGATATCCTTTGTGATAGTTAGAGGTCGGGTAGGTGATGCTTCTTGGACCTTATCACATTTAGGGACATCAGATCATATCTAGTTGATCATAAAGTGGATGGATACTATTTATTATTGAATGAAATCCAATAATGATCACCATATATGAAATCTAGAAATTGATTTTGGTGATCATATCTTTTTATATACATCTATGAGGGAGGGGAACCTAGGGATTTAGAGATAGGGTAATATTTCACCACAATATGTAAGGCCTTTGGGAATTTTGGAGAGATTCAGGCTATTATCCTGTTGATTGAAATTACCTTAGTGGTACCAAGCCATGTATGACATCATTCATGTATCTCAGATACATCATTATCACTCCAACATGTAATATACTCTTCAGGAAGATGAGGTTGATTTACAAGTGCACGAATCCTTTGGGGGGGATACTATAAGTATTGCTGATCATAGCACAAAAGCACTTTGTGGTATGTTAGTTCCTTTAGTTTGAGTGCTATGGAAGAAGGATTATGTGTAGGATGATACCTAAGAGAGAGAGAAAAATTTATGTGATCAGAATCATAAACTCTTTTCAGATGCTTTACCATCCTTAAAAGAGAAACATTGGGATGAGTTTTCTTAAAAGGGGAATAATGTAAGATCTTGGGGTTTTCTTGAGGTAAAATTATTTTTATTTTAAGTTTTATTCCATTGTTTTGGCCTAATTTGAGTACCTAATTAGTTCACAATAGTTTTTGGGTTGTCTATGGATCTTCTAGATCCCAAAAGCCCATTTTTTGTGTGGAAAATGTCTAGGACTAATGGTTTGTAGAAACCATTAGACCTAGGACACATGGTTTGAGGGAAATGTGGAGGTGTCTTCATCAAATATAATATGTAACATAGTTTTCTCTAACTATTCAACCTAGGTAGAATTCTTGTGTAGCCCACCTGTAATTTTTCATAAAGGAAAAATGAACTGTTAGTACATAGCTTGTCTAACCATGCACAAAGACAATGTTAGATGGTTATTGACGCAGAGAGGGGAACACTATAGTGGTATGGTTTGGACAACCATGTGGCCAAACCATACAAACCTGTTTTAAAGGAGTAAAATTATTGTTTTCCCTTAATTTTAATAAATCCAAAATTCCAATTCCCTTTTCAATCCAAAAAAATTATGATTTCCATTCTCATGTTGGTGAGATTCTCAAGACTTGAACTATGATTTGCTGTGTTTTTCTCATGAGACCATTAATTTGGGAATAAATCATCTCATTGGATCCATTTATGGTAAGTTATACAATCATCTTGCACCTTTCATCATCTGTCTTCCTATCCATGACATTATTTTGGTCCTTGATAATATTCACTATTTCTTGTGAAGTTTTATATTTTTACATTTTCTTCCAATCCCAGATGAGATAGGATCTGATACTGGATGTGTGGTCCACCATTGGCTTGATGTAGTTGGTCTACACCTTTCCCCATATATTCTAGTAATTTTATTACTTTTCCATTGTGCTAAATGCCAAACCTTCTAGGTGTTTCTCTTAAATTAAGTAAATGCATTGGTTAATTCATTGGAAAATGGATAGGTTTACCACATAACAACATGTTATAGTCAGAGGTTTTCTACCTCAACATGGACCACCCATGATATGTGTGTCTATATATTCCCCTTGATTTACCAACCCATTGGGTTCATGTGATCTCTCTAGGTTATTGTGATCCTTAATAAATTAAATAAGAAATTAAGAGAGGTATCATGCATCTTATCAATTTTATTACATCTTGTATGAATGGTTAAATGGGTTAATTGGAAATTTGGAATGAGTTGGATGAAATCATGGATTAAATATGATAATGAAATAGGTTATGAAATGAATAATGAAATGTTTATGATTATATTAGATTCCAAATACATTATTATTCCACAGATCTTAATTATATAGAATTCCATTGACATTTATACTCCATTGATCCTTATTAAATTAGATCCCATGGACATTTATACTCCATGGATCCAGATAACATTGTATTCCATAGAAATTTCTATTGCTTGTATATTGATTATAATAGATTCCATGGACAATTATACTCTATGGATCTAGATTATATTGAATTAAAAGGATAATTATACTCCCTGGACCTAGATTTATTTTCCCACCTTGGATATGATTCATGGATATTCCTATTGGGATCCACCTATGTCATTACCATGTTTTCTATGGAGATGATCCATGGACTCGATGGGGATTCCTTGGTCATTTATGACTTGGATTTGGACCTTGTAGTCCCGATAATATATTACTTGGCTTATGATATAATGGATGTTTTATCATGATTTATAAATGTCCCTTGATATGGTTGTTTGATTGTAGTTTCCAAACTGGGAAATTTTGTCGCTTTATCTTGCTTTAAAGTTAGCCTGTATTTACGGTTACCTATTTATAGTGATCCTTGGTTGGTTGGAAAATATCGCACTGGCTTATTAATTTTATTACTATTATATATTTGTCACTACATCAGCTTATATACACTGACTATACTTGTAATAAACTATGTTTGTGGTGGCCTACCGAGTGTTATCCCACACCATGTTTGGGCCACCACTCAGTACCCAGAAAGGCATTATTGATGCATGTAGGGATCAAATAAATCACCCAATTTTTGATTCTTGACTGATTGTGCATAAAGTAATGTAACACATGACTGAGATATTCTCGTGATGCTATATAGAGATAGTGATTTTGGTTTTTTTTATATTTTGATACATGTATCTTACTATATACATGTTCCCATGTATTTACTTTCATTTTTTATAGATATATGATATGTTCATAATATTTAGTATGAATAAACTTTTATTATTATTATTACTAACTTTTGTATGTTTATCTAGTGTCATTGATTTATATTATTATTCCTATTATTTTTTCTTCCGTGTTACCATTGTGTTACTCTGATCATGACTATATAGTCTCCCCACTAAACCATTAAAAAGATCACTAGTATTTGGGAGCCTCTCTCATACAAGGATGATCACTTTAGTCCCTGTGACCCACTGGCTTAGGGAATCATTTAGTGGCTCCAAGGTTGATATATTACACTACAGCCCAGAGAAAAATACTTAACATTAGTTAAAATTAATGAATTGACCTCTTTCATTGATAAGGATAATATTATATAAGATATATTTATGAAATAATTGATAGAATAATAGTAGTATCTTTAATGTCTAGTAAATTACTAATTAAAAAAATAAATGTAACTTTCCAAGGCATCACTAATTCATTATTTTGATGATCGAATAAGATATTTTTGGTATAAATCACACACCTATGAGATTATATTATTATGAACATGAAATTTCATTTTAAATAGATAGTAAAATAAATATTTTCCTATGAATTTTAATATTGAATTGAAAGATTCCAACCATCCTTATACAAATACATTTAATATAAGAGGATATAAACAAATAATATTATTACAAATTATTCTGAAAAGGGTAAAAATCATGTTCATTAAACCCATAAACATATTTGGAACATTTTTTTTAAAAACGTATTAGAATATATTTAAAATTTATATATAAAATTTAAAAATATAACTTTGTAATTTCATCTAGACATACTCATAGATAATTGTATCATAATATTATGATGATGTTTGGAAACCATTTTCCCCTCTTTAACCAATTAAATATACTTTCAATCCTATTTAGTTGCAAATGATTATTGATCATCAATTTTATTAACTTTTCGACATATACATAGTGGTTTACACATCCATAGACCTTCCTTATATAAAAATATAAGGCACCTCAAGGTGAAGATCCCAATCTGAAAAACCATTCTGCTAAAACTCTTCCAATATAATTTTCAATACACTTAAATTAGTTAATGGAAATTTATCTGGTGGGATTTATTTTGATTAAGTTCCCTGGAGTAAATCTATAATAAAATATACAATTATATTAAGATTTTGGAATAAATAATAATCATGTAATATATAAATATATGTATATATAATAATAGGAAACGCCTATATTTCATTAGCATTATACACTTTGAGAATAAAACGTGAAATTTTAGGGATTATGTTAGTTACATTCTATTGATCAGGACCTACTCATTGTAATAAAACTCCTACTATCAAAAACATGTATACAGATTACCATACATATATTATAATAATTTTATTTTAACATAGAATTTGATACAATATGGATACTAGAAATAAAATTTAATTCCCAATATGACATAAAGAATATTATATATATATAACAATTACATCCTATTGGTACCTATAAAATGAAACTGCAAAATAATATGATAGAAAAATCATTATTCATTTTATCATCTTTCAAATATGGGAATAAATACTCATAAATAATGGTGATACTTTAACATTGAGTTTAATAATAAGAAAATTTCTTAGAGATTAGTTAAAACAATGCACATTTTTTAAATAAAACACATGAAAATGTATATGATAGTATATTAGTTACTATAATAGTAGAAGAAAATCTTATGGTAGTAGATGTATATTTATCTTTTAATAACACATGATGTAATGTTTTAGGATGATACTCTAGTGGAACTCCCTACTCTGATGAGTGTATAGTATTTTAATACACATGATTTACATGATTTCACCCTGGACCCATTCTTTCAACAAATATATCATATATATTGAGAATATTTCACAAAATAATAATCCAATGATTCCTAGGTAAACATATGAAATTTCATGAAAAATCATTATATAATTATTTAAAATATATTTGGATTATATCCATTGAAAAAACAGGATAAAACTAATTGACCTAAAGAGTATATATTTTCTAGATATATCACGGGAAACTATAATTATAGAACATGATAAGGGGTCCCCTTGAGATAACTGAAGAACAAACACTAATTATTTGGATTCCATGGAAGTATCCACCTCTATTATTATCTTTATACTATTTATTTCATCCAATGAAAGATCTATAATGTAAATTTTAACTATGTAACCGTTTTCCAATACTTGATATTCAATATATGTAATCTGATAAGGAATATGTGTCATTTCTATGTCATAAATACTGTTGAAATTTAATAGTATTAATTGGGTGTGAAAATTTACCCATAGAAATATATAAAGAACATCACACCTTTGATCTCTCACTGCCAGTTATATATAGATTGATGTGAAATAAATATTTTCACTTAAAAAAAATTCTATACTATATTTCAATCCATTAACCCAATTCATCAATTTTGAAGCCTTTTGAAAAGACTATTTTTAAGAATAATATTTCTAAAAAATCATAAAATAATATATAGTTAAATTAATGGTCTTTCTTGGCCTCTATCCCAACATACCACCATTTGAATGATATACCCTCTAAAATGATGCTGGATAATATAAAATTGGGTTTTTAAAGTGTCTCTATGATCTCTAAGATATAGTAGTGATTATTAGTTCACTTGTCAACCACCTTGGGTGATATATAACTATAAAATATTTGTGGATGATGGAATTAAAATTACCTTTTGATATCAAAAGTCATAACATCTTTTCAAGGGGCTCCATGACCATCAATGTTTAGACATTGAGAATGTCATGACCTGTTCTAGAGGGTCCCATGTGGTGAGTACCCCATGCCCACCACTGATAGGCCATGATATGGAGACATGCACCGAGTAGTCATATCCCATCAATGAGAGGAATTTTTATAAGTACCAATACTCATTCACAAATATCCATTCCCAAAATGATGAAATGTAACAACACTAAGTATACCAGAATGCATACCACTAAGATACCGACATCAGAGTACAAATGTATGAAAACTAGAAATTATGTAGGGCCAAAATAAAAGGACACCAAAATTACAATCTTTCAAATTGAATGCTCATGTTCCTAAAACTCATCTATAGAAAACCCTACCTGAAGGGTAGTGATAGAAATAGCTTTTTGAAGATGCTTAATCACACCTTTTTTTATCAAACCTCCCCCTAAGCACCACCTAGCCTTATCCCAACAAGGAATTTGTCAAAATGTTGATCTTCTTTACAAGACACGAAAAGTGTGGGCCCATACCATGAATGGGTGCATGAAAATATACTCAGTAGGGGCCCAAAAACCAAAAATATAACACCACTAAGTAATAAATGAAATAAACCACAAAGGAAACACGTAAAGTACACCATAAAGGAAACACATAAAGTACCATCAATATGGTCTGATCATATAGGTATATTTCTAATGCATGAAGAAAAGGATATCCAGTTGTAGTCTAAAGATCACCCAATCTCTATTCCACTAGAAGTGTCAATGGTTCACAGAGCGTCGAGGACAAAAATAGAGTCAAAGATACAAGGAGGGTCGATGGTGGATGAATCATTGATGGAGCAGGGAGAATCAATGGTTCAAGAAGCGTCGATGGTGCCCGGATCATCGATGTAACCCAGAGCATCGATGGCACCCAAAGCGGTGATAGTGGACAGAGTGGTGACAACATCAGGGGCATCGATGACACAAAGAGAATTGATGGAACATAGATCATAGATGGTGGATGAATAATATATGCTACATAGAGGATAGATTCTTCATGGATTGTCAATGGTATTAGTATTTCCCAAGTCACAAAGTCACCAAGATCACATAGTCAAAACTAGCCACTGGATTCCACTCATAGCATGCTTGTTCTAGGAGAACCTAATCCTCAATCCACTAGGTCGAATTTAAACTTTCAAAAATGTAACTCAGAGTATCCCAAGTGGTTTGTCTCATCTCAGGGGTTCCAACTCCACATAAATCCCATCAAATGGACACACCCATTGAAATTTAGATCTTTTTTTCTGAAAAAGTCTGACATGGGTATGGTCTGGGTCCAATCCAACATGTCGGACCAGACAAGACCAACCCAATCTGGCGAACCCTGTCCGAGCAACATGGATCCACCCACTGGGACTCTGAAGCAGCCTTGCTTCATCAGTTAGGCCTTTTTTGTGTGATTCAGTGTGTGTATGCCATACATGGCCTTCCCAGGCCGCATCTATCCGTTCAACATAGTACCAGACATCATTTAATGTGGGAATCCCTACATCCCCCACACACTCGTGTCTCTTCCATGGGTCCCTTCTATAATGTAGTTTTAATCCACATCCTTGATTTTCCATTACATCCTTTTATGGATCTCCGGTCATCTCCCAAGGCTTCTGACAGTGTGGGCCCTATGCGGTCCGACCACCCCCACTTACATGGTCACCACCGGGGAGACCACTATCCAATTCCTCACTAATACATGGAAGCCTCCAATTTCCACTGCACACAACATCCGGCACCACATGTTTCGTGGGTCGCTGTTGCAGCTCTAGTGCTTAATTTTTCAAAAATAAGAAACTTTCACAGTCCTCAGATCAAATCCCTCCCTTCCCTAGTCCTTGATCCACCCTCATAGCACTCCGAGGGTTTGATCGCATTTTAAGACTCCCAAAAAATTGAGTTGTTACGATTATAGTATAACAGAAAATAACACTAGGAACGTGGATAGAAGGATCTCATAGAGTAACGGAAGAAAGGATCTTGGCCTAGTTTTTTTACGCCTTGATCCATTTTTGTTAGCTGAATCACGAAGAAACGAATAATATAACAATCACCAAGATCTATTCTCTTTAATCCCTCAATAATTATCCCTCCTGCATGAATGATAAAACTATGTATCAACCTATTCGTGGATTGGCCCACATTCTTCATTTTAATCTAAGAAGGGGAAAATAAATCATGAATAGATCAACACCCTAACTCAATGACTGGATTGGTTGTTGATGAAGAACAAAGGTCTGTGTCGTCATCGATTATCAATCCACTGATGTTCATCATCGGGAGAGAGATTTATTCTCCTTGCCCCAGGTGAATTATAGGGTTATGGAAATAACCCAGAATTCCTCTAACATGGATTATTAAAAATAGATACCATAGTTTCATCATCACATAACATTTAATAAAATATTTTTATTAAATATTTTAATGATGTCTAGTCTAAAATCTTACATTCACCATCAACCTATACTAGTCAATTTTAAGCCACACCTAACATAAAGGTGTTGTTTTGGACACAACAGAGCCCTCATATTTCTGATCCGGGCACCTATTTAGAAGTAATTCCCATTTAAATAAGAAACCTCCCATGCACTTTATTAAAATCCTAACATTTTTCAATAATTTTTTTCAAGAATACCGGGCCTCATAATCTCACGCCGTCTTTATAATGACCCATACTTTACATACATTGTTATTACTTCATAAATGAAGCATAATTATTACAACATATAAAAAAACCATGATAGTTCCATGTAGGTATAGTGTCTTTAGAAACGGGGAAACATAAAAAGATGATTCATAAAGAATCTATATTGACTCACATTTCTTTCATCATATCCAGAGTCCTTTTTTAGAATATCCAACTTAATATCCTTCTTACTGGCCTAGGGAAAAGAAAACATACAAAACGGTGATATAAAATGACCAGTAAGGGTAAATAAAGGTAATATCAATCATATCATATTCATAAGAACATAACATTTTGAAAATCTAAACCTGCAAAAGAGATCATAATATCTTAACATGGGATAAATCATAGAAGTGAAAATGAAATGCCAATAATCATAACATAAAAAATGAAACTTTGTGTCATACACACATAATCATAGAAAATCATTTCTTATTAGTCAAGACTCATTTCCAAGACTATCTTATCAGACAAAGTCCATTTCTGAACAGTGTTCACTCTTCGTTCCAGTCCTGTATCACTGAACTAGTTTAACTTGTTGTTCCAGCAATGTCTATCTCATGAGATATAAATATTTACCCAATGCATTTGGGGGAGATATAGGTCTCACCCATCTCATAATTAAACCATTCTTAAGTGTGCCACAAAATCATAAATCATACATCATAGCATAACCCATGTAATAAAAATGGGACTCTTAAACATCGTGACATCATAAAACAATTCATATAAGATAAATGAATTCATAAAAATAATTCCATCACAACATAATAAAATAAATGTAATTATTGGGATAAAACAAAACCCTATATTATCTTATATTTAAAATAATTTTGATAAAAACAATTGAACTCCATTCTGGAGGAAAATATCCTTTCTACTTCAAAAACATTTTTCTTTTCTTAACATGTCATAAAATTTTAAACTAAAAGAAGTTAATTAAAAATAAAATTGAAAATTTGTAAAGGAGGCTTCATGGAAATAATTTTCTATGGAAATCATAAAAACCCATTCATTCCGTATAAGTTAAAAAAAATTCTTCTCGTACATTGGCCAGAAAAGTCAAATAAAGTACCTCGTACTAAACAAACGACAAAAGATTACTTTCATATATTTTACTAAAAACTCACCAATGGGTAAAATTGTATTTAGAAAATTGTATTAGGATATAAATAATATTAAATATTGAGGAAACATGGATATGGATGATAAATATTCCCCATTAAATTCTGAAGTATAAACAATATCGGATAAAAATGAGATTGTGAGATTTTCCCTTACCTTAGATCTGTTAAGCTTTGTACATGTCTGAACCTCCTGTATAATGATTTAAATAATGTTATTGACTTATTATAGAATCATACACATTGTTATGATATCATATATGGTCATATTATTAGCTTGTTATAAGTAATATTTCATTTCTACTTGTTATTCCGATGTTCATTGCTTTATGTTCTTATGCGTGTTTTGTCGAATAAATTCTTATTCCTAATTTTATGTTATAGATTCCACTTTTACAGAATGGTATTAGTGTAATATATATCATATTTATTCATTCAATTAATTTATATAATCGTTATTCAATGAAGATCTAGTAGAACGAGTCGCATCACATCGTGGAGACGGTAGGCCGTACGTACGCATGAGTGATGATATCATTCCCATAATTATATGAATGGAATTGGAGTTGATGAAATAATATTTCAGAATCAGTATAATGTTATAATAATCATATATAGTTATTACTTACACCATTATTCCTATCCAAGCATGGAGGTGGTGGATAATAGATTACACCACGACATGCAAACGGTATTCCGTACGTGCGCATGCACGGTGATTTTATTTTCCGTAGGATGGATAGAAGGTAAAATATGGTTGTTTAATATTTATAATAACATATAAGTATGTTATTTATACTAATTTTATTAATTTATGATGAAACAAATAAATAAGAAGAAGTATAAGAAGAAATAAATTGGAAAGAATCGGTAAAGTATATTACCTCTTCTTTGACGTGCCTCTTCTTAACCTACTCTTACGGAACTAAAGATGGTATTTGTAGAAGATCAGGACCTCTAGGATGCTTCTAGGGAAGTGTAGAAGATAAATTGGCAGGGTTTGGCCGAGATTGAAGGCTAAAATTTGTGTAAAGAGGAGAGGGAGGAGGTTCCCATTTATAAGGGAGGAGAGAGGCACCTTTGGAAACCTCAAAAATATTAATTTATAATAAATCAAAAACCACTTAAAAACATCCAAAAATGACTCATATTAGAATATTATACGAGATAAGGTTGTAATCTCATCAACCAATAAAATTTAGGCAAGTTGGGAATTTTTTTTAAACATTATCAACTTGATTTATCCATATTTAATCTATTTAATTTTATTTGTGGCAATAAGATTATAAATTTTAAGTTGTTATAAATAATTACTTTTGTATTCTCAATTGTCCATAATTGGATAACTTATGAAATTTTCGACCATATAAATTTTAATTTATAATTTTTAAATATTTTTGTGATTTTTAAACCATTTTATAATATGTTATTTGTATAAAATAACAATAGTGTCAATTTTGACACTATTCATTTATTTGAATTTAAATAAAATCCATACAGAATATATGTTCGAAATAAAACATTTAGTAGCTTCTTAACATGTCATA
Source organism: Viscum album (assembly GCA_963277665.1). Lineage (NCBI taxonomy): Eukaryota > Viridiplantae > Streptophyta > Magnoliopsida > Santalales > Viscaceae > Viscum > Viscum album. The sequence goes on along the minus strand of OY728157.1, from coordinate 1,140,130,105 downwards.
GTAATCTATAAAATTCGTTTATCATATTAAATATTTCATATAATATTTATTTTAATATTTTTAATACCATTTATTTGATATTTCAATCCATAAAATAATTTCAACATCACTATTGTGTCACCATTAATGATAATTATATAATCCCTAAAAATTCTAAATAAATTAACATTATGTAGATAATTTTATTATATTTATGGATACTATTCATGTTCTATATTCATTAATTTTATCACTAAATTAAAATTATTATACTTATAATATTTAAGAAAGTGACATGTTGTCACTTTCTTTGGTTTTAATAATAATTAAATTATTTTAATGGGAAAAAGTCCATTAAATGAATATAATACGACCCTTAGGTGATATGGGTCGACTTTTAGTCATCCAATGGGATTTTGGAAGGTGTTATGGTAATTTTATAATCTTATGTTTACCCTTAATTACCCGATTTACCTTTAACTGTAGTAAATAAAAATTATCGTAGTTACTATTCATAATGTCCAAAAAATAAAAGTAACCTATTAACATAATTTGGACCCACCGAATCCAAATATGGAATCTATTTTTCAAAATTCAAAACGCAGAAGTTGCAGTAATTAATTCAAAACTAATCCTGTTGTTAAGAAAACGAGTTTTAAAAGTTAAAACATTGTCAAAGATTGAAATGATTTTACCTATGAATTCTATGTAAAATCAATGATAATGAAATAAATTATATTAAATGGTAAAAATATACACTATTTATATTTTAAAACCATTCAATATTATAATTTAACCATATAAATTATTACAATAAAAAAAGTTGTTTTTAATTAAAATATAGCGTGTTTTTACTATTCATTAAAATCTGAATGTTATCAGAATAATATGAAAAATTTATCCAAAGTAACTTATTATATCCTGATTCAAAAAATAAGTTATATTTTGTTAAATTGAACTTATAAACATGTCCAAAATTATATTTAAATGGGTGCGCCATCAAATGGCGGTAAAACCGCATTTTTTGAAAAATACTTCTTTTATCCGAAGAAAGGATTTTGTTTTCATACCTCATTCTAGAAAATGTGTAAGATGAATTATAATGTAATAAAATTAAAAATTCAGTTAATAATATTCATAATGGATAGTTTGTAATATTATAATAATATATCATAGTATGGTGAAACTCGGTATTGCGTATTACACACGCTATCGAGGAAGGTCGTGATTGCGTGTAATGCAAGCCAAGCTAGTGTTGTGTGAAATGATAGATTCCATTGCGTATAACATAAGATATTAAAAAATTATTTCTAACAAAATCTCAGGGTGTTACATTCTACACCCCTTAAAATGAAATTCACCCTCGAAATTTGTCACTTCGTAACAAACAGATGAGGATACCTCTCCCTCATCATATCCTCAAGCTCCCATGTAGCTTATTCTAATTGGTGGTTCCTCCATTAAACTTTAACCAAGTGAGTGGTATTGTTCTGTAGAACTTTTTCACTATGATCCATAATCTCTATCAGCTGTTCTTCATAAGAAAGATATTTCTCCAGCGGTATAACTTGTGAGCTTAGTAAATGTGAAGGATCAGGTATGTGCTTTCTCAGGAGAGATACATGGAACACGTCATGAAGTTGAGAGTGATTCGGTGGAAGCGCCAATCGGTAAGCTACCTTCCAAACACGATCTAGTATTTCGAAAGGATCGATATACCTATGACTCAACTTTCTCTTTTCCCAAATCTCATTACTCTCTTCCAGGGAGATATTCGAAAGAACACTTTATCACCCACTTCAAAATCTAGGTCTTTTCTTCGGTTGTCAGCATAACTTTTTTGTTGACTCTGAGCTACTCTTATGTGTTTTTGAATAGATCGGACCTTTTCTTCCATCTCATCATCATGATCAGGTCCTAATAGATTTCTTTCCCCAGCTTTATCCCAGCATGTTGGAGTTCTGCATTTCCTTCCATAGAGACCTTCATAAGGATCCATCTGAATACTGGAGTGAAAGCTAATATTATAAGAAAATTACACCAAAGGAAGGTGTTGATCCCAACCACTGATGAAATCCATAGAGAAAGCTCTGAACAGGTCTTCTATAGTTTGAATTGTCCTCTCAGACTAACTAACTGTTTGAGGATGATAAGCAGTGCTGAAACTCAATTCTGTATCTTGAGTATACTGAAGACTTTGCCAAAACTTCGAGGTAAACCTCAGATCCCGATCAGATATAATGGAAAGTGGTAGTCCATGCAATCTTACCACTTCCTTTACATATATCCTGGCAAGCAGATCAAGAGAGAAATCTTCTCTAATAGTAATGAAGTGTGCCAACTTCGTAAGATGATCAACTATGACCCAGATAGCATTATTGCCTTTGGATGTTTTAGGAAGTCCGGTGAAAAAGTCCATAGTGATGTTTTCCCATTTCTATTTTGGTATGGGTAATGGTTGTAACATCCCCTTATACTTCTGTCTCTCAGCTTTAACTTGTTGACAAACCAAGCATCAAGAGACATATTCAACAACATCTCTTTTCATGCCATCCCACCAGAAGTACTATTTCAGGTCCCTATACATCTTCATGCTTCCAAGGTGAATATATAATGGAGAAATATGAGCCTCATCCAGAAGCTCCTTCTTTAATTTTGGGATGGGAGGAATAGAAACCTGATTCCTAAACCTTATTATTTCATCACAATAAATGTGGAATTCAGGAACATTTCTCACTTTCTTTTTGTAACTATACATCTTCTTTCTACACCTCCTTAATCTTCACATGCATAGATGGTTGAACATTCATTTGAAAAAGATTATATTTTTTCCTTCCATTATAATTCCATGATCCATCCTTTGTAAATCCATAAATATTGGATCTTTTGAGATCCTCATCATGGATAAGCTAGCATGGTCTTGTCGACTTAATGCATCTGCCACCTTGTTCGCTTTCCCAGGGTGGTAATGAATTGAGCAGTCGTAATATTTAATCAGTCCCAACCATCTTCTTTGGTGCATATTCAGATCCTTTTGTGTGAAAATATATTTCAAACTTTTATGATCAGTATAAATATCACACCTTTCACCATAAAGATAATGCCTCCAAATCATTAATGCAAGGATTACCGCAGGTAACTCCAAATCATGAGTTGGGTAATTTTTCTCATGGATTTTCAACTGTCGTGAGGCATAAGCTATCACCGTATCATTTTTCATGAGAACACACCCCAATCCATTCTTGGATGCATCACTGTAGATCACAAATCTTTCTCCACTACAAAGCAGTGTGAGCACATGTGCAATTGATAACCTTCTTTTCAACTCCTTGAAATTCTCTTCACACACCTCCGTCCACACGAACTTAACTCCTTTTCGAGTCAACCTGGTGAGTGGATTAGATAACCTTGAAAAATCTTTCACAAAATATCGATAATATCCATCCAGACTAAGAAAACTTCGGATCTCAATTACTGTTGTTGGTCTCGACCATCATTTGATAACCTCTATTTTTTCTGGATCTATAGATATCCCCTCTTTTGAGATTATGTGACTCCAAAATGAAACTTTTTGAAGACACAATTCACACTTGGTAAATTTTCCATAAATCTTCTCCTTTCTCAGGGTCTTCAACACAATTCTCAAGTGATCTTCAGGTTCTTCCTTGCTCTTTGAATAGACAAGAATATCTTCTATAAATACTTCCACAAACTGATCAAGATAGTCTCTAAAGACTCTATTCATCAGATCTATGATGATAGCAGGGGAATTAGTAAGACCAAATGGCATCACTATAAATTCATAGTGTCCATACCTTGTATGGAACACCGTCTTTGGAATACTATCCCTTTTGAACCTTAATTGATGATACCCTAAATGAAGATCAATCTTGGAAAAGTAATGATCTCTGCGTAGTTGATAACATAAGTCATCAATGCATGAGAGAGGATATTTATTCTTGATAGTGATCTTGTTAAGTTATCGATAATCAATACAACGTCGCATTGATCCATCTTTCTTCTTAACAAACAGAACATGTGCTCCCCAAGGTGAAAAACTAGGGCGTATGAATCCCTTATCATGATTATCTTAGAGTTGATTCTTCAATTCCTATAACTCAATTGGGGCTATTCTATAAGGGTCTTTGAAATAGGCATAACACCTGGTATGAGTTCTATTGAAAACTCAACTTCACGATTTTGTGGTAGACCTAGAAATTACTCCAGAAAGACATCATAAAACTCTCATACAATGGGAATATTCTTAATCATGAGTTTCCCTCCAACCATTTGAGATAAATAACATTCATTTATTGGAATCAAGACCCATATGATGGATGAAATTTCCACTGGAAGGTTATATTCATCCTTGCATCGATATATGATAGTAGACCGATCGGGAATATTAAATGTGATTTCCCTTCTTTGGAAATTTATATGAGCTCTGTATAAATAAATCCAATCCAGGACAAGAATCACATCAAATTCCACTATTGAAAGGATTACAAGATTTACAGGAAGCAATTTCCCACAAACGTCAATCAGAGAAGAATTGTAAACTTTTGATGCGATCGTTGTGCCATTAGGAGTTGTCATAGCTAACTCAACATCTAATTGTTCAGGTAATATAGTGATACCCTTAGGAAGTTCTTTAGAAATAAAATAGTGGGTGGATCCAAAATCAAATAAAACATTTTCTACTTTAGATTGGATGGTAAGTGTACCTTTCACCACTTCGTTATCGTACTCCACATCGCCAATAGAAATTGCATGTGACTTTCCTTTGTCTCTGGCATTAAGATACTGTTGACGTTGATCATCATAAAAAACCCTTGGATTAGGGAATTGATTAGCATAATGCCCCCATTTCCTTGCACTTGTAACATTGATGTGTAGGAGGTCCATTCTGTGTAGCCTTTTCTTTGGTCACCACATTAGACATCTTTTTCCCATCATTGCGGCATTCAAATGTCCGATGACCTTCCTTTCCACATTTGAAACATTTACTTATCCATTTATGACAATTTCCTCCATGTTTCTTTCCACACTTTGAGCATAAGGGAAAACTCATCTTTTTTTCAGTGTGGTCTTTAGATTTCCCTTTGAATTCCATTTTCCTCTTCTTACCAAACCCATATGACTGATGGGTTACTGAAATCTCCGTCTCAACCTTGAGAGCACATCAAAAAATTTCCTCACAGCTATTGAAGTCCCTTATGGATAACACCCTTCGAAGACTTGGTTTTAATCCACTAAATAATCGATCGATCTTACTCTCAGGTTGGATAATAATTCCGGAAGCATACCTTGCAAGTCTTGTAAAACTTTCTTCGTAGGTACCAACAGATTCATCATCCATTTTCTTTAGATCAAGAAACTCCTTCTCCATCTTTGTTCGAAGAATACAAGGGAAGTACTTATTGAAAAATATGTTCTTGAACTTGTCACATTCCATAGACTCAATTTTGACTCCTTGCCTCATATTCTTGATAAGATTCCACCATTGATCAGCTTCACCTTCCAAACGATATACTGCTAAGATGACTTTATCATGTTCAGAACATTGAAGAACTGAAAATATCTTTTCAGTGGTACTAATCCATTTTTTAGAAACTAATGGATCAGTAGACCCGCTGAATGAGGGTGGACGTTGCCTCATGAAGGATTCAATAGAATGTTGCTTATTTTCATGTTTGGAAGTCCTGCATGATTCATAGCTTGAGAAAGTTGTGTGATCATGGCAACAAGATTTTTCATTCCAACTCCCATAACGTTCGGTTGCTCAGGGGGACAATCATTGCATTGCATGTCGCATTCAGCATTAACACGGTTCCTTCGGGTTCCATCCATTTTCTAAAACCAAGAAGAATAGTGTGAGAAACACTAATTGTAACAAGAATTCAACATAATTAGTAAAAAAATTTCACACTTTAGGTCTTATCATAGGTTATTCATGGACATTTATAAAACACTAATATTGTGTTCTATTCCTAGACAAATCCTTAGAGTTCTTACTAAGGCTTTCACATCCCAGTTTCCAAAGGTTGACTATACCTTTCCTCTGATATCAACTATAACGACCCATAATTTCCATACATTGTTATTAATTAAAAATTGAAGCATACATATTATAACATATAACAAAACCATGATAGTACCGTGTAGGTATACTGTCTTTAGAAACTGAGAAACATAAACAACTGATTCATAAAGCATCTACATTATCTCCCATTTATTTCATCATATCTAGAGTCCCTTTTTAGCGTATCCTACTTAATATCCTTCTTCATAACTTGGGGAAAAGAAAACATACAAAAGGGTGAGTTAAAATTCTCAGTAAGGGTAAATAAAGGTAATATCAATCATATCATATTCATAAGAACATAACATTTTTAAAATCTTAACCTGTAAAAGAGATCATAATATCATAACATGGGATAAATCATAGAAGTGAAAATTCAATCCCAATAATCATAACATAAAACATGAAACTTTGTGGGATACACACATAATCAGAGAAAATAATTTCTTATTATTCAAGACTCATTTCCAAGAGTATCTTAGGAGACAAAGTCTATTTCTGAACCGAGTTCACTCCTCGTACTAGTCCTATATCACTGAACCAGTTTAACTTGACGTTATATCAATTCAATGTCATGAGATATAAATATTTACCCAACGCATTGGAGGTAGATATATGTCCCACCCATCTCATAATGAAACCATTCTTATGTGTGCCACAAAATCATAAATCATACATCATAACATAACCCATGTAATAAAAATTAGATTCTTAACCATCGTGACATCATCAAAACATTTATATAAGATAAAGGACTTCATAAAAATAATTCCATCACAACATAATCAAATAAATTTAATAATAGGGATAGAAAAAGAACCCTATATTATCTTATATGGAAAATAATTTTGATAAAAACACTTGAACTCCATTCTTGAGGAAAATATCCTTTCTACTTCAAAAACATTTTTCTTTTATTAACATGTCATAACAATTTAAACTAAAAGAAGTTAATTAAAAATAAACTTGAAAATTTGTAAAGGAAGCTTCATGGAAATATTTTTCTATGGAAATCATAAAAATCCATTCATGTCGTATATGTTAAAAAAACATTCTTCTCATACTTTGGCCGGAAAAGTCAAATAAAGTACCTCGTACTAAAAAAGACGACACAAGATTCCTTTCATATCTTTTACTAAAAACTCACCAATGGGTTAAATTAAATTTAAACAATTGTAGGAGGATAGAAATAATATTAAATATTGAGGAAACATGTATGTGGATGATAAATATGCCCCAGTAAATTCTGAAGTGTAAACAATGTCAGATAAAAATGAGATTATGAGATTTTCCCTTACCTTAGGTCTGATAAGCTTTGTAAATTTCCGAACCTAATGTATAATGATTTAAATAATTTTATTTACTTATTCTAGAATCATACACATTATTATGATATCATATATGGTAATATTCTTAGCCTCTTATTAGTAATATTTCATTGCTACTTGTTATTCGGGTGTTCATTGCTTTATGTTCTTATGCTTGTTTTATCTAATAAATTCATATTCCTCTTTTTATGTTATAGATACCTCTTTTACAGAATGTTATTAGTTTAATATATATCATATTTATTCATTAAATTAATTTATATAATCTTTATTCAATGAAGATCATGTAGAACGAGTCGCATCACATCATGGAGACGGTAGGCCGTACATACGCACGAGTGATGATATCATTCCCATAATTATATGAATGTAATTGGAGTTGATGACATAATATTTCAGAATCACTATTATGTTATAATAAACATATATAGTTATTACTTACACCATTATACCCATCCAATCATGGTGGTGGTGGAAAAAAGATTACACCACAACGTGGAGACGACATTTCGTACGTACGCACGCACGGTGATTTAATTTTATATAGGATGGATAGAAGGTAAAATATGGTTGTTTAATATTTATAATAACATATCAGTATTTGAGTGATACTGATGTTATTAATTTATGATGAAACAAATAATGAAGAAGATGTAGAAGAACAAATAAATTGGAATGAATCGGTAAAGTATATTACCTCTTCTTTGACGCCCCTCTTCTTAGCCTCATCTTAGGGCACTAACCATGGTCTTTGAAGAAGACACGGACCTCTAGGATGTTTCTAGGGAAGTGGGGAAGAGAACTTTTCAGGGTTTGGCCGAGATTTAAGGCTCAAAGTTGTGTAAAAAGGAGATGGAGGAGGTTCCCTTTTATAAGGGAGGAGAGGAGCACATTTGGAAACCTCAAAAATATTAATTTATAATAAATCAAACCCCACTTAAAAACATCCATAAATGACTCATATTAGAAGATTATATGAGATAGGGTTGTAATCTCATCAACCAATAATATTTAGATAAGTTGGGAATTTATTTTATACATTATCAACTTGATTTATCCATATTTAATCTATTTAATTTTATTTGTGGTAAGAAGATTCTAAATTTTAAATTGTTATAAATAATTACTTTTGTATTGTAAATTGTCCATAATTGGATAACATATAAAATTTTAGACCATATAAATTTTAATTTATAATTTTTAAATAATTTTGTGATTTTTAAACCATTTTATAATATGTTATTTTTATAAAATAACAATAGTGTCAATTTTGACACTATTCAATCATTTGAATTTAAATAAAATCCAGAAAGAATATATGTTCTAAATAAAAGATTTAATAGCTTCATAACATTTCATAGTAATCTATAAAATTCTTGTATCATATTAAATAGTTCATATAATATTTATTTTAATAATTTTAAAACCATTTATTTGATATTTCAATCCATAAAATAATTTCAACATCACTATTGTGTCACATTTAATGATAATAAATTAATCCCTAAAAATTATAAATAAATTCACATGATGTAGATAATTTTATTATCTTTCTGGATACTATTCATTTTCGAAGATTCATTAATTTTATCACTAAATTAAAATTATTATACTTATAAGATTCTAGAAAGTGACATGTTGTCACTTTCTTTGGTTTTAATAATAATTAAATTATTTTCATGGAACAAAATCCATTAAATAAATCTAATCAGACACTTAGGTGATATGGGTCGACTTTTAGTCATCCAATAGGATTTTGGCAGGTGTTAGGGTGATTTTATAATCTTATGTTTACCCTTAATTACCCGATTTACCTTTAACTATAGTAAATAAAAATTACTATAGTTACTATTCATAATATCAAAAAAATAAAAGTAACCTATTAACATAATTTGGACCCCCTGAATCCAAATATGGAATCCATTTTTCAAAATTCAGAACAAATAAGTTACAGTAATTAATTTAAAATTAATCTCGTTGTTAAGGAAACAGGTTTTAAATGTTAAAACATTTTCAAAGATTGAAATGATTTTACCTATGAATTCAATGTAAAATCAATTCTAATGACATAAATTATATTAAATGGTAAAAATATATTCTATTTATACTTTAAAACCAGTCAATATTATAATTTAACCATATAAATTATTACAATGAAAAAAGTTTTTTAAAATTAAAATATAGCCTGTTTTTACTATTCATTAAAATATGAATGTTATTAGAATAATATGAAATATTTATCCAAAGTAAATTTTTACATCCTGATTCCAAAAAAAATGTTTTATTTTGTCAAATTGAACTTATAAAAATGGAAAAAATTAGATTTAAAATGGGTGTTCCATCAAAAGGCGGTAAAACCGCATTTTTTTAAAAATACTTCTTTTATCCGAAAAAATGATTTTGTTTTCATACCTCATTCTAGAAAATGTGTAATATAGATTATAATGTTATAAAATTCAAAATTAAGTTAATACTATTCACAACAGCTAGTTTATAATATTATAATAATATATCATTGTCTGGTGAAACTCGGTATTGCGTACTACACATGCTATTGAGAAAGGTCGTGATTGCGTGTAATGAAAGCCAAGCTAGTGTTGTGTACAGTGAAATATTCCTTTGAGTAAAACATAAGATATTTGAAAAAAAATATTTCTCATAAAATCTCAGGGTATTACAGTCTTAGCTCCTGCTCTCAATTTTTATAAGAAATTTCAAAAAATAAATTCATGAAAATCCAATTCATTACGTTCTCCCCACATTAGGGATTTACATCCCCAAAATCGAACACAAAGGTATACTAAACAAAAAGATGAGGGTAATGAGTGAGAATCTGAGACTCCCACTACCAAATCCTCTCCTGATGATTCCTATGCTATGACCAAACATGCACCAAAGGAATTGAACTCCCAAGAAGGATCCACTACTGTCGATCCTCGATCTCCACTATGTACTACAAAACATTCACACCAACATCAATGTAGAGATGTCCCAGGTCAATTATGTGTGATGTATCATGCACGTACATCCTCAGATATGACACATGGAAGAAATTTTTCACCTTGTGCAACTACCGGGGTAGATATATGTAGTACAAAACCTCTCCAACCCTACTGAGAACCTAAAAAGGGGTGATGCGTCTCAGGGATAACTTTCTACCCTGACCAAGTCTTTACAATCCCCATTAAGGAGAGACCCGATGGAACACATGGTCTCTCTCCTCAAGATGAAAGGCATCCACTTATTGTTTTAACAGGACTTATGAAGAATCTATGCAGTTCTCATCCACTCTTGGATGACATGCACTATTTCTATGGTAGTCCACACTGACTCTGGACCCATGAGTGGTGACTCTCCTTGGTCTATCCTGCATAGTGGTGACCTACAGGGTCACCCGTACAAGGCCTCAAATAGTGCCACACTGATGGGGGAGTGGTAGTTGTTGTTGTACACAAACTCCACCAGAGGTAGGTGATCCTACCAACTATGGAAAATGTCTATGATGCAGGACCATAGCATTTCCTCAAGAACCAAGATGGTCCTCTCCATATGGTCATCTTTGTGAGGATGAAACACTGTTCTCATGCACAGATAAGTCCCAAATGCCTCCTGTAGTCACTTATACAACTTGTATGTAATGTGAGCATCAAGATAAAAGAATATTGTAGAAGGGAATCCATATATTTAAACTATCTCATACACTTAGAGGCATCCTAATCTATATATTGAGCTCTAATAACGGATCGTTATGAAGTTGGACAACTTAGTGAGTTGGTCAATGAACACATAGATGGTATCATGTAATCAAGAAGTATTTGGTAAACCCATCACGATGTACATTAATATATCATCCCAATTCCACTTTAGTACCTATATGGGTTTATTCAAACCCACTAGAACCTGTTGATTAGCCTTCACTTATTGGAATGTGAGACATACAGAAACAAAATCTGCCACCACCTTCTTTATACTAGGACACCAGAACAGATACCAGATTTCCTAAAACATCTTTTCCCATACTAATGTACCACCAATGTGGAAATATGGAAACCCCTCAATAGATCATCCAGAAATTCCACTAGAACTACTATGCGCCCTCTGAAGAGAAATACATGATCCCCACCATTAAAATATCCATCAGGGGCATGCCATGTGGATATCTGAGCATGTAATGTCACCCAGTCAGTGTCTCTGAGCTATGCCTCCCTGGCATGTTGTAAGAGTGGAGGGTTGAAAACCACAAATGGAGGTAATTTGTTCCATCTCCATCCACAAAGGATAATTGTAATGTGGATAACTTCTCTAATACCTCATTGAGCAATTGTAAGATGGATATCCTGCTAAGAGTGTCTTCCACCATTCTCCCCTTCCCAGAAGTATAAAAAATCTCAAATTCATAGTCCTAGAGTAATTCTAGCCATCATATCTGTCTCAAGTTCCGATCCTTCCTATAGAAGATATACTTGAGTCTCTTTTGATTAGGGAACACAGTAAATTGTTTTCCCAATACGTAGTGTCTATATATCTTCAATGAGAATGTTACCACTTCTAGCACAATATAATGGGTCACGTAGTTCTACTCATGCTTCCTAAACTAGCATGAACCATAGGAAATGACCAAATTCCCATACATCTGGACACAACCAATCTTGGCCCCTAATGCATCATAGAACACCACATACTCAACACCCTCAAATAATCTCAAGATGGGGGAGCTCGTCAATCTTTTCCTCATCTACTGAAAACTATCCCGAAACATCGTTGTCCACATGAATGTTTTCCCCATTCATGTCAGAGTTTTCATTGATGATACTAATATATAAAGGTCTAGTAAAAACCTCATATTGTACCAATCCAAACCCAAAAAATTCCTCAACTCGGTAACACTCTTGGGTGCCTCACAAGAAAGAACTGCCTCAATCTTCTCTGAATCTCTTGAAACTCTAGCGTCAATAATTATGTATCTTAAAAAGTGGAGCTCTTGAATCCATAAATAAAATTTTGAGATATTAATATAAATTTGGTTCTCTCTGAGTGTGTCCAGGACCATCCTCAGGTGTATTGTGTTCTCCTCCTTGGATGTCGAGTACACCAGGATGTCATCAATAAAGATCACAACGAACATGTCTATGTATGACTGAAATATATGGTTCATGAGTCCCATGAACAAAAATAGGGTGTTATTCATGAAAAATGGAATCACCAAGTACTCATTGTGGTGAATCCAAAATCTAAATGTTGTCTTCGGGATGTCATCATTCCATACACGAAGCTGGTGATAGCCATATATGATGTCTACCTTCGAGAAAAACTTTTCTCCATTCATCTGATCAAAGAGGTCATAGATCCTATAAAGTGGATAATTATTATTCATGTTCACCTGATTTGAGCACTATAAATCCACACATAACTGCAATCTCTCATCTGTCTTCTCGAAAAAAAAAAACTGGGGCCACAAAGGGAGAAAAACTGGGTTTTACGAATCCCTTCCACTACAAGTCCTCTAGCTATACCCTCTACTCACGAAGCTCTATCGGAGACAATAGATATGAAGGTGTATATATATGGTTCATATATAGGTATAAATCAATGCACAATTCTGCCTCCTTGTGAGGAGATTATCCATGAACATCTTTCAGAAATACCTCATAATACTCATCTACTATTATAAGAAACCACTGAATCATCTCATCCACTACACCAAGGTTCATGCTAGCTAACTAGTGTTTGATCGACGACCCCTCTTATAGGTGTGTCCTTACTGCACTGCTTGGGTTTAATTTTAACTAAAAAAGGAAAATATAGTCCCATATTTTTGGACACACCGCACCTTGCTCCTAAAAGAGTCGATCTATGTATGAACCGCGGATGAGTAGTCCATACTGAGATTGACATAATAAGGCATCAAAGATAGCACCAAGAGATCCCAACCAAAACTATCACCCCATAGAGTAAGGGAACACAACTGGAACATTTTTATTGACTTCCAAATCTCCCTTGTAAGAGTCTATAAGCATAGGGAGGGAGTCAATGATTCCACTGGAATATCTAAGTCTTGAATAGGGGACAATGCGAGAAAAGAGTGTCTAAAACTAGTGTCTATAAATAGTGCAGATTGGGTTGAAAACACATATATCGTACCTATAATAATCTCTAGAGCACTAGGGTTGTAAGCCTCTATCACCTGATGTTGGCCTCATCCTACTCCACCCCCAATTCCTATAGTGGACAACCATGGGGTGGTGGTGGTAGTACCTCAAACCTCTGCCCACCTCCTACTTCCCCTCCAGTTCAACTTCTACATCTGAACCTAGAATACCACCCTATTACTACCTTCAACTATACATTGGTGGTCCCTTGACCATCTCCTGGTTGGTCATATGATGGGTCAGACAATCACTTACCAGATTTCCCCAACCACAGTATGAGTAGCACAACCTGAAATTTGGCTTACTCACTCGGCCCTAGGAGCCTCTATCCACTGAACCCCTATCCTGAGGTTATCCCTTGAAAATTATGATCCACTTGGATCTATGTGTCAGCTTTCAGCCACTTGATGCTAAAGATTCAGCTACATGACGTCTGGTGGTAGATCCCACTCTCGGTGTCTGCTCAGTCATAAAGCTATGTACGAGAAGGTCTCTCTCCTGTCCCCTATAATATGTAGGGTAGCTAAGGGATATCATTGATTCCCTAATCAACTGGCATAGTACCGGAATGATGTTCCATGAACTGATTAATGGGTCCCACTCCATATCATTGTAGTATAGAGAAAGATATGTAAATCTCACTGAGTACTATACTACTGTCTGATTTCCTAGCTATAGATGTAGTAGCTCATGTATACGGAAAAAGAATAACATTTATGGAAAGAACTCCTTTGTGAAGAGACACAAAAATTACTTCTATGTGAGGGTCATCTCCTCATGATTTAGGGTTCCTAAGCTACACCATCTCCCCACTGATCCCTAAAGAATACTCACAGCTGGGAATTTCATTTGGTTGAGAGATGTCCTCACTAGTTTGAAGTCACATGTAACTACCTCCTTCCAATCCTCATATACTTGGGGGGTCAAGATCACCCCTAAACCTAGGAGGTTGTTTCCTGTGGAACTCCTGAAATACACTTAACTAGCTTGTATCCTCTATTAGTAGCATTGGTAGTAACTACTGCTCTTTAAATGGTGGTATCACTAGTACACAACGTAGGGGTTCTACTTTCATTACTAGTCCTCGTACTGATGCCTTATCGCTAAGAAGATCATCCTCATGATAACGCATCAGAATCCTCTATAGTTGTATGTATGAATGCATCCATAAATAGATCAAGATATACAGTAGTCAATAGAGTATGCCTGGTGAACTGACACTTTGTCAAGAAGGACATGAGAACACACTCAATATTATATGATTCATGTACCATTATTTTCCCTACAACCAGCGTTTTCATGTACCATGACATAAAGAAGAATTTAGATTCCTGGTGTATAGATACGTTGGTAAATGCACTAAATCTAGATTACCAGGCCTAAAAGAAGAACCCAAAACACTTGACATTGTTTCCCCAAATGAATCTCATAGAATTTTGGACAATTAGGTAGAACTGACCAAATTTGATACCTCTATTTTATAACCCATCCCAGAGGGGACCATGTTGTTACTACTCCAATCCCGCCTCTAATAGGCTAGGGGATAGTGACAAACACCGAGTAAGAATATTCTTCAAATGGGAGTAATTTTCCTAAGTACCTGTACACATTCACACATCTCCACACCCTAAATGAAAAAATGTAAAATCCCTATGTAAAAAAAATTAATACACTAAGATACCAAAAATATAGTATGACTGTAGGAAAACTGGAAAGTAAACGTGGCCAAAATACAATCCCACAAAAATTAAATTATTCCAATGTTAATCCATAAGTTTCTAAAACTCATCTGTAGAAAATCTTACCTGATGGGTAGGTACAGAAATACCTGTTGGAAGTCGCTGAAGCACACCTCATCTCTCAGACCTCTCTCTAAGTACCACCTGGCCCCAATCAACCAAGGACTTCATAAAATAATTGATTTTTTGCATAAGAAACAACACAAGAAGGCATGGAATATCTATTGGTGATTAAAACAATACACGGTAGGGACACCGAAACCAAAATGGTAACACCACTAAGAAATACATTAAGTACAACAAAAAAGAAACACAGGAAGAACACCATAGAGAAACACATGAAGTACAACCAATATGATCAGATCATATAGGTATAAGTCTAAAGCATGAAGAGAAGGACTTCCAGTTGTAGTCCAAAGATCTCCTAATATCTATAACACTAGAATAGTTGATGGAACATGAAGTGTCGATAGTGCATGGGGGATTCAATGGTGCATGGAGCGTTATTGGAACATGGAGCATTAGTGGCACACAGAACATCAATGGTTCCCCGAGCATCGATGGGTCAATAATCCCCAAAGTCACATTGTCACCAAGATAACATAGTCACAGCTAGCCGTGGGATATTACTCTTAGAGAAATTGTACGTTGAGAACCTACACCTCAAGACACTAGGTTGTATGAAAAATTCTAAAAAATCACTTTGAGTGTGTCTAAGGGACAAACTTATCGCAATTGTGACAACAATGAATACGAATCATCATGTAGACACACAATTTGAAAGTTACATACTTTTTTCAAAAAAAAGTCTGCCCGGGGGCTGTTTCGGCTTCATTCCAAACCACTGGCCCCGAACTACCCAGTTCAGCCTTGAATGAACCAAATCGACTTGCTAGGGTGGTTTTTCTTCCAGAGTGGCCAAACGTCTTAGGTTTGGCCTGTCGTGTGTGAGCTAGTGTGTGCACGCCAGATGAGGCCCACCCTAGGAACATATTTTTGGTCAACACGGTGACATCCCATACCTCACGCAGCCAAACCGCCTACCCTAAATGAACCTATGAGTCTTACATGGGTTCCTCCTATGATGTGTCTTCGATCAACGTCCTTGATTGATCGTGATATCCTATAATAGCACTCTGGATGATGCATACAGATTCATCCACTATAGTCCCTACATGGTCTGGTCACACCCCCTATGTGCTTCGACCACCACATCTTTTTCAATCACCCCCAGGGTTACCACCGCACCCAACTGCCACCGCATGCCACTGGGCACCACCCTACTCTACCGGTGGCCCTAGTTCTGTGGGTCACTATCGCTGCTTCGGTGCTTTGTTTTTCATAACTATGCCACTTATTCGATCCTTGAGTCACATATATCACTTCCATGGGCCTTGATACTCCTTACTAGAACACTGGGGGTCTGATCCCATTTAAAGCCTCTAGGAAAATTGTTCAGTGACCACAAGGTTCCAACGTTGATAAATGCCAAGAACAAAGATATAAGGATATCATAGAACACCTGAATAATAGATCATGTGTTTGTTATTCTCGGGATTGATCTATTCTTGTTGATATAATCATGAAGAAACCAATATTAGAATAATCCACATGATTTATTCCCTTTAGTCCCACAATAATTATCCACCCTGAAAGAACAATAGAACCGTGGATCAACTTATTTGTGGGTTGGTCCGTGTATATCATTTGATTCTAAGAAGGAGGAATGAAATCACAAAGTGATCAATACCCTACCTCGATGATTGGATCCGTCGTTAATGAAGAACAGAGGTATGTGTTATTGTTGATCCTCAATCCGTTGAAATTTGATGATAGGATAGGGATTCCTTATCCTTGTATTAGGGGATTTCATGGGTTATGAAGGTAACCATAAATTCCTCTAACATGGCTTATTAAAAAGGGAAATTTTCACTGCTTCAACACATAACGTTATATAAATTATTAGTTTTTATATATTTTAATGTCATCTACATCTAAAATCTAACTTTTACCCTTAACCTACGATGATTGAGGTTAGGCCATGCCAATATAAAAGTCACTTTATTAGACGCAACGACCCCCTCATATTTATGATCTTGGTAGCCATTTAGAAGTTATTTCATTTAAAATAAGTAAACTCCCATACACTTCATTAAAAACTTAACATTTTTCGATGAGTCATTCTAGGCATACCGAGCCTTAAAATCTATAGCCACTTGAGTGCCTGGTCTTGGAATTTTCACAATGATATTCTAAAAAAAAATTTAGGAAAATCTATGTAATTATAGAGAAATTTCATCTATGATTTAAGGGTTGACTACTTTTCATAGGGATAGTTTATGGTAATATAATCCTTAATAATGGAAATTGGTGGGTTTCTATGAAAAATACTCAATAATGAGATAATGTATAACATCAAAATAGTATTCTAAAAAACATATTATAAATTTAAAACAAAAATAAAAAAATGTGGTCCTACCCACCATTCATTCCGAACTACATCAAAATTTTAATATAACTTACTTTAAAAATATTTATTTACAAAATATTAAAATAATTATTAAATTAAATGAATGAATATTAAAACCAATAATATTAATGAGTAATTTTAAAACACATTAATTATTTATTCAAATATCATTTATCATTATTTAAACAAAAAAAACTTATCATGAGTATAGAATAACTAGTGATCATGAAATATAAATTAAATTTTTATATTATATGGAATCAATATCTATTTCATATTAACATAGTAATCACTAATAAATATAAAAGAATTTTTATATTGATGTTTTACTTAATATGATTAATCTATTACTTAAACTAATTAATATATGTAATCATTTATAAGAATGAATATGAGATGAGATGTTATCCAACTAGTGAATACCCATCAATGATTATATTTGATGCATAATAATTAAGAACAACTGATTCAATCAAGGAATAAATGAATATAGATCTAATACAACCCCATGAAATTCAATCTCACAAAACAATTACATGATAAAATTATATTTATATGTTACTTATTAAGTGTTTTTTATCTCTTGTTATACTATTATCCAATTACAAATTTCCTAATGTATGCTATAATACAATTTAAAAATGATTTCCACCCAATTAATAGTTGGGTAATGGAGTATGTTACTACAACACTGAAAAAACACCACCATATTCTTATAGGCTATAATAAATTTCAATGGATTATTGAAATATTTGTGGGAGATAGTTTTTTAACAATAAATACTAAATTAAATAAATTTTTTTTTCATTGAATTAGTTCTACACGAATTATAAATAAATAATAAAGAATGATCAATAGTGGTTATTCATCAATGAGGAACATCTTTATTAGTTTACCAAATCTATTATATATTAAAAAACTATATATGAATCTAAAATTTAACATATACATAGTCTAAAAATAATAGTATGGTATATAATGATAATTTAATGTAACAATGATGGCATATTCAAATACTAATAAATTAAATCGTGTTTTAAAGGGAATAAATGAATTATTACATGATAATAAAAACCATAGAAAATAATTTGGATACCATTTAAATCATAGACTAGTATTTCTATTAAAATAAAAAAATATTACTCTTAAACTCTATACTCAATGGATGTCAAGATAACTTGTTTTAGTGCTTTTATTTTTTCTCGATCTTATAAAAAGTGATCTATAGACACCCTAAACTGAGAAACATATATGGTGAGATCATATCATTATCAATAGATGGTCACTACCCCACACATAAATTACTATTAATTATCTATTAATATAAGGTTAATGAGACAATAATTCAAAATTTATAGTACTAACTAGACAATAGTCAATAAACCATACCCAATATGATAAATATGAGTTTATGTATTGATATGTGACCCCTAAAAATAAGAGCATGTATACCTATTTAAATACATTTATCATAACCATTGAATATAATATAAAATATTTATTTTATATCAGGGTAAAATCCATATCATTGGGTAATGGTAATAATTTATAAAATATCAATGGAATCTAGAATCCATCACATATGAATAGGAAAAGGGTTATACCAATTTATTGTATAATAAGGCCATCCCAAACCATAAAACTATGCCTCAATATCAACCTAACATACTTCTGATTCACATCATAATTATATAAATACAAACCACTCAAAGTTTTAATTTATTAAACACTTGAATATTATAATATTCACATTTAATTAAAATTGATATAATGTTTTCAATATATTTATCTACATGAAACGTTAAACTAAAACAAAAAACAACCTATTAAATTACTATTATAAAAAAATTGTAATAATTATAAATCCTCTATTAAAAATATATTAGAAAATAGAAATTCTTACATAAAGAGGAGATATAATTAATATGATTTAATATTTGAAAATATTGTTCATTCTCAAAAGAATCATTAAAGTACTAAAAAATTATATAAGCCACTAATGAATGATTATTATGATAATATAAAATATTTCAATATATTAACTTGTATATTAACTACAATATTAAAAAACATTAGATTATAAATTAGTTTGAAATAATATTGAGAAAACATAATCTTTAAAAAGGTCATTTCTCTATGAAAGAAGTTTTTTTTCAATTTTCATTGAGAATATGTATTCATAAAATTTAATGTTTTATTTTTACAGTATTAAATTCAATTTTTAATACCAAATTTCTATATTTAATTATGGTGAATTTAAGTTATTTTTTAAAAATAATTTATTTTTACATGAATGGTAAAAAATAAAGATTTTACTAATACTATGTCTATTATGGAATTATCATAAAAAAGGAATAATTTTTTTGAAACCATATATATATAAATATATATATTTATATTGTAAAATAAATTATTTTAAAATATTATTTTTAATTTATTAAACCCAAGGGTAACATTTTGGAAATATACATAATATGTAACTCTAAAACCCAATTTATTTGCTTATATTAAAAAATAATTCTCATCACCAGAATAAATTAAATCTATAAAAAACTATTTCATATTTTAGATCAACAAGATTAGATTATTTAATATTTGGTCCTTCATTTTTGGGAATAAAAGTATGATACAATGATTAATGTTAATAACCATGATAATGTAATGCTATTATTTTTAATAAATACATTTATTAATAATGTATTTTTTATATAATCAAATAAATTAATCTCTTATAAAAATTTAATTTAATATAATTTTTAAACCAAAATATAAATTTATTTTCCATATTTCAATTGGTAACCAATAAAAAAATTTATTCAGAACACATAATGGTAAAAGAACATTCTTCTAAAAACCAATTTTCAATATATGAAATCTTTTAATTTTAATGAAAAATTTAACTTTCCTAGAAAATGAATTGGATTAAATGGTAAAATTAGATTCATATAGACCAAATTTTTTATGATTAGTAATTTCATATTTTTACTAAAACATAAAATATTTTGATAAAACAAGTTACCTAGGTAAAATTGAATATTTTATATTGTAAAAACCTAATTATAAATTACTTCAATTATTTTTAAAAAATGTGTTAAAAAAGATATATATATAATATAAACATTATCTAACCAATTATTTAACTATTTTCCACTTTTTGATCCTTTTAACATTGAATAATATCATTCTATATTTGATAACATAATTGGAGTTCACAAAAGTGCCCATTACTTCTCTCATAAAAAGGGAAAATTACAATCCAACATACCACACCTATTTATTAGAATTTCATCCTAAAAATAAATAATTATTATCTTCCTATAAAACTATATCATGTTTATAAGAATTTTTTATCAATTATTTATCCTAATGTGTTTATTTTTAACATAATTTCAAGAGAATTTTATGGATGCCAAATAGATTTTATTGTAATCAACTAAGTTGGGAATCAATGTAAGTGATTCTTTGTTTGATTTTTAAATCCATGAGAAATGTTTTATACTATTCACTATCATTTAAAATATATGATTTATTCCCTACCCCACAACATAGAAGTATAATTAATATATTTTATTTTACTATATTTGAATTTCCATTAGAAGGTGTACCCATTATGTTCTTTGACTCTTATTTTTAGATTTTAATAGGGTATTTTCTAACACAACTTCCTTAGTTGAATTATAATGCATCTTATTGAACAAATTTCATTATATATTGTTTTCTTACACCCTAATATTTTATTTCATTTAACATTATCTTCTTCTCTCTAGAAAATGTAACTTTGACTTAAATATTTGACTTTGAGGATTTCCTTACCCAAAAAATTATGATATTGTCAAGCATAATTATCAATCTCTTAAATGAGAAATTTTAATCATTTTACATATTTTCAATCATCACCAATTTAATTCTTCATAACTGAATACCAAATTACCTATTATCTCATGTTAGCTTCATAATTACTTTTTACAATATTTAAAATAAAATTTTTTCCTCTTTATATAATATGTGTTTTATAAAAAGACATTTCAATATATAAAATTGTTTTTATAACTTTCTAAAATAAAATGTTTTATTTGACCAAAAAATGTTCTTTTTTATAACCTATATGTCTTTTTATTTACATATTATTAATATTTATTTTTAATAAGTATGTATTTTCTTGACCATTCACATCAAATTTTCTAAAATTTATGTTAATTTCAACGATCCCTTTTTGAAGATTAATTTTCTAATGTAAACGTTTTCAATGTGGTTTCAATTAAAAATTTTTAAATCTTTACATCGTTATTTTGGATCCACTATTTCATTTTTTAAAAAGTAAATTAATTTAAATTTTCTATTTTTCACTTCTAAAAAATGATGTTTCAATGTAACACCATCCATCCAAGTAAAATTTATATTAAATGAAAAAATATAACAAGGAAACCCTAGGATTAGGGAGGTGTAATGTAGTGAAGACCTAGGGAATCCACTCTGATCAAATTGACACCCTCTAGTTTCATGAAATGAATAGAGAGGAGGCATGTGTTGTTTTATCATGGGTCTACCAAAGAAGCCTTGTAATCCATGACTTTATTCCCCTCACGCCATTTGTGGTTGACTTGAATGTTGTTGCGAAGAAGGGATCGAAATTTCCTGACAAAATATGATATGGACCAAAGAGTAATACCTTTCCTATGAAATGAATCATGAAGGACCAAGGAGTTGGTCTCTAATTTAATAAGAGTCAGGTTCTCCTAAGTGTAGAATAAGTGCGCAGTGAGCATGGCTTTGGACTCAGACAATATGAAGGTTCCATTTCTATAAAAACTATATAAATTCTATCACCAAATTACCTCAATTGTTGTGAACCACTCCCCCTCAAATCATCACACCCATAGAGGATGAAACATCGGTGTTCAGTTTGTATCATGGGCTATGTGATTCCAATAGATCCATTTCCCCTGTAAATTTTCCGTGAAAGGTTATGGAAAAAATGAATTTTCCTAAAGGAAACAAAAAGAAAGAGATTTATTCCAATCATTGATAAGATAAAAAATATAAATCATTTGGAAAAAAACCCTCGAAATGGTGGACCTCACTATGGAGATAGAGAATTACAACCTCACCTCTTTTCTTAAAAATGTTTTAAAATTTACATAACTTTTATATAGGCCTTTTTTCCTGGGGATTTATGTTTCATTAACCCAAATGTAATTGTTCTTATGAAACACTCTTTTTTGCTAATTATTTTTTTGGTATAAACTATTTAAATTATTATTCTTGGGATACCATAAATAAATATAATGAAAACCATTTTTCTTTCTATGATTTCATTATAATGTGATGAATAAAACTCATTTTATTCTCGTAGTTTTTCATCATATATTGAATTATCCATATAATATGGAACAAATATGTTTGTTTGATTTTGGGTGTGGTCCAATATATCCCTCTAAGGAATTTGTGAAGGATTATATATCACGAGATTATTATGGTCATAGTGTATTGATGTATACTCCACTATGGGAATAAATAAGTGAGGACTACTATACTATGTTTATGGGTATCAAGAAGTGATCCATAATCTACTCTATTTGTTTGAATTAGAAATTGATACCCACTCAACTATGGTTATGGAAATTCATTAATGAATCCTGACACACTATATTTATGGGAATTAACAAGTAAATATATCTCCAATATGATTATCGAAATCCTTTATTTATACCTTATCCACTATGGTAATTAGTTAGTAATTAATTCCCACTATGTTAGTAAAAATGGTTAGTGATTACTTCTCTATAATTTTATGATTTGTATTCCCATTTTAGGGTTGTAGTTTACTATTATGGTTCATTTCCATTAAATTTTATATTTTTCCCATAATCATGATCTATGGATACTTTTTATTATCTCATTTTCATCACTCTAATAAGATGGTATATAGTTGATTTTTAGAATGCATGTTTTGTTATAATGGATTATGGTTACCTATTATTATTTTGTATTCCTTTTAATAATAAATTTATCTCATTCTCATGTTTTACAGTATGATTATTGTATAACCCTTAATGAGTTATTGTTATATTTTCCCTTACTAAGTGTATCATATCACCCCTTTATTATGTTTTCGGTACCATGGTTATGAAGAGATGTATAAATAATGGGAATTATAAAAAGGATATTATAAGATTTAAATTATAGATAAATATTTATGTGTGTAGTAATTTTTTTCTTAAATAGCTAGTTCTTAGCAACACTAGACAAAAAGGTTCTCCGAGTTGTGTGAGATTATTGTGCCATGTAATATTAATGTGAACTTTTAGAGAGTATTTCTTCATTCATCTCACATGGTTACATATTTAATATCTAAATTTATATTTTTTTATCACTACACCTAAAAGTTTTAGTTTGAGGAACCTATGTTGGTATAAATGAGTATATATTTCTTATTGACTATTAGCTTTGATATTTTGGTGAATAGATAAAGGAAATTTAGTGAAAACCCCTGGGATATTTATAATGTATAATACTAAATATAGGATAACATATTATTGTTTTGGTAATATAGAAATTATATATTTTTACTAGAAATAACATCCATGTTTGGATAGTACATATGGATTCAGGATATGAAATAAATGTACCTAGGGGTAATAACACTAAAAAGTAAATTCTCCATGACTTATCACATGGTTTGACACACCCCAAGAATATTATTTGGTTAATAAAATTACATTTATAATATATTATTAAGGATTTGTTTTCATTGAACTAGGAAAAATAGCAGGAAAAAATTCAAGATAAATAAACCTATAGTAAACCGAGAGTGAACTAGGATGACTTAAAATCTAATTTTATGGTTTACAATAAAATTGTAATTCAAGTATGGGTTTTATTGAGATAATTTATGATAATTATATTAGAATTTTCATTTCACATCTGTCATGTTAATCCCTTTACATTTTATTAATTGATGGATTTAAGAGAAATCATGTTAATATTGTGTTAAATGGGTAATGTTGTGATTATCACAATGAGAAACAAAATGATATGGGAGTAGGAGTAAAAATTCTTATATAGATTCTAATTCAATAATAACAACCTATGAATTATAAAAAATTCCTTTTTTGAGCTCCCAAAATCACTAAGGATGTAAAAGATTTCTACCATGTCATTTGAGCAACAAAGTATACCCACCTCTAGTGGTCATTCCAATCCACTTATTATTAAAAAATTGATCAAGGTGCTAGGAAATTTATTTTTTTATTTAGTTCTTTAAACATCAAATGGTAGTTAAAATCATTTATCATTTATATGATGAGTCTTCCCGATGGTGAAATATTATTAATAATATAATAGTAATTGAGTATGTGGACTTATAAAATGATAAGAATTCATGAAAATAATTCTTAATAAAGATTATTCACAAAATGATTCACATGGAAATTAATCTAGATTTTCTATATTTGAAACTAAATGAGGATGAAACCATTTGAAACTTATGAGGAATAATTCATCAAACATGAATGATATGGTTATAATTTTTTCACTAACCCTTCCATTAAGGTCAAATGAATGTTTATCATCATAAATATAGGTCATCATATGAAATTGTCAATTAGATATTTTAGTACCCATGATAATATTATTAGATGTGTGCTTTTGATGGAGAATGAATATTTAGACACTTATTTTTATGGAGAAATAAAAATATAGAAACTCCAAGGATAAATCTCAGAGAAGAAAGAAAATTCAATTACCTACATGCAAAGTATGTGGTAAAAAACACATAAGTAAATGTATAAAAGGAATAAGAAAATGATTCATATATGTTAATGATTTACATCATTTACACAACCACCAAAATAATGAAATATTCAACATAAAACCATAGTGGAATAGAAGTCCCCATAAAACACTCTACATATACACATGTGCTTAAATAGTATGAAGATTGTCCATTTTAAAAATTGATGCCCTAATACAAGGGATAATGAAGAGAAGTTTCCTCAGAAACCTATAATGTCAAGTGAAAATGGAGAATTCTATGATGTCACTAAATCTATGGACTATGTTTCTAATTAATGCACATGAATCTTCCACTCTAGAGTTGTGAATGTTTTTTTGGTATTTATTATAATAATTCAAGTATAGATAGAAAATTTTATAATAACACTAAATCACTACAATGATGATTTGATTATATAAGAAAAATTATACTATTGTATCCCAATTTTGTATTTATGGGAACAAACATGGTAAAAATATTGTTAACCTATATTTTTATGAATTTAATTTTGTTTTGAAAATGGGTTATCTACTCTATTTAGACAGAAACAATTAACTTGAATAAGTAAATAACATTTGATACTCTATAAATTAATGAATTTGTATGAAGACCAATTAAAAGATAATTATAACATGTAGTTCTTGATACCGAATTATAATGGAATATTGGATAAAAAGTTCATATATGAAATCAATGATAGAGATAAGCCTATTATAAAGAAAAATGGTAGGTTTCCAATGTTTGATAGGATTATATCTCAAAAAGAATTAAGCAATGAGTTAAAAATATATTTTAAATACACTTATATATTTTTACTAGTAGATGATAATTAAAATATTGGATATAAAATTAATATAAGTGGGGGATGAAACACCCTATAATTTTACCATATATCATTACATGAAATAGTTCTAACGTGTTTGATAGATTTTTCCACACAAAAAATTGATATAAAATAATCCATAATAATTATCATTAATAAAAAATATTAATAATAAAACAAATTGTAAGTAAAAAAGATATTAACCAATTAGAGTTACTTACAATAAGAGGATATATAATTAATATTATTTAATATTTAAAAATATTGTTCACTCTAAATAATGCATTCAATATATTAAAGAAAAATTAAATGTTACACATTTAAATTATTATTATGAATATATATAATAATTTAATATATTAAAAATTATATTAAAATTATTTAAAATATAAATTAATGTGAAATAAAAATAAAAATAGATAATGATTAAGAATGATATTTTCAATAAATGTAGTTTTTCTTTATATTTTTAATTATTAAAAATTTATGGTTATAAATTATTGATTTTTAATATTACCAAATTAGAATCAATTGTATTTCATTCTATAAATATTTTTATAAGGTTAATTTTTTTTATATTTCTGAGATAATTGATTTTTAAGTGAATGGTAAAATACCGATTTTTCTAATACTATCTATTTTATGAATTTATAATTATTGTTGAATAAATAAGTAGTTTAAGAAACCTTATATATATAAAAATATATATTATTAATTTAAAATAAATCATTTTAAAATACAATTCTGAATTTAGTAAACTAATGTGCAATGTTTTGAGAATATAAATAGTATTTTACTTTAAAAATTATTTTTATTTTCTAATAATAAGAATTAATTTTCAGTACATTCAATGACTGAATATATAAAAAGGGAAATAATGTTTTCAAATCACATGATATTGTTATCTAATATAAATTTCATTTTTTCTTTAAAAATTTTATAATTAAAGTTGAATTTAATAACCATGATAATTATAAAACTACAATTTTCAAAGAATTGATTTATTAAATCTATGTAAATTTATATATTCAAATAAATTATTATATTTTTATAAATTAAATTACTATAATGTTTAAATACACACACACACACACGTATATATTATTACTCATTCAATTGGTAAACTATACTAAATAATATTAATAACACTTCATCCATTAACAACAATTCTTCTACAAAATATTTTTTCTATGTATTAAATTTTTTATTTAAAATTTTATTTTAAAAAAGTTACAAACTAAATTGGATTTAGTATATGTTAAATTTAGTTATATCTGATTATATAAAGGTTTTATTTAATTATTTTAGTAAAACATGATTTACTTTGATTAAATATACATACCAAGGTTAAAATGAAGATAGTAAAATATGAAAACCAAATGGTAGATGTATTCAACCATGTATAAAATAGGTGTTAAATTGAGTGTAAGGGGATTTATAATCCATATCCCACCCAAAATGTTTTTTTATCAATCTTTAACCCATTTATCATTAAATATTGTCATTTCATTATTGAAAAAATAAGGGGGTTCCCAAACATGCCATTTTCTTCACTTGTAAATAGGGAAACTTCCACCCATTATGAAATACAAATTCCTTCAAATTTATTTAGGAAACTATTCCATTTATAACCTCATATAATCCTCTCTCTTGAACATAATCCATTGGCCTCAATTATATTTCTTATTCCATTCATTTACAAGGATACTAATAAGAGAATGTCCAAGGTCCCAATGAGCCTAATGTTCATTCTACTAAAAGGGTAACAATGATAAGGGTGTCATTGTATCGTTATCAAATCCATGAGACATGTATTATATTTATCTCTATAATTTCACAAATATTTTTATTCACTATCCCATTTTCAACTTTTTTTAAAAAAAATTCATCTCAAGACATTTTAAGGTCTATTTTATAGTATCCCTCTAATGTTATGTGATTATTACACTAATATAACTATAAGGGTTTCTGATTAATCAAATCACTTTTTCAACATATAATTTCAATTCTAAACTTAATTTATCCAAGATGCATTATTCTCATTAAAATATTTTTTTCATAGAACATTATATACATCTATGTGTAAAATTAACTTTTGATTCAGATATTACACCATGATTAATTCATTCCACTTATGGGAATGAAATGCTTTTTTTGATAATTAACATTCTATTAAATGAATATTTATTTTACTTTTCAATATCTTCCATGCCCAAAAAAAATTTTATTTTAGATTTTGATACTTATTATGTGTTATCTTAGGTGAAATTCATAATTACATTATCCGATTTTCAAATATTTTTTTATATTTTATTTATATTTATTTATAATAATGTTATTTCAAAATATTAAAAATATTTTCCATCCTTTAAAAATAAAATGTATTATTTTCCTCTGAAAATTTATTTTTTATAAACCCGATATATTTTTAGGGACCTATTATTGATGTTTTTGAAAAATTAAGTACATTATAATGATTTCCCCTCACAAATAGAAACCATTATAGAATTTTTAAGGATACTTTGTTAAATATTATTTTTATTATAAACTTTATTAAGTTTATTTCACCACGTTATTTTGAAATAATTTCATCTAAACTAATCCACCCTTATTGATATTTATTTTTAAATAAAAATGATTTCAAAAAAAGTTCTTAACAACTTTTCAAGATGACATTTCAATGTTATTTTAACATATTCATTTATTATGAATATAAAATAATTTTACAAAATTTATTTTACAATTTCACTACTACATATAATGGAATTATTTCATTAGAATTTATTTTTGATGATACCCCAAATTTTATTATGATATACTATTTAGGGTGATTAAATTTTTGGTAAAAAAATTAATATTATTGTGTAACAATTTAGTGACACAATTTTAAAATGTTTCCAATCCATTTTTTCTTTATATTGTTTCTTTATGATGTGTTGAAAGAAACCATTTTTCATCCCCTAGGAATTCATGATATGTTGAACGATTAATATATCATGGATTACATAGATTTGGATGATGATGGTTGAGGTCCTATATCACACTCAAAAGTGATTATTAATGATTTATATCTTATTATATGATTTTTTTAATCAAGTATTATTTCACATTACACTATAAGAATTAAAAATGGAGGCCTAATCATTGATATTTATGGGAATCAATATGTGATACCTACTCCATTATTTTTTTGGGAATGATGAAATGATATGTTCCCTCACTATTTTTATATGAATTAAAATGTGAATCCTCTTCCATTATTTTTATAATAATCATGTTTTCAATCCTACATAACTAAGCCTCTATAAATTAGGTGGTGAATCCTACATCACAATTGGAATCAGTTAGTGATCCCTCCTTTACAATGGTTTTAGAAAAATGTATAAATTCACCCACCAATATTTTTTGATTTCTATTCCTTTATTAGTGCCGTATTTTACCATTATAATTTACCACTATGTATTTTCATATCTTTATTCCATAGATTATTCATGATTTATTGTTTTTATTTTCTCCTATTTCCATACTCGTATATTTTTTTATACATTTGATTTATGTGTAATACATGTATTATTATCATGAATAGAAGACACCCATTATTTTTCAATATTCTTTTTATTATTAATTTACACCTTCCCATTTTTTATATATACTATTTATTTAACCATTAATGGAATGTTGTAATGTTTTCCCTTAATGAGAGTTTGAGCTCACCCTATTATTCTGTTTCCTTTTCTAGAGTGTTAAATATAATTAGAACATGTGGGTAGTTTATAAGGTAATATAAAAGGAGATATATTATATATACTTGTTTATATTAAATGTAATATAAATTTCAGTCAAAGTGGATTAACAATAAAGAACATATTTTAATAAAATGATTCAATGATGTGAAGATAAAAATAGATAATTACATTTATATGTGGGACATGATGGGTATACTGGTTCGAAGACCTCATAAAGGATGACATGAATTTAAAGGTAAAAGGTCTTAATTGTAAATTACATAGGAATAAAGCATCTAATAGTCTTAAATTATATTTAAATGGTATGAATATCTCTTATGCTATTTGAAGTATTGTATTTTTTTAACTACATAGTTTCTCACATTACCATAAAAGTGTTTGTAAAATAAAAAATGTAATTGTCAATCAGTCTATAGGTAGTCCTAAATGACACAAAAAAAGGTTCTTATAGTTTTGTGAGATTTTTTTTTGAGATGTAATAAAAATGGGAAATTTTTGTTAGTCTTTCTTGGATCATCTAACTTTCTATCAAATTTAATACTAAAAAGTATGTGTTTTTTCACTAGACCTAGGATGTTAGGTTTGGGGTGACTTAATATAATCATAATTAAATAATCTTAGATATACAAAAATATATATATACACACTAGATATACATTTCCAATTATATATATTATTAAAAACTATATATTAACCCTAACTTTTCAAAAAACCAATAAGTATATAAAAACATTTATATAACCATTCTTGAAATATTTATGATCAGAAAATAATAATACTCATGGAATGGAAAAATCATATCCATTCATGGAAAAATAATTTATGTATAAAAAATGGTATTCCAATTTGAATAATATAGATTTGATTAAATAAAACTATTTTGACAACCCCTATAATTATTATTGAAATACTTTTATAATTATAAAAAAATAATTATGATTAATCTATAAAATCTCAATACAACTACTAGGTCATCATTCAATGATAATGAGAGTAAAAAATGGTGACCTTCTAGAATATTACATGAATTCTTCATTAATAACTAGAAGATGATAATACAATATAACTATAATAATAATACAAACATGGAATAAGAGAAACTTTTAGATTAAAAAATTTCAAAAAATTAATTAAATATAGAATAAGAAACACTATACTCATTTTATAACCACTTTAGAATAACTAATGGAGTAGCTAAACAAAAGTGAATCTAGAGTAATAAATTAAAATTTAATACCTTGAGAAAAAGAAAATGATATTAAAGTTACTACTAAAAATATATAATAAAAATTGAATTGAGGGAGTACCAACCTAAAATAATTTGAAAATTTACTCATTTGTCCCAAAGGAATTGATCTAGCCTTGGATAATTGTAGGATTGACTATAGAGTTGTGGTGGGAGAAGATAAAATTAATTGGTGTGGTATTAGAATAAAATGTGGAGAAAATCCCATGTATATGGTTTTACTAGGAAAAAAATTGATATTTAATAACAAAAATTTCCACTAAATGTTTTAAAAATAGAACCAGTAGAAACATTAGGGACACTTTTTTTGCAACTAGGTACCTAGTGAAGCTAACAATGTTATTAATTACCATTAGGTACCACCATGTACTTGATAAATGTCTATTGGGTAGCTGTTTATTTTCAATACCTTTTCTCATTTCCCTTTCATTCAATATAAACTAAATTTATTAAACTCTCATCAATATAAAAAATAAACCCAAAAGATAATTGAATAACTAAAATTAAAGTGGTTTTTTAACATATAATGGTAATAGATAACAGATAATATCTTTATTTCATTCTTTTATATTTTTTATATATAAAAACATGCTAAAAATAATGTTTTCATAAAGTAAATTCTAAATATTATTAAATATACCAATAATATTGCTTCCAAAATCTTAATAAATCATGTTTTCAAAATAATGGTTTTCTTCATTACTAATAATTTTGATATATTGATTAATAGTTTTTAAAAGTTTTGGACTATTTCCACTAACACTTTAAACATGATTAAAACCAAACCTTCTTTGTGGAATTTTCTTTTGATGTAGCTATATAGTAATCACAAATTATAATTAGTGTTACCATTTTTAACTATAGATATGATAATTTATCTTATTATTGTTATTAGTATGAATAAACATAAAAAAATAAAATTGTAATTTTTTTAATAAACACATTTTCAAAAAAACCTAAAAGCATGTTTTAATCATTATTAAATATAAGAGTTCACTAATATCCTGATCTTTCATGGACCATTAAATTTTTTATTTTTTTCATCAGAGTTACTAAGAGAAATTTTGATTAAGGGTTTCATTTTTCAAGATGATATTTTCTTTGGATTCGATTCCCTATTACATGGCCATAAAAGTTACACCATTAATAGTCATATATAATAAATTAAATATCTAGGGTTCAATGTATTAAACCCTTAATGGAATAGGCATTATGTAGTTCTTGTGTACAAACATTGTGTATTAGACTTGATAATTTTATGTTATACTATCTTTAAGAGGGGTTATGGTCATGGTGTGAGGGTTATTGATCATGGCATGTCAAATAATAGGTTTTTTTATATAAAGGGTAAAATATAATGGATAAATATTTTTATACACAAGTTTTTAACAGTTTTCAGATGCCCTTACATATAATCCTATTTTATACTAAGGGGTTAAAATTATATATTTATTGTATTAGAGAGTTTTTATAATGTTAATTAGTTTCCATTACAACATAGTTGAAACATCTATAGTATGAATCCCTATGTGGTTGATTTTTTGTTTCTTCATTTTTGGGTTTTATAGAATCATAGTTATTCAATTGCTTCACTATTAGTGAAACATTATTAAATGTTTTTCATTGGATCATATATAATGGAATAAAAACCATAGTTTTATTATGTAATATATTTGATTCTTGGTTTTAAGGTGGTTTTGATAATAACATTTATATGTAAATAAGGGAGATCACCATGGGATTTCAGAGTTATTCTTTAGTTTTCCTCATCAAAAAATGAAAATTCCCTTCAATGTTGTGATTCTATATGATTTTAATCACAATAAAAATTTTGAACCCTATTTATATACATAAAAAATAATTAAAATTTCCCAAATCCTCTGGTTACCAATGGGGTATATTTAGAGTACTAAATTTTTCTTATATTAGTATTGACCATAATATTAAAGATGTAGAACACTTTTTGATTCATGTTATATTTGGAATTTCTTCTTATGAAACCTCTTGTTATCCTTTCGGGAGATGTTGTGGAATTAGTTGGATTTAGTTTTATTTTCTATAGATTTTTGTTTTAATAGAGTTTGTATTCATTAAGGTTATGGAATTTTTTGCCATCAATTTCTGAGATTTGCAATCATCTCCAACTCTTTATTCTTGTGAAATTATTTTTGAACTCTTAGTTTTGGTTTGGGATTAACTAATTATCCTATAATTATTTAAACGTATTTAATCATCATGATTCTATTTTTCATTAGGATATTTGAAGGGATTTACATAATAATGACAATAGATTGGACTAAATAGAATTTAAGTAAACGAGATACTCAAATTTATTTTATATAATTTAGTGATATACCATGTGATTGACATTTGTTTGACGTTCTTGTTAAGAGTTATGATTTATTTTGATATTTGTTAATTGTTTTATTGTTAAATTCAGGTAATTTACTCCCATGATAGTATAACCATTTAATGACAGTAATTGATTTTTTACATGTAAATCATGAAATTTTTTTATAATGATTTGTATAGATTTTTTTCATTTTAAAATAACATTAATGGGTTATTTTAGATTCCAATTTATTTTTGGATTTCTATTTTTTTATGTGGGTATTGGTTTTTCTATCATTATGGTATTTATCAGGTGTTGTTGCTTCTCGTTTTCTATTATTATAATGGGAATACGAGGTAGCCTATTTGGTAATGGAACATGGACTATTATATGGTTTAATGGTGGAATGATTAGTAATATGGAAATGATGTTCCTTATTATGGATAATGTGGAAATTGTTCTGTTTGTTTTAGGGTTTTTGTGGCCATGACGGGAGGTTGTTGCGTGTTTTTCCAGGGTATCCTAATTTTCTGTAATATGATTCAAAATGAATAATATTTTCATGTTAAATGGAATATAATAAAATATGAGGTTACTATTAATGAACTATTAGTTATTGAAATGATCTATTCATGGTTTAGAATGTGTATGGTGATGAATAATTATTGTTTCTAAAATAAATATCCATAAGTATATGGTAAAATGAATTTAATGTGCATAGAAAAATGTTAAATTAAGATATAGATTTTGATATGTGTAAATGGTTAATCATGGAAATTTTTATCAAGTTTTTTTCAAAAGGTATAGTTATTTTTTATTAATGAAAATCATTTTTAGATATTAGTGTTGGTGATGTAGTTATAGTTATGGTCAATAACAATATCTTCTTAGTAAGAACCATTGGATTTGGATTCTTTGTGACTATGATATATATTTAATATTATATTTTGATTCCAATTTCAACCCACTGTTGAGTCAAAAGTTCTCTTTTTTACTTTTGTGACTGGTTTTGGAAATCACAAATGTATTCATACATGCTTATCGTACTTCCTATGTTTATCATACTGACTATGTTTATCGTACTGACTTTATTAATCATACTGACACTATCAAACGTACTAACTCTGTTAAACATACTGACTCCATCACTCGTATTGACTCTATCAAACGTACTGACTCTGTCAATCATACTGACATTATCAATCGTACTAAATCTGTCAATCGTTTTGAATTTTGTGAATCATACCAACTTTGTATCATATTAATACATTAAACTATGTAATACTAATAATACTTATATTTTACTTCTATCACTTGCTTGTTTTTCTCCTTTATCAACACATGTCAAACGTACTCATGTTTATCATCTTCATATATCTTTTGTTTTAACTAAAACGATGTTGTGGAGTTAGTTATAAACTAATCAAAACGATGTCATGTTTTCTGTTTCATTATGACCGTTATAATGCCAGGTGTCCCAGTCCCTCCGAGTTTTCCAGAGAAATATGACTGTTGGAGGAAATAGGTCCGTTGGAACCCGAGGCCTATAAATACGAGGTCATTTGAAGATGATAAATAAAACTGAGAGACTTTGATCATTCTTTGCTTCTATCAATTTCTTGAGAGAGACGCTGGGACTTCTCTCTTGCTTCATGCGAAAGCCTTGAGATTACAAAACGTGAATGACTCGTTCTTTGTTTTTGTATTTCACTAAGTGCTTTGATCTGCTTTGTGTGACCGATCATGTGATAATGATCGAGGGATTCTGAGGATAGGCAGACGATGGTACCAATCATCGTATCGAGGGATTTCAAGCGATTGAAATACATAGGTGCCAATTACCAGCAAAATCAAGGGCTTGTGGGGATATCAAGACAGTCGTTCCGATCATCGTATCAAGGGCTTGCAGGGATAGCAAGACAAACGTACCAATCATCGTATCGAGGGTTTACCAAGGTGGTTGTAAGACAGACCACTTATCCTAGGTGAAAGGCCAACCCTTCTCTTCAGGTCAAAAGAATTGTAATACTTTTATATTTCCACAGCTGTTTTTTTAGAAAGGGAAATTGTATTGTTTCCTTTCTTCATTCCATATTCATTTGTAATTGTTTCAATTAAAATCATACTATTACATATTGTATCGATTGAATCTATACTCTTTATGGTAGAATCCTTCACGATTGTATTACTGAGATTATTGTATTCATCATTACAATTGCTTTACATTTCTTATCGTATTACATCATATCATACATTTATATTCCATACAATTGTGGTTGTTTGTTTTTATTGTGAATTTTATTAGTTTAAGATCTTTTAAATTAATTCCTTAAGTGTTTAAACACAATGTTTTTAAACATACAATTCACCCCCCTCTTATATTATTCCATCTAATATACATATACATCTATATATCGATCCAACAATTTTTATCAGAGGAGGTTTGCACTGGTTTATATTACTAGCTCCAATTCTTTTAAATTTATGTTTCAACTATTTACTAAACTAACGTGTGGAGTGGAAAAGATTTTATTTTTATTAGATGGAAGGAATGAATATTGGATCAATTGAAAATATAAATCCTACTAGACCACCTATCTTTTATGGGAATGATTTTGAGTACTGGAGAGATCGAATGAAGAAATTTGTTATCAAATACTGGTTTAGAAAATTTTATTATGCTTACTAGAGGTTACAAAATTCCTAACAAAGAAGTCAGTACTTTCACTAATCAAGAAAAGAAAGAATATCAACTGGATTACAAGGTATGCAATAATTTTCTATGTTCTATGACCAGGAATATATACATCCAAATATAATCTTGTGAAGAAGCCAACTGTATTTGGATGAAATTTGAAGTCACACATTTTGGTACATCGATGGTTATAGAAAAAACAAGTGTAATGCTTCGAGTAGAGTATCATGGATTTATTTTTCCTTATGGAGATCTGGTATGTAAAGTTCAACAATGATTTATGAAAATTGTCAACAGTTTAAAATCTATGGGAGAAAAAGGTCTTGATGATGAAGCCCTTTTTAACAAAATTATTGATATAATTCCGAACGAATGGGAGTCAAAAAAGACAGCCATTGATGAAAACAGAAAAGTTTCCTAGATTAATATTAAAGAACTTTTTGGAACTCTTCTACACCATGAGACACGAATGGAGAGAGATGATGATTTCAATAAGAAGAAAAATGGAAATGGAAGTGTAGCTTTTACAACTACATCTAAAGTTAAAACACATGAAAGCATAACAAGATCCAAAGCCAAGAAATTTGTTATATCAAAATCAAGTGATAGTGATCACTCAAATAATGAGTTATCCAATCTTGGTGGAAGGATGAAAAAGATTGTTGGAAAGAAATACTTCCATTATAGATTCAAAAATAAAGATAGAATAGATAAGAAATATTCATAGGTAAAATGTTATGAGTGTAAGAAAGTAGGTCATATAAGACCTGATTGTCCTTTACTGAAGAGAAAATATAGACATGAGAAACATTCTGAAAGAAATAATAAAAAGTATTACAAGACAAAATCAAAGAAGGTCTTGAAGGAAAATGATACTTGGTGTACAAGTGGTAGCGATGCATCAGATAATTCTTTAGAATATTAATCCTCATGAAAAAGAAATATTAGACTAATAGCGAGATTACCAATCGAAGATCATTGTCTCATGGCTAAGGTACAAAATGATGAAGCTATTTAAAATGTTTCCATGAATGAAAATTATATGGATAATAAATATTATGATTCATTAAATAGTGATTCTTCATCAGAAGATAATACTTAACCTTCTTTTGAATAATTTTCTAGGTGTTCTAAATTACCTGAGAATGAAAATTCTAAACTCAAGAAAATGATTGATAATTAAAATTCTAGAATTTCAATTTTAACTAAATAAGTATCAGATCATTCTAATGATCATGATATAAAAACTGCTACTTTTGAAAGTATTGTAAAAACCCTTGAGAAAGTCAGATGCGATAAGGATAAACTTTCTAAGGATCTAGAAAATTTAATTTCTAAGAAAAATGTTTTTGAGCCTATATCTAGTTAAAAATCAAATATTTTGGAGGATAAAAATTTAGTTTTAAAACTAAAATCATAAATTTTTGCCCTGAAAAAATGTTTTCAAACATTACTCATAGTAAGGAAAACTTTGATAAAATGTATTCTCAAATTCGACCATTGAGAAATCAGTCTAGTTTTGGTTTTACTCATTCTAAACTAGTTTTTAGTAATCACTATTTTGTTCCTCAAAGTACCCCATTTTTTACTAAGTGTCAATGTGGTGGACACTGGAAAAGAGAATGTTCGCTTAATAGAACATAGTAATTGGGATTTCATAAAGCTCATTTTGCAAAAAAAATATGAATTCCTATAATTCTTTTCTCTAACACTTCTAGATCCAAAAAAGTTTGGATTCCGAAAGACTGATTGTTTCATTTTTAGGAAAATATGAAGTGTACCAAGAAGAATATTTGGTACATGGATAATGGTTGTTCTTGACCGATGACTGGAAACAATGATTTCTTTGAAAATATCATCGAAACAAAAGGTGGAGAGGTTACCTTTGGAGATAATTCTCAAGGAATGATTGTTGGAATAAGTAATTTTTTTTCTTGGAAAAGTTCTTATTTCATATGCTTTGTTTGTTAAAGGTCTTAAGCACAATCTCATCAATATAATTCAATTAAGTGATGAAGGATACCTTGTGAAATTTAGAAATGATAAATTATTAGTTCACAATTCCAAGGATGAGTTCATTCTATCTGCCCATAGGTAAGAGAATGTATACACTATTAACATAGAAGACCCTAGGTGCCAAAATTTACCTTGCTTAAGTGTAATAAAAGACAAATCATGGCTATGAAATAGAAGACTAAGACACTGCAACCTAAGAAGCCTTTGTAAAATTTCAAAGAAAATACTTGTAAAGGGACTACCAGATCTTAGATATGATTCTTCGAAGGTCTCTAATCATTGTAAATTTGGAATGAAACATAAAACTATCTTTAAATCATTTAATGAAGTTTCAACTTCTAATGAATTAAAGCTTATGCACATGTAACTTTTTGGTACTTCACAAACTGGAAGCATTGAAGGCAAATACTATGTATTTTTTTGTTGTTGATGACATTTCTAGATTTACATGGGTCTATTTTCTAACAAAGAAATATGAATACTTTTTCTATTTAAAAAATTTTAGATCCCAAGTTCAAAACGAGAAAAACCTACCATTGATAACTATTCATAGTGATCATGGTGGTGAAATTCAAAATTCAAATTTTGAAACTTTTTGAAGTAAGAAAGTTATTACTCACAATTTCTCAGCTCCAAGAACTCCTCAGCAAAATGTTGTTGTTGAGAGAAGAAATCGTATTCTTCATGAAAGGACAAGAACCATTTTGAGTGAATACTCAATTGCTAAGATCATTTGGGTTGAAGCTGTTAGTACTTCTTGTTATACTATAAATCGTGTTTTAACCAGAACTTTTCTTAATAAAACACTTTATGAATTGTGGACTGGATGAAAACATAAAGTTTCATACTTCAATGTTTTTGGGTGAAAAGTATTCATTCTGAATACTAAAGATAATCTACAAAAATTCGCACCAAAATCAGATGAAGGAATCATTCTAGGATATTCTACAATTTCTATGGCATATATAGTTTTCAATAAAAACATTTGTACTATTGAAGAAACAGTGCATGTTAAATATGATGAAACTAATACTTTTGTTTTCAAACAACTCGAACCTACATCTTCAGATGTTTTTTCTAAAAATGTTATTCAACCACTATTTGAAGATCCTTCTGATAAGGAAAATATTCAAGAAAGTATTCCTGAAACTTTTAACCCAGAATATTTTCTACCATATGTTTATGTACAGGTTTTATAAAACCCAAATAAATTGCTTCATAGAAATCATCTATGTTATAATATAATTGGTGATGTAAATCAACCTGTAAGGACCAGAAATTACTTAATAAATGAAATAGAACATCTTGCCTTTATTTTACAATTCGAACCTAATAGTCCTAGTGAGGCCTTAGGTGATGAAGATTGGATTAAAGCGATGAAAGATTAACTAAATGAATTTGAAAGGAATCAAGTCTGAACATTAGTTTAAAGACCTAATGAAACAACTGTAATTGGTGTAACATGAGTTTTCAGAAAAAAAATGTGATGAAAATTGAATCATTGTAAGAAATAAAGCAATAATCGTTGCTAAGGGATATAATCAATAACATGGAATAGACTATGAAGAAACATATGCTCCGGTATCTAGACTTGAATCTATTCATATTCTATTATCCTTTGCAGCATACTTATAATTTAAAATTATTTAAATGGATGTCAAATATGATTTTCTAAATACTGTTGTTCAAGATGAAGTTTTTTTCGAACAACCCCCTATTTTTTTAAACTCAAAATATCCTATTTATGTTTTTTAACTTACCAAAGTACTATCTGGCCTTAAACAAGCCCCTAGAGCATGGTATGATATACTTACATGATTTATTTTACAAAACAATTATGAAAAATGTACATTAGATCCAACCCTTTTTATAAAAATGGAAAATAAGAATGTTTTCATTGTTTAAATTTATGTTGATAACATCATATTTGGATTAACATAGTAATCTTTAACTGATTCATTTGCAAATTTAATGAAATATGAGTTTGAATTGAGTATGATGGGTGAGTTAACATTATTTTTAGGTTTTTAAATTTTACAAAAACCAGAAGGAACATATATATCTCAACAGAAGTATATTAAATATTTACTAAAAAATTATGGATACGACAATACTAAATGTATTATCACTCCAATTGGTACTTCAAATACACTTGATCTTGATGAAAATGGGAAACTAGTGGATCAAACAAATTTTAGGGGTATGATAGTAAGTTTGTTATATTTGATATTCAATCGACAAGAATTAATGTTTTCCGTATGTTTATGTGCAATATACCAATCTAATCCAAAAGTGTCTCATTTAAAATTCGTGAAAAGAAACTTTCAGTATTTAAAAGGAAATCAGGATTTAGGCCTTTTTTATTATTCTAGAAATGATTTTGTTTTAAAAAGTTTTTCAGATGCTGACTTTGGTGGTTGTACAATGGATAGAATGTGTACATCTAGAACATGTTAATTATTAGGAGATTCCTTGGTTTCTTGGTTCTGCAAGAAACAACACTCAGTAGCACTTTCCACTGCTGAAGCCGAATATGTAGCAGCAGGAAGTTGTTGTGATCACGTGTTGTGGATGCAAGACAAACTCACTGACTATGGATTGAGTTTTCAAAAACTCAAATTCATTGTGATAATACTAGTGTCGTAGCTCTTTGTAGAAACACAACACATCACTCTATTGAAAAAAACTTAGATATTAGGAATCAATTTCTTTAGGGATCACACACAAAAAGGAGATATTATTTTATAATTTATCAAAAGAGAAGAACAACTTGCTAACATTTTTACAAAACCATTACCTACCGATAGATTTGAATTTATAAAATAGAAGCAAGGAATGATTAAATTAAAGTAATCATTCATGTCTACTTCATGTTTTACACTTATCCTTACATTAAACTCCTCTTAAAAAGGGGGAGAACATTTTACTTAATGTGTTTTTTATGATATTTATTTGTTTGTTCTCTTGATTTATTATTCCGTCTTTATGATTATAATCATGACTGTTTGGCTATTTTTTTAATTATCTGACTTCTTGTTTACCTGCCTATAGTATTGAATTTATGTCCATTGACACGTCACCTTATAGTAACAACTTTGTTTTCCATCAGCACGTCAACCTATGGAAGCAACTTTGTTTTCCATCGGCACGTCAACCTATGGTATCAACGTTGTTTTCCATCGGCACGTCAACCTATGGTAACAACTTTGTTTTCTATCGGCACGTCAACCTATGGTAACAACTTTTTTTACCATCGGCATGTCAACCTATGGTAACAACTTTGTTTTCCATTGGCACGTCATCCTATGGTAACAACTTTGTTTACGATCATCATGTCAACCTAAGGTAATGACTTTGTTTTACATTGGCATGTCAACCTGTGGTAATGAATTTGTTTTCCATCAGAATGACAACCTATGGTAATGAATTTGTTTACCATCTACATGTCAACCTGTGGTAATGAATTTTTTTTCCATCGGCATGTCAACCTATGGTAATGACTTTGTTTTCCATTGGAATGAAAACCTATGGTAATGACATTGTTTTCCATCAGCTTGACAACCTATGGAAATGTCTTTTTTTTCCATTGGCTAGACAACCTATGGTAATGAATTTGTTTTACATCGGCATGACAACCTATGGTAATGACTATTTTTTCCATCAGCTTGAAAACCTATGGTAATGACTTTGTTTTCCATCGGCATGAAAACCGATCGTATTCTTTCTCCTCATATGCTTGTGCTTTCTTCACTATGTTAATACTATTAAACCAATAATTAGCTTACAATCTCCGGAAGGTATATATTTTCATTACCTTGTTTTGTTTTTCACTCTTTATTCTTTTTCATTTAAAAAAATACTCTTTTTAATCCTATCCATTGATTTTTTTCTTATAATATCAACCATATAAGATCAACGTTCACCCTTTTTTGCCTATAAAAAGACCCCTCCCCTCCCCAAACCCACACCGGGTTTTCAGAATTGTTGACTAAGATGTAACCATCTTTTAAGTCTATGTACGATCTTCTCTTCTCTTCACCTATATATCTCAGTCCACTGCCAACACTCCTGCCAAAATGTCTTCAAAGACTTTTTCAGGGAAATACTTCCGCAGAGAAAGGTTAGTTTCTCAGGACTTCATTGACTCATAGGATTCATCAATCTAGAGAATTTTTTTTTTCAAGGCTAGGAACATCTGTGTGTTGAAAAACCTGTATCTCAAGATCTAGTACTTATTGAAGAAGTTATTCAGTTCTATAAAACCATATCTTTTGACAAAAATATGTCAATCAACATTACTTTGTACAATAGAAAAATATCTATGTTTGTAAAACAAGCAGCCCACTTTCTAAATGTCCCAACAGAAGGTGATTCGTTTTGTCCATCTCATAAACTACTAGAGGACGTTGGTACGTTTAATAAAGAATGTTCTAAAAAGTCATTGTTTCTTATAAATGACCAGAAGAGGAAAGAGGCTCATCTATCTATAGATAACAGATTTGTGGCACTTTGGATGCAAGGTTTTCTTATCCCAAGGAAAGGGGATTGAGAAACTCTGAAAGTCTCTTATATCTTCATGATAGACTATCTTGTCAATATGAGAAAGGTAAATATCATGGGATACATTTTTGAAACAGTCAAGAATGTCAAGTCAGGAGCGATCAAGTCCCATTTGATTATGTATCCCTCTATTCTTATGAAGTTCATTCTCGAGAGAATGAAGTTATGTAATATTCCTTTGAAAGGGAAATTGAAAGAGCAGAAACCTTCATGGATAATTAAGAATACGTTGAAGAAGTTGTATATTTGTTTTGATTAGAATTCAGTTCTTTTTGTCAGAGATATAGAAATTGAATCGGCACAAAATCAATCAACACCAAATCAATCAGCACCTATGCCAGTCAAAGAAAATCCATCTATTGTTGATCCTCAAAAGTCATGTCCTCAAAACAGTTCAAAGCCAAAGAAGAAACCTATGTACAAAAAGGAGGTTGTGGCCAAAAGGAGGAAAGATAGAGAACAAAGAAAAGAAGGTGATCCAAAGTTCGGTCTAGATGCAGCCGAAGCTTTTACTGAGAGGATAAGGGTAGAGGATACCCTTCAAGAAGAAATGAAAATGAATACTGTTTTGAAACGAAAAGCTCAAGACTTTTACGTTTCTAAAGTCATTAAAATGGTTGATGAGGCTAGTGCTCAACTAATGGAAGAAGTATATCAAGAACCTATCGTACATTGTTTTCCAGAGCCAGATAAAGGGAAATTTTTTTTGGAAGAAATACAAGAAGTTGAAGAAGAATAAAGAGATTTTCTTTTGGAATTCCTTCAGAGTTCAAAGAAACATAGAGAATAATCCTTTCAAAAACAAAGTGAAGTTATTCAACAAACTCCTCATGCTGATCAAGATAAAGCTCAATCTTTTGAAACACCAAAAATAACTCTTTCCGAAGACAAACAATGTGCTTAGTCATCTCATACTTAATATGTAATTATTATTAGTGAAAAAGTAGAAGAAGAAAGAAAGGAGAAAGAAAAAGAAAAAGGAAAACAGCCAGTTGAAGACTCAAGATGATCAAATGAACTGGATTCGTACGATGAGGATACAGATTCTGAACACACAATCTCTCTCAAGAGGAGTGATTACATTGTTTATGTTTTAATAAGGATTGAGAAGAACATTCCTTATTTTCCTAGACTTGAAGGAAAAATTTATTTCATCACTGACAATCGGAGGAAGAAGTTTGGTTCTGTAAGATAACTGAGAAAGAGAGTTTTGTCAATTGAAGCCGATTTGAAAGTTTTGTCTAAAAGTCTGGCTTCTCATAAGAAGGATTTCAATAAAATGACTAAGTGTTCATACAAAATAGAGATCTTAGTAAATGATCATGAAATATCAATTGAAGACATGAGGAGAATTTTAAATGATCTTGCAATTTCTTTCAAAAATCTTGACAATGAAACTGTTGAAAGGATGAATCTATTATCAAATACTAATGGAGCTGATGTCC
Organism: Viscum album; assembly: GCA_963277665.1. Lineage (NCBI taxonomy): Eukaryota > Viridiplantae > Streptophyta > Magnoliopsida > Santalales > Viscaceae > Viscum > Viscum album. Next base: position 1,140,085,721 of record OY728157.1, on the reverse strand, counting down.
CATCAATAAAAGAGCTGCAAGAGAGAATGGCTGTTTTTCAGTCTGAGTTTTTGAAGGTTTCATCTTTCAAAGATGAAATAGTTTTGTTGAAGAAAAAAAATTCTGAGATATCTAAATAAAATAAGAAATTGCAAGACAGAATTGATACCCTTGAATAAGTAACCAGAGTCCAAGAAGAGACTATTAAGAATCAGGATCAACTATTTGCTGAACAACAAGAGATTCTCAGATCTCAGGGTGATTCTATCTCAGAATACATGAATGCAATCAAAAAGATGAAAGCCATTCTTCCTGAGTTGATCAAGAAATAAAAGGAAAGGGAAAATAAATGAGTGTTGTTGTATCTTTATTTTCTCTTTTCCAGAATTCTATAGACTTTGGTTATCTCAATAAGATTAATGTTACCTTTTCCATTGTCTTGCATTTATTTTCTATAACTCTTTCAGGCGACTCATGATTACCCCATTTTTTTTAAATCACAAAGGTGGAAAATGTTTTATAATGGTTGAGAATGTTTTCTAAAAGGGATAATGCTTTAATCAAATAATTCTAAATCAAGGAAAATCTACGAATACAATCCTTAGGAAAGTACATACCTAAGGGGGAGTTAGTTGCATTCAATTTCATATTCAGAATAGTTTTCAATAACTCAGGGGGAGATAAGTATTTATTTTTGTTTTCACTTCATGTTTTGTGCTTTCCAAAAAGGGGGAGATTGTTGAGTCAAAATCTCTCTTTATGACTATTATGACTTGTTTTGGAAATCACAAATGTATTCATACATGCTTATCATAATGACTATATTTATCATACTAACTATGTTTATCGTACTGACTCTGTCAATCATACTGACACTGTCAAATGTACTGACTCTGTCAAACATACTGACTCTGTCAAACGAACTGACTCTGTCACTCGTACTGACTTTGTCAAACACACTGACTCTATCAATCGTACTAACTCTATCAATCGTACTGACTCTGTCAATCATACTGACTTTTTTGAATCATACTCACTTTGTATCATATCAATACATTACACTAATTCATACTAACAATACTCATATTTTACTTATATCACTTGATTGTTTTTATCCATTATAAGAACATGTCAATCGTACTCATGTTTATCATATTCATATATCTTTTGTTTTAACCAAATAGATGTCGTGGAGTTAGTTATAAACTTACCAAAACGATGTCATGTTTTTTGTTTTATTATGAGTGTTATAATGCCAGGTGTCCAAGTCCCTCTGAGTTTTTCAGAGAAATATGACCATTGGAAGAAATATGACCATTGGAACCTAATGCCTATAAATAGAAGGTCATTTGAAGCTGTGAAATACAACTGAGAGACATTGATCATTCTATTCTTCTATCATGTTCTAGTGAGAGATAATGTGACTTCTCTCTTTCTTTGTGTGAAAGACTTGAGATTACAAAACGTGAACGGCTTGTTCTTAGTTTTTGTATTTCACTAAGTGCATTGATATGATTTGTGCGACCGATCGGGTGATAACAATCGAGGGATGCTGAGGATAGGCAGGCGGTGGTACCGATCATCGTATCGAGGGATTTCAAGTGTTTGAAAGGCAGAGGTTCTGATTTCCTACAAAATCAAGTGCTTGCGGGGATAGCAAGACAGACGTACCGATCATCGTATCAAAGGCTTAACAAGGTTGTGGTAAGACAGACCTCTTATCCTAGGTGAAAGGATAACCCTTCTCTTTGGGTCAAAACAATTGTAATACTTTTACATTTCCGCTGCTTTTTGTTTTAGAAAGGGAAATTGTATTGTTTCCTTTCTTCATTCTATATTTAATTGTAATTGTTTCAATTACTATCATTCTATTACATATTGTATCGATTTATTCTATACGATTTATGGTATAATCCTTCACTATTGTATTACTCTTAATATTGTATTTATCATTACAATTGGTTTACATTTCTTATATTATTACATCATATCATAACTTTATATTCAATACAATTGTGGTTATTTGTTTTTGTTGTGAATTGTATTAGTTTAAAATCTTTTAAACTAATTTATTAATTGTTTAAACACAATGTTTTTAAACCTGTAATTCACCCCCCTCTTGTATTATTCCATCTAATATACATATATATCTGTATATCAATCCAACACCAACCTAATTTAAATAACCATCATGATCACCCAATATATTCTATTCTAACAGATTTACCCAACATTCATGTTTTTAAATGAATTGATGGTTATCCAATCTATTTTCTACTATCACTCTTCTATTCATATCACTCACTATAATAGTAAAAAAATTTAATGCATAAACATGGATGAAAAAATGATAGTGCAAAATTGATGAGATGTGATATGATATTATTATGATGTGATAAAGGATGTGATATATAGTAGTGATCACACATGATGGGAGGATGGAAATAAGTTTTTATTATTTTATATTAATGATAAAATAGTATGATAATGATGTAGTATTTGACTTTTAGGATGATGAGATATGTGTTTTCAATGATGATGTGATATTTAATTATTCTGAAAAGGTGATATATGTATTCAGATAAGTGTTTTTGGATGTATTACATGGTATTTGGTTGTGATATGATATATTATGTGTGATGAAATTATTGTGGAATTTATGGAAACACCAATAAATTTTACTCTATAACATCAGAGTAAAAACCCTTATCAATGTGGTCATAGTGAACCTTGTTATATTTTTCATTATATATATTTTTATTATCCAATGAAATGATATTGCATGAGTGAGATATGGTGAATATGGGTGATAGTTATGCATTATAAGATTCCTATTGTATATGATTTTTTTAATAAGACATTAATTTTGATTCATTCACATTTAAAGAATAATTGTTGAGGACTATCCAACTTATTATACATTTAATCTCATATGAATATATAAACAACTATTCTTAATGTTTTTATGAGGGATTCAGATAACAATATGGATATTATATGCTTTAGGATTGGATATGTTATTAATGTTACAACCATATAATTTTAACTTTTTTATTTAATTTTATTATATTTGATTCTATATAAAAATCCACGTATAATTGTATATTGGGTTTGTTTTATATTTTGGAGTTGATTGGTGGTTTTATATATATGTTCTTGGTATGATGAGGGAAATGCCCCTATTTTATATTTATTTATATCATCAGAGCTAGTCACAAAAATATGTTCTATTGGATATCGGCTTTATGCATCACACTCATATTCCTTAATATTCTAGTATGGGTTCCTAGTGGGTTATGGTAAAGATATAATGTTATTAGAGATTTGGATAAAGAGATAGGATATACTTTACAGTTATCCACATGTGATTATTATTAGTTTTTTAGGGAAATAATGAAATTAAAACTTACGATATAATGTAGTATAAGGGACTAGATAGTGAACAAGTGATTAAGACCCCTTATTATCCAATAAAATTATCTAAACCTTACTAAATAACCTATTAATGGTAATGCTAATAATGGGGAATAAAACGTGTATTGGTACATGTTTAATGTTTTTTATGACTTTTTTTAATGAGGACTATTTGGGGTATGTTAAAATTAATATAATTAAATAATATTAATAAATTTCATGACATCAATCTTATGTTTATTCCTTACTAAATAGTGATATATATTTTAATCATCATCCATGTCTAGGATATATTTATGAGGTGTAATATGTTGATTCAATTGACCACAAGAGGGTTAAAATGGCTGAGTGTGATAAGACATGGAGAAGGAATTATTATTTCTAGTTTTAGGATTTTATGACATATAAGTGAAATGAATCTTATTTATTGGTTGAATTTTGGTTTTTAGACTAGAAGATCACATTCATTTTTATATGTTATAGGATAAAGAATTGGGGTTTTGTTGAAAATTGGTTATAAGATTTGTGATTCACACTATTAGTGGGTTCTATTACTAAATGTTATTGAAGAGGAAGATGTAATCCGATAAAACTATCATACATATATATTAAATATTATTAGGAAAATATTAATTACATAACCCAATGATCTATATTGCAATAATTTTGGTCTAGTTCCTTTGAATATATGGATATGCAGACTACTAACTCATAAGTTAACCACATAATCTCCAGGTATGTTCATTATAACTACCACCCTTGTTGGACATATCCTAGAGAATACCATTATTTATAATATGGGGAAAGGAAATATAATAAAGTGTGATCTTAGATGCTCAGTTGGGGTAAAAAAGGTATATCTCAACAAATCAAGAGTATTAGGATTGAGAATGCAAGAATAATGTTTGAAAAACATACCCTTGATATCATATACCATAACCATGATTCATGAAATAAATCATATTAGTTTATAATAAATGAATCATAATGAAATGAAATAATATAATCCATGAGAAAATAACATTGGAATTGATTTTTGGAACACACATAAGTATATAAAATGATTTTCTTTGGTCATCGAGGATCATTGAAAAAACTATCATTGTTGAATGGATTCACTATAAATAACATCATATAAGTAAAGGTTAAATACCAAGACTATCATTGTTGATAAATTCACTTATTTAACTGGTATCACTCCTCATTCGACTCCTATTTTTCTCATGAGATATCAATCATTAAATAAATCTATTTTTGGGAGATATAGGTCTTTTGGATCCTTGGTTATAATGTGAAAAACATCCTCGGTTATAATTTTACCACCATCCTTATTTATAACATAACCTCCATCACAGAATAGAAACTATAAATATTTGTGCCACAAGAACCCAAAATATCCATTACATTAGAAACCTGGAATATAAATGGGTTTCACAATCATTTTTACATAGTACTACCGTTTGAAAAGAAACAGGTTTCATAAATATCTCATCATCATAAAAATAAACCATAAAAATAAATAATAATTCTAGTATTCTTGTATAATAAAACCAGTAAAGATTATGTATCATCAATGGATGTCATCTTAGATGGGAAATTATTTTTACTAATCACTTGGAAAAATTCTTAAGGAAAATACTCTTTTCACTTTTAAAATATTTTTTTAACTAAAAGTTTCTGAAAAAAATTAAAAAAAATCATTAAAAATATTATTTCAAACATATAATGTATGATTTAATATATTGGGTGGTCATGATGGTGTAAAATTCCATTATTTCTTATATGTTAAAACAATTATTCCTTTTACATTTTAGGTAAAATGTAAAAAAAGTGTCGTATTCAAAAAAAACAAGAAGATTACTTTTAATTAACATTGTAAAAAAAGTCAAATATGGGTAAATTTTTATTTAATAAATCATTTTAAATCAGTTAGAAAAAATTTTAAAACATTTTTATAAAACATGGATGTGAATTAGAAATTATTTTCGACCAAAGGGAGAAATAAAGTATGTTTTCTATAACAAATTATTATAAATCTTAAGTATATAAAGAGATTAAAATGAAATTAAAACATGTATTTTCATGAAATAACTAGATTATAATAGAAATACAGGGTTTCTTGATAGGTAGATAAAAATATCACATCATTGGAATCATAATCATAAAAAATCATAGAAAAAAGATATTTTTACATAAAGTCATTACCAAATTGGTATCTTTTAAATCACGAATCATGAAATAAAAAATATGAATATTTATATCCCATAATTTTCAAGGAAATAATCATAGAATAAAATTAGTGGAGTACATACACCACACAAAAGGAACATGTGGTGTATATGGCTTGTGTCCCAAAAAAATAAAAGTGAGATGGATGTCCCTTACATTAAGTTTAACTTCTTTCATAGACATTATAACCTAATATATAATAAATTTAATTTTTTTATAAATATATTAATGTTTTCTAACCATATTTATCATACAATATATAATTTACCTATGAACCATTAATATCCGTTTATCAATATTCTGTTGTTAAAATCACGTTTTAGTTAATAACTACTTCGTTTTCCATGTATGTTTTGGTACGTTAGTTCTGGTCCTTTTACTTGAACATGGTTACACAATCTAAAGAATTTTAATAATGATATGATTATCATATATATTTATTATATATGTATTTATATTAATTATTGAAAGATAGATATTGAAAATGAATTACACCATTCAAAGAGACGGTAGGTCATACATATGCATGAACGAGGTATGCATTCTTTCGATGGATGGAATGAAAGGAAGATTAATAATGAATAACATTTATATGGTAACTATAATTTCATTTAAATCACATATATTCAATAACTTTATCCTTAATACCTTCGATATAAAGTGTAAGTGAAAAACGAAACACATCGCTTCATGAGGCGGTAGTTGTCCATACAATCGACTAATGTCATCATACCCCACAAAATGGAAATTAAGAAGGTTAATATGATTAAATAAATACAGAAAATAATGATGTCGCAAATATAATTTAAAAAATTTAAATACATTATTATTTCAATCTATAAGAGGAAGTGGTGGGGAAAAATTGAATCGTTTTGAGAGGTAGTAGTCCATTTTTCACACGATCGACTATTTCATTAACTATTTGATAGAAGAGGAGGTGGATATTTTTTTAGATTAAAATAATAGAATTTAGTTATAAGGTAAATTATTTTTTATTTTATCATCTTGGATGGACAAATATTTCATGGAGGTGGATGGATAAGTAAAAAACACTATTTTAATAATTTTATCTCTTATTTAGAGAACCACTTTTGGTTTATACCTGAAGCCTTATTAAGAGAGTTTACTCATAAAACTAGGTAATATAAGATGTTTTTAGTGAAGAAAGATATTTTGAATGTATTAACTGAACCAAAGGGTTTTGAACATGTGAATAAGAGAAAATATGGGGTGCCCTTATATAAGTTGATGAGAGGACACACATGGAATTTTAGAAAATAAAGTAGCATATACACATTTTAATCATTCCAAAATGATCTAACATATTTCATTTGAAATCATTAGAGGTTATAAGAACAAAAAAAATTCCATCCTATATAAATTTTATATGTTTTTAGATGATTTTAACCCTTATCAGTTTAATTTGTCCCCAGATAAACCTGTTTTCACCTTAACTTCGATAATTAATTTTTACTATTTTTAGAATTAATTTTGATCAAAAATTGAGTTCAAATTATTGAATAATATTAATTATTTGGATTCCTAATATGGAATAATGTAATCCATATTCCATTAAAATATTTATAAAAATGTAATTTAAAATTCAACCTATAAATTTGATGAAAAAGTAGTTATCCAAAGAGAATACTTTCATAAGTATAGAATGATTTATATAAAAAAAATATTTTGATTAAAATTGCATAGATTTTGTTAATAATAATATTATTTAACAAATTTTACTATTAAATACTTTTAAAACATGATAAATATTTCTAAATACTTTAAAATAAAGGATGTTTGTAATGAAAAATATTATTTTTCAATGTTCATTGAAAAATTAACCTTTTCAAAAAATTATCAAACATTAATCCTAATATAATTTGGAAATGATGATTAGAGATATGAAGATTATTTTTTAAAATAAATTTTTTAAAATTTTCACAAATTAATTACATTACTTATTCACAAAAATGAATAAAATTCATTTTGTTGAGAATTTTTTTTTCAATGCATATAAAGACATTAATAAAAAATAAGTAATTTTTTATCCATATGTTATATTTATATAAACCCATTATACATAATTTTTAAAATTTGTCATTATTATTCATACCTCTTGTTTAAATAGATATGTTATAATGATCATGTTTAAATCATTTGATTAATAGTAAAATGAGGTTCATTGAAACTCAGTATTTGATGTACAACAAGCTATCAATGGTATTAAATTTATTTGAAAAAAATCATAAAATTATGGGGGTGTTATATTATACCCCATTAAAATGAATTTATCCCATTAAATTCCTCAGTTTTATACAAAAGTGATGATAAATTTACCTCTTCATATCCTCATGTCCCACATGGCATCTTTAAAGTAATGGTTTTGCTACAAAACATTAAACATGTGAGTGTTATTGTTTTATAGAACATTCACTATACAATATATAAATTCCACTGGTTATTCTTGTTTGTTGGAGTTGATTACACAAGGGGGGGGGGTTAATTGAGTATCTATAAAAATTTCTATTTGAAAAAAATTCTTAAAAAGGTTCCCCAATAAATTTAAATACAACCCATTTAATCAAAGTAATACAGTTATAGAGGATTGACTATTTAAATAACTTCTCAAAAGATTTATTAATTCTTTGTAATCTTAATATCGGTTATTAACATTACTTTTGAAGCTATTCTAATATGGAAAAACAATTATAACTTCTTTACACGATTAACTATCCAAATAAATTTAGTGATTTCGAAATTATATAGTAAAATATAGTAAACTAAATTAAACAACATAGTGGATATAAAACTAGTGTTTCAGTCTCAAGTTGAGACCTAATCCACTCTACATTGTGATAACCTACCACCAAGAAGTTTATATTAATAAAATTGATCCACATCTTATATTGGGGTAAACAACAGCAAGACTGTCCATGTCACATGACCTCTTCCACAGTTCATCATGGGTATGAACTGTCCGGTCACATAGAGATTTATTCCACACTAATTTGTGGGAATAAACAAGTATAAAAAATGTATGAGAAATGATATATTATATTCATTAGTTGAATGTAGAAGACATTGTGTGTTTTTATAAAGACACACACACACACACTGCGCGAAAGAAAAAAAATTATACACAATAGAGAAAAAATGATGAAATAAAGTTAGAAGTGCTCTAAGTGTTAGTATATATAGCTATGGACTTATCGGATGAATCAAATGCATGAATAGAGTCCTCTTGAGAGAAATAGAGTATCGCAAGTCAGCACGATCTGGCTTGTGTTCTTCATGAAGTCTATATTGTGAATCTGTTATTGACTCTGATCTATGGTATCACAGTGAATGATTCATGTGTTCTTCCTGGAGTTTCATGTGTTGGCTTTTTTCAAGAAATCTTGTGATTCTTTATTATAACCCACACTTGTTTCTCTATCTTCTCCTTTTTTCTGGCCAAGATGATCTTTTATTCATGGAATTCATGTGTTGGAGCAGACATGACACATTTATTATGAACCTCGTACCTCGTACTGTCAGGTGACATGTCTACAAAGAAACATTAATTATGCAAGTTCATTTAAAAGTTTCAAATATGACTGTTAGTGATTAAATTGAAAAATGACAAAATAGATTAAGAAACGGTGTCCGAGTCTATTTGGAAATGGTGTCTAAAAGAAATGATGTCTCCTTGAAATGGTGTCTCCTTCTTTCCCTTTGAGCAGTGATACAATTATGATGTCATTGTTGTATGGAGATCATGAACTGGTTGTATAGATGAAAAGTTAGGATCTTGATGTCTGGTCCTTTTCCAGATATCAAACGGTGTCTCAACACAGAACTGATTTCACAGACTTCATTGGTTTCAGTTTCTATTCACAATGTCTACTCACGGTGTCTAGTCATGGTGTATGTTCATGGTGTCCGGGTCACGGTATAAGGTCACAGTATAGGTTTAATGGTGTAGGTGTCACGATGTCTCGGTCATGGTGTCTGGTCACCGAGTTTGGTCATGGTGTCTGGGTCACTGAGTCTGGATCATGGTTTCTGGTCATGGTATCGTGTCATGGTGTCTAGTCACAATGTATCAAATATATACAAATTTCTATATACAAACATAAACAATGATATTCCAAGAATGTATTAGAGTCAATAATTTATCAAGGAAATTCATTATTATAAAAATTAAAAAATAGTTTCCAATAATTAAATATATCACTTAAGATCTTGGATATATTTATATAAAGAATAAAGAAACTAATAATCTTTACACATGATTTTAGATAGATTAAATAGGATTAACAAGATTTAAAGAATTTATAGGATTTGTGATCATTAAAACATTATTTACACATGAGGAGTACAAAAATATCCCCCTTTGTAATGTTTAAAAATCGTGTGAGCGAGATATTTTTTCATAGTGAATGTGCCACTTCCATAGTGTGCATATAGAATACATATTTCTCCCCCATTTTAGGATATTCAAAAAGAGTAAATAAGTAAATAAGAGTATTGAGAAGAAGTGTTCATAATGCATTAGATAAAAAATGTCCTTACAAATAGTAAGAAATAATTACATAAATCTTCCTTATTAAAAGATAGAAGTAACTTTTATTCATCACTAGATTTTCTTGTCGTTTCCCTTGGTAGAAGCAGTAGAATAGGAAGCCATAGGAGCAGAGGTGGAAGTGGAAGAAGGGTGTGAACCAGTGGAAAGAGAAGTTAAAGGGAGTCCTTCAAAAATAGATGAGGCCACGGTATGTGTAATGAAAGACTGAGGCAACTGTTGACCTAGGATAATAGGTCTGATCTAACTCAGGGCCTATGATACAGACAAAGATGTAGAGGCAAGGGTAGAGGAAAAGAAGGTCGGAAAACTAGATCTCATGGGGTGCAGGTGAAGGAGCCATAATAGTATTTCTCCGTACATGAAGATAAGGCCTCAAAAGTTTGATGAAGTCACCAATAATATCTCCACCATACTACACGGCTTTCTCAAATTGTTCCTTCTTCCCCAAAAACTTATCCAACAAAGGAGATAATTCTTTGAGCTTTTGGACTTGAGTTTTTAATACTTGAGTGACATGAGGGATTCTTAGATTCTCTACAAGTTACTTGAAGTGGTTGGTCATGTCATGCTTCGAGAAGATCCTATTGATGTTGAAGTCAACCTTCTTAGTAATTTCTTCTTTAGCATAATTTGAAATTTTGGAAATAATTATCACCAAATAAAGAACTCTCTCACTCTTCTTGACAACTTCAGATATATATTCTTTGTCTAAACCATTGAGAATAGCCTAAAGTGATTTTTTGACAACTATTCTAAGAAGATCAATATCCAAAGAGGGTTGAGAAGATTTTTTAGAGGCATGAGAAGTAGTAACAGCCATATTAAGGGACTTTAGTTGATTTAAACCATTCTAGAGACAACCCTAATACTCATCAGTCAACTTTTTAAGACCGTTAACAAGATCACACATCTCTTAAACAATTGTTTTTTTTCATTTATCTACATTGTCATCCAAGGAGTTCTGATGAGGTTGTATTAGGGAGGTGACTTCCTGTGGAATTTAACTAAAAAATCCTTAATAGGATAAGAAATAAGTTCAGGTCTTGATTTCATCACTCTCTACATTTCTTCAACAATAGCTAGAAGAGATGTCACATTATCACTTAACTATTTATTCTCAATTCGGGTCTCTTGAATCTTATAAAGCTTCTTGTTATGAATTTTACACATGATATTTTCTAACAATAGGAAATCTCCTTTTTCCATCAAATTGGTTACAGGGGTCAGCTGGGTTTTCATATGATTTTAAACCCCAGCTAATAGGGTAGCTCTAAAATCCTTTAAATCATCTTTACTCAGTATGTTTTAAGGTTCCTATAAAAGTTCAAATATAGAAGCTGAGATAGACTCCAGTTCCTTTGCAGCTATAACATCAAGAGTAGATACTGGTTTTAATTGAAACACTAGGGAGAGGTAGATACTATTTACTGAGGCTTCTTGGGAGACATTTACATCAAAATAACTATGAAATTCATACAATGTATCTACTAATCTTGGATCAACTAAATTAGGGACTTCAACCAGTTCATGATTCAAGTGTTTCTCCCCCTAAACAGCTGCATCTTTCTTTGGAACAAGAGATTTATATCCTTGATCTACTTCCATGATCTCATCCCTAATATCCTTCCCCATTTCCTTTCTATCCAACTAAAAGGATTTCTCCATTCTATCTTCATTGGAAGGAATAATTTCAGGAACAACTTATTCCCCTGGGTGTTCCTCAATAGAACCTTCTTTCACAAGAGAAAGATCTTATTCTATATGCTCTTCTACAATATCTTTTTGATTTATCTTAGTAACAGATTCTTCTTCTGCAACAGGTTATTCTTCAAAATCAGAAACATCTTTAGGAACAGACATTTCCTTCTCAGTTATATCTTGAAGAATAGGTTCATTGTGTTTCTCATCCATAATAGTTTCCCCTATAGGTTCAAAAACCTTTTCCTCTTCTTCTTCACCAGAATACTCAAAAAACACACCTAGTTCTAATCCAGGATTATAAATGACTTTTGTTATTGAGTAGTGTTCCAATGGATTGATGTTTTCATATACCCCGTCAATATATTATAACCATTATTTTCTCCATGGATTCCAACTGATTTTATTTAGCTTTACTGTAAATTTTAAAATAAAAAACTCATATCCCTTAATAGCTTCTTCATATGGTCTAACCAATCCTTTTGCGTGAAACACAGTTGATATTAATCTTGAGTAGAATTGGGAGGTTGACTTGGAGGTTGTTTTGGTCAACTCACACATATGAAGTATAACATATTTTCATAGGTTGATCTTATGGCCATTATTCCTAAGGTGTATAAAAAATACATCCTGATTCATGAGTGTAAAAAAATCATCTTTTTGGGGTTAATCAGATTCTGAAAAAATTAAAATAGTAGTTTGGTTTTACCATCTATCTCAGTCTCTATAATTATACTCTTTGTTTCATTTCTAGTGAAGCTTCCCAATGCTTCTTCCAAAACAATGAACTCCCTTGGAGGTGGAGGACCTCTCTGCTAGTCCTCCCAAATACCCGTATGAGGTATCCTAAGGCATGCATCCCAAAACTTTAAAGAAAACGTGCATCAATGGCCATTTATCCATCTTCTTACAAGAAAATCATCTACTGTATCAAAATAGAATTGAACATACTGATAGAACCATGCCACAAGCTTCTAGAAATCAGTCTATCCTCCTTTGTGAACTAATCCAACCATCCTTTCTATTTTAGTACATTCAATACCAATGAATTATATGACTTAATCCACATAGGGAATATTTCCTTTTCGGGTACCACTATTTTGTCTTCCAGATTCGGATTTAGAGGACCTTTAGGTGCTAACTTCAGCTCTATTTTTTTCTTCTTCTTTGAATTGTGTTTCTTAGGAGTTAAAGATGATGTGAGTTTCATCCTGATAATTAAACAATGGTTTGAGAGGGAGAAGGGTTGAAAGAGGGGTTACAGTTTGAGAGAAGAGATCCTGGGTGAAGAAAGAGTGAAACTTCTGTATTTTTTATCATTTGGGGATATCAAGCATCAAAGGATAAAAAGCATGGGAAAGTAAAAGGCTAAAATTATTAATTACAATGATATGGGTTATAATATGTAAATAAAACAATATAGCATTTTTACCATGAGACCGTAAACGATTTTAATGGTTAGACTTGAACCGGATTTCATGGTGAGACCATAACTAGATTTCATGGAGAGACCATAATAGTGGGATTTCTAAACTATTAAACTATATTGTTTGAGATAATAAGTGCTCGATAGTAACAGCAAAATAGTAATTATGAGACCGAAAACAAGAAATAAAAAATCTTAAGATAGTAAAAATATTGAACTATTAGACAAGAAATTGTGAAACAGTAAAATGTGAAATAGTTGGTTGTGTAATAATATATATACTACTTAAATTATATCATTACAAATTAATGTGTGATGTAATCTATTCTTTCAGAATATAATTGTTTGGTGAATATATCAGCAAGATGATATTTGGTTTCAATGAATTCCAAAACGATATCACCTTTTTGATAATGAAATCTCAAAAAGAGATGTCTTACATCAATATGTTTTGTCATAGAGAGTGAAAAATTATTTTATGAGATGTTAATAGAACTAGTATTGTCACAATTTATAAGTACATTACTAAATTGATATCCACAATCTAGTAATGTGTGTTTTATCCACAAATTTTTTGCACAAAAACTACCAACAGCTATGTATTCTGCTTCTGCAGTAGATAATGCAATATATTTTTGTTTCATACTACACCATGATACTAGTGACATGCCTAAATAGTGACTTGTTCAAAAGGTTCTTTTTCTATCCAACTTATAACCACCAAAGTCAGCATCATAATATCTAACTAACTCAAATGATTGTCCTCTAGGATAGAACAACCCTAGATTTGGTGTATGCCTGAGGCATTGGATAATTCTTTTAACATCATTTAAATGATTTTTTTTGGTGTTCTTAAAAATGAGCATACATACAAATACTAAACATAATGTTATGTCAGCTAGAATTTGTGTAGAGTAGGCTTCCAATCATTCCTCTATAAGTGGTTTGGTCAACAGATTTTTCATCTTCATCAAGATTCAACTTACATGTAGTACTCATTGGAGTGTCACTACTTTTAGTGCTATCCAAACCAAAAAAATTAGAATATATATTGTATATTTTATTTGATTTAAAATAATACCAACATTAATTTGAATGGTTCGAAATCCAAGAAATAATTCGAGTTTACCCATTAACCTCATTTAAAATTCATTTTGCATCATTTTAGAAAATTAAATACGTAAATATTTTATTGAAGATCCAAAGATAACATCATATACATAAATTTTAACTACTAAAAAATAATTGGAAATTAGTTTTAAAAATAGTTTAGGATCAACTATTCCTTTTGTAAAACCCTTGGAAATAAGAAAAGTACTTAATTTATCATATCAGGCTCTTGGAGCTTGTTTTAAACAGTATAAATCTTTTGATAATTTAAAAATTTGATTGGAAAATGTGGATTTGTAAAAATAGGGGTTTTCAAACCAAGACATCCTCAGCTATATACCAATTTAGAATTTCATTTTTGACATCCATTTGATATATTTTGAAAATCAGATTTTCAACATAAGCATACAACATTCTGATGGCTTCATGCTTAGCTACTGGTGCAAAGGTCTCTTTATATTAAAATTACTTATTCTTGACTATATAGTGTTGAAACTAATCTATCTATGTTTATAAGTATATTACCACCTGCATCTACATTATTTCTAAACACTGATTTAGTTCATATGGTAAATGTGTCTTCGGATCTGTCAAAAAGTTTCCAAACTTTGTTCCATTCAAACTAATTAAGCTCTACTTGCATATCCATCATCCAAAATTCATCATTGAAAAGATAATTAATGTTTTTATGTACATTTTGTGACAAAAATACATGATGTTCAACATGATTTTTAAAAGAATATCTAGTTTGAGTTCCATTATCTAAGTCTCCTAATATAGAATCTGAAGGATGGTTCTTAAGAGTTATAAGAAATCTAGAAAAAGAGAGACAAATGATTTTTGGTTCTTCAACAGGTTCAGATTCAATGTGACTTGACTCTACAGAATTTCCATAATTGGAAGTTTTCATAGATTCTTTCACAAGATGGTTAGAGGATTCTGAATTAATGTTCAGATTTGATACATTAACCTCCAAGTTTTCTAGAGTGGTTTTGGATCATAATGATACGCTTCATCAAATTTGACATGGATAGATTATTACACACATTATGTTCTTATGTTAGTCACACTACAGGCTTTACTAGAGATTGAATATCCTAAAAATATTCTTTCATTGAACATAGATACAAATCTGTAAAGATTTTCTTTAATATTAAAGATGTAGACTTCACAACCAAATACCTTGAAGTACCTAACATTGGGTTCTCTATTATTCCATAACTCACAAGGATTTCTTTTAATAATAGGTCTAATAAACATTATATTAATAATTTATCATGTTTTATTTTTAGCTTCAGCCCAAAAATAAATAGGTAAGTCATATTTACATAGCATGGTTCGAGAAATCTCTTGCAAGGTTCTATTTATTAATTATAAAACTCCATTTTGTTGAGGTGTTCTAGGGGTAGAGAAATAATGACTATAGCCATTTTTTGAGACAAAGGATTCAAACTCTTTATTTTCAAAATCACAGCCATGATCACTTCATAAGGATTTAATTTTTTAAGTCCACTATGATTTTCTACAGTTTTGGTATATTTGGTAAAATTTTAGCAGGCTTCACTTTTGTGAGCCAAAAAGAAAGTCTAAGTATTGTTAGAAAAATCATCTACCAGAATATAAACATATTGATTCCCATTTAAACTATAAAAATTAGATGTTCCAAACAAATACATGTGAACTAATTTGAGAGGTTGAGAATTTGACACTTCTTTCTTTGGTTTGAAGGAAATTTTATGTTGTGTTCCCTTTTGACAAAGGTTACACACTTTTTCATTTGGAAACTCAAATCTGGTTAGGTTAATGACCAAACTTTTTCTAGTTATCTTTTAAATGGTGTGAATATTACAATGTCCTAGTCTCCTATGCCAAATCCAAGACTCATTGTGAAATTCACATAAAAATGATTCTTTTTGAGAGACTAAAAAATCTAATAAAACAGAATATACTTTTTCATTTATTAAACAAAAAAATACTAATTCATTTTTAGAATTGAAAAGTTTTCAAGAATCATTTACTAATTTAACATGAAATCCATCATCACATAGTTGTGAAATACTAAGCAGATTATATTTTAATCCACCAAAAAAAGTACTCTGGAAATCAAAACAAAGTTATGTTTCTGATTTATCCAAGGCCAATAATCTATCCTTTGGAATTGTCACCAAAGGTGACATGTACACCATCAATTTTTATTAAAATCCTGAAGCATGAATAGTCTTCTTTAATGTGTCTTGAAAACCCACTGTCAAAGTACCAAAAGAATTTATAGAATCTCTTTAAGAATCTTTCCTATAAAATAGTCACATAAAAATAGATTTTGGTACCCATACCTATTTGGGTCTAGTAATATTAGTGACTAGTGCGTCAAGAATGCATATCTGCCTAATAGGTTTCCAATACGCATTATGTAATTTAATTGAAAAATACACTATATTTGGTCCAAAAAATATTGAAATAGTAGAGAGTGTAGCATCACATGAACTGGATGAATGTTTTCCAAAACTAGAAGTAATGTTATATGTCCTAGATTCAGAAATAAAATAATTTCTTCCAAAATTTCTTCTCCATATTGACAGCCAATTCCAGGGGTATATTTAGGAGCAATCAATTTACCTAGAATTTGTACCAAATTATCTTTAACATTAGTAAACCTTTCAAGATCCTTTTTCAATTTCTCATTATATAGATTTAGCTCATTGTTTTCTTTGAGTAATTGAACATTTTTCTCCATTTCTATAGCGAGTCCAGTTTTAATAGTTGAGGTAAGAGTATGTTGTTTCTTTAAAGACTTGTATTTATCTTTTCATTCATTTCATTTCACTTCAAGAATATTACTGTATTCAAAAATTTATTCAATAGACATATTTTTATAGTCACTCTCATCTCTAGAAAAATAGAATTTTTGTACATGAGATTATGTTGTTACATCAGATGTGTTTGTAAAAAAATAATAATTGGATTTGTTAGCTTGTTCATCATTTGAATTTTATGAGTTACTCAAACTGTCCTCAGAATCACTCCATGTTGATTTCATTTCATTTTTATACTTTATGTTTTTGTCCTCATATTTATTTTTGTACTTGATCTTTGGACAGTCAACCTTAATATGTCCCTTTCATTTACACTCATATCATACTATCTCATCAGACTTGACACTTCCTTTCCAATCTTTTTCTTGCTTCCATTTTGATCATATCCTCATTTGAGGTTAGTCTTTCTGAAAAATTTCTTCATTATATAAAATCTCTTGAACCTTCTTTCTTATTGAACTATCTCTTCATCAATGTCGGGTGATTATTTTTCACTGATAGAACTTTCTTCAAAGACTTCCAATTTTCATTTTGACTTATGTTTATAGGTGGTGGTCTTAAATGCAACAAATTTTCTTTTGCGTTCATCCTCCTCTTCCATGTTGACTTTCAACTCCTCTTCATACATCATTAGTTTCCCAATGATTTCTTTTATAGGTAAATCGCTAATGTTTCATAATTCTCTAATAAAGGCAGAGGTTCCTCTCCATTTTTCAGGTAGGTATATGAGAATCCCCATTATCTGTTCTTTGGAAGTATCTTCTCTTCTAAGAGAAACCATTGTGTTGAAAATTTCTTTGAACCTAAGATACATGTCAGAAATATGCTCATCGGGTTTCATTTTAAAGTTATCATATTTAATAGTATAAGTATTAAGTCTCATTTCATTCACACTAGAAGTTCCTTCATGTTAAACAGACAAGGTTTCCCAAATTTCATGGGAAGTTTTACATACAGAAATTCTGATAAATTCCTCAGCTCCTAATGATATATATAAATAATTCATGGATTTATAGCTTTTATTGTCGGAAATTTGGTAGGGCCCTCCCATGTGATTCTATCACTAACAGAATTCTTATATTCATCTATTATTAAAGACCATATTTCAAAACAAATACTTTCTATATAAATTTTCATTTTAATTATCCATTGGGGAAAATTTGATCCATTAATTAATGGTGGTATATTTGTTGCAACACCTTACAATCTATTATCCATGATAAAGAATTAATTTTAAAGATCTAGAAATTTAGAATTAAATGAAATTTAAGTAACTTTAATGTACAACTAA
This sequence comes from Viscum album, assembly GCA_963277665.1. Lineage (NCBI taxonomy): Eukaryota > Viridiplantae > Streptophyta > Magnoliopsida > Santalales > Viscaceae > Viscum > Viscum album. The sequence goes on along the minus strand of OY728157.1, from coordinate 1,140,067,194 downwards.
AATCATAGTTGAATAGGGTCAAAAATAATGTCTCGGTAAGAAAAAAAACTCCTATGATACCAAATGTTGGTTGGAGTAGAGTACACAAGAGGGGTTTTAATTAAGTATATATAAAAATTTCTGTTTTAAAATAATTCTACAAAAGGTTCCCTAATAAATATACATACATTCTAGTTAATTAGAGTAATACGGTTATGAATGTTTGACTATTTAAATAACTTCTCAGAAGATTGATTAATTCTCAGTAATATTAATATTAGTTATTAACATTACTTTTGAAGCTATTATAATAAGGAAAAAAAATTATAACTTCTTTCCAAAATTAACTATCAATGTAAATTTAGTGATTTTTGAATTATATAGTAAAACAGAGTAATCTAAATTAAACAACATAGAAGATATAAAACAGGTGTTTCAGTTTCATGTCAATACCTAATCCACTCCTCTTTGTGATAACCTTCAAGCAAGAAATTTATATTAATAAAATTTATCTACAACCTAGATCTGGGTAAACAACAACAGGACTATCCAGGTAACATGACCTATTCCATAGTTCTTTGTGGGTATGAACTGTCATGTCACATAGGGACCGCTTCCACACTTATCCGTGGGAATACACAAGTGTAAAAAAGATGTTTGAGAAACGTTATCTAGTATCCTTCGGTTTAATGCAGGAGAGAGTGCATGTTTTTATACAGATACACACAATGGTCTAAAGATAAATGTAATACACAATAGATATAAAATAATGAGATAAGGTTATAAATGCTCTGAGTGTTAGTCTATGCAGCTCTGGACATCTAGGATTAAGAAGATACAGGAATCGAGTCCTCTTGTGGAAAATAGTGTATCCCATGTCTTCTCGATCTGGCTCATGTTCCTTGTCAAGTCTGTATTGCAAATATGTTGTCGAATCTAATATATGGTATCAAATTTAATGCTTCGTGTATTCTTAGTGAAGTTTCATGTGTCAGTTTTTATCATGAGCGCTTGTGATTCTTTGTATTTGCGCACACTTGTTTATCTATCTTCTCTTTTTGTATGGCCACACTGTTCTTTTATTCTTATAATTCATGTGTTGGAGCCAACAAGATGCATGTATTATATAACTCATACCTCGTACTGTTAGTTGACATGTCTAAAATGAATCACAAATTATGTCAGTACATTTAAAATCTTCAAATATGACAATTAGAGATTAAATTGAAAAATGAAAAAACATATTAAGAAAAATTGTGATAGTCTGTCTGGAAATTGTGCGTCCATGAAATGGTGTCTCCTTGAAACAATGTCTATTTTTTTGAATTTATGTGGTGAGGCAGTTATAACAGTTTATTTGTATAGAGATCAGGAACTGGTTGTACAGATGCAGTGTTAGGATCACAGTGTCAGTTTCTTTTCTAAACTTTTTACGTTGTCTCAGCACAGAGTTGGTGTCACAAACTTCATTGGTTTTGGTGTCTAGTGATAGTGTCTGGTCCTGGTGTATGGTCAAGGTGTCTAGGTCACGATGTCTTGTCATGGTGTCTAGGTCATGATGTTTGGTCACTGTGTCTAGTCACGGTGTCTGGGTCACAGTGTCTGGTCATAGTGTTTGGTCATGGTGTCTGTGTCATAGTGGATGGGTCATGGTGCCTAGGACACGGTGTCTGGTCACAATGTCCCATTACGGTGTCTGGTCACGTTTTCTCATACTTAGCCAAATATCTATATTAATACTTAAACAGTGATATTAATATATTGGATTAGAATCAACAATTTATCCAGGAAATTCATTATTACGCGAATTAAAAAATATTTTACAATAATTAAACTAAAACTTATGATCTTGAATATGATTATTTAAAGAATAAAAAAACTAATCATCTATACACATGATTTTAGATAGATTAAAAAGGATTAACAATATTTATAGAATTTATAGGATTTGTGATCATTAAAACATTCTTAACACATGAGGAGTCCAATATTTCTTAGTTAGAATAGTATTTTTCCATTGGTATAAACTATGAGTTCACTACATGTGAATGATTAGGTATGTACTTTTGTAGGATAGATACATGGAACACATCGTAAACTTGAGAGATGTGTGGAGGAAGTGTTAATCAATATACTATCATCCCAATATGATGAATAATTCCAAAGGGGCTGATATACCAAGGATTTATTTTTCCCTTATTTAGGAATTTCATTAACATATTTCATAGAGAAATTCTTTGAAACACCTTGTACCAATTTCAAATTCAATATCACACTGGTTATTCATAGAATAAATATTATTCTGACTTTCTACTTACCTTATGTGTCACTTAATGATTCTAAACTTCTTTACCATTTCATAATTTATCTAATTTATGAATAACATTATTTCTCTAAATTTATTCAAGTACATTAAATTGATACACATTATTCAATAGAGGTCTTCATAATAATCTCTCTAAATGCTTGAGTGAAGGCTACTATTGTATGAAAAATATATTTGAGGAAAGTGTTAATCCCAATCACTTTAGAATCACTAGGACAGGACCTTAACATATCTACTAGGGTTTGAATGATTCTCTCAGGTTGAACATCTACTTGAGGGTTATACATATGTATATAACTCAACTCTATATAAAGATATAATGGAATAAATCATTATATCATTGAGGTAAACCTTAGTTCCTGATCAGATACAATTGAATGTGGTACTATAGTTAACCATACAAATTATTGTAGAGTTTTGAAAATAGATCTAGAAAGAAATATTTTAATATAGTGATTAATTGTGCTGACATTTTAAGTCTGTCAACAACAAACCATATAGAATTATATTTTTATATTTTTTTTGTGAGTCAAATGGAAAATCTATGGTGATGTTTCCCAATTCATATTCTTTTATTGGTAATGGTTTTAACATACCCTGATATTTTTTCTCTCTCAGTCTTAACTTGCTAATATACCAAGCACTGAGATACTAACATGTAAATAACTATCTTTATATCATCCCTTTCAAAATACTCATTTAAAAAACTATACATATTTTTTTACATCTATTATTAATTTATAAAGAACATATATGAGCATCCTTAAAAAATATTTCATCAAATATAGTATAGAAAGAACAAATAAATGGTTCTTAGACCACAAAATTCCAACATGATCATGTTTAATCATTAGTACATTTCTAACCTTATTTTATAGCTATATATCATCTTTCTATACCACTTCTATCATTTCATAGACATATGGTTGAACAATTATTTGAGAAATAAAATATTTTCCTTTTTCTTTCATGATTTCAAGATCCATCCTATCAAAATATTCAAATATTGGATCTTTTATAATCCTCATCATATATTATCTAGTATGGTCCTTTTGACTCAAATCATCAACACCTTGATCACTTTTCTAGGTTGGTAAGTCATTGAGTAGTCGTAATATTTAATTATCTCCAACCATCTACATTGGTGAATATTCAACTCCTTCTATTTGAATAAAAGCTTTAATTTTTTTGATCAATATATATATTACACTATTCTCTATAAAGATAATTCATACATATCATTAATGAAAAAATTTCATCTCCAGACTCCATGTCTTGAGTTAGTTATTTTTTCTCATGAACCATGAATTTTTTTTGAGTCATATGATATAACCATGTAATTATTTATGTGAAAAAATCCTAACCCATTATGGGATACATCACAATAAATAACGGACCCTTATCCATTATAGGGTATGGTAAGAACAAATACACTAACTAATATTCACTTCAAAGGGTTAAAATTTAATTCAACTTCATCAGTCCAGAGGAACTTTTCTTCCTTTTGAGTTAACTAGGTGAGTGTATTTGACATTCATGGGAAATTTTCCATAAAGAACTGATTATAACATGCTAAAACATGAAAAATATGGATCTCAGTCTCCATGGTCGGCCTAGTAAAATTATAAATATCATTCATCTTTGAAGGATCTTCTGATATACCCTCTCATAATATTTTATAAAACAAAAATTAAAACTTTTTATAAAAAATTCTTAGTTTTTTAATTTTAATACAATTTATCCTTCTTCAGGGTTTTTAGTACAATTTTCATATTATATTCACAATATTTCGTTCTGTTTTAATAGAAGATAATAATTTTTATAAAGACTACCACAAAAATATCATGGTAATCTCTAAGGAATCTCTTCCCTAAATCCATGAAGGTAATATGGGCTTTAGTAATAATTAAGGGAATCAGTAAAAAATCATTGTTTCCATACCATATATGAAATTTTTTCAGGGTTATATATTCTTTATTAACCCAAAATTTATGATATTAATAATTAAGTCCAATCATGGAAACTATTTACCTCCACATAGTAGATCAAAACAGTCCTAAATAAAGGGTATTAGAAACTTATTCTTGATTTTAATCTTATTAAACATTACATAATCAGTATAGAGTCACATAAATCCATATTTGTTTTGGAAAAAATTAATAGTTACATCACAAGGTGAAACACTTGGATGACTGAATCCTCGATTAGGATTCTCTTAAAGTCTATTCCTTAATTTTTTCAAATCAATTTTGGGCCATTATACAGGGAGTGATTGAAATAGCTATAACACCGGGTCTTATTTCTTTTGATAATTCAACACTGTATTTAAGTGCAATACTAATAAAATCTTCTAGATAGACTTCAAAAATCTCCCACACAATAGTTATTTCATTGATGTTGTGTTTCTACCCAAATATATAAGATAAACACCCCTTTATAATGAAAATGAAGAGTCGTGTAATAGATGTGATCCCTATATGAATTTAATATCTACCATCACACTAATAGAAGAACATAAGTTAATTTGGAATATAAAATGTGACTTTCCATCCTCAAAATTTGATTTATGTATTATATAAATAATGATAATCCAGGCCTAAGATAAAATCAAATTCAACTAGAAAGATATTGAAATGATTTGTAGGAATCACATTCCTGTAAACATAAATTGGGAATGAATCTCATAAATCAGATGATATCACCATAAAACAAGGTATTTTTACATATATTTAAACATCTATGGTTGGGGTGGAACTTTTATTCCTTTAAAAAACACTTCATATATTAATGAGAGGGTAGTTTCTTACTCAAATAAGACATTAGAATCTCTAGAGTGAATAGTAAGTGTAGCTCTCACCGCACTGTTATGAAATCCATCATCGAAAATAATGATCACATGATATTTCCCTATGTGTATCAGATTAATAGGTTTCTAATGTTTATTATCATCACTAACCTTTAGATTTTTTCCTGGGTTGGCATAATTCTCATACTCCTTGAATTCAAAACACTGGAGTTTTGATGGTTTATTATATAAATATTTCACTCTATTCTCATTATTAATTAACATATTCCCATCACTTTATCAATTAATTACCTGATGAAATTACTTCCCACAAATAAAACATTTATTATCCCCCTTAAGAAAACTTCCTCCATATTTTCTTCTACACTTTTATTAAAAAGAAAATATCATCTTTTTCCCCCTTTTTTACAATATATAATTTTAATTCTATATTTATTAGTTTATAAAGAACATGATATTTATGGGTAACTAGATCTCAATTTCAACCTTGATATTATGAATAATGATTACTTCATAGCTATTGGGCTTCCTTATGAACAATGACCTCGAGAGACTTAGTTTTATTCCATTAATGAATTGATCAACCTTACTTTTAGGATGAATAATAATTCCATAAGCATTCCACATGAGTCTTTTAAAATTAACCTCATCGATACTAATGTATTTATTATCCATCTTGGTTAAATTAAATATTTACTTCTCAATTTTCATATGAGGAAAGTAATTATTAAAAAATAGGTTCTTATACTCATCCAATTCAATGGATTCAACTTAATCATTTTGAATCATATTCATCATAATAATCCACCATTGATCAATTTTTCCTTCCAAACGATGGAAATCAAAATTGAATTTTCCATGAATTGAAAACTAGAGAATAGAAAATATCTTTTTAGTGTTATTGATCCATTTTTATGAAACTAGTCGATTAGTTAAATGATTAAAATAATGTGAACATTTACTTATGAAAGTCTTAACAAGACATTGTTCCTTATTTTTCTTATTTTGGATGTTCAACATGTTTATAGCTAGAGAATATTGTTTGAAAATAAGAATGAAAATTTTAATTCCAAAACAAATAATTTTTAATTTCTTAGGAGAAAAATCATCAAAAATTCCATCACACTCAGCTTTAACATGATCCCTTTAGGTTCTAAACATTGACAAAAATAGAAAATAATTTGTATGAAGTAATATTCATTTTTAAAAACCATATAATCATGAAAATTAACTTATAGGATTTCTAAATAATGACACATTCTTTTTGAATTATGATACCTTAGGGTTAACCAAGTTCATTCATAGTCATTATTAAAATCCTTTATGATGATTCATAATAAGTTATAAAATTTCAATAGAATACCTCCCAGGTGTGTCAAAATAAGTGTACAATAAGTCCAATTATCTTGCACTCGGTGATGATTGAGCCTTTCTCAATTCATCCTTTCAAAGTTATTAAGAAAAGATATAACTATTTTAGATATATATCAAAATTTACTTTAAATATAGAGATGTAATCTCTTAGAAACCACTCACTCTATCATTCAAAACAAATTCATGGACATTTTTCTACACATTGAAAAATAGATAGACATATACTTAAACATATTATTAGAGATCTCACTAATCTTTGTTCCTCTATGATTACCGAATCTTTTCAATTATACCAACATTGAAGATCCAAATATCTTCTCATAATTGTTTCTAATGGTAAACTAATCCTTTCTCAGATACCAATAAAAAATACCTAAACATATCATAAATATATATTATATTTTATGAGAGAAGAATTCATTAGATAAAATAATGGTCAATTACATAATCATTTTAGACTAGTTAGTTATGAAACATCAATACATAAACTATTGGTTCCAAAGTAAACCACGTCATCTCCCTATAAGTTCATAATAAATATTTACCTTCTTAGAAATATCATTAATAGAATAATTAATTATAATTTAAGGGGTGTAAACATAAGAAAGGGTGTGAAGATATGATCAGTAAGTGTAAATAAGGGAGATATCAATATAACATGAGAACAAGGTTTTGAGCACATGAGAGTAAAAGTTAAAAACCATACCATACATATCATAAAAAATAAACATGTTCCAAGGTATAAATCTTTGAATTTCATAAGACATGAACCTTAAATGAATCAAATAACACATTTCATTATAAAATAACATTGTCATAGATTTTTTTCATATATAATATCATAGAAAATCAGTTCTTTAGTAGTGAAGGCTAATTTCTAAAACTTTTATTATAAAATGGGTTAAATACCTAATCCATAATAGTAGTCACGTTTTCCTGCCTTGATTATTATTTTCAAAATTTTCACAAACCTAAAATGAATCATGACCTATTATAGTTTTGTTAATCTCATGATATATCAATTTTTACCCAATTCATTGGAGGGATATATAGCTTCCACCATTCCTTGTTTATAAAGTGACCACCATCCTTATTTATAGTGCAATAATTATCCATAATTATAAAATAACCACCCCCACTGAATGGAAATCATACATATTGGAACCCATTAACATAAATGGGTTTCATAAATATTTCATCATAGCATAACCCATGGAAAAGAAACTGTTTTGATAAACATCTAGTCATCATAAACAAAACCCATCTAGAGGGAAAACAAAAATGGTACCCTTGGATCACATCCCCTATAATTATTATGTAGAATCAAGTGGTTTCATATTATATGGAAACTTATTTTGAATTATCACATGGAGAATTTCCTGAGAAAAATACATTTTTAACACTTAAAATCACATTTTTTAACTAAAAGTTTAAATTTTTTATATAAGTACTTTTCATTTAAAATTATATTTGAAACTTATAATGTATTATTTTAAAAATTTATTTATCATGAAAATGTAATTTACTATTCTTGTTGTACATGTTTAGAAATAAACTTTTTATATTTTCGATAAAAATACAAAAAAGTACCTCATTCTAAAAACGAAAAGATGATTCCTTTTAAACCATTCTATAAAAAAATTAGTCATGGGTTAAAATTTCATTAATAAATCATTATATAGAAGTATATAAATTATATAAAACAAATTTAGAAGTCATTTACTAGTATTAAAAAAATTCCAATTGAAGAGAAAAATAAAGTCAGTTTTCCTTAAAACATTATTTTTCAATATTTAGTACATAAAGAGAGGAAAATGAAATGAAAAATTATTTTTTAATGAAATAAATATAGGAGAATGAAATGCATGTGTGTATTTAGAGGTATATTATCAGATCATTTTCTTTGATGAAAAATAATAAACACTCACGATAAACAAAGATATTGTAACATCAAGTCATTACCACCTTGGTATTTTTAAATAGTAAGCCCCATAAAATAAAAAACTATATGGATTTTAATATTCCATAATTAAAATTATAATAAAAATAAAATACATTAATTGGATGCATATATACCAAATTAAAATAAATAAGTTGGGTGTAATCCATGTGACCCACATAAAAAATGTGAGATGAAAATCCATTCTCTTAGGTATCACATGACATTGTACATGTTTAAGCCTATTACATAAAAAATATAGGATTTTATGAATATATTAAATATATATACACATATGTATCATAAAATATATGATTTACCTATAATATTTTATTACTTGTTTAGTAAACATTCCTAGATAAAATCTCATTTTTGGTAATAACTGCTTCGTTTTTAATGTATGCTTTGGTTTGGTAGATTAAACCCTTTTACATTAATCCTGGATTGATAATCTCCAAAATTTTAACAATGATATAATTTTAATATATATAACATATATATGTATTTATATGAATCCATAAATTTTAGAGTTATAAAATTAATTATATCATTCATGGAGATGGTTGGTAATACGTATATATAAACATTTCTTCCTTTTTCTCCACGGATTGAACGAAAGGAAAGTAAATAATATATAAAAATTATATATTTATTTTTATTTCTTATATATCACATATATTAATTAATTTTATCCTAATTACCTTCCATGTAAAGCATATATGAACAATGAATCTTATTTCTTTGCGATACATTAGTCTATCGTACACACGAGCGTTGTTATAATGTTACTACAAGATGATTTGTACGATTTTATATGTGATATAATAATTTTATAAGTTTTATTATGTCATAAAAATATATATATATATATATATATATATGTTAAATATATCATTATAACCATCTGTGAGAGGTAGTGGTGGAAAAAATTACATCGGTTCGCAAGGAGGTAATCTGCTGTACAAAATATAGACACCTTTGTTACCCATTTGATGGAGTATGAAGTGGATATAGGTTATTACAGTATGATAATATAATATATGTGTATGGGATATAATTTTGATATTATTTATAATAGTTTGATTATATTTTAGTGAGGTGTTAGAAGAAATAAATAAATAATATAAGTTTACGAATGTTGCCTCTTCTTCAGTAAATGCCTTTAGGTTTATACCTAAAGCGTACATATAAGGGTTTTATAATCAAAATAACTCTTTTAGGATCTGAGGATAGAATTAAGGAAGTTATTTTTTTGGGATAGGCTGATATAATGTGTTTTTATGTGTGAAGAGGATAGGACAGGGTTGACATTTCCAAATAGGGGAGATGACACAGTTGTAATCGTTGAAAAGAAAAAAAATCTACCCACATTTTATTTAACACCCGGAGATGTAGAAATATGAACACAATATTTGATAGTTTGTAAAAAATGAAATAAAATAATAAATGGTAATAAAAAACCATATAATTTATTATATATTTATCATTAAATAAATTCAATCTCTTTAATAGTTTGCAATGCACACAACATCTGGTTTGAATGAAACATGATACTCTATTAAAATATTATTATATAACCATTACCATTACAATATACACATTAAATTTGTGGGTATGGATATTAATATCTAAATTATGAGAATTATATTGTTTTGTAATTTATAAAATAAATAAAAGTGTTATATATTTATTGGGGGATAAATTAGAACCATTTGATATAAAAATAATGTTTTCTAGAAAATGATATTTTTCTAAAAGGAAGGTTAGTCACGATTTGGGAACATAATTTATAATTAAATTTAAAAAAATTAAAAATTTTAATTGAAAAAATAATTTTCATTTTTTAATTCATTATATTAAAATTATCTTAGTGTGATTCTTTAAAAAATTTCTCAACAGTTTCATTTTTTTGATGAATTTTGAAAAATACTGAATTATAATTGAAAACTATTATTTAATTTATGATATTTATAATGATAAATTATATTTTAAATTGGGTTTTAAGAAATATTATTTCATTTATATATATTAATCAAATTTATTTCATTTTGATAATTTTCATATTAAATTTTGATATAAAAACATTGCAAACATTAGAACAATTTCCTTTTGAAAACATTCTTTCCTATTGCGTCTGCGAGATTAATTTTAAATAAAAATTTGAAAATTAATTGAATTTAATTTTGAAAAATGTATTCAATATTTTGATTCATAATAACAGATAATATATAATATGTTCATATTAATTTTTGTCTAAAAAGAATCATGAAATCAGCTAAAATTGTTTACTGTGGTTAAGGTAAAAACTGATTTACTGGGGTGTTAAACTAAACAAATAAGCGATAACATAAGCTAAAAGTTATCCAAAATATATTTTATGGAAATATTTAGAAATTATAATATCTAATGATCTATAATAATTTATTTTTTATCCTTTTTAATTTCAAAATGTTGGTACATGTTCTTTTTTTCATAAATTTTAAATATGCCACTCACCACAGCTATAAAAGGTCACCCCTAATCCTCTCTTATTCACACATTTAATTTTTTTTCATCCAATACCTACAAAAATAACTTCCCATGTTCCATAAATTCATCTGAAAATTCTTATTTTAGCAATATATCTAATCTAGGAAGTCTTTTTGTGAAAACCTATGGAGGTTACCGAAAGAAGAAGTAACATTATTCAACGTGCACTTTTATTTTATTTTTTCCTCCACCTCTTTAAATTATTATTCAAACATGAATATATAATCACATCAGTATCATAAATATAATTATATTTTTTAGGTTATGTTTATAACCTAACATCATCCCCAATTAGAAAAAATTGTTTAATAAATCAAGATAGGTGTGTACGGAAGACTCACACCTCGCGAACCAATGTCATTTTTTGTCCATGACCACCTATAATGGTTGTGTATGATGATATATGTGAATTAAATTTATGATATTTATAACATTATTATACCTATTTATTATTATATCTGATATAACTATTTAATTTTTATTCTATTAAGGATATGATAACGTTACTCATGTGTATGGAAAACTACCTCCTCGCGAAACAATGTTATTCTTCAGTCACAAAATCGTTCCATGGAAGAAAATAAGGATTTTATTAATTAATATAAGTGATATATGTTTAATAATTATGATCTTAATTTCATATTTATCATTATTATAAGATAATATATCTTCCTATTTCTTAAAATGAAAAATGACAATGTCGTTCATGTATATGTAGATTACGACATTCATGGAGCACTGCGAATCTATTTTTGTCACCACAACACTTGGATGATATTTAATTATATTTAATGTAATAATATGGTATATATTATTTTATTATAATTTATTATATATAAAATATTACTCAACTGGTTTCCATAATAATCATTTAAAATAGCAATGTTACTCATGCGTATGTAAGAACTAATATTTCAATGATTGTAACATAGTTCATTTTTCATAACCATATTTCATGATTGGTTTTAATAATATAATTTCTTTATAAATATGAAAATTATTTCATGATAATTATTCTATAGATGTTTCTATAAGGACGTATTTGACCATATTCAACCAACCAAATCCATTTTGGACACATAATCCAAATATCATCGAAGCATTTGACATAAAACTAATTAATTAAGTTATAATATATATCATTGTAATAAGTGAAATAAAAAATAATAAAAATGAAAAAATTTAGTAATCATGTAAATAATTATAATAAGTTTGTTATTCAGGAAGATAATTAATATTCATTATGATTTTGGATTAATGTAAGGGTTGTTTTTGTCTCACTTTTACTTCCTGGAGACATAATCAATATTCATCACTTATTTCTTTTGTGTAGTGTATATACTAAATTTTTTAATATTATATCATTAATTAATTTTTCTTCATTGTATTTTAGTATTATTTAAATTTATTTCATTTATCTTATTTATGATAAAAAATTTACAATGTTGTAAGACGGTTATTTCACAATCTCATCATTATTTAAGATTTTTTTTGTTTAAGTCCCTCTTGGTGGAAGTTTTAGATATATATATCTAAAAATGAATATATTTTATTCTACACTTATTTTTAATAAATATTTCAAGTAAATGGACAATTTCACACCTATTTTGTAGTTTAATGGATTAATATATTTTTTAATAAAATCAGAAATTGTATATCTCTTAGGTCAAAAATCATTTTTTCCATCAAAAAAAAGTTTTCTAAGAATATATTAAATTATTTTGAAATATTAAATAGATTTATTTAATAAATTGTTTCCCATGTTATAATTTTTAAAAAATTTATTGAAGGTAATGTTCATGTTATTTTCAAAATAATCACAATTGTATTTTGCTAAAAATGTGAAAGGAATATTTTAATTAACAAGTACAACAATAATAGAATTTTCTCCCATCATGCCCAACAAACATTTTAATGGTTATATTAAATTTTATCAAAGGTTATTTTAATTTAAATGTAATTTCAAAATATTTTTTTACCTTTTTGTTCTATACATATTTTCAAAGTTAAAAGTTTATTTTACTCAAAATTGTCTTTATGGATATTTTACAGTATTTTCTTTCACAAATGAAATAAAAATATTATTTGTAATATGTTCTAGTTATGATATGTTGTATTTATATCATCTTTATTATTTATTTAGATGTTTTATGGTTATTTTAACTGGGGATGCATAATTTTATCACAATTCACCTTTTTTAATCAGGATGGTATATAATTATGTTTATTTATTTGTTTAAGTAATACCATTTCATATGTTAGTTATTGAATAAAAAAATTATGTTGATTATATTTTACCCCTTTAATATGTGGAATGCATTAGACATAGTAACTGAATGGAGGGGCCTTCTATATCCCCTTGATGCATCATTATGTCTCATGATATAGACTAGATTTATTTTTGGATGAGTCCTTTACAATATATATATATATATATATATATGTATATCTTGGAACATGTCCTCAATGGTATTAGTTATATTAGAACAAGGCCCCGGTAGTGCGTTTTAGTAGTCCTTCATTATGAATTCTATTATTATGAATTCAGTTATTAATATTACAAGTGACTATTTTATTACTTATAAGATTCATCGTTAAGATTAATAATCATGTGAGTATTTATATAGAATTATTGGTCATCATTTATTCTTACCATATTGTGATGATGGTTTTGATTAAATGGAATATGATTCAGGTATTTACCTTTTGATATTTATTATGCCATATTTATTCATAGCTTATTCTGACCTCATACCCTTACTAAGAAGATGATATCACTCTTTTATTATGATTTATTTTCCCCATGATATGAAGAAGTGTTTTTTGATTGATATGAAGGGATAAACAATGGAAAATAATTGAATTATCAAAAATCTTTTTTTTGAAATATATATTTTAAAATTTAATTTGAATCTAATTTATGTATCTAATTTAAGAATACTACTAAAATATTTTTTCCATCAAGATGAAATTATTTTTATATCATGCCAATGTAATAAAGTAGACAAAAGATCCAGGATACTGTGTTTAGGGTTTCTATTATTGGAATCTGAGGAAGGTTTAGTAGAAACATGAGAAACTATATTTAGAAAAACATAAATTAGGGAATATAAACCTATGATCAAATTTGATGATATGTAAAGAAGAATATACTAATTTTCTGGTAATAAAGATATTAGAAATTTTTATCTAGAAAATATATCCCTTTTGGACACTATAAGATGATTTTGTTCTATTATAGATGTACATAGGGGTAATAACACTAAAAAGTGTACATTGGCTGTGACCCGATCATCATCTGGTGTATGAAAATATTCCTTAATAGACACTGAGTTTGAAATTCCAAAGAGATATTCCTAGGATAATTAGAATTTTATTTATAAAACATTATGGAGTATTTTAAAATAAATATATCCCAATGAAACCATGTTTCTAATTATGATATTATCTATGCATAATTTTTACAATTTTGGTTATGTTTTCATTATTTCTGAAACTATGCATTATGTTTCCTAGTTTCATGATATAATATAGTATATTAAATTATTTATAAATGACACCTAGAACATTTAATGAGAACCACATAAATTCACATAATCAATAGAGTAAGAATTATCATTTCATTGATGGAGTTAATCCAATATTTTGAAGTAAACTGGTATCCCAAACATTATCATCATATGAGGATATTGCATCTTGTGATAAATGGATAAACAAGAAATTATATAAGTATTATAAATTCAAATGAATAAATATAATAAGATAATGGTAGGGAAGAAGATATATAATGGGTGGATGGGAATGAAGGATTTTCCAATGTGTGATAATTGTAGAAAAAACACCCTTGTACATGCTTACTAGGAATGAGAGTTTTCTAAAAGTGTAGAGAGAAATGAATCAATGATCATTATTTTAATGTAATTAAAAAGGTTTTTAGTATTCAATTATTAATGTATATGGAGATGGGGAACTTTAGAAATGATTTCACGAAGCATACAATGAATATACCTCAAAATCATGTAATGTATCACTGAAAATAATATGATATTACCATAAGAAAAGTGGGATGATTAATGTAATTGTGTTTTTATTCAATAATTATGCCATATTAGTATTTTATCAATGATATCATAGTTATATGAATTATGTAGTGTATAAGGATTGTACTCCCATACTTTTACATTAAGGATTTGAAAGCGTATTTGAACGACACCAAAGAAAAAGAAAAATGATTTACTGGAAAGTTGAACTTCTTGGAATCATGTTATTTAAGGAAATATATTTGATAATATATTCCTGATGTTGATATAACTATGTTTGGGTAAAGAGAAGATAGATATAGAACAATAAGATTTGATAGTACTAAAAACTATATAATTGATCAATGATTTGTTGAGAATGTGGTTTCTGCTATCATTGATAGAGTTAACATCATTTTTTGGATTTAAGGAATTTATCCAATAATATTTGTTTTAATTAAGGAATAAATAAGCATTCATATTTTTAATATAGTATTATGAAAATTAAGTATATTAACATGTTTCAAACAAGTACATAGTGAATATATTCACATGTTTGTTATGTGAAGATTAGGAGATACTTCTTGTTGTTTGGTGGATTAATGATATGATTATTTTTTAAATTGAGTAACCTTATTATGAATTTTTTTATATAAATATATTAAAAGGGTCAAAATGTATACTATTTATAAAATGGGTTATGTTGATTATTGTGCATGTTTTTAAATATTAATTTATTACTTCACCATATAATGATTTATAAATATTGGATAACCTGTACTAATAATTATTTTATAATAATAACTAGAGGTTAATTTAATTAAATATCATTCTATTAATGATATTATGATTTGATTAATGTAAATTTTAGTGCTTCAAGCATAAAATATTCATCTTGGATATTAATTTACTATAATAATAAATGTTGTGGAAAATTATTTAAGAAAAACCAAAATATGAAATTTTT
The DNA here is from genome assembly GCA_963277665.1 of Viscum album. NCBI lineage: Eukaryota > Viridiplantae > Streptophyta > Magnoliopsida > Santalales > Viscaceae > Viscum > Viscum album. Next base: position 1,140,051,255 of record OY728157.1, on the reverse strand, counting down.
CTTATGAAATAGAGATACATCAATTAAGTATATTTTCTTATATTTATAGTCTACATGGTAAAAGAATTCCTCACCACTAAGAAAAAAATATAGAAACAAAATGATATAGTAATACCTTAGATATTTTTAGACTAATAGTCTTTTAAATAATCATTGATATATGGTTTTAAGGTCCTAGAATTTCCATTGATCATCCACTTTTTTTCAATAAGGACCTTTATCAATCTCTATGATTGTTTATGATTTTATTTCATATCCATATCTTTAAATGAAACCAATTTTATTCTATATATTATCCTAATTATATGTTATTACATATGACCTCTACACCATTATCAATTATAAATATGATGTTTTAATAACCCTTCTCATGAGTTAGTATTTCTGTAAGGGTATTTTTAAATGAAAACCCCATGATTATAGATATCAAAATTAAATTGAGAGGTCACAATTTATTTGGGAGTTGGGGTTTAAATTTAACACCGTAAGATTTTAAAATATGAAGATCATATTTGATAGTGTGTATGACACACAATATAAAGAATATAAGGGAATATAAAATCATGATACATTATGATAAAATTATTTTTAAATAAATTCAGTCTCTTTGATATATTTCAACACACCCAATACTCGGTTTGAATCAAATGTGATACCCAATTAAAATATTATTATTTAAACATTGATATAATAAAATTGTTGCTAAATTGTTGGGTATTGATAGTAAAAATTAATCTATGAAAATTATATGGTTTACACATGTATAAATGAAATAAAATTGATAAATGTTTATAAGAGATAAAAATAGAAAAATTTGAAAGAGAAAGTATTGTCTTCTAAAAATTGATATTTTCTAAAAGGCCATTTAGTCATGATTTACACATAGAATTTATAGATAAATTTTACCAAGTTTATAATATGTATATGAAAAATATATATTTTTTGAAAATGTACATATTAAAAATATTTTAGGATTTTTTTAAAGAAATTATTTATTTTTGATGAATATTGAAAATACAGAATATTTTTTAAAAACTTCCTTTCCATTTAAAATATTTATAAATTTAAGTTATATTTTATATTGGATTTATAGTAAAATTATTTCAATTATATATATTTTAATACTGTTTATTTCATTTGAATTATTTTCACATTGAAATTTATTATATGTACTTTGTAAACATTTGAACATTTTCTCTTTGTAAATTCTCTTTCTTATTGCATATACAAGATTGATTTTAAATTAAAATTTAACACTTTTTTAAATGGAATTTTTAAAAATAGATTACATATTTTTATTAACGATAATTTTTATTTTCTAATAATTATTTATTTAAATAGCATATTAAATAGTATAAATAGTAAAAATTATTTAGTGTTGTTTAGAAAGAAACTGATTTACTGAGGGGTTAAACTAAAACAATGAGGATTAAAATGAACTATAATATTGTATAAAAACTATTTTTTGGACATATTTTGGTCTTAAAATGTATAATTACTAATAATATTCTTTTTTTAACATTTTTCCATGTGAACAACACGGGTACACCATTCTCTTTCCAAAAAATCCAAGTGTGCCACTCAACTCACCTATAAATGGACACACCTCTCCTTAATTATTCACACATAAAAACCCACTTTTTTTTAAAAAAAATACAGAAATATCACTCTTAAATCCTACCCCCAATCAGATAATCCTTATTTTATTGCATAACTACAACCTTGGATGGATTTAGGTGTAAAACAAATATGTTACCCAAAGAAGAGGTAATGTTATCCGATGAGTGTTTTTATATTATTTCTTCATACACATCTGTAAATTCTTATTTTTACATGATGATATAATAAAATAAGTATCTTAAATATACTTTTATTTTGTTTTGTTTTTTCAATTACCTACAACCATCCCAACTAACACTAAACAGGATAAAAAATCTTCATTCATGTACAGGGTGGACAACCTCATCCTGAATTGATGACATAAAATTTTTTATTACCACCTCTATTGGATGGATATGATGATGGAATAAATTATAAATTTCATATTTATAAAATGATTATACCTATTTAATCATTATAAAATATATAAATTATTTTACATTTTATTCTGAAGGGGATACAATAACATCGCTCAGGTGTACAATAGACTACCGCCATTCTAAGTGACGTGATTCATCTTTCAATAATGCTTTACATGTAAGGTAATAATGATAGTGTTACTTAATATACGAGCTATATGTAAAATAATTATGATATTCATGACATATTTATCATTCTTAAAAGATAATAGATAATTTTATTCCTTACACTAAAAATTGATAATGTTGTTTCTATATGTGTGGACTACCACCTTCACGAAGTAAAGTAAATCTCTTTTCACCAACACGCCAAATTGATGAAATATATGTATATTTAAAGAAATTATATATTTTATATTATATTACTATCATCTTAGAAACATAAAATATTACATAACCTCTTTCCGTTGTGATCATTGAAAAATGGAAATGTTACTCATGAATACGTATGACATACCATCTTTCTAATTGTATTATATTTTATTCATCATAACCTTAATTCATGATATGTTTAAAATGTATAATTTGTTTAGAAATTTGATATTTATTATATGATTATTATTTTGGATATTTTTAAATAAATATCTCTTTGACCATAATCATTCTACCAAATTTCATTTTGACACATAATCCAAAGATCATTGAAACATCTGATGTAAACAAAATTGATTAAGTAATTAAATATAACATTTTAATAAGTGAAATAAAAGGAATATTGAAATTTTAAAATATTCTTAATAAATTAAATAATTTACATAATTTTATTATTATGGATGATAAATAATGTACGTGATGATTCAAACTCAAGGTAGGGGTTTTTCATCCCACTCTTACTTTTATGAGACATACACCATATTACAGAATTATTACTTTTTTGTGAATTATATAATCCAATTTTTCGTTTAATATCATTAAGTAATTTATATTCTTGGTATTTATTGATTCATTTAATTTTATTTCATTCATTGGGCTTATGATACAAAAGTTACCAAAGTGGAAATGGTTTATTTCACAATCTCTTCAATATTCAGGATTGTTTCTATTTATATCTACCATGGAGAAATAATGTGATATATTTTTCTTAAAATAAATATATTTTATTCTCATATTTTTTTTAATTAACTCTATAAATTAATAATACCATTTTTCATATCTTTTATACTAAAAATTATTTATAAAATATTTTTATGAAAATCAAACATTATTTATCACTTCGATCGAAAATAAATTTTATTATAAAATAAATATTTTATAAAAATGTTTTATATAATAATTTTTAATAATAAAAATTATTTATTAATTTTTTTACCCATTCTTTACTTTTTTCAAATCTATTTTTAAGTAATATTCTTATTGTTTTCAAAATAATGCTTGATTTTATTTTACGAAAAATGTGAATGGAATTTTTTTAATGTGTACGGAATAAAAAAAAATTTATTCCCTAATGACCATTAGTTGATATATATTCTATATTATAATATTTAAATTGTTATTTTCAATGAAAATAATTTTCAAAATATTTTGGGAACTTTTTATTTAAAAATATTTTTAAAGGGAAAATGTTATTTTCCTCAAAAATGTTTTGATGACATTTTTACGGTATTTGTAATCATAAATTAAATCAACCCTTTATTGGAATTATGATACATTGAAGAAATGTTGTATTGATATAATAATAATTATTTATTTGGAATAATTATGATCAGTTTGATAGTAGATGTGAGATTTCATTACCATTCAAAATTTTATAATGGTTGGTTTATGATTTTCTTTATTTATTTGGGTATGTACTAACATTTTGTATGTTATATTTTCAAAATGAATGCTTATGTTTATTATGGTTCAAAAACATTATATGAATAATGAATTGGACATAATAAGAGACTGGCAAGGATCACTATAGTACCTTGATGCACTGGTATGTCACATTGGACAAACTATATTATGTTTTGGCTAAAGTATTTCTTAGATATCAATATAAGTTATATTGATATTAGGATCGAAGAATATATTCTAGATGGATCAATTACAAGAGGGGGTGAATTGTAATTTTAAAAATCATTATTTTAAATCAATTTAAATTAAACCAATTCAAAAAACCTCTAAATAGAAAAATATCATATTTGTTATTGGACCTTTGTATGATTACCAAAGTATCATAATTAGGATGTTATCAATATATCATAGTATATAAATTTTAATCACATATGAATCTACTAAAATAAAGTAAACATATCGTAATAAAAATAATTATGATTGAATCGGAGTAATAATGTCATAATCATATTGAATATGATTATGTCGGGATTATATAGTTCATATTCAAGATATATAAAATTAAATCATTATCTCTTGGATTCAAAAATAGATTTTATTAGTAAAGAAAAATGTGTTTATTGTATTCACTATAATTATGATAAAAATTAAACAATCCAATATATAAAATATAATAAGAAACAAGTAATAAAACAAGTAAAACAATAATAATTATATAAGAATGACATTTAGCTATTTAATGGAAATGATATCTTTTTGACATTAAGAGTATGGTATCCAAAAACCTTGGCTAATGGTGTCCCTTATTTTATATTTACAATAAATTATGCATTTCCACAAGAAGTAAATCCCTCATTACAAATATCATACATGCTCTATCTTCCTTTCCTCATCTTCCCTCATTCCAATGGATCATATTATCTATCTTTCTATCCCTGTAATCCCTTGACCAATAGGATTATTGGTTTCTATGTCTTGGTATCCTAGAAAGATATTGATCAATATAATGATCGGATAGAAAATTGAAATGAAAATATAATTATTAAGTGGAAAACATGATAAGGTTTCCTTAAAAAGACACAACTATAAAACAATTAAAAAAATACAATGAAGACTTAATTCATGATTTTTAACATTATAGGTTTCAGAGAGGTTAGAATCTGTAAAATAAATCGATCAGAACCAAACTCTTAGAGTGACTAGATATATATAGGTGAGCATCCCAACATTCATATTTTCTTCCAACAATCATATTTTGTCTGAGTTGTTGGAACAACTTAGAAAACTATAAATTAAATGGATAATTTATAACAAATGGCCAGAAATCATATTTATTTACAATATTATAGTGTAAATGATATTTCATAAATTAGAAATTATTTTTCCATATTCAAAATATTAATTTTTATTTAGTCTTGTGGAATTCCTTAAAAATGTAATTATGATAATCTTTAGGAGTATGGGTCTAATATTTATATGTTAAGGTTTAGGTTTGTTTATAAATACCTTATGAGTATGAAATAAAAGACAGATTATATGAAATTTGATCTGACAATGTTGAATCTGATGTTTATCGAATCCATGCTCATTATGATAATCATAATGAAGAAGGTTAGTTTAAATTTACGAGTACTTCAGAACTCATTTTAAGTATGGTAAATATTTTATAACTTCAAAAGAATAATTCAAAAATATTTTGGACATAAAATGATAGTAAATTAAGTATAAAGTAAGTTCTTTTGATTTCCAAGACAAAAGGAATCAAAAATTTAGAAGAAACACATCCGACTCAATAATCTCCACCTCTTTGGAAGGAACAAACACTAATAAATAAAAGGAATAATTTTTTTTCAAAAAATAAACCTTTATTTATTTGAAAAAAAGTTTATTTTCAACTCCCCTTGATTGTATACTAATTATAGATATAATGTATTTAATGTTTAATTCGATAGAATCCCATTAATGTTTTGTTTTCCCCTAAGAAAAATTTTCTCTCCCTTTGTATAAAATATACCCCTTACTATGAAATATACCTTTGTAGAAATATCCCCCTTTATGATTTAAAAAAAAGAGTTTGGTAATAGTTTCCAATTTATTGAAATCTTAGTGAATATAAACTTTTATGAAACAATACATTTAATTAACTAATTATACATTAAAATATACTAGAACATTCAATCAACCATATTGGAAAAAAATCAAGAAATTGTATTTGGATAGAGAATTAATTTACTCATGAACAAAAATTTCAAAATATAATAAAAATATATATTACTAAATGAGTTATACTATTATTATTATTTCATGATGACAGTTTTAAAAATCAACTTAATATTTTTGAATTTGTTTTGATCTTTATTCAGCTTCGACACTTGATCTTTGCGAGTCTAATTCTTGGATTTGTGTTTCTTTACATCCTAAAAAACTTCTTGTTCCAATATTTGAGAAAAACATCATCATCTTCAAAAAAAAATTAATATTTACCTTTTCAATTTCAAATATATAACATTGAATTTGAGTGCATCTGCTTCTTAAATCAAGTTATCAGTTTGGTATTTTAAATCATCAAAACAAATTACCATTTTATTTTTATTCTTGGTTAACTGATTAAAGAAGATAGATGATTCCACAATTTTCTTAATTATATCTTGAATATTATCTTCCTCAGACTGAAAAATTATTTTAAATATAAGTTAACCACTTAACCATTGAATTGGAATACCTTCCATATACAATGATACTTTCTAAAAAAATTAATTCTTCCTCGATATAAATTACCGATATAGTCACCATTTTGATAGACTCCATTTTGTTGGAAAGAATGTACTAAGGCATTTTTATTCATGATTATAGCCTTGTTATATAAGGAATAATACCATCGAATATTTATAGATATTGAAAAATGAAATCAAATCCCATCTTGGAAATCATTCCTGCTAACACTGTTAATTACAGATTGGGATGAGGAAGCTCTGTGAATTTTATGCCTTCGATTTCAACATTTATTATTTCTCTTATAATCCTTTGTCCATTAATTTTTATCCTTTTAAACATTCTTGGGATTATCTTTATCATCATATTTTTTCAAAATTTCTTCTTCACAGGTGTTATAATTTTCCTAATGTTTGTTTTCTAAAACCTGATCATCTTCATCCATCTTAGATGAAGACTCTACTTATTTTCCAAATTAAGATTCTTTTTTCTAGGTAGTTTGATTCTTCGTCATCTTCCTCTGAGGGTAAATTCGATAAGGATGACTTTGATAAGGATGAATTTGATGATTTCTTAGATTGAGTTTATTACTCATTAATTTCTTCTTTTTATTCATATTTTGTTATCCTCTCCCGTTTCTTCTTCAGCATTTAATTCAAGACCATCAAATTCTTGTTCACAGTATTTTATTTATTTTCATTCATTTTCATATATATGAAATGCATATTTTACTACTAATTTATTCTAATAAATCTCATATGAGACATATTTTTAATAGACTTAAAATAAATCAATAAATTCTTTTTTGAGTTCTTCCCCAAGTTTATGAGTTGTTCTAAAAATCTCTTCTCCCAAGGAAATGGATGTCAATTCTCTTTCTACTGATAGTGGGACTAATATTGTTTCTACTGAATATGGTATTTAATTTTTTTATAGTCCCATACCTAGAACAAACTCTTTTCCAATTAATTTTTATTTTCCCTTATCTTTGATAGAAGGTGTATGAGCATAAAACACTAAACATTCTTTAAAAACTTCCCGGCATTTGGATTTTTCTTATTTGGAAAATAGTTTTGTAAAAAAATCCTTCCTCATACCCTTTCTACATATTTTAATAAATATCTACACAAAATATCTTCAAGGAGTCTTTTATTTTTCTTCATATTTTTGGATTCTATCACAGGTTCTTCAGTACCATGAATTAATATGGCCATATCCTTAGTAGTGTCAATCCCAATTTTAGGAAGACTGAGATTCTAATCATCATTTGGTTTCATCCATTTAGTATAAAAATCATCATCTAACTTCTTCTTCTTATTTTATTTATTTTCTTATTTAAGAGGATATATTTTAACCCTTCTTTTAAACTTCTTTTTATTTTCCTTTTACTTGCATGATGGATCTACCTATGATGCCATAAATCCAAATTTTTCAACAATAATTTTTTAGACTTATCATCAAAACAATAACAACTTATTTTTTATAATATTGTCACTGGTGAAATAATATTTTCTTATCTTAACTTTTATGAACATAAAGAAATATACCATAATATTACTTAAGAAATATGTGAACATTATTATTTTTTCATGGTAGAATTGTTCATGACATTCTGAACAGTTAAAAGAATGAATTTTACAAGATCAATCTTCCTCATATTAACCATATTGTCCATTATGAAAATATATATTAAATTTAGTGTATCCTGGTCTCATTTAAATTGAATTTAAAAAATTTGATTCCAAAAATTATTAATTTTTTTTGGAGTAATATTAGAAACACTTATAAAATTTTCATTATTATAAAACAAAGAATTCTCAACATTACTTTTGAAAAATGTTCTGACGAAATCAGGATGTTCCTTTGATGGATAGTGTATGTCACCACCAGATTGTACTATAAGCAGTTCCAATAATTTACTTATTTAGAATTGACAACCTTTTTTCTAAATCATTAAATAATACATATTTTTTTATTAGATAAACTTCAAAGAATCTTATAATTCATGAAAAATTACAAGATAATACTTATAAAAATCAAGATATTATTTTTCTACACAAATAGATTCCAAAACATGAATTGTAATGAACTTCTTTATGTTTGAACTGTATTATTCAAATGAGTACCATTGAAAAAACCTTTCTATGAATACAAAAAATTTCTCATAAGAATATATTTCATACATCAGATTAGTACTAAATATGATTACTCATATTAAAAGAAAACATTTGGACTTGGCACACTTTTATATACAACTACGTGGTTTTAAACTTCTTCATAAGATGACATGGGACAGGAGGTTCATCCTTTATATAGGTTCCCGTGATGATTATTGAACATCTAAAACAATTTCAATGGTTGAGATGATAAGCCATTTGATCTGAGCATTGAAATTCATTTGAATAAATATTTGATGTATTTTGAACAATTATGGTTTCTTTATGAAAATTTTATCATTTTGATAGTCAATATGATTAACAAAAGAAATTTTTTTAAACAAAACAAATTAAATTTAATATAATAACTCCAAATAATAACAAAAACAAGCATAAAAATTATATTGAAATAGTGAAAAATTAAAAGATAATAAGAATACCATTCGGAGTGGATAGTTTCATTGGTAAGAATAACATTTTATTCATGAATTTTTTTAATCTAATTATATTACAATAGTTTAAAAATATTTAATCTGATAATTTTAGTTCAAAAAAATATATATAGATGTTTTAAAAATTAATCTTATTACAGTAATATTATGAAATCAAAAAACATTTTAAAAATAGAAGTCTGAAAAATTTAAAACATTTTCTGAGACTGATGGTCCTTCTATAAATAATGACTCTGAATATTTTTAAGAAAATATGAGACTGAAAAACCCATTAGAAATTTTTTTAGAAAAACAAATTTTTTAGAAATAAAAAATATATGTAGTCCCCCAATAGAGATTAGTAATTTTAATGTAAAGATATGGATAAATAATAAGTAAATATGAATTATCACTTTAAATATATCATTCCTAGATTATGTTTAACGTATTAAAATCTATTTGAAGGTAGTGGGTTGGTAAAAATATCAGCACATTATTCTTGCAAGCCAAATATTTACAAAACGATATCTCTGTTGTGTGTGTGATCCCTAAAAAAGTGATGCTTACTATCTATGTTTTTATCATGGGAGTGACGTTCAGAGTTTTTAATTAATGAAATGGAACTAGTATTTACATATATTATTTGTGTTTTTTTAAAACTCGTTGCATAGTTAGTGAGTCTGTATTGAATCCACGATAATTGGGCACATCAACTTCTATTTTCTATATATTTTGGTTCGGTAGTTGAATGTGATACTGATTGTTGCTTTATACATGACCATGAAAATAATGAATCTCTTAAGAAATGAAATGTTCATGAGGTAATTTTTCTATATATCCTTCGACCACCAAATTCAGTATCTAAATAATTTTTAGTTCGATAACATTTCTATAAGAATAGATTATTCTTAAATCCATAGTTCCCTTAAGATAACAAAAACTCAGTTTTAGCTTTAATTTGGGAATAAATTGGATTATATTGATATCATTCACATAATAATATATAAAACATTATGTTCGATCGACTAACAGTTAAGTATAGTAGACTTCATATCATACCTCTATAAATATTTTGATCAAATGGTTTCCCAGTCTCATCAAGATCTAAAGTATTAGAGATACTAATAAGAGTAATAATACTTTTAGTGTTATTTTACCCAATCTTTTAAAGAAGATATTTTATATACTTATGTTGAGGTATAAAATTTATTTTTGTTTTTGGAGAAATCAGATATCTTAGAAAAGTATGTTAACTCACCCATCATACTCATCTCCATTATAGAATTAATAAGATCAAAAAATAAATCCGTTAATGATTTTTGAGTTGATCCCAATATAATTTCATCAACATATATGTGAAAAATCGTAATTTTTTTAATAAATTTATTTATAAAAACACTCAAGTTAGTATTTTCCTTAAAAAATACTTTTGTAACAAAAATCATGTTATTATATCATACCGATCTATTTTGTATTTCTAAGTCAGTGTAAGTCTTTAGTAGGTTTATAAACTTATTCTAGATGGTTCGTATCTTCAAAACTAGGGATTTGTCCATCCAAAACATCCTCTTGCACATAACCATTAAAAAAGCACATTTAGACTCCATTTGAAATGGTTTGAAATTGAAGAATGCTTCAATGGATAATATAAAATTAATTGACACAATTATAGATGCTATAGCAGTGGATTTTTTATAATACATTCCATATAATTGATTATATCCTTCTGAAATAATTATTTCTTTATTTATAAATATCAATCCATTTTTATAACATGTATTTCGAAGTACCCATTTTACTCTAATTAAGTTTGTTTCTATAGGTCTTTCAACTAGGGTCCAGACATTGTTTCTTTCGAATTAATTAAGGTTATCTATTGTAGTCTTAATCTAATCTTCATCAAATAAATCCTTATAAGGATTCTTATGTTCAAATTACGAAAGAAAATACAAACACTCAATTTCATTCAAGAAATAACTTATAGTCCTAGAATATTGATAAACAACTATAATAATATTATCACTGAGTTTATTCCTATGAAACAGCAGTTTTCTTTAGCATTCGTAAATATATTCATCAACATAAGGGAAAAAATATTTCTATGGAATAACAATAGTAACTAATTTTGGAGTTACTTCATCATAAGAGGAAATTTCTAACATAGTTTGAAAACCAATTTTAGAAATATTATATAATGATTTTGGTTGGGGTTGTTTAAATATAAAAGCGCTAGCTTCATCAAATTTAGCATGTACCGTTTCCACAATATTATAAGAATTTATTTTAAAAACTCTATATTCCTTATAAGTATAGGAATAACTTAAAAATATTCCTTCATCAGATTTGGGTGAAAAATTATGTAATTTATGTAATTTATATTTCCTATTCAATATAAATACTTTGAATCCAAAAACTATTAATTAATAAACATTTGGATTTCAACTAGTCCAAAACTCATAGGGAGTTTTATTATAAAAAGCATTATCACATCTCAATTTATAGTAGAAAAATAACTATTTACTTTTTCATCGATAGAAAGATTATCAATTGAGTATTTAATCAACATAGATTTGTTATTTATTGAATAATACAATTTCTTATTTCAATAACACTATTTTGCTAAGGATTTCTTGGTTCTGAAACATTATGTGTAATTACTTTCAAACTAAAAAATGTTTCAAAATCAAAATTTAAAAATTATCCCCCAATATCACTATGAATTGTTATAAAGGGAATAGTTTTCTAATTTTTTGCTTTGTCTATAATGGTTTTGAAATAATAAAAGGATTTCGATTTTTTTCTAGAAAATCGACCCATGTGTATCTATTATAATCCTCAACTAAAAAAAATACATAGTATGTTAAAATAAAAATTTAAATTTTTGTGGGACCAAATAATTCATTGTGCCCTAACTTTGAAGCTCCAAAATCTAAGACTTTACTAATATATTTAAAACTATACCTATGTTTGTTACTATATTAACAAGGGTCACAAACGTTTGAAGAATCATACATATGTTCCAGTAGATCATTAATAAGCCTTTTCTTATTCAACACACATATGTTACTAAGGTTATAGTGTCTTAACCTTCTATTATATAACCAATATTGGTCTTCCATTATCCTAAGTCCAGGAATGTCTTATCTCATTAGTTCTTCTATGTTATGTGGGTAAACATTGTCGTGTGAATTGGATGAAAGAATGTATTAATCTATGGACTTGTGTACTGAACATTTATCATTTCTAAAATTCACAAGGTAACCTTCATCACATAATATAATTATTCTCATAAGGTTGTGATTAATTCCCTTAACAAATAAAACATTTTAAATTAAAGCTTTATCAAGAAGAAAAATATTACCTATACCTATAATCTATCTATAAGAATTATCTAGAAAGGTAAATTTTCCACCATTAATCTTGATAATATTTCCAAATAAATATTTTTTACAAGTCATATGCTAGGAACAACAAATATTCATGTACCATGTATTCTTATTGTTGGTACTACCTTTGTTTTCTTAAAAACAAATCAATTAGACTTTTGGAACTCATATATTCTGGGGTCCAATTTTAGAAAATACAATATTGGGTAACCACATTTTTTTTTTAAAATATGATTTCTTGAAACCTAATGATTTATCTTTATTAAAACAAGAAATATTTTTTTGAATCCCACCACATTTGTATTTAGTTAAAAAGGGTTCCCTCTATTTAAAAAACGTAATTATTTTTAAAAACTAGCTTTTTATGGGTTAACCCCACTCTGGAAATTTTACCCTGAGGAATAATTTGTTTATACAATTTATCATAATTTTATTTAGAAGTGGTAATGTTTGATAAAATTTTATTTAGTGAATAAATCATAGATTTTAGTTTTATGAGTAAATCTCTATCTTTAGTAGTATTAGTTTTAGAACTGAGTTTATTAAAACATGTTTATAAAATATTTTTCACATAAATTAATTTTCCTAAATCCTTACTAAGAGATTAGTTTTAAAATAAATACTTTTAAGATATTTGTATAGATATAATTATTTTGTTGTTAAAATACATATCTTTGTATTTTCCTTTTTAGGTTTTTTACTAACTTATCCAGCATCATTTTCAAGGAATTTAGAAAAATGAGATACTTCCTAATAAGATGTTAAAATATCATCTCCATTATTTGAAAACTATTATTCATATGAATATTTTTAATTATTCTCAATATCAGATTCAATATAATTTGAAATTAATGATATATTAGTTAAGTTATGAGTAGTGCATTCCTTATCCATTAAAAAATATTATTGGGTACTATGGATAGAAGAACAAGGTTCCTCCATCCGGAAATATTAGTATCATAAGAATTATCTAATGAACCTCCTTTACTTTCACTCCAAGAGTCATTATCAGTGAAAAATTTCATTCCTTTTGACTTGTAAAACTTTTTTTGATTTCTATTATAATTCATTTATTTGTTATCTTTCCTCTTTAGCTTTGGATAATCTGTCATGATATATCTATCAATTTTATATTCATAACAATTAAATTAAAAATATTTTTTTTGTAATTATGATCCCTATTAACTTTATTATATAGATATTAAAAATATTTCTTACCAACTATCTTGTTCATCCTCTGAGAAAGATCAGATAAGTCTTTTTTTCACTATTCAAAACCACTAGAATATGATTAGAAAACAACAGTTTTCTTTCTAGAACAATTACCAACTTTTTTTGGTATTGGAGCATTAAAAGGTTAGTTAGTTTTAGTATTGAAAGCGACGCCTTGATTTTTATATGATTTTTCTAAATCTATTTTTATTATAATGTCATATTGCATCAATGTTCAAATAATATTATAAAGAGTGATGTTATTAACCATCATTATTACATCAATAAAAGTTATTTTAGAATCTCATTCATTAGGCATGATATCTATTATCTTTTCCATGAGAATATCATCATATAATCCTTTCTCAATAATTTATTATAAACTATTTATGATAGTCATAAATATATGATTTATCTCATCCACTGAATCTCTAGGAAAAAATATCAAAATCATGATAGTTGACATTAAACAAAGATCTCTTAGTTTCAACAACCTTTGAAGGTATAAAGTGATTAACCTGTAACTTTTTCAAAATTCTATTTTTTTTCTTCACAATTATAAATGTTGCAAAATATGTTTCTTATAATGAAATATATCAAAGTGTTCCTTTGTAATTCAAATGATATTCCATATTTTCTTGATTATAAAAGGCTATGACTTCCTTATCAGGTATTTTATAACCACCAGTCAACATGAGAAAAGTATCTACTCTTATGTTTATCACAAGACTTAATATTAAACCACCAGTGTTTGTAGTCATCACCATCAAAATTTGGGGGTCTATTAGGATTCATATTATATATGGATCCGACATTTATTCATTAAATATTAAAATTAAAAGATACAAAAACTCAACTATAGAATACATTTTAATGTAGAAAATATTTATAAAAAACATTTTTATAACAAAAATTAAACAAACATGAAATAGTAATGAAAAAAATGCTCAGTTAGTATTTGAGCATCAGAACCCTGCTTTGATTCAAATTTTTGGATATCAATATGAGTTATATTGATATTAGTATTAAATAATATTTTATATATGGATTAATTACATTATTTGGGTGGGGGGGGGGGGTTAATTATTAAAAAAAAGATTAGTTTAAAAAAATTTAAACTAAAAAACTTCACAAAACCTCTTAATTTAAAATGATCAGATTTGGATGTGTCACTCACTCTAATTACCAAAGTATCATAATCAGGATGATTTCGATATATCCGATTAAAATCACAATAAAAAAAATTCTATGTGAAAAATGTAAGTAAATCATAATAAAAAAACTACAATTTAATCGGATTAAATTATACAGATAATATACAAGATAGATATGATGAAATTATTTAGTCTCATATTCATAGTATATCAGATTTGTAATACTGATTGTGTTTATCATATTCAATATCATTATGATAAAACAAAAACATACAAATATTCACAATAGAATAAAAATACTTGTATAAAACAAGTGAAACCATAGAAATTATTTAACAATGAATTACAGTTATTTAAATTAAATGAAATATTTTAGACTTAAGATTATGGTATCCAAAAACCATAGATAAATGTGTCCCTTTTTTAACACTTATAAGATAGTATTTCTTTCCTTATCAAGGAAATCCCTTGATAGGAATTACATATTTTCCATCTCTACCTATCTCCTACATCCAATAATTAAATGGATCAAATTGTCTATCTTTTAATCCTTGTAAGACCTCAATTTATATGATGATTAGGTTCTATATCTTTTTATCACTATAAGCCCTCAATAAATACGATGATTGGATACATGATTAAAACACAAAATAATTCTAAAAGGGATAATCTGAAAGCGTTCCCTTAAAAAGAAACAACTCTAAAAAAATTAAAAAAGAATTAGAACATTTCATTCATGCTTTCTAATTATCATATATATCGCACAAGTTAGAATTTTCAAAATGAATCAATTCGAGTCAAACTATTCAAATAACCAGGTATTTATAAAAGAGAATACCAAAAATCATATTTTTTTCCAACAGTCATATTTTCTATGAGTTGTTGTAATGACTTCGATAGTTGGGACATCAATAACACTTTTGTAACAGAATGTATAATGTCATATTGATTCACACCATTTTAGTATAAAGTATCTTACATATGTTATAAATTCGTTATCCATATTCATAATTTTAAACATTAGTCATTTAGATGGACCTCCTTACAAATTCCATTACGATAATCATTATGAGTATGATTTTGAAATTTATTTGTTCCGGTATTAGTTATTTTATAAAAAGTTGTCAGTACAAAAAAGAAGATAAAAAATTATACATTAGACCTAATAATATTGAATCCAATTTTTATTGGATCCATGCTCATTATGATAATATCAATAAAGAATGTTAGATTAAATTCATGAGTACTTAATTTCTAATTCTACAAATGTTGAGAGTTTTTTATTTTCAAAAAAATATTTCTAAAACAATTTGGAAATAAAAATTTAGCAATGTATAAAAGAATTTTTTTATTTCAAAAATAAAAGGAATAGAAAATTTATAAGTAAAAAATTTGACACAAAAACCTTACCCTTTTATATATGTGTATTTTCACAAGGCCTCGATTGTATTAGATGTCTTGGAAAAATTCCTCAATAGTATTTTTTACATGTTTATAATTATTCATTACATCTCTATGAATTTATTTATTGGTATTCCATGAGATTATTCAATTAGTTTGAATATATGTGGTTATGTTTAAAGATCATGTGATTATTTATATGACATTATTTGATCATTATTTATTTGTACTATATTATTCCCATGTTATTAATTAAATGAAATGTTTTTTGGTTACTTAACATTACATATTTATTATTCCATATTTATTTATAACTTCTGCGAAACTCATACCCTTATCGAGCATCAAATATCACCCCATTATTATATTTTATTTTTCCCAGGATACAAGGATGTGTTTCATGATTGATAAGATGGGATACACTATAGTGAAAAATGGAATTATTATATAAAATTCATCGGGTATTTTATCTTTTAAAATTCAATGATAATTTAAAGTATGTATTTAATTTACCAAGACTACTAAACTATATATCCCTTTAAGATATAATTTTTTATATCTTATGAGAATGTAATAAAGCACACACTGGCTCCAGGTTATTAGGGTCTGGGTCACTACATTTTTAACATAGTATAAGGATAAAAAACTGTCCATTATTGATCTTTAGAAGTGATAATGTTGAAATATGGCCAGCTAGTGGAAATGAAACTAGTTTCTAGTTCATTTTACCCTTTATCAATTCTTAACCACCCTAGTAAACTAGATTTTACCTTAAACTCAGTAATTCATTTTATCAATTATTAATTTTTATTTTGAAATAAAAAATAATTTGAAATTGTTATATAATATTAATTACTATAATTAAAAATATGGAATCCATTTTTAAATATTGAATTCATAGAATTAGAAAATTTAATTTGAAACTAAACATGTAAACAAGACAGAAAACCAGTTTTCCAAAGAGATATTAAATGTTTTGTTATCGAAAGTCAATATGAAATTTATTTCCATGAACTAAATTCATTTAATAATAAAATGGTTGAAATAGTTTAAATTTTAAAAAATGTAAATACAAGATGAAACTTTTTACATTTTTTAATTGAATTGGAATTTTCTAATAAATATCAATATTTTTTACTGTTCACAAAAATTAATATTTTATGAAAATTCACAAAAATTCATTCAAAGATAATTTTTACATCATGCTTGCACAAATGAATATATTTTTTTCAAATTAAATTTCTAAAAGTGTAAGAAAAAATATTTTTCATTCAAAAAATTCAATAAAAATCATTTTTTGAGAAAATCGTTTTTAATACATATAAAGATATCACTAAAAATTAATTAATTTTTTATGAATTTTTTTTATATAAAAAATTATAGCTAATTTTTTTATACCTATTCATTATTCGATGTTAAAAGTATATATTATAATTTCCACGATTAAATAATAATAATAATAATGATTTAATATTTATTAAAATAACATGGTGTTGCGTCTAATGGAATATGTAAAAGAAATTAATTTTTTCTCAAAAAAATCCTAAAATTATCATGTTGTTACAATGGATGTTTAATTTAATAATTTTAAATGAATTATTATTTATATTTTCATTCATTTCTGTTGAAGTTGTTGAATATGAATTTGTTTCCCTCCCATTTATTGAGGAGCATGAGAGTATATGAGTACACAATTCTATTCAAGACCATCTTGGGTTTTTATAGATTTACATCCAAAGAGTGAGTTATAAGCATATAATTTTTAGGAAGTGTTTCATTAAATAATTATTTATCCAGTTACCCAAATTATGTTTCTTGTATATCTGTTGGTTATAAAGAAGGATTATGTGATTTTAATGGATGCATTCATAGTTAATATCATCTAAATGGGTGTTTCATTAGAACCTCTTTATTTAGAAAACTGTAGAAAGAGCATCTTATATTCTTGGACAGTTGAGGTTTCAAGTAGTGTGGAGTATGTTTTAGTAATATTCCAATCATATTTATAGATCTATTATTTCCTTTTCATCCATTAAAATTTATATTGATATGTATTATGCCTTTTGGGGGCACATTAATCAGTGATTTAAATGTCTGACCATTCATAATAGCATGCACTGTGTAGGTATTTTCATCACATTTAAGTGCTTATAATAGTTTTCATAAAGTCATTATCAACCTGATGGTCATCATGATTGTTTCACAACCATTGGGGTATAGATTTGGAAACGTCTACCCTTTGATATTCCCCTTCCCAAGGTACATAGGTTGTAGTATGGCTATAGAGGTGTTCATTATTGGACTAGTGAGGTAAATGAGATAGGAAAGAACTTTTGTACAAAAATGAGATGTTTGTTCCTAGAGGCCAAAATAATATTTTATGTAACATATATTTATCTTCATCCTTGGGTTATTCATCGTTTGGTGTGAATAATCATATTCCTTTATTATAGCTTCCATAATCAACTAAGTGAGATTCATGATAGAGACACTTTTAGCACCCCTAGTGATGACCATGCTAGGTTTGGTGCACCCTAGTTTATGTATGTCATTCAAGGTTATGGGATGAATATTGGGACACATCATTCAATAGGGGGTTTTTCTTATTATTAAAAAAACAAATTTATTCCTTCCATAGCGTGAACTAGTTGTATTTTAAGCATGTGGTCCATGATTTATTCTAGATGAGAGTTTTGTTTAATCATGTGAGCAGATAGTTCATGGTTTTAGTAAGAATGTGATACCATTAGAAGTTTTATATTAATTCAAATTCAAATTTTTTATTTTTGGTTCAATATAGGTACATGCAGTGGCATTCCTTAGATTTATTTAGGAGTTTCCAAAAACAATTCATAAAGATATTATGATTCAACCCCCTCTATGTGATATATAGTCTTGGATAGTTTTTTATCCAACTGAATCCTTAATTTTAATTATTCATTATCTTATAGATTTGTTTGTGATGAATTATTTTGGGATTTAGATTGATAATATATTCTCAATGTTTTTCACCCAGCCTAAAATGTCATCGTGAAGTGCTCATATGTTATTCTTGAAGAAGGTGAAAGATACCATATGGTTGTTTGTGGCCTATAACTGGTTGAATCTGGTGAGGATGGTGAAATTTTATACACTTAGAAGGATAGATTACTTGGTTGATAAATTAATGGGAGCTAGATATTTTTCAATGATCAAAAAATAACCTGGGTATCATTATATGAGGCTGAAGGTTGATTATATCCTAAAGAATAATTTTATTTTATTTTCTAGGTATTTAGAGTTTCTATTTATGTTGTTAAATTCCTAGATGACACTAAATATTTTAATTGTACTCTTGACCATCAAATTATTATAATTCCATGAATATTTTTTTGTAGCATTAATCTATGAAATCCTCACGTACTCAAAGTAAATTATTTATGATGCTAACAATTTTTAGGTTATTTATCATGTCTTTCATCACCAATGAAAATATTTTAGGTGTTTATCAAATTTTTTTGGATGCGTGATATTAATTTTCTTATGCATGTGGTATCTCAGTAGGGAGTTTTAATCATTGATTTGAAATCATTTACCTTCAAAGGTAAAACTGTCTTCAAAATAAAATGTACCTTTCATTTTTTTCCATATTCATTCGCTGTGTTACTTGTATAGAATAGATATTGGGATTTTTGATCTAAGGAATAAGGATTTTGTGATGAATGCTGGCTGGGATAAGTCCAACAGACTGTTGGTGGGGGTTCACCAGGCTCCCATTCATACTACTGGTGGGCATGCACTTATGTATACCTACCAGCCTACCTTTGGCACTTATAAATGACCCTAATTTTTTTTGGCATTTTAATAATTTTTTCAATAATAATTTTATTTTACTTATACCATATGAATTTCAACCAATATTCTAAAAAAGAACCAAAACTGGACCTCTCCCAAGGTTCTCTAGGAATTCATTTCTTATCATCTTGATATCTTTTAAGTCTATATCAATATTTGACATCATTTGAGGTTATATACCTAAATTATTTGAAAAAAGTATATTTCATCATTGTAATTTATAATAGGTCAAAGATATATTGGCTAGATCTATGGATCTATACCTATATCTAATGGATAATTCATGAATGGTTAATAGATCGATTAGGGATCATGAATTTTCATTTCCTCTATTTGATGAAACCTAGAGCTATCATTTATGTATAATTATTTTTGGTATGTCATGGTGGGTTAAATATATTTACACAAATGATTCATAGAATTTGAATGTATTTTCTCAAAAATTAATATTTTTTTTCTAGTGAACATCGGTGTATAAGCGTAATTTGGGCATCATTCTTTGAAATGTATTGGAATTCGACTTCAACACACTGAAAGTAGAAACCCTTACCATATTTCACAATTATTGGGATCTCATTACCATGTTTTGTAGTTGTTTTTTCCTAGGATAAAAAACTATTTATGGGTTCATATTCTTAACCTACATATGTTTTACCCTAAGACCGATGGTTGGATAGCTTGTGCATTGCATTCTATATTGAGTATTATTTGAGTTATATTTCACTCTATGAGGAATATTTATATTAATTGATATTAATTTATATGTTATTTATTACATATGTATCATTTCATAGAATGTGTAATTTCATGATATGATATATTTTTCTTTTCTATGTTACGACTTATATTATGTTTTTTCAATAGGTGATGGAGTATCTTTTTCAGCTCATAGGTTGAAAATTTACCCTAATGGATTTAGTCCACTTCGTAGAGGGGGAGATCAGATGACATGAATCATCAAACATGGACCTACATAAGATGTTTCCCAAATTATATTAACATGTTTATACCTATTTAATACCATTAACCATTGAATTATTGTATATAAATGCTAGTATGATATACTAATGGGGAACATCCTTGGGAATTAAAGAGGGTCCATTATTCAGATGTACCATGTGTGTGTACCATTAAGGTGTGTTAGAAGACATGTGAAATGGGTGATAATTTTTCTTCAAATTAGAAATGTAGTTGTTCCATAATTAAGTCATGAGTATTGTCCTTAAGGGTAGGTAGAGTTACTTGGGATGATCTAATTTAGGAATTTTTCTATATTCAACGTTATTCTTGGACTAGACCAAAGAAGGCATGACAATGGTTCTTGGTGATGTATTCATCACTAGATCTCCTGTTATATAATTGATTTTATACATGAGAGAACATTTAATTTAAATCATGTAATTAAATTATATATATATATGAACATATTTTATGGTCAAATTGGTTGTTCCCTACTTTTTATTATACTCACACCCTACAAGAGAATTTCAACATGAATTTAAAATTTATGACTCGATATCTAGTGAAGGGTAAGTGTCAAATGAATGGTTGTTGAAAGACCTGGTGATGAAGTGTGGTCACATTACAAGGATACACATCCAATTCTTTCCACTACTCTCTTTATTTATCATCATTTCGAGTTTAATTATTATTGTTTTTTACCTTCCAAAATTGGGGCTAGTTGCATATTTTATTATGAGTTAATGTGAGATTTAATATATCATTTGTTAATATTATTATTATAATATATTAATTTTTGGGATCATGTTATGATTTGATGAACTATGATGGTCAAGATTACAAGGGGTATAGTCTCACCATATTACATTACAGACTTACTACTAGTCAATAACATATTACATAAGAGGTGGAACACATGATGTTATGTGTAACATAAAATCATACCTAGTGATTTGATTCTTTGTGTTAAAATATTATATCCAATGATTGAGTTTTATATAATTCATTTCTTTTCAGGTTAAGTTAGAAAATAGATAGATTGTCCGGTACTCGGGTAGGAGAGTATCCATGTGAATGGACTACCCATGTCTAATAGAGCTATGAGTTACCATTAATGGGATTATCGTTAATATTTTATAGGATTTGGGTTTATTACTAAATAATGAGTAGGAATGTAGGATCACATACTATATATATACATTTTTTGCTCAATATAAGAGTTCTTTAATTTAATTCCTTGACTATGTTATATGTTCAAGATAGACATGTGTTCTGTATTGATGGATATACATGTCATCTTCTTATTTTGATATATCATTATTAGAATTAGTAAGTTAAACTTTAAAATTATTTTATATTATATATATATATATATTATTGCGACTAAAGTGAATTTGTAGTGGACTTCGGTTGAGCATTTGGTAGAACTATTAGGGTTATTACATTTGATTTTATATCGCCTCTTATGATTGATCTTTGGTAGAAATATATTTTGTGTACCTTTTATCATATTGAGTTATTCTCATTGAAAGTTTTTATAGATATTATAAACATTTGTTTGCCTTTTATGAAATACTATACCTCTGAGACACCAGATAACTACTGATCGGGATGACATGTCCATTCAACCAGAGGCTATGCTAGAGGATTCCCTTGGGTATTCTATTATACCTACATTAGTGGTTCAAGTGGTGATTCCACACCATCCTGATGTCTTATAGTGGATGATGGTTGAATATTCTTGAGAAATTCATCTCCAATATCCACAATTATTTTATGTATATGGTGGGCCTCATGATGTTGTAGATGATATTGATATTATTGAGAGAATATATGAATTGGTGGTTACTCCTGGGGATCAAACAGTAAAGATTTTATCCTTTTTTCAATAGGTGCCTTCCCAATGGTGATGCGATGTCATGGGATAGGAAAGAAGGATTGATGTTATTACTTGGGTTGGATTCAAGGAGCTATCTTATAGGAGTTCCATCCCAACCTTCAGATGTTGGACTATCCAATTGAGACAATGGATGATAAGTTGGGAATGGTGTCATTTTCTACTTAGTCATCCCTCAGTATATTTATTTTATGCTTATCTTCACTTATAGCTAATAATAATGTCCATAAGTCTATCAAGATAGATATTGGTCTTCATATAGCGCTCAAAAATAATATTAAGGAATTTAACCTAAAAAATATGTGATCAGGTTATCTAAGTGGCCTTGAATTTTGAGAAAGGGATAGAGGAGGATAGTCATATAGGTTTTATCACATCTTATATTGTTATAATGATCCAAAATCATAGTACAATGACTAGTGGTTATTCTAATAGTAGGAAGAGGAAGGATGAGTATGTATATCTAGGTGGTATATTGAAGGATCTATGCATGACTTCTTTTACTTCCTATATGATAGGAGCTTTGAACAGGTGGCATAATTATGTACTAAAGTGAAAGTTTAGTACATCATGTGAAAAGACACTTAATAAATGTCACAAATATGGAATAATGAGTTATATTCAATTATTGTGTAAAAATACATAATGTATAGATTCAATAACCACATGTATGGATATATGTAGCGGTCATTAGCAGAAAAAAATGTAGGAACAACATATATCAATAACTCAAGTGATTCATATGTTGGGGTGGTTTGGATAAATGAAATAGATGAGGTTTTAGTTGACAATAGAGAGTTAAATTATACATTAATATCTACATTCTTGATTAAATATTTGTTATTTATTACTTTTTTTGATACATGATATTTGTATTCCTTTTATTTTCTCACGTTGTTATTGTACTAGAAATACCCTTTAACTTGTCTTATTACTCACTCTCACTCTCTTGACATGCATTTGATAATGAATGTGAATCTTCAACGAATATTTGAATTTATTTTAGTTCTTAATAGTTACTTATATTTATGTTAATTTAAGATCTTAGAGATGAAAAATATTTATGTGATATTTTGGATAGATTGGTTGGATATATTTCTAGATCATGCTGACTATTTTTGTACACATGATTATTTTACCACACCTAGAGGAAGGAATTTTACGTTGAATGGTGAATCGGTACTCAAAGCAGGTAGTACGGGACTGAACATGAGCCATATTGAAGTGATCATAGTATAAGTGGAAGTATTGTACTATGCAGTAATATTAGCATAATCTAACTTTATGATTCTTATAGTGGAGGATCATTAATAAAATATTTTCGAAGATGACTTATCTAGTATTCCTATAGATAGAGTAATTGAGTTTGAGATTTTCCTTTTTTGGGAAACAACTGATATTTATTTTCTATTTTTATATATCACCAGTTGAGATGAGAGAGATAAATGAGGATCTAGATGAATTTGAGCGGTAGGGATTTATTAGGACAAAAAACATAACATTTGGGTGATATAGTGTTGTTTTCCATGAAGGAAATTTATAGTCCATTTTTATTTTTAGATTATAGGAACCCAAATAAGGTTATGGTGAAGAATATATTCCCTCTACCTAGGATTGATAATCTCTTTTATTACTTTTTGGGAGCTTGATGGTTCTCCAATATAAGTCTTCATTCCTGATATAATCATCTATGGGATAGATGGGAACATTCCCATGATAATGTTTAGTAGTATATATACACTATATAAGTATCATGCATTTCCTTTTATGATAAAAATTTCTAAACAGTGTGCATAGATCTCATGAAAAATATATTTAATTAATAGCTTGACTCTTTAATCATTCTATTTGTTTCATATATCTTGACATATTCCAATACATTAGATATGCATGTTATACACCTCGATATTGACTCAAGTAATCTTTGTGATGATCCTTTTTATCCAAAAAAATGTTGAATGGACACATCTTGATTTAGTTTGTGTGTTTCCTCCTCCAAATGAAATTTTTATATTTCAAAACAATTTTAAGGGGAAAAGTGACAACCCTGACAGAACAATAGTTTAACCACCAAAATTTACTAAATTTTTGTTGAACAAAAGCTTGATCTGATTGGAATCAATCTCCCTAAACAGTATCCAGGGAATAGAACTTACCTGGGTCTCTAGATCATCCTTCAGGATGCCTTCAAAATTATTAGCCATTATTTTCCAAGATTTTATGTATTCCTATATGTTGATCATTACCATGTTGAAGATTATCTTCAAAATATGGTTTTTTGTATCAATCCATTAACCTTACCCCTTTCAATAGTACAAAAAATGTTTTTTACATCGGTTATTTTTTGTTTTTCACGTCGGTTTTGAACCGACGTGTTTGTGAGCGATGTTAAAAATATTATTTTTAACATCGGTTATTTATTAACCGACTTTATAAATATATTTTTAAGATTTTTCACATCGGTTATTTAAAAACTAATGTGAAAGACCGTCTATTTTTTTAAAAAAATGATCATGAAACACTATATTTCATGTCGGTTATTTAAAAACTGATGTGAAAGACCATTCGTTTTAAAAAAATGAAGACGGAACTCTATTTTTCACGTTAGTTTTTAAGCAACCGTCTTTAAATGGAATTTTTGACGTTGGTTATTTAATAACTGATATGAAAAATATTAACCATATTGTAGATAATTTCACGAGCTTTGATTTGATAGGACGTAGATCAAAAACGGGGTTACGATTCCAAAGTTATGACTATCAGAAGAATCATATTTTATTGAGAAAACATTGAATGAGCCACAAAAGCTTCATCTTAAAAGGATTTTTTCAATCCGAAGGAGGATTTGTAGTTTTACCCTAATAAGAAAAATTTTTATTCATTATAATAAAATAATAATCATTAAATCGTATATGAATTAAGAAAACTAATCATAAAAAACATAAATCATGGCAAAATAATAACGAATGCCTTGATGAGATCGCGGAGTAGAGAACTTCATCTTAATTTTTTTTAATCTGAAGGATGAATTGATGTTTTACCCTGATACAAATAATTATTATTCATTATAATAAAATAAAAATTATTAAAGGATATAAAAATTAAGAAAAATAATCATAAAAAAAATAAATCATGGAAAAATAAAAATAAATACCTTGATAAGATCGCAAAAAAGTTGAAATAATGGATTCGTGATGAAGATCAAACGAGTCACCTCGGTTGGACGGTGATGGTTGAAATAAATCATCATAAAAATTTTAATGATATGTGCATAATGAAAACATATATATGATATGGTAAAAGAAAACGCGATATTAAATGTTTTAGGTGGAAATCAAAAATTTTGATTTCGCGCTGTAAAAATTGAAATTCCACATTGGCGGGATAAAAAACATATCATTCACGTCGATTATAAAAAAAACCGATGTGAAAGTTAAAATTTCGAATCACGCCAATAATGAGATCAATATTATTATAATGCGACATTGAATGTTTTAATTACCGCCAAATATTTTGTATTTTTTTACAACGCAGCATTGAAATTTTCAGTTGTCGCCTAATATTTCGTATATTTCAAATTTATTATCAAGTGATTTTCACTGATTTTTCACATCGGTTATATAAGAACTGACGTGAAAAATACATTTTTAAGACTTTTTCACGTCTGTTATTAAATAACTGAAGTGAAAAATCCATAAAAAAATGCTGTTAATTTCTTAATCTTCTAGTTCACTGGTACGAGAGCTCAAATGGAGTTATGGATCATGAGTTATAGCCATCGAAATTTGATCACCTCTAAACAAAGTCTTAAAAAATGTAAACTTCTGATGGCCATAACCATTGATTCGTAACTCCGTTTGAGGTCCAAAACCACTAAAAACGAAGCTTGAAAAATTATCTACATGTTTGTAAACATTTTTCAGGTCGGTTATTTAATAACCGACGTGAAAATGAATTTTAATGTCGCTTATTAAATAACCAATGTGATAAATATTTACAAACATGTAGATAATTTTCCAAGCTTCGTTTTACCAGGTCGCGGAGCTGAATAGGAGTTACAGATCAAAAGTTATGGCCATCCGAAGTTGACATTTTTAAGGCTTCATTTAGAGGTGATAAAAATTTGATTGCTATAACTTTTGATCTGGAACTCCATTTGAGCTCTGGGGCCTATCAAATAGAATATTAGGAAACTAACTACATGTTTGTTATCAATTTTTCACGTCGATTATCTAATAACTGACGTGAAAAAGTCATAAAAATTTTCTTTTTAACGTCGGTTCTTATATAAAACACGTGAAAAGGTCATAAGAATTTATTTTTCACGTCGGTTATATAATAACGGACGTGAAAAATCAACGAAAATTGATTGAAAATATATTCGCAGTATACGAAATATTATGTGGCAATTGAAAATTTCAATACCACATTGTAAAAAAATTGATCTCATTATTGGCGCGATTCAAAATTTTAACTTTCATGTCGGTTTTAAAAAAACCGACGTGTTAAACACATTTATTATGTCAGTTATTATATAATTGGTGTAAAAAATTGGGTTTATCACCTCAGTTGGTTTATAACCGATGTGATAAAGCAATATAATTGATTTATCACGTCAGTTATAAAATAACAGACGTGATAAAGTGATATATTTGATTTATCACGTCGGTTGTAAAATAACCGACGTGATAAATCAAAATAATGCATTTTTAACTTCAGTTATATTATAACCGACCTTATAAATCAATTATACGGCTTTTCACATCGGTTATAAATAACCGATGTAAAAAATGACGACGTAAATTTTTTTTTTGTACTAGTGTTTGTAGTTTCCAAACGAAGATATCTTACCATTATTTGTTTGATCACATCATTTGGAGATTTAATATCTAGAACATGCTCCACCATTTCATCATCCGAGTGCAAAATAAGGTCCATGTGAGGTCGCACCGTTGCTATCTAATGCTATGGGTCCGTATGTAAGCCTACCTCGCACTGCTACCCCAGAGGAAGTAAAGCCTACTCTTGGTGCACCTCCTCAAAGATAAGAAGCCCCTCCCCTAGTTGTCCCTTAGTTTGTTATTCTTCTTCCCCTTGAGGATATTTCTCCTTATCCGCATGTGGGGGGTCATCTCACCCCATGTATCCATCTATGGGTCTCCCCCAGCCTGAGATCCGGACTCCTTGGAGGTGGCAACCACCACCTTCTTGTTCGTGCCTTTCCACACCTTCGAATGAAGTTTGACTATACTAGAGGACCTGGTCACAAGAGGTATTGTTATGTTAGAGTAGTATTTCCATTGTCATCGTCTCTTGATATTTTTGATAAAGCCTTATAAATCCATAATAGTTTCCTTTCCCTTCCATTAAGAGGCTCTGAAAAAAATCCTATACAATGTCTGCTTCCTTTGATTCAGCAGGGGAGTCCGAAGCTGACTCCGAAAACACTTGGATAGACTCCTCTCTCGTAAAAGGATCACCACCAAGGAAAGCCTCCCTCACATTTCCATCCCTAAGATCATGGCCCTCAACATCACCCAGCACTACAAAACGGTTATGATAATTATTAAAACTCTCTCTAGATTTAACCTTCTCAGCATAGGAAGGTTTGGTCTACAATGCCTGTACAGGAACATAAGATCCACTTGGTTGTTCGAAGCCATGTCCCATGTATTGAAAATAAAGATCTCCTCAGACCAGACTAAGGGGATTCTCACCCATGGCTATCTCTACTCCCACTTCCTCATTCACCATCACTGCATTGATTGATGCCAACTGCATATCCTTAAGTATATCCTTGCCAGTATCTAGGTGCACCTCCCTCTCCACTTTTCCAACCTCTTTCTCGACAAAACCTGTATTCATTCTAGTTCCATAACCCTCTTCAAGAAGAACAACATAGGAACATGGAATTCCCAAATCCCTTTTCAGGTGATTAAAAACATAAAAAACGTTTGCATTCTAATGATTAATCTTTGAAGCCGTCTGAGGAGCCACCACCTCTGCAGGGGGGCAGAACCAATAGGGAATTGACTTTTTCATAGACCATCATCAACACCAAAATGTCCACCCTGGCCAGTCCCATTGGACCTATCCCCTTGAAGAGTCCGCCATCCTCATCGGCAAGAAGAAGACTGATGTCCAAGATAAAGGAAAAGAAAGCTGAAATGCATCCAGGACTCAAAAAAATATGTTTCTTCCACCATAACTCCCCACCAACAAATATCCAAAGATATTCAACCAGATCTTTAGAGACATCGACTTTGACACATATTCATGGAGAGATTGGATGAAAGAACACACTAGTTCTTTAGTCCGAACATAGATATCTACCAACCATGTTCCATTGCATGAGAATAATAGAGGGGTTCTAGAAGGGGAGAGGGAGTTCCACAAAACATACCCATAGAGCCGCCATCAGACCATCCCTCTTCATATGCAGATCAAAAGAAAATCTTATCAGATGAAAGTGGCAGTTGTCACAGGAACGAGGAGTCCAAGACCACATAGAGATCAGATCTTCTGAAGACGCCAGTTGAATAATAATCTATCACTTGTCAATGAGACCCACTGTCGCTCATTCCTCAAGTCCCCAAGAGGGAAATAAAAATGTTCGTAGATGTCTATCGATGGATGTCGGGAGTTGAATCAGGCAACCAATGTCTTGTTACGGAGAGCTGATGCATTGTAAAATTATGAAATCGAAAGTTTGAGTTGAGGGTGACCCTCGCAAAGAACTGGGACCTTAGGGAAAATCTCAATTTTTGGGAAATGGAGGAAAGCATTTAGGAAAGGATAATGAGATGAAAGGATGATGGAGCTCCAAATTGGCAGGGCGATTCCCCTCCCCCGTCGACAGGGGAGGGGCAGTGGGGATATAAAGCACTGCCTAGGGCTCGATCCTTTCCCCCTATTTCCTAGATCTTGTAATTTTTTATATTGGGATTTAAGTGTACATAAAAATGGTAGAGTTCATGATGACTTGGTAACATCCCTGAAATGTGTTCAAGATGAGAACATTAATTAGGATTTCAGGGTAATATCAAGGATTCATATAATATATCTCTAGTATAGAAGCACCTGAAGAAGTTAATAATAAGAAAAGGGTAATGTTTTTGGGTAACTAATTATTGTAGGAGATATTTATTTAAACTAAAAAGGAGATCCACCACAACACTAGTTTGAAACCTACCAGATCCTAGGATTTGATATGCACGATGTTGTGATGCCTCAAGAGATGGGTGGGAGTCATGTTGATATTGGGTAAACATGTTATCTCTTGTGGGTGAAGTCAGTTTAAATCCCATGAGAGAAATTACAAATCAAATAAATTATAGATGGAATATATATACCATGTCCTTATGTGTTCACAAAACTATTTTTTTGGTGAGATGTTTTTCATTTACACAGACCAGAAGTTCTTGTGATATATTATCACTTAGTCATTTCCCAATCATAGGTAGAGTCATTTGTTGGAATATCTATTGAAATTCATCATTGATATGGATTATTCACAATTAAATAGTAATATCATTTCATATTGTCCTAGTAATAAAAATTTAGACACATGAGATCTTATAGAGGGGCCTTCATGGAAAGAATAGTGTCTGATTATTTTTATTGTTGAGTGATTGGTGGATTCATTTTAAGTTATTTGTGTTATGAATAGTGTGAAGTTAGTTATCATGTATTCTTTGGAAGATCATGTTAAATAATCCTAAGAGTTATATAATGAGATATTGTTGATGTTGGAATGCTTTGAGAGATGTGATATAGTTACAAAATGGTCCTTAGAGGAATACATTGTGATTTAAATTCATGGCAGGTTAGTACATCCAACCACCTTGGTGTAGGAGCTGATGTGAGACTCTCATTCTTCAAAGTGTATAGTGAATTCAGGTTATAGAAATATGTCCCATGATATGCAATGTTATTCTTAATAGATAGGTATTAGAGACACATTTCTAGCTTTTTATTATGATTTCTTACATTCTAGATATTAAATCTATGCATATGAACTAGGGTAATTTCCTTCATCAACTTCTCATTCCCATGTAGAAATTTGATGATGGAGTTATAGAATTCCAAAAGGTATTACCCAATAAAATGAAATGTAATTTTATAGTTTTAGTGGTAGTCAATTGGATCATAAAAGTGCATCATTTTTTTCTAATTCATGATACCCTTTAGCGGGATGATTTGGGGAACCATTATATATGGGATATTGTATACATACTAACCTAAACATTGATAATTGTATTAGATAGAGATGCATGCTTCAATTTTATAATTTGGAATGGAATTAATAAGGATTTGAGAACCCCATACAATAATAGTATTGTGTATCATACGTAGACATTTCAATATTATTAGAGGGAAATCTTGATATAAGAGGGTATTATTGGGGCCTACGTCATAGACATTGATAGATCTTGGTACAATCACATATCCCTAGTTGATTTCATGTAAAATAATAGTTTCTAGGGTTATTTACATAAGGTTACTTTTGAGGATCTTTTTGGTCGGTCATGTCACTGACCACTATATTTCAAAGAGGTAGTTGAAGTGTCTATAATGGGGTTGGACATGATTTAAGGGAACCATAAAAGAGGCTAGTTGAATAATAATTAGTCTGTCATGACTCCTTATATATGATGATTATATTCCCACCAGTGGAGGTGACAATTATATTTCACAATGGGAAATCATGTATTCAAATGGGTGACCTCTTAACAAAGGAATCAATTGTTACCAAAATAATTGATGCCCACACCAAGAATTGTGGGATGGATTGAGATTACATATTATGTTGGTATAATGTACTAATAGTTATATCTCCCTCCATGTTACTAAGGTATTCCCATTGTGTTACATGTATATTATATATGGAGTTCCATGATAAATCCTATAAATGTGATAAAATTTGAGGATTTTTAGTTGGATCCATAAGTATCTTTTGTAGAGAGATTGGTGAAAATAGAAGACTAAAGAAAGATTGAGTTTTGAGGGAATATTATATCATTTTTTTAGGGAATTATAGTAGCATAGATGAAATCAAAATGATACTTTGGATTAAAAAGGCTAATGTTCGGGTTTAGTGCCCCAATTTTTAAAACCAATATCTCTATAGACACTTCTCAATGATGAGAAAACAGTATTGGGGGAAATTTGTTATATCCTAAAATATTAATGGTATGGTTTATTTTAAATGATATTATTTCTTCCCTTGTTTTAGCTATTATGGGGTGTGTTACATGGTAAAAATAGTTATTCAGATGAGGTCTTCAGGGATAACGGATTTGGTATATGGGGTGGCTAAAAC
Source organism: Viscum album (assembly GCA_963277665.1). Lineage (NCBI taxonomy): Eukaryota > Viridiplantae > Streptophyta > Magnoliopsida > Santalales > Viscaceae > Viscum > Viscum album. The sequence goes on along the minus strand of OY728157.1, from coordinate 1,140,018,936 downwards.
AAGACCAATGACTAGTATATTCAATTGTAATTTCAAGATGATTGTTATAATAGTGGGTCTACATCTCTTTAAACTCGACCAACTAATTGATGGAAAAATACCTGCCTACCGGTGGCACCAATAAATTCCCATCACTAATGGTGTTTTATTTATTTTCTTGTAATCATGTAATTTATCTAATATAAAAAAAATTCAACACTAACAAAAATAGAACCCAAATTATATATCTCCTATGTTTCTCTTAATGTCCATTTTCCCTCTTATATGAATATTAATGTTTAAATTAATCTCAAGCATTGTTTGAGGTTGGATCCATCCTTAAATAGGTAAATTCATCCCATTTCCCTTGATATTTTAATATATCTAATCCATGTTTTCTAAAAAAGTATAATTTCACAAATATCTATGGGATAATTCTTGATTGATTATTATATCATTTTTAGATCCCAGATTTCAATTGCATCCCTTTCGTCGATCCTTGATCTACCATTTATAGAAAATAATTTTTTAGTAATTTAATATAGATTCCATATCATAGAATAAACTATTCCCATAAATTATATATTAGTGGATCTATAATGAATAATTTGTTTATTATCTAGTTAATGTTGTTGCATGATAAGAATATAGGTGTAATTTCTTAACGGGTAATAGATGTGGGATTCAACATGGTATTGTAATGAATTACATATTATCTTGCGACATTATTTGGCACTATATACCATAACTGATTTGTATTTATTCCTATGGTAGATACCCTTTATTATTTCGTATCGTGAAAGTATATTGTGTGGCTCGTGAGACACTTGTTTGTATATCTTATGTGATCCATTCTATTTTTTTATTATTTGAGTAATATTTCAAAGATAATAGAATATTGGTATGTGTTGTGATTCCTTACTATGTCATTTATTAACCACACAATATTTTATACCTTGTGTAATTTATTTTTACGATATACTATTGTTTATATTACATATTATATTTGGTATTATGCATAGTTTTTCGAATCTCTATTTCAGTACATAGGTTGACATGTGGCCTTGAAAAATTTAGTCGACTCCGTAAAGGGGATGCTCCGACTACATGAATCATTAGAAATTTCCCTACATTGTATTTTTATACCCCTATATTGGAATGTTAAGGCCAAGGGAACTCTATGTAATATTATAAGAGTTCCTATAAATTTTGGTATGATCTACCGATGGAGAACATCCTTGAGTTTGACTGAGGCTTGATTGCTCATGCATTCCATGAATGAATACCATCATGGTGACTAGGTATTCATAAGTAATTAGAGTCGCATTCCCTTTAAGGAAGCTATAGAGTTTTTCAATAATGGTGTAACATTTAATTTTTATAAATTTTGATGAAGTTACATTGAATGATTTATTTAATGTAGTTGTCTATATTTGGTATTCATAGGGAGTAACACCATAGAAGTTATGATCATGGTTCTTGGAATCTTGGATAGCACATGATAAATTGGTATATAGTTGACTATATGATTGGGTCCTATATTACTTTTTACTATTCAAAAACCATCTATATATATATATAAATATGTTAAGGGCGCATTGGTCATGTACAACTATGTCTATAAATAAATGTTATATGGAGATCTTGGTGCACATGAAAATGTCATGAATAGGGATCCAGCTATGGGTTGGGGACTAATGAAACATTGTTGACGAACATGTAGATATAGGATGTACATTATTGGGGAACATACACCACATTCTTCCCACTACTCTCTTCATTTATTTATACTATTATTCATGTTGAAATTCCACATTGGGTTTCCACTGTTTATATTTTTTATGAATTTTCATGATATTTCTTCTAGAATTTTTTAATGTTATTATTTTTTGTGCTAATTGATGTGCCTATGGTTATGTTGAATAAACTATGATTTATATTTTTATTGAGTGTTTTGTCTACCCACTTTACTTTAAACCCCCATTTCAAGTTAGTATCCTCTTACATATAGTATGGTTCGTATGAGGTTATGCATAAATTTGGATCATACATGATGATTCTGGTCGAGCTTGTACTAAATACATCAAAAGTCAAGGGTGTTGTTTTTTATAAAGAAATCATTAATATTGTATATTTATATAGTATCTTTAGTTTCATGAGATAATATCAAAGTGTAATATATGATTTATCATGGGTTACAAGACATTTAACATCCTCGATTAGAAAATGATGGCCCGACCTTCACAAGAGGTAGACATTAATGTTTGAAATATATCTGACACACTACAATGCCTGCATGAAAAAGTAGTGTGTGATGTTCTTTAGGAATGGACACTTTGGTTTGGTTTTGTGGTTGACAAGTGGATATGAGATATAGTCAAGGAGTGATTGAGATAATATTCATTTTCTTATATGATCCAACCTCATATCTTGAATCTTTATGTCCATACTTGATGGATTGTGGGTGGGGGATATATTTTAGTTTGGAACCACAATGGTGTCATCTCTAATCTTGGTATCCCAAGGTTCCCTACACCCATTATAACCTTTAAGAAAGAAATTATTCAGCAGGCTTTCATCAAACCTATCTTGGAAAATAACCAACTTGGAATCTTTAACCACATTGAAATGGAATTCTAAGATTGAAATTTTCATATTCACTGAAACTTCAATAGGCTCATACTCAACAAAGGACATTTGAAGGATGATGAATATTTTTAACTGCATTGATAAGTTGGGTAAGGTGCTATGGAGTAAGGAGATCCAACAAAATATAACTTCCTTATATAGAGAATCACACACCAGGATTTACCCATATATGAGGATATCAAACGAACAAGCATGAATCTAGTTTCAATGTAACACCCCACAGTATGTATATTTTTAAATATAACTTCTTCAATAGATTTCATTGCATGCAATATCAAACTTAAACGAACCATGATATACTATTAATATTATTAATTAAAATGAAATTATCTACTAGATGTTAAATTGTTGATTATGAATAGGATTAACTATCTTATTAAAAAATATTTTATTGAATTCATTGGTTAAAAATTATTTATAAATAAATATAAAAATTCCATTTAATATAACTAAAATAGTTTTATAAATACTATTATTATGCACCAAAGTTGTTTTATCCAAATAAATTAAATTAATAACCATAATTGAATTATATTAATTATATTTACATATATTACATTTAATATAATATTTAAAATTTACCCTATGTGTTGTCAAGACATGATAAAAAAATAAATCTAATTTTTATGCATAAAAAGCTATGTTTTTCAAAAGGTAGTTTTTCCACATTTTGATGGATCACTTATTTTAAATACAATTTTTATCACTTTTATAAATTCTATTTGAAAAAAATATTCTTTAAAATTAGAATATAAATATTTAATTTGGTTTAAATTTTTGGTATTTTTCTGATAATTTTCATGTTCTGATAAATAGTAAATAAATAATGAAATTTTATTGAGAACAGTTTTTTCATCCATATAAGTTATACTATTAGATTATATTTTTTATTAGTATTAATGTAAAATTAGATCAATTTTTATTATATAATTCAGTATAGGTCATTGGAATCAATTTCATATTGAATTTGGATATAAAAACATTTTAATCTTTTGAACGTTTTCACTTTATACACATGTTTTCTCATTCCGTCAGTGGGATTAATTTTAAAATACATACTAAAACCTCATTTTTTGAATTGGGTATTTTTTTTAATATTTGGAATCTGTATATCCATATTTTTTAATTTGTTACCTTTTATTTTTGGACATTATGAATAATATTTTTTTTATTAACACGACTAAAGGTAAATCGAGTAATTAAGGGTAAAAATAATATAATAAATATTATCAACTTACACTAACAATTGTTATAATTTTTCTAGATTAGTTATTGCATAGAAAAAACATAATTAGGACAATTTTATGGCCTCCCAAAGCCACTTTAATGACTTTAATCCTTTTCTAATATTTTATTCTAAGGAAAACCATATATGTCATACTCATGTTTTAAATAAGTATTAAATTTTTTATATATGTTCATAAAGAAGTTATATTCAAATATATATATTCAACTGAAATCTGAAATTTTTATCTTAATCATGGTAATTTATTTTTAATTTATGGGAAATAAATTACTACGTTAAAGTATTACACAATGATGATGGAGTAATTATTTAATTAATTGAAATATCAAATTAATGATATTAAAAATATTAAAATAAATATAAATTTGGATAATTAATTTCATCCAAGAAATTTACTAATGACCTAGACATATTATGAATATATTAAAGGTATTTTAAAAATTATCTTTTTCATTGGTATTTTTTAAAAAGTTTGATAATAAATAGTGTCAAAATTGATATTAAAGATATTATAAAATAAATAATAGTTTTTTATAATTATATAAAATTCATAAAAAAATAAAATTAATAAAATTGAATGGGATAAAGCTAAATATGACATAATTATCCATTTTCATTTCGTTTAAAATTTTAGAGTAACTATATTAACCCTTAATAAATAAAAATACATGTTGTGATCATAAGAGTTAAAAGGATTAAATATGGGTTAATGAAGAAAAATAAGGGTAATATTTTTACATAAAATTGACTAAAAATTATATGTTTAGAATGTTTAAACATATATCCATATTATATATATAATTTATCACATTTGATTAATTTTGAATTGAAAATTATGTTATATGAATTTAATATTTTAAGACTTTTCAAAAGTGCCCCTCACCTGAATTTTAAAAGGGAACCTCCTCCCTCACATCCTCACACCACTTTGATCCCTATAGCTCAACTATCCACTGACCATATATCTTAAAAAAATAATTATCCTTTTTATAGAGGTATATAGTTTTGAAAAAACCATGTCTATATCTTATAAGAAGTGGTCTAATAAATGTACACTGAAGAATAGGTAATTGTTTTACCAACTCATTGAAGGTAATTTCTTATTATACTTCCTCTAAATTTTTTTTCTCATGATAAAAAATAGCTAAAGTTTAATTAATATAATTACTAAAAAAGTGTAATTATTTGTGGTTTTCTAGTGGCATAGAGGCTGTTTAAACTACTACCTATTAATTTCACGAGGGTTTCAAAAACAACCTTGTATTGCATAGTCGCTTGCCATTTAGCAGCAGTTTTTATATTTTACTCTAGTTTTTTTAGGGTCATTTTTGGATAATTTTTTTGATTCTGTTTAATTAGAGGAGGTTTATTTATTTTTAATATGAGTATAAATAAATTAAATTAAACCACCATTAATAATTTAGTTTCAGTTATGTTTGACAGTTGTTCCTAGTAAACACCACGAAAAACATTCAATATTATGTGTTTAGTGGTGGTTACTAAAAACCATCACTAAATATGAATTGTTTTTTTTAATAATTAATAAAATATATAAAAAAACTAACATACTATAAAAAAATATTTTATAACCCCATCATTCATACATCACACATCCATATTTATATACATACAATCACAATCAAAACAAACTAAGTCCAAGTCAGACCACACATCAACCAATACCAAGGTGAAAATAAATAAATATAAAACATGTCCAACCTAATCATTTTCCTAATATACATAAATTTCCTAAACAGAGTGGAATTTTTCTTTCTGTACATCCCATAAATTGAAATAGAGCACATTATCTAATCTGTTGTAACAAAAATGAAACGAAAATTAAAAGTAAACATAATAAATAATAATTACAGTAGATTAATTGATTAAATTTTAACATTACATATAAACCTAAAACCCTCCCTACTTCCTTTTGAAGAATTTCATGTATCAGAATAGTCAACCTTTTTCCTAAAAGAGGTATTTTCACCTAAAATAAAAACCAGAACATTTAGGTAAAAGAAATACGAAAGACAAAAGACACAAAATATAATCTGAATAATTCATATAATTTATTTATATTGATAATAAAATTGAATAAATTTTGACATAAAAAATATTATATAATGAAAATAACTTTGGAAAAATAAACATAAATATTTAATATAATATTCAACACTTGAAACTAGAAAGGGATTAGTAATTTTTATAATTTTTTTAAAGCGATGTTCAGTGTTTTTTAAATTGTTTTAATATATTTTTAAATTTTTTGTCATAATAAAAAGAAATATAATAAATAAACAACTAAGTGAAGTTTTTTCAATGATTTCACATCATTCTGATGTTTTTTCCTATGGGTTTGACTATTCCACATAGGTTTTAGTGTTTTAAAAAACAAAAAATCCATTTATTGTCATAATGGGAATATAATCATTTAAAATGATGTCTAGTAGGTTCCTATATTTAAAATATAATTATACAATCATTTTACCTTGATTTCAAGACAATATAAAATCGTTTTCTTGGGTTATGATCGTTCCATGCATGATTTAGTGTTTGAAAACATTAAAAATTTATTTACAGACATAACGAGAAAACCATTATTTGGAATAATATATCATCAATTCATAGGTTTGAAAATTAAATATATGGTGGTTTACCATTATTTTAGGACAATCCAACATCATTTTCCTGATTTTTATTGGGGCATGCATGTTTTAGTGTTCTAAACACTAATAACATATTTATGACCATAACAGGAAATTTGTCACTCCGAATGATTTGTCATCGATTCCAATATTTCAAAATTAAGTCTCGAGTCATTTTTCCTTGATATTAGTAAAATATGACATCATTTTCTTAGTTTTTACCCCATAATACTTATTTTTAAAAGTTTTTTTCCTTTCATAAGTGTTTACTTTGTTCTTCTGATCTCACCACATGTCGGATTGACATGTTTTATGCATGTACATGTAAAAAATGACTAAGATGTTGTTCTCTCTTGACTTCAAAATATTTTTTTTTATTTTTCTTGTTTTTTACCATTTTACACATGTTTTAGTGTTTAAAGACCTAAAAACATCTTTATAGCCATATTAGGAAAACTTCCTTTCAAAATGATGTAATTTAAGTTCCTACATTTGAAAAATAAATTTACCATTATTTTCCTTTAATTTTTAGACTATAAAAAATAATTTTTCTAGTTTCAAATGTTCCAAGAAAGTTTTAGTACTTTAACACACTAAAATAATTTTTATGGACATAATTGTAAAACCATCATTTGAAATGATGTAACATTTGTTACTATATTTTAAAATTATATCTACTGTCATTTTACCCTGATTTTAGGATACTTTGATGTCATTTTCCACATTTTTACCATTCCATGCATGTTTCTGTGTTTTAATATACTAAAATATATTTTAGGACCCAAATAGGAAAAACATCACAAGGAATGGCGTGTCGTCAACTCCTACATTTCAAAATTAAATATACAAATATTTTCCATGATTTTAGGAAAATATGACATTGTTTCCTTTGTTTTTACCCCCTAATAATGGGTATTAATGGATTTTATACATTTCTTTATTTTTTACCAAGTAATTTATATCACATCACATATAATGTTGACATGGTGTCTATATAAACTTTAAAAAAAACAAAGAAGTGGTTTTCCTTTGATTTCAGGATAATCTGACATATTTTTCTCAATTTTGACCATTTCATTAACGTTTTAGTGTTTTAAAACACTAAAAAACCCTGTACAACCATAATAGGAAAATTTTCATTTGGAATGATGTGACGTCAGTTCCTTCATTTGATAGTAAAATATATTATCATCTTCACCTGAATTTCAGAAAATCTGACACTATTTCCCTAGTTTGACCTCTCAAAACACGTTTTAAATGATTTTTCACATTTTATAAGAGTTTACCGAGTCAAAACTAAGGAATGAAATCCCTATTGTCTTCAAAATTAAGGATAATGATCTATAATTTATTTTTGACATTTAAGAATCAACCATGAAACAATATAGCACAATATGAGGTCAGTGTAACTTGAAATAAATGTTTTCTATAAAAAAGTATCATTTTAGTTTCCTTTATGGATTTTTTATGTGTTCATTCCAAATTCCATGGGTTTGGAATAAATTCAGGCACAAAAAATGAAAAAAAATCTAGAAATAAAAAACATAACACTTTGTAAGTATATTATAAAATTTACTCATGTATTTGAAATTTGATATCCTGGAATGTCATATTAATATTACCTTTACATTAGTATCAAAGTCCTAAATTTTTCAAGAAATAGGAATATGCCTTAAATATTTATAATTAATTGAATATTTTACTGCCTCACAATTAAGATACCAAGAATCATTCCATATATTCCGACAATGTCATCAATATGAATTCCTTCATTTATAATTGTTAAGGTATATTAAATATATAAATAATGAAAAACTGGAATTTTTTTTAAAAAAATAAAATAAATACTACAATAATGTATATATGTATGAAACACATATTAAAGAAATTTATTTAATATAATTTAATTATCAATTTATACATTCAATTGTCTTCATCTTCATTATATTCATTGTTATCAACCTCTATTGTGACGAGTCCTTCATTTTCACACTCTATTTCCTATTCTACCATTTTGATATTATTTTTAAATAAATGTTCAATATTTTTGGGTTTATAAGGTTTACCACCACAAATCACCAAATGATATTCATTGCCTATATCATATAAGTATCTCTTCTTTATGTGTACAACAACACTCCAAATTTAATGTATTTCTTCACCCACAAAATAAACCATATTTTAAACTAACTTCAAGATAAATGGTTCCTCATCTAGACATTCACTGGTATCCATCATGTGAGATAAGTTTACAGAAGTAAAATGTAACTTATCTTTCACTATAACACTATCAACTTTGACCCACTTTCATTTGAATAAGACAACTAAAATCTAGGAATGATAGTTTAATTCTATTTATCAATCATCTTCTTATAGTATCCCATTTCAAAAAATGTAAATAAATCACTATGATGAGTTTTAAATTCTTCTTCATGATAAATTATACGAAACATAAAGCCATGAATATTATTATAATCAAAACACTTAACCTAGATTAGGGGACCTTGAGATAAATACATTAAATCATTCGATATTTCAGCTCGATTTTCAGAATTCATTATCTAGGACAAAAGATATAAGTTGTTACTTTTAACATCGAAATATTAACTACACATCAATAATATGAATATGAGTACATAGTTACATAATTGGATAACCATTCAACTAGCTTCTTATTAACATAATTTATTAATTCCATATCATTTCTAGCCCGATCCCTTGGTCACAATTTTGTTTTCAGTCATGATTCCTCAATAAATGGATATTCAATAACACTATTGAGTAGTACATATCTATGTTCCTATACCAACATTAATTCAATCAGTTCTAAATTCAACCCCTTTCCAATTGGTTTTCCAATAGTTGGAAATACTGATTGAAGATTTTCTAAACCTCAATTGGTGTGGATGTAATCATCATGATTAGAATGATTGAATATAGTCTTAATAACTTCCAAATTCATAGCGCATAAGGTCAACCACTCTTCAGTTATGTGACCTTCAACAATAGAGCCTTCTGGTTGAGCTTTATTCATCACATATGATTTCAAATTACCTATGTACCTGATGAAAACAATCATGAGATTTATTAAAAAATTGATGCAATGATTTGATAAAATTTAATTAACCAATTAAAATAAAAATAAAATAAATGTACCTCTTAATTGGATACATCAATAGACAGTGTACTGATCCACAATTTTTAGCTTCTCCAACTAGATGAATAGTCAAATGAATCATGACTGTGAAGAATGAAGGGTGAAATAAAATATCCAATTGACATAGTGTCAAAAAAATTCTTTCATGATGTTTATAAATCTTGGTTAGATTTAATGTTTTTTCATAAATCTCTATGTAATAGGTAAAAACCTAAAATAGAACCATAGTTACTTATTTAGGTAATGCATTAAGAAAATCCAATATAAAAAACTAATCCATCAAAATATGTGAATCGTGAATTTTCCACGCATGTGACACTATATGTTTTAGGTCAACGTACCATGATATGTTATTTGAATATCCATATTGAACTTTTATATTATTTAAAGTTCAAATAAATATGTCTTTATAACATTATTTCATTGTAAAAATTTCCAAAGGATACTTTCCATTCTCATTTTGCCATTAAAAATTATTTATATTCATTAACTCCAAATCCATATAATCATTATGGTGATCCTTTAATTTACCCTACTCATTATGCATTGTACAAATTACATTGTAAAATTAATTGTTTTCAATGTACATTATGTTTAAATTATGATGTATCAAATTAAAATCCTAATAAGGACATTTCAAAAATATCATTCTTTTCATCCATTGTTGTCTTTCATCTTCATGGGAAATTGTACCTCATACCCTTTTACCCCTTGTTTAAATTGATTGCAATTTCAAAATTCTTCTCAGACATTCATTAATATTTCGAATATTTACGAACCAAATAACTCCTCCAATGAATTTATTATTTCAATATCTCTATTAAATTACGTGTTGTTAAACCTGAATTTATAAGAAGAATCATGAAATCAATGAGGAAACATAAAACACCATTTTCTACTATGAGTTAATTATTGAGTTTCAAAATCATCATTTCAAACTCGACAAGACAAATCAGTATGAGTATTCTAACCAGATAAATTTACTAGTATAGGAATGTCACAAATTTTCTATATTAATGAAACATGGATTTTGAATATTGGTATCATTGAATAATCATGTATTTCCACTACATAATCCAATAATTATTGCAATTCATTTATTGTAGGTTGAAGGTATATTTATTTGTCATTTGCAAGAATTTTATTTATAGGAATAATCATCAAAATAATGAAAGAAGTCTTATTCATACACATATATAGAGGTATATTATAGGGGATCAAAACACTGGGCCAAATTATATAATTAACACTTAAAGTACCAAAAGGGTTAAAATTAAGAGATGCCAATCCCAATCAAGTATTCATAGGATCCAATGAAAAATATTGATATAGTGAATCAAAAATTTTCCATGATGTTTATTCATTTGGATGTATCATCACTTAATCGTTACAATCCTAGGCATGCCACATCACTTCATTTGTAGTCTTAGAAGACATGAATAATCTTTTCAAATATGGATTTATATGAAATTAATGCAATACCTTTGAATAAGTTTACTCATTATGTTCCTTCCTGGGGTTGCATTGATTTATACTCTCACAATAGTTCATTAAATTCCATCTAATTGTATGAAATCATGAACATTCTTCTTTACCAGACACTTATCCATAGTAATGCATCTATTCATTAGGGCATGCATGTAACTTTGTATAATCAATTCTGTTTTTGTTGACAACTTTCTTCATCTCATAGAATGGAGAAGGGATGATATCTTCACTAAATGAATCATAAAGAAACTCTAAAATGAAGGAAATTTATTTTTTAGTAATTATATAGAAAAACATGATATGATAAATCATATATAGAAAAGACAAATTTGAATACCTGGAAAACCATTCATATAATTCTTACTATCCTTATTCAAATAATTAAAAAATAATAATTTCTCGGTCACTGAAGTTCGGAGAAAGATTTACCTACTCAAAATAAACTGAAGTTTCTATTGATATATTTAAATCATTGAAATTTTATTATACAAAACCAAACACATTGTTTCACAAATATCATACTAATTATACTCAACTAAGTTAATTTTTATTTCATTTATAATATTTTATTTGATTTTTATTTTCCATAACATTTGATTCACCATGCGAAATCCAAAATACATATCGATCAAGAAACTATGTCAATATAAAATTCTCATGTACATCATTTCTATTTTCCCATATCTTAAATTTACAATCATGAGACATAAATTTTATTCTACCATCAATTAATTAATTTTAAATTTCATAATCTAAAAATTCTTCTAATCCCTTAGCATACCGAGGACTGCATTGAGGTAAATTAATTTAACTTTTATCCAAAGGTATTGAATTATGTTATCCCTATACATTCAAATATAAAGATAATTTTTTTAATCATATAGGTAAAATCAAAATTAAATATGAATATATACGGTTTTGAATAAGACTCAAAAGCATGGTATTTAAAGTTATATACATGATTAAAACAATTAATATTTAATTATGGATGTATAGAAAACACACTCTACATTAAATATGATAAATATGTATTGATTTTTTTATATTTTATATATCGATATTATTATTATTAGGGGATAAAAATATAATGGTGTATTCTACCTTAGTGTTGTATAAAAGGAGGGCTTAGTCCATTGAAAAAATAGAATCATTGATCAAAGTCTGAACCATTTCCCATGGTTTAGCTAAGACCAAAAGAATCCCTTTGAAAATATAATGGAAAAGAATAATTTATTTGGATATCACACACGATTATAGAGATAAAACTGATGAATATAGAAATTTTAGGCTGTTATATGTTCTTATACTTCATTGTACCAATTAATTTCATTTTATATATGCACCTAAATTTCATTCCAAACAAGATGGAGAGGGAAACATTTAACTAAACATGTACTACACCTTATTAGTCAGTGATTTTAATGAAATATAGTTAAATTTATAAAATTTACCCAATTTGAGAAGTAATGATTCTTCAATATTAGTCATGATTTTGAATTTATTACCAGGTATCAAGTGAAAAATGTGGAATATTATTTATGATCGATTAATACATGTCTTTTTCTCGCCCTATTTATTTTTGTTATTTTTACCCTTTCAGATTGGTATTTTGATAATGGGAATTTCTTATTATACAATGTTGATCATAGAATATTCTAATTAGGGAAGAGTTATTAACCCATGGAATAAAATTTCTACTACAATTCTATGAATCAAAATTTATATTTGATTAAAAATGGAGGAAGATTATATGAATGAAGTTAATAAATATCATAGAGTAGAATAAGTTTTGAAAATTGGAAAAATGAAGAAAAACACACTCATGGTGTAATATTTAAATTAAATTATAGGTTTATAACCAAGTTTCATTGTACCACTATGTAGTAACAGACGTCGATATGAATCATTCCTCGCTTTCACAAATCTTTTTCCAGACCTAGAGTTTCCGGTAAGCCGTGGACTTGACCCTCATGTCTGGAGATACCTTGGGAGGAGACTCGATAATCACACTTACGCCGACGGTGTGGTCAGACCCTCGAGGCGAGAGTTCTGGTTGGAATCTCTTAGTGGCAGCGTCGAGGCCTTACGACGTTAGTTTGAGTATGGAATGGGCAATAACTGTTCATACTCAAATTGACGGTTTTAGGAAAACATCGGGATGGGTTTTCCTTGGTCGGCGGAAAAGGAAACCCCAGGAAGTGCAGGGTAACTCTTGCACAGGAGGGTGCGACCGATCACTTTTGAGTCGGTCAACCTTACCCTCGTAGCAGCAGTCGTTTTGAGTTTCAGTTCTAACAGAAATGGAGACCTTTGGAGTTCGAGGATGATGACCACGTCTTCTTACGGGTCTCACCTCGACAAGGTTTACGGAGATGTGGCCAGGGAGGCAATTTATCTCCGAGGTTCAACGGACCTTTCTAGGTCCTCAGCTGGGTTGGTGAGGTGGTTTACCGCTTGGCCCATCCACTTCAGTTGCACTAGGTGCACAATGTTTTCTACGTATCCCAACTGAGGAGATACGTGCTCGACCCCTTCGCATATCATCGACCATGAGGAGATGGATGGTGGCGATGAGTGTCTCCTACGTAGGTTCCTGTGAGGATTGAGGATCGACAGGAGCGGATCCTAGGAGGATGGTCGATTCCTCTTGTGCACTTTCTTTGGTAGCGCGGGAACCTCCAAGTGAGCACATGGGAGCGGAAGGCTCAGATGCGTGATCAGTACCGCTTTGATACCAATTTGTCACGACCCATCCTCGGGGCCCATGCCGTGACTACCCCAAGCCCGCCTTCCATAGTCCAGGGGCTGACGACTAGCACCAAAGGCGTAAAATCCCGATAACTGGGAAGGCACTGCCTTTATAAAAGAAAACAAGCACCACAGAGTACAAGCGGAAACAAAACACCCATAGCCCAAAACGTGTTGTCTGTTGCTTTGAGTTCATGTTGATGATACGGAACTTTTGGCATCCTTCGCCGAGATTTGGATGCAGTTGGATAGTGGTCGGGTTAGATCGCACCGAAATCCAACCGGGCCCCTGGAACGGAAAAGCTGATACCTTTCTGACAGAACGTTCGTTTGATGAACCGTCAGCGGCGTTGGTGATCTCGTTGAGAAACGGTCCCTATGAGTATACCCTATGAGTGTTCTGGGTATAGTTGAGTTACGGCCAGATTGGTTCGCACATGAAACCAACCGGGCCCCTGGGACGAAAAGGCTAATAACTCACAGACCGGGCGTCCGATTGACGCGCCGTCTATTGCGTTGAGACCCCTATGAAGAGGTGGTCCTTTGAGATAATTCTTTGCGGGACTTTGTGATACTTGGATTATCGACCAGTAGCTCGTGGAGCAGACCCTCCCGGAGATGAGCGTGCGGAGTACGGAGACCGTGTAGCCGGCTGAGACCTGACGACTGCTTGACCGACTCGACTTGGAGTGAGTCGACTAGCCCAGTGGACGGAGCGCCCGGTATTTGGCGGAAGAACCATGGCGGACGGAGCGCCTGGTAGTTGGCAGCAGACCCGCGGTACTCGACTGGAGGAGTACCTCTGTAGGCTATTTGGGTGAGCGCCCGGTATTTGGCGACAGACCCTCAGCGGACGGAGCGCCCGGTAGTTGTCCGCAAAGCCGCATTACTCGACAGGAGGAGTACCTTAGCAGTCTTAGGTTAGTGAGCAGTACCTCAGAGTCGTGACTGGACCACTGTACACTCCAGAGACGGAGCTCTTCAGTAGTTTCGGTTTCGATAATGAAAATCCTGGTTTGAGCTGAGACTTTTGACCTTTGTGTTTACCTCATGATTGAGATGGGTCACCTGATAACTTAGGTATATGTATAGGCATATACCTAGGTAGTGGATATCCGTTGATTTCACAATCCTTGTGTTCCTCATGATTGAGATGGGTTACTTGATAACATAGGTATATGTATGGGCATATATCTAAGTAGAGGTTATCTGTTGAGATCTTCTTGTTGTTATCCTTGTTGGTTTAGTGAGACCTTGAGGGTCTCGGGGTCCCTACTGAGTATCGTTATACTCACCCCTGCACGGGCTATGCCCACACCTCGTTGTGTTGGTTGCAGACGACAGGCAGTGCTGACGGAGGCCGAGTGTTCGAGGACTGGACGGTACCCGGAGGTGGACTACACGACGAGTTGGTACCCGGAGGTGGACTACACGACGAGTCGGTACCCGGAGGTGGACTTCATAACGAGTCTGTACCCGGAGGTGGACTAAGCGACAAGACGACTCACAGAGGAGGTTGACGGACGAGAGCGTGGAGGAGGCTATTTGTACCTACCCTTCAGTTAGGACCCGAGGAGGACGACCCAGGAGCTGTTTCCCTCTTCCAGCTGTTTGTCTTTTTGCTGCTGTACCTTGTTCAGTTGTAGTTGTACTTTCTTTTGGGTTTGTATTCTGGCCCATTTACTTTTCAGCTTTTCCTTTATACTTAGCATTTTGTTTCCGCTTGTACTCTGTGGTGCTTGTTTTCTTTTATAAAGGCATGCCTTCCCAGTTATCGGGATTTTACGCCTTTGGTGCTAGTCGCCAGCCCCTGGCCTATGGAAGGCAGGCTTGGGGTAGTCACGGCACGGGCCCCGAGGACGGGTCGTGACACACTAATTATTTTGAAAAAATTTATAATAAATGAATAGATTATAATTATTTATATTATATCCAATAAAATATTTTTTAGGGATGGAGGACACAAGAGAACACACTTTGTGAATCCTATTTATTAAATTTCCATTAAAAACTCAAATACTCAATCATCCTAAAGTCACTATATTGAAGGTAACCCAACATTGGTTTTTAAAAATCCATGTACACCATTATAAATCAAAAGTTTACATTAAAAATTATTTTAAAAACAAAAAAACTTTTAAATTCATAAAATCACGTAATAAAATAAATTCTACTATTTTATCAAATGTTATGTGTGCTTGGTAGTGGAAATTTTATTTTTCATATAAAAAACCTTCAAATTCAATGGAAAACAATAGAAGCATTATTTTACATTAAAATATATTTATATACACATATAACAATTTATTTAGAAATCTAAAACCGAGATGAAAGAGGATAGAAATTAGTGTTTATTAATTTGATGAACTATGCAATTGAGAAAACCAACCTCTGAACTACTAGTTTAAAAATATGGGATACTAAATCAAAATAATAAGGTCATATAATACTTATGAGGATTAGAGGAGGGGAACTGAGCACAATAGGTGGAGTACATAGGGTAGGGGTCTATGTCACCACTGGAGAGGGGAACCGCTTGGCATAACGAGGGGGTGGGGTGGGGGTGGGGGTAATACGTTGCCACCGAGAAGAGGATTATCAGAGGGGGTTCATGGGGGTTTAGGTCACTACCAAGGATAGAAGAGGGATTTTGTAAGGGGTTATTTCACATCTCTATCAAGGAGATAGAGGTGGGAGTGTGTGTGTGGGGGGGAGGGGGGTCTTGAGGTCGTGGTCACATGAGGAGTGTGGGATGATTGGGGTCTGGGTTTGGTTGTGAAGAGGGAGCAAGGGAGGTGGATAAAGAAGAGTTTTAATCATTTTGTGGTGTTTTAACATAATCCACCACAAATTATTAAAAGAAAAAATATAGTGGTAGTTTGATAAAACTGTCAATATATTTTTATTTTTTAAAAAACGAATTTATTTATGGTGGTTAATAAAACAACCTATAATAAACCACCACTAAAAAGTTATTTTTTTCATTTTTAAAGATGTATTATTATTATTATTGAAACACCACATTCCCCCTTTTAATTATCCAATGAAAACAAATTCATCACATGTACGTACACACGACTTACCACGTCCATATTGTGGTATAATTGTTTTTTATCACCACTTTATTTTGATTTTTATAATGATGTAAATAATGGATATACATAATAAATATTACTTTATTTTGATTATATGATAATTAATATACCATACATTACTCATCATTTCACCAATAATGAAAATATATCATCACTCGTGCGTACGTACGACCTATCATCTCCATGATGTGATGTGATTCATTTTACAAATTCACCATTAATAAATGATTATAATAATTTATGTAATGAATAAATATGATATTTATGAAATTAAAAATTATTTTAGGGATTATGGATCTATATCATATTAAAAATAATAACGACTTACATGATGAAACATGCATATGTAAATGAAACGATTAACTCCTGAAACAGGTGTAATAACGAAAATTTTGTTAAAAACGAGTGATAAGATAATATAAGAGTATAATATATGATATCATAAATATGAATGTTGGTCTCGTATAAATTAATAACATGAGTTAAACAATTATACATAAGTATTAGATAAATAAAAATAAATCATACTTAATGTATGGGATTTTGTCTCACTTTTATTTTTAAGGGACACATGCCCTATACACTACTTGTTTATTTTGTGTGGTGTATATACTACCCATTAAATTTTTTATGAGAATTATTATTATTTTTATGGTATTTTCATATATTTATAATTTTCTTTCTTTAATGGTGCATACTATTCTACTGATTATAAAGTGGTAAAGGTTTATTTCGCTATCTCATTATTATTCAGGATTGTTTAATTTTAAGCCTCCACTAGGGAACATTTTTATTCCATGTTTATGTTTTCTAAATAAATTTAAAAAAATAACATTAATAATATCCTAAATATTTTAAATTTATTGCACCATGTTCTACTTTTTATAAAAAGGTTTGAAAGGAATCGTTTTTCATTTCTTAAACGAGGTACTTTATTAATTTTTAACAAGAATATAGAAGAAATGTTTTTTAAATCGTGTGGAATGAGAGTATTTTTCCATAGTCCTAATCCCATAATGTCTTGAAGAATCCATTATAAGTTTAAAATGGTATTTTAAATGAAAAATAATTTGTTTAAAATCCTATATCATTTTAAATAAATGATTTCAATGTAAAAAAGTATATTTCTCTCTAGAATTTTCAACGATTTTTTAGATTATTTTAATCTATGTCAGAATACAGTGTTTAATTTTATGCCTTATTGAGTTTTATATATTATAATATGATTTAATATAAATTATTAAGTGTTTTGTGATCATTTTTCTTGTGGATGTTCTATTTTGATACCATTCACTATATTACTTATACTTGATTGTGACTATGTTTATTGATTATGGAAAGGTATTTACATTTTGTATGTATATGGTGTTTATGTTTAAACCCATTAAAATGAGAAATGAATTGTACATAGTAAGTGATGGGTGGTTCCCACTATATCCACTTGATTCATCAATAGGTCTCATCAGACAAACTAGATTAATATATGGTCATGGCCTTACCCATTTATTTTCAGATGTCTTGAACGAGGCATCAGAGGTAAATTTTAGATGTAAAACACAATGTATTCCATCATTATGAGATGATTTATTTGTTTACATGTGATAATTAAGTTATAATAATTTCCAAGGATATGTTTTATAGATCATGGGATTCTTTATATAGTATTATTTGATTTTTTATACCATCCATATTATGCTCAAGTTATTGACTATATGACATGTTTTTTTGTTATATAACTTTCCATAATAGTTATTTATTTTAATAATTTATATATAACATTACTTATCATATGATATTACCCTTCTATTTTATTTTTTATAGGATTTCAAGATATATATTATGATTGATATGTAGGGTAAATATAGGGACTAGTGGTGGTTTTAGAGGAATCATTATTTTTTATTTTTTATTTTAATTTTAATGTATGT
This sequence comes from Viscum album, assembly GCA_963277665.1. Lineage (NCBI taxonomy): Eukaryota > Viridiplantae > Streptophyta > Magnoliopsida > Santalales > Viscaceae > Viscum > Viscum album. Next base: position 1,140,000,001 of record OY728157.1, on the reverse strand, counting down.
TTCAGGTAATGTATCTAGTTTTTCAAAACTAATAAACAATTCGGTCTTATGGGATGTGAATCTATTTATAATATTCCAATGTAATAAATTTACGACCGAATCTGGTCAGTTGGGGTCAAGGTCATTATATTTGGTATCTGATGAAGTTTAATAGAAACATTAGGAAGTATATTTAAGAAAGCATAGATTAGGGAACCCAAAAAATTGTTTGTTATGTGTGAAAAATTAATTTAATGATTAATTCCTTAGATATTTATGGACATATGTTTAAAGATATGGATAGCCATTAGGTTTTATATGATCCTTCAATTTAATGTTATTATCAGTATTTGTATTATTAGGAATACAAAATGAGACATATGAGATATCATTTGTTTTTGAATACCATTTATTTAATGTTTAATTTTTATAGGTTATTTTTTTTGATTCTTATCACTTTTTTGTATATAATTAACAAAAATTATGAAATTACTACCCGCAAGATTTGTGAAAACTCATCGTGTCCGGCATGGCCACAAGGTTTGAACCCACAACCAAATGGTGACAAGGGTACATTGCCTAACATTATCCTATGTTATGTCATGGTTAGAATGATAATTTTTTAAATTTCTAATGGATAAATTTTATATTTATTTTACATAAATTTTTTATGAAATTGATAATCTTGGGATTGGAAAATTATTTTGTGATTACGTGGTTCATGTTGTTTTGGAATTTTATCAATATTTTGGGAATCATATAAGGTTAAGGTAAAAAAAATTTATGAATAATAAAGGCTGAATTTTTTTTTGTAGTCAAATAGGATTTTATTTTGGACTTATGGGTATTTAGGTCATTTATGAAAATGGTATCATATCTTAGAGATTATGTGATATGGGAATTTTAATTTTTTTAGGAGACATTTGGAGTGATTTATTCTATTTGGAATAAAATGTGATCAAATAAATCTAACTTTTAGGTTTAATATTATTGTACAAATGTTTTGATGAAAGGAAGTCATTTACTGAATGGACTATGTTTAACTTTTGTTATTAATGTTATATTTTGGATATTATTATTTATTTCATCATATAAAGGATTATTATTTTTTGGGAATTATATTATATTATCCTAACCATCCTAGTTTTGTTTAATTTATAAATACTATTGGTATATGTTGTTATAATTTTGTCTAATTTTTTATCAATATAAGTAGATTCGAATTATTATAGAATGGAAACATTCCATTTTAAATACTAATGGTTTGGAGAAAAAGATAAGCTTGTGGTGGAAATTTATTAATGGATGAAACTATAATTTTCATTTATGTATGTTTTTAGTATAGTAAATAAATTAATTTCTAAACATTAGTAAAATTATTTTGAAACAATATGGTTATTTGTTTACTTTTATAAATAAACATTTAAGACATAAAATATTCATGGTTTTGTGAGGGTAATATTTCCAAATATCATGTTCTATATAACTATATATTAGTCTTTAATAGGTAATTTTCTCTTCCATGTCTATATTTTGATATAGGGAATAAGAATATGTGTTATATCAGTGACCATCACAATTCCTATTATTTATTTTCCAAGTGTAAGTTTAATTAATACATTTCTAGATGAGTATTTTCAATAAAGGTATTCAGAAAATTCAATCCATAGTTACAAATATTGAATTCAAAAATATCAAGGATTCAATTTATAGGAAGGGATAATGTAACACCCCAGGATTTTATGGTATGCATCTTTTTAAAATTAACTTCTTCGATTGCATATGTTTCACGGAACATAGTGGTTAAATAAATCAATATATACTATTAATATTATTATTTAACATGAAATTATCTCCTAGCTATTAAATTAGTGCATATGAATATGATTACCAATCTTATGAAAATATATTATTTAATTCATTTGTTACAAATTAATTATAAATAAATATAAAAATGAATTTAAAATAAAAGAAATGTTTTTATAAAAACTATTATTATACGCCAAAGGTCTTTTATCTGAATAAATGAAATTAATTACTAAAAGTGGATTATATAAATTAAATTTCTAAATAATATAATAAACATAATTTTTAACTTTAAATCTATTTTTTCTTTATTTGATAAGAAAAAACCCAATTTTTATACATAAAAGATATATTTTTTCTAAAGGTAGTTTTTCTACCTTTTGATGGCACAATTATATTAAATCTAATTTTTGACACTTTTATGAAATATTTTTGAAATGATAAAATTCTTAATTTAAATATTAATATAATGTTTTTTTACTTTGGTTGATTTTTTCATAATTTTTTGATATGTTTCTTATCTTGATTAATAGAAAAAATATAATGAATTTTAATTGAAAACATCATTTTCCTCAAAAAAAAAATCATTATGTTAAATTATATTTTTCATTTGTTTTAAAATATAATTATGGAATTTTTTTATAATTAAATTATTATTTTTTAATTAGAATCAATTTCAAATTGAATTTTGATATTAAAAAATTCAATCTTTTGAACGTTTTCACAATAAAAGCTCATTTTCTTGTTCCATCAACAAGATTAATTATAAATTAATTACTAAAACATGTATTTTTTTAATTGTGAAAATTGGATTCCATATTTTTAATTTTTGGTATAAATTATTTAAATAGATCAAATTTATTTTCAAACATTACGAATAGTGACTTTAATAATTTTTTATTAATAATTTTAATGGTAATTCGAGTAATTAAGGGTAAAAATAATATTATAAATATTAGAAGATTACCCTATGACTTGTTCTAACATTATTGTATGAGTTATAGTCAATAAAATTATAATTGGGATTATTTTATAGCCTCTTGGATCCCCTTGGATGACTTTATGCATTTTATAATATTTTAATATATGGAATCCAAATATGGTGTACTCACGTTTTTAACAAGTATTACATTTTTTATATGTGTTTATTTAGAAGATATATTCCCATATAAATATTAATTTGAAAACTATAATTTTAACCTTAATCCTGGTAATTTTTTTTTGTTTTTAGGATATAAGAAATTACATTAAAGGCTTACACAATGATAAGGAAATAATTATTTAATTAATAGAAATATAAAATAAATGTTATTAAAAATTTAAAAATAAATATAATTTAAGATAATTTATATTTCCATTAATTTTTTTACCACATAGTAATATTAATTATGTATTAAAGGTTTTTTTTTTAATTTTATCTAGGGTATTGATATTTTTAAAAAATTCAAATATTGAATAGTGGAAAAATTGACATTAATAATATTTGAAAATAAATAAAAGTTTTTTAAAATATATAAAATAATTAAAATCCTAAAAATCAGCCAAATAATTTGGATAGGATTAAATATGTCATAAAGTGATCTATTTGTGATTTTTTTTAGAATAACTATATTAACCCTTAAAGAATAAAAACACATGTTTTCATGGTAAGAGTTAAAGAGATTAAATATGGGTGGATGCCAAAACATATGGGTAATAATATGACCCAAAATACTATAAAACATATTTTAGATTATTTTAACCTATAATCATCTTATATTCTGAATATATAACTTTTTTTCTATTTGTAAATGAAAATAAATTTATATAAATTTAATATATTTAGAGTATCGAAAAGTACCCCAAACCTCAATTATAAAAGGGAACGTCCTCCCTCACTTCATCATGATAATTTTATCAATATAGATTGACCAAAACATACCCATATATCTTAATAAAAATCCTTATCCATGTTTTGGATGTCCTTTCATTCCATAAGGACCATATCTATATCAATTAAGAAGAGATCTAAAGGAATTCCACCGTATAAGATGTAATTGTTTTACCAACTCATTCGACATCATTTATTCTCATTCTTTTAGTTCATGTTTTTTTCATAATAAATTAATAAATACAGTATAATATATATGAGTATATGTTATTATGATAATGGGACAACCATGTTACACTTTTAATCAATCCTAGGAAAAATTAAAGCACCACATATGCGTGCGTACAACTTATCGTCTCCTTTTCGAGGTGTATTTTGTTTTTATCACCACATTAATTTTATAGGTATAATAATCAATATAATAGATATAAATAAATAATATGTAATTATTTTGATTTAAAAAAAATTAATATACCATAAACATCATTACCCTTTCACCATTAAGGGAAAGATATGATCACCCATGCGTACATAAAGCCTACCATATCCATGATGCGATGAGATTCATTTTCCATATTCAAAATTTTAGAAAGATTGTGAAAATTTTATATAATTAATAAATATAATATATATGACCTTAATATCATTTTTTATTTTATGAAACAATATGTCATGCATAGGAATGAGGACTTACTTGATGAAACTTGCATAGAAAAATTAAGTATTTAACACCCGAAACAAGTGTAAAAATTAAATATTATTAACAAATAGGTGAGAAGAGAATATAGGAGGATCATATATGATATTATAAAATTCAATTTGGTTATTTTATAAATTAAAAATATTCTATAAACCATTATTCATTAAGTACATATAGGTAAAAATTAAATCATATATATGGTAATGGATTATTGTCTCACTTTTATTTCTTTGGGACACATACCATATACACTACTTGTTTAGTTTGGTTGGTGTATATATAGATGATGAATGTATTTTATAAGTATTATTATGAATATTATGGTATTTTAATATCCATATAATTTTATTTTTTTCATGTTTCATACAATTCTATAGATAATAAAGAGGTGAGGATTTATTTTACAGTCTCATTATTATTCGGGACTGTTTAGGTTTATGTCTTCATGAGAGAAAATTTTCCTTCCATGTCCATGTTTTCAAAAAAAACCTAAAAATTCCTTTAATATTATATTAAAATTTTCTAACGTTTTATTACCCATGTTTGAGTTTTTACATATTATTCTGAAAGGAATCTTTTTTTTATTTTTCAAACAAGGTTCTTTATGAGTTTTTGGACAAAGATGTATAAGGAACTTTTTTTAAAATATGTTGAATGTGTGAATTTTACATGGTAAAGATTTAATAATGTCTTCAAGATTTCATTATAGGTTGACAATGTTCATTTCAATGAAAAATTTTTATTTTAAAATTTCATGGACTTGTAAATAATTTATTTCAAATTAAAAGAAAGGGGTATTTCCTTCATGAATTTTCAATGATTATATTAGAGTATTTTCATCTATGTCAGCATAATTTGTTTAATTTTATGCTTTATTGATGCTGAAATATTATGATATCATTGTCCATATTTTATTAAATTGTTTATGATTATTTTGATTGTGGATGCTCTATTTTTATACCATTCACCATATTACTTAGAATGGTTTGTGATTATGTTTACTAACAGGGGAAGGTAATTTATATTTCGTATGTATAGTTTGTTTATGATTAACCCATTTTATATGAGGAATGTATTGGTATTAGAAATTCACACAAAAATCCCTCTATAGACCATTTAGGAATCGGTTGGTCTCATGAGAAAAACAGGACTGTGATTTGACCGAGTCCATATCGATTTATTTTCAGAAGTCTTTGTCGATGTTTTGATGATATATTTTAGATGCTCATCCTTATGAGACTACATACAGATTTCCATGTGATTATTTGGATAGTAAAATTTCCAAGGATATTTTTTCTAGCTCATGGTATTGTTTTCAAGCCATAATGTTTTTATACAATCCATATTATGATCTTGTTATTGGTTAAATGGAATGTTTTTCAGATTTTTCCCTTTCCATAATTATTATTTTTCAGCTTCCGCAATATATATATATATCCTTATTATGCATCTGATCTCACCAATTTATAATGTTGTTTTCCCAGGATGACAAGATATTTTTTATTATTGATATTTAGGGTAAATATTATATACTAATGGTGTTCTTAGAGTAATCAAAATGTTGTATTTTAAAATATCAATTGTAATGTATGTTCCATGTTTGTATCTAGTTTCTTAAAACTACAAAACTATTATATCCTTTAGGCTGTGACCACATGTATGATATTCTAAGGTAATAACACATCCACTGACTCTAGGATACTGGGGTTGGGGGTTTTACAGTCATGCGCTCATGTTTTAGTGAGCATTTGGAGAATACCAAGTCCATCTATTCTTTGAAGGTGACTGGACATGCATGTTGTATGATCCCAATTTTTTTGAAAGATGCCTTTGGCTAATTCATGGGTCATATTTTACCATTGATTTGAACACATCCTATTTGGGATTGAACATGAGACATTTTTTGGTGGAATTAGATAATTTTGAAAGGATGTGGGGTAGTGTATGTTAGTCGCATGGTTTTCCCAAATAGTGCACCCATGGAAACAAGTAGTTCGAACCCAAATAGAGTGGGTTTTCATGGCTGAAGCACTGTTTGAAAAACAATTCATAATCTTAGTAGTATCCATGTGAAACCCCTATGTGAGGTTCATAGTTAGGAAAATGGTCTTGTAAAATCATGTGCTCCATACAGGAAACCAAACACAAAGAAAATTAAACCCCTGAAAATTTTATTAAATATTCCAAGACACCCTGGACATCACCCTAAGTAAACCCAACACAACTCTAAATGCATCGTCTCATTTTCTAAGTCTATAATATGTGTTAAAATTCACATAAACATATATTTATAATGAATTTAACATGATATTAAATATCTACACCACTCCCAGTAAATGATTCTCATTTTGATTAGTATCACCTCTATATTCAATATTTCACTCAACTTTTAATGGAGGGTTTTACTACATTCATAATGGATATAGATCTAGGATTTCAGGTATATAATATGATGTATATTGATTCTAAAAATGGATTCTAGATATCATTATTTATCGTGGAAATGAACATTCCATTTCAATTTGGGAAATTTTCATTGGCGAGAGTCCATCAACAATCATGAGATAGGTGGTCTAAATTTCAAATGTCATGTTATTTATTTAATTAAATGTATGTAATTATGAAATTTTGAATTCCACGATTGGGATATTTCATTCATGAATAAATTTATTTAATTTAATTTTCATATGATAATGATTTGGATTAAATTGGGGAAATTCAAATTGGGAAAATTGGATTAATTAATGGGTCAATTAATTAATGGAATATTATGAAAGTGATATTGATGTGATATTTGAATAGTGTTATTGGTCAGTTAATGTGATTTTGAATTAATTTACAATGAGGACAAATATATTTTTGGCGTAACCTAAATAGTTTAATTTGGAATTGGTTATATTTTCCCATGGAATTGAATTCATGAAACAATATTGAATTGATAAGTGAATCAGTACAAAATAATAATAATGCTTGAAAATAAGGTCAATAATGAATTGCCCAAATGTTTTAAGAGATTGTTATTTGTATGATATTATGATACATGTGATTTTGTGATATACATGTGTGAAAGATGGACTGATGCTTCAAAATCACATATTTGACTGACTTATATACATGTGTGGCATGTGGAATGATGCATCAAAAATATATGGTGATAAAAGAGTTATGGGATATGGAATGATGCTTAAAATACCCACAGGGTTCTAGATGTGGTGTTCTTGGCTGAAAATATTGGAATTGGACTATTGTTCTAATTGGTCATTATATTAATTGAATTGAAATGATAAATTATAACAATATTTTTATATTTGATATCCCTTGGGTGTTGTTCAGAATCTGGCATGGGACAATGTAGGAATTGATGGTTTGGGTGTCCTTAGGAACACAATATTTTATGAGGTTAAATAAATAATAATTGATTATATAAACAGCTAAACTAATTTCTAGCATTTTATTATTTATACATCTTCATAAATTGTTAATGACTGGATATTGTTTTAGACACCATTGGTTGTGGCCTAGTATGTTGCACTCATACTCTACTCAGGCTTCCAGATCATTACCTGGATAGGCTTTATAGTTGTAGGATAGGATAAGGGAAATAGAACTATGTCAGATGGATGAGTCGGGATAGAGCATGGATGAGGGAACCAAACTTGGTGTTAGGACCCACATGTTGTTTTCATTGTGTCTTTATTTTCATTTTTTATTAGACACTTGACACGTAATTTAGCATGACATATATACTGTTTTATTTTGGATATTCTTTTCATTTTGGTTCACTATCTTGTAATATTTATAATTCTAGGTATGATTATATATTTTGGATATTATATATTTTTTTCTTCTTTTGTGCTAATTTTATAAATAGGTTATAGTCTAACCATGATATATATTAGAACCTAGCTTCAAATCAGTAGCCTCTATCATTCTAGGAAGTGTACCTAGGGTCATTTGGACACTGGCTTGGGGTATGGATGTGTGACACCCATGTCTGTAAGTCATCAAGTGGAATTAGAGAGATTTTCTTTTTCCATTCTTTTGTCATACTATTTGGTAATGTTAGATATTAGAATAGGAAGATTTAGGACTTGGTTTTGATCTCATGAATATTAGTACCTATCCCATGTATCCGGTTAAAAGCCAAGTACCCTAGGAGGTATTTTTTTATTTATGTGTTTTTTACTATTCAATGGTTTTTCACCTTGAGTGTGGACTTATTGTGTGATGTGATTATTTTTTATGAGATTTTCTGAGATTTTGCATGGTTCCTTTAATGGAATTAGTGTTGAGTATGCATGAATCATTATAGGCACACAGTAATTACAATGACATGCGTCATTTTTTCACGCATGGGTAAAAACAAATTCTTGGTATGTTTTTGGAATAAAAATGTTTTTTTTCTTGTGAAGTTTTGTGGATAATCATACCTAATATGTTTTGAATTTTTTTAAAATGATGATTTTTTTGGAAATGTGTGTACAATGAGGATCATGAATAATGGGAATGAGTTTACCCTTTGTTTACCATGACCTCAATTTATGATAGTTAAGGGTAGTGATAGTTCCTCAGTTTTAACTATCTGGTAGAAAAATAATGAGGACTTGTTATAGATTTACATTAATCCCCATAAATGTGTTAATTTTTTGTAATCTTTTCTAAGGCATGTGTTTGGAATTATAGAGTTATTCATCCATGAAGGTGTTTTTAGATATTACAATATGAGGATTTATCTTGAAATGATCCTCCAACAGTGGAGCGTGAGGCGCTAATAGTTTTGGGTGAAGGAGATGAAGAGAAGTCATGTGAATTTTGTTTTTGTTTCAGGTAGTTTATGGAGAGAATCCTAGGATGGGTTGTGAAGAGAATGTCAAGCCAGAAATGGGAGTTTTGGTTAGAGAACCCTCTAACATTTATTAGAGACGGTGACCATGAGGTAGCTGATTTATGATTGAATCTATCAAGACTATACTTGAACACTTGGAGACTTCTATTGGGAAGAGAGACAAATTAGCTACAGACATGTTTTGCGGTCAGTAAAAGGTTCCTCGGTATATCTAGACTCAGGATGAACTACTGGATAATATGCAGTGGAATGACTTTTAGGAAAATTTCTTGGAGCACTTTTACACCGAGACACTTTGGATGAAGGGAGATGATGAGTTTATGAGGTTGAATTAGGGGATAATTTCAATGATGGGATATTATAGACACATTAATTACTTGTAAATATTTGTTACAACATTTTTGTTGGGATGATGCTACTGCAAAAAAGTATTTTCATGATGTGATTAAAGTTAAAATTGAGTCCTAGGTTAATATCTTCAGGATGAAGATGTTTTTTGAAGGGATGAATCAAACTCTTAATTCTTATGGGGGGATTTATAGAGCGCTTTCGTGGGCGCCCTCAAATGATTAGTGTGATTTTGGGGTACTTAGGTGCAGCAGAGTGGCTGACCAAGGTCGTCTCTCAAAGGAGGAAGTGAATTAAAACAACTTTTCAGAGGTATTATAGAAACAAAATAAAAGGGAATAAAAACACTACTTGAAAGTATGGGGGTGGTTGTTTATAGTTTATAAATCTAGAAGAAGTTTGCTGGACGAAGATTGCATTTTTTTTGTTTTTAATTTTGAAATGAAGTTTCGATTAGAATGACACAACAAGAAGATGTTTTTTTAGAAATCTATTTTCAAAGGTGTAATTGATCTAACTCTACCTCTTAACTTTATTATTAATCATTATAATTTAAATTAACATTCACTTAATTATGATCCCTTAATTTGTTAAATCACGAACCCTACGAGAATTAACTTTACCACGAAGATTGAAGTGAATTTAACCTTAGGCTAACACCGGAACATGCAATCGCAGCACCCTACTTTGATTGATGTTCTAAGATTAGCTTATGGTCAGTGGTAAATTAAGGCACATATCCACTCTGGAAATGAGGATGAATTGTGTTTAGGGATTATATTTTAACTCTACTAATTTATCCTGTGTGGTCTTGTATTACCGATTAAGATCGCGCTCTCACAATTTACACAAAATCCCGACCTCGCGTGTTTTTGGGTACATTGTTCAATTGCTTGCTTAGTTTCTTACAATTTAAAAACACAATTCATGGATCATATTAATTGAATTACAGTAGATCATTGATTCAAAATAATTAAATGAAGAGGCTAGAAAATAGACTGATTACTAAAAGACTACTCTTCCATGGGTGGCATAATCATTGTAGAAGCGTTTTGCATGTGCAAAGGTTTAAAATGGGTATAACTCAATAACGATTCTACTCAAGAATTCCAGACCAATTAGGAAGATTAAGAGAAGAATAAATTTAAACAAAACATAAGAAAAGAGAAGAAATAAAAGAAGAACCAAGAAGTTTATTACATAAACAAAATCATTACAACATGAAGGAGAAGAAGAAGGCTTCGTCGAAGGGATCCTTGCTTCAAGAGCTACCCTTATTGAAATGGTTGGAGAATTGGAGAGGATCCACTTATCCTCTGCCCTCAACTTCCCAATACACGTTCCAACCCCTCCAAATGAGAAAAAATCCAATTTATAGAGGGGAGGGGAGGATAGGTTACAAGTGATTTCAAGTGTGAATGTGGAAATTCGGCCAAATATTTGATGCCATCTTTCACCGCCAATTTGACCACCAAAAAGCGTGAATTGGACGGCCTTCCAGAAGGATAAAATGTGTGGATATGTGTCTTCTATCTGCTCTCCAAATATGGGCTCAATAAAGGCCAATATGAAGGAGTTATTGCCGAAATACAGAAGCTTCTCCATTCTGGAGATCCCAGCCCAACTTTGACTTCATGGCCCAATTTCAACAACCAAATGAACTCTTTAGCTCTAGTGTCCTGCATAAAAGTTGTAGATAATTAAGTTAGGAACACTGTTTCAAAATTTCAATTTCAAATAATAAATATAAAAATATTTATATTCGACATACTACAGTGAACTATAAAGGGTAAAACTGGAATTTTCATCAAATATTCAAATGAACGATCTAATCCCAAATATTTTATAAATAAACATATTTTACACAATGTGAGGAAATTATATCATTTATTATCAATAAAATATTCAATAAAATAGTTTTTTATCAACTCCCCCAGACTTACCCTTTTGCACACCTGGGCAAAACCTCATATCAAGTAAACATCAATATCAAATCAAAACCAATTTTAAAACACATATCCTTAAGATCAATCAATTTCACACCAAGAATAAAAAGATATCATGCCTCATAAAAAACCTTATTTCAAGTTCTCCATTTATATCATTCAATATATTTCCACTTTATTTATCCGCCCATGCACAAAACACTTACCTCGCTTGAATTTTCTCTCATCACTCAAATATCAATTTTTTTGCAATGTCTTTCTCATCCAAACTCATAAAAGGGTCACCATAGATTTGATAGATTCCTACATCGCTACCCAATGTGAGTCAAGGACATATTTTTATCATGGGGACTTTTCAGGGTTGTTCTGTGCCTTTCGGTTGGTAGGATTAAGATGTGAAAAACTCTGAGGCTGAATGAGGAGGGCTTGAATCTTTTGAAGCAAAATTGCATTAATCTAATTTTCACTTAAATATGGTCTTCTCTTCAATCCCCATAGTATCAATTCAACTCCATCATCATGAAAAGTCATGAAAGGTTTAAACCATTCATCATTTCAGAATAAAAAATGTCAATCTTCTCAAACATGATTTTCTTGAAAGCTCCAGATGGGCACAGCTTTCCACATCAATTAGAAGCTCCAGAAAAGGCACAGCTTCACTTGTCATGAATGCTCCAGAAAAGGCACAGCTTTCAATATAATGACATTCTTTAGCAGTAAACACATCTCTTAAGAATTTAATTTTCCACCCAAAGTATCATAGAATGTGGTGGAAAAACCCAAGACAACATCCCTCACACTTAAGCTCAACTAGATTATGCAATTTCACTTCAAGAGTTGGTTGGATAGGGAAAATTGGCTTGTAATGTGGCTTAACCTAACAGGTTGTGCATGTCTTCTAAGGGCTACAAGGATTAAATATTCAAGGTAAGCCATTATAAAAAAGGATTCTTTGAAATATGGGCTTTAATACCAAACAAATGCCTCAATCATTTAAACATATGTACCTCAAACCCTCATGTTTTGACAGGAATAGATCCAATTCTGGTTAAATCAAGCATGGTTTGGTTCTCTCAAGAAGTGAGGTGAATGTAAAGAATATGAATATAATGGTTTAGAAGCCTCACAGAAAAGTCATTTCAAATATAAAGACAATGAGATTGGCATGGGATTCAAAATTCAGCGTACTTTTCATGAAATTACTAAATATTTGAACTTGAAACAAAGTCATTTCAGCATTCATTTAAGCTTAGTTTCAAGGGGTAAATTGTTTCACTTATTGATATGGATTTAAAAATGGTGATGAGAATCATTTTAGCTCAAAATGTTTCAAAAAACACATAAAATTGAAAAATAAACACACAAAATTTGAAAAACACACAATTTTTTTTTGGTTTTTTTTAAACAGGAAAACAATTGAAATTACTAAACTAAAAGGTTCCCTCCCCCACACTTAAAATATTGCATTGTCCTCAATGTGAACCCGTGAGATGATATATGCACATGAAATGCAGAATTTTTAAATAGGACAAATAATATAAAAGTGAAAGGGTTAGGAACAGCCTGATGTGATCAAGTGATGATGGGGTCATGCAGTGTGATAAAATCCACTGCATCAGTAGGATGTCCCTCAATGTATCTCTTCAAACGTTGCCCATTGACTGTAAAGCTCCTTTCAGTGTCCTCTTGTGTGATCTCCACTGCACCATAAGGAAAAACATTAGGCACAATATAAGGACCTAACCATCTGGAATGCAACTTACCAGGAATCAACTTCAGTCGTGAACTATAGAGAAGGACTTTCTCTCCAACATGAAACTCCCTTTGTTGGATCATTTTGTCATGAGATGCTTTTGATCTTTCTTTTTAGAGCCTTGAGTTCTCATATGATGACAGTCGAATCTCCTCAAGCTCTTGAATTTGCAACTTCCTTTGAATTCCAGCTTGGTCCAAATCCATGTTACATTTCTTTATAGCCCAATATGCCCGATGCTCGACTTCCACGGGGAGATGACACGCTTTCCCAAAAACAATCCGAAATGGGGACATACCAATGGGGGTCTTGTATGCTGTCCTATAAGCCCACAATGCATCATCCAAGCGCTTGCTCCAATCCCTCTTATTTGGCTGCACGGTTTTCTCCAAAATTTGTTTCAACTCATGATTTGAAACCTCAGCCTGGCCATTTGTTTGGGGGTGGTATGGTGTTGATATTTTGTGTGTCACCCCATACTTTCGAAGGAGGGAAGAAAAACTCCTATTGCAAAAGTGTGTCCCATGGTCACTGATGAAGGCCTTTGGTACTCCAAACCTGCAAAAAATCTGTGCTTTGACAAAGTCCACAACAACATGAGAATCGTCAGTCCTGGTGGCCTTGGCCTCCACCCATTTACCCACATAATCAACAGCAACCAAAATATACAAAAATCCAAATGAACTAGGAAAAGGACCCATAAAGTCGATGCCCCATACATCAAAAATCTCACAAAATAGTATGGGTTGTTGGGGCATCTCATGTCTCCTAGAAATGTTCCCAGTGTGTTGGCAACGAGAGCATGACTTACAAAACAAATGGGCATCATGGAAGAAGCTAGGCCAATATAATCCAGAGTATAAAACCTTCCTAGCTGTCCGTTGGGGTCCAAAGTGTCCACCACAAGCAAGTGTATGATAGAAATGCAAAACAGACTCAAACTCATGATCGGGAACACACCTCCTAATGACTTGGTCACTACACATGCGCCAGAGGTACGGATCATCCCACACATAATACCTAGACTCATTTTTTAATTTTTGGACTTGATGCTTCTTCAAATTTACTGGGATTTCAGAGCCAACAATGTAATTAACTAAATCAGCATACCAAGGATGCTTACCTGAGATGGTATAGAGATGCTCATCGGGGAAAGTGTCCTGAAGTGGTACCTGGTCCAAGGTGTCACCCTCTAGTGTGTGAGTAAGCCTACTCATGTGGTCTGCCACCAAATTCTCTGACCCCTTCTTTTCCTTTATCTCAAGGTCAAACTCTTGAATAAGGAGCATCCAACGGATAAGTCGTGGCTTTGCATCTGGCTTCTTTAGGAGGTACCTCAAAGCTGCATGGTCAGAAAAAACAACTACTTTAGAGCCCAATAAATATGAACGGAATTTATCTAAAGAAAATATGACAGCAAGAAACTCCTTTTCTGTGGTAGTGTAGTTTGATTTGGATGAATCTAGTGTCCTCGATGCATAGGCGATCACATGTGAACGTCCTTCCACCCTCTGAGATAAGACAACTCCAACAGCGAAGTTGGAGGCGTCACACATAAGCTCAAAAAAAATCTCCCACCGTGGGGGCTGTATGATAGGTGGAGTGGTCAGACGTTGTTTTAGCTCATCAAATGAATTCCTGCAAGAAACATAAAACACAAAATCAGAATCCTTTTGAAGTAATCTTTACATAGGAAGAGCAATCTTACTAAAATCTTTGATGAAGCGCCGATAAAATCCTGCATGCCCTAGGAAAGATCTAACATAACGCACACATGAAGGATATGGTAAGGATGAAATAATGTCTATCTTAGATCTATCAACCTCTATCCCATGTTTGGACACTACATGCCCTAAGACAATGCCATGCTCTACCATGAAATGACACTTTTCAAAGTTCAGGACCAGATTCTTCTCAATACAACGATTCAACACCTTTCCCAAACTCTTTAGACATTCATCAAATGAGGATCCATACACTGTAAATTCATCAATAAATACCTCCATGCAGGTCTCAATAAAATCAGAAAAAATACTCACCATGCATCTCTGGAAGGTACCTGGGGCGTTGCAAAGTCCAAATGGCATCCTTCTGTAGGCAAAGGTACCGAATGGGCAGGTGAATGTCGTCTTCTCCTGGTCCTCCGGAGCTATAGGAACCTGAAAATATCCAGAAAATCCATCCAAGAAACAATAGTGTGTCTTCCCAGCTAGTCTCTCAAGCATCTGATCAATAAATGGGAGGGGGAAATGGTCCTTGCGAGTGGACTGATTTAGTTTCCTATAATCTATACACACACGCCAACTATTTTGCACCCTCATTGGAACTAACTCATCTTTCTCATTTTTAACAACAGTAACACCACTTTTCTTAGGCACAACCTGAATAGGACTTACCCACTGTGAATCTGAAATGGGAAAGATTATACCTACCTCGAGAAATTTCTCAACTTCCTTTTTAACAACATCCAGGAGGGTGGGATTGAGTCTCCTTTGTGGTTGTCTCATCGGTTTAGCCCCATCCTCCAAGAGAATCCTATGCATGCAAATGGAGGGGCTAATACCTGATATGTCAGCCAAGGTCCACCCAATCACCCTGATGTTCTACCTCAAAATATTCAAAAGCTTTTATTCATGTTCAAAAGGGAGATTGTTAGCAATGATAATAGGTAATCTCTCACCACTCAACAAGTATGAGTATTTCAGATTTGGTGGCAATGGCTTGAGTTCTAATGAAGGAGGGTGTAGTATGGATGGAGACATTGACGGAACTGAAATATGTGCACAAAGAGAATCAGTATCAGAATATACATCATCAAAATCATATAATAAAGCATCAAATCCATCAGCATACTCAACAGCCATTTCATAATCAGAGTGAACATGATCAAAATCAGAATATGAATCCACATCAAAATCAAATCCAAGATAGGATTGTGTATCAGAAACATGTGCGGAAGTGATCTTAGACATCAAACTCGAACCAATACTCATAATCTCCCTAAGCATAGGACAATAAAATTCTATGGAGTTTTTATTTGGTGGTTCAAAATGGGAGATAATAGAAGCAGAATGGTCCTCAGAGGGGTACTTCATGGAATCCATAACATTAAATATCACAACTTCATCCCCAAATTCCATGGAAAGTGTACCCTCATTGACATTTATGATAGTTTTTGCAGTTTTGATGAAGGGCCTACCTAAGATAATGGGGGCATGAGAACTTACCTGATCATCCTCCATGTTAAGAACATAGAAATCCGCTGGAAAGATCATGTCTCTTACCCGGACAAGTACATCCTCAAGGACTCCTGCTGGATATGCCGTAGCTCTATTCGCCAATTGCACCACTACTCTTGTTGGCTTCAACTCACCAACCTGCAAGGAAGAGAATACAGAGTGAGGCATCACATTTATGGAAGCACCTAAATCACAAAGTGCATTAGAAAACTTCAACTCCCCTATGGTTCATGGGATGGTGAATGTCCCTGGATCCTTGCACTTTGTTGGCATTGCTAGTGTTGGTGAAATGAGTGTAGAGACATTCCTTCCAAGGTTTATCCTCTCATTTCCCTTGAGCCCTCTTCGATTGGTGCATAGTTCTTTTAAGAATTTGGCATACCTTGGGATTTTCATAATGGCTTCAAGTAGATGAATGTTGATCTCCACACGCTTGAATGTGTCCAAAACCTCCTTTTGCATTGCTTCTCCAGCCATATTCTTGGTTTGAACAACCCTGTTTGGAAAAGGAAGTGGTTTAGGAGGAACATCATCAATCTTTTTCTTACCTTTATCTTTCTCCTTGGATTGCTCATCAGTTAGTATGGAATGCGGCTTCTCTGAAGTTGAGGTGAATCCCAATGGAATGTTAGGTGCAGATGTATCGTTCATTTGCTTCCCACTTCTCAATGTGATGGCACTAACATTCCCCTTTGGATTTGGAGTGGGTTGGGAAGGTAGATTTCCAGAATTTTTACTCACAAGTTCATGGAGGGCGGTGGCAATCTGGCTCATTTGAGTCTTCAACTCCCTCATCTCTGAACTTTGACTCTTCGGCTCATACTGTTGATTAAGAACAATTTGCTTCAAAAGATCATCAGTTTTAGAATCTACCTTTGGTGGATGATTCCCTTGTTGCTGACTTGTTGATGTTTGAGCTTCAAATCTCCTTTGGGGTTGTTGGAAACCCTGCTGGTAAGGCGGAAGCTGCTGGAAGTTTTGTTGAAAGGGTGGCCTTTATTGTTATCCAGGGCCATACCTCATGTCCGACTGATCTTTCCACCCTTGGTTGTATGTTGGATCAAACTTCTTTTGGGGATATGGTTGTTGTTGTTGCTGCTGAAATGGTCTCACAGGGAACACTGCTGCACAATCTTCTGTTTCTTGGAGTTGTGGGCAACAGTCAGTTGGGTGTCTTGTCTCAGCGCAAATACCACAAGGCCTCGAAGGAGGGGGTAAAGATGTCTTTTGTGCCAAAGAAATTTGCCTCACCATAGTGGTCAATTCTTCCAACTTAGTATCAATAAAATTACTTTCAAGAGAAGAAGGACTTACCTGATGTACTCCCCTGACATGTGGTGTACCTCTATCACCAAATTGTTGGGAGTTTTGGGCCATCTTGTCGATCAACGCACGTGCAGCTACTGGTGTCTTGTCCACCAATGCTCCTCCAGCCACAGCATCTACCATGCTTCTCTCCATAGGTGTGAGTCCTTCATAGATGTACTGAATGAGGAGTTGCTCACTGATTTGGTGATGTGGGCAGCTTGCACACAACTTTTTGAATCTCTCCCAGTACTCATACATTGACTCCCCTTGGTCTTGCTTGATCCCCGATATCTCTTTTCGAATGGATGTTGTCCTTGATGCTGGAAAAAATCATTGCAAGAAAAGACGTTTCAAATCATTCCAACATGTTACATCTTCAGGTTGCAAATAATACATCCAATCTTTTGCAGCTCCATCAAGTGAGAATGGGAATGCTCTTAATTTAATTTGATCATCAGAAACATTTGTTGGTTTTAAAGTTGAGAAAACCACATTAAATTCATTAAGGTGTTTGTTGGGATCCTCACCAGATAAGCCATGAAACTTTAGAAGAAGGTGAATCAATCCAGATTTCAATTCAGAGTCTGATTCGAGATTTGGGTATGCAATACAATTTGGTTGATAGTTAATATCAGGTGCATCCAATTCTCGAATGGTTCTATTAAGTTCATTTCCATTTTTTTAGCCGTTGGTTCCTCTTTAATGTTTGAATTTGAATAGCTTCCAATTTCAATGTTTCTAGAAGAGAGGAATTCACCAACTGGTTGAATATTGAAACTTCCTGTAGATTGAGAATGTCTGATTCGTTCCCTAAGGCTACGTTCAATCTCAGGGTCAAGATCTAAGAGATCTTCGTGATTAGTTCGTGTCATAGATCAAATAAAAATGAAAAGAAAGAAAGTGGACCATAGTAAAATAAAAATGATATGTTTGAGTTGATGGTCCAAAAAGAAGTAGAAGAAAATTAAAGAAGAAGAAGAAAAATCAGATTGGGTAAAGAAGGAAGAAAGAAGAGAGGAAGAGAATAAAATGTAAAATAAAATAAATACCTCTAATTGGTTCAAATAATTACTTGCCTCCCTGGAAATGGCGCCAATTTTATAGAGCGCTGTCGTGGGCGCCCTCAAATGATTAGTGTGATTTTGGGGTACATAGGTGCAGCAGAGTGGCTGACCAAGGTCGTCTCTCAAAGGAGGAAGTGAATTAAATCAAAATTTTAGAGGTTTTCTAGAAACAAAATAAAAGGGAATAAAAACACTACTTGAAAGTATGGGGGTGGTTGTTTATAGTTTATAAATCTATAAGAAGTTTGCTGGAAGAAGATTGCATTTTTTTTAATTTTGAAATGAAGTTTCGATTAGAATGACACAACAAGAAGTTGTTTTTTTAGAAATCTATTTTAAAAGGCATAATTGATCTAACTTTACCTCTTCACTTTATTATTAATCATTATCATTTAAATTAACATTCACTTAATTATGATCCCTTAATTTGTTAAATCACTAACCCTACGAGAATTAACTTTACCACGAAGATTGAAGTGAATTTAACCTTAGGCTAACTTCGGAACATGCAATCGCAGCACCCTTCTTTGATTGATGTTCTAAGATTAGCTTATGGACAGTGGTAAATTGAGGCACATATCCACTCTGGAAATGAGGATGAATTGTGTTTAGGGATTATATTTGAACTCTACAAATTTATCCCATGTGGTCTTGTATTACCGATTAAGATCGCGCTCCCACAATTTACACAAAATCCCGACCTCGCGTGTTTTTGTGTACATTGTTCAATTGCTTTCTTAGTTTCTCAAAATTTAAAAACACAATTCATGGATCATATTAAGTGAATTATAGTAGCTCAATTATTCAAAATAATTAAATGAAGAGGGTAGAAGATAGATCGATTACTAAAAGACTACTCTTCCATGGGTGGCGTAATCATCATAGAAGCGTTTTGCATGTGCAAAGGTTTAAAATGGGTATAACCCAATAACGCTTCTACTCAAGAATTCCAGCCCAATTAGGAAGATTAAGAGAAGAAGAAATTTAAACAAAACAGAAGAAATGAGAACAAATAAAAGAAGAACAAAGATGTTTATTACATAAACAAAATCATTACAACATGAAGGAGAAGAAGAAGGCTTCGTCGAAGGGATCCTTGCTTCAAGAGCTACCCTTATTGAAATGGTTGGAGAATTGGAGTGGATCCACTTATCCTCTGCCCTCAACATCCCAATGCACGTCCCAACCCCTCCAAATTATAAAAAATCTAATTTATAGAGGGGAGGGTAGGAGAAGTTACAAGTGGTTTCAAGTGTGAATGTGAAAATTCGGCCAAATATTTTATGCCAGATTTCACCACCCATTTGACCACCAAAACACGTGAATTGGCCGGCCGTCCAGAAGGATCAAATGTGAGGATATATGTCTTCTATATCTTCTCCATATATGGGCTCAATACAGGACCATATGAAGGATTTATGGCCGAAATACAGAAGCTTTTTCATTCTGGAGAGCCCAGCCCAACTTTGACTTCATGGACCAATTTCAACAACCAACTGAACTTTTTAGCTCTAGTTTCCTGAATAAAAGTTGTAGATAATTAAGTTAGTAACCCTGTTACAAAATTTAAATTTCAAATAAAAAATATAAAAATATTTATATTCGAAATACTACAGTGAACTATAAAGGGTAAAACTGGAATTTTCATCAAATATTCAAATGAACGATCTAATCCCAAATATTTTATAAATAAACATATTTAACACAATTTGAGGAAATTATATCATTTATTATCAATAAAATATTCAATAAAATAGTGTTTTATCAGGGATTGAAGGAGGATTCTAGTGGAGGATAGGATGGTTTGACTAAATGTTCAAAAGGTATGACTTTAGAGTGCACAAAGCATCGTTACGAAAATGTATATCAGAGTTGTAGAAATATGAGTGGCTGGGTGGAAGGATCATTTACATAGGACCATATTCCAGTGAATTTCACCAGTGTAATAGGTTGAGGAACATTTGTAGATTGTTCCCCACAACCAATAGAGTGTTGATCCAAGGAAAAGATGGGACATATACAACGTTTCCTTATGAACCAATGATAGATGAGTAGTGATGGGGTTACTAGAAAAAATCATAGTGAAGGAAGGGGGTCTTCAACCCCATATCAATATGGATGTTGGGGTTCTACTAGAATTTTAAGTAGAGAAAATGGATTTTAGATTTTGGGATAGAGTGTTTGAATTAGTAGAGTGGTGCAGCTCAGGGGACTCTGACTACATCATAGGAAACATGGACATGATAGTTTCAAGTAGTTCAATATACACTTGTGGATACTGAGGTTGGTCCATTGATAGTTAGAGGTTATATTTTTGTATATTATACACAATATACTACCATATTTTAGACACTTTCCACTCATTCTTTTAGATGTTCACAAATTTTTAATGGTTCGATCATTGATGTTGAGTTTTTAATTGGGGTTATGATGATTGATATACCTTTGGGAGTTTCGACGATAGATATATTTTGGTGTAAAGGGTGTTATATTGAGGTTAGGGAATATCATTTTAGTTTGGATATTTACATACCTGATATGTCAATATTTGACCTAATTATGGTTATGGAAGGGTTAGTAGAATAACAATACCACAATTAATATTAACACATGAGATTGAATTTTAAACCTCATGAGTGAAATAATTATATTCACCATGGAGGATGGGATATCTGGGTTGGTTTTGCTGGAATGGTTCATCATAAAATGGGGTACATCACTACCCATGTTCCTAGTATATTGATGGGTAATGGTGGTCAAAATCATGATGCCTTTCCACCTGTAGTAGACATGTTTCAGGATGTTTTTTTCCAAAATAATTATTTGGGATCCCACCTGAGATATATTGGTAATTTATATTTGAACTCATGTCATAGGTATACCTTGTTTCTATTATAATGTACATAATGGAACAAATAGAGATCCATAAGATAATGACTCAACTGGTAGAGTTTATGGATAATGGGTTTACCCATATTAGTATATTACCATGGTGTTCTCCATTCCTAATTTTTATGAAGACTGGTGGAACTTTGTGCTTATGTGTTGATTATTGGAAGTTTAAGAAAATGATAACGATGAACCAAAATCATATCCTATGAATCAATGGTCTCTTTGAATAGTTGGAAGGTGATTTTGTTTTCTCTAAAATTGACTTGAGGTCAGGTTACAATCAGTTGAGAGTTCGACCATCTGATAAATTGAGGGATTCTTTTAGAAGTACGTTATGACATTATGAGTTTTTTGTGAGGTTATTTGGGATGAAGAATGATCCATCAGTGTTTATGGCCTTGATAAATAGAATCTTCTACCTATACATAGATTATTTTATCGTACTATTTTTTGGATGATATCATCATGTACTCAAAGACTCATTATGATCATGCCTAACATATTGACATTGTCATGAGTACACTGAGAGAACATTGTATCTTCCCCAAGATATTGACGTGTTAATTCATGGTTGATCATGTACACTACTTAGGTCACATCATATCATAGGAAGGTGTTTTGTGGACCTATAGAAGGTGCATGCAATTATTTAATGGGAGAATCCTAAAATGTTTTTGATATCCATAGATTTTTACAGTTAATGGGTTATTATCAGAGGTTTATCTAGGACGTTTCCCACTTTATAACACCACATTTTGGTTTGAAAAAGAAAGTGATATAGTTTAAGGGTCTGGATCATGTGAGAATGCCTTCCAAGAGTTGAATAAGTGTTTCACTACATCACCAATATTGATCCTACCAGAGTCAGGTGGGGATTATAATGTGTTTTGTGATCCATCTATGATATTTTTTGGAGCAGTGTTGATCTAGGGAGATCGAGTTTTGGATGGTCTTATAGAAGTTCATGACTACAAAGGTTTTATTGAGTATTACATTCCACCAATTAAAAATGGATAGTCAAAAATATTTATACATGTTCTTGAGGATATACTATGGTTGTGTGTCTTAGAAATTGGTAGGTATTAGAAGAATCACCTAGCAGTTGGGGAGTTTTCCTAAAAAATATATTTATGGGAATAATTCATATACACCATATAAGGTTGTTTATAGTAGGCCATGTATATCAACACTATTTCGGATAGAGGAAGGTGAGTCATAGTTTTTGGGACTGTGTCTTGCGCATGAGATGTCAGAGTAGGTTCAATTGATTCAGAATTTTATGATTATGAATTGGTGTAGGAATAATTTATATGATGATAGATTATGAGAACCCCTTTACTATGAAATAGGAGTTTGTTTATTCCTTAATTTATTACCTATATTATTTTATAGAAGGATTCATAGATAGGGATATTTGGCACCTAGTATTAGTGGACCATTTGTGGTGGTGGATAAAATTTAGTCGGTGGAATAAAAAATAGATCTTTCAAAAAGTTATAGTGTAATGCATGATTAATTTATTATGTCAAACATTTTTTAGGTATATCCCTGAACCTTATAATGTGATTTATATGGATGATTTTGAGTTTGAGACTAATTAACCCTCTGAAGAGCATCATATATGTGTGTTATATTATAATTAGAATGTGATTTTGGGATAGACTAGGTCGATAGTTTTTGTATTGGGGAAACATGTGAGTTTTTAAGAGGAAACATGGGACAGATAATGAGATATGATGTAGTATTGGATTGACAATTTTTAACTTCATAATCTTATAGATTCCTGGGATTACAACTTGTGGATGATCTATTATAGGGTGGGGAGATTGTAAGATCCTGACCATTTAGTAATATGCCTCAGGTTAGTTCATAGGTACTATTTTACACTTTTATTGATCATATCATGTTTGAGTCCTAACTTGGGGAGTTTTGGGTGAAAAAGGATATTTTTTTAATGATGTTGGGAAGTTCATGGTAGGTGTTTGGTTTTCACAAACCATGTGCCTAGGCAAGTAGTCCATGTGAACTGAAACATAGGGGATTTGTAGGGCTGTTGCATAGTTTTTCAAACTGTGTGCCATATTATTAGTAATAATGTGACACACCTAGGCAAGGATCACAGTTATCTTCATGGTTAGGGTAAACCATATGCCCCATAAAATATAAAATGTCTGTGAAAAAATAATCCCCTAAATTAGATTACAAATTCTTGAACCCCATTCACTTCCACTTATGTCAACCCAACTCGACCCTAAATGTTTCCTCATATTTGTGGGGGACTTCTGGATTATTTCTATGTCATTTTGACTTCCATTTTTCAATAATGAAATCCTAAATTGAAGATCTTCACCTCTCCAAGTAAGAGATTCTCATCCTGATTATTTTCCCCTCTCTATCACATCATCCTCTAGTCATTTGAATTGGTTTTTTACAATGTTGGTTAAGGATGTAAAACTATGTTTTCATGGTTATATTCATTTTGATATTATATGTAGTAATTGATTATAGATATTGTTATTTGTTGTGGGTGTGACGGTTAAATTTCAATTTTTTGATTTTCTATTGGTGAGAATCCCTCAAAAATCTTGATGTAGGTAGTCTAAATTACAAATAAAATATTCTTGATTTAATTAAGTGAATGTAATTATGAAATTTCATCTTCTATGATTGGGAAATTTCAATGATGATTGAACTAATATAATTTACTTTCTATATAAAGATGATTTAGGTTGAATTAGGGAAATTTAAATTGGTAGATATTGATTATTTAAAGGGTCAATTAATTAATGGTATATTGTGATCGAGAAATAGTTTAGATATTCAGATTGGGTAATTGGTAAATTAATGTGATTATCAATTAATTAACATTGAGGATTGTGAGATTATTAGCTTATCCTAAATGCTTTATTAGTGAATTGGTTATATTTTCCATAAAATTAAAGTGATGAACCATGATTGAATTGATATTTGAATTAGTAACCCATTTTTAGAATTTTTTAAAATAAGTTTAATGATGATTAAAATTGATGTTTATGAAATTTTGATATGTGTGATATTGTGATACATGTGATTTTTTGATATACATGTGTGCAACATGGAATGATGATTCAATAACCTATAGTGATAAATGAATTGTGGGACACTGAATGATGTTTCAAATACCCATGGTGTTCTAGATATGATGTTCAATGACCAAAATATTAGCATTGTACTATGGTTATAATTGGATGTAATATGAATTTAATTTAAATGATAAATGATAAAAATTGTATTGTGATATGTGATATACCATATGGATAGTTTAGACATTGGTATAGGATGAAGTATCTATTTCCATTTTAGGTGTCCTCAAGAACCAGAGGGTTATGTGGTTAAATAATGATAAATTGATTACATAAAATATTTACCTTATTGACTATATTTTATTATTTATACAACTGAATACACTATTATTTACTCAATATTATTTTACACGTCATTATTAGTGGCCTACTGAGTTTTACTCACATCTTACTCAGGATTCTAGATCAGTACCCTAATAGACTTCATTGTTTTAGTATAGGTTAAGCGAAAGATCCTTATGTTAGATGGGTGAGTAATGATGGAGCATGGATAAAAGAACAAGAATTGGTGTTGGGGATTTCTCGGAGATATCAATGTCTCTATATTTTGGTTTTACATTAGACACTTAACACTTATTTTGATATGAAATACTAGCAATTTTATTTTGAATATTGTATTTAGTTTTGTTCATCATGTGTTACTGGTCATAACTCTAGTTATGGTTATATATTTTGGATAATTTTTATTTACTTCTTATATTGTGCTTCTTTTCTAAATAGGGTTTATTCTCCCCATGATCGATACTAGAACCTAACTTCTAATTGGTAGCCTTTGGCGTACGGGCAGACACGCCTGGGGTCATGTGGCCAACTATATTAGGGAACCGGTGTGTGGCACCCATTTTGGGATTTCAGAGATGATGTGGATATCTTTTTCTGGATTTAATAGTATTTAATACCCTGAGATATTGGTTATATACTTTTGGATAACTGGTTTTATGGGAATGGAATTGTTGGCCATGAAAAGAAGGATATATCCATGGTACAATTAGTATGTTGTTATTATAACTGGATGGAGAGGAACACAACCTAGAATGTGGGAATTGTAGAAGAAGTGTTTGTGGAGGTAGTTACATAAAACAATAGTGTCGGGTAAATACAAAAACAATTGTGAATGTTTGTTTTACATGGAAAAGTTAAATGTTTCATGCAAAGGGATAATGTTTCACATAATACATTTAAAGGTCGGGTGAAAGACAATGTTTGAACCAAAAGGGTATTCACAATAAATCTGTGGTAAAATTGGTATTCATCATTCGTATTAAACTGGAACTTAATTATATGCTAAATGTTGTATAAAATATATTGACTCATGTAACCAAAAGAGGATCTTCTGAAGAATCTATTATCACACTTCTGTTGTGAGAGCAGTGTGCTTTTATATTGTGATTGGTTATAAACTAGAAGGGAATGTGAATCCACCCCATTATTTATAAGATAATCATGATTTAGTGGATTTGGTAGATAGGCATATTTCCTTTGTATTGTCCTTGAATGTATCCTAGTTTGGGTGAGCCTTGTAAAATAATTGTTCCCCATGCATGATTTCATTTCAATTCATACGTTAATATGAGAAATGGACGGAAGAGTGTTTTTTTAATGATTAAACAAGATCCTAAGGGGTGATATTTTTATATGTAATACCTGGATTCACCACCCCACCCCCTGTGAATTTAACCTAGAATGTCTAAAAATTTATATTATATCCCAAGGATAATTTAATTTATTCTATCATTTATGTTGTTAATTATAAATCGATTCTAATATTCTATGGGTTAATGTTATAATTATGGAAGTTTCAAATGCATCAATATTTCTGATCCTTAGGTATGGACGTCTACACATCATCAATACATGGAATTTCATTCATTGTAGACATTGGTGCTTTATGAGAAGATGGTAGAGGGTAATTGGATTTTGACTCTTGAGGAATCAATTTGTTGTGAGGAGCATTATCCAATGAAATCTATAAAAAGGTTATTTCTTTTACATAAAATCATTTCATGTATAAAAATATTTTAAATATATATGATGGTGATTAAAAAGTTAGTGAAGAATAAATTCTCGTTCTGTGGATCAAAAATGAGGATCTAAGAATGATCTCCAATCAGTCTATTGGTATATTCTTTGACTAGGTAAATATTTTTGTAGAAGACATGCATGGTCTCTGATACATTAAAGAATATTTTAATATTTTTAAGAGGATATTTATACGACAGACATCATTGTTCAATTCCAAATTAATTTTTGAAGATGATGATCTAAAGATGTTGACATTGGATATCCTAGATAGTACTCTTATTGCAAACAAGATGAGAAATGATGATATTTAATCTGTTGTAATGGTAATTTCAAAGAAGTAAAATTCGAGGACATGAAATATCTCACTATTTAATATATATTGGAAGAAGAATATATGGAAGAGGTAATTTCATTCCTTTCCTCAAATATTCAAATAAGAGAACGAATTTCAATGTGAAACCCCCACTTCCATGCTTTTTATGTGGAAAGTATGTAAATATTATAGTAAGGTTCCCCATGATGTTTCAATATGATGATGAGGCTGAAGTTTAAATTCTCATGAAGAATTATTCAGCCTTTGTGAATGGAAAAAAAAAATTTAAGAGATATTTCTTCAAAAAGAAGAATGATCTTTCATAATAAAAAGAATGTCCTTATTATTATGTGGGTGAAGAGGTATAGAACTATAAAGATCGTGGAGAGAATTATATGGTAGAAGTTGTAGGTAACTCCTAGAAAAAAGAGATTGTAAAATTGATGAATCAGTGGTCAATGGAAGAATTGATATACAGATTGAATTGGAATATTCTCTTGAATGGATAAATGTTTGGAGAGCCAAAATGAAGAAATAAAACAAATTGGATCATTATAAAAAACATTATATATATAAATAAGAAGAATAGATATCTGATATAAATGAAAAAATTGAAAACGTGATGTCTTCAATTCTACAGAGCTCAGAAAATAAAGTTGAGTACATGCTTCAAATCGATGAAAATAAAAGAGAAATCGATAGTTTGACCAACACTGTAAAAGATAAAATCAAATGTATTTAATAACATAAAGAGGAAATTTTTGTCCTACAGAGAAGTGTCAAGGATCAATTTAAAATCATAATTCTTAATATGTCATAAGAAAAGATCATTTTGGGAAAAAGGATGAAAGTCGTGCATAGTGGTCTAGCAGAAGAGAAGCAACAATCATATCAAAATGATAAGTCTGGTATGGGGCTTGATAAAAAACATAATGTAGTGAAAATATTGATTTTGGTATATATAATAATTATATGATTAATATAACCCAATGAATATCTATTGTGATAATAGTGAAACTCAGTAATTCACGCCTCATTGGGTTCTATTTCTATGGAATGATGGGACACTCAGAAAATATTTGTTCAACAACCAAGAAGTACCGATGGGAAAAAGAACAAAAATGGAAACCAAATATATTTCAATACTATAGAATATCTTTGAAAAGTCATTTTTTTTGGAGGAGGATTTGGAAACAATGAAATATATTGTATATAAAACAATAAGTGAAATGTTCTAAAGTAAAACCAAATTGGTCTTATGTATAGACACAATCAATCATCAAGTGATATGAAAAAAAATCAATTTGCAGATCATCATGATGAAATTGTTCCATCATACTCTAAAGAAGATCAATATTTTCAATATATATAGATTATTATGCATTGAAAGTGGATTCAAATCCCACATGACAGGATGTAAGGATCTCATTATAGGCATAAAATATTATATGACAGGGAAGGTGTTGAAGAATTTGGAAATGATGAAATCAGGAAGATAACTGGATCAAGAAAAGACAATTTTGGGGGGAAATAAATGAGACTCACTTTTTTCTAAGTCATTTTAGGTCTCGGTCATAAATTTCTTATTATAATTTAACTATATTACTCAAGGTGTTCTATACGATTTACTAAGAAGATATGTATCATCAAATAAATAGAAAGTACAATTGTTCTATAGGGAAAAATAACAAAGGGGAATCTTTACCTTGTATGTGGAGAATAATATATGGGCTTTTATCGATAGAAGAAGAAAAATACTTATGGAATAAACATCTTTGTCATTAATTACTACTATACCTAGAAGATCTAGTAAAATTTGGAATATCTTGAGACATACCTAAGCTGTCACATGATCATACTCATATGTGCAATGCTTGTAAGAAGTGGAATATCATCCACATGATGTTAAAGGAAAAAATAATAAAAGTAAACCAAAGTGCTTGAATTGGTGCATGCAGATGTATGTGGACCTATATCACCAAGATACATTGATGGGAAGAGGTATTAAATTATTTTTTTAGATTATTTTAGTAGGATGGCATGGGTATTTTTCATTTATCACAAGGAAAATGTGTTCAATTGCATAAAAAATATATAAGGTAATTAGAAAAGATTCTTGGAAAAAGTTATGAATTTTATCACCAATAATTGGATGAAATTTAAAAATATGTAGTTGGAGGATTATCTCAAAAAACATTGGATAATGATACTAGTTTCAACTGTGAGAACTTTTTAACAAAATTGAGTGGTTTAGAGGAAAATCATATTATCAGTAACATTTCATAACTATGCTTATTGAAAAAACCTTCCTATGAAATTATTTAAGGAAGTAGTCTTGAGATCGATCAACATATCTAACAACACTCCATTGTGTCTAAATGAAGAACAGACTCTATATGAGAGGTGGTAAGGAAAGAATCCAATATTGAAAAAAATTGAATCTTTGGAAGTATGTGTTTTATTTTCAATAATGAGAAACAAATGAATTTTTATTTTTATGGATATGAAGGTATATTTCATGGATATTAAAGAAAAAAATCATATTATTTATTCAATAAGTGGCTGGGAGATGTAGTTGAAAGAAATGATGTCACTATAGTGGAAAAGAACAGAATCTAGAACATCGAAGTAAAGAGATCCCTAATGAAAGGAATGAGGTGATAAAAAATATTGGTGGAGAATAAGTGGACAATGTTAATTCAAAAGAAGATACCAATGATGAGAAGGAGTATCTAATATTTATATCTACATAGAAGCCAAAGATTCAAGTTGAAATTATAAGGAAAAAATATCAATGGTGGTCAGGAAACACTGGTTCAAACATGGGGAATGAAGTCTTTACAGTTGAAATCATTTTTATATCTGGTAGAGAATGAATGTTTTGATAAGGAATCTAGTGATGGAAACTGTGTTCAGGATATGAATGAGGAGCTATACCAAATAGATATGAATCAAACATGGAATATTGTTTTGAGACCAACATACAAGAATGTCATCAGACCAAAATAGGTATTTCACAAAAATATTAATGAATACGGTGATGTGATTAAAAAAAAGCACAAATATTGTGGAAATAGTACACCCGATAACGGGTATCAATGTTGATGAAACATTTTCACTTGTTACAATGCTATAGACAATCCGATTATTCTTGGCCATAACTATTTATTGAAATTTCAGTTTTTTTTATAGATGGACATAAATTCAGAATTTTTTAGTGGGTTTCTAGAGGAATAATTGTATATCAAGAATCCATATGGTTTTATCATTCATAATGATGATAATAGAGTTTTTTTTGGATACTGTTGGCATGTTAGGGGTTGATAAAAGAATTGAGAATATGTTATTCAAGGATCAATAAGTTCTTGAAGAAGATCAGTTTTCAGTGTGGTGGAGTTGATTTTTGTCAATAAGTAAATGATGACCATAAAAAATGATGATGGTACTAGTGTATTTTGATAAAATAATATTTAGTGGATCAGATGAACCATAGTGTAAACTGTTTCTTGAATTCGTGAAAAGTGAGTGTGAAATGACTATGATTGGTGAACTGAAATTTTTCATTAGTTTATAGGTGTCACATGGAAGAAATGTTACATTTGTTTCTACATTCAAATATTCAAAAGTTTTTATAATAATATTTGTAAGGAATAATCCCAATGATATGACGTCTCTGGTAGAAACATAGAGGAAATTATCAAGAGATTTTGATTGAAATGTAGTTAACATAATAGAATACAAGAAAATAATTAGTAGTCTATTGTAATAAATAAAAATAAGACTTGGTATTGTTTTTTTCATATACTAAGAAATATGGTTTCAAAGCAATCCCATGGAATTCTACTTGTCTGTAGTGAAAATAATAATTCAATATATCAAGGGCATGGTGGATTTGGGTTCGCTGAAAAATGAAAAATATCAACATGATTTGTTGGGATATACATATGCAGACGGGGCTAAATCAGGTGATGATAGAAAATAAATGATAGGTTGTGTATTTAATCAAGGTGGAATTTTTATTTAATGGATATGAATGAAATATGATTTCATTTTTTCACTATAAAAGATTAATATGTTGCAGATATGAAAGTGTGAATGAAGTAATTGTGCATAAATTAATGACTTGATTATATGGGGTTAAAGGGAAGTCTCCAGTCAGGATCGATTGCAATAATTCAACTAAAATAAATCATCGAAAAAATCAAATCATTACCTTGAGGAAAAAGAATATTAAAATAAAATATCATTTTATAAAGGAGAATGTTGATCAAGGACTTTTGAAGTTGGAGTACATTCCTACAACACTACTGGTTGCATAAATTTTTAAGATGGCCTTACACAAATAATC
Organism: Viscum album; assembly: GCA_963277665.1. Taxonomy (NCBI): domain Eukaryota; kingdom Viridiplantae; phylum Streptophyta; class Magnoliopsida; order Santalales; family Viscaceae; genus Viscum; species Viscum album. The sequence goes on along the minus strand of OY728157.1, from coordinate 1,139,968,445 downwards.
ATTTGAAAGGAATTTTCATGCTCTAGAAGTTTACTTGACTCCACACACATGAAAAATACTTGATGGAGGAAATCCTCTCTCTAAGGTATGGTGTTTTTTACCTAATATGGTGATCATGGTTCATTACCTTATTCATGAAAACAATGATGTTACCTTTAATTTCATTTAAAGGGGGGGATAAATTATGTCTATTAATGTTCAAAAAACATCTTCATCAATATAGGGGAGAATCACATAGGGGGTCTGTGATATATAAAGATTTTAAACATTTTTAAATGTTTTATGTTTTTGAAAATCCATGATATGATAATGTGACACTATAAGAGTTTAGTGTTATGTGTGAATAGTTTATGACTATCAGAGCATATCTCAAAATTCATTTAGCATTACAAAGCATGAGAATATAATTCTTATTTGGGTGTATTACTAAGGAAGCCGAGAGTATGGATCTCATATGGGTTTATTTAGTTTTATCATGATTAGTGTAAGTAATACTTATATGATCTCAAGATGGTAGAATTTGGGTATACTAAGTAACTATAGGGTTCTACCATACCATTGAAAATTTTAATGATCTTGAGAGATAAAAAATTCTCGATGTATATCATTATTAAATTTAATTCAAATATGTTTTAATGGATGTGGATGGAATTATTACCTAATTATAATTTCATAATATTTTACACTATAAGAAACTGAAATTTATTTAGGGATACACTAAGTAGGAAGTCACAGGGATGCATTATTTGGGAGTATGATGTACTTAGAGGGTGATGAAGGATATTTAAAATACACATATTTATATATATGACTCATTTTGGTAAAGTATTTTAGTACTAAATAATTGTTCAATTTTCCTTTCTCTAAGAAGTGTAGGAGTCTCAATGTTTAGTCTCAGTGGTAGAGGTGAAACAAGATCAATAATTTTTTTGTGATTCTCATGTATTATATTTTGATTTTGGTACACATGAGAAATTTTTTAGGAATGTTGGTCTCATTTGATATGTGATATGTTTTTCTTCATTGCATTTAAATAACACCATTTTCATTTCATCTATGTATATACTAGATGTATCCATTATTGAGATGTTAATTATGTTGTCAATGGATGAAGTGGTTTTTGGAAAATTTTGTGTCTAAAGGATTTGTTTTTTCAATTGGGGAAATCAGAGCTTCATGTTGAAGAATATTTTCTACATCCATTGGATATCATTGAGTAGTAGGGGGAGAAAATTTAACTAGATATCATTATATATTTTCCTCTATTATAATTAAGATATACTGATATTTTGATGATTGTGGATATGTTGAAAAATTAATCTCATTTCATTATTACTAAGATGTTAGGTTTGGTGGATGTCTTGGGTAGGTGGTATATTCATGATATTGGGAATAGTTATTGTTTTCTAAGGTCTATAATTTTTTTTGAAGATCCCCATTATACCTTGAATGTATAGAGAGGTATTTAGTGTGATTTTATATATAATATATACCTTATCAGCACATTCCATGCTCATAAGGAAGACTAGATAGAGTGAACCATACAAACTATAAAGAATATTAAAAATACACATGTCTAAAATTTTGTAGATCATGGGTAAAATATATTCCCAAGGAATATTTCTCTAATAAAAATTTTCATCACTCTTCAATTTTAACAGATCTATTAGTAAAATTGTAGGGCAGAGATTTTAAATATTTTTCAAGAAATATTTTCATTATATGGTTATTAATACTGGGAAAATATGTGGTTTAGAGTAAAATTTCTAATGTTATGGTGATTTGATATAATATATAATCATTATAGGACACACTAATTCCATATACTGAGTGAAGGTGGAGGATATGGAGTTTTATGTTAGAGATTATTTGTTTTCGGTTGTCATCTTGTTACACAATGATTTTTGTGAGATATTTATATTCAAATAAATTTAATCTTTTCAATATATTTAATTACACACAACACTGAGTTTAGACTATGTTACATGCAATGATGAGTGTCATTTTTTATACACGCAACACAACGTTTAAATGAAACATGACATACTATTAAAATAACTTTTTTATATGATAGATATAACCTATCCATTTGAATGGAGGGAATTAATAGGATTAACTAAATTTTGAAAAAACTTTTTCTATACATTTATATAAAATTAATTATTTTTTAACCAATTAAATAGAAATGAAAATAAAAAAATAATAGAAAAAAGGAATTATTTTAGTTAAAAACTATTTTTATGCACACAAACACGTTTTTACTTCAATAAATTAAAAAAATAATATTTTTTATTTGAATGAACTTTATATGGTATATATTCTATCAAATTGTTAACATTAATATTGTGTACTTTCTATAAAAGAGATAATAATTAATCAAAATTTCCCCTTAAGAACACTATTTTTTTAAAAATGATTTTCTAACCTTTTGCACAATTATTTTAAAATATATTTTCTTCAACTTCAATAAATTTTATTCCAAAATAGAAAAATATTTTTTCAAATTAGAATTCCAAAAATTTTCTTGGAGTGAAATTTGGATTATTTTGTAAAAATGTAAATTTTTTAATGAATATTGAAAATACTAGTTTTTATTATGAAATGTTATGTGTTTTAAAGAATTTAAAAACATCGAAATTAATTTAATATTTATTTAAAAAATAAACTATGTGAAATTATATATATATATATTAATCTTATTTATTTCATTTTAATCAGTTTCAATTTTACTTTTTATATAAAAACTTTTAAAATATTTTTACATTTTATCTTTATAAAATAGCATTAGCATGGCCTCTCTATGATTAATTTTTGATTAATATTTTCCACTAATCCGATTTTAATTTCAAAGAATGTATTAAATATTTTAAATTGGTATAATTTATATTATATAATATGTTCAACTTAATATTTTACCATAATGGAATGTAAAAATAGGAAAAAAATAAATTATTGTGGTTATGGTTAAAATGGGTTTACCAGGGGTTAAACTAAAAGGATAAGGTGTAAAATAAACTAAAAAATAATAAAAACACATTTTAGGCCATATTTATAACTTATAACTTATTATATTCTTTGAAATACAATTATTTATTTTTTTGGCATATGGAAAATTTTTGAACAACTCTTACTTTTCATAAATTACAAGTTTGGCACTCACCTGACTTATAAAAGGTCACCACCTCTCCTTTCCTCTTCACACTTCAAAAACTATTTTTTCTGATAGTACATGCCCATATAAATTTATTAATTCCCTTAATTATCTTATAAGCCCTATTTGGGACATTATTTTATCCTAATAAGCAGTTGAGTGCAAACCAAAATTATATTTCAAAAGAATATGTAAGATCCTTAACGGAGAGTTTTATTTTATTTTTCCTCCATCACTATAAATTATTTTAAAAACATAATGATATAAAATACTCATTATATAATATATACTAATATTTTATTAGGGTAATTTAATAAATTAAATCCATCAACACTTCCATTAAATGGGATACATAATCATCAATTATGTGTACAACTGACTCCTGCCTCAGGAATCGATGTTATTCGTTTCCCATTACCATCTATCATAACTAGATATAATGAAAAATTAAATTTTTATATATAATATTATTATACCTATGGAATTATATTACCAAATATAACTACATAACTCTAAACATGATGGAATATAATAAGGTCACTCGTGTGTGTGGAAAACTCCCACCTTACGAACCGATGTGATGTATATTTCATTTCTATTTTACCTAAATATAAATACGGATATATTGAATAAATATATATGAAATTGGTAAAATATTTATAATTATTGAATTATTATATCACCTATACCTCCTTACATTCCATTCAATGGTAATAATGTAATGTCGCTCTTGTTTATGGCAGACTATCACCTCACAAAACGATGTGATTCGTTCTTCACTTATTCATTACAAGGAAGGTAAAGATGATATATTTAAATAAAAACATGTTATAGATATATAAAATAAAAATTATTATATAATTTTAATATATTATTTAACATTATTTCAATTAATACGCTAGTAAAATGGAAACAACGTTCATTCATATGTAAGTTGTACTGTCTCCACGCACGATGTATTTTATTTTCTATCTCTAAATTTTATAAGTTATTTTAAAAAAATGTATAATAAATTTCTTTGAAATTAATATCATAGAGAGAATTTTTTATATGTTTCAACCATGATCTAATTAATAGTACCAAAACTAATATATCAAAACAAACATACAAAACAAAGCAGTTATTACCCAAAACATAATTTTAAAAAAGAAAGTTTGATAAAATGGTAATAAATGGTCATAACTAAATAATATATGGTATGATACGTATGATTATATTTAATTTATATATTTATAATAAAATTATATTTATAATAAATTAATTTTTAATGTTTATAAATGAATTCAAGACTTATGATATGGCATTTTCATCTCACATTTTTTCCCATGAGACACAAGCTCTATTAACAATGTGTTTCATTTATGTTGTTTATATACCGACCATGAATTTATATTATGATTATTATCCTTAAAATTATAGGGATTTACATATCTATTTAAATATCTCATTTTAATGTAGTTGATGTTTCATAAGTTACCGATGTGGTAAGACATTTTTGTGTGAAATTTCATTCTTGGGGACCCAAATTATGTTATGTGCCTGTATTATTCTATGAGGTATATATAATGCCTATTTTACATTTTATATCATGAATATAATAATTTTAAATAAATTCTATTTTTCATTTAATGTTATTTTCTATGGGTAATATGATTCAATGTTACAAAAGTTGAAAGAGTTTATATTATAATCTAATTTTTTGGTGAGATTTTTTATGACTATACTTTCCATGAAGAAATATTATCATATGTCTCTCCATAAACTCATTAATTTGAATATTTTCCATATATTTTTTTAGAATACATGTTTTCTCTTTATTTTACAATCTTTATGTACTCAAAAATTCAAATTTATGTTTTTAATGAAAAACATCTTTATTTTTTTCTTGGGTCGAAAACCCCTTTTCTTCCAAAAACATGATATATTAATATGATTTAAAAAAAATCTTATTATAAATGTTTTTAACTATATTATAATGATTTATTAAATAAGTTTTACTAATTTTTGTCTTTTTACCAAATGAATTAAGGTAATATTCATGGACTTTTCGAAATAATGCATGATTAGATTTTATCAAAAATGTGAAAGGGATGATTGTCTTAATGTGTATAAAATGAATGGAATTTTCTACAATCTTGAAAATTAGTTTAATTAAAGAATAATTTATATGTTTTCAATTATATTTTAAGTGAAAAGGGTTTTTCATATCTATTATGTTTTAAAATTTGTTTTTTGAAGAGGAATGAATATTTTCATCAAGGGTTGTTTTAATTGAACTTTAAAGATTCATTTATATGTTTATAGGGTTATTTACAACAGAAATGATTTTTTTAAAAAAATCACTTTGAATGAAATATTATTTTCACCTAGAAATATTCAATGTAATAATTAGAAATCATTTTCTATCTCAGATGAGATCATTTTCTGTCACATATAATTTAATGGGGATATTATCCAAGGATATCTTTGTTATTAGTTTTCTAGATTGTTTATGTTTATGATGGCATACTGTTCCTAAAACATGTTTCTAGAACATCTGTTATACAATGATAAAATTATTATGAAACCAACTTATTTTTCAATGGGTTAGTTTTTTTATGAAATTATTTTGAAACCTATTTCTTTTTTACATGGTTGGTTATGAAGAAATATATGAGAAACCCATTTCTGGTAATGGTTTCTAAAAAGATGATTTTATTATAATATTATGGAATACATATGTATTATTTTAATTATATTATGTTTCTTACGTTATAACTAAGCACTTCGGTTATGTAATAACCAAAGGCGTGTGGAAAATATATCCCCCTCCAACTCATTGAGTAGAGATTGATATCTCATGAGATAAAAATGACTATAATGGGAAGTATACCCATATCAGTAAGGGAACCAGTCCACTATGATAATGTTGAGAGTAAACCATGACTACTATGATGGTTTTTGGATTGAAACCATTCCACAAGTATTTTTTTTGAATTATCCTTTACTATTAAAAAAATGATTTTGTTTACTTTTATGTATGCCAAAATTCAGTGTCTTGTATCAATGTTATTCTCTCATGTATCACGTTATTTAATTTCTTTATGATTCATGTTTTATGAATTACCAATTTATAATCCACAAATCATGATTTTGATCTTTTATATAAAGTTTTGGCTTTTATTATTTTTGCTCATGTTCCGAGACCCTTATTCCTACATTATGTTTAAATATTTCCCTTATATACCCTTAATAAGAAAATGAGCTCACCCATTTTTATGTTACTTTTCCCTAGTATATGATGATAGATAGTACATGTTATATATCTAATAAAGGTGATACTAATGATAAACTAAGTTTTAGATGATGTATAAATCTTATAAACATATTTTTTTATGTTTCTAGGTATCCAAATACATTATACCTTTTTGATCCTCTGAAATTAGTTTATCTAATATAATGAATATTCACCTAAAATATGCAATATCTATGTTTAATAATTTTGGATCTTTATAGTTTGTATCAAAGGAAATTTTTATTTATCATTTGAAAACAAATAGAAAAATTTACATAAATGCATAGTTATATTTCTAGTGATATGTTTTAGGATAAATGTAAGGATTAGTATAAGGATTATTCAATGATAAACAAAAATTTCTGAGAATTTTTGAAACTTATAGAGAATGTTGTTTCCAAAGAATGACATCTTTGTTTGGATACTACAAGTTGATGTGGTTGTGGGACCAAAGAACCAAGAGTTAATAACTCCAAAAAGTCACATTGATCTAGAGTTTATCATTAACTAGTTACCAACAATAGGCATTTCATCACATATGGTTTGAATTTCTTGAGGGATATGCTTTAGAAATTCACAGACTCTTTACAAACTATTAGGAAGGATTTAAATAATTACCATGAATGGCCTATTTTAAGCATAAAATGATATAAATTGAAAAAATATTCTATTATTTAGACATCATATATGTGATTTTTCATTATATACTTGTTTCCAACAATTCATATTGCATCAAAATTATGGTTTTTTGTTTTATACAATTAGTGGAAATAGAAACACATGATTAACATTTATTGTGATATTTTACAAAAATGGCCATGATTAATGAAATATAACCCAAAATATATTCTTCTATTGAGGAAATGAACATTAATATGGATAAATATATGATTGATATGGATAAATTAAATTGAATATTATTGATTACCTTTGAATTGATTAATGATTTGATAAAAAATTGTTTTATATTATCATTAAGAGTGTTTAAAAAAATTTATTTAGAGAATATGTTTAATAATTTGTGATTTTATTTAAGAGACGTTGAAATTGTTAATTTTTGAAAGCAGGTATGTTTTCAATAAATTTTTATTGTAATTCAAGATATTACATTTTTTTTGGAGAATATTTGATAAATGTATTAACAAATTTGGCATGTGACATCAATAAGAACATAATTTTTTTAAAGAGATTAATGATAAGGTGAATTTGGAAATTTATAGACCATGTTTCTAAAATTTTGGAAGTAAATTCATCCATACAAGGAAGATCCTTAATCATAACTATTCATGAAATAAATTTATTTTAATATTTAATTTTATTGGGTAAAATTTAATAAAAATTTTATTTTTTGATAATAACTATAGAAAGAAGGAATGAAATGTCATTATTTTATGGACATTATGACCCAAAAGTACTTTTGGAATAAAAAAACATATTCCTTTCATAGATTAAGGAATGAAGTGTCGATTTATCGATGCACAACCAAAGGATGAGATTATTCTTATGAAATTGAATGAAATCAAGTAAATATATCTTCTAATTAAAATTCTACAACATTGGGAAAAAGATATTGAAATAAAAGTTTATCCAATTACGATCATTTTTTATGATTTGAATTACCATTTTTACATATAATTGTTTTATGGTTTTTTGGTTATTTATTGTCACATGCACTTTCACTTTCTTATGATCAATGATCTCTATCACGCTTTATCATTATTTCAACATTACACTTTTCTTCCATGTCCAAATCATAACTTCCCACATATGTCATCATATTTGAAACCCTAATATGTGTTAATACATATGAACTTAAAAAATACCTTTCTCTCTTTTCATTAAGATGTTTTATTGGCCCTTTATTAGATGGGGTTTCCCACAAAGGGATTTTCAAATGTTAAAACATTGTTTACAAATCACAAGTTCAAATAGTGAGCGTATATTTTATTTAAGGGGGTAGAATGTAACACCCCCAAATTTTTTGTAGTATATTTTTTCAAATAAATTTATTTTTTTTGATAAATTATGTGACATGAAATATATAGTTCATCTAACATTACATGCAACACTGAGTGTAACTTTTGATACACACAACAATGAGTTTAGAAGAAATGAGTCATACTATTAAAATGTTATTATTTAATAATATAGTTATCACATAGATGTTGGAATACTTGGAATGAATAATATTAAATATATTATGAAAATAAATTCACTAAACATGTATATAAAATGATTTCTTTGGACTTTAATTAATTATAAATGAAAATAAAAAAATCTTTGAAGATTAAACAAATGATTTTGGAAAACTATTTTTATGCACAAAAATAAGTTTGACATCAATAAATTAAAAAATAAATTTTAGTGAATGATATTAATTATATTTTTATATTTTATATTAATTAAAATCTTCAACATCCAGATTATGTGTTTTATAAAAATGATATAATAATTAATCTAAATTTTCTCGTAAAACTGTATTTTTTATAAAAAGAATTTATTTCATCTCTCGCACACTACTTTTAAAATTATTTTTTTCCACGCATAGAAAATTTATTTCTAAAAATAAAAAAATAAATCATAATTTAAAACTTATTTTTATGATTATGTTGGATATTTTTTTGAAAATATAAATTTTTAATGAATATTTAAAATACTGGTGTTTAGTAAGAATTTTCATTTTTTAAAAGCATTTAATAATAAAAAAATTATTTTAATATAGTATAAAAAGTAAAATTAGTTCAATTTTATATCTATTAATCTAATTTAGGTCATTTTAATCATTTTTATATAGATTTTTTATATAAAAACACTTTAATATTTTGATAATTTTCACATTGGAAACTGTTTTCTTGTCGCGTCCGCAGGATTAATTTTAAATTGTAATTTTAAACTTATATAAATTGAAATTGAAAAAGTTTATTCCATATTTGGAAATATAGTAATTTATACAATCTAATAAAGTCAAATTAATTTTTTAACATATTGAATAGTAAAAATAGTAAAAAATTAACTACGACGGTTAAGGTTAAAACAAGTTTATAGGGGGTGGAATTAAAAATATAAGGAGTAAAATGACCTAGAAACAAGGGAAAAAATATTATGGCCATATTTATACCTTAAACCCTATATGGTTTTATAATTGACCATTTTTTATCCTTGGGACATGTGAAAAACATGGAAATTACATTTTTCTTTTCATAAATTAGAATTTTGTCACTCACCTCACTTATAAAATTCCACCCACTCTCATATCCACAAACCATTTTTTTTAAAAAAACCACTTTTTAGGAAAGTGAGAAAACATACATAAAAATCCACCCCCATCATGGATATCCCCATCCACATGACACACAACATTCAAAATTCAAAACCCAAATTCAAAATTCAAACACCAAATTCAAAAAACCACCAAAAACCACGTTGAACCATGAACCCACCACGATCAGCATCATGAGGATACCTCGAAACTCACATTAGCGCCATCATCATGTCTCCAACCTGACATCACATTACCGTAACCTCCATCACATCTACACATCACCAGGACATCATACTCATCATCTGTCACTGTCGGCCAGTTCTCTGATGTCCATTGCATGTCGCTTCACTACGAACCACCAAATACAACATCACAGAAGATGAACTTGTTGTCGATGATCGATTTGGCATCACCAAATCTCTCCTAAAGTTTCCCGCACAAACTCACTTCACAAAGAACCATGGAGACCACCGCTCAACTCCACCTTAGAATGAACAGTGAAAACCTAGATCTAGAGCTAAGAAGAATGCGGTATTTTGCAGGAATAACAACAAGAAACTCCTCGAAACATCAACAGTGAACAAATAGCAAACAAAAACACCAAAATGCCTTCACCAGTTGACGAAGAAAGAGCCCGGAACACCATCAACTTCTCACACCTCACATCCCAAAAAAAACTTTTAAGGCCACCACACCTGTCCGACAAGGATAGGAGCGAAGGATCGTGAGGCCAGAGCTGAGAACATGCGGTCTAAGGCCTCACTAGCAAACAACGCCATTCTATAGAATATCGATTGGATCACTAAACCAGAAGGATAGAACATAACATAAGAATCTCAATAATAACATCATTTATTCATTAATATCATCATATAATCATTATTTTTTTCATAAATCTATCATATAATGTGTTTATGTGTAAAATAAAATATTTTAAAAAAAAAGAGGTAATATCCCAAACTAGGCATTTTATTTCATTTCTTCCTACACTAATATAAATTTTTATTAAAAGATAATGATATAATAACAACATAATATTAAATATATGTATATTTATTTATTTTAATTTAATATCATTATTCTATATCCTCTCTCATCAAATGGGATACAAACTCATCATTTGTTTGTGAAGTGGACAACCGCCCTACGAACCAATGTAATTCATTTTCCATAACCGCCTCTAATAGATGGATAAAATTAAAAATTTATCATTTATAAAAGATATTTATGAAATTATTAGAAATATATTCATAAAATATCACATCTAAGTTCTTATTACTGGATCCACTCGAAAACAATAACGTCGTTTGTGAGTCTTTTAGACAACCTCTTTGAGAACAGATGTGACGTGTTTTCCATTTATATATTACCAAAATGGTAATAATTATATATTAGATAAATATATGTGATATTATTAATGTATTTATATGTATAGAATTGTTATATCACATATTCCTTCTTAAATTCCATTCCATGAAAATATCATAACATCGCTCGTGTGTACGGTGGACTACCTCCTCGCGAAGCGATGTGATTCGTTATTCACATACACTTTAAATGGTATGTAAGAGTGACTGATTTAAATAAAAATATGTGATATATTTATGGTAAAAAATATTATTAAATGTTAATATTTTATTTACATATCTTTATTTCAATCTGTTAATAAAATTGAAACAATTTTCATGCGTGCTTATAACCTACCATCTCTATGATGGGTGTATTTAATTTTATATCTGTAAATTGTTTGGATTATTCTAAATAAATATAAATTGAGTATATATTATATTTTTCCCAATTTAAGTTTTAAGATATTATGTAACCATGATCAAATTAATAGGACTAAAAATAAAAAAACAAAACATATGCGAAAAACATGGTTATAATATGAATCATGTTTTTGATAAGGAATTATTGATAAAATGGTAATAAAATGCCCCATGTAAATCATATACAGTATTAAAAATATTATTATGGTTATATAATATATTAATAATAATCTTATATTTGTTATATATTAGTTTCATACATGTTTTAAGGAAGTTGATATATAAGGTTAGGGATTTCCATCTCACGTTAATTTTCTCCGAGATACTATCCATATTCACCATGTGTTTCTTTTATATAGTGTATATAACATCCATGAATATATCATATAATTAATATAATTAAAATTATGGGTATTTACATATACATTTTAGGATATACATTTCATGGGTTTTATGGTTCAAATGTTAATATATTGGTAAGGTGTTTTTATCAAAAATTACATTCATGGGGACCAAAGTAATTTTATGCAACTATATTCATCTATAAGGTGTATATAATACCCATTTGAAATTTATATCATGAATATAAATATTTTAAAGATATTTTGTAACTCATTTAATATTATTATTTCATGGGGATTTAGAATCAATGTTTCCCATGTTGTAAGAGATTTATGTAATAATGTCAATGTTTGTGGGTATTATTGATGATTATGATTTAAATGATGAAATATTATGACATCCATCTTAATAAACTCATGAAATTAATTATACATTAGTTCCATCCTTGAGATTAAGTATTTTCCCTTTAATTCACTTTCTTGATATTCTTAATAGTTCAAAAAATGTTATCATGAAAAATTAATCTTATTTATCTCTTCTATCGAAAATAATATTTTCATCCAAGTAATTTTATTCTAAAAATGATTTTCATTATTTATAATATTCTATTAATTATTTATTATTGATATATTCACCCATGTTTTAATTTTTAATTTTTTTAAAGGAACATTCTTGTCTTTTTCAAAAAAATTCCTATTTGTATTTTACTGAAAATGTGAAAGGAATCATCATCATATCATGTACTGCAAAAAAGACAGTTCATAACATCATGTCCATTATTTTACTTGAATCATACATTCTATTCTATCAAGTTTATTTTCAAATAAATATTTTTTAAAAAAAATTATGTTTTATATTTTTCAAATCAGAAAGGTTATTATAGTCTAGAAATATTTTAAATTATTTTTATATATGCCTTTATTAATTTTGAATGTTTTTATCAAAGGATAAGTTTTTTGAAATATTTTATGACTTTTCAGATTAAATAATTTATTTTTTAAAAAGACCTGTCCCTTAAAAAATATTCTAAGTGGTGTTTCAAACTCATTAATTATCTAAGATGAAATTCTTTTATGTTACTAATGATTTACTAGGGATATGTTCCAAGGAATCATTTCTTATTCTCCATATGAATGGTTTATATTTATGATGGAAATATGTTTATGAAACCCATATCTCTTTTGTGGGTTATAACATGGTAAAATTATTATGATAATCACTTATTTTTTGATGGGTAATGATTTCATGAAATGAAGAAATGATATGGAAACTTATTAATTTTGTACAGAATCTGTTATGCTGAAATATTTAGGAAACCCATTTTTTTAATGAATCAGATATGATGAATGTTTTACGATCTTTTAGAATATATATGAATTATTTTCATTCTGTGACAGTGGTTATGTTATAACCATGTATGGTGGTTATGTTATAACCAAAGAAGGGTGGGACCAATATCTCCATCTAACTCATTTGGTAATGATTTATATTTCATGAGATTAACAGGAATAAAATGAAGAGTGAACAAAGTTTAGTAAGGGACTCTTTCCACTATGAAAGTCTTTGGAGTGAACCTGACTACTATGATGATCTAGAGAGTGAAAAAATTCCACTATAATTGTTTTGTAAATGATCCTTTAATACAAATGAAATTATTTTATATACTTGTATGTATAACACAATTCCATGTCTTATGTTAATGTTATACTATCATGGACCATGTTCTTTTAATTCCTTAGGATTTATATCTTATGAACAACCAATATTTTTTACATGACACAAGATTTTGATATTTCATATTTTGGGAATAGTTTTCATATTTTATTCTCACATTCTTATACCCTTATACTCATGTTATGTTTACATATTTCACTCTTTTATCCTTACTAATAATTAGAGATCACCCATTGTAAATTTTATTTTCACAAGGTTATGATGATATGAATTATGTGTGACATATATATGAAGAGTTATATTTATAGTAACTAAGTGGGGGAAGCTTTATAAATTTTATGAACTATTGTTTTATTTTTCCTTGTTTCCAATGTATATTTTCTATTAAGATCATCAAAGTAATGTTTGTGTAATGTAATGAATATTCAAAAAACTTTATAATATTTATGTATGATAAGTTTAGTTTTACACACTTCCTTGATCATTGGTGGTTTATGTTTCAATAGAAATTCAGGATTCCCCCTATTTATCATTATTTGTCATATATTGGGGTACATTTATGGGGTGGTGTATCAGTTAGTGCTTCCTCTATTTATGGAAAGGATCCATGTTGTTTCACATGTGTTACAATATCACTGATATCTACATGATAAATCACATATCATTTGTTGAGGATATTTGGATGTAGTGGATTCCACTACATTCATGGAATGATTAGTTGAGATTTCTAATTTTCTAGATAAGGTTTTGTGTAGGAGACACATTCCCATGGTTATTTTTTTGGATACATATTGTCATGGAGAAACATATGTCTGAATGTGAGTTGTACATGAATTCTCATCATCCTAGGATATCTTTAACCATTTTAGATTCTATAATGAATTTATTGAGATAATATTCATGGGATAATCCGATTGATATTGGTTTGACTCTTGCTTCCAATATTCCATTGGCAGACCTATGGCTATTTGAATGGTATTTCCATGGAGTGTTTGTGATTTTGAGTTATTATTTCTCTTTTTTGGGATGACTTTTAATTTTGGGGAAGATAATAACTTGAGAGGTGTAAAAGGTTATAACCCTTCCTTTCTCATACAATTACATTATTTATTTTTCATGGAATAAGATTAAAGAGAATTTAAGAGAATATAATTTATTATTCTTATAGATATTTCAATTGGACAAAGTTACACCTAGTGTTTTCATATGTGTTGCAGTGTAAAGGGTTTGTTTGAAGAGAGGGAATATTTTTGGTCCTCTTTGTAGATCCATGAAGTTTAGAACCATGGAATGGTTATTTTATATTTACATAAGGTTTGATCTATTATATATTTGTGTTTTCATCTTTAGATAATGAAGTGGGGTCATGATGTGATGGTTGGTGGTCAGAGAATATTGGCTTGCAAGTCAAATTTTCAAAAGATTAAAAATATACATATTGGGATTTTAATGTGTATGGATTTGAGGGATTTTGTTTTAATTATGTGTGAACTTATCAGGTAATGAGGAGCCATGGTTATGACAGGGAGGTGGTATTTGGTATTTTTGTATATTTACTTGAATGTAAATCATAGTATAGTCAAATTTGAAACAACTTGAAGCTATTGATTTCTAATTCTGTGGTTATAACTTTTTGAGTATAAATGAATCAAGATGATCATATTGAATAATATCTTGGTTTGGGGATGTATAATATTTATTTAAAGATAATATATGTTAGAGTGGAATTTTTTTTGCATTGTTTACATCATAGGATGAAAGGTGTTTTGATAGTTATGATCATGAGATTCCATGGTAAATTTTTGATATTAAAGTTTTATTTCCTATGTTTTATTAATATAGACACATCATGGGGTGACTGTGATGTGTTACACCATCATTCTATAAATTTCTATTTTATTTATAAATTCAATATCTAATTTTTATTTTTCTCACGTATGTTATTTTTTCCAAAACCCTAGAATTTTAGAGAATATTTTGAGAACATGACTACTATTTGATTGGATTTGACACTTGAATTCAATAGATCTATCATGACCCGTCTTCGAGGCTCGTGCAGTGACTACCCCAAGCCTGCCTTCCATAGGCCAGGGGCTGACGACTAGCACCAAAGGCGTAAATCCTGATAAAAGGGAAGGCATTGCCTTTATGTAAGAAAAAAAACACCACAGAGTATGCAAGATGAAGTAAAAAATAAGCAAACTGATTACAAAATTAAGTGCTGGAAAGTAAATGGGCCAGAATACAAACCCAACTGAAGGTAATGTATAACTAAAAGAAAGTAAAGCAGCAAAAAAAGTAAAGCAACAACACCGAGCCGTCCACTAGAAATCCCAACTAAAGGGTGGGTACAGATAGTCTCCTCAGCTCCTCGGCTCTAGTTGTCCACTCCGTGTACGTCCCGTCCAGTGATCCACCTCCAGGTACTGTCCAGCTCCATGAGTCTCCACCACGATCAGCGATGTCCGTCGTCTGCATCCAACACAACGTAGTGCGGGCATAGCCCGTGCAGGGGTGAGTATACGATACTCAGTAGGGACCCCAAGAATCCAGAATTTATCCCAGAATCAATGAAGGATAAACCACAAAGGGAAGATACAATCACGAAGTATCAACCAACTCTACTTATGTATATGCCCATACATATACCTAAGTCATCAACTCCAGTTCTGCTCCAACTCATGAGCCCAAGTTCAACCCAGTCCACAAAGAAAAGAAAATCCCAATCCACACAGGATAACATGTCGAAGATAATGATTAAAAGTCAAGACTTGGCTCATACAGGTATATACTTCGTAAAGCGATAGAGATTATCCGATATAGCCACTGATTCATCTAAGCTATCGGACCCACATAGGATACAAGACCAGCTAAGCTGTCAGACCCACAAAAGATACAAGACCAACTACTCTGCCAGACCCATAGAAGATAAAAGTACATATTCAAATACAGACAAACCCACATAGGATACAAGAACAGTAGTCATCGCTGTCGATCCCACGGAGGATCCTAGTACAGTCGTCATCACTGCCGAACCCAAGGAGGATCCAAGTACAGTCGTCATCGCTGCCGAACCCACGTAGGATCCAGGTATATTCGTCATCGCTGCCAAACCCACGTAGGTTCCATGTACAGTCATCATCGCTGCTGAACCCATGTAGGATCCATATACAGTCGTCATCGTCGTCGCAGTCGCAACTAGCTCTAGGGTTCCCGCACACAGCATGCTCGATTCCGGGAGGGTCCGCTCCACGATCCAAGGGGTTCGATACATCAACTGACATGAAGTCTGGATTTGATGTATCCCAAAGTTCCTTCTCGTCAATAGGTACTCAACGCAATAGACGGCGTGTCAATCGGATGCTCGGTCTGAGAGTTATTGGCTTTTTGGACCTAGGGGCCCTGTTGGATTTTGTGATAAAACCTACTCGACCGTAATCTAGCTGTGTCTAAACCTCAAGTGGAGTAAGCCAAAAGAACCGTCTCACTAAGAAGAATCCAACAACGTCGACGACATTTCAATCGGACGTCCGGAGCTCGAGTTATAAGTGTTTCCGCTCCGAGGGCTCGGTTGGTTTCGTGTTCAAACCAACCCTTCCATAAGAATAGTTCACCGAAACCATGAGTGTAATATACCAGAATTACTGTATCGATCCAAATATCGCTACTCAACTGACGGTGCATGAATCGGAGGTCTGTAGCCCATGTTATGGGTGTTTGAACGGATCTTCCCTAAAAATAGGGTGTTCGGGCCTGGTCCGACCCGGTCCGATACCCCCTGGGTCGGCCCGAACAGGGTCGACCCAACCTGTGTCCGGGTCCGGACCATTTGGGTGCGGCCCAGCCTGGCAGGTGCGGCCTAGCTCCGCGTGGGTGGCCCGGCCCGACCCGGGCGGTCCGACCCAACGCGGGCGGCTCGGCGTCGGCCGAAAGAGGCAACTCGGCACTGGCCTAGCGGGGCGCAAAGGGGGGCGCCGCCCCTTGCGCTGGCCGGGGGTTTCAACCCCCGGCTTTTCTCAAATGGCCGGCCTTTATGGCTAGCAGGTTGATCCTCACGGGACCCGCGGGTGTCCCGCCTCCAGGGTGTGCTGGCGGCTGGCTTGACCGGCCACCTCCCGTTGTCCCACCGCGGCCAAAGGTAGTGGATCTTCACTGATCGGCGTGGCGTGACAGCGTCGCACCCTCCGCCGCGGCCCGCTCCGGCAGCGGCCTCCCTCAGATCCTATGGCGCGGCGTGACGGCGCCGCGCACCCCCGGCACGACCCACTCCGGCCGCGGTTCCTTGGGCTTCATCGGCGCGGTGTGACGGTGCCGCACACCACCAGCACGGCCCACTCCGGCCGCGGTTCTCTCATTCATGTGTGGTACAATGACACCACGCCGTCTTTTCCCCAATGTTCCACGAAGACCGAGAAAAAAGGGGAGGAGGATTGGGCGTGTTTGTGCGGTCCGAACTCCTCCCGTTATTACGATAACAAGTGGTCATATCTTAATTCTCGAAGATATTGAACAAAACGTGATTGAAGAAAAACCCTTACCTCAACAATGATGACGAAAGTAGGTATCGCAGTTGATGGTGTCACGTGGTGAGGTTTTGATGACGGCGTTGGCGTGCGTCCAAGGAGGGGACGACGTCTCACACCAGCTACAGAGAGGGGAAAGAATGGTATGTCGTCTCTCCTTAGTGTTGGCGTTCTTCAATGAAGAAGATAAAGTTCTTCAAAAATAACTCAAGTTCTCTCTCCCCTTTATTTTCTACAACAAAAGCCAACCAAAATAAAATACGGGTTTGCCTTCTTTTATTTACGAATGTCAACATTTCAAAACATCAAAATTCAAACTCAATTAATTAATCTTGAGTAGACTAATTAATTGGATGACATGTTGGAAAATTTAATGATGGGTTAGAGAAGTTAAAAGATTTTTAAAGGATGAGGCACATGTGGGACCCACCTCACAAATTTATTAACAATAGGAGTTAGGATCTAGTGGGTCCCACCCCTACTCCCATACATAGGATAAAACCACATATAAAAGAGAAATAAAATTGTAATACAATTTTATTTCACTTTACACTTAATCCACATTTGTTAACAACTCCTCCCGAGAAAACACAACTCCAATAAAAGTATTCTTAAGAAATTACCGATTCTGCGGTTTCATCTGTACCCTCGGATTTCGATTCCGAGCACCAGTTCAAAAGATAGAAAATCCCGCTCATTCGTTCACTGAACGTACCCGAGTTAATCTTCGGAAATTGACTCTGGGCACATCGGGCCTCAGAATCAGGTACCGTCAGAAAATACATGCTCGTAAAATCCCAAAGAAATTAAGAAAAAAAATTCCCTTGAAATTTACGGGTCTTTACATTACTCAAACCTCAGGGTATTACATCCCTGTAAAGATACATCACAAACTAGGGAAACAAATGAGGGTATTTTTCACGCATCTGAGCCTCGCACTCCCATGTGCTCCCCTAGAGTTTCCCGTGATGCCACCTGATGCGCACTAGAGGAATCGACCGTCCACGTAGGACCCGCTCCTGTCGATCCTTGATCTCCACTTGGACCTCCGCAAATTTCGCCTAGTCATCGATATCCAGATCCCCTTGATCAATGATATGCATCCCGTTGTGCACGTATCTCCTCAGCTGAGATACGTGGAAGTCCTTGTGCACTTGGTGCAACTGAGGTGGAAGAGCCAGGCGATAAGCCCCCTCGCCTATCCTGCTCAGAACCTGTAATGGCCTGATGAAGCGCGGAGATAACTTGTCACCCCGGCCAAATCTCCATAATCTACGTTGAGGTGAGACCCGTAAGAAAATGTGGTCGCCATCCTCGAACACTAGTGGTCTCTGCCTCCTGTCAGCATAAGTCTTCTATCGGCTCTGAGCTATCCTCATCTGCTCCTGGATGACCTGAACCATCTCCGTAGTGGCTTGGACCAACTCTGGTCCTACTAGTGCTAACTCCCTAGGATCTGTCCAACACAAAGGTGATATGCAAGGTCGACCGTACAATGCCTCGTATGGTGCCATCCCAATGGTGGAGTGGTATCTGTTGTTTTACGCAAACTCCACCAAAGGTAGGTGATCCTCCCAACTGTAACCAAAGTCGAGGACACATGCACGGAGCATGTCCTCGAGAGTCTGAATGGTCCTCTCCATCTAACCATCCGTTTGAGGTTGAAAGGCGGTTCTCAGGCTTAGTTGCATTCCAAATGCCTCCTGCAACACCTTCCAAATCTGAGAAGTAAAGCGAGTACCTCGATCGGAGACGATAGATGATGGCACACAATTAAGTCGTACGATCTCCTGAACGTAGAGGCATCCCAAGCTCTCCACTGAGCCCTGCTTTATGATGGGTAAGAAGTGGGCCGACTTGGTGAGTAAGTCGACGAACACCCATATGGAGTCGTGTCCTCTAGAAGTACGCGTAAGTCCAGTCATGAAATCCATAGTTATCTCATCCCACTTCAACTCCGGGACCTCAAGAGGGTGTACCAAACCTGCTGGTACCTGTTGCTCTGCCTTCACCTGCTAACAGGTGAGGCATTGAGAAACGAACTCTGCCACAGTCTTCTTCATACCCGGACACCAGTTCTGTCATCTGAGACCTTGGTACATCTTCACCACTCCTGGATGTACCACTAATGGGGAAGTTTGAAACTCTCTCAGCACCTCCTCCTGTAAAGAAGCTGGTACCATGGTACGTCCTCTAAAAATAACGATGTTCCCTCCTCCTATAGATAATCCATCAGGTCCCTAACCTGAGGATATCTGTGCACGTCGCTTCTCACATTCAATGTACCCACGTTGTACCTCGCTAACCCGCTGAAGAAGTGGATGAGTGATTACGAGGGACTGAAGAAAGGCTGCCCCATCTCTATCCATGTAGGATATCTGCAAAGTGGCTAAATGCTCTGTCGCCTCTCCAAGTAGCTGGATGCCCGTCCTACTACTAATAGCATCAGCTACTACATTCCCGTTTCCAGGAGTATAGATTATCTCAAAGCCGTAGTCATGGTGGAACTCGAGCCATCGCCGCTGTCATAGGTTCAGGTCCTTTTGCAAGAACATATACCTGAGACTCTAGTGGTCAGAATAGACTGTAAAGCGCTCACCCATTAGATAGTGACGCCACATCTTCAAGGATAATACCACTTCTGCTAACTCCAAGTCATGGGTAGGCTAGATCTTCTTGTGCTGCCTCAACTTTCGTGATCCATAGGCGATCACAGCCTGCTCCTGCATCAGGAAACACCCGATTCTAGTCCCTGATGCATCAGAGCAAAATATGTATCCTACGCCCTCATATGGTAACTTCATGATGGGTGCACTGGTCAATCTATGTCTCATCTCTTGGAAGCTATTCTGAAATCTATCCAAGCACACGAAGGGTTTCCCCTTCTTTGTCAAATCTAAATGTGGTGCGACAACTCTAGAGATGTCTGGCACAAATCTTCGATAGTACCCAGCAAGACCAAGGAAACTATGTACCTCCGTCACGCTCCTGGGTGGCTCCCAAGCTAGTACTACCTCGATCTTCGTAGAATCCACCACAACTCCCACCTCAAAGATAACGTGCCCCAAGAAGTGGACCTGTCGAATCCAGAACTGACACTTCGAGAGCTTACCATAAAGCTTGTTCTCTCGGAGTGTATCCAGTACAACACGCAAGTGGTAGGCGTGATCCTCCTCAGTAGTCGAGTAAATAAATATGTCATTGATGAAGACTACGACAAACCGATCAAGGAAAGGCTAGAAGACCCTGTTCATGAGACTCATGAACACTTCTGGAGTGTTGGTTATGCCAAAAGGAATAACAAAGAACTCATATTGTCCATACCGACACCTGAAGGTCATCTTCTGTACATCCTCGTCTCGAACTCGGAGCTGATGATAGTCTGACCGGAGGTCTATCTTTGAGAACCATCATGCTCCCTTGAGCTGATCGAAGAGGTTGTCGATCCTCAGAAGTGCATAGTTTTTATTCACGGTTACCTAGTTTAGGCGATGGTAATCAACACAGTCAGAAGCTCCTATCCACCTTCTTGGCGAAAAAAATCGGTGAAGTGTAGGGTGAAACACCGGGTCGAATGAATCCCTTGCCCTGAAAGTCCTCCAGCTGTACCCGTAGCTTTTAAAGCCCAGTGGGGGCCATCCGATATGCTGGAGTAGATATCAGGGTTGTCCCGGGGTATAGGTCAATATAGAAGTCTACCTCTCTGCGAGGAGGTAGTCCTGGAATGTCATCAGGAAAGACGTCTGCATACTGATCCACCACAACAGGAAAACTCAGACTCCGCATGTCAACTACTCCTAGGATGAGGCTAGCCAACTGATGAGTGATTGGTTGTCCTCTCCTCTGCGTGAGTCCATCTGGCGCTACAAAGGCTCCCTTATTTCCGGTGATGGTGAACCTACTCCAATCTATGCGGACACACCGCACCTTGAGCCTAATACAGTCGATCTGAGCATGGACCGTAGATAACCAATCCATGCCCAAGATGATGTCGTAAGGCCTCAAAGCCACTACAGAAGATCCCAGCCGATGCTCTCGCCTCCTAGAGTAAGCTCAGACAGCCAGCACCAGTGCGTAATCGTCGAGTCTTCTCCCGTAGGAGTCTATAGCCGTAAGGATTGAGCCAACGACTTCGTCGGAATCTCCGAGCTCCGAACAAGGGAATTGGCAATGAAAGAATGACTCGCTCCTTTGTCTATAAGAACTCCAGTAAGGGTGGAGTAGACACAGATATTACCTCGAATCATCTCAGGTGCACCGTTGTCATAGGCCTCCACTTCCTGAAGTTGAGACTTCCTCTTTCCGCCAGCTCCCTGTGGTCGGGGTGGACCTCCTAGTGGTGTTGGTGGTAGAGGTCCGAAGCATCGTCCACCACCTATTGCTCGGCAAGCTCCTCTAACTCGTCCACCTTCTCCCTGCGGACCGCCATGATAGAACATATGCCTCTGTCTGGGTGGTCCCTCATCCTTCCGTTGCTCCTCTGCATGGCGGGTCGGGCAGTCATGAGCCATGTGTCCCTGCCCGCCGTATGCATAGCATTGTCTGCCTCTTGACTGACTGGCTCTACTGCGTATGCCCCGTACATCTGAACCAGTGTCCTGAGGTCATCCACCTAATGGTATAGTCCGCTTGGACCCATTTGACATCCGTCGACTGCCAGCTGCAAAAGACTCCACTACGTGCTGCCCTGTGGTAGGTCTCACTGATGGTGTAGGCTCAGCAAGGAAGCTCTCTACAAGGAGGGCTCGCTCTATTACTCGTGCCTGTGTCGGAATGCTGGGGGAGATCAATGATGCCCTGATCTCATGCCTCATTCCCTGATCGAAGGTCCGGGCCTTGTAGAAAGGGTCCCGTACCATGTCCGTGGAGAAGCGAGAGAGATCGGTAAATCTCGCCGAGTACTGGGCTACGATTATGTTGCCCTACCGCAGCTGTAGTAGATCCTGAATGTGCCCCACACGGATGGTGGATGGAATGAACTCCGAGTGGAAAAGGCTCTCGAAGTCTGACCAAAGAATAGATACCTCATCGTGCACCTGGACCATCAGGCTCCACCATCTACCTACTGCCACATGCAGGAGACTTGCCGCAAGGATCACCATGAGGTCAGCTGCTGTCCCTACTAATCTGAAGACTCGAACAACATCCTCCATCCAATCCTCGGTTGCCTGAGGGTCTTTCTCCCCACAGAACCTGGGTGGTCTCTGATGCTAAAACTCATGAAATTCACTCAGGCGACATGCAGTCTCAGCTGCTGGGGCTAGTGGAATCGGTGGCTCGGTGGGTAGAGGTACTGTCGGTGCCTCCGCTGTAATAGGTCCCTACACCGAGGCCTCGTTGCTCGGTGGGCTGCCATCTTGCACAAAGCTCGGAACCCTAGCTGGCTGCCATCGTGGGGCCATCCTGAAAAGAAACATGTGCGCCACGATTAATACAATATTCCAGGTTAGCTGACACTAAGTAATCACAAAGAAAACTATTGAAATTAAACAAACACGCAATCAGTGACTTCTTTCACTGTGTCGGAAATCATAAGTCAGGGTCCTGGTGTATGGATACGTCAGCCGCCGCACCAACACTGGACTTCCTAGACTGAAAACCACACTCAATACCCTTAACACTATTGCTTCACATAGAAGAAATATCAGAGTCCTGAGTTCTGCGGTAGAACTGACCTTCTTTGATACCAATTTGTCATGACCCATCTTCGGGGCCCGTGATGTGACTACCCCAAGCCCGTTTTCCATATGCCAGGGGCGGGCGACTAGCACCGAAGATGTAAATCCCAATAAAAGGGAAGGAATTTACTTTATGTAAGAAAAAAACACCACAGAGTATGTAAGCTGAAGTAAACACTAAGTAAACTGAGTAAAAAAGTAAGTGATGGATAGTAAATGGGCCAGAATACAAACCCAACTGAAAGTAATGTACAACAGAAAGAAAGTACAACAGCAGAAAATTAAAGCAGCAACACCGAGTCGTCCACTAGAAATCCCACCTGAAGGGTGGGTACATATGGTCTCCTCAACTCCTCGGCTCCAGCCATCCACTCTGTGTACGTACCGTCCAGTGATGCACCTCCAGGTATCTTCCAGCTCCACGAGTCTCCTCCTCAATCAGCATTGTCCATCGTCTGCATCCAACACAACGTAGTGCGGGCATAACCCATGCAGGGGTGAGTATACGATACTCAGTAGGGACCCCAAGACTCCCAAAGGTCTTCTAGAATCCACGAAGGATAAACCACAAAGGAAAGATACAATCAAGAAGTATCAACCAACTCTACTTAGGTATATGCACATACATATACGTAAGTCATCAACTCCAGTTCTGCTCCAACTCACGAGCCCAAGTTCAACCCAGTACACAAAGGAAAGCACAACCCAATCCACAAAGGATAGCATGTCAATCATATTGAAGATAATGATTAAAAGTCAAGACTCAGCTCAGACAAGTATACACTTCGTAAGGCGATAGAGATGATCAGATGTAGCCACAGATTCATCTATGTTGTCGGACCCACATAGGATACAAGACCAGCTAAGCTGTCGGACCCACAAAGGATACAAGACCAGCTACTCTACCAGACCCCCAAAAGATACAAGTACAGAGTCAAATACTGCCAGACCAACATAGGATACAAGAACAGTAGTGATCGTCGTCGAACACACGAAGGATCCTAGTACGGTCGTCGTCGCTGCCGAACCCACGGTGGATCCAAGTACAGTCGTCGTCGCTGCGGAACCCACGTAGGATCCAAGTACAGTCGTCTTCATTGCGGAACCCACGTAGGATCCAAGTATAGTTGTCATCGCTGCCAAACCCACGTAGGATCCAAGTACAGTCGTCATTGTCGTGGAAGTCGCAGCCAGCTCTAGGGTTCCCGTACACAGCATGCTCGATTCCGGGAGGGTCCGCTCCACGAGCCAAGGGGGTTGATACATCAACTGACAGGAAGTCCAGAGTTGATGTATCCCAATGTTCTGTCTCATCAATAGGAACTCAATGCGACAGACGACGCGTCAATCGGACGCCCAGTCTGAGAGTTATTGGCTTTTTTGTCCCTGGGGCCCGGTTGGTTTTTAAGCTAAAACCAAACTGAACGTACTCTAGATGCATCCAAACCTCAAGAAGATTAATAAAAAAGAACCGTCTCACTAAGAGGAATCCATCAAAGTCGACGACACGTCAATCGTACATCCGGAGCTCGAGTTATAAGCTTTTCCGCTCCGAGGGCTCGGTTGGTTTCATGTTAGAACCAACCTAGATGTACATAAAGTTCAACAAAACCTTAAGTGTAATATACCAAAACGACCATCTCGATCCAACGATCACTACGAAACTAACGGTGTGTGAATCGGAGGTCAGTAGCCCACGCTATGGGTGTTTGAATGGATCTGCCATAAAAATAGGGGGTTCGAGCCCGGTCCGACCCAGCCCGATACCCCCTGGGTCGGCCCGAATCGGGTCAACCCAACCCGGGTCCAGGTCCGGCCCATTTGGGCACGTCCTAGCCTAGATGGTGCGGCATGGCCTGGCGCGGGAGGTCCGGCGCAGCACGGGCGGCTCGGCGCCGGTCGGGCGGGGCGTCTCGGCGTAGGCTGAGCGGGGCGCAAAGGGGGGCGCCACCCCTTGCGCTTGCCGGGGGTTTCAACCCCTGGCTTTTCTGGAATGGCCGGCCATTAAGGCCGGCCGGTTGATCCACGTGGGACCCGTGGGGGTCCCACCTCCCGGGTGTGCTGGAAGCCAGCTTGACCGGCCACGTCCCGCTATCTCGCCGCGGCCGCGGCTCTTCCCCGATCGGCGCGGTGCGACAGCGCAACGCCCTCCGTCGCGGCTCGCTCCAGCTGTGGCCTCTCTCGGGTCCTCTGGCAGGGCACGACGGTGCCGTGTACCACCTCCACGGCCCGCTCTAGCCGCGGTTCCTTTGGCTTCACCGGCGTGGCGAGACGGTGCCGCGCACAACCGTTGCGGCCCGCTCCGGTCGCGGTTCTCTCTTTCACGCGCGGTGCAACGACACCGCTCCGTCTTTGCCACAGCGATCCACGAAGACCAAGGAAAAAGGGGTGGAGGATCGGCCGTGTTTGTGTGGTCCGACCTCCTCCCTTTATTACGATAACAAGTGTTCATATCTTAATTCACGAAGATATTGAACAAAACTTGATCGAAGAAAACCCCTACCTCAACAACGATTATGAATGTCGGCATCGCAGTTGACGATGTCACATGGTGAGGTTTTGATGACGGTGTTGTCGTGCATCCAAGACGGGGACAACGTCTCACACTAGCTGCGGAGAGGGGAAATAACGTCATGTCGTCTCTCCTTGGTGTCAGCGTTCTTCAACGAAGAAGATGAAGTTCTTCAGAAAAAACTGAAGAGATCTCTCCCCTTTTCTTCCACAACAAAAGCCAACCAAAATAAAATAAGGCTTTTCCTTGTTTTATTTACTCATGTCAACATTTTAAAACATCAAAATTCAAACTCAATTAATTAATTTTGAGTAGACTAATTAATTGGATGACATGTTGGAAAATTTAATGAGGTGTTAGAGAAGATAAAAGAAATTGAAGGGGTGGAGATCGTGTGGTCCCCACCTCAAAAATATCCTAAAAAGAAGAGTTAGGATCTAGTGGGTCTAACCCCAACTACCATACTTAGGATAAAACCACATATAAAAGTGAAATAAAATTGTAACACAATTTTATTTCACTTTACACTTAATCGACATTTTTAAACAACTCCTCCCAAGAAAACACAAATCTAGTAAAAGTCTTCTTATGAAATTACGAGCGCAGCGGTTTCATCGGTACCCTCAAATTCCAATTCCAAGCATCGCTTCAAAAGATAGAAAAACCTGCTCGTTCGTTCACTGAACATACCCGAGCTAAACTTCGGAAATTGATTCCGGGCACACCAAGCCTCGGAATCAGGTGCCGTCAGAAACTGCGTACTCGTAAAATCCCAAAGAAATTAAGAAAAAAAAATTCCTTGAAATTTACAGGTCTTTAAAAGATTGACTATTCTATAATCATTGGTGAATTGATATTATTTTTTTCAATTTATCTTCATATCCTTTTTCTAGGTGATGCTATGGTAGTACATATACTTTTTTTACATGGGTATGTTTTTCAAGATGTTGTTTTGAACTTGGTTCTTGAGGTTCGTCTTCTATGTTCATTAATTTGTGATTATCTTCTCCTTATTCTCATGCAATATTCTTTAATATATAGTTTTAGTATGTGATCTATGAATTATTTTATAATAATGTGAAATTATATAATTATCATCAATCTCTTTTTAATTGGGTATATTATAAGGATTAACTTAATAAAGACAGTGAACTTGATTAATGATATTTGAAAGGGAGAGTGATTCATGTTTTTCATATGTGCTTCTACAATATTGTGGGTAATTAATGATCGTTTGATGTTACTATTTGGCTTTTTATTCTATGATTTATGTATTTTTATTGTGATTAAATTTTTGTATTAATTTCCCATTAATTAATAATCAATTAATTATGGAAAGGTAATAGTTTTGTCAAAATTTAGAAGTTTTGTAATGATGATTAGGTATGATATATTTCGATTTATATTGAATTAGGGAATAATGGGTGATTGTTATAGTGAATTTATTATTCATGTGGTTTTTTATTGATTAGGTTTCACATATTTTGGTTAGGATTTTCTTGGATGGGTGTTGACATATTCGGTTTCTTTGGTTAGTATGGAGATATGTGAGATTTTATGTTATAAAGTTAAATTGTGAATAACATTGTTAAATTGTGTGCTGATATGGTGTTGTATATAAGAGATGGTATGTAATTTTATTTTTGGTGATTGGATTGTGATTGTGTCGGGGTCAATGTTTCCATGAGTGGAGGATAGTACAGCTTCTATAGTATTTTATTGGAGATGTTTAATGTGATATGAAAAGGTAAATATGATAATGGATAATGAGATGGAATGTAATAAGGTGTCATTTATAATAAAATATTAATGATTGAAATGAATTATTTCTGTGTAATAATGTTTATAGATGATGGTTAATGAATGTTTTGATATTAAATAATGACAAATAAATTTCATCTTGAATTTGATGTGGATTGTAACATTTTAAATCAAGAAATGGATAAATATATGATTCTGTGGATAATTTTTGATACATTTATTACTATTTTTTATTAAAAGGTAATATTGGTTATATTATAGAGATGCTAGTTTTTTCTAGTGAATGATAGTGATTACATAGTGATTTTTATAGGGAATAACTAGGAAGTATTATTATGAAACATTATAACATTATTATTTATAGATATGATATATAGGTTTTATATTATTATAATTTATTATAAAACCAAACCAAGCCATGTAACCCTACTAAAGACCATTCTATTAGGTTCCTAGTGTTTTCCCCAACATCCAATTTGGTCTAGGAATTAATGTTTGAATAATCTCTCATCTCTAATATCCCTTCTTGATAATGAGTTTAAAGTAATTACATGAAGTTATGATGTACATATTGTGAAATCTGAAGGAATATGTCAAAATTATAATCATGTGATGTGTTGTGATAATTATGTGATACATAGTGGTTGTTGTGAATAGTTAGGAGGAATGAGGTTGGTTTCCTTCATATTCATAATACCCTACAATGATGAGGATATGGTATGTGATTATAATGAGGTTGTGGTATATCACAATGATGAGGATGTGGTTTATAGATGTAAAAAGGATGTTGTATGTAAGTATGATGAAGATTTTGTATGATGTTGTGATGAAGATGTAGTATTGAGAAAGAAAACTCCACTGGGAGAACTATACCTGTATTCAAATAGGTAAACAAACCCAAAGTACATATTCAAAGTACTAGAAAATAGAATAACAACCAAATTCCCAATGGACACAACTCTCTAAGACCAACGATCAATAATAAGAACCACCAAGAAGTGGCCTTTTACCCATTCTTGAACCTAGAATAAGATAATATAAAAACACCTGAAGGCATCAGTAGGGAATGATCTAAATTACCACTATGGTCTCACCAATGATTCCATAATAATATTCTATAATTAATTAACCAAATAAATTGTCCAATTTTAAATAAAATTCGCGATACTTTAAAATCATATGTAAAAAAATCATGATTTACATTTCAATTAATATAAATACATTAAAAAAATTATTAATATTCATTTTATATAATATAGTTTCTAAAAATTCATAAGGATTGTGTAGAATAGTTTAAAAATAATGGAATATATATCAATCAATTAAAAATGAGTAACATGATAATCATCTCAGAGGTAGAATAGTCCTAGTTTATGGGACCCCCCCACACTTGAATAAGTGATTATGATAATATTTGTACACACATCCCTTAGACACCGGTCAAAGAGGACTCATAACCACCTTATTAGAGATGTGACCTACTAAATATGTTTTTTAGAGTTATAAAGTGTATATAGAGTGTTGTACTAAATAACTCACTTACTACCTATGCTTTCATGTTCTCTGTCAACAGTCAATAATTGGAAATTTATTTCCAATATATTTAAAACAAAATAAATTAATTTATAATTTTAATATTTTAATTTACATTTAAATAAAAAAACAGAGTTTTAATCTAATCATTCCTTTTTTAGGATAAACCAATGGGTGTGTATGAAAATAGTTTAATCCATTTTTAAAAATTCAAATTTGAAATCAGTTTCACTACTAAATTTCACAATTAAATTTCATGGTTTAAAATCTACAATTTTAATTCAAAAATTCAATTTCCATAACTTTCCACAAACACAACACAATTCATTATAATTTGGGGGTTTTCACAATTTATTTCCAAATAAAATTCAAATACATAACTTTAAAAAAGTGGTTTTCACAAAATAACTTAAATAAATTTAATTAAAATCTAGATATTTTTTGTTAAATAAGTTGGTCAATCTTAATTGGAAAAACCTACCACAGATCACAGGATCATGTAACACAACATGTGTGGTGAGAAAATCTAATAAATAACTTCATTAAAGGAGATCTGATTATTAAATCAATATTCAAGATATAAAAAAATAGGGATTAGATCCTCCATTAGAATGGGGAAGGAATTCTTACTTGGAAGGGATCAATAGATGGTATCCATGATTTGATTCACATTTAAATGGGTTTGGAAGAGATAAAACTGGATATTGGGGGACCAAATTCCTAAGAAAACGTTCTTGGTTGAGTTAGTCCAAAGAGGAAAAATAAATTGGGGTTCGTAGAATATTAAAATCATTTTTAATTAATTTAATATGTGAAAAAAAATTTCAAATCATGCACTGAATCTGTGCACCCCTACTAATGGGGTTTTATGGTTTTTCCTTGGAAATCACATGGTTTTGAAATCCTTAAAAAATCATAAAAAACCCCTATTTACTAGATTTTTATGGTTTCCACTAGTAGGGATCATAGTTTGGGAAAACCACGCACTAAATGTGATCATCCCAAGATCGCTACATATTTTTCCAAATTTTCACCCAAAGAATACCTAAATTAAACCCAAACAAAGAATGATAAAAATATGGGTTTATGAGCACCTAGAAATAGTAACATTATTTTATAACATCTCCACCATATAAAATTTTTGTATTAATATATCTTGATAAGAATATTCCCTCCCAAAATGATTGGGCCACTACTCTCTCAAATTGCCACCCTCTCCCATATCTAATTAGTATATTAATTTTTCTTTCACAACACTCGAACCAAAGGAATCAAACTACCATGAAGTAAATTTGTTTTAGAATAAACATTATTAACTTTATAATCTATCACAAACAATTTAGGTTCCACATCCTGATCACTCCATCTAAAAAAAATGAGATGGATCAGAAATATTCTTTCAACTATGTGATACATGGAACCGATCATGTATCGACATAAATTTTGGAGGAAATTATAAATGTTAATAAAATATCTCGACCCGATCGAGAACCTCAAAATGTCCCAAGAAATGAGGGGAATGTTTCCCTTACCCACAAGGCCTTCAATTACCCAATCTTGGTGAAACATTTAAGCACACCTGATCACTAACTGAAAATTCAAGTAGTCTTCTTCAATGATAAGAACAAGATTTATACTGGAAATTTTTTGTCAACATTATATGAAAAATCATCTTATTATTTTTTCCATCTATTGGAACAATCTTGATCCAACATAGTAACATTTATTGATATTCTACCAACAGAATAGATATTTTCAAGGTCATCCATAAAAGGCCTCAAAAGAATCCATGCTAAATCACGGGCTGGGAACTATTGTTAAAAAAAACTCACCCAACCTTAAATTGTCAACCCAAGGCCCAACAAAGTTGATAATGTTAGAGAAGAGCATATACTAAGGAATATTTATATCTCTCCCTCTCTCTATTTGGGCATCTCTTTATGGATGGTATGCCTTACTGAAATAGTCTTGAGATCCCAGTGCCTCATGAAGGCCTCTCCAAAGAAGAGAAGTTAAGTAAGGATACCAATAGGAGACTATGGAATTTGAAACATCATGAAAATGAATAATATAATTCACATATAGATTTCATAGCTCTTCAAAATTGCTTGTAACATTAATGGGTATAAAGTTATTCAATTTGTCCAACCTATTCATCACAACCCATATCACATTCTTCATTCTCAAGGCATTTAGAAACCCAACCCAAAATTTCATTTATATCTCATCCCACCACCATGTTGTTATTGGAAGTGGATGATGAAAACCCAAAGGTTTCTAGTCCTCAACCATGAAATGTTAGAATGTGTAACAAGTAGTGAAAAAATAGTGATGCCCCATCTCGTACCATGACACCATAATCTAATGCACATTTCATAGAACATCTTTGCAGTTCCTGGGTGGATTACCCATTGGGAATTATGGAAATCCCCCATCAAAAATTCCCTGACTGAAAAAGATACCATAAAATAATTTTGATAACATTTCATGCCCTCTAGGTAGAACAACCACTCATAAACGGTCTCCCCATCATAATGAGAGTATCTTATGCTATGGAAATGATAATCAAGAATATTTTACAAAAGAAGCATATCGAGAAGATTATATGTTGGCTGAACACTAGCCAAAAAAACCTAGGCCCCTAATTCCTATACACCAGTACGAATTTGTGGAAGAAGATCCATCAATTTCCACTCATCCGATGACTCTTTAAAGGTCTAGGTTGAAATATTATTACTTAACTAATCTACTAAAAAATTCACATTCCCCCAGATATAGGTGATTTCAAAGTCAAATGATTATAGGTATTCCAACGAATGCCTTTGGATGATATTCAAATCATTTTTATAAAAGATGTAACTCATGATCCTGAGGTAGAATTAAATAGTAAACATTACTCAGAAGATTTCATGCCACCAACCCTTAAGTACATGAATCATATATGCATGTTCAAGGTTATGGGATAGATTATTCTTCTCATGTCGAATAAGTAAATGAGAGACCAAGTAAAAAATCTAATAACCTTTCTTAAGTTCAGGGGACAAACCTCGAATAAATGTATCAAAGAAGACCACATAACCTTGTGTAGCCTCTAGAAGAGTTAACATTGATACAATAGTAAAACTATGTTTCATCTCAAAAAAATAAATCAAATATTGTTCATTCTATGAAAACATCAATTCCTTCTATATTAGGCCAGTTATTAGAGAATCCAAATTTATAAGTCCTTTACTAACTACTGATAATATCCAAATGAAATATAAAAATACCCTAATGTGAAAAAACAATCATGGTTTCTAACATGTCATAATAGCTTTCACCTTTTTATAGATCAACTAAAATACCATATTCTGACACCACAAGCCCCCATAATTTCACTACACAAATCCATATAGCACATTTTGATAGCTTGGAATAGCATTTGTGATTTCTCAATAATTCCAAAAATTCTCTTTGATTCCGCACATGATCCTCCTTGAAAATATAGTATACAGGGATGTAATCTATAAAGGCTAACACAACCCTGTCAAGAAACTCTTGGGTGATCCTTTTCACCAAATCCATAAAAACTCCAGGAGCATTGGTTAGACCAATAGTCATGAAAATGTAGTCATAATGGTCATACCTACTCTGAATTTTGGTTTTTTAATGTGGGATTTTTTTATTCTCAAATGATAGTAGCCAGATCAAGGATTAAACTTTGTGAACCAATTCGACCCTTTCAAAAGTCAAATAGATCTTTAATCCGTGGTTGGAAATATTTTTTCTTCACCATGACTCTATAGTATTTTTTGTAACAAAAAAGGTGAAGTGACCCATCATATTTCTTAAGAAAGAGAACTCATGCCACCCAAGGTGAAACAATGGGGAGTGTAAATATATTTTCCAAAAGATCATCCATATGATACTTCTACACTTTCATATCTGCGAGTTCTATGCAACAAGAATGAATATATATCATATTATTACCAAATACTAAATCTATAGAAATAAATACCTACATTACTAGTGTAAAACTAGAGAATTCAAAAGGAAAAAAACTAAGAAACTCAAAAATCACTAGATTTAGATCTCAACTCAAATATAATATCTCCATATCAAAAGAGAACATAGATATTACATTTTCCATCTCCAGATAAATTAGTCCAGCTCTACTCGACCTTTGGTTCTATTCTCGCTAAATGATATGGAAAAACCCCATCAGGTGTGTTAATGAAAACCCATTGAAGATAAGAACCCATATGGGATTTATTGTAAGTAATCTAATACATCCCAAATATGATTTCATGTGGGTTCATAGTGTGAATGAAGAAATAAAAATTGAGGTCAATATCTGATAAATAGAAAACACATGAATAAATACCGAGACCCTAATCTCCTTTAATTTAAAGCGGTGTATTAATATCAATCACATAAGATAAAATATCTATAAGAGGATTTTTTTAGATTGAGAAAATGTTTTGAAATGAATAAATGACATGAAAGAGCATTAAATAAATCATTCCCTAATGGTGAAGCAATAGTGATGGTACATCTTATAATCACTAGACTCGTATCTTCTTCCTATGTTGACTCTTTCACTGTGTAAAGATGCATCATTACAGATGCCTATGGATGAATCCTTTTTGTTCTTGGAGAATTTATTTCATTTCAGTTTTTTAGTCCCTAATGATCCCATTCCACTATGTTTAATAGTGTAGATATGTAATAAATTTTTCAATTGACTAGATTATCTGCAGGAGTAACATATCTTGGGTGCATCGGTGAAAACATATTTTGAGTGCCTAGGTTTTCCATATTGGTTGAAAATCAATGGCCCTCTTCTAGGAACTATATGATTTCCATAAAAACCCTAATATCGGGATCCACCTTGAGAAACATCATGCTTCCAAATTCGATTTAATTTATCTAACACCACTAATATGATAAAAAGGAACTCTCATTAACCTGGAATTGCAAGCAAGGTACATTTCAATCATTAATGCTCTATCTAGAACATCAAAATAAAAAGTTTTCTTTTGACAAGAAAGCATTAGATATGTTATTAGATAGAAGTATCATATTTAATGTTCAAGCCTTTATCATTTCATTCAACATAATTTTTCGTGAAAATTGGATAAATCATAAAACAATTTTAATATTATGTAAGAGTCCTATCATCCAACTTGAGTTGGAAGGAATCTAAATCCTTAGAAAACACTAGAATCTAGATAGAACTGCCCATCGAAAATAACTTTCAATTCATTCTAATATAATACCTCTATATTTCTCACTGTCACCATAGTGTCCCACCATCTCCTATTAGGTCCTTATAGCTTGAAGCTAGCACATTTCACCATTATTTAATCAGATGTTTCCATGAACTCAATCATAATTTCATTATATCTCAACCAATCCATATCCCTTTGAGGATAATTTGATCCTTGTATCTTCAATGGATTATAGAAATTTAACTCTTGAAAATGATTCTATAAAACAACCCTTAATGGTTTTGTAGCTGGAGATTCTGTTGGAGTAGGTGTAGGTGCCTTTCCTAGAACTTGGATAGAATGCTCGATAAACTCAACCAATTTTTGGTTCATAAGAGGATACTATCACTTATTTATATCATCATCCTTTTCATAGACCATATTCACATTTCTTATTACATGCATGACACTACAAATCATTACTAGACAACATTGAAGACATCATATTGACACTCAAATAGAGAAATAATGGAAATTAATCCCATTAAATATGTCACACCCAAACCATGGACACACCCTTTTTTATTCATTTCATAGTCCTTGATCTTTCAAGTTGTTGTTTTGGTTGAGTCCGGGATAAAATTTACAGATTTTAAGACATTTGGGAAAAATTTTGGCCTATGCATGATTGGTGGACGGCCTGGCAGACCATGTGGAAAAACCGTGTAAGTTACTTAGCGTTTAAAAAAATTAAAAATTAAATGAAAATAAATTAAATAAAAAGAGAATATAATAAAACTAAAATAATATTTAATAACATGGATAATAATGATGATGATATTATTATGATGGTGATTATTATTATTATTATTATTATTATGTTTATTATTATTGATATTATTGTTATCATTAATATTATTTAGTTTTATTTTTATTTTTTAGAGAACCCTAAATGGGTCTCCAACCCCCTTCTCCCACCATTGTGTGGCATGACCCGACCCCCCACCAACCTACACACCTCTCCCCTATTACTCCCCCCTCCCAACGCACCCTCAATCGACACATTTTCCTTACATCCCTCCTCCCATATGGCATTCCTTCTTTCAACGAAGATAAAATCTCGTCCACACACGACCCTCCCCTCACACGACCTCCATCAGGTGGCCTCCTACTCATGTGTGGTTTCCCCATCTGGATTCTCCTCTGACGGGCCTCCTTTGATCGACACCACCCTTCTCTAAGAGTGGCTTTTTCCATGCGTGGCAAGCTCCCCTTCTAGTTATCGTCCTCTTTCCTTATTTTTTTTGTTTTTATTTGAATTTATAGGGTGCATAGGGTTTTTCTAAACTATGGGGACTATGGTTTGTGTGTGATGTGATTTCCTCATGATTTTATTGTGATGTTGGTCTATCTTCTGTCATCTTCTGTTGAGGTGATGCATTTCAGACAATTTTGGTCCACCCTACATTATATTCAGTATGTTGTTTCAATTATTTAACTTTAGTTTAATTTTAATTTTTTAACTTATTGGATTTTGAGTTTCCAGTGATATTTATAGTGTGCATTCAACCTCATTGTAGTGGTTTTGAACTGCATGGCGTGAGAGTTCCAACATGTACATGTATAGGGTAAGGAATATATATGTTTACAATTTTTACATATTCCCTCATGGAGTTTGGATTATGTGCAATGTATCTATGGGTATTTATATATATGTGTGTAAGTGTGAAGTGTTGGTTTAGATGGTCATCATCAAACAACAACATTTTAAAGGATGGTGTTTCCTTGATCTACCATCCCAATAAATTTCATTTGATTCCTAATGCATTCAATAAATTTATAATCTTTTTTATCACCAATATGGTACCTCTATTCATCTTAATGTGTTATTTTAGAATTGATATATTTTGTTAAAAATGGTATTTCATGTGAATCTTGAGTTATTCCAAAGTAATTTTGAATTTTAAGTGTTTAAAAACACGTCATGTTTTCTTAAAAAATAATTTGGTGATTTACAGAAGTATTTTTCCTTATTTAAGTTATAATAGAATTTTTGGATTTATGTATGTTGTTTTGAGTGTAAATTAGTAACTTATTAAGGCTTGGAACTCGTTTAAAGCTTATTTTGTTGGTTGAAAAATTTGTAGTGTTTCTTGAAAATTGGATTCGGGAAATGTTTTGTATATTGGTGGTGTCACATTGGATTTGGTCTCACCCATGTGTTCTTGGGAGGTATATATGGGTGGGAACACAAATGAAAATGGTAGGGTGTAATTTTAAAAACTGGATTTTGAAAATGTCAATGCATTCTCTCCTCCTCCCCTTTCAAACCCAAATGACCATTTTTCTAAAATGGATCAAAGATTTTTTACAAGATTCATGTTTTAAATTATGTTTATTTGTTTGAGTTAAAAAAGGCCATCAAATTCAAAATATTTTTGAAGACCATTTTTCATTTTTTGAATATATTGTACATTTTTATCTATGTTTTGAAATAACGATGGATTTGGAAATTAAAGGCAGGTTTAACACTGCTCACTTTAATATAGTGTTTCCTTAGATCTTGGTTTCTTGAATGGTCCTTTAGTTTTTAAATAAGTTTGGTTCCTTTGGGAAATTTTTAAGTGGTGGGATTAAATTAAATCCTAAGAGGTAACCTCGTTGAAAATTTTTAATTCATTTTGGTAAATGATTGTCTTAAGGGGCCCTTTGATGTGTTTTATAAAAATATATATTTCTCTAATTTTTATAATGGATTTCAGAAAAATGTATTGTAACATGGAACCTGAAAGCCCATTATTTAATGCTAGATGAAAATGGGATTTCACATTATTTGGAAATGGATTTTGAAATGTTTTTAGAAAAAATGCATTTCAGTTTGTAAAGCTAAAGGAATGTTTGGAATTTTTCTTGATTTTAAATAAATGGTTGAATGATCAAGTGATATGGATACCCACATGGCACTTTTGATGAAGTGATGTATATATGTATATGTATATATTGGGAAACCCTATATAGGATTTCTCATTCATGGGTAGTCATATAGGTGATGTCTGTGTTTGTGTTTGGGAAGTGCAGTGGTGGAAGGTAAGGTGAGTCACACGTGTGAGGGCCTCTGACATAAACATTTAACTATTACCAAGGGTTCCTTTTTTTAAAAGATCAAGTGATGATTTATAATAATACCTGATTAGACAGGTTGATACCCCTGTATTGTAGATAGGCTAGGTCGGATGGGCCACTAGACTGGTTAATTGAGGACAGCAAGTTGTCTATAGGCTTAGGGGATTCACTATACGCAGACATGTGGTTCTGAACTAAGAGTGTATATGGTTCTTCTAGGGTTATTTAGGATTACCCATGGTTACATTTTGTTTCTGGTTTAATGTTTGTATTTTCATTAACAGAATTTTTCCTCGTACTCTATTAGCTTGTTTTCTTTTCTACAAAACCGTGTACTTTTTTGGGGTTTTAGTTTTAAAATGGTATATTTTATTGGAAAAGGAAAATGTTTGTGAAATGTTTCCAAAATAAAGAAAAAAGTTTTTATTTGTCTACAATGTGAAAACCCTATTGGTAAAATTGTATTTTCAAACTACCAATAATGGAAGGTTTTTAGGAAAAGAAAATACGAGGATTCCATGGTTTATCATTGGCATTATTACTGAGCATTTCAGTGATCATTCCTAATTTATCTTTTCTATTTCATGTTCTTCTAGTATTGGAGCTCTCTTGGGGAGAACATGGTTCTGATATGGGTGGTGACCTATGAGGTCACATGGATGTATGTGTTGTTTTATTTTCTTGGTTCAGCTAGTTTTGATTGTTATCATTAGAATTTATTTATTTATTTATATTTTTTTTCAGGGTAAAAACTATTCCCAATGGTTTATTCTAGAAGTCTAACACTAGTTTCTGGCTTATGAGGATCGTGAATGCCCTTTGGGTCATTCCAGGAATCAGGTCGGTTTTCAGGCAGTTGACATCCCAGGATGGTTCATGACAAAATCGTATCAGATGATGCCCCTTCTATTTAGGGTGTCTGGTTTATGGATATTACGATTTTCTGGGCTCATGAGGTTGGTTATGTGTCGGTTCCAAATCACCACCATCAATGATAAAACCTAATTTACCAAGGGTAGTCTGTGTTTTGATTTTTTTGTTTTTGGATTTAGGGATATCAACGGAGTAAAGCTAGTGTTATTTCATTATTTCACATGGATTATTGACCCATGTGGAATTTTACTACACGGTATTAATTTCTTTTAGTTGTTGATGCTTACATAGGGAATGGCTCACTTCCATTTCCATGAGTTAAAAAAATATGCTAGTCCCTCATTCTATTGGTTCATTATATGTTTTTTTATTTTGATTTTTGTGAGTGTATTCTAACAAAAATAACTGGTTTTGGAATGTAAATTCATTCTCTCTAGTGGTTTCAAATTAGTTATGTGGCTTTCAAAATGAAAGAGGATTTTGAAATGGAAAATGGATTCTTTTCAGTGGTTTTGAAATTGGTAAAATGGGCTTTAAAGGAAATTTTTTTTGTTTAATAAAATGGTGCAATGTTGTATTTGATGAGGAAAATAGATATGTGACCCTTGGTACACTCTATGGAATGTAACATGTGTGTATGGTATATACAAAATGTGTGTGGTGGAACGTGTTTGTGTATGATATAACTGGAATGGCATGGACACACATGGGATGGTTTGAAATATTCCACATGTATTTATTTTCGATTAAATCATTATCCTTATATTTTAAAGTGATTTTTGAAAGGGGAAAATTGAATCAAAAACATGGTTTTTTTTTCATAATGGAGGGTTGGTTTTTCAAAAAGTTGTTTTCTATTTGGAAAGTGGCCTAGGATGAAGGTAATTATTAAATTTAAATGGATATGATGGATTTTAAAAAAGATATGTTTTGGTTATTCCTATGTATACTTAGCTTCTAAGACGAATGTTTTGGCTTTATGGTGGTCTAAGTTTCATGTTTCTCATGCTTTTGAGAAAATGATGCCTAGAAAGGTTACCAATTCTTCATTTGATTTATGTCTTGTTTCTGGTTCTTCTTATGTGTTTCCAGTTATTCATAGCGATCAAGGTCTGTTAGAGGTAGTGGAGTGACTTGAAGAGGTCAAGTGTGTCTTTAGAGGATTGGTGACTCCCAATGTTGTCGGATTGCATACCTTTTTGGGTATGTTCTAAGGTCCATATATGTAAAAAATCGAGTTGCTTTACCCCTATCATTACATGTTGGGATACTGTGGGATGTCATTAAATCTATCTTTATTTGATGTATCATACTTAAAGAGGTCAAGATACAGAAAATAGAATAGATCATTTGTATCGAATAAGTCCAATGCACGATGAAGGCCTATGTTGACCGTTTCAAGGAGCTAGATTTAATTCCATTGGATATGGTGTCGTGGGATCTGATGAAGACTTCTATTTTCCTTAGGTGTCTTAGTTCAAATATTTAAGGAGTGGGTCCTATCTTCTAAGGACCATATTTTCATGAAGCGGGTAGATGAAGCATTCCTAGTTTGGTTGGTTTCCGAAGCACATGTGGATGGAAATACGGTCTCACTTGTAGTTCATGAAGGTACCCCATCTAGAAAAAATAATATTCTAAAGGAACGTATTTCTAATGGGTCTCCTTAGATTTTTCTAATTTTTAGTTCTTTAGGTCAACCATGTGTCTGCCACCAGTGTGGCTAGTTCAGTCATTCAAAGTTATATTTCAATATCCCTCCAAATACCTACCATAGTTGTGGTAGTTTACGTCATTGGGAGAAGTTCTGTAGGATGTGTTTCTTGAATAGGGGTTTATGGATGATGGATACTAATACCTAACTATGAGGAAGAAAATTCTTCAACCATCATATACCTAGACATGGGTCTTTGGGTTAAGATTTCACACCATTAGGGTTTCCAGGGGTATGTAAGACCTTACCCTGATTCTTTATATCTCCTCTTATAAAATTCACATTTAAGGGTTTCTTATTATTGTTCTCCTGTTATTGTAAGTTCGTCTCTTGTTGTAACAGTGTGATAAGCGCACTCTATTCCAACACAAGTGGTTTCATTTGATCCAAATATGTTTTTTTCTTAATTATTTATTTTTTAAAGTGTTTTGGCCCTTCTATGGGATGGTTTCAGTTTAGTGGTTCTCATTTCGAGATGGTTGGGTTTTGTGAGATATGTGAATAGTGTTTCTGGTCCAAATTTTAGTCAGATTTTATTTTCATGAGTTCCTCCCCCCTAATATTATGGGTTCGGTGGATGTTTTAAAATATTATAGATTTAATGTCGGATTTGTTTCTCTCCTGCTATCGAAGTTGGTTTGGATTGGTTGGGAGTTCCCATGTTGGCCCATCCCCATGGTGGAGTGTTTGGGTTTCAAGTTCTCATGCTAGTTGAGTTCTTCTGGGGCATAGATTGCTTGAGTGTCCTCCCATCGTACTTACATTGTGGTTTCTTCTTGATCCATCAATTGTAACTTATTGAGTCAATAGTAACCCTGAGGATCTTATTTTCTCTCTCATTTTTGTTTAGGCATGGACTTGAGTTATGATTATCCATTGCCTTGGTAACCTTCTTGGGGGAAGAATGTGTTTGTGGGGGAGATATTTGTCACACCCGAAACTTGGAAACATCCTTATTCTATTTTAGTCTTGGTCTTGTATTTTTCTAGATAGATTTTATGTTGAGACCCGAGTAAAGTTTTGGGATTTTATAACATTCAAATGAGTTTTTGGCCTGCGCATGGTTGGTGTATGGCCTGGTAGACTGTGCAGCCAAACTGTGTGGCTTGATCTACATCTAAAAATAATAAAAAATTAAATGAAAATAAATAAAATGATATTTGAATAAAATAAATCTAAAATAATTTTTAATAATGATGATGATAATAATGTTAATGATAATAATAATAATAATATTTTTATTATTTTGGTTTTTATTTTTGATATTATTATTGTTATTTTTTTCTTTTTTTTGGAACTCTAGAGGGGACTTCCACAACCTTCTCCTTCTCCTTTTCACAACGCGATCTGACCACCCCCCCATACCGGCACACCTCTCCACCTCCACTACCCCCTTCCCGATGTTCTCTCCTCCCGTGATTTCCCCCAATGGAACTCCTCCCATATAGAATTAATTCTTCTAATGATGGAAACATCCCCTTCTTTGGCAACAATTTCCTCATGCGTCCTCCCCCACACGACCACCTTCTTGTGTGTGGTTACCTCGTTTGGACCCTCCTTCAATGGGTATCCCTTGCACAACACCACCCTCCTCCGACAGTTGCTCCTTCATCACTTGGCCATATCCCTTTCAGTGAAAATCCTACTCCCTTATTTTTGTGGTTTTCTTTGACTTTTTTTGGGTGGTTAGGGTTTGGTCAAACCATAGGGGTTATGGTTTGGGTGTGATGTGATTTCCTCTAGAATTTCGGGTGACAATGGTCCCTGTTCCGGCCATCACCACTGAAGGCGATACATTTTTGACCATTTCGGTCTTCTCGTCATTATATTTGGTAAATTTTTTTATTTCATTCAATTTGGAATAATTTTTACTTTCAAATTTTCTGGGTTTAGAGTTGTTGGTAAAATTTATAGTGTGTGTTGGACCTCACTGTGGTGGTTTTGGACTGCATGTGTCAAGGGCTCCAATGTGTACATGCATAGGATAAGGATTATATATATGTATATATATATATTCCCACTTTTTGAATACTACCTCATGTCATGAGGAACATTTGAAATGAAACTATGTATATATATATATATATGTGAAAATTAATTTGCGTGTATGTGCGAAGTGTCGGTTTGGCTAGTCATAATAAAAAGCGACATGTTTGTGGTATGTTTTTCCAGGTTCCTTTTTCCCAATACATTTTCTTCAATGCTTGATGCCTTAAACAAATTTATAAACTTGTTTTTCACCTCTATGGTACCTCAATTTATCTAATAGTGGTATTTGGGAATTGATATATTTTGTTAAAAATATGATTTGAAGTGAACCTTGATTTATGCCTATGTAATTGTTCGTTTTATGTGTTTAATAACACGTCATGTTTTATTTAAATTTTATTGGGTGATTTGGAGATGTATTTTTCCTTTTTAAAGTTTTAGTAGAATTTTTGGATTTTGGGATGGTGTTTTGAGTGTAAATTAGTAATTTTTTTTGTTTTGGAACATGTTTATGACTTATTGTGTTAGTAGGAAAATGTGTAAAATTTCTTGAAAATTAGATTTGGGAATTTTCTTTGATATTAGAGGTGTTCCATTGGATGTGGGAACACCCATGGGTTCTTATGAGGCACACATGGGTGGGAACAAAAATAAAAATGGTTAGTCTTAATTTTAAAACATGGATGTTTAAAACATCACCCCCTTCTCTCTTCCTCTCCCATTTAAACACAAATGTATCTGTCTTAAATGGATTGAAGATTGTTTACAAGTGTCACATTTGAAATTATATGCAGTTTGGTGATTTAAAAAACATGATTAGATTCTACCTAGTATGGAATCTCATTTGAAAATTTTGAGTGTGTTGTTCATTTTTATCTTAGTTTTGAAATTAATAAATATTTGGAACTTAAAGAATCATTTGGAACCTCTCACTTTAATATTATTTTTCCATAGAACATGTTTTCTAGAATGCTTTAT
This sequence comes from Viscum album, assembly GCA_963277665.1. Classification (NCBI taxonomy): domain Eukaryota; kingdom Viridiplantae; phylum Streptophyta; class Magnoliopsida; order Santalales; family Viscaceae; genus Viscum; species Viscum album. The sequence goes on along the minus strand of OY728157.1, from coordinate 1,139,925,100 downwards.
TAGTTTCTATATAATGATGGATGCTTTGTGTAATTTATAAAAAGTGGGTTTAAACGAAATCCTAAAAGGTATTACAATTTTCCACTTAGAGTGAGTTTTAGTAAATGATTTGATTAAGGGTTCAGTTATTATGTTTTATTAAAAATGTGTTCTTATCGAATATTTTGAAAGGATTTTATGAAAATCTATTTCAACCTGGAACCTAATATCCTGTGGAGAAATTATTAATTAAAATAGTGTTTCACATTGATTGGGAATGTATTTTTAGGTTTTTTTGGAAAAAGGAATTTGTGTGCGTAAAACTAAATGGATGTTTTCCATTTTTCATGTTTTAACAGAAAGGGTTGAATGATCAAGTCATATAAAATATTGATTGGATCATTCAAATAATTCATGTTTATATGTATATTTATATAGTGAGAACCCCTATTTATAATATAAATTTTATGCGTTATTGTATCAGTGATGTATGTGTTTGGTGTAGGCAAGTGTGGTGGACCCATGTAAGGTGAGACATGCGTGTGAGGGCCTCCCACTTACATACTCTACTATTACCATGGGTTCAAGGGTGTTTTTAGGAGATCGAATTATGGTTGATGATCAAACTCAATTAGATAGGTTGGTACCCCCTAGATTGTAGATAGGCCAGGTGGGATGTGCCACTAGATTCGTAAGTTGAGGATGGGTAGTTGGTTATAGACTTAGGGGATTCACTATATACTGGTAGGTGGTTCGAAACTGAGTATATAAAGAGTTATTATAAGGATTCTTAGGATCACCAATGGTTACTTTCTATTTCTTCTTTCATTTTTTTTATTTTTAAGCACTTAGTTTTTCTGGGTACTCTGTTAGCTTTTTTACTTATCTTCATAACCTAGTATGGTCTATTTGGGGTTTTTGTTTTAAAATGATATTTTTTTATTGGAAATGGAAAATGTTTGTGTTATGTTTTAAAAAGGAATGAAAATATAAATTTTTCTAAAATGTGAAAACCATATTTTTATAATTGTATTTTCAAACAGTCATTAATGGACAGAAATGCAAATACATGGATTCCATCAATTATCTTTAGAATTCTAACTGATCATTTTGGTGCTCACACCTACATTATCCTTTTAGTTTATGGTTTCTATAGTGTTGGACCTCTCTCGGAGTAAACATGGTTCTGAGTTCGGTGGTGACCTATGAGGTCACTTGGGGGTATGTACTATTTTATTTTCTTTATGCTGCTAGTTTTTATTTTTATTTCCAATCATAATTTATTTTTTTTGATTTTGTTCATGAGAAAAATCATTACCAACAGTTTAGTCTTGATTCTCATCACGAGTTTCCATCTTGTAAGGATCGGGAATGCCCTTCAGTCCATGCCACAGACCAGGTCGGGTGTTGGGTCAGATGACAACCCAAGCTGGTTCATGAAAATATTGATAATAAAGATTTTGACTTCATATATCCGAATCAAAATTTGGGAAAATACTAGAAATAATCCTTAATAAATCCTTCCTAAACCACCCCTAGTGACTAAAGGTTCATTACATTGAGAACAAGACAAGCACTCAATAACATCTTTTTCTTAAGTGCTGACATTATCTCTAAATGGCATACTAAAAATAAGAAGTGATGCTTAACATATACCTATGATATCACGTTTTCATGAAGTAAACTAGATACCCCATTACCCTAATAAGAAATTTGGTTGTGACATAGATTGAAGGGTGTTACCAATCCCCACATGCAAGTGATTAAAACCTGAAATCATACAAGATAATGAGGGAAAAAATTCCCCACATAAAAAACAGAAGAAATTATTACATGTTAGTATAATGAAAAGAAAAATCAAGTGGGAGAACTATACAATAAGTTAAATAGGTAAACTGGCCCAAAGTACTTCATCAATGTACCAGAAAATAGGGTAAAAACTACGTCCGAGTTGAAAAATTCTCCAATAATAAAGATCCACAATAAGAACCACCACTATGTGGCACAGTATCCCTAATCAAACATGAAATAAGATAATCTAAAAAATCCTGAATCAACATATAGGGTGTGATCTAAAATCCCATTAGGGTCTCACCATGGATTCCATAATTAGATTCCCAAATTAATTAACCAAAAAATGATTTCAATGTTAAATAAATTGGCATGAAAGTTCAAAATCACTTTTAAATCAATTTATTCTTTATATTTCAATTGATAGAAATCTGTTAAAAATTACCAACATGGCAGACATTTCAATAAAAATAGTTTATATAAATTCATAAGTCATGTGTTAAATAGTTAACAAACTATGTCATATATATCAAAACATTAACAATGACCAACGTTATCATCTTTCAAGAGGTATGATAGTTCTAGTCTATGGGATCCCCACACACTTGAATAAATAATCATTAAATGATTTGTACACATGTACCTTACAAACTATTCAAAGAGGGCTCATCACTAACCCATATAATATGTGTCCTGCTATATATGTTTTGATAGATCTGTAATGTACCATAATAGTGTTGTCACAAATAACTCACTAACTACCTTGTATTTTATGTTCTCAAACAAAAATAAATAGTGGGAAATTTATTTGAATGCTCTTAAAAATAAAATTATCCCATTTCTCATTTAAATATTCCAATTTTTTTTTAAAACCCAAAATAAGGTTTTAATCAAATCATGTGTTTTTTCCAGATAAAACCAATGGTATCTAATCATAAAATATTATGCCATTTTTAGAAATTAAAAATTTCAAATAAATTTAATAAATCGATTTCAAATTTAATTTCATGGTGTAAATTAAACAATTTTAATTCCATGATTCAATTTCAACAATTTTCTATAAAATTCGCAAAAACACACCCCAATTCAATGGAATTTTATGTTTTTCCCAATTTCATTTCAAATAAAATTCAATTCCCCAATTTTTTTAAAAAAAAATGATTTTATGATATAAATTAAAGAATTTTAATTTAAATCATCAATGTCATGGTTAAATAAGTTTTCCAATCTTAAATGGAACCAAAAAATAAAGTTCATAGGATCACATAACATAACATTCATGATGGGAAACTCCAATTAAGAATGTCAGTAGAGGAAATCCAAGAATCAAACTTGTATTCCATATCTAAAATATTGGGGATTAGTTCCTACAAAACATGTCAAACTAAAAAAACCAGGATGGAGAGCATAATAGATTGGAAGATAAGTAATAGGGAAATGATTCTTATTAGGAAAGAATCTAACGACGTTGAACATGATTTTATTCTCTTTAAAAGGGGTTTGGAGGAGCCAAAATTGGATCTTTGGAGCCACAAATGCAAAGAAAATATATATATATTGATTTAAAAACAATTGAGAGATGAAATAATGGTTTTTAAATTTTAAAAATAATTTACATATTAATTAGAATTTGTGCACATGTTTTCCTAGAAGGTCCCACATGTTTTTTCAAAATGTGAACCCTAGTTTCGTGCCTATACTAATTAGGATTCATGGTTTCTCCTTAGTGGGAACATGATTTTTCACCCATGCACCAACTGTGGAAACACTCACTTCTGGGGACTGAATGGTTATCACTAGCAGGGCACACAGTTTAGGAAAACCATGTGCCAACCTTGCACAACCCAATAACACGTCCAAATTTCACAAAATTTAACCAAAATCAACATGAAATGAAACCCTACAAAATAATGATAAAAAGAGTTTTTGGTATATACATGAATACAATTACAGGATTTTATATTGGTTTTTGATGTTGTATATGGATTAGGGATTGATATGGGTTTATATGTGTGAAGGAATGGCAGGGGATGAGATGGGAGCACTATAACATTTTTTGTTTGGGATTTGTAATTGAAAAAAATGAGGATGTGATTTAGAGGTACTTTATTTCCATATTTTTTGGTATTCTATTACAATATAAGGATTATATATTGTGTGAGTGTGTTTTAGTGAGGTTGTGTGATAGTTTTCTAATCATTAGTGCTTGTCAGTTCCATTATTTATTTAATAAGTAATTAGTTTCCTTCTTTTAAATATACAGGGGAGGTATTTGGTATAATCCGACTCAGAATAAAAGTATTATTACCCCAATATATATATTTTTTTATTTTTATAGTATGTATTTTGTGATTGAGTTGTGCCTTACAATCTAAAGGATTAGAACTACTAAAGGAGTGGTTGTCAAAGGTGTTTCTTTTTTCTATTTATTTTTTTATGATTTTATTATATATAAAATTTCATGTATTATTTGATATTGGATTTATTTTTATATAGTTTAGTTTATTGGTAGTTTTATTTACATGTTTCTATGTTTATGAGGGTAGTTCATATTTTTTGTTTTTTACACACTCTGTGCTAGTTTCTAACTATTGTCCTATTAGAGGCGGGATATAGGGGATTAACTAGTCTTCTCTGCCAACCCAAGATGGGTTCCCAATTGGAAAAGGTAATGGAAAAAATAAATTTAACTCATGAATCAGTGAAATAAATTAATAAAATTTCACACCATGTTATTCCATATTTATCTATATCTATAATGATTCTCGTTCATAAAAAATTATAATCTATAGCATAAACAACCTATGATTATGATTTTAGTAGAAATGATGAAAATTTATTACATTTTTTTGATATTTTAAGTGCACTATTTTTTAGAATTCGTAATTACATTAAATATAAACATATACATTTCTAAACAGTATACATTTACCCCCCAAATAACGGGATCTTATGTTCATACTTATATTATATCCATGAAACATTTTATTTATTAAGGACATGATAGCATTAAAATTTGTATAATTCCATCACATCCTTATGGCCATGAAATATTTTGGAGATATTTTGATGAGGATGAAAAATCATAGTAAGGGATATAAAAATGAAATAATCCCATTAACCCATTTGATAATCATTAAACCCATAAGAGTGATTTCGTTTTAATATAGTTAGAAATAATGAAATAACCATTTACTTACACATAAATAAATCATTATTACCAATGGTTTTTTATAAAACATGTAATAATAAATCCTAACATAAATTCATAATCATGAGGTTTTAATGAAAAACATAAAATCATTTCCATGAAAACAAATCCTTTTATATTAAAAGGTATTAAATATTCTATAAATCATATGTACATTTTCATAACATATGAAATAATAATATTTCCATAAAAAATATTTGAGGAATTTCAAAGATATTTGGGTACCTTGGGATATTATCTTCATACCACTCTTACAATATCACTTACAATGACCATTATAAATGGAATTACAAAACAAGTTAATTTCAAAATATATTCCCTAGGGAACAAATCATTAACCAAAGCATTGTGGTGATGTTTCAACCCCACTAGTAATCATAAATAATGATAAATAACTAGAACATTGATGAAATGCATTAAATATCCCATTTTAATTATAACCCTCATAAAAATTATCATTTGATCTGATAGGAAACACCTCATTTAGTTATCTCATAGAAATGAGAATAATTATCATTTTTATTTAATGTATTTTAAAATAAATAAAATTCATATAGTATTGTTAGGAATATATTATTATTTAATCAATTTAAAATTATAGAGGAATAATTATTTTTTTATAACGACCATGATGGTGGTAAGAAACGTTCGTGTAGTAAACATTAAAGATAAATTCCATTTAAAAATTTGGAATGAAGGAAAAAATGATCTATATAAAAAAATATATTCATTTTAAAACATTTTCATTGATAATAATATATATTTTCAAATTAACCTTATAAATAATTAATTTATATATAATAGAATTATTTTAAAATTTAATAGATCATGTACTTGGAGAAGAAAGATTTTAAAATACAAAAACATTTATTTATAGAATAATACCTTACCATGAGTCAACAATTACCACATATATATTCTATATTACAAAATAATGAAAATAAAATAATTTTTGACATTACTAATAATGGTTTTAATATTAATTCCATTATAATTATTCCTTTTTTCCATTATTATCCGGTTCTATTTTAGAAATAAACTGATTATGAACACGTCAGTTGTTTTGTGGTTGTTTGACACAAAATAGCTTTCATGTGTTGACATTGATCAAAGGGTTCATGGTTAAATAATTATAGAATCTTGAAATTTATTTAATTACCATTTTATAAATTAAATATGTTTTTATAACCATCCATGAAAGGTGGTGAGGAAAACTAAAATACATCGTTTCATTGAGGTGGTGATCCAAATGTACACATAATTGACATTTACATTTTCCTATAGATTGGTGGGTAATAATTTATATAACATCATAAAATAAGAAAAACATAACTAATTCCTAAATATAATATGTATAAAATAAATCACACTTTATAAATGAAAATTTTATTTGACGATGAGGGAAAAATACATCTCTATGTGGAGGTAGTAGACCAAATGTATGTACGAGTTCAATTTTCAATTTTCATTGGATAGAGAAGAGCTATATACTAGTTTTTTATACAAATAGTAACAGTATAGTGTTGTAAAATTACTAATTTTATTATATTAGGATTATTATAATATATTTTATTGATTTATAAGAAGAAAGTGATTTGAATGAATTTTATTAAGACTTATACCACTTTTTTGGATATCATACTTTATCTGAATCCTTAAACATTCTAGTATTGGACCTTTGGGTAGACCTAGATCACTAGGATGTGGGAAGTAGCGACAATATATATTTGGCAGATACTACTGAATATATGGTGCTAAATGCGTGTATAGAGGTGAGGTGAGGAGGTTCCCTTTTATATGTGAGTGGAGTGGAACCCATGTAAAAATTAAGATATTTTATATATAATAAATATATTTTACGTGGAATTTGGATACACTTTAGTTCAATTTTGATGAAATTATAATGTATCATCTATAAAAAATCCAATAATCAAATTAATTATAGAAATTAAAGCATTTTTAAGAATTATATATTTGTTTAACCCCCTGTTGACCCATTTAACATTGAACACGTGACAATCTATAATAATGTTAATTATTACTTATTGATAAAAATTAAATAGAAATCATTACCAAATTAGAATATTAAGATCCAAAAAATGGAATCTATTTTATATGATTCAATTTTTGGATTTTGTGAAAATAAATTTTAAAACAAGTATGTGTATAGTAATGAGAATAAGTTTTTAAATATATTCCCTCTATAAGAATAATTTTTTACCAAAACATTTTATAACATTTTTTCCCATTTAAATAATTTGATTATTTTTTATAGATGAATGATTATTTTAATTTCAAAACAAATCAAAATAAGATATAACCCATTGAATACTCGATTAAAACATAATAACTAAAAATAGTTTTTATTTGAATAAAAAATATTAAATTTATTTCAAAAAATTCCAATCATAGTTTTAGACATAAAATATTATATAAATAAATGAATTTTATTAATTAATAAATATATATTTTTTCTATAAAAAATTATTCAAAAACATTCATTTCATTTTTATATCATGATAATGTCATAAAAGTGATAGTGTATTCAAAAGTGATATTTAACACTATTCACCAACAAATAAATTATTTCTGACGTATAACAAAATATTATCAATAAATGATTTTTCCACAACATGTCCCAAAGGGTCCCATGCCACGAATACCCCATAGACATCTCCAATAGTCCATGGACTAGTGACTATCACTGAGTAGGCATATCTCACAAATAAGAGGCATTAGTCTATTGTATCTGTACACGTACACACATCCCCAAGACACATAATGATGAAATATAACAAAACTAAAATAATTCATGAATAAAACTAATATCCCACAACATTAGTATAATAGGAATTAATGGAAATTAAAAAAGTCCAAATATAAGACCACAACAAAGAGTCTGCATCATAAGTCCAATTGAAACTATAAAGAGTCCAACCGGCTCCAAGGTTGAGGATTAAGTCCCAAGCATGCTCCCAGTAAACCCCTCGGTCTGTCTAGCTCCAGCTATGCTCCACCTACTCCATGTCTTCTAAAGAAACTGTCAAAAGGGTCTTAGTCTTCACAAGGAACGACATGTGTTGAAAAATCTTGTGCATAGGTGAGTAAAAGAACACTCATTAAGGAACCCTGAAAACACTAAACACAAAGAAGCAAGTTTAGTAAACTCAATAAAAGATGTAACAATGTATAACATATACCAGAAGAACCCATATATACTTAGGAGAGACACCACACCTTTGGCCTGTCATAACAATCTTCCAGTCATAAGATTCTACTAGAAGCAATGCTTGTTCAAGGAGATCTCACTCCACACGACATTTTATCATCATAGACACTCGAAAATGAGGTCTAGCTCATTTGTTTCCCATAAAAATAGATTTCATTGGTCTGAGAAGACTATGATACATAGATATGGGGTCACCCCAAAAACTATTGTGTGACACCATGAACCCAATTTGGACTAACCCCCTATCTAGGGTATTGTATTCCAACGATTCAAAAACCCATTCCAAGAGGAGCTTTGAGATGAATAATCAACACCCTACTCAAGGAGGTCACGTTAATTATGCAAACTCCAACTAGGGAACAAAGGTGATAGAGGATCATAATCTAGTCTCATTGAGGGACACCACAACTCTATCTAAGACTCATCCTCTTGAGGGGACCACAATCTCGTGATGTGGTTGTAATATCACACTATACCCTTGAGTAAAGTGCCAAGGGAATGCACTCAACCTATTATGGTCCAATCTAGGAAAACGAAGAACCCCAAGAACTATTGAGGGGAATACATGGAGTTTCCCAATGGGTACATGGACTATCCAGCTATCCAAAGCTCTTCCCATGTGGAAGATCCTCACAGAAAATGTAGTCTCCATATACACGATGTTTATAATGACTACACTCTGCGTAGAGACACATGGTATCGGGTATGTGTTGTCTGGCCATGTATATGTACCGAAGTTGTGTCAGTGTACCGGTCTTTGTATGCTAAGTCGTGTTCATGTTAAAGCACATATCATGTTTGTTTCTGTGTACTAAAACTTGTATTATTGTACTTTTCAAGTACATGCTCATTCAACTAGGGCCGTTCATATGTCGTGTGACTGGGGATACATGTCATGTGATCATCATGTAATGCCTGAAACCATATCCACTGTTGAAGGTGTAAAACCCTAGAATGATAAAGGGATAAATGAATAAATGATTTTACTCATGTCAAAAAGGTGACCCTTCCATATCAGGAGCCTACCGGATTAGAACTCAACTGTTGAGCATGCATGGAATCGAGTAGTTATCATGATGGGAAACCTTTTGGGAAGATTCCTAGGGAGTGTGTGAGTGAGGAAAAAGTACACTGGAATGGACATGTGTCAGCCTCTGGGGACTATCCTTAGTTAGATAACCCGTTCGGGCATGTGGTTGGGCCCCAGGGCAGACACCACATGTCCTTGGGGAAATTGGGGGTTCATGGTCGGCTAGGACACGCCAACCATGTTAATAGTGGGGTGGTTGTCCTATTATCATGTCATAGTTTTTTCATTTGGAATCAGTGGAGGAACCCAGCCTTAAGTGTGGTGCACTGTCTGGGTTGAGATATAGGGCCCACAACAAGGACGTTGTGCTCTAAAGGGGGTGAATGTAAAACTCAGAAAGATAAAGGGTCAAATGACTAAATGATATGACTCTTGTCAATATGGTGAATCTTGATTTTTAGGATCCTACCTAATTATAACTCCACAATTTAGCGTTATTGGACTAGAGTAGTGATCAGTATAGGTGACCTTCTAGGATGTTTCCCATAGTTTGTGTGAGTGAGGAAAAAAGAACACTTGAAAGGACATGGGTTGGCATGTGGGGACATTCATTATTCAGATGGCTCGTTTATAAATGTGGGTGGGCCTTAGGGTGGGAACAACATTTACACGGGGAAACTGGGGGTACCAGACAGGCCAGGACCCGATGACCTTATTAAAGGCAAGATGGTTGTGTTGTCACTGAGGCATAGTTTTCACAAAAGGGGTATGACAGGTCATGTAATCCCATATTACACACCATGTGTTACAGGATTTTCCATAATCTTAGATCTATAGTCCCGCACCTCCTTCGCTACTCCGAGCACTGATTTCTATCCTCACCACACTGAAAAACATGAGATTTGTGGTCATCCAAGACTTTCCATATTCAAAAAACACATTTTCTCACCGGATTTTCTCATAAATCAGCTAAAAATGTAGTTCTTTATTTCATGGTAAAGAACACTAAAGAACACAGTTTCAGGAATCATACATCTTTCGATTTAGTTTAAAATCCACCTTTTCACCACGATCACTTCATGCTAATCCCATATTTGCGATATCATATCGTTACATCAGGAAATAGGTGTGCAATAATCGATTGATCGGGAATAGTCGAATGGTGGTCTAATGAAGAACACCCATGGTGAAATGTGGAATTGTGGAATAATGTTACCCTCAATCAAGAGGAACAAACCTCGATCGATTTCCATTAAAATCTTGGTTCATTTCTATTCGAATGATAATTAAATCCATCAAAATATTATTCCAAATAACTTCTCTATATAAAATCTTCACAAAATAAATCCCATCCCAAAATACACATGATATGTGGATCAATAGACCTATCGATTCATTAAAGTTCCTTAAAGAAATTAATAATAGGTTGTTAAATAATTAAATCATACACCCTAACATGATTAGGATTAATCACTGATGAAGATTGAATCTATGTTTCATCCATTGGAGAGATCATCTAAAATCAATATGTGTTGATCATTGATCCTTGCTCCATTGTTTTTCATTGGAATAGATTACTACAGCACTCCCCAAAAATACCCTAGACATTCAATGGTTATGAAGCTAACCCAAGAATTATGAAATGAAGAATAATTTAATGAAAAATAAAGTTGATGCATCAACAAAATGAATTAAAATAATTTTATTAAAATATTTTATTCATTTAACAATCGTGAAATTTGTTTCAAAAGAATCCCACATAGACCAATATTAGGTGATTCCTATTGTAAAACATCCATTTTAAACACAAAGGTGCCCCCAAATTTCTTACATGAAAATTATTTTTAGAGTTAATTCACCCTTTTTCGTAAAAACAAACACACATACTATTTAATATTTTAATATATTTAATACATTTATTTCAGGAACAATGTGCCTCAAAATCGCATGTAGTTTTATCACTAGTTCTTTAAAATAATCCATATAATATTTAAAAATAATACAAGTACAATCTAAGACATTATATTATCCCAAACATAGGGATTTACATCCCAAAAAATTGAAAATATGGAATTCTCGAAAAGATGTGGGTACTAATAATGAATTGGACACTCCCACTCCCATGTGCTCTCCTAGGGATTCCCATGCTTCCACCATAAACACACAAAATGAATCAATCTTCCATGATGGGTAATCGTCTACCTATCCGCAATCTCTATTGGGTACTCAACAAAATTCATTCCGTCATTAATGTCCAGCTTTCCCTAATCGATAATGTGTGATGGGTCATGAATGTACTTCCTCAGCTATGACACGTTAAAGATGTAGTGTACCGATATAACTATAGAGGTAGAGTTTAGTGGTACACCAACTTTCCAACTCTATGTAGTATATATAAAAGTCTAATTGACCTTAGATATAGATTTTAGCCCCGACCAAATCTCAATAATCCCCATCGAGGTGAAACCTAATGAAAAACATGGCCACATCACTCAAACTCAAAAGACCTCTATCAACTATTAATATAATATTTTGGATGGTTATGTGTAGTCTCTATCCCATCCTAGATGATTTTCACCATCTCTGTAGTAGATTGAACCAACTCTAGGACCATGATTGCCGACTCTCCTGGGTATGTTCTATAAAGTGGTGACTTACAGGGTCTCCCATGAAAAGACTCAAACGGTGCCATATCAATGGTGTAATGGAAGCTATTATTGTACAAAGACTCTACCAAGGGTAGGTTATCCTCCCAACCATGGTCAAAGTCCATCCTGAAATCCCACAATATGTCTTTGATGAATTGGATGGTCCGCTATGGTTGGTGGTATTTTTGGGGGTGGAACATTGTGGTCAGGCATAACTAGGTCCCAAACACCTCCTACAATCCCTTCCATAATCGAGATGTAAAGTGAGCATTATTATTAGAGATTGTCATTGTTGGAACTCCATGGAGTCGAAATATCTCTTTCATGTAGAGGCATCCCAAACTCTCTATAAAACTATACTCTCATATAGATAGGATGTGGGCGAACATGGTGAGTTAGTCTTCAATCACCCAGATGGAATCATATCCCTTGGATGTACGTGGTTATCATGTCATTATTTCTATAGATATCCCATATAACTTCCAATTTATACCCTTTAGTGGTTGGAATAAATCTTCTAGAACATGGTGCTTAGACTTTACTTGATTACAAGTAAGGCATCGATAGAAAAAATCACAACTCCTTTCTTCATCCATGAACACTGAAACAAATGTCATAGGTTCTTTACATCTTTCCCAAAACCAGATATATTTTTAGAGGATATGTATAAAACTCTCTCATAACCTACTCCCATAATTCCACTAATAACATAATGTATTTTCCAAAATGAAGGACAAGCACTCCACCTTTGTAAAATCCATCAGAAGCATGTCCAATGTATATCTATGTTTGTGGGGCCTCACACTTGGTATACCAAAGTAGTTCCTCCCTAACTCACTATAAGTGTGGTGGGGTGAAATCCACCTAATGGAGGTATGTTTATCTATCTCTATACACAATGTGTAACTGCAATGAGGATAAATGCTATGATGCCTCATTCAGAAACTATGAACTAGATCTCCTACAGAGAGAATTCGATACCACATTCTCCTTCCTTGGTGTATAGAGAATCTCAAAGTCATAGTCATAGAGGGACTTTATCCATCACCTTTTCCTCATGTTAATATCCTTATGATAGAATATGTACTTGAGACTCCTATTGTTCAATGTACATGATAAATCTCTCACCAATCAAGTTGTGTCACACCATATTCAATGAGAAAACTACTACTTCTAACTCATGGTCATGGGTAACCTATTTATTCTCATGTGGCCTTAACTAGTGTGAACCATAGATATTAAATTCCTACATAAATATTAAAAAAAACCAATTCCACTCCCTATTCCATCGCAGAGCACTACGTACTTGACAACCACCTCCAATATCCTCAACAGGAAATCACTCATCAACTCCTACCTTAGTTCCTGAGAGCACTAATAGAACTTTTTAGTACAAACTAAATGATTCCCATTCCTGCTTAAATATTTCAAGGATGAAATCAATATAGAAAATTTGGGTAGAAACATCAGATTACACCCATCCTAGTATAGGAAACTTCAAACCTCTGTGACACTCTGGGGTGGCTCCTAATAATGAAACGCCTCAACATTCACTGGATCCAGTGTAACTCTAGCCTCTAAGATGAAGTTTCCAATAAAATGGACCTCTCGATTCCAAAAATTAAACTTTTAGATATTCCCATATATTTGGTTCTCTCAGATTGTGTCTAGGTCTATCCTCTAGTTCATCATGTTCTTCTCCTTGAACGTCGAGGACACTAGGATGTCATCGATGAAGAAAACCACGAACCATTATCGGAATGGTTGAATGAATCAGTTTATGATTCCCATAAACACATCTAGGATGTTCGTCATGCCAAAAAGTATCAATAATTACACATAGTGACTCTAACAGAATATGAAGGACATCTTTAGTACATCCTCATCATATACTCGCAGTTAGTGATAACATGATCTGATGTCAACCTTAGAGAACCATCACACTCATTTCAAATGATCAAAGTGGTCATCGATCCTCGGTAGTGGATAATTGTTCTTCTCTGTCACTTGGTTGTCGAACCAGTAATCCACACATAAACTCAATCACCTATATTGATTCTTGAAAAAAAAAACTGGGGCTACCCAGGGTAAAACCATGGGTCTCACGAAGGACTTATAATATAAGTCATAGAACTGCACCAACAACTCACAAAGCTCTATGGGAGGGATCCAATATTTTGCTGTAGATATTAGTGTCATCCCGGGGTGTATATCAATACACAAGAATTTCTATCAATGGGGAGGTAAACCTGGGACATCTTTAGGAAAGACTTCCTCATACTCCACTACTATTGCATCAAACTAAGGACTCATAACAACCTCAGCACTGATGCTTAGGCGAGCCAATTGATGAGAAATTGGAAATGCCCTATTATGAAAAAGTCTATCCTGTGTTCTATGGGTTACCTTTTCTCTGATAAAAGAAAACCTAGTTTCATCACTATGGATACACCACACTCTTTTCCTAAAATAATCAATCTGGGCAGAAACAGTGGATAACTAGTTATTACCAAGAATAAAATTGAAAGTCCACAAAGCTACTACCAAGAGATCCCACCAAAAAAATCTCACCTACAAGAGTTAGGTCACAGAATTGGAACCAATGCACGATCCTTGAATCTCCTTCCGTTGGAGTCCAAAAGCGTAGGGGTTGGGTCAAAGGTCAAATCTGAATCTCAATGTCTCAAACAGAATTCATGGAAATAAAATAATTCTAGTAACCTGGGTCTATCAATACTATAAATAAGGTAGAAAATACATAGATCATACTAGGTATCATCCCTAGAGAATCAGGGTCATAAGACACTATATACTAATGTTTTCCTCATCCTTTCCCACTAGCTCCCTGAGCCTGGCGTAGAACACTAGGGGGTGGAGGTTGTAATAGTTCAAACCTACGATACCTCCAGCTTCCCTGATGACCCCTATATCACATCTACCTCTCTATATACCACTATGTGCATGCCTCTATCTCTACCTCAACGATCCCTTGGTTGTCTCCCAATCATAATTACGATGGGTCGGGCGATTACATTCCATATGACCCTAATCATCGCAATAGAAATATCGAATGTACCTTAGCTAATTTGAGAAAACCTAAGAGCCATGCACTATTGACCCTAAGTCTAGGGATAACCTACTAAATCATATAACCCAAATGGATCTATGTGAATTTCATCAGCTACCAACTGTTGAGGTCTTATCTACTAGGTGGTCATGGCTAGATCACTCTACGAGTGTCTACACTAGTAGAAAACTTTCTAAAAATAGGTATGCATTAAGTAATCTAGCATAGGATGAAATTATAAGAGATTCTAAGGAAACCCTAATGTCCCAGGACAAACCCTACATAAAGGTATGATCCCTAAAGAACTGGTCTTGTACTATATCCATGGAGTAACTTGAGAGATTAGTAATCCTTGATTAATACTCTATCATGGTTATAATTTCCTGATGTAGCTGAAGAATATCTTGTAAGCATACAGATCACAATGTTCCTTGATTGAAATCCCCTCTAAATAGATTCTTGAAGTATGCCCAAGAGAGAGTGGTATCATCATGTGACTAATTCACCATGATCCACAATTTCCCCACAGAGCCCTTAAGAATACTCATAGAAATGACTTCTATCTGGTCTACATGTTTCCTCACTAAATTGAATACAAGAGTGACTACCTCTGACCAGTCCTCAACAACATGGGGGTCTATCTCACCCTGAAAAATGGGAGGTCCTTAACTCTAAAAATCATGAAATTCATTCATCTTACATGAATCCTAATCTAGTAGTGCTGGTACTAGATTCTTATCAATGGTTTTTGGTATAGCTGGTAAACATCCAAGAGGTGTTATCTCCCATATAAACCCTTGTACCGATGCATCTTCACTAGGCGGATCCTCATCATGATCATGCGATGGAATCCTAGATGGCTATCTATGTGGAGGAATTCAGAAATAAAACATGATGTACCACAATCAATAGATTATATCTAGGGAGTTGACTCGAGAATAAAATGGAAAACACAACCGTTCATATATGACGTATGTACCACAATTTTCTATACAACTAGTTTTCTTATGTTTAGAGTAAAAAATAATGTGCTCGAAATAATGTTGTATGGATATGTCATCCGCTTCACAAATACAAGAATCCCTTACCAGAATGTTGAACTCAAAACACTAACAACTGTGGCCCCAAACCAATATCATTGACTCATATCCTAAGGTAGAACTAACTGCCTTTGATACCATTATGTCCTGACTCATCCTAGAGGGGCCCATGTCATAGCTACCCTAAGACTGCCTTCAATAGGCTAGGGGTTGGTGACTAGCACTAAGTAGCCATATCCTATAAATGGGAGGCATTATCCAAATGTACCTGTACTCACACACACACACATCCCCAAGACAAAAAATGCTAAACTATAACACAACTAAATGAATGAAGTAATAAAAATAAGATCCCACAACCATAGTACCATAAGAAGTAATGGAATGTAAACAAGGTCAAATACGATACCATCACAAAGAGTTGGTATCACCAGTCTAACTAAAACTATAATGAGTCTTACTTACCCTAAGGGTGAGGAAAAGTCAAAAACATTCTCCCAGTAAACACCTTAGTTTTTCCAAGAATTATCAAACCACTCCCTTTCCTCCTGGGTCATAGTAAAAAGGGTCATAATCTTGCAGAAGACATGACTCATGAAGGAAAAGACCATGCATGGGTTAGTATAACAATACTTAGTAAGACACCACAAAAACACTAAACGAAAATCACCATGTTTTTTCAGTTCAATACTTGATGTAACAATGTATAACTGATAAAAGAACCCACATATACTTAGGAGAGACACCATGTCATCAAGTAGTCGTAACCAATGCCAGCCATATAATTCTTCTCAAAGTAATGCATGTTCTAGGAGTTCTAGCTCAATAGGCCATGATATCATTAGAGACACTAGACGAAAAGGTCTAGCTCATTTGGACCCTACCCAAAGAAAACACACTAGTCTAAGAAGACTGTGATACCTATATAGGGTCACACCTAGAACCATTTGGGGGACATGAAAAAATCAATAAGGATCATCCCGCTATGTAGGGGATCACATTATAGTGATTCGAAAAACTATACTGATGATGCCTAATAGATGCAAGATTAGTTCCCAACTCTGAGAGGACACATTGATTCCAAAATATACAACTTCAGAATATTGGTGATAGTGGATTTCACCCTAGTCTCATGGAGGGACACCACAACTCTATCTGAGACTCAGCCTCTAGTGGGGATCAAAATCTAGTGATGTCGATGTAATGTGGAATTGTACCCTCATGGAAAGGACCAAGGGAATTCCATCAAAAAATAATGGTCCAATCTTATAAAATGAAGAGTTTGGAAGAACATTTGAGGGGACAACACAACATTTCCCAAGGGGTACAAAGTATGTCCAGCAAATCCAAAGTCCTACCCATGTGGAAGAGCCTCACCCAACCTGTAGTCTCCATATACACAGTATGTAGAGAGACTGAACGACGTATAGAGACTCATGGTATCCTTCCAATGTTATCTGGCTGTGTCATTGTAGCAATGTCATGTTCGTGTACTGGTCCATATATTCTAGGTCATGTTCGTGTCGGGGTATATAATGTGTTTGTGCCCATGTGACCCAACCCATGTCCCTGTAAATCCTAAGTAAATTTTGAGTCAACCAAGGAGGTTAAAATGCCATATTATAGGGGTCACACAACATTAGATCATTATTTACATCCCAAACCCCTATATATTACTGAAGGGGGACCACATGCTATGTAATCCTAGATTACACACCATGTTTTATGGGATTTTATGAAATCCTAGATCTGTGGTCTTACACCTCGTCCATTACTCTGAAATTCAACTTCCAGCCTTGCCTCATCAAAAAACATGAGTTATGGGTTCATCAAAGCCACTAAATCACCAAAAAAATGTAGTTCTGCACTGGATGCACTTGCAGGTCAGCTCAAAATTCCATTCAATGTTTTGCGATGAAGAATATCAAAGAACGTGATTTTGGTAATCATTATTACTTTGATTTACTTCTAAAAGAAACATTACATCTATTTCCTAATTTTATGATCCCAAATCATCGATATCAGATCGTTACTACAAGAAATGGGTTTGCAACAATTGATTGATGTGGAATATTCGAACCTTGGGCCAACAAAGAAAGCATGTGGAGAGATGTAGAATATGAGGATAAAAGCACCATCAATCAAGAGAAATGAACCTTGATTGATGCTATTTTCGATATTGGGTTGTTTCTGTTTGAATGGTAAACTAATGCATAAAAAAATTAAAACAAATAGATTCTCTAGTTAAAATCCCCAAAAATAAATCTCAAATCACAATATACAGGATTGGTGAATCAATCCATTTTTCAATTGATTAATGTTCCTCATAGAAATTAAAAATGGAGAATGAAATAATTGAAACACAAAACATACCTCTATTTGGAATGATCGTTGTTGAGGAATGAAGCAGCATTTTTTCGTTGAAGAGATCTTCCAAAATTAATATGTGTTGATCATAGATCCCCGATATGTCATTGTTTGTCAGAAATGTTTCCCAGAGAACCCTCAAAATATCCTCCAGATGTTTCAGGGTTATGCAGCTAACCAAGGAACTCTGACATAAGGAGACATTTAATAAGAAAAAATGGTTCTGAATCAAAAAAGTGAATTAAAATTATTTTTGAAAATTATTTTATTCACTTTACGACCGTAACATATTTTTCACAAAAGACCTACACCGACCAATTTCATGTCTTACATAGGGTAAAAATTCCATTTTGAACTCAATGATGGTCTCAAATTTCGAATCTGGGCACCCGTGTTGGAGACATTCCAAATTTTATTTTATGTTGTGCATGAGTACAATTTAATATCTTAATATATTTCAACCATATATTCCAGGAATACGGAGCCTCAAAATTTTACACTATCTCATCTCCTTGTATCAAACATAATCTATTTAATATTTAAAAATAATATATATAAAATATGAGACATTATATATTTTAAAATAACGATGTGAAAAATAAAGTTTTTTTTAATTTCAATTTTTTTAAAAATAAATATAACATTCATATAAAACTATTTAATATATGAGAAAACTGTTTTGTTAAATAATAATATTGAAATTTTCATTGAAATTTTTATAAAATTATTTTATGAAATTGAGGAATATTAACCCAGAATATGAAAACACATAAATTTTAAAATTTATTTCTATATAGGATATCCGAGGTTTTCACTTGATTTTTCCATGAATTAATTTGATTGTTCGCAATTTTATCCATTACTTAAATGGATAAAGATATTTTCTAATGTTTGATTTTAAAGCTAACATGATTATAATTCAATCATATGGTTCGTACATAAAACTTAATCTTGGTGTACCACCATATTTCTCAACAACATCTCCCTTTGATATACAATATGAACATTCTTTTACTCATATGAATGTTTTTAACCCAACTAAAATACATTAAGGATCAAAACATGGGATGCATTAGTTAAGTATTACTATAATATTGAATCATTAAGCACGTCATGTACCTGAGATAAAATTTTGGGTAAGTCTATTTGGTATTAAAATAATCCCCCATTATCTAAAATTTCATTTGAATGAAGAAATAAATGATTTATATACTAACTAAAAAATCACACCTTTACAAAGAAATATTTTATGAAAAATGGGACATTTTATCTTAAATGAGAATTTATTCCTAAAATGTTCATCATAAATTTTATTCCATCTCTAATATTCCATCATATGAATCTGAATATTTATTTTTATCTTGAACATTTCTTCTACCAATTTTGATCCCAACAAATTTATTGCCTTGATTTTTCCCCACATGAAGGAGTTTGTGTTATGTCAGATAGGGTACTAAATGATGTTCTTGAGGGGGTGAATAGACCAGATTAAAAAATTTAAAAAAAAATTAAATAATTCAATTAATTTTCAATGTTAACTATTATGGTAAATTTGTAGTGAAAAGATTAAATAACATGATGATTTTTCATAATAGTTTAGTCCAAAGTGGGTCTAATCTACTCTTATAAATCTCTACTCGGTGTGAGATATGTGTCCACTAAAAATAAGTTTCACGGGGGAATCATAACCTAATTATAGAATCCTTTTCTAGTAAAGGGATAACTATGACATTGGCTTTTTTTATGGGGAGTCATGACCCTTACAACATGAATGTTGACACAGGGAGTCACAACCTGAATATTCCTAACATTAGATAGAGGTAGTCAAAACCCATAGATCATGACATTAGAATTTAGGAGTAAAAACCTAAAAAAAATGAATAACAAATAATGCTTATTGTGTGTAAAATCTTAAATAGAAAAAATAGAGTTCATGCGAGAGATGGGA
Source organism: Viscum album (assembly GCA_963277665.1). Taxonomy (NCBI): domain Eukaryota; kingdom Viridiplantae; phylum Streptophyta; class Magnoliopsida; order Santalales; family Viscaceae; genus Viscum; species Viscum album. The sequence continues at coordinate 1,139,904,790 of OY728157.1, read as the reverse complement.
AAATTTTTTATAGACTTAGAACTAGATGAATGAGAATATAAAATATTAAATAATAGGTACTAGTTGTTAAGGAATAGATTGTTTCAACTTCTCGAGGAATAAAAAGCCAAAGTAGAAAAAAATTTATTCTCTAATAGATTGTGCAGGTGATGAAAAAGAGCATCACAAGATGTTGCAAATGCACATCAGGTTCAAAGTTCACATCACATTCTATTTGAAATACAATATATCAAATCTGTTATCCAATATGTATATACTATTAATAACCATTAAGTGATAAATATATATATATAATAAATATTAAATTGTTCCGAATTCTTACCATATTTTTTATATTTAAAAACATTGATTCAAGAGCTTTCATAATTATTTCAATAAAAATCATAGCACCATTACCTATTTATTACTATAGAATAAATATCTAATATAATAATTCCAAATAACATTAATAAGACTTCCGATAATATCTCTTGAATAATAATATAATTGAATGATTTAAAATTCCAATTTAAATTCATTTAAACTAATTCAATATGATTCCTGAGAAATAGTAGCACAAGACAAATGTAAATTCAAATATTTGAAATTAAATAAACATGAAACCTATAATATTATTGAAAAAAGGAGTTGAAATAATTAATTTATTTTTATCTTTAAATATTTTATCAAAAAAATTATAAACCTTTTATCATAATTTTTATATTTAATGAGAAATTATCTAGCACAAAAATCAATGTAAATAATACATATATATAAGCAGAAAATCAATTTTCAACAAAAATTCACAAAGCGATGGCAGGAGAGTAGGGAATGAATAGAAATATTGGGTTTCCAAACCATGCTTTTTTGAAATGAACAGTAACTTAATTTAGGGTACGAATAGTAACACAACGTAGTGAATGAATAATAGAGTAGGTTTTCCCAACCATAAATTGCGGAAATGAATGGTAAAATAACGCGGGGTCTGAATAGTAATGTAGAGTAGGTAACGAACAGTAACATAGTGTTGGTAATGAAAAATAATTTAGAGTAAGGAATGAATAGTAACGTAGCATTTGGAATGAATAATAATGCATCATATGTAATGAACATATTTATGAAAAACTTGATAGTATTATTTTCCAAAATTTAATGAATTTTTAAGGTATCTAAATTGAAGATTCAAACTTTAGTCAAAAATAATTATTTATAGAATGAATTATTGGATTTAAAATGAATGGAGAGTAGAATAAATAAAACTACTACATCTCCTGATATCTTTGTAAACTTGCAGAAAAACATTCTGGTAAATCTGTCACTTTGAAACGGATTTTCATCACTTCATATGATTGAAAGAAAAAAAAACACTTTTAGAAATTCTTGTGAACTAATGAAGTCAAGGTAAACATGTTGTATTTATATAAATATTATTTATGATTAAATCCAATATCTATTGAATTTTATGTAAAATTAATACAAAAACATTTCAACATAAAAAACTGTAGAGTTTCTAAAACTATAGCAGTAACTTCGTTCCATTTTTAGAGTAAAAGAAAACCATTTTAAGGCTTCCTCATAAACTAATGAGATTTATATAAATAATATATCTATATATTGTAATAATAATTACATAAATCCAATCAATTTATATTATTCTATAATAAAAAAATTTAATGTTTTTTAAAAGAAAAAGAGATGAACACGTAATCAACACAATTAGAAAGGGTTTAAAAAATGTAAAATTATATGTAATCAAATAAAATAAAAAAATCGAATAAAAAATATCTTACACACAAACTGTCTCATCCTTTTTGTTTGATTAAAAAAACTTTTAAATCATTTAAAAAGAATTTTAAAAAAATTTAAAATCAAAATTTCTCCCCATTTTTTTGTAAATTAACCAAAAATGACAACAAACCCCCCCTAAAAATGCAGTAATAAAAATTTAGAATTCCAACATACCAAGATCAGTTTTTTTTCAAAGATATCGTAATCTAAAGGCTTTGTAAAAATATCTTTTAGCTGATTTCTACAAAGAAAAATTTATAAAACAACATTAAACTTGTTCAAGTGATCACTAATAAAATGAAATCTAAGATCAATATACTTTGTTTTTGAATGTTTTAAGGTGTTTTTATAAATTTAAATTTCATAAGTATTATCATAATAAATAGGCAATTTATTATGATAAACACCTAAATCCCATAAGGTTTTCTTAATCCATAAAATTTGAAAACAACTAGTAGAATAAGATATACACTCATCTTCTAATGTAGATTAAGAAACTGACAGTTCTTTCATAGATCACCAAGAAATTAAAATTTCTCCTAGAAAATGACACAAGCATGCTATTGTTTTTTGGTCAATTCTACATCCTCCAAAAAAAATTTGAATAAGATGTTTAATAAAAATAGTTATATATTGGATAAAATATACCAGAAACAATAGTTCCTTTAACATATCTAATTATTCTTTCAGAGCTTTAAAATGATTTTCTTTATGATCTCCATAAAATCTAGATCATAAATAAGAAATAAAAAATATGTCGAGTCTAAATGCAGACAAATATAGAAATATACTAATCATGACTTGAAAAATATTAATATCAATAGATTTACTTTATGTATCAATATCTAATTTATAATTAGTACCCATAGGTGTTCTCTATGACTTAGATGAATCAAGACCAAATCGTTTAACTAAATATTTAGAAAGAATAGATTGATTAATAAAAATTCCGTCTTTCCTTTGAAATATTTGAATTCTAATAATGAATATTAATTTTCTCATTAAATTCATGTCAAAATCAAAAGACATCAAAGAGTGAAATTTATTAAAGAGTATTTCATTAGATGATACAAAAATTATATCATCAAAATAAATTTTTAAAATGAAAATATCATTTGAAGTTATTTTAATAAAAATATTAGGATCAAAATTTCCTTTCATAAAATCATTATTCAATAAAAACAAGGATATTCTCTCATACATAGAACGATCTGCTTGTTCATGACCATATAAATATTTAGACAATTTAAAAAAATGGATAGAAAATTTTAATCTTTCAAAAGAAGGTTTTTGAGAAATATAATCTTCTTTAGTTATAAAACCACTCATGAAAGAACTTTTCACATCCATTCGATATAATTTGAAACATTGAAAACAAGAAAAAACCAATAGAAATATAATTTCATCTAACATGGAAATTTGTGAAAAGGAATTTTGATTGTCTATAACCTCTTCTTGAGATTATCCTTGTGCAACAATCCTAGTTTTATTTTTTACAATATGTTCATATTCATCTAACTAGTTTCTAATGATCCACTTAGTTCCAATTACATGATTATCCTCAAAAAATTCTATTAATGTGAAAAAATTATTTCTAACAAAATGATTTAATTTATATTTCATAGAAACAATCCAGTTTTTATTATTTAAGTAATAATTATCATTAATAGGAAAAAAATCCAAAATAAAATCCGAATTAGAACTAAAATCTAAAATATAATATCTTGTTTTCATAGAAAATTCAACATTTCCAATTAAATTTTCGATAATATTATCTATTTAAATATTTCAAGATGTTTAATTAGGTGGAGAATGAGTATTCTCCCCTTAAACTAATTCATTCTTATCTTGAGTTATTTCTTCACAAAATAAAATCTACAAACTCATAATCAATAATATTAGAATCAGAATTTAATTAACACTATTTTCATAAAATATAAAATTAATAGATTCATAGATATTCATTGTTCTTTTATTATAAACACTATATGATTTACTATTATTATAATTAAAAAAACCATTATCACTCTTATAATAATTTTTTGTAAATTAACCTTCGAAATTAAAATAAAACAATTACAACCAAAAATCTAAAGTAACAAACTTTATGCTTCTAATTTTAAATAATTCCTAATAATTTTTTTATGAAAGTTTTAATAATAAATCTATTTTAAATATAGTAAGTAGATAAAACTTTCCTAGCCCAAAAATATATTTGAAAATTATATTCACTTAACATTGTTATATCAATTTCAATAAGCATTCTATTTTTATGTTCTATATCATTATTTTGTTTTGTTGTTATTGGAGTACAAAAATTTTAAAATTAATGATTCCTTTCACCATTGTATTCAAAATCTATATTATGCAATTCACTACCCGAATCACTACATATATAAATAATCATAAAACCCTTTTCATTTTGAACTAATGTACAAAATGTATTAAATCTAGAAAATATATAATTTTTATGATTAATAAAGTATACCAAGGTAAATCTTCTATAATAATAAATTATAACTATGTTATATTAATTTTTGGCAAGGTTGAAAAAATGAGTGGGGCCAAAAAAATCAAGATTCACTAACTATAATGGCTTATTAGTACTTATTTGATAGATGGGTCTAAAAGAAATTTTGTTTTTCTTTCCTTTAATGAAATCTTCACAAACATGAAGTTATTATTTCTTCAAGGACGGAAGTTGTAACACATTATCATGTTCTGAGATTTTATGTAACATTATGAAATTAACATGACCTATATTTATATTACAAAGGATGTTGTTATTCTATAAAACATTCAAACTTTTTACTTGTTGAATAGTAAATTTAATAAAATCAATAGTATAAATATTATTATTTTTATTAGTATGAAATAATAAAGAATGATCTTCAAAAACTAAACATTAGTCATTTTGAAATTTAACATCCAATCCATCATCACATAATTGTGATATACTAATTATATTATTATTTAAGCCTTCAATATATATAAAATTAGAAATAAAAATATAATTTGTGATACCAACTTTTCCAAAACATTTTACTTTTCCTTTGGAATTGTCTCCAAAAGTAATAGTACCTCCATCACATGTGTTTTAAGTGGTAAAATTTGATGGGTCTCAAGTCATATAACTAGAGCACCCACTGTCCATGTACCACATGTAGTTCTTGAGACATCCATTGCATTTTTCTTATAAAAATAAATTATTTGAAAATTTTGGTACCCAATATACTTTTGGTCCAATGGGATTAGTTATAAATTATTTAGGTACCCATACATAATTTAAACATGTATGGTAAGGTGCTATAAATAGTAAGGATTTGATAATATTAGTTTATTTAATCCAAAGGATTGTTTCAATATAATAGAACAATCATTTTAATATTGACCATTAATTACAAATTTAAAATAATTAACAATTAAAGTACAACTATTTTTAATCTTAACAATATGAGTATTAAACATTTTAGGTAATCCCATATAATAATTAGAACCAAATTTATTTTAATCAGTTTTTGTAAAATACATCGTCTTATAATATTTTACATAACCTTGAATAAAAGTAGATAAACTTTTTTTTAGACATTAAACTTTGATTTTCAAATTTTCATTAAAATAATGAATAGAATTCAAATTTTCTTAAAATTTTAAATTATAAGTAGAAGCAGTGTTACTTTGATTTTCAATCTACTAAAAATAGTTTTATTTTAAGGATAAATTTCTAATAGTTTCCTTTAGGATTATTATTTAAATCATAAGCATTAAAAATATCATTTCTTAATAATTTAATTTCATTATTTAGTTGATAAAAAAATTTGTTTTTTAGAATCACAGCCGGAATTAGAACATCCAAAACAAAAACTAGAATTAATAACCTTTTCTAGTGATTTCATGAATAATAAGTTAATAGAATCATTTTCATTTAGATATTATTCATTGGAATATGATTATTCTATACTACAACAACTGGTTGTCAATACCCTATTCTCCTTTTTTGTCTGCCTTTATTCTTATGTTTTGGAAAATCGAGCATGATATGTCCTTTCATCATACTCTCATAGCATGTTGCATTAGATGTATTGTAATTTTTATATCCTTTCTTATATCCCTTAGATTTTCCTTTTTGAGGGTTTCTTCTAAACCAATTCTTGAATCCTTTATTTATAATTATTTTGTAAAATGTAGTCACAATCTTATCCATATATTCTTTTTCTCAATCCTATAGATTAGAATCATAGGAGTCTGTAGAAAAACTGTTAAATGATTTAACAATTACACCTTTTCTTGTTGTTGTCTTCTCATCAACAATGTTCTTCAGTTTGAGTTCATATAGGAGTAGTGAACCAACCATTTCATCAATAGAGTATTCATTGATGTTCTTGATTTCATTAATGGAAACCTTATTTTAATTTCATTTCGTTGGTAGGGCTCATAGAAATCTTTCGAAATGTACTAGTTTTTCCAAAGCTTCTGCAAGAGAAATAATTCCACTCACAGTGCTTATGAATATGTGGAATATTTGGTTTACTATTTCATCTTCACCCATCTTAAAATCTTCGTACGTAGTATGGAGAAATCTAAGAAGTTTTTGAATCAATTTTTCAGATACAAGGTGTGTGAATTGAGGAATCTTCCATATTTAATGACTTGTCATACAAAAAGACACATAACTAAAAACACTTATGTTAATAGAAAAATATAAAATATGAATAACTTTTTAATTTTAAAAATAACTTGTAGCATCAATTACGGTAAGAGTATATTGGTCATCTTTAAGTATTGTGTAAAGTTATTACATGATAGACCGGTGGTCAATCCCCAATTATTCAAGGTAAGCCTCTATTCATGATATATAGTAACCATAATCATTATCGTAAAAATGTGGTGACTTTTGAGGAATCCAAGTATCATTAGGGTTCAATTCCTCTATGTTATAAGATCATTATCCTTAGACTATGGGTACTTGGAATAGGTTAGAATATTTAAATAGAAAATCATACTCTAGAGAGGGATCACATAATTTCAAAAGAAATAACCAATGATTACAATGTTTGGTATTGTAAAAGAAAATGATAGATCTAAACTATTCTTAAGAAGTTTATCCTCTGATACAAATTGTTTTTTCGGGTAGGGTAATGAAATATGGTCTAAAGAGGGATAATGGACTACATTAAAAAAATTAATCAAAAAAATTGAGTAATTAAATAAATTATCAAAGTTTATTATTAAGGTTAATTAGAAGAGAAAAAAGAAAATTACACCGGGATGTTTTTTATAGTAGTTTGGTCAAAATTGGTCCAACTCTAATCTTATACCTCTCTACTCAGCAAAGATATGTGTGCACTAAAAATGATTTTTATGGGGGATTCATAACCCAATTGTAGAATGATTTTCTAGTGGAGGGATAACCATGACATTGAATTTTTTATGGGGAGTCACAACACATACAATACGACTTTAGACAATTGGAGTCACAACCTAAACATTTTTGACTTTAGATACAATGATTCATAACCCCATGATCCAAACAATAGAATCTGGGATTCACAACCCGATGAAATAGAATAAAAAATAATGATTTGTGTGTAAAAGTATAACAAAAAAAATATAGTGTGTATGAGAGAGGACAAATGTGTTACAGAAATTGAACCAGATTAATGACAAGATAAAATATTAATGAATAGGTACAATTCATTAAGGATTAGATAACCTCCAATATTTATGGTAGTAGATGTCGAAGTAGAATAGATTCTGCCCTTGAGATGGTATGTAGGTGACGAAACAGAGTATCATAGGATGTTGTAGAAGAACAAAAGATTATAATATCAAAACACTTTCTTTTTAAAAAAATGTATCATAAATGTTAACCAATAGTTGTGAACTATTATAAAATAGTTAGAGAGAATGATATATATATATGTATAGAAAAAATATTCAATACTTTCAGTATCTTCAGTTTCATCAGATAATAAAATAATTGAGTCAAGAACATTCATAAATGTTTCCATAAAAATTACAAAATTATTTCTTCTTTATTATTGTACAATAAATCTGTAATAAAAGAATTCAAAATAATTTAAATAAGTCTTCTTATAATATATCTGAAATAATAATAGCATTGAATGATTTAAAATTACAATTTAAATTCATTTAAACATAGTCAATACATTTCCTAAAAACTACCATCACAAGCCAAATGTAAATTTAAATATTTGAAAATAAATAATCATGAAACCTTTGAATTAATCGGGAAAAGGCGTTAAAATAATTTAATGAATTTATATTTAAATATTGCATCAAAATCATTTAAATCTTTGTGATTGTAATCCTTAGATTTGATGAGAAATTATCCAATAGAAAAAATAATTGAAAATAATCCATATATATAAGAAGAAAATGCATTTTTAGTAAAAATGAACAAATGATGGTAGAAAAGATAGGAATGAATAGTAACATTGGTTTTCTAAAGCATAATTTAGGGAAATTAATAGTAATGTAATGTAGGGTATGAAGAGTAATGTACTGTAGGGAATGAAAGGTAATCTAGGGTTTCCCAACTATGATTTTTGGAAATGAATAGTAATGTAACATATAGTATGTATAGTGACATAGTGTAGGGAATGAATAGTATAGTTGTGTATAGAATGAATAATATTATTACATAGGTAATGAAAAGTAACATAGTGTAGGTAATGAATAGTAATTTAGTGTAGGGAATGAACATCTTTGTGAAAAATTTGGTAGTGGCATTAATAAAATTCAATGAATTTTTATGGGCTCCAAAAAACAGATTCAGACTTTGGAAAAATGACTTATTTGTAGAAAAAAATATTATTATTCCAATTAATCAAAAATTGAACAAATCATACTATTATAACACCTAATATCTTTGAATACTAGAATAAAAATATTCATGGAAAACTAAAACAATGAAATAGATATTCTTTATTATAGATAATTTGAAGACAAAAAATGAAACTCTTAGACTTTGATGTAAACTAATGAAATCAATATAATTTTTTTGGATTTATATAAAAATAATATTTGTGAAAATATGATATTCATAAAAGTATTAATAAAATAAATAAGGAAACATTTCAACAATAAAAGTTATAAAGTTTATGAAATTGCAACAACAACTTAATTTCATTTTTATAGTATAAGAAAAAAAATTTAAAACTTCCTCACAAAGTAATGATATTTATATAAATATCATATCTATCTAATTTTATAATAATTACACAAATATAGACAATTTATATTAATCTATAATAAAAAATATAATGTTTGTTAAAAGAAAAATAAAATAACATTTAATCAAATGGAATAATAAAGGGTTTAAAAAGAAATGTAAGATCATATTAAATCAAAGAAAAGAAAATAATCACATTCAAAAAATCTCTTATGAACAAAAAATCTCTACATTTTGATTTCATTAGAAAACTGACACATTTAAACCATTTTAAACGAATTTTAAAAACATTTTAAATCAATTTTCCCCATAATTGTAAATAAAAAAATAGTGAAAAAAAAATTCTCCTAAACAAATGTAGTAATAAAAATTTAGAATTCCAACAAACCAAGATCAAATTTATTTTTTATCAAATAGTGCTAAAACCAATAGATTTATAATAATATATGATACCTGATTTTTAGAAGGAATAAATTCTAAAATAATATCACTCTTGTTCACATGATCACCAATAAAATTAAATCTAAGATCAATATAATCTCTTATAGAATGTGGTGAGGGGTTTTTTTAAATAGAAATTGCAGATGTATTATCACAATAAAAAAGTAATTTTTAAGATAAACACAAAAATCACATATGATTTTCTTAATCCATAAACATTGAGCACAACTACTATCAACGAAGATACACTTAGATTTTAAAATGGTAAAAAAACTGATAGTTGTTTCTTAGATGTCCAAAAATTATACTTTTTTCTAAAAAATAACCCACACCTGATATTCATTTTCAGTCAATTATACATCCTCTAAAATCAGAATCAAAATAGGATGTTAAATCGAAACAGTTATATTTTGGATAAAATTTACTAGAATGAACAGTTCCTTTAACATAGCTAATTATTCTTTTTATAGATTTAAAATTATTTACTTTAGGTTCTTCTTAAAATGTAGGACATAAATAAACACTAAAAATGATGTCGGGTCTAGATGCAGTTAAATATAGAAATATATCTATCATGCCTCTATAAACTTTAATATCAACAAATTTACTAGATGCATCAATATATATTTTTTAATTAGTTCCCATAGGGAATCTCATAAATTTATAGGAATCAAGACCAATTCATTTAACTATCTATTTATCATACATAGGATTATTAAGAAAAATTAAATCTCTCCATTGAAAAATTTTAAGCATAATAAATGACATTAATCTTCACATTAATCCCATGTCAAATTTAGAAGACATCAAAGAAGAAAATTTATTACTTATTTTTTCACTTGATGATCCAAAAAACTATATCATCCACATATATTTGAACAATTAAAATATCATTTGATTTTCTTTTAGTAAAAACAGTAAGATCAACATTGTCTTTCTTAATACCATTACTTAATAAAACAAGGAAATTCTTTCATACCCAGCATAAGGTGTTTTTTTAAGACCATAAAAATATTTTGATAGTTTAAAAACATGGTTATAAAATTTTTAACTTTAAAAAGTAGGGGTTTGAGAAACATAAACATATTTAGTTATAAAACTATTTAATCAAGAACATTTTACATCTATTTGATATAATTTCAAACGTTAAAATCCTGAAATATCTAATAAAATTATAATTTCCTCTATCTTGGAATTAAATGAAAAATAATCGTCAACATCTATAAAATATTCTTGAGATTATCCTTGTGCAACATACCTGACTTTATTTTGAGAATCTGTTTAGATTCATCAAACTTGTCCTTAAAGATCCACTTAGTTACAATTACCTGCTTATGCTTAAGAAATTCTATTAAAGTGAAAAAATTATTTCTAACAAACTGATTTAACTCATATTGCCTAGAAACAATCCAGTTTTCATCTTTTAAATAATCAATAGCATTAATAGGAAAAAATATGAAATAAAAGAAGAATTGTCACAATAATTTAAAATAAAATATCCAATTTTCACACTGGAATCACCCTTTCCAATTACATATTCAATAGGATGATCTTTTTTAATCTTCAATAACTTTGGATGAGGTTGTTAAAGATTATGTTCCCCCTCAATTGATTCATTCGGATGTTGTGGTATTTCTTCATCAAAAATAAAATCTCTAAACTCATGATCAATAATATTAGAATTAGAATTTAATTTAACATTATTTTAACAAAACATAAAATTTACAAATTCTTAAATAATAATAGACCATTAATTGTAAACTCTGTATTATTTACTATAATTAGAATAACCAATAAAAATACCTTTATTGCTTTATCATCAATGTTTTATAAATTATCATTTGAATTTAAAATAAAAGCATTACAAGTAAAAAATATAATGTAACCAACTTTATGGTTTTTATTTTAATCAATTCATAAGATGTTTTATTTATAAATGGTATATTAAGAATTATACTTGAAATTTAACAAGTAAAAAAATTCATAGAAAAAAATATCTAGAAAAATTATATTCACTTAATATAGTTCTATCCATTTCAATAAGTGTTCTATTTTTTGTTCTACAAAAAAACTTATCGTGGTGTTCTAGGAGTAGAAAAATTATAAAAATAACCATTCTTTTCAAAATATTTTTCAATATCTAAATTATATATCTCACCACCTTTATCGCTACAAATATAAATAATCACACACTCCTTCATTTTTAACAAATGTAAAAAAAGTAGTAAATCTATAAAATCTAACATTTATGTGAGCAAGAAAGTATACCCAATTAAATGTACTGTAATCATCAATAATAACTAAGGTATATTTATTTCTACCAAGGCTAGAAATTTTAGTGGGGCCAAATTAATCATGATGAAATAATTGTAAAAGCACCTTAAAGCTTATCTGATTTATGGGTATAAATGATATTTTTTATTGTTTCACTTTCAATAATGCGTCAGAAACATTAAGTTTTTCACTCTTCGAAGATGGTAACGGTAACAAATTCTCATGTTTTGAGAGTTTATATAACATTTTGAAATTAAAATGACCTTAATTTCAATTTCAATGGATGTTGTTATTCTGTATAACATTCAATAATTTTAAATATAGAATAGTTTATTCATAAAAATCAATAGTATAAATATTTTTTTTCAATTATCATAAACAAAGAGAATCATCATTACAAACTAAAATATTTTCCTTTTGAAACATAAATTCAATTTAATTATCAAATAATAATGATATACTAATTACATTATGTGTTAGATATTAAAAATATAAAACATTATAAACGAAAGTAGATTTTTTAATACCAACATTACCAAAACAATTTAAATTTTCTTTGGAATTGTCTCCAAAGTAATAGTGTCTTCATCATATGTGTTTTAAGTAGTAAATATTTATGAGTATCCAATCATATCCCTATATATTCCACTATCCATATATCATATTTCATTCTTGGGATATCCAAGGCATGTTTCCTACAAAAATAAATTATTTAAGAATTTCAGTACCCAAACTACTTTAGGTATAATGGGATTAGTTATAAATTCTTTAGGTACCTAAACATAATTTAAAAATATATTATAAGGTACTCTATATATTAATAATCTATAAATATTAATTTTTGTAATTCCAAAGTATTGTTTAAATATAATAGAACAATCATTTTCATAATGACCTTTCATTAGACATTTAAAACAAGTAACTTTTGAAGTAAAACCAATTTTACTTTTTAAAAATTAGTTTTATACATTTTCGGTTATCTCGGAACCTAAACAAAACTATATTTATTTTTCTCATCTCTATTCAAGGAAATCATCTCATGATATTTTTCATGACCATTAATAAGTGAAGATAAACTTTTGTGGAAGACATTCAACTTCCTTTTTAAAATTTTCATTTAAATCTTGAACAGATTTCAAATTTTCATAAACTTTTGAATGAGAAGTATGGGTAGTGTTATTTATTCTTTTATTCAAGTATAAAAGTATTTTATTTTTAGAAAATATTTATAATTTATTATTTAATCTTATTATATAAAATAATAGCTTTAAAAATCTCCATTATTAATATTTTAATGTGTTTATTTAATTCAGAAACATTAAAATTTTCAGAATCATAGTCAAAATATGAATATATAGTATAAAAACTAGAATTACTTACATTATCTACTACTGAAATAAATAATAAGTTATCATATTCATTTTAATTTCCAGATCATTCACTATAATTGGATTCTTCTAAACAACTCCACCTGGTTTTCAATGCCTTGTTTTCTATCTTTTTTGTTTGTATTTTTTTATGTTTTTTACAATCATTTTTGATATAAACTTTTTTAATTCACACATAATAGGTCACATTCGATGTATTGAAATTTTTATCACCTTTCTTATCTCCCTTATAATTTTATTTTTGTGGGTTTATTCTAAACTGGTTTTTCAATCCATTCTTTTTCATTCTTTTTTAAACTTTAGTACAATCTAGTCAATATCATCTTTTTCACAATTCTATAGATCGGAATCAGGAGAGCCAATAAGAACAACATTAATGGATTTTACTTTTACACCTTTTCATTTTTATCTCCTCATCAGCTATGTTCTTCAGTTTGAGTTCATATTGTATTAGTGATCCAGTCATTTCATCAAGGGTGTATTCTCTGATGTTCTTACTTTTATTAATTAAAAACTTTTTTAAATGTCATTTCTTGGGTAAATCTAATAGTAATCATTCAAAAATTACACGATTTTCTAGAGATTCTATATTAAAATTAATTCCTTTAAAAATTATTGTGAATATGTGGAATAATTAATTTTCTGTTTCATCTTCACCCATATTAAAATCTTAGTATTCTGCATGACGAATTCCATGCTTTATTTGAATAAATTTTTTAGAGCCAAGGTGAGTGACATGTAGAATCTTCAGTATTTCATGAGTTGTCTTACATGAATAAACTTGACTAAAAACACTTATTTTAATAGTAGAATATAAAATATTATCAAATTTTAAATTTAAAACATTTCTAGTATCATCATTTTTGTAAAGAGTATTTGGAAAAACATGAGGCATTGTGTAATATTTTGACCAGATAGACTACTTCTCAATGATAAAATATTTGAGTTTAGCCTCTATTCCAGATATCTTGTAGCCATAATCATTACCATCAGAATATGGTGCCTTTTGAGGAATCCAAGAATTATTCGGGTTCAATCCTACCTTCTTATAAGATCATTATCCTTATTCTTTGATGTCTATAAATAGGTTATCACAAATAAATATAAAATAGTAATCCATAGAGGGTTCAAATAATTTCGAAATGAATAACCTACTATTCCATTTTTTGGTATTGAGAATCATAATGGTAGATATTAACTATTCATAAGAATTTTATCCTCTCATAAATTTTTTTATGTCGGATAGGGTAATGCTAGATGGTCTATAGGGGGTGAATATACTATATTATAAAATAATTAAAACAAAATAAATCAAGTAATTCAATTAATTATCATAGTTAATTATTATGGTTAATTAACAGGGAATATGTAAATTAAAGACAGTTATTCTTTATAGTAGTTCGGTCCAAAGTTGACATACTCTACTCTAATACATTTCTAATCATTAAGTGATAAATCATGTACTAAAAATTATTTTTATACAAAAATTATAACCCAATTATTGAATCGTTTCCTTGTGTAGGGATAACAATTATATTGAATTTTGTATGGAGAGTCAAATCCCTTTGTAATTGACTTTAAACATAGGGAGTCACCACCCAAAAAGTGATGAATTTAGATACAGTGATTCATAAACCCCAATATCATATATTTAGAATCTAGAATTAAAAAACTGAAGAAATAGAATAATAAATAATTATTCTGTTTGTAAAAGAATATACAAATAAAATTTATTGTATGTGTGAGATGGGAAAAAGTGTTATAGACTCAGAAAAAGATGATTGAGAAGATAAAATTTGAAATCACAAGTACTAGTTATTGAGGATTATATCATCTCGAATCGTCATAGTTGAATAATCATAAGTAGAAGAAATTAATCCAATTAGAGGTTGTGAAGATGATGAAACAGAGTATTGTTGGATGTTACAAATGGCCAGTAGGTTCTAATTTCAAAACAATTTCTTATTGAAAAACAATATAACAAATATTTTGACCAATATTTATATATTATTATCAACTATTAATAAATAATTATATATATATATATAATAAATATTCACTATTTTAAGTAGTTCCTCTTCATTCAGATATTAAAAAAATTGAGTTAAGAGATTTTATAAATATTTCCATAAAAATTACAACATCGTTGTATCGGTATCCATATAAAATAATTATCTAATAAAATAATTAAAAATAAGTTTTTATAAGTCTTCTTATAATATATTCATAATAATACTATCATTTAAGGATTTATAAGTCGAATTTAAATTCATTTAAACTTAGTAAATATGGTTCCCAGAAACATATTGCACAAGCCAAATGTATATTAAAATATCTGAATATAAATAAACATAAAATCTCAGAATTTATTCGGAAACAATATTGAAGTAATTTATTAATTTTTATCTCTAAATATTTCATCGAAAACATTATGAAATTTTTTACTACAATCTTTTTATTTAATGAGAAATTATCCTATAGAAAAATCTTTTAAAAAAAATTATATATATAATCATCAAATCATTTTTTAGAAAAAATACACAAAATAGTAGTAGAAATATCAGTAATGAACAGTAATGTATGTTTTCCAAAGCATAATTTTTCAAAATGAAGAGTAACATAACATAGGTTTTAAAAAATAATGTATCACAAGGAATAAATAGTAATATTGGGTAGCGTAACCATACATTACGAAAATGAACAACAGTGTAATATAGGGTATGAACAGTATCGTGGAATAAGAAATGATTATTAATGTAGTATAGGTAATGAATGGTAACATAGAATATGAAATGAATAGTAAAATATGATAGAGAATCAATAGTAATGTAGCATAGGGAATGGAAAACTTTATAAAAAACTTGAAAACATACTTTAACAAACATCAATGAATTTTTAAGGTCTATAAGCAGCAGATATAGAATTGGGTCAAAAAGTCTTATTTGTAGAAAAACATATTATAATTGTAGTATATAAAAAATTTAATAAATTGGACTAACAAACACTCTTAATTTATTTAAAAAATAGAAGAAAACATTCTAAAAAAACATAAACTTTGAAATTTATTTTCATAACATCAGATAATTTGAAGACTAACAAAAAGTCATTTTTAGAATTGATATAAACAAATTAAGTGAAGATAAAAATATATTATTTCAATAAATTTTTATTTTTAGAAAATAAAATATCTTTATATGTTGTTGTAAAATACATATAAATACTTTTAATCACTAAATATTATAGTGTTTCTAAAATATAAGTAGAAACTTCATTTCATTTTTAGAGTACATGAAAAGAATTTTCACACATCCTCAAAAATAATGGAATTTAGATAAATATCATATCTATCCCACGTGATAACAATCACACAAATACAAACACTGTAGTTTAATTTATAATCAAAAAATAGAAATATTTTATAAAAATAACATGTAGTGAAACAAAATCATAATAGGTTTTAAAAAATGTAAAATTCTATCTAATAAAAAACAATCACATACAAAAAATCATTTATTAACAAATAGTTTGACATCACATTCTATATAATTTCTCTTGTTATGTCTTATAACTTAGAAAATGAAACATTTACTATAATAATTATCCCCTAATAAATGATTTTGATCCCAAAACCTAAGAAAATATAATTATAAATACCAAATAATATATTCTATATTCAAAAAAATTCAATCTCGTTGTCCATCAGATTGTGGATGAAATGATGTTAAATTACTTCACTCAATAAAAAATTAATTTTGATTCCCATAAAAAATATTATATTTAAATTTCAGATCATTATTAAATACAATAGGTAGGGGAACTCAATTAATGTGGCTCTATAATTAATAAAATGTATTTCAAATAGTTCAGAAGTTATATTATACCAAATATTAATAAAATAAAAAAATTAATCAAATGATCAATAATTACTCAAATTACATTAATACAAAAAGATTTCATTATTAATCTAACCACATAATAAATGGATATATTCTTGCATTCCCATTTAAGCATTAGAAAAATATGAAGCCTCCACTTTGGTATTTTCCAAAAACATCAACCTTTTGATAAGTTAAAAACTTCATGGTTAAATTTAAAATATCTTTGTTCATTCCTGTCAACCAATAATATTGCTAAATATTATTATGCATCTTTGTGGTATAAGGATGAATGGAATATAAATATTTATGAGATTAACTAAATATTTTTATATTAAATTACAATTAATAAATAAATACTCATTACATTGCTTATAAAACATTTTTTGTAAAATTTAATATTAAGAAATTTACCTGCCATAACCAATTCTTATTATTTCATGTAAATCCTCGAAACCATGCTTTTGGAATCTCCACATATAAATAATTTTTATTTTTTAAAACTAAAAGAATCCAATGAAATAAACAACATTTATTACATACATGGAACTCTTCTAGTCTAGGTTTTGTAGATTTAGATAAATGCCTCATAACATATCAAAATTTTACAAATTAAAATAAATTAAAAAAAGTCTTCACATGAACTGCATCCTCAGATAAATTCTACTCAACATTTGAAAATACATTTAAATGATAGGGTGATAATTTTTTTCCCATTAAGGGGTTTAAGAATATTTGATAAATAATTTTAAAATATTATTTCAAATATACATTAGAAAATAAATTTAGATATACCTTTTGATAAACATATTTTAATTAATTACACCATAAAATTTTTTCACTGATTTAAAAATTAACTACACTAAAAAATGCTTTAAGCATATTCCAATGATTGTTCTGAAAACTAAATGCATGAATATGAAAAAAAAACACTATGGCCACCCAAAAAAATTTAGTTTATCTTGGCCCAACCCACAAGGTGAGGGATGGGTTTACTCCCCAGTTCTCTACCATATTTATAACATCCATATTACATATTTTATAAAATAAATTTTCTCTTTATTATATATACACATTCATTATTCACTAAGTTTTCTACCTTAAAACATTGAAAACATAATATCAAATTATTATAAATAAATTTTACCAATATAACTTAATTATGAAAACTTTTAATAAACTAGAGAAACATAATTTCTCCAATTTTAGGCATCTCATAAAAAAATATAATTCAAATAATATAATAACTAACATTCACTAATTATTTATATTGTAAACTCTTGAAACCAATTTCAAATTATGGTTCCCACATAAGTATGATCTATTAAATACACCTAAATAATAAAATAATAAAAACTAATGCATGCATTATATGTCGAGTGTTAAATATTATTTCCATTTTCTTTTATTAAATCCATGAATATATAATATAAATTTAAATCCCATAAAAAATTTGTAGATATAAAAAAAACAACAATTTACATATGTTCTAAATACGTAAATAAATCAAAGAGGTTTAATTAAAATATGTTCAAAAACATTGAAATTACATAATATTTTCAAATACTGAATCATATTACAAATATTTCATTTAAAAACAACTAAAATATATATTGAGATTTAAAATATATAGCATGAATTGTAAAGAAAAATAATTTCAAATAAATATACTTAAAAATACATATTTCCCTTACCTTGAAGAGAAACTTCAAAAACTCAAAGATCGTGACCTTGGAGGCTTGATATAACCTTGGGAGGACTCATTTAGAAGTAAAACTTTTATAGTTTCAAAGAGGATAAATTTTATGTGAAATGAAATAGGGAAATAATTAATTATTTATATTAAATGATGAGGGTTTGTTTATTAATTTCCATTGGCACTTCTATAGTGGTAAATGAAAATACATGGGCTTGTGAATGGTATTTTTCACTGGTATTGGACACTTGAGCCACCTATTATGATATTATAATCCATAATAGTTGACTATATTTTTATATTATTTATTACATCATTATGATTTCATATAAAATAATGAAAACCCTAAACTATGTTTTTATTATTGACAGAAAACAAAAGTATTTTTAAAAATTCTCATAAATTCACACTAACCTAATTTTAAGATTATTATTCAAAAAATGTTATTTATTTTATCATAATAATTATTATAATATTAAAATTTTAAATTTTAAATAAAAAATCAATATTTATTAAAAATTATAGTGCATATAATTTTATAGTGGAATCACATAGTGAAATTTCTGACTCTTGAAAAAAATAAAATTATTTTATCATTTATATTTAAATAAGAGTGTTTTAATCATACTATTTTATTAAAATAATCATTATTAATAATACATTAGTTTATTGTAATAATTATATCTTTTCTAAAAAGTATAATTTCTATCCAAAAAATCATTTTATCAAATTTATCATATATTTAAGAAAAACTCTTTCTCAAAACAGAATTGATAGAATAAAAATTTTATTTATACATTTTCATTAAAAATTAAGTATCAAGAGACTCAAAATATTACCCCTTATAACACACATATGACCTGAGGGTATGGTGTGCGATGATGATAGATTATTGGGGTGGCTTGGATAACATCGATAGAGTGGTAATTTCTACTAACACGAACTTCTCCCATAGGTGATTGAGTTCAATGTTAAACAAGATGAAGCTCGGCATGGGCATCATTGAGATCAATGCCCAGTGACAGTAGCTCCCTCCCAACCTCTTACAAATGGGATTCATATGTCATGAATCTACAGTTTGAGGCCACCATTTCTTTTTTCTACATTAATTAACCTTTTTTAATTTCTACTTATAAACAGTATTTATAAAATTAAAATTGTTATCAAAAGTATAGTTTACAATAATCTCATTAACTAATGGTTATAATTGACCAATAGTGATATAACAATAGAAACCCAAAGTTCACATTTCAATTTATAATCAGTTGTTTATAAAAGATATTATGTTTTATTTTGTATATTACAATATAATTCACATTTTAGGAAACAATTATCATTAAAAAAACATTGGGTCATTACATTTATTATAAACCATAACCAATTTTGGAAACCTTATTAATTCATTCTCACTATGATAAATGTTTTGATACCTAATTCAAAATAGAATAGTTTTCAATATAAATAATATCAACTCCCAAATTCATTAAATCCTCAACGATTCAATCTTGTTCTATATATAAAATGGTTAACGATTAGCTATTATTTTCACATAAGTGATCTTATAAATTTGTATATATACCTAGACGCTAGTTAACTTTGTATTAATAAAATATTATCTTTTAAAACCATCATATATTACATGTGTACAATTACTTCTAAGTGATTGGAAACTTAGAACATTTATCATCCTTATATATTTCACATTTCCACTAATATAAAGTATTCCTCTATGTTTTTAATTTTAAATCCAGTTTTTCATGCTTAATATCAGGAAATGGTAAGTCTTAAAATGGATATTGAATTAGTGAGGAGGATAAGAAATTTCCAAATAATCTTACATCACAATTAAACTAATACCTTATTATAAAGCATAAATGTGAATAACAAACAACCAATTTCTCTACAGAAATGATAAAATTTGAGAATTTAACAATCATATTTTAAATACATACAAAAATTCATCACATTCCACTATCTATATAAATTTAACACCCATTCAATAATAATCAGTTAGCGGGGTTGATAAATGAGAAAAGTTTCAATATAATATATATAGTAACATGAAAATCCTATAATTATATGAATCTAAATGAAATTTTTAGGTGTTGAAAACTTTACCATAATAATAGTTTTACCAAGATCAATAGTTGCTTCATCATTATAATCCATATTCCAAAGGATTCAATTCATTATTATATAATATTAAATGTAGTGAGATTTTTTATAAACTTATTTTATTTTAAAATATATAGAAAATACATAAATATATCTCATGATTATTGTAACTTTTTAATTGTACCAAAATAACACCAATAAATAAATAAAAGTATCCAAAATTTCTGGGAAAACTCCATTCATGTGATCCATTAATAAATTTAGTGTATTTTTTAACATGAACATCATAAATAAAATCTTATAATTTCTATACCTAGAATAAAATAGAGTAATTTAAATTTCCTCCAGCATAATTTCCACCGGTGATTTAGACAGCTATGTTCGATTAACAAAAAATTCTAAGCACCCTTGAACTAATCAAAAATTTCATCGATATGAAGAAAAATATACTTGATCAAAATAGTAAATATTTTAGTACCATATAGTTAATTAAATGAGTCATATAACCATCATTATTTTTTTAAAAAAAAAGGAACACTATATGTTGAATTGAAATATTAAAATAAACCCTTATCAAGAAACACTCTTAAATGCATTTTAAATTCCTATTATTCCACCTGATCTATTTGATAATACTTTTTTTGAAATTTTCTTATAATAGAAACTATATTAATGGTTAATTCAACCTTCTGATAATTGAATGTGTCATAACCTATTATAATTTTTGGGCAAGTCTAATAAATTTATTTAATTAATGGTTATTCTTTAATGAACTATAATGGGAATGAGGTTTTTAGTGTTTGAACATTCTATAATAGAATTTTGAGATGTTTTTGAAGGCTTGTGTGATAAATCAAGAGTCTATGAGGGTTCCATAACAGTGGTTGGGTACTTGAAACTGCTAAAAAGTGTTGCTAAAAACCCATTCGCTTCATGAATTCGGATTTCCAAACATGAATTGGACTCATAGGGTGGACTGAGAGGATTTAATACTAGAAAATGGGGCTAGGAGGTAGTGCCTAAGAAATCACTATGTGAAATATATTGTCCCACTGAGAAACATGGTTGCCAATACTAGATAAGTTTTTTTTCCAAAAATATCCTAATATGAAACTCTGTTTCATACTATTAACTACAGTTGGGAAGATTCATATGTGTTTTAATGTGGGGGGATTCATAATAATACCCAACTATTCCTTCCCCTTGATCCCTCGCATGAATTGGAATGGGAATGGGTTTATTTGACATCTGTTAGCTCTTTTAATTTTTTTCTTGTTCGGGCCACATTGGATGGAGATGTTTTTTGAAGTAGAAAGAATCTTGTTATAAAGAGTTTTATCCTTTTTATCAATGAAATGTAATGAATTCAATTTTAAAAAGATAAAAACCAGACTAACCATCATATTCATAAGATCTTAATAAAAAATCCTCAAAAATTCCATTTGGATTGAAATATGTTTTCTGGAAGAAAAGACCCATCAGAATCACCTTCAGTCTGGAATGTGGTTTTGATCATAATAAGGAAAATAATTATATTGTTTATTGTTTCTATGTATATCTAATAATTCTATTATATTTTTTATTTCACAAATCATATGTAATTTATAAAAGTTATGATGTATTTTTTATAAAGGAAAGGGGGAAAGCTATTGATGCAAATCATATTGAGACTCGAAGAATGAAATAAGTGTTCGAAGGATGGGAAGTTAGATTACATCATCACTTAATTAAAATGATGATGATGATGATATTCAATGCAATGAATTCATGAAGGAATTCATGATACATGAAGATGTTTATGGAATAAGGATGTTTCTGAAGTCAAATATTTCTGATCTCAGTTTACCAGTGTGAGATAAAAAGATTTAGGTTTTCATAAAGTGTGATAATGTTGATCAGATCATGAATTTAAGAAGATTCTAGTATTTAGTCAGAATATTAAACTATATGAAAAAAATATTCTGAGAAGGAAAGAAGTTTCTAAAGTTGAAGCTACTAGAACTGATCCATCAGATATAACATGCCACAAAGAAATGGAGTCATAATAACACAATTTATCATCTAAAAATAAGTGGCATAAATGTTATCATTGGATTTTTGGAGACAAGAAAAATGGAATGGAATAAAAGTTGGTTCTGGCCAATGTGAAGGAGAAAACTAGTAAAAAATACACAATGTAGTCATCCAATTTCATTATGATAAATTATTCATTTTTTTATATATTGGTCTAGAATGAAAATAAATTATCTTATTTGTTTTCAAAATTATACTTATTATACAGGAAAATAATATCATGATGGAGTTGACACCAATATCTTCATGAGACATAAAATCATCATTCATGAAAAATAATAAAAGAATAATTTGATGCATCTATTTGAATTGTTGTCAAGTGGGAACATTGAAGTGGTTAAATAAGATTAAATATTATTTTGTCTTCATCATAATGAATAAATCAGAATGGGAAGATTATTTATTCAAGTTTTGTATAGAAATGTAGTGAAGAACCTTTTTTTTTACAATTTTCTCCACTATAATGAGAAAATAATAGTGATGAATCAGAATCAGACTGAATTTTTTTAAGGAATTTTGATGAAATATGAAGATTTTAGAGGATTGTAGATGATTATAGAAGAGTAAAAAAAGCACTGGAGATGTAAAATAATGATCTAATATTTATGTAGAGTTGAATATTTGAAAAAAAAAGTTGAGCAGTAAAGACTTTCATAGTCCCACAAAAACTATATCTGGGTACCTAGTAATAGAGGAGGTACTTTTTTACATTCCTAACACAGGTACTCTAAAAATGGAAGAGATATATATTCAAGTTATATAATGGAAAAAATTTATAGAATGGGAATTATTTTGAATTTTATCATTCCATATGAAGAAGTGGTGTTAAATCATATTTAGTTATGAGATTGGACTGAGAAATCCGACTGGGATTTACGAACTAAATAAGTAGTAGTTTAAAATTGTTTTAGCAGTATTCTAATAGAATTATATTATATGCATTATTAAATCATAATGGAATATATGACTTGGAAATTAGGAAAATAATAATTATAGAGTATATAAGGATCTTACTTACTTCTAGTTAAGAAAGTAATGAATTTTTCTGTAAGATCGTATTTGTGAAAGTTGATGGGGCATCCTAGTAACATGTTGGGAAGAAACTGGTGAATGTTTCTTAAATTATTACCAAAATTATATTAACTAATTTTTTCAATAATGTTCACATGCAACATTGTATTGAACATAGTTCTACATGAGTTTAATGCGATATCCTACTCATTGAATTCCACACAAAAATGATTTTTTTCTGGTGTATTATATAGAATTGGATTATTTATATACCTTGACAAGGTTTTAGCTAATCTTGTTGAGTAGAGAACCTTGTAAATTATTTTTTTCATATGGATGTGTGTTTGTTTGTTTTCATAAAGGAAAAAACTCATTAACAGGAAGTGAAGTTCATTTCAAATGTTAGTTGACATAAAATAAAAATGGTATCATTGATTCCCCCCTCCTCCACTCAGTGTTACTTATTCCTAGTTGGACACTGGCCAGTGGTATTAGAGGGAAGGTCCCCTTTATTAATATTTGATGAATTTTTTAAAAGATAAGTTGATGGATAATCAGAGTTATGTCAAAAATAAAGGTATTTTGGTCTTCTATGTAAATAAATATCATATCTGGAATGATAAAATGTTTCCATATCTTATATCTCTTAGGAATGATGTCCATGAAAATTCAATTGATTGATTTCCTCCTATTGATGATTAATATACTCTCACATATTTTGATAAGAAAAATATATTAGATAACGGAATAGAAAAGAATTATTTACATACATCACATTCTAAAAGTGAATTTTTAAAAGTTAAGGGTGTTTCAACTACAATGAAAAGTATATAGTACAAGTTGAAAATCATTTAATAAGGTCATACAAAAGTAAAGTAGGAAAAATTAAAAAACTAAAGGGTAATGTATGAAGATATAATAATTGGTGAGTATGAATCTATTAAGGACTTATTTAGAAGGATGAATGGCATTATCAACACAATAGGATGGCTTGGTTAAAATTTTGAAGATTCTACTATTGTAGAAAAGATCATAAGAATTATTACTAAAACGTTTGATGCGAAATTATCCACAATAGAATATAGAGATCCCAAAAATCTATATCCCGATTATTTATATAGAAATCTGATTAATTAAGAAATGCTAATGGTGAAATCAATAAAGGGGAAAACAAAATATGAAAAACATGTATTACAAAGATGCTAATAAAAAAGATTAAAAGATTCTTAAGGAAGATGATTTTTCTGAATCTGATTCCTAAAATTAGTAATGTAAAAATCATAATAAAATATTATCCTTGTTTCTAAAAATGTGATAAGAGATGAAGGTAAATATAAATGGAATCTTCCCTTGATGTGTTTTTAATGTTGTGTCATTGGGAAATTTTTGTGTAATCATCCCCAATGAAAGATCTAATTGGTGTGTGATAAAGAAGAAGGAATGCAAATACGAGTGTGGAGGGATCAAGGTGATGAAGATAAATATTTTTCAAAAGGTAATGATAAAAAAATTACAAATCCAAAAGTATAATCTTATTATATAATGATTTTGATAAATAAGATAGTGAATTAGGATCCAAACAATCGACTATTAATGTTTCCAAGAAAACATTAATTTTCATAATTAAAAATGAATAATTTGTAAACATCAGTTCTGATGAATAAGAAACCAAAATATAATTTCATCTTAAAGAATAAGTGAAATGTTTTTCTAGGAATATTTCAATAATAAAGAGTAAATCCAGAAGTTAAAAAGTAAAAACACTTAAACAAATATTCAATAATATATCCTTAATGAAAAACATATGTTCTTAGAAAATATTGAGGATTTGGAGAAATATCTAGTGAAATATAATAAATGAAATGAACAACTAGAAGTAAAATTGAATGAAAATGTATAATAGTTATAACTTGTTCAAAAAAAAACATTATAAACTAAATAAAGGGATATATGTTTCCCAAAATATATCTCCAAAGTTATTGAATGATCTAGAAAATTTAATCCTATGAAGGATAAAAATTTTACTTCAATGCTTGAGAAGAAATTTTAAATTCTTCTTGAGAAGTATAATTCTGGGAAATTTATGTCTATGGTCCAAACCAACAAAGTGGAGATATCATATGTTATTAAAAAAATAAATCCAAAAAACATCTTTTTATTCTAGTTCTGATAAGGATAAAAATAAAAGTGATATTAAAATGAAGAATTTAGTTGATAACTTAAAGGATTGTGGTCAATAAAGGTTTACTGAGAAGCATGAAATGGTTTCCTGAAAATATGAAATGGTTTCTATGAAACATTCTCACAATTCAAGTTAGCAAGGAAGGTATTGAATAAAATTTACTCTTTATCAATACAGTTGGTATTGTGGTGGATTAAGAGACATGATGAATATGTTTCTTTTAATAAATAACACAAGTAATAATCCTCAAATTTTAAAAGGAAAATTCTAAGGGGGAGTCAATTCCTTTAGTAGAATAACTTTGAGAAGGATGTTCAAATAAAACCGGAGAAGTTTGGTGTTAAAATAGAAAATAGATCTCAACCATTGGAAACTATTTTTAAATGATGTTAACAACATGGAAATGTTTTTAATTTATTTATTGTCTTGTTATAAGCACAATAATTTTTGTAACAATTCTTAGAAGTCAGATGTAATGAATGATAAGGGAAAATAAAAAGCTCTTATAGTTGACAGAGCTCTCAAAGATACAAAAGGAGAACAAAATTGGATCTTGGATAATGGGTCTTATTCTCATATTATAAGAGGCTTATTGTAGTTAAATAATTTGAAATAATTTAAATAGTGTACAACAAAATTTGGAAGTGATGATGATCTTAGAATCAAAGGTGTTGGATCAGCTATTATTTGGGGAGAAAAATTTATATCCAAGAAATATTTATTTGTTTGTCAAATCAATCATAAATTTTGAATGTTTCATAACTATGTAATAAAGTCATAAATTTATTTTTAGAAATGAATGTTTTTAGTGAAAATAGAGGAATATGGAATGATAGTTACAAAAGGCTAATTTACTAAGGGAAACTTGTTTCAAGTTGGTGAGGTTCGAAACTCTTGTTACTAGATTATGATTGAATATGATTAGTTTTGGATTAAAATTTTGGAACATATGTGTCATAGAAATGTGATAAAGGTATTTAAGGGAGACAATATCGGATAAATCCTTGATATATCTAGAAATAAGTACTGGTGTTGTTCAATTTTCGAGAATGTAAAAATTATAAATTTGGTTTAATAAAATGTGGACATTGGTTCAAAACCAGCTATGGAACTTATTCATTCTGATATTTGTTATAAAGACCCATAAAATTCAAGGGATTTTTTTTTCAAAGTTTTCTTTTGGATTTTACAAGAACACAGTTTCTGACGACACCAGATTCTGAGGCCCGGTGTGCCCGGAATCATTTTCTGAAGTTTAGCTCGGGTACGTTCAGTGAATGAACGAACAGGTTTTCCTAACTTTTGAACTGGTGCTCGGAATCAAAATCTGAGGGCACCGATGGAATCGCAGCGCCGGTAATTGACTAGGAATACCTTTTCCGGAGTTGCGTTTTCTCAGGTGTGGTTATTAAATTTTGGGTTTAATAAATGAATAAAATAAAGTGGGGCAACCAATTTATTTTATTTAATGTTGTTTAACCTAAGCTAAGTGGTTGAAGTGGGACCCACTGTATCCTACTCCATTAGGTAGGATATTTGTGGGGTGGGGCCCACATGAGCCCCACCTTTTCAACTTCCACAAAACCACCACCTTTAATTAGGTAACTCACCCACACCCCCTTTAAATATAAGTCAACTCTTGCGTTTAAACTGAATAATAAAAGCCTCATTAATTGGGCGGTTTAAACTCCTCAATTAATTCAATTAATTGATTGATTCAATTTTTGAATTTCATAACGTTTGTCTTGTGTGTTAATAAAATAATACAAGTCTTATTTTATTAAAGGGGTTCGTTGTGCGAGAGGGCTTGGGAGAAATCACTCAAAGCCTTGAAGCACTCCTTCCTCGATGAAGAACGCGAAGAACACGAAGAATGCAATGAACGTGAAGAACGCGAAGAACGCCGACCTCCGACGAAGGTTGACAAGAACGCCGGATCCTCGGAGATCGACGGCGCGATGCCGACGAATCTTTTCTCTGCGACGCGATGATCACCCTTCCGCGACGCCTTCTTCTGCGACATGCAATTCCACGATGAACCTCCATTCAACATTTTCTTCGAGGTAGGGGATTATATTATTTTTGTTCGTGACTACCTTTATCGCTGATTATCGTCTTTATTTGAGCCGCCTGATATCGCAATAATTAGAGGAGGTCAGACCGCACAAACACGATTGACCCTCCTCCCCCCTTGTTTGTTGATTTGTTTGTGGCACGAACAAGGCAGTGCGGTGCCAATGTACCACGCGGAAAATAATAAAGATCGGGCGAAGAAACGCGGCGTCGTCGTGCCGTTGAAGTCAAACAAAACGCAGTGTCGTTGTGCCATGCCGGAGAACCTAGAAGAGATTGTGGCCGGAGCGGGGCCGCAGAGGAGGGGCACGACGCCGTCGTGCTGCGCCGGTCGGACCATGGCCGCGGCAGAGCAGGAAGCGGCGGCCGGCTTCCGGCCGCCGGCGCTGGAGTAGGAGAGCGGGACCCTGGCGGTCCCGCGGTCGCAGCAACCGGCCGGTGGGACCGGGCCGGCCGGCTTCCGAGATGGGCGGGGGTCGTAACCCCCAGCTGGCCAGTAAGAGTGCCCCCCCCCCCTCATGGGGGCCATAGTTTCACACCAGGGGGTAGCGCGCCCCCCGCACCCTTCCGGTTGGCCGTTATGCCCAAGCCGCATGGACACACTGGCCAGGCCGCGCCCACTGGTCCGGGACGTGCCCTAATGGGCCGGACCCAAACCCGGGTCGGGTCGACCCGGTTCGGGCCGACCTAGGGGGTATCGGGCCGGGTCGGACCGGGCCCGAACCCCCAATTCGCGGACCTCTTATGGTCTTTTGCCCATAACTTTGGCTACGGACCTCTGATCGATGCACTGTCAGTTGCGATGCGATCCTTGGATCGAGACGGTCGTTTCAGTATACTACACTCAAGGTTTCGGGGAACCTTGGGTACTGCCGGGTTGGTTCGATCACGAAACCAACCGGGCCCTCCGAGCGGAAACGCTTGTATCTCAAGCTCCGGACGTCCGATTGATGTGCCGTTGACTTCTATGGTTTCCTCTTGATGAGATGAAAATTTTGGCGTACTTTTCCCGAGGTTTGGACAAAGATGGATAGTGGCCGGGTTGGATTGAACCCGAAATCCAACCGGGCCCCTGGAACGGATAAGCTGATAACTTTCAAACCGGACGTCTGTTTGATGAACCGTCAACGGCGTTGGTGATCTAGTTGAGAAACGGTCTCTATGAGTATATCCAATGAGTGTTCGGGGTACAGTTGAGATATGGCCAGGTTGGTTTACACACGAAACCAACCGGGCCCCTGGGACAAAAAGGCTAATAACTCACAGACCGAGCGCCCGATTGACGCGTCGTCTATTGTGTTGAGACCCCTATGATGAGGTGGTCCTTTGAGATACTTCTTCGTGGGACTTTGTGATACATGTAGTATCGACCTGTAGCTCGTGGAGTGGACCCTCCCGGAGACAAGTGTACGGAGTATGGAAACCGAGTAGCTGGCTGAGACCTGATGACTACTTGTCCGATTCGTTTTAGAGTGACTTGCATAGCCCAGTGGGGAGCACTACTTTGTGAGGTGGCAGACCCATGGCGGAGGAGCACTACTGTGTGAGGTGGCAGACCTGCGGTACTCGACAAGAGGAGTACCTCTGTAGGCTATGAGGGGGATCACTACTGTGTGAGGTGGTAGACCCATGGAAGAGGAGCACTGCTGTGTTAGGTGGAAGACCCGCGGTACTCGACATGAAGAGTACCTTAGCAGTCTTAGGTTAGTGAGAAGTACCTCAAAGTCGTGACAGGATCATGGTACTCTCCAGAGACGGGGCTCTTCAGCAGTTACGGTTTCGATAATGAAAATCCTGGTTTGAGCTGAGTCTATGACCTTTGTTTTTACCTCGTGATTGAGATGGGTCACATGATAACTTAGGTATATGTATGGTCATATACCTGGGTAGTGGTTATTCGTTGATTTCATAACTTTTGTGTTTCCTCATTTTTCAGATGGGTTACTTGATAACTTATGTATAAGCATGGGCTTATACCTAAGAAAGGATTATCTATTTAGATCCCTCTTTGTGGTTATCCTTGTTGGATTTAGTGAGACCTTGAGGGTCTCAGGGTCCCTACTGAGTATCTTTATACTCACTCCTGCACGGGCTATGCCCGCACCTTATTGTGTTGGTTGCAGATGACGGGCAGTGCTGAAAGAGGCCGAGTGTTTGAGCACTGGACGGTACCTGGAGGTGGACCTCACGACGAGTCAGTATCCAAAGGTGGACTTCACAATGAGATGATACTTGGAGGATGTCGACAGGCGAGAGTGTTGTGGAGTCTATCTGTACCTACCCATCAGGTAGGATCTGTGGTGGATGATCCAAGAGCTTCGCTATCTGTACCTTCCCTTCAGGTAAGATCGGATGTGGGTGACCTAGGAGCCTCTTCTATTCTTCTAGCTGCTTGTCTTTCTGTTGTACTTTCGTTCAATTGTTGTTGTAGTTTCGATTGGGTTTGTATTCTGGCCCATTTACTTTTTAGCACTTCCTTTTGTACTTAGTGTATTACTTCCTCTTATACTCTGTGGTGTTTTGTTTAATTTTATAAGGAAATGTCTTCCCAGTTATCGGGATTTACGCCTTTAGTGCTAGTCGCCATCCCATGGCCTATGGAAGGTGGGCTTGGGGTGGTCACGGCACGGGCCGTGAGGACGGGTCGTGAAAAATTGGTATCAGAGGAGTCGGTTCTACAGGAGAACTTATAACTCTGATATTTTCTTTCTGTGAAGAAATAGTTTTAAGGGTATTGAGTGTGGTTTTCAGTTCAGGGAGTCCAGTGTTGGTGCGGGCGGCCGACGTATCCATACACCAGGACCTCGACAACTGATTTCCAACTTTGTGCACAAAAACACAGAATGCATTTGTGTTTTCAATGGTTTTACCTTAAAACATCTCAAACTAGGTCAGCTCACCAGCTATAAATATTTTTACTGTGTCACGTTTGTTTCATTCAGGATTCCTCCCCGCGGATGACCAACTAGAGCCCCGATAGTTGCATGTACTGACAGCCCGCCGAGCGACGTGGCCTCAGTACAGGGCTCTATTCTAGTTGAGGCACCAGTGGAGGCACCATCGGTACTACCACCCGTTGGGCCACCGATGCCACCAGCCCCAGCAGCAGGTGATGCACGCCGCTTGAGCGCGCTGCACGAGTTCCAGCGCCAGAGGCCACCCAGGTTCCGGGGAGAGACGGACCCACAGGCAGCTGAGGATTTGCTGGAGGCTGTGGTGAGAGTCTTCAAGCTAGTGGGGACGCCAACAGACATCATGGTGATCCTTGCTGCCAGCCTTCTTCAGGCAGCAGCAGGCCGATGGTGGTGCCTGATGCTCTAGATGCATGACGAGGCGATACTTATGTGGGAAGACTTCGAGAGCCTATTCCAGGCAGAGTTTCTACCAGCCACCCTTTGAGAGGTGCATATACAGGAGCTGGTGCATCTACAGTAGGGTAGCATGACGGTAGCGTAATACTCAGCGAGGTTCACAGACCTCTCGCACTACTCCACAGATATGGTACACGACCCGTTCTTCAGGGCTCGAACCTTCGAGCAGGGGCTCAAGAAAGAGATTATAGATTCTGTTGTTTCTCACAACATCCCGACGCAGACACGGGTGTTGGAGCGAGCCCTCTTAGTGGAGAGTTTCCTTGCTGAGCAGTCACCAGTAGAAGGACCCACCACTAGTCAGCTCGTGGTAGAGTCTTCTGCAGCAGGCAAGAGACAGATGTCGCAGAGGTCCAAGAGGACCAGACCTACAGGTGGTCGACCGCATGACTTAGGGTCAGTAGTGTGAGGCACTAAGGGGAATGATAGAGCCAGACCTGCCATGCAGTGTTACTCCTGCGGCGGGATTGGTCACATGGCATGTGACTATCCGAACCACCATGAAGATGACCAACAGATAAATGAAGAACCTCCCAGGCAGAGGCAGAGGTTCGATCGAGGCGGACCGCAAGGAGTAGAAGGTCGAGGAAGAGGAGATGGTCGTGTAGCTGGAGGTGGATGATGCTTTGAGGTGATTCCACCAACACCACCAGGAGGTCCACCCCGACCACAGGGAATGTGGACTGGGAGAGCTCAGCTTCATGTAGTAGAAGCAGACGATTACGGAGCTCCGGAAGCAGGTGGATAGGAGCGGAACTAGTGGTTTCCTTTTTGTTCTTCGTACTTCTAGTTCCATTTTGTTGTTACATTTGTGTCTTTGTACTATAAGCTGAAATAATAAAAAGACACTTAACTTTGTGACATTTGCTTCCTTCCTTTTGTGTACTAAGAGGTTCTAGTTTAAACTATTTACTTGACCATCATTTTCGAGATTCCTACTGGAGGAGACCCAGTCACCACACACTAATGCCGATAGTGTGACTCAACCCTTGGAGGAGAGAGTAACGTTGGATCTCTTGGTATTAGCGTTGAGGCCTTACAACGTCATCCTTGGTATGGATTAGTATCATCCATGTCGGGGTTGACTGTATTAGGCAAAGAATGTGGTTCATCCAGGGGATGAGACCAGATTTCTCATATCGGCAAAGAAGAAATCATAGCAGCTCTGGTGGGACCAGAGATGGTCCAGGCCATGACAGAGAAGGTCCAGGTCATCCATGAGCGGATGAGGATAGCTCAGAGCTGACAAAATCCTTTTGCTGACAGGTGGCAGATACCACTAGAGTTCGAGGATGGAGACCATGTTTTCTTACGGTTCTCACCTCGATGAGGTCTATGGAGATGTGGCCGAGGAGGAAAGTTATATCTGAGGTTCGATGGGCCTTTCTAGGTCCTCCACAAGGTAGGCGGGGTGGTTTACAGCTTGACCTTTCCACCTCAGTTGCACCAAGTTCACGACGACTTCCACGTATCTCACCTGGGAAGACACGTGCATGACCAGACGCATATCATCGACCATGGGTAGTTGGACATCGATGACTGGATGACTTCACGGAGGTTCCAGTGGGGATCGAGGATCGAAAAGAGCGGATCCTACGTAGTTGGTCGATTCCTCGGGTGTGCTTTCTCTGGCAGCACGAGAACCACTTTGGAGAGCTCATGGGAGCGGGAGCCTCAGTTTCATGCTCAGTACCACTTTTGTCTCCGTAGTTTGTGTTAAAGCTTTACGGGGATGTAAAGCCCTGAGGTGGGAGTAATGTAAAGACCCGTAAAATTCAAGGTAATTTTTTTTTCTAAACATTCTCTGGGATTTTACAAGAACGCAGTTTCTGACGGCACCTGATTCCGAGGCCCGGTGTGCCCAGAATCATTTTCCAAAGTTTAGCTTGGGTATGTTCAGTGAATGAACGAGCGGGTTTTACTAACTTTTGAACCGGTGCTCGGAATCGAAATCCGAGGGTACCGATGGAATCGCAGCTCTGGTAATTGCTTAGGAACACCTTTTCCGGAGTTTCATTTGCTCGGGTGTGGTTATTAAATATTGGGTTAAGTAAATGAATAAAATAGAGTGGGGCAACCAATTTATTTTATTTAAAGTTGTTTAACCTTAGCTAAGTGGTTGAAGTGGGACCCACTATATCCTACTCCACTAGGTAGGATATTTGTGGGGTGGGGCCTACACGAGCCCCACCTTTTCAACATCCAAGAAACCCCCACCTTTCATTAGGTAACGCAACCACGCCCCCTTTAAATATAAGTCAACTATTGCGTTTAAACTGAATAATAAACTCCTCATTAATTGGGCGGTTTAAACTCCTCAATTAATTAAATTAAATGATTGATTCAATTTTTTAATTTCATAACGTTTGGCTTGTGTGTTAATAAAATAAGACAAGTCTTATTTTATTAAAGGTGTTCATTGTGCGAGAGGGCTTGGGAGAAATCACTCAAAGCCTTGAATCACTCCTTCCTCGACGAAGAATGCGAAGAACGCCGACCTACGACGAAGGTTGACAAGAATGTCGGATCCTCGGAGATCGACGACGCGACACTGACGAATCTTTTCTTCACGACCGGATGATCCCCCTTCCGCGATTCCTTCTTCTGCGATGTTCAATTTCGCGACGAACCACTGTTAGTATTTTTCTTCGAGGTAGGGGATTATATTCTTTTTGTTCGTGACTACCTTCATCGCTGATTATCGTCTTTATTTGAGACACCTGATATCGCAATAACGGAGGAGTTCAGGCCGCATGAACACGACCGACCCTCCTCCCCCCTTGATTGTTGATTTGTTTGTGGAACAAACAAGTCAGTGCGGTGCCGATGCAAAATAATAAAGATTGGATGAAGAATTGCGTCGCCGTCGTACTACGCCGTTGAAGTCAAACAAGCCGCGGTACCGTCGCGCCGTGCCGGAGAACCTGGAAGAGATCGCAGCCGGAGTGGGGACGCAGCGGAGGGTCTCGGCACCGTCGCGCCGTGCCGGTTGGACCAAGGCCGCGACATCTGGCCGAGGCGGAGTAGGAAGCGGCGGTTAGCTTTCGGCTGCCAGCGCCGGAGCAGGAGAGCGGGACCCCGACGGTCCCACGGCGGCAGCAACCGTCCAGCCGGACCGGGCCAGCCAGCATCAGAGAAGGGCCGGGGGTCGTAACCCCCGGCTGGCCAGCAGGAGTGCCCCCACCTCATGGGGGTTGTAGTTTCACACATGGGGGAAGCGCGCCCCCCACACCCTTCTGCTCGGCCGTTACGGCCGAGCCGTCTAGACACGCGTGCCAGGCCGAGCGAGCCAGGCCGGGCTGGGCCGCACCAGCCGGGCTGGGCCGCACCCCCTAGGTTGGGTCGTGCCCTAATGGGCCAGACCTAGACCCGGGTTGGGTCGAACCGGTTCGGGCCGACCCAGGGTGTATCGGGCCGGGTCGGACCGGGCCCGAACCCCCTATTCGCGGACCTCTTACGATCTTTTGCTCATAACATGGGCTACGTACCTCCGATCGATGCACCGTTAGCTGCGATGCGATTCTTGGATCAAGACGGTCATTTCGGTATACTACACTCAAGGTTTTGGATAACCTTTGGTACGGCCGGGTTGGTTCGATCACGAAACCAACCAGGCCCTCAGAGTGGAAACGCTTTTATCTCGAGCTCCAGATTTCTGATTGACATGACATAGAATTTGTTAGTTTCCTCTTGATGAGATGGAAATTTTGGCATACTTCTCCTGACATTTGGATGCAGATGGATAGTGGTCGGGTTGGATTGAACCCGAAATCCAACCTGGCTCCTAGAACGGAAAAGATGATAACTTTCAAACCGGACTTCTGTTTGACGAACCGTCAATGGCGTTGGTGATCACGTTGAGAAACGGTCCCTATGAGTATACCCTATGAGATTTCGTGGTACAGTTGAGATACGGCCGGGTTGGTTCGCACACGAAACCAACTAGGCCCATGGGACAAAAACGCTAATAACTCACAGACCGAGCACCCGATTGACGCGCCGTCTGTTGTGTTGATACCCCTATGACAAGACGGTCCTTTGAGATACATCTTCGTGGGAATTTGTGATACATGGAGTATAGACCTGTAGATCGTGGAGTGGACCCTCCCAGAGATGAGTGTACGGAGTACGGAAACCGAGTAGCTGGCTGAGATCTGATGACTGCTTGTCCGATTCGATTCGGACTGACTTGCATATCCCACTGGGGAGCACTAATTTGTTAGGTGGAATACCCATGGCAGAGGAGAGCTACTGTGTGAGGTGGCAGACCCGCGGTACTTGACAGGAGGAGTACCTCTGTAGTCTATGAGGGGGAGCACTACTGTGCGAGGTGGAAGACCCATGAAAAAGAAGAACTGCTGTGTGAGGTGGCAGACCTGTGGTACTCGATAGTAGGAGTACCTCAGCAGTCTTAGGTTAGTGAGCTATACCTCGGAGTCATGACAGGATCACTGTAATCTCGAGAGACGGGACTCTTCAGCAGATACAGTTTCGATAATGAAAATCCTGGTTAGAGTTGAGTCTATGAACTTTGTGTTTACCTCATGATTGAGATGGGTCACTTGATAACTTAGGTATAGGTATGGGCATATACCTGGGTAGTGGTTATCCATTGATTTCATAAAATTTGTGTTTCATCATGATTGAGATGGGTTACTTGATATCTTAGGTATAAGTCTGGGCTTATACCTAAGCAAGTGTTATCTATTTATATCCTTCTCTGTGGTTATCCTTGTTGTATTTAGTGAGACCTTGAGGGTCTCGGGGTCCCTATTGAGTATCATTATACTCACCTCTACACGGGCTATGCCCGCACCTTATTGTCTTGGTTGTAGACAACATGCAGCGCTAACAGAGGCCGAGTGTTCGAGGACTGGACGGTACCTGAAGGTGGACCTCACGACGAGTCAGTATTCGGAGGTGGACTCCACGACGAGATGATACTCGGAGGAGGTTGATGGGAAAGAGCGTTGTGGAGGCTATCTGTACCTACCCTTCAGGCAAGATCCGTGGTAGACGATCTAGGAGATTCTCTATCTATACCTACCCTTCAGGTAGGATCCGAGGTGGACGACCTAGGAGCTTCTTATATTCTTCCAACTGCTTGTATTTCTTTTGTACTTTCGTTCAGTTGTAGCTGTTGTTTCGATTGGGTTTGTATTCTGGCCCATTTACTTTCAGCACTTCCTTTTTTACTTAGTGTATTACTTCCGATTATAATCTGTGGTGTTTTGTTTACTTTTCTAAAGGAAATGCATTCCCAGTTATCATGATTTATGCCTTTGGTGCTAGTCACCAGCCCCTGGCCTATGGAAGGCAGGCTTGGGGTAGTCATGGCACGGGCCCCGTGGACGGGTCGTGACATTTGTGGGACAACAAGAAAAAATTTAAAAAATGTATATGAGTAATTTTTCACTTTCATTAATGAATTTACTCACATTACTTATTTTATTTATATGAAAAAAAATTCAAATGATCTAAATATGATTACATGTTTTAAGATAAAATATGAGAATAAATGTGATTATTCAGGGAAGAAGATGAGAACTGTTAATGGCGGTGAGGTTGAAAAATAATAATTTGAAAGCGATCATTAGAATCATGGAATTTATAATGTGTTTAGATAACCATATACTCCTTAAAAAATGGTGTTTATGAATGGAAGAATATATGCCTATTTGAAATTGGATGAACTATGTTACTTGAACATTTTCCATCTAATTACATTTGGAGGAAAGAAATGGGTACTGCTGTGTATATTCAAAACTGATGTTTTTAAATAAAAAGGCTTTATATGACTCCTTATAAAATGTTTTGTGTTAAAAATCCATGTTTTAAATAGTTCAGAGTTTTTTGGAGACATAGAATCATCAAGTAAAAAGGTGGAAACAATAGATATTTTGAGTATATTGGTGAATATAGAATTATTCATGGCTATGATTCGGAAGGAATAAGATATTGATTTTTCAAAAAATAAAAATGAATAATTTTTTATTCTGTTGATGTGAAATTTATTGAAAAATACTAGGAATATAAACAAAATCATATAGATAAGGATGTTCAGTTGGATGAAATATGGTTTGTTGAAAATTATGAAAAGGATGCTAATAAATTTAATCATACTCAATAAGATGAGTTAGACACAACTATTTCAATCTATAAATATTAAATAAAAAATATTATCCTAGGATGAGGAAGAAAATGGAGGATCTAGGCATTATTAGTGATGAATATCAAAAAATTTAGACCAGAAGAATATTAAAATTTGTTCTTCACACTTTTTCGTATTCAAAAGTTGAGCCAAAAGATGTAAATGAATCATTTGAGAATCCATAATGGGTTTAATTCATGAATGAAGATATTAATCAGATATAAAGGTATGATACATGGGAAATTGTACCCAATGCAGATAAAAATTATTATTTCCGCAAAATGGGGTTTACCGAACAAGTTGAATGAAGATGGTGAAGTGATAAGGAAAAATAATTATTACTTTAAAATGGATACTCATAGAATAAATGTATTGACTTTGATAACATGGATTATCCAATGGAAAGGTTATGAATAATAATAATCATTATTTATATTACTTCCAAACTAAGTTACAAAATTTTTCAAATGGATGTGAAATCCTCTTTTTAGAATGGTGATCTTGATGAGGAAGTTTACATTGAACAACCATATTTATTTTTTGTTGGTAAAGATGAAATTTATCTAAGGAAGTTGAAGAAAGATTTGAATGGGATAAAACAAGCTATGAGATAATGGTATTCTAAATTTGATACTTTCTTGACAATGATATGTTTTATGAATGGATGAGTTGATATAAATATTTATATAAAATAAATATAGGAGTTTTACCTCATTATAATTGATTATGTTGACAAACTTATCATTATTCGGAATGATGAAATAACTTATTAATGATTTTTTAAAGAAATAATTTTTTTGAGATGCCCATGTTAGGTGAAATTAAATAATTTCTTAGGTAAAAAATCATAAAAAATAAAGAACACATATTTCTTTCTCAAGAAAAGTATTTTAATGAAATTCTTAATAAGTACGGTATGAAAATTTCGAAACCAGTTTACACATCGATATTTGTGGGAACAAATTTTCTAAATATAGAGAGGGTAAAAAAGTTTACCATAATGATTTTTGAATGTTTATTAGAAGTTTATTATATTTAACATCCTCAGGACATGATATTTTTTATTTTGTTACGTTATATGATTTTTTTTTATTGATCCAAAAGAATCATGTGTAATTTTTGGAAAATAATGCTTCAATATATCAACAGAATAAAAAAGGTTGTAATTGGGTAGGATATCTTCAAATGTATTTTCCTGTTTGGGTTTTCATATGAAAATTTGGTATGAAATTTTAATGATAGAGGATCCACATATGGTAAAGCCTTATTTATGGGGGAAATTTTGGTTAGTTGGAATAATTAAAATAGAATTCAGTACTCTTATTATGTATGAATGTGAGTATGTTTCTACCACTCAAGATGCCACTCAACTAATGTGGATAAAAAATAATAAGAAAATAAAAGAAATAACTTCACATTGTAAAAGATGAAAAATAGACTAACATTTGTATTCATAAGATCCAGCTGAAAATGATTTAGAAATTCTATTATATTGGAATGATGCTTTTTGGAAGAAAAGACGCATCAGACTCACATTGGGTCGGGAATGTGGTTCTAATCTTAATGAGGAAGAAAATTAGATTCTTCAAGGATCCGATGGAAATATGTGGAATATTTTCTGTTTAGTATTTCATTAATCATAAGTGATATGTAAAACTATTGATGAATGGAATATGAAGGAAAGGGGGATAGATTGAGCTACAAATCATATTAAGGCATGGATAAAAAAAGTAGTGCTAGAAGGATGGGACGTTACATTACATCCTATTGTAATATTGATTATGTTGAAGATGATATTCAATGTACTCAAAGTTATAAAGGAATTAATTATATAATCAGATGTCTGTGGAGTAAGAAAGTTGCTAAAGTCAAAGATTTATAATCTCAGTTCATTGGTGTGAGATCACTGCATATAGATTTGTTTCTAAGGATGGGAAGGATGATCAGAATGTGATGTAATGAAGAACCTTGTTGTTAGTTGTACTAAGAAACCATGAGAAACAAATCATTAAGGAGGTGAATAAGTTTCTGAACACAATGTTATGGAAACCAATCCATCAGATACAATGTTCCATAGAGAATTAGATTTATACTAACACCAATCATCATATGAAAATCAACGGAAGAATTTTTTTGATGGGAGTTATTGAGACCAATAAAAAGGAAACAGAATAAATTTTTGTTGAATATATGGATAAGAAAAAATCAGAGGCCGATCCAAAATATAGTCAACCATTTTCATCAAGATGAATTTTTGGTTGTTCTCTTAACTAGGTCAACAATGAAAATAAATACACTAATTTTTTTAATAGTATTTGTATGAAGTGGGTCAAGACTATTAAACTAGAGAAGACACTAATATCTTCATTAGACACAATATCTTCAGAATAGAATAATGGAAAAAGGATAATTTATTGAAGCAAGTAAAATTGATTTCTAGAGATAACCTTGAAGCGATTGATGAATATTGAAGAATATGTTATCTTAAATGTAGTGATGAAATCAAAAAGGGTTTATTAGTCTTTCAATGTGTGTGGGGAAATATAATGAAGAAACTATTGTTTTACATTTGTCTTTATTGTAATGAGAAAATAATAGTTATGAATCGAAATCAATTTGACGGTTTATAACAATGTTTGAATAAATTTCAATAAGTGAGATTTTTGAAGAAGATTCATGAAATGTTAATAATAATTGAATACAAAAAATATTGATCTGATATTTGGTAAAATTGACGATTTATAAAATTTTATTGTGCGCTAAATATTTTCATAATCACACCCAAACCATATTTGGGGTGCCTATAAATATAGGAGTTACTTTTGTACATTCCCAAAAAAAAGTAATATACATAGAAGAAGAGAGGTAAGCTCTATATTTAGGGGGGAGACATATATGAAATTGGAATTCTTGAGATAGTTATCAAGAGAGAAGAATAAGATGAATAAATCAATTGTATTTAGTTATCGGCCCAGACTGAGAAATCTGATTTGGATTTTTGAATTGAAGAAGAAGTAGTTCTGAATTATACAATGGTCATTGTGACATGAGAATATATTCTATTTTGAGAAACATTAATAGAATATCAGACTAGGAAATCAAACTGAATATTATTATGAATTCCAGGAGTCTCTTACCTTCAACTAGGTATGAATGAGAAGATTGTTTTTGAATGAAATATTTGTTATTGTTTATATGGAAGCACAATAACATGCTGGGAAGAACATGGTTAATATGTAATATATTTTAAAAAAATTAATTACATAATTTATTATAGAATGATAACATGCACTATTATATTGATCATAGTTCTAAATGAGTGTAAGAGAATATGCTACTCATTCTATGGAAAAATAAACAATTATTTTCTAGTGGATTGTGTTGTATTGGATTTTTTCCATAACATACCCAATACATAGATAATCTTGATGAGTATTAAACCTTGTAAATTATATTCTTCATTTTCATTTTTTTTTTCAGTGAGGTGATAAGACTTTAATAGGAGGATAAGATTGTTTCAAGAGTAAGGAAACATAAATGAAATATTGTATCACATATTCACCCCCTCTCAGTTATAATTGATATTGAATTAAAATTAACATTTCATTCACATATTGAACCTCCATTTATTATAATGTATCTCTATTGGTAGATCATATACCTTGATAACTCGTTATATATAATTTCTCATCAAATTCATATTGATCATGAGTTGATTTAGGATAGGTAAATCAATCAAAAATTCAACTAGATCTCGATGAAATTTCCAATGTATGATGAGATTAACACCAAAATATTTTTTGGTAATATTTCTCCTTAAATAATATTAATTCTTTAATTGCCTATGTTTCATTCAACTACGAGTTTAAATGATCTGGGAGATACTATAAGTATAAAATGGAAGTTATAACCTAGCTCTTAAATTGGTAGGAATAAATATCAATAAAAAATTTATAAAATAAAAATAATGGTCTAAATCAATATAAATGTATTGGTTAGTGATTATAAAGTAATAACATAATTGTTTTAAAAACAATTTATTCTTAAAAAATACATATTATTAGAAAATTATTTTTTTATTAATATGAATTTTTTGAAGTTATAGAGAATGGATTTTATAAAATGAAGTTTATTTTTTGAATTTTGAAAGCCAATATTATCTTACATTTTTAAATGAAATTATTTCTTTTTTAGGGAAAAAATAATATACTGATTCTTACTGAAACATTTATTTTATTTTAATGTATTTATAGGGTCTCATTATTGAGATATAATTTTTTTAAATTAATATTTTTATAAATTTTATAAAGTACCCCTCACCTCAATTATAAAAAAAACCTCCTCCCTCACATTTTCACATCACTTTTTGCCTTAAATATCTACCATGCCTTACCAATTTATCTTCTAAGATTCCCAATAGACACACAAGATTTTCTGATATTCTCAATAAACTATACCTAGTGTCCATAAGATGATATTAAAGGAATTTCTTAAAGGAATATGTAATCTTCATTGATGACTCTTTCATAATTACTTCTTGTAACACCCCGAGATTTTATAAAAAAAATATTATTTTTAATGTCTTGTGTTGTATGCTACACCAAAATAAGCTTTCACAACACACATATTTGACTTGCCTTGTATTACACGCAATCGCAACCTTCCTCGATAGCGTGTGTAGTACGCAATACTGAGTTTCACGAAACAACGATATGCTATTAAAATATTATTAAAACTATCCGTTATGAATAGTAATAACCACTTTTTAAATTTTAGAAATTTTATCTCTCAAAATGGACTTCATTTTTGGATTCGGAGTATCGAATTTAGCCTAAGGTGAAATTTTGGTACTTTTCGGATAACTTTCATATTCAGATGAATAGTGAAAATTACTAAATTATAATTAAAAACAACTTTTTTAATCGAAATAATTAATAGTGATAAATTATTAATTTGAGTAGTTTTAAAGTATATTTAGAATATATATTTACAATTTAATACAATGTTGGTCATTGGACGTAATTTCACATTTAAACCAGACATAAACAAGTGTCAATCTTTTGATAGATATTGTTTCTTAAAAACACGCTATTTGTTTTAATAGCGGGATTTAATTATAAAATTAATTAATGCAACTTCTATGTTATGAATTTGGTAAAATAGACTTCATTTTTGAATTCGGAATATGAAATATAGCTTAGGATGAAATTTTGGCTTTTTTCTGAAAACCTTCAATTTTTGATGAATAGTGAAACCACTAAGTAGTAGGTTAAAAAAACTGAATTTTGCATAAAACTTAATTTTATCGCTTCTGTGAATGGAATTTCGAAAATCCGAGACAGACGGTTAATATCAAGGACTAAAATGTGGTTCAATGAGATGAAAATAATTTTTTGGTGAATAGTAACTTTTTACTTTTTTTACCGCGGTTAATAGTAAATAGGGAAACTAAGGGTAAATATGATATTAATATTACCCTAACACATGTCCTAATTCTATTGGAAAAGTTTAATTCGACCAAAAACAAACTTAAGAAAAAAATATGACCATTTAGGCCCACTTGGATTAGATTAGGACATTTATTATTAATTTATTTAAAGAAGGGTTAAAATAGTTAAAATCAAAGGTTAATAAGTAAATCATTTTTAATATGGGGTTATACATAAGATAAATTCGACTATAAATATTCATTAGAAAGATAAAAAGATTTCCTACATGATGGTATTTTATTTATAAT
Organism: Viscum album; assembly: GCA_963277665.1. Classification (NCBI taxonomy): domain Eukaryota; kingdom Viridiplantae; phylum Streptophyta; class Magnoliopsida; order Santalales; family Viscaceae; genus Viscum; species Viscum album. The sequence continues at coordinate 1,139,861,441 of OY728157.1, read as the reverse complement.
TTTTAGACATCAAATAATTTAATTTATTTATGACACAAAGATGATGCAGTAATTATCTTGTTAATGAAATATTGACATAATTGATGTTATAAACACCAAAATAAATTTAATTTGAGACTTTTTAGGAATTACACTAATTTTCTAGGTTACTAAGATATATTAGTGTTAATTTAATCAACTTGGTTCGAACATATAATTCTGTTATGACTTTCACAAAAATCATATATCAAATAGTGTCAAAATTGACACAAAATAGTTTTTAAATCAAATATTATATTATTAATTGTTATTTTATTCCTAAAAATCTAAGGTTCGGCCAAATGACTTATATAAGGATATATATATTAATAATAAACAATTTGGGGTTCGTTTGGCATGTTATAGTAAGTTTATTAACCATATAGTGAAAGAAAACAAAAAGACACGATAAAAGTTAAATTAATTAACTTATAGTTAAATCTAATTGATAAGGTTAAAATAATACCCCAAACTTGTCTAAATCCTATTTGTTGATCGGATTTAGACCCATCCCCACTTTAGCTTCGAAATAAGACCCTTTGGAACCATTATAAACAGATTTTGACTTTAATATAAAATAATATTTTGAGATATTCCTAAGGTGCCCCTCTCCTCCCTTATAAAAGGGCACCTCCTCCCCCTCCTCATCACACCAATTTGAGCACTCAAACTCGGCCAACCCCTGCCATTTTCTCTTCTCCACTTCCCTAGAAACATCCTAGAGGTTCTGGTCTTCCTCAAAGACCAATTTTAGTTCCCTAAGAGGAGGTCTCAAAGAGGCGCTTCAAAGAAGAGGTAATTACCGTTACCAATTCTTTCATCTTTATTTCTTCTTCCACTTCTTCTTCTTAGGTTGTTTCATTATGAAGTAATAACATCAGTATCACTCATATACTGATATGTTATTATATGTATGAAACAACCCTATTTCACCATCTATCCATCCTACGGAAAAAGAAATCACCGCAGGTGCGTACGTACGGAATACCGTCTCCACGCCGTGGTGTAATCTATTTTCCACCACCACCTTACATGGATGGGTATAATGGTGTAAAGAATAACTATACATAGTTATTACAACATCATATTGATTCTGATATATTGTATAATTCACTCCAATTCAATTCAATACTTATAGAAATGATATCATCACTCGTGCGTACGTACGGACTACCGTCTCCACGACGCGATGAGATTCATTCTCCATATTAACCATTTAAGAATGATTATAAAGTATATATAAGAAATAATAATGAAATATATGACATTATAAAGCTACTGGATTTATGTATATATATACATATGTATGTCATCTACTTACTTCCATTTCAAGACAATAAGGAAAGGAAAACAGCGTTCATGCGTACGTACGGACTACCGTCTCCATGAACGGTGTTTTTCATTTTATTTATCTACCTATTATATATATATATATATACTGAATATATATGATATATAAATCATATTTTATATTCTGTAAGTAAGTAAATCATGATATAAGTAATAATGATGTCAAGAACAACAAGTCAAAACACCTACGATAATGAAATGATTTTACCCAAAACGCTTCTTTAACATGGAATTTACAAAAGAACGGGTAATATAATGTCATAAGTGAACCATATATGATATCATAACAATGAATATTATTCTGTAATAAGTCAATAACATGATTTAAATCATTATACAGGAGGTTCGGACACTTACAAAGCAAGTCGGACCTAAGGTAAGAGAAATATCACAATCTCATTTTTATCCGAGATTGTTTATTCGTAAGTATTTACTAGGGTGTATTTTATCATCCACATCCATGTTCCCTCAATATGTAATATTGTTTCCATCCACTTGCAATAGTTTAAATCCAATTTTACCCTTAGGTGAGTTTTTAGTAAAGAATATGAAAGGAATCTTTTGTCGTTTTTCCGTACGAGGTACTTTTTGACTTTTCCGACAAAAGTACGAAGAATGTTTTTTTTACTTATACGGCATGAATGGATTTTTAAAAAATTACTTCAAAGAAGCTTCCTTTACAAGTTTTCAAGTTTATTTTTAATCAACTTCTTTTATTTTAAAGTTCTATGACATGTTATGAAAGGAAAAATGTTTTTTTGAAGAAGAAAGGATATTTTCCTCAAGAATGGAGTTCAAGTGTTTTATCAAAATTATTTTCCATCTAAGATAATAAAGGGTTATATTTTTATCCCTATTATTACATTGATTTGATCATGTTGTGATGGAATTATTTTTATGAATTCCTTTATTTTATATGAATTGATTTATGATGTCATGATGTTTCAAGAATCCCATTTTTGTTACTTGTGTTATGCGATGATGTATGTTTTATGATTATGTGGCACACATAAGAAAGGATTCATTATAAGATGGGTGGGACCTATATCTCCCTCCAATGCATTGGGTAAAGACTTTATATCTCATGAGATAGACATGGCTGGAACGGAAGGTTATTTCGGTTCAGTGATACAGGACTGAAACGAGGAGTGAACTCGGTTCAGAAAGGGACTTTGTCCACTAAGATAGTCTTGGAAATGAGTCATGACTAACAGGAAATGATTTTCCATGATTATGTGTGCATGCCACAAAGTTTCAAGTTTCATGTTATGATTATGGGGATCTCATTTTCACTTCTATGATTTATCCCATGTTATGATATTATGAGCTCTTTTGGAGGTTAAGATTTCCAAAAGCTATGTTCTTATGTATATGATGTGATTGATATTTCTTTTGTTTACCCTTACTGAGCATTTGAGCTCACCCTTTTATGTTTTCTTTTCCCCAGGATATAAAGAAAGGTTTTTAGGTAAAAAAATAGAAGATCTTTATGGGAGATATTGAAGATCTTTCACCACGATTAGAAGATTATGTTCCGAGTTTCCAAAGACACTAAACTATTACGATCCTTGTGTGTGTATTTTTGTTATGTGCTAAGTATTCCGCAAATGTAATGTAATGTCCATGTACGTCAGGCTTCGGGTCTCTATATTTGGTATCAGAGGAAAGGTTTAGTCAACCTTTGGAAACTAGGATGCGAAAACGTTAGTGAGATCCCTAGAGATATTTCTAAGGTATGTCTAGGGATGTCCCTAGGGATAAGTATACGTATAGGTTATAGTAATAGAATTACGCTAACGATCATAGAATTAAACCTAAGATGTTGGATATTGAAGGTACTCCCCCTTTATTATGTTGTTTTCCCTAGCATGATTTTTGCCTCTCACACTATTCTTTTTGGGTTTTAGACGATGGCTGGAACCCGAAGGAACTGTGTTGATCAATGCAATGGACAATGCAATGATTTCCCTTCTGAACAAACAAATGTTATGGGAGATGGAGTGCAAAATATTATTGCTATACTTACACAAGCTATGAATCATTCTGGACTTCCAAATGAGCAGAGAAGGGAACAATATTCTATTGAGTCCATCATGAGGCAACGTCCACCTGCTTTCAGTGGGTCTTCTGATCCACTTGTGGCTGAACAATGGATCAGTACTACTGAAAAGATATTTTCAGTTCTTCAATGTTCTGAACATGATAAAGTCATCTTAGCAGTATATCGTTTGGAAGGTGAAGCTGATCAATGGTGGAATCTTATCAAGAATACGAGGCCAAGAGATGAAATTGAGTCCATGGAATGGGACGAGTTCAAGAACTTGTTTTTCAGTAAGTACTTCCCTCGTATTCTTCGAACAAAGATGGAGAAAGAGTTTCTTGAACTGAAGCAAAGGGACGATGAATCTGTTGGTACCTATGAAGCAAGTTTTACAAGACTTGCAAGGTATGCTTCTGGAATTATCATCCAACCTGAAAGTAAAGTTGATCGATTTTTCAGTGGCTTAAAACCAAGTCTTCGAAGGGAATTAGCTATAAGAGACTTCAGTAGCTATGAAGAAATTGTGAATTGTGCTATCAAGGTAGAAATGGAAGTTGGTGTTACATATCCATCTCATGGTTTTGACAAGAAACGAAAGATGGGGTTCAAGGAGAAATCTCAGAATATTGGTGAAAATAAGATGAATGTTTCCTTATGCACAATGTGTGGAAAGAAGCATGGTGGAGATTGTCTTAAAGGGACTAGAAAATGTTTTAAGTGTGGAAAAGAAGGTCATCGAGCAGCTGAGTGTCGAAGTAATGGAAAAAGGAATTCTAATGATGTGAATAAAGAAAACACTGCAGAGAACGCACCACCAACACTTCAATGCTTCAAATGCAAGGAAATGGGGCATTATGCTAATAAATGCCCTAATCCAAGGGTTAGTGATGATCAACATGAGCAACCACTGAAGGCAAAGGACAAAGGGAAGTCATATGCGATCACTATTGGCGATGTTGAATGTGAAAACGATGTGGTGGAATGATTAAGTGTTTATGTAATGGGATTCCAAAATAATGTTGTATCATTAAGTATTGCAATATTTTTTTTGATGTGGTATTCAATGTGATTGAGATATTTTTTGGAAATAAGATGATATGCGCATAATGAAGGGAAAACGAGAAAATGAAATGTTTAATAGTATTCATGAGCTCATGATTGATATAAGGACTAAGTGATATCATGGTTTGAGTATATAGAATTTTGAGGATTTCGGTATGTGAAAAGTGTTAACTTTTAACTGCATTCAAGTTTTCACTAAGGTTCAATGGGTATTCAAGAGTGTACAAGATTAAGGCCTTTGAATGTTTGGAATGTGACCAACAAGATATATCTTATGATATATGGGGATCAACGATGGTATTAAATCTCTGGTAATCGTTTTCACTATGTTATGAGAATGGACTGCAGTATTATGGATAAGCCTAAATATTGGAATGGACTATGTTGTACATAAGTTAGTATTGTTTAAGGATAGAAGTTTTCTCGATATTATTGATGGGATGTTATAGTAATATAGTTTTAGAAAAAGGACAACCTGCAGGACGAGCGACAGCCCATCGCTTCGGACAAGGCTGTGGGAATCGAACCCACAACTGAAGTGCGACTGGCCTTTATCACCTACCACTGGCCTACAGGAAGTCCCTGTTTAGTAGAAACTAGTTTTATTATATTAAGCAGTATGATATATGAAGTATAAGTCCATTTTAGGAACCATGTATGATTAATCTCACTATAGAATGACTTATGTATATTTAATAACTTTTGCTAACCTTTTGTTTGAGACAGATGGAATGAACAGTCATTCTATCACATGATCTGCTAACACTTCACGAATAACAAATTCAACTTCATTTATTTAAGAGATGAAGTGGAAATTGTTCAAGGCACGAACAACAGTGAGATTGTACCAAAATAAAGTAAGTATTTATTCTAATTCAAATTTTCAACTTTAGGGAAATGATCTTGAAAACCAAAAATGTTGTCCTAGTGATCTTATACCTGATGAATCAGATGGTACCTTATATCATCACAAATCTATAGATTTTTGATTACTGGCTTTTCCATAGCCATGTTCTCTACCACTCTCCATCAGAACATGATGGTTAGATTTCTCTTTCATATCCATATTTTCATCTATGTGGAAACCCAGTGATTAGTTTATTTGGGTAATCGTTACATTTCATACTTTAGTTTTTAAAGCCAAGTTTTGGTATTCCTTTTTACGATGTGGGTTTCTATTAAAGAAACTTTCGAATAGTAAACCATTTATAACCCCGACGAATTTTGAGGGCAAAATTCATTTTAAGGGGGGTAGAATGTAACACCCCGAGATTTTATAAAAAAAATATTATTTTTAATGTCTTGTGTTGTATGCTACACCAAAAGAAGCTTGCATAACACGCATCTTTGACTTGCCTTGTATTACACGCAATCACAACCTTCCTCGATAGCGTGTGTAGTACGCAATACTGAGTTTCACGAAACAACGATATGCTATTAAAATATTATTAAAACTAGCCGTTATGAATAGTAATAACCACTTTTTAAATTTTAGAAATTTTATCTCACAAAATGGACTTCATTTTTGGATTCGGAGTATCGAATTTAGCCTAAGGTGAAATTTTGGTACTTTTCGGATAACTTTCATATTCAGATGAATAGTGAAAATTACTAAATTATAATTAAAAACAACTTTTTTAATCGAAATAATTATTAGTGATAAGTTATTAATTTGGGTAGTTTTAAAGTATATTTAGAATATATTTTTACAATTTAATACAATGTTGGTCATTGGACGTAATTTCACATTTAAACCAGACATAAACAAGTGTCAATATTTTGATAGATATTGTTTCTTAAAAACACGCTATTTGTTTTAACAGCGGGATTTAATTATAAAATTAATTAATGCAACTTATATGTTATGAATTTGGTAAAATAGACTTCATTTTTGAATTCGGAATATGAAATATAGCTTAGGATGAAATTTTGGCATTTTTCTGAAAACCTTCAATTTTTGATGAATAGTGAAACCACTAAGTGGTAGGTTAAAAAAACTGAATTTTGCATAAAACTTAATTTTACCGCTTCTGTGAATGGAATTTCGAAAATCCGAGAGACACGGTTAATATCAAGGACTAAAATGTGGTTCAATGAGATGAAAATAATTTTTTGGTGAATAGTAACTTTTTACTTTTTTTACCGCGGTTAATAGTAAATAGGGTAACTAAGGGTAAATATGATATTAATATTACCCTAACACATGTCCTAATTCTATTGGAAAAGTTTAATTCGACTAAAAACAAACTTAGGAATAAAATATGACCATTTAGGCCCACTTGGATTAGATTAGGACATTTATTATTAATTTATTTAAAGAAGGGTTAAAATAGTTAAAATCAAAGGTTAATAAGTAAATCATTTTTAATATGGGGTTATAAATAAGATAAATTCGACTATAAATATTCATTAGAAAGCTAAAAATATTTCCTACATGATGGTATTTTATTTATAATTTTTAGACATCAAATAATTTAATTTATTTATGACACAAAGATGATGCAGTAATTATCTTGTTAATGAAATATTGACATAATTGATGTTATAAACACCAAAATAAATGTAATTTGAGACTTTTTATGAATTACACTAATTTTCTAGGTTACATTGATATATTAGTGTTAATTTAATAAACTTGGTTCGAACATATAATTCTGTTATGACTTTCACAAAAATCATATATCAAATAGTGTCAAAATTGACACAAAATAGTGTTTAAATAAAATATTATATTATTAATTCTTATTTTATTCCTAAAAATCTAAGGTTCGGCCAAATGACTTAGATAAGGATATATATATTAATAATAAACAATTTGGGGTTCGTTTGGCATGTTATAGTAAGTGTATTAACCATATAGTGAAAGAAAACAAAAAGACACGGTAAAAGTTAAATTAATTAACTTAGAGTTAAATCTAATTGATAAGGTTAAAATAATACCCCAAACTTGTATAAATCATATTGGTTGATAGGATTTCGACCCATCCCCACTTTAGCTTCGAAATAAGACCCTTTGGAACCATTATAAACCGATTTTGACTTTAATATAAAATAATATTTTGAGATATTCCTAAGGTGCCCCTCTCCTCCCTTATAAAAGGGCACCTCCTCCCCCTCCTCCTCACACCAATTTGAGCACTCAAGCTCGGCCAAACCCTGCCATTTTCTCTTCTCCACTTCCCTAGAAACATCCTAGAGGTTCTGGTCTTCCTAAAAGACCAATTTTAGTGCCCTAAGAGGAGCTCTCAAAGAGGCGCTTCAAAGAAGAGGTAATTACCGTTACCAATTCTTTCATCTTTATTTCTTCTTCCACTTCTTCTTCTTAGGTTGTTTCATTATGAAGTAATAACATCAGTATCACTCATATACTGATATGTTATTATAAGTATGAAACAACCCTATTTCACCATCTATCCATCCTACGGAAAAAGAAATCACCGCGCGTGCGTACGTACGGAATACCGTCTCCATGCCGTGGTGTAATCTATTTTCCACCACCACCTTACATGGATGGGTATAATGGTGTAAAGAATAACTATACATAGTTATTACAACATCATATTGATTCTGATATATTGTATAATTCACTCCAATTCAATTCAATACTTATAGAAATGATATCATCGCTCGTGCGTACGTACGGACTACCGTCTCCACGACGCGATGAGATTCATTCTCCATATTAACCATTTAAGAATGATTATAAAGTATATATAAGAAATAATAATGAAATATATGACATTATAAATCTACTGGATTTATGTATATATATACATATGTATGTCATCTACTTACTTCCATTTCAAGACAATAAGGAAAGGAAAACAGCGTTCATGCGTACGTACGGACTACCGTCTCCATGAACGGTGTTTTTCATTTTATTTATCTACCTATTATATATATATATACTGAATATATATGATATATAAATCATATTTTATATTCTGGAAGTAAGTAAATCATGATATAAGTAATAATGATGTCAAGAACAACAAGTCAAAACACCTACGATAATGAAATGATTTTACCCAAAACGCTTCTTTAACATGGCATTTACAAAAGAACGGGTAATATAATGTCATAAGTGAACCATATATGGTATCTTAACAATGAATATGATTCTGTAATAAGTCAATAACATGATTTAAATCATTATACAGGAGGTTCGGACACTTACAAAGCAAGTCGGACCTAAGGTAAGGGAAATATCACAATCTCATTTTTATCCGAGATTGTTTATTCGTAAGTATTTACTGGGGTGTATTTTATCATCCACATCCATGTTCCCTCAATATTTAATATTGTTTCCATCCACTTTCAATATTTTAAATCCAATTTTACCCTTAGGTGAGTTTTTAGTAAAGAATATGAAAGGAATCTTTTGTCGTTTTTCCGTACGAGGTACTTTTTGACTTTTCCGACAAAAGTACGAAGAATGTTTTTTTTACTTATACGGCATGAATGGATTTTTAAAATATTACTTCAAAGAAGCTTCCTTTACAAGTTTTCAAGTTTATTTTTAATCAACTTCTTTTATTTTAAAGTTGTATGACATGTTATGAAAGGAAAAATGTTTTTTGAAGAAGAAAGGATATTTTCCTCAAGAATGGAGTTCAAGTGTTTTTCCAAAATTATTTTCCATCTAAGATAATAAAGGGTTATATTTTTATCCCTATTATTACATTGATTTGATCATGTTTTGATGGAATTATTTTTATGAATTCCTTTATCTTATATGAATTGATTTATGATGTCATGATGTTTCAAGAATCCCATTTTTGTTACTTGTGTTATGCGATGATGTATGTTTTATGATTATGTGGCACACATAAGAAAGGATTCATTATAAGATGGGCGGGACCTATATCTACCTCAAATTCATTGGGTAAAGACTTTATATCTCATGAGATAGACATGGCTGGAACGGAAGGTTATTTAGGTTCAGTGATACAGGACTGAAACGGGGAGTGAACTCGGTTCAGAAAGGGACTTTGTCCACTAAGATAGTCTTGGAAATGAGTCATGACTAACAAGAAATGATTTTCCATGATTATGTGTGCATGCCACAAAGTTTCAAGTTTCATGTTATGATTATGGGGATCTCATTTTCACTTCTATGATTTATCCCATGTTATGATATTATGAGCTCTTTTGCAGGTTAAGATTTCCAAAAGCTATGTTCTTATGTATATGATGTGATTGATATTTCTTTTGTTTACCCTTACTGAGCATTTGAGCTCACCCTTTTATGTTTTCTTTTCCCCAGGATATAAAGAAAGGTTTTTAGGTAAAAAAAAGGAAGATCTTTATGGGAGATATTGAAGATCTTTCACCACGATTAGAAGATTACGTTCCGAGTTTCCAAAGACACTAAACTATTACGATCCTTGTGTGTGTATTTTTGTTATGTGCTAAGTATTCCACAAATGTAATGTAATGTCCATGTACGTCAAGATACGGGTCTCTACACTTCTTCTTCTACTTTCTCTTCATGTGTTGTTTACAATATAAAGATATAAATACAATGTCACATATATGAGGACATGTTATTATGATAATAAAAAAAATTATTTCACCTTTTATCTATCCCATGAAAATTGAATGCCCCACATCTGCATATGTGAATCATATCATCTCTACACTGTTGTGAAATCTATTTTTCACCTCTAGTTTATTTGGATGGGTATAACGATGGAAATAATAGATATATATAATAATTATAACATATTATTGATTCTGTAAATATATATATTTAAAACATCCACTTCCTTTACCTTTTACCATTATTGGAACAATAACATTTCTTGTGCGTACGTATGACCAACCGTCTCCATGAAGTAATGTAGTTTATTTTACATGTTCATCATTCAAGAATAATTATATAAATATATAAAATTAATAAATATGATATATAATATCTTAATATCATTATGTAAATGATTTACCAATATAATACAAATAAGAACTAAGACTTATATGATAAAACATGCCTATGAAAATGAAGCAGTTAACACCCTAAATAAGGGTAATAATGAAATATTATTAATAAATAGGTGATAATATGAAATAAAAGGATCATATATCATACAATAAATATATATATGGTTATGTAATAAGTTAATAAAATACATTAAAACATTATAATGGAGTTTTAGATATGTATAAAATAAATATGGCCTATGGTAATGGATTTTTTTCTCACATTTATTTCTACAGGGCACATGCCTTATACATAACTTATTTCTTTTTTGTTGTGTATATACTGCCAATGAATGTATTTAATGATTATAATTCTGAATACTATAGAGTTATAATATCTATATAATTTTATTTCTTTAATTGGGAATATTATTCTAATGATTATAATGTGTTAAGGGTTAATTTCACAATCTCATTATTTTTTCAAATTGTTTATACATAAATATCAATTGGGGAATATTTTTCTTCCTTGTCCATGATTCAAAAAAAATTATTCCAAAGAATTTTTAATGTTATTATAAAATTATTTAAATTCACTTTTACCATGTTTTAATTCTTACTTAATGTATTGAAAGGAATCATTTTGTAATTTTCCAAATGAGAAACTTTGTGACTTCTCCAAAAAAAAGTAAAAAATAAATGTTTTTTTAACTTATATAACATAAAAAAAATTCTACCTTCATCATTACTTAATTCCTTGTGGATTCCATTATAATATTAAATGTATATTTTAAAATATAATGTATTTTCTTAATATTCCATGAAAATTTAAGAGAAGAAAATGTTTTCAAAGAAGAAATTAAATTTTCCTTTAGAATTATTTTCAAGTGATCACTCAAAATTATTTTCTATATATGATTATATTATTTGGTGTCAATTATTATTTATCTGAAATATTGTTGATGTATAACCCTATTATTTGTATTTTTGGTTTATTTTTATGATTTAATGATATTTATGAAGACGAATTATTTTCCATGGGTTCTATTATGATTGAATGATGTCTATGAAACATGTTTATTTTTATGGGTTTTCATATTATTAATGATTTATGTTCTTCTAGAATAAATATGTATGGTTTAAATTACATGATGGGTGGGACCTATATCTTCCTCCAATGCATTGGGAAATGATTTATATCTCATGACATAGACATAATTTGAATGAGGAGTGAACTATGTTAAAAAATACAAGCCTATAATAATGAGGGAACCTGATTCAGTAAAGAAAAATATCCACTATGATGGTCTTTGTAATGATCCTTTACTAATTTGAACATTAATTTATATTCTTAGGTGTACTACATAATTCCATGTCTTATGTTAGGCACTTGGGGGACAGGTTATCTGATTCTTTTTGACCATATTTCTTTTAACCATGATATTATATTTTGAACTTTGATATGTAGGATATAAATTTAAAATATTTTTTATTTTATAATTTATTACAATAATGATATGATCAATACATACTTTTTAAACTTAATAAAAATAGAAAATCACCATTTATTATGTTTATCTTACCTAGGATATTAATAATGGTATTAAGGATAGGTTTCCAAAATGGTATGATTAATGAAGGAATCAATGAGAGATGATATAAATATTTGATGAACTAGTGGTTTATGGTTCCATGATTCTAATGAAACTAATCTTATTCAGTTATGGCATGGTTTTTTTTTCTTTTTTTATGAATATTATTCTATTTATATGTAATTTCTAATTATAAAAATTTTGGCATGTAATTATTATTATCAGATCAAGGGTAAGTTAACTTTTGGAAACTAGGATGATAAAACTTAGTTAGAACCCTAAGAATAAGTCTAATTATAGGATAAATTCATTTCATTTTGTAAATGATCATAAATAACCTAATATAAAACCTATGGTTTCCTAAATTGAAATTTTATAAGTAATTTCCCTTGATTATGTATTTTTACACATGTGATTAGTGATTATCACACTATTATTTTTGGTTTTAGTCAATCTCTGGATCCCTAAAGAACTATGATAATGCTAAATGAAACATAAAATGAAATGATTATACTCTTGATAAAATTAATTTTAAGTAAGGTTTAATGAAATATATTTTTGTTATAATCACATAGATTTATCATGCTTTAAATCATGCATTAATTTCAAATGATAAAATGAGGGAACAACATTATGTTGATTTTTTCATGAGGTGGCATCCACATTCTTCAAGTGGGTTTTCTGATCAACTAGTGGTTGAAAAATGGATTAGAACTACTGAAAATGTATTTTTAGTTATTAAATGTTTCATACAAGAGAATGTAATTTTTGAATTTTATAATTTTGATGGTGAAGCATATCAATGTTGAAACATCATTAGGAATACTAGGCAATGAGATTAAATTGACTCCATCAAATGGGATGAGTTCGAGAAAATATTTTTCAATATGTAAATTCCCCTAATTATTAATATGATGATAATGAAGGAGCTAATAATACTTAATAAAAAGGATGGTGAATATATTGGCACGCAGGATGTAAATATTGAAATACATTATATTTATGATTATAGAATTATTTTCCGACATGAAATTAATGTTTATTGATTCTTCATAGGTTTAAAACCTTTTATATGAATGATATTATTCATAAGGTACTTTTGTAGCTATGAGGAAATAATTTGATGTTCTCTCAAGGAAGTGATAATAACTAGATATACCCATCAATCATATGGGTTCAATAAGAAGAGAAAAATGTAAATGAAAGGAAAACATAAAAAGAATAGTAAAAATAAGTTGATATTTTATTTATGATAAAAGTGTGGAATGAAACATGGAGGAAACAATTTTATGGGGATAGTAAATTATTTATGTGTGGTAAAAAAGGTCTTCAGAAAATTAACTATCAATGTTATGGGGAAAAGATACATAATGATGAGAATATAGAAAAGGCTGCAAAAAATTCACCTCCCACACATCAAGGATTTATGTGAAAGGAAAATCGGAATTATGTGATCCAATTAAAATATTTGAGAGATATTTATGATGATCAATTTCAAAAACCTTTTAAGGAAAAAAGAAAAAAGAAAAGTGCATGTGATAACTACTGGGGATGTAGAGTAAGGCCTTAAAGTGGTTAATGGTACACTAACCTTCCACTCTAAAATAAAAAAATGTTTTTTTATTCTGGATCAATTATCTCTTTTATTTCTAAATAATTTACTAAAGGAATATCCATATTACAGGAATAATTATTTGTTTATTTAGTTGTTAAATGTATTAGTGGAATAATGGTCAGATCATAATTTAATAATACTTCCCGAGTTTAGGTTTTTGATAATTTTCATCCTAAAAATATTGTAATCCTCCATTTAGTTCAATTCAATGCGATTATTCGCACAGATTGGCATTCACTATATGGATCTCATATCAATATTTTGAGGAAGTGAAGTCAAATTTCAAATTACAAATGGTTATATGATCATATATCAATGAACGTATGAATAATAAATTCTAATAGAAATTTCTTCCATCTGTTGGGTACTAATTTCTATAAACTAAGGTTATTTATCTCGTATGGTTGGGGATAAACTCACCATTAAGGATATACTTATTGTATGGAAGTTTATTGATGAATTTTTGTATGAATTACTTGGTCTTCCACAAAATAATCATGTTGTGTTTTCAATTGAACTCATACCGAGTGTTTTTTCTATTTCAAAGACACCTTATAGAATGGATGCAATTGAGTTGAAAGAATTAGAGAAGCACTCCATGAGAATATTGAAAAGGGATTAATACACCATTGTGTATCAACATGTATTGAACATGTAATATTTGTTTAGAATAAATATAGATCAATGTGACTCTGAAATGAGTATCAATATCTTCACAAAATCACTATCAAGATTAAACATACTATCACCTGTATTGATGACATGTTTGATCAACTAAATGGACCTCAATAATTTTCTAAGAATGATCTTTATTATGGATATATTCAATTGAGATTCAAGTAGTAAGATATACCAAATGTGTAATTACATACAAGGTATGGACATTATGAATATATAGTGTTGCCTTTGGTCTAACTAATTCCCCTATTATCTTCATGGATTTAATAAATATAGTCTTTAGAGACTGTCAAGAATTTTTTGTGGTAGTATTTATAGGCGATATTATTGTATATTAAAAGATAAATTAGGAACCTGAATATCACATTATGATTTTACTAAATACCAATGAAAGGAAAATATTTATGAAAAAATTACCAATTATGAATTTTGACTTCAGAAAGTTTCATTTTTGGGTCACATAATCTCAATAGGGGGGTATATGTGGATCTCGAAAAGACAGAAGTTATTAAACATTGTCCTAGAACAACAATGGTAATTGATATATGATGTTTTATGGATTTGGATGGATATATTACACTTTTCTGAATTATTTATAATTATTATCTAATACACTTACAACATTGACTCAGAAAGAATTTATGTTCATATGGATGGAGTAATTAGAAGAGAATTTTAAAAATCTTAAATGATGGTTAGTCATTGAACCTATTCTCACACTACTATATATTGGAGAAAGGTTTGTGATCTATAGTGATTCATAAAAGATAGTTCTAGTATTATTTCTCATTCCAAGTGATATGGTGATATCTTATACCTCAATACAATTAAAATTATATGAGAAAAATTACCAAAATAATGATTTGGAGTTAGTTGGGGTAATTATTTCATTAAAGATATAGAGGAATTATCTTTATAGAAATTTTTTTGAAATATATATTTTTCAAAAAAGATTAAATTATATTTTCACTCAAAAGGATATAAATATGTGGAAAATAATTTGGTTGAGTTGATTAAATATTGTGATTTCTCAATACATTTCCACCCTGGGAAAGGAAAAAAGGTTTAAGATGCATTGAGTTGAAATGACCATGATAACTTATCTATTTTGAGGATTAAAAAAGACATAATATATTTTGGGATATGAAAATGATGTATTAATTAATATTAAAATAATGGGAGAAATCTTATCTAGATAAAATGATTTTTCTACCACCTATTGAAGTGATAATTAAGAGGCGTGAAAGGAAGACGTATAGCTACAAAAGAAGGTGAAAAATGTTCCAGAATTCGACTTTTATTGTGATTAAATTATAAGGTTCAAGATCCATTTTTTTACCTCCCATACAAAATTTAATGTTGGAAATGTTGGATAAGTCTCATATTTCGTCATTTTCTATTCATCTTCTAAGAACCATGATTTAAAGAGACCTGAAAGTGTATTTATGGTTGAATGATATGAAGATAGATATTATAGAATATGTTTCTCAATGCATGGTTTTTTATCAAGATATGGTTGAGATATAGATAATTAAAGGTATGTTACAACTATTACCCATATTAGAATTTAAATGGAAAACATTAACAGGGATTTATTTGTCAAACTTCCCAAAACGTCTAAAGGTCATAATGTTATATGGTTTATATTTTATCACCTTAAAAAGATGAAACATTTCATTTTTCTTTATGAATATTTCTATATTGATCAGATTTACAGAATATATATTAAGAAAGTGGTGAGATTTCATGGTGTACCAATTTCCACTATATCTTTCTGGGATTCGAGGTTTTCCTCTATGTTCCAAGGATGTTTTCAACATGTTCTGGATATAGAGTTAAGTTTCCTCACTTATTATCTTCTGCATACAGATGGTTAGTTTGATAGGACGATTCAAACTCAAGAATACATGTTTAAATATTTATCAATATATTTCAAAGGTGGTTTTGATCAACACTTACCTGGGGTATAATTCAATTATAACAATTACCTTCACTCGAATATTCAGATGGCCTCTTAGGAATCCCTTTATGGTCAAGAGTGGTGAACTCCATCATGAAATAATGGAGTTGGGGAAAGAATGATATTAAGACTTTACCTAGTTGAGTAAACGACAAAGAGGGTCATATTTATTTAATAACACTTTAGAGAAGCTCAGAGTCGACTAAAATGTTGTGATGACAATTGTATAAAAGACCTAGAGTTTGAAGTGTGTGAAATTTTATTTCAACTAATATCTTTTTAGAAGATAAAGATTATATTTGGCATGAAGGTAAGGATAAACCATATTTATATTTTTCATTTTCAAATTATAGATCATGTTTGAATGGTATCTTATAGATTAGTGCTTCCACCAAATCTCTTTTAA
Source organism: Viscum album (assembly GCA_963277665.1). Taxonomy (NCBI): domain Eukaryota; kingdom Viridiplantae; phylum Streptophyta; class Magnoliopsida; order Santalales; family Viscaceae; genus Viscum; species Viscum album. Next base: position 1,139,844,800 of record OY728157.1, on the reverse strand, counting down.
GTTCATTATATATTATATATACCTCTCTTAATAATGTAAATACTTGATCCTTCACATGTACTAAACTAAAAATTCATACCACTAAATAATTTCCTTTCTTATAAAGAACTACTATTTTTGATTCTTATCATACAGAGAAATTTCTACCAAACAAGATCATTCGCATTGTTAATGTTTTATAGTGGAACTAACAACTTGGGGAAGCTACATGGGAAATTGAAGATGTAATGAGGAAGAGGTTTCCTTATCAATTTGTATCCATGTGATGAATTATGCGGGCAGAATTCATATTAAGGGGGTAGAATTTAACACCCATATATTTTTAGGAAAAAAATAAACTTTAAATAATTTTAATTCTTCAATAGTGTGTGTTGCACATAACCGTGAGTTTAAAAAACCCAAAAGAGACTATTTGTATAAAATGACCAATATATCCTAAACATTAAATTGGTGGAGCTAAATATAAATATTAATTTATGAAATAAAAAAAATCTCCTTCTAAATATGGCTGTATTAGTCTGTTCTTAGAAAATAGACTACCAATTTTAGTAAAACTACTTTATTAATCAAAAATATGTTTCTAAAAAAATGAGTTTTTGTTCTTTTTATGAATACTGAATTTTATATGTTATAGAAAATGGATTTGAAAAATTTTATTTCATTTTTAATATCATTATGTCAAAATTTACATAAAAATAATTTTTGTTCTAAAAACATTAATTATTTACAGAATAGAAAAAATAATGATTTCTATTGAAAACTAAATTTTCATTTAAAGTCATCAAAGGGTTATATCATGATAATTTATTAGTTTAAAATTTAAATTATTTTAAAATAACACAATTATATTCTTTTAAAATTATATTTTATAAGATTTTATTATAAAAAAATTATGTTTTAAAAGATAAATTTTTAGAAAAAACTATTTATAATGGAATTTTAATGGTTTCACGTTAAATTAAATTATTCAGCTTATATGTTTTAAATTCTGAGAAATGGATATAAAATATTTGATTCATAGGTTCTACATTTAGTGAATAAATTTCCATTAATTTTTTCAAATATGAATAGTAACCTTGTTAAATTTTTTTACCATAGTAAATGGTTAATTGGATAATTTAGGTTAAAAATAAAATGAAAAAATCTTTAAAACCAACCTAACCCATAACTAAATTTTATTTGATGAAAATAATTAAAAACCTAACTTATGAGGATCTAAATTAAGTTTATTAATGGACACTTGTCCATGAAAATGACTTATATAATATTTAAATCAGAGAAAGTCACAAAATGTCACTTTCATTGTTTTATATATCTCTTTTGTGTTCACATTGGAAAAAAGGTAGGTTATGAATTCATAGAAATGTAATTTTTTAACTGAATAAATTTATTTTCATGAGACAATTTTTTTTTCTTTTAGGGCCACTTGGTGAGATTATGATATTTATAATATTTAATTTAATTAAAATTTAAAGATATCACATGCACGTTTTGAATACTATAAAATTTTTAATATAGGGTTACCCAAAATATATATTATATAATAAATATTATTCTGAAATCCAGAATATTCTTTTAATCATGCTTTTTTTTAATATTTAATAAACAAATATGTATAATAAATAATTATAGAACACTAATGTGGTAGTTATTTTTTTAAATGGTAATGTGAATATATATTCTTACAATTATAAAAAATAAATATAATTTGAGAGATTTTATGTGATAAATGTATTTTATAGATGAACATATCCTCTTATAGATATAATAATATTTTTTAGAAGATAACTTGTTATCTTGGCATTTTTAAAAGTCTATGTAATGAGTTGCGTAAAAATTGACACTAATAATATTTTATAAAAAATATTTCATCAAATTATTTAAAAATAATAAAACATCAATAAAAATAAAATGAAAAAATAAAATTGTATAAAATCTAAAAAACAAATTCATTTATTATTTAATTTATCTCATATTAATAAAATTTACACTATATTAATATTGAATGTTTTTTACCTTAGTAAAGATTAAAATATGTTAACTAACGGCTAATTAATAGGAAAAGGTTTAATGAAATACCATAACTTTTCTGAAATGTATTTATTTATGATATTACAGCCTTATGACGTATTATATTATAATAAATATAATTTTTAGGTTGTTTTATTTAGATAGAGTTTATTTTAAATTAATATTTTTTGGATAATTTCAAAAGTACCCCTCACCTCAATTATAAATGGGAACATCCTCCCTCCCTTGATCTCATCATTTTATGCCTTAAAACTCAACCATAACATTGAAAGTTATCTTATAAACATTCCTAGGAAAATTTTAGAGGATCTGGTATTTTCAAAATACCAACCCTATTATCCCTAATAGGATATCTAAATGATGTTTTCCAAGTAATAGGTAATCATCCTTACCGCCTCTTTTAAGATTATTTCTTCTTATGCTTATTATTCATGTGTTGTTTCCAGTATAGAGTAATATATATAGTATAAAGTATGTGATGAGATATTATTAGAGTTATGGAACTACAATATTCTACATTTTATGCATCCCATGAAAAAAAATCATCATCCTTGTGTACATATGTTTTACTATCCCTAAACTGTGGTGTAATTAGTTTTTTATCACCACTCTATTTGGATGGGTATAATGATGAAAATAATATATATATATATATAATAATTATAATATTATATTTATTATCAATATATATATATATCATCCACTTCCTTAACCTTTTACCATTAAGGGAATGATACCAAACCTCATGCGTACATACAACCTACTGTCTCCATGATGTGATGATATTCATTTTCCATGTTCACCATCCAATATGATAATATAAATGAATGAAATGAATGAAATGAATAAATATGATATATATTTCCTTAATATAATTTTTTAAATTATATAACTATCTATTAAGAAGAAAAACTAAGACTTATATATAAAAATACGTAAGGGAAAATAAAGCAGTTGACACACAAAAGAAGGGTAATATTGAAATATTATAAACAAACATGTGATGTGATTATATAAGAGGATAATATATGATATAATACATATTTATATAGTTCTAGAAGAATTTAATAACATTATTAAAAACAAAATACCTAAGTTTCATAAATATATGATGGAAATCAGACCTACGGTAAGAGATTTTTGTCTCTCTTTTATTTTTATAGGAAACATATCTTATACACTATTTTTTTTCTTTTTTATTGTGTATATAATTCCAATAAATGTGTTTAATGAGTATTATTATAAAGATTATGTAATTTTAAAATCTACATAATTTTATTTCTTCCATGGGGAATATAATTATAAAGATTATAAAGTGGTAAGGGTTAAGATCACAATCACATTATTATTTGGGATTAATAATACATAAGTATCAACTGTGGAATATTAATATTCCATGTACATGTTTCTTCAAAAAAAATTTCAAAATATTATTACTATTACTCTAAAATTTTTAATGCCATCTTCTCCCAATTGTGAATTTTTACTAAACATTTTGACATTAATCTTTTTGTCATTTTCCAAAATAACTACATTTTTACTTTTCCGGTAAAAGTATGAAAGGAATGTGTTATAACTTATACAATAGGAAACAAATACTGATTTCATGACACCTCAATTCCGTGAATCTATTCTTAAAATCATATATAAGGTTTTTTCAATGAAAATTTTTTCTTTTAAAATTGTGTGTCATTTTAATAAAGAAAAGGTTTTCAAAGATGAAAATAGATTATACTGAAGAATTATTTTCAAGTAATCTATCAAAATTTTTTTCCATATATGATAAAAATATTTTATGTTACTTATAATTTATTAGGAATATTTTTCAAGGATACTATCTATATTCATTCTATGGATAGTTTATTTTTATGATGGAATGATATTTAGGAAACCCATTTCTTTTCCATGGGTTATGTTATGATGGGATGATTCTTATAAAACCCATTTCATTTATGGAATATGATATAATGAATGATTTATGTTTTTATGGAGCACATATGATTGGATTTCATTATATTATTGTTGGGACCTACATATCCTTATAATTAATTGGGTAAGTATTTATATATCATGAGACAGACAGTAAAGGAATAAGGAGTGAAATCATTTTTGAAATACAGGGATGCAATGGGGAGTATGCCTGGATCAGTAATCAACTTTGGCCACTATGATTATCTTCGAAATGAACATTGACTGATATGAAAATTACTTTATATTATTATATTAATGGAAAAATTCCATTTCCTATTATATTACCTCAAGAAAAATTTTCTTTTATTGTTTATGAACTACTATAATATATACCATTACATGATATAATGATCTTTGATATTCGGGATGTAATTTTCAAATGTTTCTTTTTGTCCTTATGTCTTTTATTATTTGACATAAATCTATATTTATTACCCTTACTGATAATATAAAATTTCCATTTATTGTGTTTATTGTCCCCAAGATATGAAGAAATCTATTATTTAATATGTGTCAAAAAGGGTTCTAGTAATGAAGGAATAAGATGGAGACGATGTAGATATTTTAGAAATATATTTTTTATGTTTCCAATTTTTAAAATAAACTAATCGTATATAGTTATAGAAAGGTTTTTTATATTAAGTGATGAATAATATTTAATTTATATGTAATTTATATTTATGAAAATGATTCTCTATTATAATGATGTTTCTTGTGGTCATGGTGATAATATATCCTATTTTGTTGAATGTGTTCCACTGAACAGGATCCATTAAAAGTACATCGATGGGTTCCTTTCATAAAAAAGGTTCCTATTTAATTTATTAAAATTAGAGTTGTTTTATTTATACATGAAAATGATTTTCCCTACATTGGGGTTAGAAGAATGTAACATACCTTCCTTGGGTGGTTGTTCACGGTATCCTAAATGTGAGACACTTGATAAGTTTTTATCATATATTCCTTTTGAACCCATATCAAGATTTCTCAAAATTTAATTTAATTTTTATTATTTAATTGTAATTAATTATTTTGAATGCTTTGGTATAAGCTCAAAACCTATGATGATTTATGGAGGCCAAATGGACTTGGATGGACTTGAATGAAGAATTTGGGATTATCTTGGATTTGATTAAACCCTGTTTGATGTAGGTGGTCACGTGTACTCTAGTTTTTTAATTAATGACTTTTATTGGATTTTGGTATGTGGTTCACTAACTCTAGAGAATGATCCTTGATTTTATAATGAGTTGTGAATAATAAAAATTGTTAAATAAATAATGAGGCTTGAGTCTTTATTAATTAATAGAACCTTGCCTAATATAGTTGGTGAAAGTGACAAGGGACCCGCTATGCCATTTTTCATTTTCTTGATATGTTCTACTGATGGTTGGGGATCCCCCAAATTTCTGAAATTTGAAATAGGACACCATTCCATTTTTTTTATATGTGACACCTAGAGACCATGAGGATATTTTTAGTGCCTATATAACATGTGTGTTTTGTGAGTATCCTTAGGGACCCTTATATGTTGATTATACCATGAGTATGCTTAATAAGAATAATAGTCAATTATTTTCATGATAAAATTCATAACTAATATGGATTTGGATGATATGTAATTTTGTATTTATATGTTAGCACTCTTACAGTGATGTGATACGTATTTTGGAACAACTTTTTTACTATGCCTTATAGTGATTGCATGTGGGTACATGTGTTGCTTATGAGACCCTTTTTTATGTTTTTTTCAATTAGTGTGACTATATAGATTTTTCCCCTTTTCCAATGATTATAAAAAACATCTATATGTTTTTAAATAAAATTATGATGTGCTTCTATGCTATGCTTTAATTTTATTCTCTACTAAGTTATGTGTGTTTCCAAACCATTGAGGTTGTTATTAGTATTTGAGATATATGGACCAACATGTTATGTTTATCACATAATTGGGGAGTGCGCATGGGTAACGATGTCAAAGGTGATGGGATTGAGAATAGGATATGGGCATGACAGTCTATGGGCCTGACCCAAGGTATAAATTTTTGGGCATGAGGGCCTAGGATTTTGACTGAAGGAATAGATTGGGTATGATGTTCTAGAGGCCTGACTTATAATGGAGCTTGGATTAGACATATCAAGGTCCTGGTCTAACTTGATTCCTAGAGACCATTAAGGGATGTGTTATTAGCCTATTTCATTGTCATTTTTCACTCTCTTTTTTACTCAATTGATCTATAAGAATTTTCTATCTGATATGGAGTTTAAGAAGATATGTTCAGGGTTCGTGGTGGATTTCAAAATACATTACTTCTTAGTAAATTGTTATTTCTTATGGAATATTGATGTTTATGTTTTTACTATGATGTTAATTGTTTCCTACTTCATTTTACAAATGTTTTATCTTACATGTAAACATAATATTGCTATTTAGGAACTGGATCATGTTTCTCGTGTCCTAAAAAGCTATACTCACACCCCTCTTTGGTATCCATGGAACATGGGTATGTAAGAAACCATCCCTTACTACACGTATTGGCTGATAAGAGGCCTGAGTTGATCTAGTAGTAGTATATGTAACTATTATCCTGAAATAAATGATTTTATATATCATTGAGTGAGAGTATAACCTCTTGTTCTTTGTTCTTTTCCAATTGGTATATTTGATCAGCTCAGTGGGTGATTCGTAACTTGTACTCAAGATTGTGTTAATTGGTTCCACATTTATTTTTACTTTTGGTATATTATTGGTATCTCTATAATATGGATTTATATTATAATAAAATTGTTTATTATTTTTATTTTTCACTCTAAATTATGAAACAGTCTCTCCATGCTCCACATGATTTTCTTTTAGCTAGTCGGTAGCCTCTAGTGTACGAGGAGTTAGGTGTGAGTTCATGTCACATTTTATCTCATACATGGGGATTTTTGTTCATTATATTACGCTTATTATATAGAATAACAACATGATTATAATCTATAAATACATCCAAAAAATAATTTACCGTAAACACATCATTAATCTGAATAGTTTCTTTTTATCAATGGTAAGTGCAAGATAAATTTCACCCCATCAGAAATAAATTTCTAAACAACGTGATATATCATCATAAGTATGAATGAATTATTATATAAAAACTTTAAATCACTATTTAAATTGAATATTAATTCATTATATTTATAATTTGTATTTTCATGATAATTTAAAATCCAATCTATACCAAGAATAATATCAAACTCTTCTGCAGTTAAATCATAAAAAATGTACAAGAAAAACTATTCATTATATGCTTATCAAAAAGTTCCTATAACCCTCAATTATTTTAATAATTCCATAAAAAGATTAAAGAAATGTTCTATATCCATTTATTAAGGTGATATTTATATTAAAAAAAGAAATATTTCTTCAAATAAAGGAATTTTTTGATCATAAATCAAACAATATATCAGAATAGATATAGTAAACATGTAATGTACATATCATCACATCATTTTATGTTCAAATAGACATATAGGTTTTATCAAATTACTTATACACAACCTTTTACCTATTGTCTTGATGAATTCCATATTTCAAGATTTTCTTCAGACATATCAAAATAAAGTCTCATATCCATATAATTAAATCATTTTAATATTGGCACATCATTAATATTCTTACCATTATCATTACTCATTTTTTTATTTTCCGTATCCAAATGTATCGACTTTAACATTGATGAAAAATTCCAAACATTATTATACATTCAAATAATTCTTCACTCCCCATATATAATTATAGGGAAACATAATTCTATTACCTTTATATTTCTTCAACAAATGTTTTTCCAGCAAATCCTTCTTAATTCGCTATATATCATTGTTCATTAAAAAAACTCCATCTAGAACTTCTTAAAACATAAAAAAATTCATAAAAAAATTCCAAATTAATGAGAAAAAATTCTGTTAATAAAGATGGATTTAGTCTAACTAGAATCTGAAAAATTTAAATATAATTTTCATAAATAAATAATTTCATATATCTGACCAATCTAGTAATTTTTTTTATTCTTGATGGAAATTAACTCCTCTTCCTTTTATTTCAATTACAGTAATTTAATTTCCATTAAATGTTAAAAAAAATTAGGAAAATATTTCACAATGAATTTTTTTTATGTTTTAAACTCCATAACATGTCACGAACCGTCCCCTGGGGCCCATGTCGTGACATAACCCAAGCCCGCCTCCCAAAGGATAGTGGTTAGAGACAAGTATCGAAGGCTTCAAATTTTATGTTGGAGGAATTTTATTGAGTAACGGTACACAAATACATGCCCAAACATGTCCCACAAATATAAAGGGGAAAAAGTACACTAAAATAAGTGTTTAGTGCATGTACAACTAAAAACAAGTGGGCTAGAATACACACCCAACAAAAAGAACATAAAACAGAAAAGTAAAAAGGGACTCGGGTATCTATCTGCTGAAAACCCCACATGATGGTAAGAGTATTATAGCTACTAGAAGCCAAAGTAGTACATCATGTCCGCCTGATCCTACCAGGCCTCGCCTGCTTCTAGGACACCAAGTCCTCCGTCGAAGTGTCGATCGTCTGCACCAGAAACAACACATATGGTTGAAGCCCATGTATGGGTGAGTAACAAAATAAGCAGTAGGGGACCTCGAAACACAATCTAAAGATAAAAAATCCATCCTTAAATAAAAGCACGAAGCATAAGAACAATGTAAGAGCATGAAGAACAAGAATGAAGCACAAGACAACTCACACTAGGTATATATTTAGGGTAGTGATAGAAGATTCATCATCCACATCATCGAACACCTTGACTACTAGATAAATCGGCCTCTATCGAGTACAGTGGTCCATCCAATTCATAAATATGTGCTTCCCACTATCCTTGGAGTGCTTAGGTATAACCCCTCATCACGTACCGAGGGCCAACAAAGTCACACAAAAGAGATTCCCAACAATCATAGCAAACTGTGGTACTTCTCCTCATCATTTACCATGGGCATAAAAATTCAATAATTGATTCACATTAGGGCCTTGAAAATTCACATATAAGTGCTTCCCACTGGGTCATAGTCGAGTCATACGGAGTCGAAAGTCAGCAGTCTTTAGGTCTCAGCCAACCACATGATTCTGTATGTAGTGTGCCTATAAGAACATCTACACATTCTAGTCATCGTATCTCAACTCCTACGAAATCCTCCACATGCAATGCCAAAATATCCTTCTCTTTTAGAGGGTCCAAACACTACAAAAGAATCATTAATCAGATGCCCAATTTACATGTTATGAGCGTTTTAGTAAACAGGGGACGGTTGCATCTCGGCATGGTTTGACCTGGTCGGGCCGACTCGACCAACATGGGCCAGGGGTCCTACATACCCCGGTTTAGTTCCAATTGACTAAACCTAACCCTATTTGGTTTTGGGATGGTCTGGTCTAGCCTGGCCAGTTTGCCAGGCCCAATGGGCCTCGCTGGACCCGGCCTAGTTTGGCTGACGGTCCAGCCCGCCAGGTCACCCAGCAACCCAATCTAGTCTGCCCCGGCCTGAAGGGCTTGGGATCGGGCTGCCGGCATGAGGCCCACCCACTGGGTGCAGGTACGACTGGTCAACATGGGTCCGGATGGCCAGTGTGGGTCTGGCCCGCTGGTTGGGGTTGCGTCCCACTAACTCGATGCCTAACCCACACTATCCGACTAGCATGGGTCGGCCGCTGCCGCACTGGTGGTGCCACGCCTGTGGTGTCATGCCAACGGCTGCTTATGTGGTATATCAGAGTTTATCTGGTGGCCCATTTTCCGATCCTTCTTCGCCTACAGGCCTATCCGGTCACCTCCATCACCACAATGTTCCCGGACACACCTTTCCACCATTTTTGAAAATCCTTTCATAAAGAGTGCATGTGAGGAGGGGTCCATGACTTTGTTCGCGTCATCTGACACCCTCCGTAATAGATGTTTTAAAACCGCGGTGGCTCAGGGAGATTTTAAATCATAGAAAATGGTAAACTAATCCCATATAAGGAATTCCCCCCCAAAAAAAGATACCCTCCAGCATAAATGCACGATTAGCAGATCAACCTATTCACGGGTTGATCTGCGTTCGTCAATTTTCAAAAAGAACATGGAAGAACATAATAATAAAACAACCCCTAACTTTGTGACATTCATTTCCGCAATATTACAACCTTTAGGTTTCATGAAATTGACATTGTTCGTCACTTCCAACTTCATTCTTTGAGGTGCATCAAAGATGTTTGACGTTTGTTGGCTTTTTTCATTCTTTTTAGGAGAGGATGTTCATCAAAGTATTTCCATATAATTCTCACAGTTTATTTCTCATTCCAGCAATGTGTCAAACTCTTAAAAAGAAGAAATATCACAACTATTCTGTGATGTTGCGACGTCGCGTCGTTAGGCTATTTCATTTATGAAACAACATCGATGTTGCGCATCATTAATGTGTCCTTACATTTCCTGTTAATCAGCCTTTAATGATATCCATTAATGTACCTAATCATTGAATCATCATTTCCCCCCAGAATATTTGTGTCTCAACTTAATGGTTGACAAAATAAATATAATACTATTTTAAATTTATTTTATTATTTTCCAAATTGTCATAAAAAATACTTTTTGTCTGACCCTTTCCGGTTCAAGTTAAGTTATTTCTAGTTGAATCATGACATTCCATGTTCAACGGTACCCTCAGGTTTTCTATCTAAGAACTGGTTCAAATATTAAAAAAATTCACTCAGACGTTTAGTGAACATACCATAAAAAATGTTAAAAAATTAACATACACCCTCTAACCGCGTCGGTCGAGGTTAGGCTCTGCCTAAAGGGAATGCTCCCTTACGTGTTGAACTATACTATCATAATTTCAATCTGAGTTACCATTTATTAATTATGAGGGTTTGAATATAGAATAATTATTAATTATTTTATTTACGGTCAAAAACTAACTTCCACCATTGGCCAGTTCCAGCCAATGATCGGATTTTACTAAGGAAATAATACCCTGATGAGCTCTTCGGTGGTCTCAGATTTTTAATCCAAGTCCCCCTTCGTGAATTATAAGCATTTGAAAAATAAAATTATTTTATTTTATTATTTTATTTCAGTTATTAAATTTTTGGTTTTTCTCAATAGAGGGATGTGTCGACTAAACTTTAGTCGTCCCTAGGGTAAAACCGCTATCCTGAAGGCAATGGTTCCATCAGATTTCTAATCTGGGCACCCGTTTAAGAGTTATTGCACTTTTTCATAAAAATTGATCATGAACTCTATTTAAATATTATCATTTTTTGACGAATCATTCAGGGAACTTAGGTCCTTAGAATCACACACCATCTCAGTGCCTGGTCTCGAATTAATTCCACATAATTTAAAAACAAATAACGAAAATCTAGGATATTACATTCTCCCTACATTATATATTTACATCCATGGAATCCAAAAAAAGGCTAATCAAACAATTGGGGGTACTGAGCATGAATATGAGCCCCCCTCTCCCACATTCACTCTTGGAGATTCTCATTCTACCACTGAACATGCACCATAAGAATCAATCGTCGACAAAGGACCCACTCTTGTCGATCTTCTATCTCCACTGAAAATTCTGCAAACGCTACCCCATCATGAATGTTTAGTTCTCCTCAGTCGATGACATGCAACAAATAATGCATGTACCTCCTCAGTAGCGACACGTGGAAAACATTGTGCACCTGGTGCATCTGTCGGGTGAGGTCTATGAGGTACAAAACATCGCCAAATCTAATAAGGATTTGGAAATGTCCGATGAATCTCATTGAAAACTTTCCGCCCTGGCCAAATCTCTACAATCCCTATCGGGGTGATACCCGAAGTAAAACACGGTCCACCTCCTCGAACCCCAAGGGTGTCCATATCTTATGGGAATAAGACATATGTATACTTTGTGCATTCATCATCCACCCCTGGATGATCTAAACCATATCAGTGGCAGCTCATACCAACTCTGGACCCATGAGTGCTGAATCCCCTTGGACTGTCTAGCATAGAGGTGATCTGCTAAGCCACCCATACAAGGACTCAAATGGTTCCATGCCAATGGATGAGTGGTAGCTATTGTTTTATGCAAACTTCGCCAGTGGTAGGTGGTACTCTCAACAGTGACAAAAAATCAGCACATAAGGATGAAGTATTTCCTCCATGGATTATATAGTCCGCTATGTCTGACCATCTATCTCAGGGTGAAAATTTGTTCTCAAGTGCAGCTGTGTCCCGAAATCCTCCTGCAACCCCATTCAAAACTAAAATGTAAATCATGCATCATGGTCTGAGATGATCTTTGATGTCACCATGTGAAGTCATATTTTCTCCTGGATGTAGTGTATTCTCAGGCCCTCTACCGATCACTGCTCTAAGATGGGTAGGAATTGAGCCGACTTGGTTAGTTGTTCAATAATCACCCATATAGAGTTATGGAAGTGGGATGTAAATGGTAAGACCATCACAAAGTCTATCGATATTTCATCCCATTTTCAATCTGTTGCCTCGAGTGGCTGGTCCAAGCCTGCTAAAACCTAATTCTAGGCCTTCACTTACTGATAAGTGAGGAATCATGAGACGAACTTGGCTACTTCTTTCTTCATCCCAAGCCACTAGTACTAATGTCGGATATCCTGGTACATCTTTACCACACCAATATGTATAGCCTAAGGGGATGCAAGGAACTCCTTCAACACCTCCTCCTGCCAACATCACTGGTATCATTGTGCGCCCTTTGAAAAGGATGACGTGCTCCCCACGAATCAAAAATCCATCAAGATCATGTTTTAAGGATATATGAGCATGTTGGGCCATGCCATCAACATCCAAATTCTATTCCTCCCTTACTCGCTATAGGAGTGGGGGAGTGACAGTCATAGATAAGAGGTAAGATGCTTCATTATCATCCACAAAGGATATCGGCATTGTGGCTAGCTGCTCGGTCGCTTCACTTAGTAGATGCAAACCAGACCTCCGGCTGAGTGCATCAGCTACCACGTTCCCCTTCCTAGAAGTATATATTGTCTTAAAGTCATAGTCCTGGAGGAACTTCCACCATCGCTGCTGTTTAAACTCCTAAAATTAATATGTGTATCTTTCCATACATGTATAAGGCTACCCCTTTCAACTGATTGATGTTCCCATAGTCCCTTTGGTAGTGTGTAGTCAATCTCTATGACCACTTGGTTGAACTGCCAGTAATCCACACATACCCTCAAACAGTGGTTCGTACTATGACCTTCCTCTACTAGTCCCCCACCTATTCCCCATACTCACAAAGGTCAAAAAAGTCCATCCAATATACTGAGTCTGATATTGGTTCCATCTCAAGGTGTAGAATGTTTCAGAAGTACCTCTCACTATAGTAAGGTAATCCAAGAAACATCTTTTGAAAGGATGTTCTCATACTCTCCCACAATTGTTGGGAACTGAAAACTCAAAACATCTGCTTCCACGATGCTATAGATGGATGACTCAAGAGTGATCTACTTCATTATCCAATGAATGAGTTTATCCCATGCTTCCTAGGTAACCTTTTTCCCCAACCAAGTAATACCCACTTTTAATGTTGCAGATATACCACATATTTTTTCCTAAAATATTCAATCGGAGCGTGAACTATGGATGACCAGTCCATAACCAAACTAACGTCATATCACCACAACACCTCCACCAAGATGTTCCAAAAAAAACTATCACCTCAAGGGCCAGATCACACGGTTAGAATAAATGTGATTATCATGTATCCCCCATAGGAATATCTAGATGCACTAGTACAAAATCCTTTTTTTAAGTCGGGTTTTTTTCTTTTTAACGTTGGTTTTTAGGCGACGTTATTGCGAGCGACGTTTAAAATATGATTTTATATGTTGGTTATTTAATAAAAGAAATAAAAAATGGTGTAATATAGTTTTTAACGTCGGTTTTTTAAAAACTGACGTAAAATACATTCTATAAAATGGCGATAATAAGCCATTTTTTACGTTCGTTTTTGAAAAAACTGACGTTAGAATTCATTTTTTACGTCGTTTATTTAATAACCGATGTTAAAAGTTATTTTTAATGTTGGTATTAAATAACGGACATAAAACATGTTTACTATCTTGTATAAAATTTTCTATGATTTCATTTGACAGGTCATAGGGCTCAAACGGATTTACGGATCAAAATTTATGATCGTCAGAAGTTTGATATTTTTTCGAGGAAAGATTGAATGTGTCGACCGTATCTTCATATTAGAAGGAATTTTTGAATCTGTAGGGGGATTTTTAGTTTTATCATGATATAAAGAATCATCCATAATTATAATAAATTAACAATCATTAATTTGTATATCAATTAAGAAAAATACTCATAGAAAATATAAATCATGGGAAAATAATTACAAATACCTTGATGAGCTCGCAGAAATAAGAAATCGTTGATTCACGTTGAAGATAAAACAAGTTGATTCGGTGGAACAATGATGGTTGAATGAAATTATCATAAAATGGTATATCAATTATGAAAAAAAATCATAAAAACCATAAATCATGGATGTATGATTAAATATACGTTGACGAGATCACAGAAAGAAGAAATAATTGATTCACGTTCGAGAGAAAAAGAGTCGATTTGGGGGAACGATAATGGTTGAAATAAATGATCGTCAAATTAGGATGGGTGTATAATGGAAACATATAATTGAGATTCTATTATAATATGCGGTATTAAAAATTTTAGGCGGCAATTCAAAATTTCGATGCCGTGATGTAAAAAAATTAAAATTTCGTGTTCGCGGGATATTAAAAATATCATTCACGTCGTTTTTTTGATAACTTACGTGAAAAGATATTAAAATTTTAACTTATTTTTCATGTAAGTTATTCTAAAAACGATGTGAAAACCCAATCTTCATCACTCTTTCATGTCGGTTATTAAATAATCGACCTGAAAAATCGATTTTCATGACTTTTTCACGTGGGTTATTTAATAATCGACGTTAAAAGGTATTTTTCACATCGGTTATTTAATAACTAATGTGAAAAAAGTTTCAAAAAATGTAGTTCATTTTCCAAGCTTTAATTTGACAGGACACAGATCTCAAACGGAGTTACGGATTAAAAGTTATGGCCTTCAGAAGTTGGACATCCTTAAGACTTCGTTTAGGGATAATCAAATTCTGAAGGCCATAACGTTTAATCCGCAACTCCGTTTGAGCTCCGTGACCTGAAAACATAATTCTAGAGAAATGAACTACATTTTTGTAAACATTTTTCTTGTCGGTTATTAAATAACCGACGTGAAAAATACCTTTTAACACCGGTTATTAAATAACCGATGTGAAAATCTCATGAAAATCGATTTTTCACGTCGGTTATTTAATAACCGATGTGAAAAATAAGTGAAAATTTTAATATATTTTCATGGAAAAGGATTTTTCACTTCTGTTATTTAATAACTGACATGGAAAAGTGATGTACATTGAATTTTCATGTCATTTATATAATAACCGATGTAAAAAATCAGATAAAATGTATTTTTAACATCGGTTCTTATATAAACGACGTGAAAAATCAGCGAAAATGTATTTTGACGTCAGTTATATAATAACCGATGTGAAAATTTTATTTTTAGATATTTTCACATCGGTTCTAAAAAACCGACGTGAAAAATGGTGACGTAAAAAAAGGATTTTGTACTTGTGACGTAAGGATCAAGTAGATGGTTAATCCTTAAACTTTAGGTCCGGAACAAGATTTGTGATAAGAAGGAATGATTATTACTTAGGTCTATTAATATGAACCTAGTAATTGACACAGACTAAACCACAAATAATTCATGTATCCCTTAGTTCATACTCCTTGACCACATGAATATGCTTCCTTCCCTTTTCCTCTAGCTACCTGGCCTTTGTTGGGACCACATTAGGGTGGTGGTTGTAACCTGTCGAAATGTATACCACATTCTACTTTTCTACTTGCTCCACTTCCATGTCTTTTTCCTGACACATTTATTTATCCTTGTCACTTCCACTTCCATAAACATTTTACACATCCAAGTCTCTAAGACTGACATGATTTTCCTACTTCCCCACTACTGACATTCACTATTTTTATCTCTCATCCAAATAACATTAAACCACAAATGTTCTCTCTAACACCCTAACATAAGTATGAATGCATAGAGGAATTGTATTGGCTCTAATGTCCCTAAAAAATCTCTCTCTAAGGTCTGAGCCTGGAAGCATAGGTTATACTATATTCATCAAGTACTTATATTGGTCGGTACACCTTGATAAATACTCTACTACTGACATGTCGTCCTTCCGAATCTGTAGAAGCTCTAGGTAACACATACCCCTTAGTTTTTAATGGAAAGAGACCCCTTCTTTGATAATGGTTCTCAAGCTCTTCCCACAGAAAAGTAACCTCGTCATAAGATATGGGAAATATGGACCCTACTATATCCCTTGTGATCCACGAAGAAGACACACTACCAAGAACCCCATTTGATCTAATGGTTCCCTGGCTTGAGGGAAACTCTGTCGCCACCTTAAGCAAACCCTTAGCTGCCTGTGTGTCTGCATCACCTCAAAACCTAAGGGGTATCTGTCACTAAAACTCGTGTTAGGCACTAAGCCTATATGTGTCTTCCATTAGTAATGAATGTAGTAATTGTTGACCAATAGGTAGTGGTATTGCTGGGACACCACCCAAAGGTATCATCTTAGGCAACAGTCCTGGTACCGAAGCTTCATCACTCGGTGAACCATCCTCACAGTCAAACACTGAAATCCTGCCAGGTCTTCCATATGGAGGAAACCTAAGATAGATCAAGATGTACTATGGTCGGAAGGTTATACCTGGTGAGCTGACTCTTATTAAAAAATAAGATAAGGAGACACTTATGAAAATATTGTTTTCATGTTTATTGAAAAAATGCAGAATGTTGGGTCCCGGTGTATGGATGTGTTGGCTGCCACACTAACACTAGAGCCTCCAAATCTAAAAGTCGAACTCGAAACATTTAATACTATTTACCGAAAATAAAACAATAGACTCCTAATATTTGTGGTTGAACCGACCACCTCTAATACATATTTTTCATGACCCGTCCCCCATGGCTAATGTTGTGACATACCCCATGCCCGCCTCCCAAAGGCCAGGGTTTTCGACTAGTGCTGAGGCATCAACCTACTAGTGGGAGGAATTTTCTAGAGTAACTGTACGTACACACACACCCAACCACATACCCCAAACTAAAAGGGGGAAATGTATATTGAAACATGTTTTGAGTACACGTACAACTAAAACAAGTGGTCCAGAATACAAACCCAACAAAAGGAAATAAAAATAGAAAAGTACAATGGGACTCGGGTAGCCATCCGCTGAAATCCCCACATGATGGTAAGAGTAGTGTAGATTCTAGAAGCCGAATGATTACGTTCTGTCTGCCTAATCCTAGTAGGCCTCACCTCCTCCTGGGCCTATAAGTCCTCCATCGAATCACAGATCATCTGCACTAGACACAACACATGTAGGAAAATCCCCGTGAAGGGGTGTGTAACAAAATACTCAGCAGGGGACCCTAAAACAAAAAGGAAAGACCACAAAGAAATCCTAAAATCATAGAAAAAATTATAAGCATGAATCAAGAGAAAAAATCACAAGCACAAAGCACAAACATAAATCATAATACAACTCAGACATGGTATACATTTAGGGTGGGGATATAAGAATCATCAGTCACATCATCAGAAACCATGACTAATAGAGAAATACTCTTCTATCGAGTATAGTGGGCCTGCCAAGTCACACAGATGTTCTCCCCACTAACCTTCGATAGCTTAGGTACACCTCCTCATTTCTTACTCTAGGCTTGTAAGGTAACACAGAAGTGCATCCCACTAATCTTGGCCAATTGAGGTACACCTCCTCATTGCGTACCTTGGGCATGAAAAGTCACACAAGAGTACTTCCCAACATTGGATTGAAAATTCAAACATAAGTGCTTCCCACTAAGACATATTTGAGTCACACATTTTCAAAAGTTAGCAGTCATTAGGTCTTAGCCAACTGCAGGGTTTTCCATGTAATGCTCTTGGGAGAACTGCTCCTCAAACCATTCGTTGCATCTCAACTCTCATGAATTCCTCCACAAGGCATGCCAAAAGTTCTATGTCATCGAGAGTGTACAAATTATAGAAACATATCGTCAATCAAATGCCCAGTTTTAAATTTATTGGTATTTTTGTAAACATTGGCTGGTTGCTTCTGTGTCTGGTCCGACCTGGTTGGACTGACCCGACCATCCTAGCATGGGGTCCCACATACCCCGATTTAGTTCCGACTAACTAGAACTATCCTTGTTTGGGTTTTGTTCAATATGGTCTCGCATGGACATTGGGCCAGGCCAAATGGGCCTCGCTGGACCCAACCCAGTTTGGCCGAGTGTCCAGCCCGCCTGGTCGCCCAGCGACCCGGTCTAGTCCGGCCCGACCCAAAGGGTGCAGGTGTAATAGCCAGATGTTGTTTGTGAAATATTTTCTTTAAATAATTTTTTTTCTTTTTTAGCATTCATTGAACGCAATCACGAGTTTAAAAAATCACAAGATTCCCTTAATATAAAATTACTTTTATATCCTAGCCATTATGTTAGGGGGAATAATTATAACTAACTTACAAGAATGCATTATGAATTAATTTGCTATTAATTATTTACAAAATATATAAATGAATTATATATTTGTATTTTTAATGAGATATATATGTTATGTACTTAATAAAATATTTTTTATATTCATCCAATGGATATTTTGTCATAGGTTATGAGTAAAACCTAATTTTTTGTATAAGAACCAATTTTTTAAAGGGTTAATTTTTACACCTTTGAATGGATAACCCATTTTAAATTCAGATGTTGAAAAATTAATATTTTATATATGAGAAAATAAAAAAGTTATTTTTAAGTGATATATAAAAATTTACATTGGATAAATTTCTGAAAAATTTATGATGACATCCTTGTTTTGATGAATAGTAAAAATACGCTAAATTTTAATTAAAAACAACTTTTTCATCGAGATAATTTATATGGTTAAATTATTATATTGTATGGTTTTAAAGTATAAATAGAATATATTTTTACCATTTAATATAATTTATATAATTAACATTAATTTTACATTGAATTTATAGGTAAAAACATATCAATCTTTCGCAATTGCTTAACATCAAGAACCTGTTTTCCCATTTCAAAAACGGGATTAATTTTAAATTAATAACTAAAAATTCTATATTTTGAATTTGAAAAAATGGTTTCCATATATAGAATCATAATGTTCAAATTTTTAGAATAAGTAGCTTTTATTTTTGGACATTATGAATAGTAACATTAATAATTATTTTTATTTTCCATGGTTAATGTGTAAATATGGTAAATTAGGTTAAAAATAATAATACTCTAATTGTATAAAACATCCCTAAAACATTTTCTAATCTAATTTGGATGATATATTTTTGACCATGGGCATTCTTGGGTCGATTTTGTAACCCCATGGATTCATATGGATGTGAAAATGACATTTTATAAGAATTAATTTATTGTAATGATAATTATAACGTAAACATATATATATTATTAAATTGGTTTTATTTTTGGGATATATAAATGATATATATGAATTTAAATATTCATTAAATTTCTAAAAATATTTTTTAAATCATGGTATTTTATTTATAATTTTTATACATCAGATAAATATATTTATTTATGACACTATTACTATGTAGTGATTACCACATTAATGAAAGATTCAAATAAATGATTTTATAAATATTAAAATAAATTTATTTTAAACATTTTTATTCCATAAATAATTCTTTGGATGAAATTTACATATTAGGGATGATTTAATTCCTTTTTTATGAAATTTGGTTGTGATGAATGTTTTTAAAAAGTCAAGTATTAATAGTGACCAAAATTGACATAATTCATAACTTAATACATAAAATAGTTTATTAAATGATATTAAATTTATAAAAATAATATATATGTACAAATGGTTAATATAAGTCCAAATATGTTATAAATGAATTTGTATGGGTTTTTTGATGTGATATGGTAATTATATGAACCCCTGACACGTAAATAACATGATATCACGGTAAGATTAAAATGGTAAAATAAGGGTTAAACCAAAAAGTTATAGATATCAAAATATATTAAAACTTCTATAAAATTATTTTATGATGTTTATACGAACCAAAATCATCTAATTTGTGAATTAAATATGTATAGGATCATTTTTAATTGAAATTGAATTTATAATAAATTAATATTTTGAGTGTTTTCTAAAGTGCCCCTCTCTTCTCTTATAAAAGGACACCTCCTCCCTCTATTATTCACTCAATTTTGATCCTTAATTCTCAGAAAAATCCTTCCCAATTACCTTATAAAATTCCCAATTTACATTCTAGATGTTCTAGTCTTCTTAAAAATCGAACTCTAGTACCATAAGAGGAAATTTAAAGGAGGCATGCCGACGAAGAGGTAATCATTTCTACCAATACATTAAAATTTCTTCCTTTATACAACATCCTCTTCATTAGTTGTTTCATTATGAAGTAATAAAATAATAATTACTAGTATAATTATATGTTACTATAAATATTAAACAACCCTATTTCACCATCAATCCATTATATGAAAAATAAAATCTTCGTGTGTGCGTACGTACGACTTACCATTTTCACAGTGTGGGGTAATCTGTTTTTCACCACCACATTACATGGATATGTATAATGGTGATAATAAAAATATATATGAATATTATAAAATTATATTAATTCTAACATACTATACACCATCCACTTCAATACCAATCTTCAATTATGGGAATGATATCGTCGTTTGTGTGTACGTACGACTTACCATCTCCACGGTGTGATGTGATTAATTCTGCAAAATCCTCATTAAACCATTATTATATAAACTAATTGAATAAATATATATGAAATATATTACACTAATATAATGTTTTAAATGATATAACTATAACCTAAAAATTTTAATAAGAACTTATCGGACAAAACATTCATAAGAACAAAATGCAGTTAATGCCCAAATAACGAGTAACAAAGAAATGTTACTAACAAACAAATGAAAATATTATCATAAATGTTATCATAAAAATTATTATGATTATGGAATAAATCAGTAAAATTATTTAAATCATTATATAAGAAGTTTGGATACATAAAAAAATATCTGACCTAAGGTAAAGGATAATTTTTCAATCTCAATTTTATCTGAGATTGTTTATACATAATTATTTACTGGGGTTATATTTATCTTCTATGTCCTTGTTTTATAAATATATTTTCATAAAATTTTTACTATTATTAAATTTACTTTGAAAGCCATTTTTACCCATTTTTTTTTTCTGTTGCAACATGGTATTGAAGGAATCATTATTTTGTTTACCATACGAGATACTTTTTGACTTTTCCGAAAAAGGTACAAAGAGGATGTTTTTTTAACATGTACGACATGAATGGATTTTTATGATTTTATAACCTATTATATCTATGAAGCTTATTTTTACCATATTTAATGTTTATTTTAAATTAATTTTTTTATTTTAAAATTTCACGACATTTTGAGAAAAGAAAACACTTTTGAAGAAAAAAGGATATTTTCCTCAGGAATTAAGTTCATGTGATTTATCAAAATTATTTTCCATCTATGATGACATAGGATTATGTCTCTATAACTATTATTTTTTTTATTTTATTTTTTTTATGATGGAATTATTTTTATTATTTCCATTTATCTTATATGGAATATGTTATGATGAAATGATGTTTAAGAATCCCATTTTATTTCATGGTGATGAAATAATGAATGATTTGTGTTTTTGTGGAACATGTAAAAATGATTTAATTATGAGTTGGGTGGGACTTATATCTCAATGTAAATAATTGGGTAAATATTTATATCTCCTGATATAGACATGTCTAGAATTGAATGTAAATCCAGTTCAATGATACAGGGCTGTAATGAGAAGTGAACTTAGTTCAATAATGGACTTTGTCCACTATGATGGTCTTGGAAATGAGCCTTGACTAATATGAAATTATTTTCTATGCTTATGTGTCTATGCCACACAATTTCAGGAATTATTTTATGACTATTGGGATTATAATAAACATTTATGATTTATCCCATGACATGATATTGTGATCTTTTATCTGCAGGATAATATTTTTAAATGTTATGTTCTTATGAATATGAGATGATTGATATTTCCTTTTTTACCCTTAAAAAGCATTTTAGATCACCCTTTTATATGATTCTTTTCCCCGGGTCATAAATAAGGGTATCAAGTATGATATTTCAAAATGGATTCTAGTTACGAAGAAATAAACAGGAGACAATGTAGAGGTTTTATGAACTAGTTTTTTATGTTTCCCAGTTTCAAAAGAGATTATACCCATATGGTCATGTCATGATTTTGTTATATGTTGTAATAAATATACTTCAATTTTGATCTAATATCTATGTATGTTGAAATGGTTCAATATAGAGGGTTCGACCTGCCATAGCGGGTCCGACCTTCCGGTGCAGGTCTGGCCAAAGGGGTGTGGGTCTGGCCCGGTAGGCCGAGGGTCCGACCGGCTTGCTGGGGGCGTTTCCTGCCAGCCCGAAGCCCGAACCACATAATGGGGGGGGTGTTCCACCCGGCTGGGACGCATCTGGATACCACATATGGCCCTGCTGGCCCCCATGGATGCACGAGGCCCTCCTGCCGCAGTTGGGCGACTGCGGCTCGCTAAGCCACCGGCATGGACCAGACGTGGGTCGACCCTCTATGTGGAGCCCTCCTAGTTATTCTTCCCCGACGACTGTCGTGGCCAGCCTGCCTTGGCCTCCTACCATCACACCGCTCCGACGGGCTCACCGCCACCTTACAGCATGACCAATAAGGTCCGACCACCTCCTCTACTACGGGGCCAGTTGGCATCTCCCCCTCCATGTAGTCGGTTTCTGGCACTGCCATGCTGGGGGTGACCCTCCGACAACACTTTCCACGGGCCACTAGAGTTTCTCTAGTGGTCAGTTTTCCTATCTGCCTGCACCTAAGGGCCTCACTGGTTTTCGCCATCACCACGATGGTCTCAGATGCACCTTTTCTCCATTTTGGATAATACATTCAAAAGTATTTCACGTGAAGAGGGGTTCGAGCCTTTGTTCATGTTTGACCACACCCTACACATTAGATGTTTTAAAACTAGGGAGGCTCGGGGGAGATGTTCAATCATAGTAAAAGATAAACTAGTTCTAGATAGTGAATTCCCCCAAAAAAAATTTCCCTCCTGCATAAACGCATGATTAGTGTATCAACCAGTTCTTGGGTTGATTGGAATTCATCGTTTCTAGTAAATAATGAGTAAAAAATTAATAATATAACACTTACTGCTTTGATGTTTGTTACCACAATGTTACACCATTGAGGTTTCAGGCCATTGATGTCGTTTGTTGCTTCTGACTCCGTTCTTCGAGATGCATCAATGGTGTTTGACATTCATGGGTTTTTTTTCATTATTCATTATAGAGGAAGTTCATCAAAGGTTCATCAGCGAATCCTTTTGGTTTGATCCTCATTCCACCAACATGTCAAACTCTTAAAAAAACACATTGTATCATTTCTGTTGTGCTGCAACATCGCGTTCTTGCACTGTTTCATTTATGAAATAGTGTCAATGTTATGCATCATTAAAGTGTAATTGTGATGCGTATTAATGAGCCATTAATGAGAACCATTAATGCTCCTCATTTCAGCCTCTCCTTTACACAAGAAAATCGTTGTTTCATCGCTCAACAATTGAGAAAATAAATAAAATAACATTTTAATGTTATTTTATTATTATCTAAAAAGACTAAAAAATAAAATTCTCAGTTCGACCCCTGTTGGATGAAGTTAGGTTTATTCTAAGAAAATCCGGGCGTTATGAGTTCAAAGGAACCCTCCGATTTTTGATCTAAGCACCGATTCAAAAGTTAGAAAACCCATAATGCACATTTACTAAACGTACCTTGAAAAAGGTTAAAAAATTAACTTTCACCCTCGACCTGCGCCAATCAAGGATATACTCCAGCTAAGGGGAACATTCCCTCATGAGATCAACGCAAATCTCATATTTTTAATCCAATATAATGTTTAGGAGTTATAGGGATTTGAGTATAAAATAATTTTAAATTAATTATTTTATTTACGGCCAAAAACTAACTTCCACCATTGGCTCACATCTGCCAATGTTAGGATTTTTCTAAGGAAATTATACCCTCATGAGCTTAGCGGTGGTATCAAATGTTTTATCTGAGTCATCATTCATGAGTTATATGAAATTGAAAAATAAAAGAATTTTATTTAATTATTTTATTTACGGTAACACCATTTTTTGGTTTTCTCACTAGAGGGTTGCACTGACTATGTTTAATTAGTGCCTTATGTAAACCCACCATATTGAATTCAATGATTCCTTCATATTTTTTATTTGGGAATCTGTTTAAGAGTTATTCCAATTTTTCAAGAAAAATGGTCACACACGCTATTTAAATCTTATCATTTTTAATGAATCATTTTGGGCACTCGGTGCCTTGAAATATTACGTTATTTTAATGTCTGGTCTTGAGATAATTCTATACAATTTAAAAAACATATATATTGTAATTCCAAGAAATTATATAAAATCAATATCATGTTTCAATATATTATTCTTATCTAATGTTCACAACCAGTCATATTATACAAAAAAATAGAAATTAAAATATATAATATTTTATTTTAGAGAAACCCAAAACATCAAATATATTCTACAATTCATTTATCCATCCTTTAGATACAACATAATTTAAAAAACCAAATGTAAGAGGGTGATGTGTCAGAAAATGTTCCACTATATTTCTGTTCCAATAAATAAAATTTTGTCACTCTATAATATAGTAACTACAATTAATAGACTATATTAACAGTGTTGTAATAGCTAAAAGCTATTTTTTACAATTTAAACCATTCATGGTAACTGATTAATCAATATATAATCCTACTTAATCATTCATACCCCATTAACCCTTTTTACTTAGTAGAATTTTATTTTAGAGAAGACATAAATTAAAATAAGTAATATGAGTTTCCTAAAATAATTTCATTAAATATAATAATCCATAGATTATAATACTTTATGTATCTTTTAATTTCGACCCCTTAACTTATAATGTTATCTAATCCT
Source organism: Viscum album (assembly GCA_963277665.1). Lineage (NCBI taxonomy): Eukaryota > Viridiplantae > Streptophyta > Magnoliopsida > Santalales > Viscaceae > Viscum > Viscum album. Next base: position 1,139,819,476 of record OY728157.1, on the reverse strand, counting down.
ATCTTTGATAAAAATTATAACAACCAGTAGCATATAAAATCACTACATTAGTATTTAATCGCAAGGAATGTACTTTCATATATTTCTAGGATCTTTTATGTATATATTTTTTTGGATTTTGGGAAAAATCATCTCACAAAGTTGAATTTTTTAAATTGTATATAGTTGTCTAAAAAAGCATTATTTTATTTACAATGCAGTTTTATTCATGAATCATTTTCATCATTCATGGAATTTTATTATTGAAAACTGAATAATCCCTACACATCCTCAATACACGGGAAAAAACATTTTAAAATTTTGGATGAGAAAAAGTACTCATTAATGTATATTCCATTTAATGATACATGATAGTCAATTTGAAAATAATAAAAACCCAAAATAATGCTTTTTAGTTTCCATTAATTAAATTAGATCTCATAAAATAAATTTTATACACCTAAAATAATATTTATTATAAAATTTTTTCATAAAAAAACATTATTAATTAAAAATTAATATTAATAATCCTAGATGTTTCATGAAAAACATAAAAAACCAATCCTTGAAAATGAAAAATTTTAACTAAATGGTTTAAAAATATTCATTAACTCATTATCTTATTTTCTTACATTACAAAATCAAAATATTTCCAAAAAAAATCAGCTGTAGAAAAACATGTAGGTAACTAGAGAAATGATCTTCACAATGATCTTATAGTCACCCATAAAAAAATAAAAAAAACCAGCTAATTCCCTCATATTCTCAATGGAGAAATAATTATTATAGAATGGATTTGAGGGATATATCAAACCTGACCATTATCCAAAAAATAATTTATGAACTATAACATGAATAAAGCACATAAATTATTTAATTTCTATCAAAATACACTTATGAATGAATTTAGAAAAACAAAAAATTACAAGAATAAGGTAATAAATATCTTCATTGAAAAATAGTAAAAACTATCAGATTAATAAAATAATGAATAAAAGCTATGAGGCCTAGAAAAATCAGTTATATGGTAAACAAAAAAATTTTTTTTTTTAAAATCTAAATAAATAAAGAATTATCTGTATGAAAAAAATGAATTTTTTTATTGAAAGTAAACATTAAATTAAAACTAATTTGAAAAATATTTAATTTCTAAATAACAAAATTGCTGAAAACTTTAAAAGAATATGAAAAAGGGTTATAAAGTGTTTCAAATAGCTAAAATAAGGTTACATTAAAAAATACATTACCTTGAATCCTGAAATTCAATGTAAGTTTTTTCACATTCTTAAATAATAAAAATATATTAATTATATAATTGATTAAGAATAATTATTTCCTTAAATTACAGTTATTCTTTTCATTTTATTTATTACTATTTTCTGTTTAGTTACAAAATCGGTTAGGCGGATGAAAAATGTTTTTTTGGTTGTTTAGTAATTTAGTGTATTTATTGTGGTCAAAGGAGACGTGGATCAATAATATACAGAATCATAAAAATGATATAGTTGATATGTTTCTAAATTTAATATAATATTAAAACAACCCTATATATATGTGGTGAAAAATTATATAAATAGTTTTCTAGATTCTATTTTCTATGTTTACACATGAGCGACATTTCCATTTTTTAATGGATGAGAGAGTAAAAAATAAGATAAAATATTATAATTATAGAATAATAATTGTGTAATAAATATCATATTTATTAATTATTAACATTTTTACAACTATCCATATGATTTGGTGATGAAAAAAATATATAAATATGCACAGGTGGTAGTCAATATATAGGCATAAGGATCGTTTTGAATTTAAATCGGAAGGAATGGTGGAATAAAATAGTTTTTTCATCATCATAATAACATTTAAGTAAATTTAAAATAATTATCTCATTATATTTGGATTGCTATAATAAATATTATGGAGTTGAAATATGAAGTAGACATTAATGAATCCAGATAAGACTTATACCTCCTACATGGATATCATCCTATGGATTACACTATAATAATTCAATGATTACACCTTCGGGAAAAATAAGAACATTAGGAATTAGTTTAGTGACCTAGGGAGTTAATTGGTTATATCTTGGTCAATCAATGGTACCCAATGTTTTTGAATGAGTGAGGAGTTGATGCTCCCTTAAATAAGTGAGAGGCGTAGCACATAGATAAAAATTATAATATTGTTGACATAATATATGTTTTTAACATGAATGATTGATCCAATTTAGTCCATTTGTAATATATGATCATTTATGATTAAAATACACTCATAAAATTAAATTAAATTCTTTATACATAGAGATTTGAATCATTGTTTCTTACTTTATCCCCCTCATTAACAATTTTATCTGTAACTATTGTGAAATACATTTACTATGGTAACTATTAATTATGATTAAAAATTAAATAAAAACAATTATAAAATTATGATCTAAAAGGTGAAATCTATTTTAAATTATTCAATTTATTAAGGTGTTAATGAATAATTTAAGAACATGTACAAGTAAAAACATGAAAAAATATTTTTTTTAAAACCATTTTAATAAAAGAATGATTTTATTCCAAAATAAGGAATAATTTAGACTCACATGGAATTAAATTGAACATATTTAATAATAGGAGAATTAATTTACATGAAAAATAATAATTTTAAGGGAACATTGTGAATACTTGATTAAAATAGACGAACATACAATTGTTTTTATTTGTATAAAAACAATACACAGATTTCTAAACGCCTGAAACAAGGATTTAAGAGTTCAAGACTAAAATTTAAAATGTCGTATATCACCTATTAAATATATATTTTTTCCAGAAAAACGTTTTAATAAATTATCACATCATTATTTTATAATTATAATTTCATAAAAGTGATCATATTGGTAAATTATTTAATTATCTCTATTAAACCAAATATAAAATATTTCCCAAAAATACAGGTAATTTATCATAAATATTTATTGAAATGATTACGATAAAAATTATATCAAATTTATCTATTTAATATTCAAAATTTAATCATTATAACTTCTAAATAAATACACATAAATCATTGAAAACTATTGAATTATATAAAATTGTTCTTTTTTATTATTAAATTTTATTAAATTATTTAAAAAACAATAATGAATATAAATCCATAAAATGAATAAATATAAATAATACAATATTTTTATTTCTTGTACTTCTTGGTTTTTCACAAAAATAGTTGTATAACCTATCATGTACATATAAAAATACATGGAATAATAAAATAAAATATTTATTAGTATATCCTCTAATTTATTTTTATATCATTTGTTCCACAAAACCTAATGTTCTTAGTAAATATTGTCGTGAGAATTTTTTATTAGATGATGTAATGTTTTCATAATAATATATCCCTATATACCATTGAATTTCTAAATTCGTCTTAAATGTAAATACAATGAGCTCAAATACTTGATTATAATGCCCCAGTGATGATATAAAAAATGTGGTACCTAAACCGGGGCCTCCATAAAGCCTTACAAATGTTCCTCAATAATTATAGTTAATTAAATAGTATCAAGGGAAAAAATATTTAATTGAGGATTTTTTTTATATCTACATAAAATCCATAAAATTTAAATGTATTATAATTTATGAATTAATTATTTATCAACTATATTAAAAAAAGAAAATTATAATCTTTTAATGAGGTAAAAACATAATTTTTATTCCAAACTAATATATGACCAAAAAATTTATGAAAAGTATGATATGTTATAAATTTTTCTTTAAATCCTATAATATTTTCTCATTCAATGGATTTATAGTCCTTAAAAAAAATTGATAAAAAATCAACCCTCTTACTCTAACACAGTCTACAATGTCTATTTGTACACTAATGAGCACATGTTTGTGTGCATAAAAAAGTTAATCGTATTTCCCTAAGAAGTCCCATAACTTCAGAATGCATGATCAATTTCATAGGTATAAACATGTTTCCATATATAATTTAAAAATAAAAATACTTACCTTATAGAAAATATTTTTTTTTGGAAAAGATAATCCATCAAAGCTATACATAAAATCAAATAATTATCGTTTAGGATGTACCCATGAAAAATGAAATCACCATTACTAGATAACCCATTACAAAAACCTTTTTTATAATAATTACAAATAACTAACCATGGAAAAGTCTAATTTAATTAATCAAATTTTCATTTCATGTAATTTATATACTTTTAAATAATACTGAAATCATTTAAAAATAAAGACGGAATTATCATATTACAACTATAATGAATCATCACCCACCTAAGTAAATCCTTAAGGATATTTCTATCCCATCACTAGTTATTTACAATCATTTCATATAGTTATATCCAAAATTTCATCCATTATTCATTTAGTCAAGGTAAATATTGTTTTCATTCACCAAAAAAAATTATTTCTGAAAAACAATTTTATATAAATAATTTTCTAAAAACACGATTCAATTGAAAAATAAAAAAATCACAATAATTGTTTTTTTCTAATATCAATTATTTTCAAAATAAAATTATTTTTCATGAAACTAAATCATACGATTTGTAACAACCTAAAAAAATTATTATATATTTTCCTTAAATGAACATTATGTCAATAGATCATTATACTTTAAAATTTTACTAGAATAAGAAGTTATATATTATACAGACATTATTAAAAAATATATATTAGAAAATGACTAGTAAATAAAAATATAATAATGAAATGAAATATATTATGTTTAGAGTATAATTAAATAATATGATTTAAATAGTACTATTCTTTCTCAAATAAATTTTTAAACAATTAAAAAATTAAATCAACCAGTTTTAATTGATTATTATAAAAACATGTGATAAAAAAATATATTATATATTATGTTAAAAATATTTATATTGTATATCTTTATGGAGTAATATATGAATATTTGAAATTAAAATTTATTTTTTTAATAACATTATTTATTCATCATATTATGTTTTTATACTAAGAACTAAATTTAAATCATTTATATTTTTAAATATAAAAAATAAATTTTTTTTAAATTTTAGATTTCCAAATTATCTTATAATTTATCTTTTAAAATATTCATAAATAATTAATTTTCACTGAATAGTGAAAAATAGATCTTTTACTAAAATCGTAGCTTTAATGACTCAATTGAAAAGTAGGTACCGAATACATAAAAATTTATAATACTTTTTTAGATGAATGTTGTATATAAGTATTATACCTTTATTTTTTAAATACTACTCTGAATTAAACAAAAATATTTCAATCCTTTTATGAACTCAAGTATCATTTTCCAATAAAAGAAAATACTTTTTATTTTACTTTTATTAAATAATATTTTTGAAAAAATTAATCTTTTGCTTTATTTTAAATAAACAAAACATTTAATTATTTTATAATAATCCAATTTATATCATGGAAATAAAATATATTGATATTATATCCTACACATAAAAGGTAAGATTCCAAAATAAACTTTTTTCTAAAAATAAATATTTAGGGATTTAACGCACTAAGGATAACATAAATTTTTCCAACACATAATAATTTTATCTAAAAAATAATCTTAGTTTTTTAAATAAGTAGTTAACAATTATTTAATATTTAAATTTTATATTTTTTCATAAATATGAATTACTTGTGTAAAAAATAGTTACCTTGTTAAAATCCAAAATGGTAAAATGGGTTTACCAATGGAAAAAAAGCGATAACAAGATAAAAAATTGACTATATTTATTTTTTAGGTGTGTGTTAACCAATACGTATCACTAATCCATTATTTTCCATTTTAGACTCTTCTTAACATGGAAACCATGTTTTATCTTTATATTATGATGAAAAAGTTTGGTAAATTCCATTCTCAAAACAGTTAAAAGAGACCTATGTCCAGCCCTTCATGACTACTCTCAAATTTATATTTCCTCTTAAAATTATTCCATATTATTTCCCGATAATCCAATTTTAAAATTTTTATATTCTAGACACGATTTTTTCCATGTATCCAACATTTCCAAGGAATATTCTAAAGGAAGCTCAATGTTCTCAACGTGTGTATTATATTTTCCCTGTTTATTTTATATTTTTACATTTAAAATATATTATTACCTATGATATATAATTAATTATATATTTTTATTATATTTAATGTTTTTATATTGTCTAAATAATCATTAGACATCATTCCCATTTTCTATTAAGAAATACAAGAATTTTGTTTAAGTGTATGTGTGGAATACCACCACCATAAAATAATGTTTTTTGTTTTTTATCTAGATTCATTTTTATTTATTAAAATCACCCAAGATTATATTAAAACCCTTAAATTATCTAAATAATATCATTTCTATTAATTAATAATGATATTATTCCAGAAGAACAAACTACTAGATCTGTACTCATCCATTTATTATGGTATGTTCATGTTTAGTTCAATCTAACCACCTACTTAAATAGTTTTATAAAATTATTTCATGGATGACTATATTTGAACCCTAGAACACCGTGATGGGGGAGGGGTGCCTCCAAGTGTCATCGTCTTCGTTTAAATATTCGGATCTTGTGCCAATATTGGTAGGAACTTGTAAAACATATCTGATTGAATTATGGAGTTATTAAACAACCACATTTAGGGAGACTACACACAATTATTATTGGGTTCACCACTAAGGACTAGTCCAAGACCATGAATATATAGTTTGTTAATCGTACCATAATATTTAATATTGAAAAGTTATTATTGAAAAAATATTTTTATACATAGTCACTTTGTTCCAAGAACACTTCCTTTAAAATAATTTTGGGGATAGAACACTGCCTTCATTAAAACAATTCGGTCGACTACCCATATCTCACTACATTTGTTTAAGTGTAATATAGTTTAAGGACTTGAAGGTATCTTCAGTAGATTATAAATTTAATTATATTTCCCTTAATAGAATGAGAATATTCTTGCACCATAATCCTGAGATTAAGGACTCGAAACTACCATTATATTAAACTGTATGCTCAATAGGCATTTTCCTAAATCTCTCAGCTTTCGTAAAACCCCTTTTATGTTTCAAATAAATACCAATATTCACAAAACCAAAAAACATTCATGAAGCTCCCTTAATTTTTAATGAAATCATCCTTTCCAAAACTAATAGTCTTCTTGATAAACATCATATTCACGAAATATCCTTCTTTGATATTCCTAAGAGAAAATTATTATATATCCATTCACTTCGTAAAGCTTTAGTTCTCAAAGTATTCAGATTCAAAATGATTTCCTTATCAGTTATACCTTCATGAATTCAAAGAAATTCAGACTTTTCTCCCATTATATTCATCTCATATTAAGCGGTGGTATCCTCTTATATATTTAATTTTTCATTCAGGATTATTCAAATATCTAATAAGTTATTCTACATACCTCTTCTTTCCATTTCATGAAGCTCTTGATTTCTAAAGGTCCAATAAAATTTTATCCATTTACAAACCTTATCATAGTCAAATAAATTTTCCACTATTTCAGTACACATTGAAGAATATAATCATATTTATGGGAATATCATCATTCCATCATGAGTTCATGATGCTCCGCTCTATTGATAAAACCCATCATTCGCAACACCCAGTCAGTGTGATTCCTGATCATCGTGATAACTATAACATTACCATATTTTAATGATTCAATTATTTAAATCCACCTTTAATTGAAGCTTAATCCTTACACCTAATTTTTATCTCCAAATTTTTTCCAAATATTGGGAAATGACACCACCTTCCACACTAAATCCATCTACACCATAAGAACACTTTTCTTCAAAACTCCCTGGTCAACACTAGTGTGGATTGATAACAAACACAAAATACACTACATTACCATCTAGTAAAAAAATAATTAATAATAATATTTGTTATTAGTAATTAACTAATGGTTTTATTTTTTATTTATAGTGGTAACATTAATATTATACTCCATAATTAAGATAACAAGGATCATTCGTTACAAATCACTGAAACATGATCACCACTGACTTTAATTTTTAAATATCATAACAAAAAATCCTATAGAATGAAATTATAAGACTAGAAATAATTATAAAGAATCAATTGTAGATCCTTGTATAATCTACTAATAATTTACATTGTGAGAAGCATTAATAAGAAAAATATTTTTTTAAAACATGTTCAAAATGATCAAGATTACTCACACCTAATATTGTAAATAAAATGTAAATAGAAAATTTACCTTTAGATAATAATGATAAATTTTTATTATATATATATAAACAAGGTTATTAAATTGGTGATTAATATAGTTATATTTTTATAGTAGATTCATGCGCTGTTGGGAAAGTCAATAATTAAGGTAAGGGATTTATTATCTAGAATTTAAATTTATAAGAAATACAAATTAGTTTGAACTGTGGTATCGTAAATATGGTTTTATTACAACATAATGAATTTGAGTTACCACATTCATTTAATTCATGAGAATTGGAGTTCCATATCAGGTTTTTTCTTCAAATGGATTTTTCTTGAAAAGTGATCAATGTTTTAATGTTTTATTGGACTCAATTTTCGAATCCATGAGACATGGTTGATGTTGTTCACTATGATTTATTTTTTAGGGTGTAATTAAAAATACCTTTTATATTATTATTTTTATTAAATTTTTTAAAAGTTATTTTATATTCTTTTCATAAATCACTCTAACATATTATTTTTACTCATTTGTTACCAAATTTCATAACTTTTTTCTATCTCAAATTATTTTCTTTGGTACATGTTTAGTATTATACATCAAATTTTAATTTATGTTATCAGTATATAATATATTTTATAGTTTTTTGAAAAATTAACATTAACTCATGGAATTTTATGTTCAATTTAAATCTATCTCTTTCATTGTGTTTTGATTATAGTTTTAGATTAGTAGTAAGTGATTTTGATGACCTCCATAGGAAGAGGGTTATTCCAAATCATTTACCCAAATGATGAATAAAAGAGGAATGACTGTATTTTTCAAATCTATCCCTTAAAAGCATGTAATCCCCATGATCCATGAATGTGATCAAAACATTGATCTTAATAATGATTGAAATACTAATTTTTAGGAAAAGATTCATATTTATAAACTAAAATGGATATACTAGAATCCACATAGCCTCTAGTATATTTTATCCTCTATTGGAAACCCAATTAAGAATGATTTGAAAAATAAATCCCAAGGTTTGGGGCACTTTTATGTAATTTTGGTTTAGATTTCCATGGAGTCCACTTTGGTTGGGGTGGTATTTCTCATGACCATGGATTATATAATCTCTCTAGAGAACTTTTATGAGAGAAATCCCAAATTCTACAAGGAGTAAAACTTATTTTTCCTTATTTAAGTTGAGTATAAGTCAATTTATTTTAACTTATGTAATGTGGAGGGGAATGAATAATCCATTTGAAGAAGGGTAATTGAATAATAGAAATTAAAATCTCAAGATATATCTTTTATAATGCTCCAATAGTCCCATAAACCACTTTGGTAAAGATTCTCGAGATTTACATGGATATGGAAGCATCTAAAAAGATCCCTTAAGAACGTGGATTCAATGATCAGGATGAATCACCCAACCAAGTGCTATCCACTAGTATTGAATGAGATATTATTTATCTTATTGCTATTATGGTGGAGGAAGAGGTTTATAATCTCTTAAAACTATACTAATTCTACAAAGTGAAAGACACATGTGTCATGGAAGATTTCAAGATGATGGTTGGACTTTTTGGTATGAAATTTAGTGATCCTTTAAATCAAGGTATGATAGAGCATCCACTGGTACAGAACCCATAATCAGGAATTCTAGTAATAACTCTTAAAGTCTGATGGTCATCGTAATATCTTCTGAAGGCTTTATTTTCTCCAAAAAATTGGGGCTCACTAAGATGATGAATACTATAGAAATTATAATGCATCATCCTGATGAATATGTTGAAGGATGTTATGCTACTACCCCCCCCCCCAATTTCAATTCTAAATTTGGTATAGAATTCAATGGTAAGAATCCAAAATCATGACCTAAATTCCCCATATATTGAACTTGATCTTCATTAATGGACACAAGAGAATCCACAGGCACATCACCAAGAGTTTGTTAGTACCCTTAATGATACTCAATGTTTTTAATAAAATAAATAATTTTTTGGAGAAATGATGTAACAAATCCTTTGAGTCTAAATATGTTTCATAATTATAGGTTAGATTCATAGAGAATCTTGATACATAGGGTGAAGGATCCTAGGCTACTGATTCCCAATATTGGGGTATGGATTTGGTGTAACCTTCAGATAGAAACATTCATCAACGTACTCAGGGGAAGGTTTTTCCTCCATAAAAATGCCATGATTATGGTTTTGTCCCCTACTATGAGAGGGATTATCTTTTCTTTCATGTACACCCAAGTAGGATAGATAAGACAATATTGGATGGAGACAATGTGATTTAAATTGAATGATCTCCCTAAAATTTTCTCCCCTAAGTGGAATGCCTTGTGCTGATGACATTGAGGCACCTCACTCCTCTGATGAAATTTTTCTTGAGGGAAACACAATTAATATTTATTTCTTAGGTGGTATAATTTAAATAACAAAAAGTAATTATAGGGTAGATAAAGTCATAATGAGAAAAAACTAAATTGGGTCCTCAATCTTGAAATAGGGAAATTGTACAAAAATGAAGATCCTATATAAGATTTTTTAGGGGATTAGGAAATATCCAATGGTTATAACCCATGTATATCTAATGGTGACCAGAAAACCAAATATTATTTCTCTTAGTAATCAAAAATTTTGTATTCCAATTGTACAAACTTTAGATGGGATTCCATTTTATAATCCCTTGTCTCACACTATCTCCATGAGAATGATGTGGAGAATCTTTTGGTTCTTAATCATGATAGTTTTCATCGTACCTTTTGTAAAAATGGTGACTATGTTTTTTGTGTTTTTTTTGCAATAAAATGTTTTTCCTCTTATATGCCTTTTATTTTACCTCCAATTAATATATAATTATATGTGATCTATAGATTTAACTATGTATAATTTCTAAAAAAATGTATTATAGATGGGTTATAATCTTTGATTTCAAAATTTTTCTTTGACCTGATGAAAAAAGGATCTCAATTCAGCACTTTAGAAGATAATGAGTTTTTTTCACAAAATTGAGTTGTGTATCCTGGTAGAGGGTCCCAATTTTTGGATCTTATTTCACAAAGAGAAGATACTCCCTACATAGAAGAAAATCAAGAAATCTAGATAGGTTTATTATCAAGGATTCAAATAAGAATGATGATTTTGATGTCTCTAGTATAATCCTTTCAAGGACAATTATGATCACAATCCTTTCATGATTGATATTTTCTTCAATAGGGTAATTCTGTTACCCTCCCTTTCAAATTCAATAATGCTTGGCTGTTAGTTCCTGGATTTATAGTGGTTGTCTTGGAATCATAAAAATTTGAGACCCCTTACATCCCCTTTGTATTTTGTCTGCTTACATGAAAAACACAAAAATGATGCTAAAGGAACAAATCAATGATTGTATCTATAATATTTATAAGGACATCAAGGCTTATGACAATTACTTGATTCGAATCCTTAACAAAAATCTATTTCGATATGTTCTCTCTTAGGATGAAATCCAAAACCTCCCTATGATTGATGACTTTATCAATCTAAAGAAGAATTTGGACTGGTCACAAAATTATGTCAGATGGATGAAGTAAGGAAAATTAAACTCAAGTTTCTTTCATTTCTTCCATAGGTTAATGAATTTTCATAGAGGGGTCACTTCCAACAACATTAATGGATATGTTATCACATCATAAAATGAGATCTCTAATTACCTGAAAAGATATTTTAGGGAAATTTATTTATAAAATTTAGAAGAAAAAAATCAAATTTTAAATGTTAACATTTGTATTTAGATTTTTTAGTAGGGAAATAATAAGTAAGACGATACTCCTAGGCATAATGAAATAAAAATGTTGTATTCTCATAGAATTTTTATAGTGTGGTAGTACCAAAAGGATTTACTAGTAAATTCATTATGTTTAATTGTACCATTGTGCATATTGATATCACCAATGTAGTGAGGTATTTTTAAATCACATATCTGTTACATATTTTTTTAAATCAAACATCATATCCTTAATTCCAAAAGAGTATAATATTATAGATATTTAGGACTTCAGGCCATTTGCGTTTGGGCACACTATCTCAAAAAGTCAACAGTAAAATAATTTATTCAAAGATAAAATTTATTGATTAGGAAATCATTACTCTGAGTCAGTTAGGGTTTTTCCCCAGAAAGATAATTCAGAACAGTATATTCATTACCTCTATATTCATCAACATCATGATGAATAGAGTGAAATATGGAAATATAACTCTTAAAATTAATATATTTAAGACCTTTTACATAATAAAATAGATCTTAATCTCCAAAAATTTTCGAAAACATGGATTCTACAACACTTCTATTAATATAATCCACAATGTCCACAAGATTTCCATGTTATACATAATTTATAATTAATAACTTAGATGATTTTTTAGTGTTTAGGGGTAGTCAAGTAAGGGGATCTCCTATCTAGCCTCATCTTTGAGATTTAATAGGCATATATAAGCTTATACCTTAATGAACTTGTAAGATATTGTTTATATAAAATAATCAATGCTAGAAGGGGTATCTACACCCCCTAAAACATTATTTATTCAGATGAAATCCTCTTTGGGACTAGATGATAGAGAAACCATCTATTTTATCAAATCCATATATGGGCATTATGAGAATGTGGTAGGACATTCCATTAATTAGATAAAATATTTTTTGTAATTTCCCATCACCAAGTAAAACAATATTTCTTGATATCTTTGGGTGAAGAGAGGATCTATTCCATATATTTCACTTGGTGTGACCCTCTTCTATGGTAAATTTAAATAATATTACCTAGAAAACACCTTTATCATAGTTATTTCATAGATGGTAACATGGAATAGGAGAAGAATGTTTCAAGTTGTAATAATTTTTCATGACCAATTTGTAATCAATTTTATTTTGTCTAAAACTTCTATGTGTATAGATGGCCAAAAGACCTTGTCAAAGAGATTCAGGGTTTCATTATAAACTTCATACGGACATGGTGCATTTTTAATAGGAAGCTAATTATTGTGGTCTGGAAAGAGTTTATCAAGACCATTGACATGGGGGGCTTGGTCATAAAATATTCAAAACATTTCAATGAATCTATTCTTAGTAAATTCACATAGAACATTTTTAATATCTAGTGAAAACTATTTGGATTTCCATTTAGATAGATTCATATAAAAAAATATGATTATCTGTGAAATTATCACCATATATATAGAAAGACATCGAACACTCTTATATTCATCTCATGCAATACATAAAATGGATTGATAGAAATATGTCTAATCTTAAATTTTGTAACATGGCTTGGATTACTAGGTCACTACATGAGGGATTGGTTTTCCCCTACCCCATGAAACACACTTCTATTTCTGATATTCAATTAAATTATACTGGAACCTATGTGTTTAATCCATCTCATATCTGGATTAAAATTTATAGTTATGAATATGTTGATTAAGATACTATCATTTGGACACAAAATTATTGTGTCCAACTTTGAACTATGGAGTGGTATAGACTCAACTACGATGGAAATGTTCTAGTCCCATAACATCTTTTGATCTTCAGGAAATCCTAAATCCCCCATCAATAATGATTTTAATCTATATTAAATTGTGTAAGATTCTTTAAACTCACAACATAATGAAAAACCAAAAATTAATATTGCATCTTCCTGCTATCTATTCCCGAAGGTGAGGAAATTAAAAATCATATTTTTTCACCTATAATTTTACATGTAAGTTATAGAATTAATTTAAGTAATCCTTAATCTATGAGATGCAAATGGAAATATTTTAGGGCATTATAGAATCACTTACTGATGCTAGAAATATTGATAGGGGTCATGGAATATTTCATGTTGTGGATGATTTTGTTCTTGATTTTATTCAGAGATCACAATAGGACTTGAATTTGAGAAAATTTCAACTTCATTTCATGAAGAAATAAATCATGTACACTTGAATTTCACTATTTCTCCCAGGATCCATGAAGGGTGTATTAATAATGATGTTTTTAATCTTATTTTCTTGATAAAAATTAGTCTTCCTGGAAATATCATAAAACTGTTGGTGATAAATTCAATAAGGAGGATCCCTCCGATCCCGACTTGGATAAAAGTCAATGTGGATGGGGTGGATTCAAGTTCACATAGACCTTAATATTGTAGTGATGTCTTTTATATCTATAGAGTCATTTTTAATGGTTTATATTATAATTTCATTGAAAATGGGTGTTTTATTAATGTTCAAATAAGTAGAATGATAAAGTCCATAATATTTTATATTCAACCTGGCTGAAATTTTCTTTGGATGGAGTCTAGTTCAACTATTGTAGTAGATATCATGAAGGCCAAGCCTAATAATGTCCAGCGGAGAATTATACCACACTAGGTATATTGTGTTCAGCACATCAATTTCATCATCATTGACCTCACCCAAGTTTATATGGAATACTATTAGGTTTTTATCTCTCTACCAAAGAGTAAAAATATAGAGGCAACCTCAACATGGTCCTTTCTTGCCTCATAATTCTACCCACTTCTAATTGTGGAATATACATGAGGATGCATTTATACTCAAATCTGTAAATCCCCACATGATTTCCTGAATTTTCTATTATTTAATAATATTTGGTAGGAGTGGGTTCTCATGAATCCTATACCTTTTGGATAAGAAAATAATGTCAATATGCATTCCTGTTATTTCAAATAATATGTATAGTGATTACTAATGAATATTGGCTATGTAATTTTTTTCTTATTCCACCAATTAATGAACGCACTGGAATTAATCATTTATGAGTTTTACCCAAACTAAACACTTTATGCATCAATAGGTCTCATGAGACAGTGTGGTATTGGTATTTAGGGTGTCATTTCCCATTTATTTGGATTACATGACAAAAATAATGAAATAATGTTGATATATTAGTGCATGAAGTTAATGGTATGTATTGTCTTGAAATGGGGCATGAACTAGTCCTACATTATTTACTGCATCACCATTAAAATTGATATAATATTTCAGGCTTTACTTTATATTATTAAACATGAATTTTTTCAAGATATTTTGATTAGTATTATAGAATTAATTGATTATAATTTAATTCTTTCTCATTATTCGTGACTTTTTTTATTATATGAGATCTTTCAGTATATTCATTCCCTTACCAAACATTTGATCTCACCCTAATTATGTTCATATTTCCCAGGTCATGAAAAAACATATTACACATTATATGTATAGAAGAATATCATGTGTGTATAATTTATGGGATAAGTTGAAGACATGTTGTGGATTAATTTTTTTCTTATTTAGTTTGAAAAATGTATATTGATGGAGAAATTCGTAGGATTTGTTTGTTAATTATTTTTCCTAATTTAATAAACCTCAAAACCTAAAAGGAAATTGGATTTTATATAATTCATTAATTACTATAATTCATGTAATAATGAGATAGTTACATCTTTTATATAATAGTAATGAATAAAATTTACAAAATAAAATCATTTATATCTATGTTATAATAAAAAAAATTAAAAAAAAATTCCAAAAAACCTTCAAAATAGATCCATTCATATTCCAAACATTATTCTATGATTGATATAATCTAAAATCATGTTCATATCACCACTAATATAGGAACACTATCATATAATTAAATGTCCTTAGAAAAATATCACAATAAATAATGATAAAAGCTAACTCGTTAGATATAGTATAGAAAAAAAATTATATAAATCCAATAAATTAATTATCTTATTATAATAGAATAATGGATAATAACTAAAAAATATACTCAAAATATTAATTAATGTTATTAATTATTGTAAAAACATTAATTTGATGTCTTTTGATACTATATTGTGTAGTGACCCATGTCATGATTCTATTATTTAATGTGTTATTACAATTTTAATGTGGAAAATTAAAGTGTAGTATTTCTTTGTTTTAATTGTTTTGATATTGATTGAAATTGAATAAATATTTTATTCTATGATGTTAAAAGTGGTAAATGGGTGTTTTAATTGATTTTTAACTATTCTAAATGGGTGATAATGTATAATGATGGGGGAATAATAGTTAGGGAATGTACAAAAATACCTTTGGACACCTAATAGTTAACCAACAAAAAAAATTCATTAAAATTTAAAGGTTTCATAATTTTAATAGATATAGAAAAGATTAACATTGAGTTCTGAGAAATATTTTTAGAATGATAAAAAATATTTTTTACTTTTTTTTTAATAATAATAGGCATTCTCATTTTTTATCCTCTCTTATAGTCGGGCTAATGAAGACAATCACTATATTTGTTACTTTTTGTGTCTCACATTAATCTCTCTCTTTATCCTTTGAATATTATATTTATTTTTTTACCTAAACATAATGAAATAAAACATTCTCCTTCTCTATTTCATTATTATCCCTCATCTATCAATTTATCTTAGTTTGGTTAGGTTCTGGGGATTATATTTCACCGGGGGATGGTGAAATACATCACTAATTAAAGGATTTTATATATGAAAATTAAAATATGATATGTGATACTAATATTACTCTATTAGTCACTATTATAATGGTATGATGTTATTATATTAATTATCCTATAAATATCATGATTATGGGTTGAAATTGATGATTTTTTGTAGAAATTAAAATTGGATCTATTCCAATGGTTCTAAACCAACTGTATAGGGTTGGGAACTCTTGGTATAGCCTATACCAATGGATTTTTAGCCTATCCGATCAAATGATGGATGTATTAGGATATGCATATGATTATCAGAATCCATTGGTATAATCCCACTGTGATATGTTTATATCAATGTTTCCTTATAACTCTTCGTATATATAATCTATAATAGTGGTTTAATGAACCATAGGTATTTCCCCATCCCAGAAGTAGCAAAACCCACCCAACCTAGACCCCTCCACTATCAACCTAAAAACCAGAGATAATAACCTACGAAGAAAAACTGAAATTGATAATAATACACATTCAAAGAGGATATATTATATATTTTACATTCAAATACATAATAACTATAAAATGAAATAATAATTTTTATATTTATATATAATAAATTTTGGTTATAAAAAATACACAAGGAATGAAATTTCATTCATATAAACACAAAAAAAAAGATAACACAAATATTCCACTAGAAGCTATCATTCAATATCATGAGAAATTTTTTTGTACAAGTTTTTCATAATTATATAAAACTATAAAAATAAAAGGTCCTTTAGGTTTTAAGTAATCTTATTTTTGATTTAGATGTTTTAAGCGTTAGAAGAAAAAATTGGGTCACCATTAATAACACAATAGTCAAAAATGTAATGTATATGATTTCATCATAGGATCTGGGAGTGTGGGTCATGTTTCGTTAAATTAATTTTATTAAACACAAATTTATTTATGAGTATTTTGAAAAATTTAATTAGTAAAATGAATTTTCATTTTCCAAAATTGGGTTTATAGGCTAATGTTAAGTTTAATAATAATAATATAATTTTATGAGATGATAATAACATTTCAATGGTCAGAAAATTAGAGGTAATTTTAAAATATGTATTTTTCATATAAATAGCGATTTTATGTAAAAATTAATTTTCTCATATTTATTATGATATATTTATAGAATGGAATTAATTTATGGAATATAATCAATTAAAATTTTTGTATCGACCCTAGATCTAGTAATCTAGATCTGATTTATTCCTTTATAACATTGGTATAAGATATATGGAATACCATCCCTAAGAACCAAATAGTTTAGTATTGTTGGGAAACTCGATTATTATATTATTCCTTTATTACATTTAAAAAAATTACAATTTAATATTTTTTATTATAACATTATTCCTTCAATCATATCCTTTTATATCAAACATAGTAAACATTATTGATTCCTAAGAAAGAAAAAATAATAATTGTGATGTCAAATTCTCAGAAAGGGTTTAGAATAGTGGATTATATCATAAATGAATAAATAATAATCAAAATGGATGGTAAATAAGAGTACAAACATTCTATTTAAATAACTGGATAAAGAATAATCAATATGGAAAGGTAAATAACTAAAAAATAAAACTATTTAATCATGAAATGAGAATGAAATGAATCCTAATATAATATCATTGTGAAAATATCATGGATAATAATTATTGAATTGTTAGAGAAATAAATGCATAATTATTGGACATCATGTATGAGAAACATGATACCACTACCATTATGACTATTCATAAGAAAGTTTAAATCTCTAGGTAAAACCTTATTTAATTTTAGCTAATTGATTTGTCTTAGGAGATTACCAATGAATCAAGGGGGTATCTAAAAACAACCCCCACTAAGATATTCATATCAAAATCTTTCCACTATTATCAAATGATCCATTTAATTCATGAAGAATTTTTTGTACCATCAAATATTTATATTGAGAAAATAATAAATATTAACAATATTTATCTACTTAATCAAATAATTATTGATGTAATATGAAATATGTATAAATGTGATATAATTTAATAATTAATGATAACCACGAAAAATAATATGGATAACTAGGGGAAATTTAATTTCTAATGATTAAAGGAAGGTAAATATTTCATGGGGGAATTAATGACAACAAAAATGTATCTAGAATTTCAATGTCAATACATTCCTTGGGTAAATGATCATAAAAATCCATATAATAATTAGGTATGGTATAAATACAAAATATATCCATTAGAGTAATAATAGAGTATTATTTTTGTTAATTTATATTAATACCATATGAAAATATTTAAATAAATTCTGTAAGAAAATATACTATCAATATTGAAAATATATTTTAGAAAGAAAATGTTCAAAAAAAAATATAAAAATAAATTTCACAAAAAATAACTTTTTAAACTAATAAATTATGTTTTAAAAAATTTGGTTGTCATGAAATATGTAAATTCCATACATGTTGAGTATGTTAAAACAAATATTCATTTCACATGTTCGGTAAAAGCCAATCAAGACTTGTTTTGAAAACAACAAGTAGATTATTTTCAAAACATTTTTTAAAATGTGAACATGATTAAAATTTATTTAATAAATAATTCAAAATGAATTAATAAATTTTTTGGATATATATATATATAATAAGATTTTATAAAATAATGGATGTCTGACTAAAGAGAGAAATGAAGTTGGATTATCTTAAAAATATTTTATCCGTTATTTTAAGTGTCAAAAAGTTGAAAAAATGAAAATATTACAAGAAAACATCCGGAAAAACAATATAATTAAAAAATAAAATGGTTTTATTAAAAAATTATCAAAAAAATTCATTCAACATAAATTCAAGAATAATAATCTCAATTAGAATGAGATTGTTAAATAAAACCATACAAATGTCAAAAAAAATTGAAGTGATTGTCAACAAATGAATAAATTATGTGTATAAAGTGTATATCCACATAAAAAAATCCTTAATATAATATAATATATTTAATATATTTATAAACATAATCTTATAATTTAAAATACAATGGAAAATAAATATAACCCAATGAATAGAAATTTAGTTACAATATTCTTTACCACTTGGTAACTTGTAAGTCAACATAAATTTGGATTATATAATTTAAATTGATATAAATAAAAACCATTAATTACTAATTAATCATCATATAACATGTCAAATTTTACTAATATATACCATATTAAAGAAATTAGGTTTATACTATTACCACATCTCTCAATGGATTGAAATTGATACAAAGTCCCTTATGAAGATCCTATAATTGATGTGGGGATTATTCAATGAATTATTTTGGGAATCAAATGTAAATCCATATAATTTTATTTGAAATATAAAATAAAATTATAAAATTTAAATACACATATAATCATAGAATTAATTAATCATTGATGTAGAAATTTAACCAAAAGAATGAAATTGAGTTAATAAATCCCTTACCTCAAACTTCTTATTGGTTGAACATGATTTAAAACCCATTATATTCTTTATAAATGCGTAATTAACTTATAATATATCCATATTAATATTTATAATATCATATATAATTCTTTTATAACATATTATCACCCGTTCTTTAATAATCATTGATTATTTTCATTATTTCTGGTGTTAACTGTCTTATTTTCTCATGCTTGTTTCATGATGAACGATCAAGTTATAAAAACTATTATATAGTTAAATCATATCCAGAATAATAATAATTAAATAATTATAATATTTTAACATAAATTTTACTTTCAAACCCAATCATGAAATATGGTTATGAAAAATGAAGGACGTTGTTATCATGGAAAAGGTATGTAATACATAAAAATGAGTAATGTTTCAATTTTTCAATGAAAATTATGGAAATGAGGTAAGTAATTTTTCTCATTTAGTAATTATAACAATATCATAAATACCATACTATCTATTTAAATATACTTATATATTTAATCCACCAAGATTAGTGATGAAAAGAGAGTCACATATCTTCGTGAAGGCAATAATCCACACGTAAATGAACGATGTTATCATCTTTATATGATTGAAAAGTTAATAAATAATATAAAATATTATATTTATAGAATAATAATTATGTAATTAGTATAAAAATAATTTCATATGTATCATATATATATATATATATATATTAAATTTAACTTTATCACATTTCATAGAAAGCATTTGTGAAAGACAAATCACATCATATCACGAGGTTGTAATCATCCGTACACATGAGAGATGTTATCATATCACATATATAATAGAAATTAAAAAGATATATATTTTATAATTAATCTAAAAGTATATTGTTTTATAATTTTCATATATATATTTTATATCCATTATCATACCCAACTGAGATAGGTGGAAATTGAGAAACAAATGACATATGTTTCTGTGATAGTAGTCCATTTTACATGTGAATGGTGATTTCATAGACCATTTGATATAAGTGGAAGTAGTTGTAGGTAATATACAAAACAGAAAAATATATCATTATATGAATTATACTAATCTTATAATACCAAAATGGTTTAAAAAAATATTAATAGGTGGTGGAAGAAATAAAATAAAAACCTTCGTTGAAGAACATTACCGCTACATTGGGTAACCTCCATAAGTATGAACCAAAATCCATCATAGGATGGATTTATAACAAAAAATATTTAAAGTATGGAGCTAGGAAATCTTTTAATTGGTTTGGGGTGGGATTTTATGTACCAAAATGGTGTGATTGTGTGAAGAGTATAGGAGAGGGGTTGCATTTTATCATTGAGTGGACTAGAAAACATGTAATATCTTGATCGAAAAAGGTATAACAATGCTTTGACATTAAAAAATGATTTAAAATATATTATTATAGAGTATTATACATTATAAGGGTGAAATATAGGTAAAAACTATATTTTAGAAAATTTTTTAGATCATTTTAATACTAATATTATTAGTTAAACCACCTTGTAAATCAATTTTTACCTTAACCATGATAATTTCGTTTTCCAATTTTATCGATTCATTTTGGTAAAAATTTAAATTTTACTTATTTTAAAATATTAATTATTATTATTCCTAATATAGAATAAATTTTTCCCAATATGATTCAAATAACGGTTAAAATTTAAATTAAAATTAATCTTGTAGATGTGACGAGTTTCAGTTATTCAATGAGAAAATGTTCCAATGTTTACAAAGTTTTTTAATCAAAATTAAATATAAAAATGATTAATATGACATTATTTGAAATAATATATATATAATTGAACTAATTTTCCTTTAAATCCAATTATTAATTTTTTACACCTTACAAATGAGCATAAAAAATTTAATAAAGAAATAAATAACATAATGTGTTTTCTATTTTCCTTGAAACGAAATGGAATATTAATTAGGATGAGACCATTAAGATTGTCACGAACCGAATCTGGTCACCGCCAAAACCGGCACCAAACCCAGCCCGTGACATGACCCGAAGGGCCTTCCCAATCCCCACGGGCTGGCACAAGTACCCGGGTATCATAAAATTAAAATTGGGAACGATTTACCCGAGTTTATAAACATAAAACAACAAAAGAATCCAATGAAACAAATCTGGATTTTTCAAACCAAACAATCTTTTACAAAAATTCATAACTGAATTACATGGCTTAAAACAACTCAAAAGTTCTATACCAAAGTTACAAATCCAAATAAGGACAGCCCAAGAAACATGAAATAATCCACATTCAAATGTTATATAATCGCGTTGAATAATATCACAAAAGATACCCATGAGAACACACAAATCCATAAAACACTTTCAAAGAGTATAACAAGGTTATACAAATAAAACCATTCAAATACAACCCATTTTTAGGCCCACATGGAACTATATCATTACCTAACCATAATTGGCAGCCCCTTTCAACAACTAATAAATCACTTCCACATTTTACAAAACTACCACAAGATATAACACATGAAATACATTTGAAAAATACACACTTCAAGAAAAAATGTAACTCTAAAAACAGATTCTTTACTATTGCAACCAAAAATGGTTTTCACATAATGCACAGCACATAAGGAACATGCAAAATTATTTAATCAAGCAAACTAACTCATCATTAAATGGTTACCCACGGAATCACCTACCGAATGTGTCGAAACCCTCAAATATAGGGACGAAACATCAACTGCATGACCGCCACACCTCAAGGAATTTAAAATAAACCTAAAACCTCAATATTTCACCCAAAATACAGTAATTTAGAACCTATTCACGAACTCTAACTTATGTAATTTTTTTTTTATAATTCAAGAATTAGGGAAGAAACCCTAAGCAATTTGAATGAGGAAAGAAATAGACTCACCTACTTGAAGTATCCTGAATTAATCACTCCAAAAACAATAGTTTCTGAAATTGAAAACAGCCAAAATTTAGGGATTATTAGAACAAGATATAGGAGGTAATTTGAGAGTGTAATGGAGGGGAAAAAGTAATAATTGAGAGAGTTAAGAAGGGATGAAGTTACCTCTTCAATTCTGGCCGATTTGAGACACTCTATGAAGATCATCCCTAATTAGCGATATCAAAGAGCTCCAAGGAGGGGGGGGGAGGCAATGGGAGCGCGCCTGGGTTTCTTAGGGTCGAGTGGGAGGTGGAATCACCGAAAAAACGCAAATATTGAAGGAGATATAAAAAAATTAAAAATTATTTTTAATGTAGGAAATGGGCCTTCGGGCAGGCCCAATATCTTAAATAAAAACCCATATCCACCATGATTTTGGATTTATAAAGGCTCCAAATTTAAATTTTGGTGTTAATAGGTCAGAGGATACCATTTAGTAATTGGAATGAAGGACAAATATTAAAAAATAAAAAAGTTATAAAGGAAACAAATTTTATTTTTAAATCTGGAATTGGGCTCGCGGTTTGGCCCAATTCATGAAAACTCATCTATTTCTCCATAAAACCTTTGGAAACCATCCAAAACAAAAAATGAAAGGAAAATAAATGAAATTTAACTTAAAAATAATTCATGTATGTGACAATTCTCCCCACCATGAAAACTTTCTGTCCCCAGAAAGCTACAGAAAGGCCAGATACGAAAGCCAAACCGAACTGATAAACCAAGATGTACTCCCTTTCCAGGTTTCGCCCCCAAAGGCCAAAACACCTCCATTGATCAATTAAGGAAGGAATAATTCACAACAAAATCATACACCACTTTCCTGAAACGATCAATCAAATTCAGGCTTTATCCCAAAGGAAAACACCTCAAACACTATCAGAACAAGACTCAAGCAATTCACTCAAACGAACAACAACATCGAACAAGGTTACACATACCTTGCTATAACTAAACCATTGGGAACTCTCCAATCTAATTGGTTACTCAAGGAAAATTTAGGTAGATTGATAGATCCAAATGAGACTACATACCACTAATCCTTGATCATGGATAAATCTAAGTTATCGGTACGAAAAAAAAGCTCCCCACCATAAGAACCAACAATCTTAATCGACCAGCATGGGCCGATACAGAAAGACCCCAAAATATAAAGTGTTGGGACGACCACATGGATAGTCTGCATGGTTTGGGAAACCATGAACTAACAGTGGAGATTCTTCTATCTACATGGTTTTTTTGGGGGGGGGGCATGGTCACTACTAACCAAGTGTAAACCGTGTGGTCAACCTGTCTAGCCAAACTTCATACCTTTCTCTAAAGACTCAATGGAAACCAAAGTGGGAGGGAATAACATTGTGTGATGACATGGGTACAAGACCCTCCACCTATTTCCACCGAACGGGAACAACTGAAGAAATATGATGACACCATAGGTTTAAACTCTTATTATCTTTCATATTGAGTATAGGACTTTGCACAAGGGTTTAAATGACACTGGGGTTACCCCTGACTACGCGCCAGCTTCTCTCCGGGACCTATGGCTGGAGCTCAAAATATTGAAGCATCTTCGGCCACGCAGTTAGGCTATTGAAACCCCTATGTGGAACTTCTTCTTTCGGTTCTACAAACAACTACACTGCATACCCTGATGGGTTTATCAAGACATAACACACTCCATAACCCACTTTACCAAAACCAAACATTTCATTGAAACAAGGGATCAGAAGATGCACACACATCGCACCTTGTTTCTTTGGGTGAGAAACAATAGAAGGGAAAGACACGTATAAACACCTTCCTCTAAGATAGAGGATTTGATGTTTTTCCCAAGGGAGACACAATCCCAAAATAACATAGAACCTTAAAGGATTGTGTGACCTTCACCTTTATGGTCAAAAGAGCACACAACATCACAATGCGTCACCGAACATGACCCTGACGATTGATAGAAACAATACATGGAACGGGACCATATTCAAAGTCCCTAAACAATAGATAAGTCCAAAAAGTGGACACAATACCATATCATGACCTAAATCTCAAAATTGGTTGTTTAATAATAACTCTTTCTTCAAAGAAACTATAAAGAACCCAGAGGACCTCTTAGACACCATCAAGACACTCATCTGTACTAACAACGAAAGAACACTCCCACCATTGGTGAATCAGGAAACTTAAGAAACTAAGGTCTCTTTCAACCTTCCCCAAGCACTATCCCACTATAAGAGGATCCACAAATCAGCGAAATGAATGGGTGTAGACTCAATAAAAGAAATGTTCGATAAAATATTATTTATGTTGATCAACTAGAGGATTTTCCAATGGCGAAAAAAACGGGTTGCACTTCAGTTGTGCATTAACCCTTAATGGGGGCGTACCATATCCAATGGCAGAACCCAAGGACCCAACCAACCTGGTCCATTGGTCAAAACAAGCCATAAACCAGATCCAACACATGAAGGGAACTATCGTAAAGGCATACCAAAACATTTTTCAAAAGAGACCACTAACCGTCCCTACAACACAGCTTACCGACCAAACACAAACCCAAAATACAGTTCAAACAGAAGGGGTTCTTGGAATCAAAACATCCCACAACATCAACATTTTCAAAAACCCATAATACAAACCATACAAAAATATTCATCAAGACATCGTGTTTTTCTTTAAAAGTAATTCTTTGAGAACAAACAGTTTAGTAGTAAGCATATCCACCAATGGTACCCCATGGGCCTCACACATGCATGTTTTTGTGCCACACCGGACACCCTCCTCATATCCATCCCGGCACTCATCCAGTCATTCCATCAACCATCCATCATCCCATATAATCCCATGCATGTGGTCGCTAATGGAAATACCCAAGGTTAAAACAAAAATTCCTTCCACTTTTCAAAAACAAAATGGTCAACCAACCCAACCTTTTTCTCAAAACATCTAACAATGAGATCGAAATCCCAATTCACATCTTACAAAACATTTCATAAGGACACAACCATTTAGAAAAGAACTCACTTTGAAGTTATTCACATCAATTTCGAAACATATCATCCCATTAAAACACACTCTGATTGTTTAGAAAACTCTATTGGAAACACTTTTCAAAACCAATCATCAATATAGTTCCTACTTTCAAAGAGGTGTAAGCACACCATTTTACATTTCAAAACAATTCTGAAAATTCAGTTCCGCCATTTCATAAACCAAACCATTCCCTCTTTATTTGAAAATCATTTCATAAAAACTTTACGCTTCTTAAAACCAAGTCACCTTAAAACCAAAGTGCTAAGATTTCAAAACTAAAGCACAAAACAATGCAAGAGGAAACTAGTTTCGGTGGGTGACTTGGACATATGGTTGGCAGCCATATTCCAATCACTTCGCCGTCACAGAGAGTATTCTAGGGAAATATCCATGGCTCCACATGGCTTTCCAGGCCCTGCGAGCTTACTGAGATTATTCTCCCAACTCTCTTTTCATTTCCCATAGTCATCATTAAACCAAGAAAACCAAAGCACTCAAATAAATCCATACTTACCATGGTGACTTGAATCCCTTCATGAGGTGTGCTGGCCAGGCACACTACCCAGGACTGAAATTTCAAGTCCCAAAAATCCTTGCTCCAGACTATGCTGACTCTTCCCCAAATAACATGACCCAAGGAGCGAACCTCCTCTGATACCATTTTGTCACGAACCGAATCTGGTCACCGCCAAAACTGGCACCAAACCCAGCCCGTGACATGACCCGAAGGGTGTTCCCAATCCCCACGGGCTGGCACAAGTGCCCGGGTATCATAAAATTAAAATTGGGAACGATTTACCCGAGTTTATAAACATAAAACAACAAAAGAATCCAATGAAACAAATCTGGATTTTTCAAACCAAACAATCTTTTACAAAAATTCAGAACTGAATTACATGGATTAAAACAACTCAAAAGGTCTATACCAAAGTTACAAATCCAAATAAGGACAGCCCAAGAAACATGAAATAATCCACATTCAAATGTTATATAATCACGTTGAATAATATCACAAAAGATACCCATGAGAACACACAAATCCATAAAACACTTTCAAGGAGTATAACAAGGTTATACAAATAAAACCATTCAAATACACCCCATTTTTAGGCCCACATGGAACTATATCATTACCTAACCAAAATTTGCAGCCCCTTTCAACAACTAATAAATCACTTCCACATTTTACAAAACTACCACAAGATATAACACATGAAATACATTTGAAAAATACACACTTCAAGCAAAAATGTAACTCTAAAAACAAATGCTTTACTATTGCAACCAAAAATAGTTTTCACATAATTCACAGCACATAAGGAACATGCAAAATTATTAAATCAAGCAAACTAACTCATCATTAAATGGTTACCCACGGAATCACCTACCGAATGTGTCGAAACCCTCAAATATAGGGACGAAACATCAACCGCATGACCGCCGCACCTCAAGGAAGTTAAAAGAAACCTAAAACCTCAATATTTCACCCAAAATACAGTAATTTAGAACCTATGCACGAACCCTAACTTCTGGAATTTTTTTTTAATTCAAGTATTAGGGAAGAAACCCTAAGCAATTTGAATGAGGAAAGAAATAGACTCACCTACTTGAAGTATCCTGAATTAATCACTCCAAAAACAATAGTTTCTGAAATTGAAAACAGCCAAAATTTAGGGATTATTTGAAAAAGATATAGGAGGTAATTTGGGAAGTGGAATGGAGGGGAAAAAGTAATAATTGAGAGATTTAAGAAGGAATGAAGTTACCTCTTCAATTCTGGCCGATTTGAGACACTCTATGAAGATCATCCCTAATTCTCGATATCAAAGAGCTCCAAGGAGGGGGGGAAGGAAATCGGAGCGCGCCTGGGTTTCTTAGGGTCGAGTGGGCGGTGGAATCACCGAAAAAACGCAAATATTGAAGGAGATATAAAAAAATTAAAAATTATTTTTAATGCAGGAAATGGGCTTTCGGGCAGGCCCAATATCTTAAATAAAAACCCATATCCACCATGATTTTGGATTTATAAAGGCTCCAAATTTATATTTTGGTGTTAATAGGTCAGAGGATACCATTTAGGAATTGCAATAAAGGAAAAATATTCAAAAATGAAAAAGTTATAAAGGAAACAAATTTTATTTTTAAATCTGGAATTGGGCTCGCGGTTTGGCCCAATTCATGAAAACTCATCTATTTCTCCATAAAACCTTTGGAAACCATCCAAAAAAAAAATTAAAGGAAAATAAATGAAATTTAACTTAAAAATAATTCATGTATGTGACAAAGATCTCATGTACTACTAGAAGAATCATGTAAAAATGAAAAACATAATGTTATGTTAATGGTTATGCACATCACGTAACCAACAGAACGCCCCACAAATCCCCTTCAACGAGTCCTTCATCTCTTTCAAAGGTACCCTAGATAATTGTGGATGATGCGGTGACATTTAGATGAGATACCCCAGTTTATGCCTCTTGTAAACATTTTTATTACCAACAAACCCAAAAAAATTCTGTTTAAAATAAGAATAAAATATCCATGTGGTAGGAGACTCTTCCAGCCTTAAAACTCATATGACACATCACTGATGGGGAGAATGATTGTCTTTGATAGTATTAAATAAACCATGAAAATACCTAGGCCTTTTTAAAATAAATAATGGTAATAAATAATCAAGAGGAGTGATACTCCTATGGTCATCAAAAAGATGTGACACACCCCCTGAAGATTCAAAATAAACCACCTTACCACTGGTGAAATTTCCACCTCATCTCATGAAAGCCCAATAGCATTTCATCCCCATCCTATGGAAGGACTCAAACATTTCATGTAAGAAATTATATTTCCATTTGGATCTAAAAATAAAATATATGGAGTTCTCTACGATCTTCTAAATCATCTAAATATTCCCTTTTGTAGTAATTTGATGCATCACCTAGAGATAGAGTGACTGTGTTTGACAACCCCCATGAAACCTCACGATATACCAAACATTTATAAAATAGAAGAAGGAAACAAAATATAAAATTATGGGAGCCTCTCATGGTCTTAATACTCATAAAATATGTATTGTCTTTTGAAAACAGATTTCATGAAGGCCTCCTGGCAAGCCATTTATGCCTCCTGGAATTTACAAGACGATTCACACACTGGGTTTTCATAATTATTTATAATCCAAATACAATGATTTTTTGCAAAGAAATTTCCTTCATAAACTCATATTTAAATCATCTTGGGTTATATATTATTATCTAACGAATGAATATTTTTGTACTAGATATTCTTTAACTAATAGATTTTAGTACCCCCAAAGTTTAGTCAAGAATTTATTATGTAAAAAATCCTTATAAATCTCATTCCTTATCAAGGATTATTTCATGACTATGATTGTTATAACTTTATTTGGGACATGCATGATTAATAGAAATTATAACGTGATGGGTGGACTCGAAATTATATAGACCTCTAATAAATTGTTATATATGATCTGTCTCATTAAATTATTACACTATGTGTAAACATGATGAATAATTTATTGACATGTGTGTTGTTATTATTTATGAAGATGTTATGTGAGCATGAAGATTCTAGATTTGTTCACGACTATATATAAAAGATAAACACTATGACATGATGTTTCATTTTTATGAATATTCCACATTACATTCTTTATCAAATGTTACCATCAATATTATGATGATGATCATATTCTTATGATATTAAGATGATTCTCATTATCACCTATGTTCTATTGATTCTTTCCCCTGATTCCTTTTCTTACAAGTATTTTATTTATTAAAATTTTTATCCTAGATAATTTTATATTCTATATAAATTTAAACATTGAACGTTAATTTTTAGACCACTTTTTAAACTATTATATGTTTTTATTATAAAATTAACATTTAAAAAATATAATTTTTTTTAACAAAATGATTTTAAAATTATAAATCTTCAGGGGAAAATAGGAAAATGAGGAAATGTTTTTTTCTCATTAAAATTAATTACTGAGGTTAATAATTATTTACATTGCTAAATGAATATTTTGGTTAAAGATAAAGAAATTAAAAAAAATGAACTAAAACATTCAAATTTGTCCCAAAAATAAGTATTTGAGGTGATTTTAAACCAATAATCACTTTACCTCTTCTTTTCCCTATTTTTTTATTCCACTAACATATGAATCAGGACATTATATTTTTGAAAATTTAAAGGTTTCTCCCAAAAACTACACTTTCCTTCACTTAATAAAGGGGAACAGTAACACCACATCACAAATCACCAATATTTAAAATTAATTCAATAAAAATTAAAAAAATATTATTGATCACTATACAACATTAAATATATTTTGATTAAAATTAGTTATAATAAGACCTTAATTTTTAAGAAGAGTTATAAGGAAAATTCAAACCCCCTAATAAGAGTATTATCAAATACATTGTTATTATTTTTAATTATCTTCATTCAAATTAATTTTATACAAACTAAAATAATTAAAATATTTTATTTAATTTAATTTAATTTTACTATATTTAGTTTATTTTCATTTCATATTCATATATCTCGTTCATTAAGAGAAAATAAATCCGCATTTATACGTACGTGATGATTATCACATCCCCAAGTAATGAAATTCATTCTTTATCACCAGCTATAGTAATACTTACTAGAACATTTTAATGATGAAATATGTTTTTTATTATATTTTTAAGGTATTTTATTAAAAAATTTCTTAACATATAAATTTTATTATCAATAAATAACCATTAGTAACTAAATTGTTAAAAATAATCATTCTAAGTGGAAAATATTTTTTTTAATTAGGTAATAATTTCATAACTATTTCTGAATATTTTAAAATCATTATAATTATTATATATCACACAATTTAAAAATAAATTAATGAATTATTTGTGTGGTATAATTTTTTTTTCAAAAAATCTAAATCATAATTACTCGTTAAATCATTATACATTCATGTTTAGGTTGGTTTGACCACCTACTTAAAAAATAACAGGAATTTATATAATTAATGACAGTGGGAACATAATTACAGGTATAATATAAAATAAATTTTTATATAATTTTTTTTATTATTTATATAATTTCTCAATATCTAATTCATTAAATATTAATGTAATCATTGATCATCAAGAAGAACATAAACATGTTCATTATCAATTTTGACATCAAGAAAAAATACTAAAAAAATACTGAAAGGAATTTGAACCATTATAAATAGTTATTAAAAACCCTTACAATAACATTAAGGACCTAGTAATTATGAACTATTGTAGAATAATGAATAGATACACCATTAATATTAAACAAGTACAAATGATCAAAAATAACACTTGATATGGAAAATAAGGAAAATTCATATAGAGAATGAATTTTTGAGAAGAGTATAAATGAAAAAATGATATGAATAATGTTTAAAATTAAGTCATAATTATATATATGTTTTTTGATATAGGATGTTACATTACATTCATTTATGTGAAGACAAAATGTAATGGGTTTCTATCGAAAATTGAACCCTTTGATACATTTTTGGTATTATGCACCCAATTTTCCTTTATGATGTGTATATACTACTTTTTTGAGATTTTATATCATAAAACTCAGTTTATTTATGATATATGATGTTCAATTTTAATACTTATCTTTCAATATATTTTTATTTAATTTCCACCAAACATCAAAGTGTGGATTCTTCAACTCAATTTTCATTCATTGGGAGTCATGTTCTATTCATCACCAATTTTCTTTTGCGTGGATTAAACATTTTTAAGGAAATATTTTATCATATTAATCATAAAATTTAATGGTTTTCAAGTCAATGTTTTTATAACTCAATCGTATTATCTTTATTCATTATTTTCTAAAATTGTTATAAAACCAGATATTGTTCATAGTTAAAACCATCACTTAGTTTAGGTAAAGTAAAAGTTTGTATAGTTTCCAAGATAGTACATCCATATCAAGATTCTAGAGTATTTATGTAGCTATGGAATAGATTAATCTCAAGGTAATAAACCTAAAAAAATTAGACAAGAATTAATTCAATCATAACCCTAATGTATGATGAGTGAGCATAAAATAATAGACATAAATATACACTCCTCAAGGATATGATTTTGAATATTCAAATTATTTTTATAAACCATGATAAAAGATATTTCCAACTATTTCCTTGGTCTCCAAAAAATAAAAAATATTGATTCCAATTACTATCTTCAATGGATAATCCATAAAATGAAAATTACACGCAGAATGACATTACTTTGATAAGGGAACTTCATGTGACATATGATAATACCTAAAAACTTATACGTTGATTTAGAGATGATATCATATAAATCCATAATATTCTACTGAATAAAGAAGTATTTATTTATTTATTTTATATTTTATAAATAACCATGTGATTTTGAATCCATAGGTTTGTTAGGGTGTGGTATGAAAGGTAATGATGACTATTATGGTGAATGTGTCAGACTAAATCTAGTGATGGGTGGAACCCAAAATTTTATATCCCCAATAAGAAATATAAAGTCTTATGGGATATAATAAAATTGTTTTTGTTTTATATGGCTCACTATATCAGTATAGTGTCTTGGGAAAAGGAATTTACATCATATTTTGATGTATGGAAATGCTAATTCCATCATTATGAGATCAATGATTATTGTTATCTAGTTTTTTAGTTTTATTCATGGATATATAATTACTTCATTTTAATTTTATTGAATATTTATATTTCTTACTTATTCTAATTATATCAATTATTACATGTTTATTTTTTGATATATACTATTGTATGATACTCCTTACGGAGGTTATGTGGTCACTATTAATGTTTTATTTCCCAAATAAACCAAGAAGGGGACAATGTGTAATTATCAAGGATATTATAGATGGAATAATTATGTTCAATAAATTTGTTCATGTTATATCATATATTTTCATATGTAATGTGTCTATGTATCATGTCTTCCATGGATAATATGATATTTTAACTTATGGAAAATCTTGTATTATGTACTAATATTATAATATAACAACCTGCCCTGGGTTTTTGGAGTTTGGGATGTTAAACTATCCAATATAACATGGAAGGGGGTGAATTTTATCTATACCAATGAATATGAATAGAGATTCTTATAATTTAAAAAATTCCTATTATGGTAATAACTCTCACACAACCATGATGTGGGGGAATTTTTTTATTTATAGTGATTCTTTAATGAATTAATTTGGTTATTTATTGATGGATATTGATTACGTCATAGTGTCTTCCTCAAATTCCATGAGAAGAAGTACCCAAGACATAATATATAGCTGATGGTACTGATATACACATTATTTGTTTTGAAAAAATCATATCCATGTGAGGAATTATGAAATATATATTGATCATAATAGCCTGAAATATATAGTTATATAGAAGGATCTTAATATTTTCCAACAAGATTTTTTGATTTGATCAAGGAATGTGACTGGTCAATACATTATTATTTTATAAAGAAATATAAATTAGTAGGTTAAATAAGTAAATATGATTCAGATACATTATCAATGATGAGAATTGTGCGTGACCCAATATTAATAGACTTTTAATGGACAAACATGGATTTCATAATGAAAAGGAAAAATCCTCTCTAGCTCAAACGATTTCTCATCCATCCATTCTGAAGAAGATAAAGGATTTTTAAAAGTTTGATGTGAAAAATATCGAAGAATTTGGATTCTAAAATAAAATATAATCATTAATAATTCAAATATGAATAACAAAGAGATAATAGATTTGGGACGTGACTAAGTGAACCATTAATTCTAGAGATAAAGAAGGTGATGTATGATGATGAAGATATATCGGAATTATCCATAAATAGAGGGTGAAAAAATATTTTTTGAGATCCCTTAGAAAACTATTTGTGCGAAAACATGAATAAAGGGATATTTTAATATACATTAATGTGATCGGTTTGACCTCAAGTGAATTTTTAATGGAAAAAGTGAAATATAATGATATAACCATTAACCATCTCGTGATGGAAATTAAAGAATGTCACTATAATGTCCCTAGTTTTTTAATCATATTATTAATGATTTTAATAAAACATAACTATTAAATACAAACCAATTATTGTAAAGTTTAGTGTCTTTTGAGGATTAGGTTTATAAAACTAAAAATATGCAACCAAAATGAAAAATGATTTTATCAATAAGACTATTGCACATAAAGTCTCATTATGTTAAACATTAATTAATGAATTTGAGTGCTATATGTGTGAACCCATCATTAAAGTTTCATGTATATGTGTTCCAAATCAATAATCACACCTAAACATGAGGGTGCCAATGTAAAGAAATTGGTATCCAAACCTTGTCATAAAGAAAAAAATGGGGGTATCCTAAGGGTTTCCATAAAATAATGGATTTAAATATTAAATAAACATTTATAAGGTAAAATAAGAATATATCACGATAAATTAAGACTATATTAATTGAAAATGATTAAAAATAGTGTTTATGGAACTTTAGAAATGAACATATTTTGTTCGGTTTATGGGAATATTTGGAATAGTGTTTAAAGGTAAAAAGGAATAATTGTATGTATAAAACAAAAAATGATCCAACATAGTTTTTCATTATAAAATGAGTGATTATGGAAAAATAATGTTTTCCTAAAATATATTATGAATGGTAATTGAAAATGGGTAATAATTTTGGAAGTTCCCTTTAATCGGGCTTTCTAATCGAGAATATTATAGAAGAGAACCTTATAAAACATGTATTTCCCCATAAAAAACGAAATTGATATAGTAAAACATTTATATAATATAAAAACATAATTTTGGAGTGGTATACAATAATAATTAAAATTATACTAGGGTAAAGGGAGAAAAAGTGTACCTGACAGAAAAAACGAAGGTTTTAAAAGAATCCCTTACCATATTTCACAAAGTGATATGAACTTGACATTAATGCCAAGGATAATTAAATTAATTAATTACGAACCTTTTATACATGAATTTTATTATGTATAACTTTATTAATTAAATTTTTGGTCTTTTTCTCAGTTATAAGATAACAATTTTATCATTCAGGGGCATCCGTTTCCTTGGATTTCATGATCAGTTTACTTGTAAACATCTATAGAAAATCAAGTGAAATGAGAATAATTATACATAATTGAAATCATATGTTTGTAATGAATTTTAATAATAATAATTGATTTTATATATCTTTTTTATATTATTTAGGATGAAACATCTGATAATTTTTTTTGAAGATAAATTATATTATTTTGACATTTTTTATCATCAAGAACTAGTTTTTTTCTTTATTCATTATTTTCTATTAAATTTAGTTTCAAAACATTTAATATGAAGTAATACAAATATTATAATATTTTTAACCATAAAAATTATTTTATAACCATCCATGAAGCTGTTAAAAGAAAATTTAAAACACTTTATCCTTGAATGCGATAAATTAACACATCACAGGTGATGTTTCCATTTTTACAATAAAAGGGGAGGGAGAGAGAAATAATTATGGGTTATTATATAAACAAAATTACATTGTAGAATATAAAACATAATCTAGTAAACATGTCACATAAATTAGTTAGGAGAGGGTAGAATAATAAGAGAAAAGAAATTGAAGAGAGATAAAAATGAAAAATAAAGAGTTTTTTACCATTTGAGTTCACCTTGAGAACTTCATTAGGGGAATGGTGTTATGATCCAAACATAGATTTCATGAATATGGTGTATTATATCGAATATATTAGCATGATTAAATATAATCAAATCTCTAAGGATCAAGCGTTTAGATGTTTTTCTAAACGAGACACATAAATGAGCCTTGTATTAGAAATGATTATGCTAATTTAAACATAAATTTTTTCTTATTTATAATTAAATAAAATCAATTATAACAGTAATACTTCTTATAAATACCTACATATCATTCATAGTATTCTTCTTGGATTCATGGGAATAGGAACATAATATGGGTGAGATCATGTGCCCAATAAGGGTAAAACATAAATGAAGCAATAATGAATAAATTATTCCAGTCAATTTTGAATGGAAAATTACAGAACACACATTCCATGTAATCAATAAAAATTATGGAAGTTCTTTAAAAATGGAAAGTTAAAATCTAAAACACATTCCATTCAAACAAATAGATAATGAAAAAAATAAATATGTCATTGTACGAAACCGAAATACATTCTATTAGAATAACTAAAAATGAAATGTATCCAAAGTTATGTAAATGAAAAATATCATGGATTAATTATAAATAAATTTAAATGAAGGAAATTCATAATTATTGGATACCAAATTTCTTATGTACATAATACTGTTACCATAAATCCATTTTATACAATAGTATACCATATTGGGTAAATACCCATATAAATAATATTTCAAACTAACTCGTCCCATGAGACTACTGATTCATCGAGGGGATATCTATAAATGAGCCCCATCCATGACATACCTGTCCAAAACATTCCAGCTATTTTAGATAATGGATTTAACAATATGCTTTATGAAATATTTTAATTGAGTAAGAGATAAAAATTAATCAATATTTACGCAAATATTCAAATAACATTCAATATAATCATCATACAAATGATATGTAGTTTTGTAGATGTACATATCCTTGATAAATGAAGTGGTAAATTTTTGGAAATTCAACATTCAATTAAAACAGTAAATTGAATATTTAAATGGAGAAGAAGGAATCGAGGACGTGAATATGAATATTATCCTTGGCCAAATCAATCGTCAAACACCCAATGGAAGATAAAGTATGGTATCAATAATGAATACCCCAAGTGGATTAAAATAAAATGGTTTGGTCATCAATTAATGTACATATTAATAAAGTTACTTTTACGATCATTATTTTGTAAAATATCCTTTTGTTTTGAAAAAACATTTTCAAAACCCATTTCATTGAAATTAGATATTAAAAACATTTTCCTTAAAAATTATCCTTTTAAACCTTAACTTTATTCATCAAATGTGTGATGATGGGTAAATCTATACATGTCATACAAGGTAAATAGAACATTCCATTTTCATAGTAAAAGGTTAGATAAATGAATTGTTCAATAAGAGATACGAATATCCCATTTAAAAAAATGTAAATTTACATTCCAAATCGTTTAAATACATTTTCTAAAATATTTTAGTAAAACATGGTTTTTAAAATAAAACAGGTTATTTGACTAATGATAGAAATGAAGTAGGGTTTTCTTAAAAGCATTTTATAGAAAATTTTGAGTATTAACTAGAGGAAAAATAGTTTTAATACGTGAAAATATAATAAGTAATTAGAGGATGTAAAAAATTAAAGGTCTTACTTGAAACGGGTCACATGATTTTATCGAATGGAAATACCAATTAAGACCATTAAATTTATCATTAACGGAAATAAACTTTAAACATTCCAAAGTGTCTCATTCCACTTTAAAATATTTTAAATCATAAAACTCATGAAGAAATAATAGTAAATTTATATTTTAAAAAATATGAATATAAAGTAAATAATTATATAATATATTAAAATGGTTTGAATATATACCACAAAAAATTAGTAAGTGGTGAAGATGAAATTGATCTCACAGAAGTAAAAAGTGAGATGAAAAATCTCATACCCTGTGTCTAATTTGTCTCGTGTGGAATTATATTCTTGATTAGAAGAATTTTGTTAATTATTGAAATACGTGATAAAATTTTTAATGTTTATAATTTCTTTAATTTCACTTTTTTTACTATTTTGTATACAACTACATAAAAAAAAATGTTTTCGTCATGTGTTAGACAAAATTCGGTTCACGTGTTAAAAAAGTATTTGGTAGGTAAATTATGTTCAATGTTATCATTATATAATATCTTTAGAATAATATAAATGAAATAATTATAAAATTCATACATCAATTATTATTTTAAAACAAATAATTAAATTTGGTTATGAAAAATGAATCAAAGTTTAAACCATGGAGATGGTAGGTCGTACGTACGCATGAGTAATGTTCCCCTTTATCAATGATCATTAAAGAAAGAATGTAAGTAATAATGTATCCTTATATAATAATAATTATATAATAAATAACATGTTACTTAATCATATATACAAGTATATATAATTCTTAGGACATAAAATGAATCACTTCATGTCGAGGAGGTGGTAGTCCACACATCGATGAATTATGTTACAACATTTTAAATTTGTGTGAAAGGGTAATACAGAAAATAATATATATATATATATATAATATTTCCTAAAAATTAATTAATTCATGAATATAATTTTTACGTTATTAATTTCAAATATTCATAATTAAAACGATCCTTTATATGATCCATTAGTATTGTGAATGATTCACAACACATTGATCAGGTGGTTGTCCACACTTCCACAAATTATGTTATCATATTTACAAAAAATGGGATGTATAAGGGTATTTCTTGTAAAATAGTTAAATAATATTAAATGCACAAAAAATATCATATTTTACAAATATAAATATATTTTCCACCATAGTGGCCACCATGAGAGGTGGTAAAGGAAAAATGAGCAATCCTCATTTCGTAAGGTGGTAGTTCACCATACACATAAAAAATATGTTTGTAACCCATAATATGTAGGTGTGTGTAAATTTAGGTAAAGTAATTATCAT
Source organism: Viscum album (assembly GCA_963277665.1). Classification (NCBI taxonomy): domain Eukaryota; kingdom Viridiplantae; phylum Streptophyta; class Magnoliopsida; order Santalales; family Viscaceae; genus Viscum; species Viscum album. The sequence goes on along the minus strand of OY728157.1, from coordinate 1,139,780,646 downwards.
AAAACCATGACTATATATTTAGTATTCTTTAGTTTATATATCAATATTGAATAAGAAGAGTTTAAGGAGTGGAGAATGGAAATAAAATTAAAGAGCTTTGGGGAAGTCGTTAACTCTTAATCGGGTAACTCCAATTAGTTTACCCCAAAAGGCTTCCTTGGATTTCCTTCTACCAAAAGGGAGGATTTATGGAAGAAATTTTTGAATTTGGAGATTTAATTTGTGATATCATGTACAAAACTGTGTTTCTTTAGTGATGTGATGTAGTGGGAGAATAAGAAGACATTTTAGAAAGGGCGAGGAGTGAAACTATTGTAATAATTTAAAAAAGGAATTCCTTAAACATTTTCCACATTAAAAGCTGCTCCAATAATGAAAACAATATAAATAATGGAGTATTGGGTCCATATATGGCCATAAAATGACTATTGGACAAGTGTATAATTCATTTTGGCCCTTAATTTTAATGTATAATCCCTTATTAAGCTTAATTTTCCCTTAATCGTTGTAATTAATTTTAATTACATTCACTAATATTTTTGGTCAAAAACATTGTTTACCTAATTATGCATTATAAATTATTATTGATTCCAAAATTGGAATAAATTTCTCAAAATTTAAATCACAAAATTTCTAAAAATTAATTTAAATTTAATCCCAAAGACTGGATGAGAATGCTAGTTTTAAAAGTAAAATCGTTTGAATATTTGCTATGTTTTTAGAGTCAATTGTAATGTAAAATTGATTCAAATGACTTAAATTGGATTAATTGATAAAAATATTATGTAATTAAACTTTAAAACTAATTTAAAATACTAATTTTTTATTATAAATAAATTAAATGAAAAAGTAGTTTTTAATTAAATTTTTTTATTTTTTAATATTAATTAAATTGTAAAAAATGACATAAAAAACAAAAATTTACTGTAATAAAAATATTAGTTTTCTATTTTAAATTAGAAAATTATTTATATATATATAATGACACAAACCAACCCGGTTCTACCCTGCACCGGTCACCCGAGCTGGTCTGCAGAATGGCCCGAAGTGTGTTCCCAATCCCCATATACTGGAAACTACTATTGGGAATCAAAACATATAGTTGGAAATGATTATGCCCAGAAAATAAAATAAAAAATAGAAATAAACAAAAAAAATAGTTAATCAGTAATATTTGAAAATAAAATAAAGATATTCATCTAGACAAACCTCCATGTGATCCCATGGGTCACCACCAAACGTAGAACCACGCTAGCTCCAAGAGTGATCCAAGACTAAAACCTAAAACTGAAAAGTAAAGTAGGAGTGAGCACTGAGATTCCAAATAATAGACCCAAGGAATAACAACACCCTATTCCCTTACCTTTAAAATGAAACCCAATTATTATACTTTGAAAATAAGACATAATAATGTAATATTCTTCATTCTTTTCAAATTCATTGAACAAGTTTCACCTTTAAGGAAAAAATTTCAATTACAATATATTTCAAAGTTGATATCAAGATCACATTAACACTTCAAAATGAATGAAAAATTGTTTGAATTCAAGTATGGTTTTCACAAAACAGGTACGGTTCATGAAACAACCTAAAAGAAAATAAATCTATAAGCACTAAGTCATAAATGACCACCATGATCAAATCCCCTAAGGTTCATCTAGCTCGTTTGGGTCCCTAGAACCTCGTGTCTCTATGTAAGAGTAACCATAAAAAATATCCTATCTCTTGCACGATCCACTAGTAGGCAACATAACTATAACCTAATGGTTCTCAACATCATCAGAAATGTTTAGTTAGTGTTGTAGCGTCAAACTTTCTAAGTGAAGAACTGACAAACCCCTCCAAATCACTAGAACATTAGAACTTGTCTTCCCACATAGATAACTCAGGGTTACGATGTTCCCTATTTCCATTTTATTTCTCACATGCACACCAAATCCACTTTCATACGTGTAGGACACCACCTACTTAATTTCGTAATCCACTTGCATATTATATCCATCACAATAAAGGTACACTCTTGAAAAAAAAATATTTCCCTAAGGAAAATACACTTTGAAGCTATATGCATATTATAAACATCCAAAAACACATTTTCCACCACACACATAAGTCATGTGACATTTAGATGTCAAAACCATAATTTTCAGAATTGGTTAAAAGATGAGTTGAACAACCTTAATACCACACATTTAAAATAATTCTATATAACTTATATAATTCAAACTATTGATTTAAATTTTTTAAAATAAAATCTATCAACTAAGTGCGAGGCCATTTATCAAAGACTTTGACCATTTATGTATATGTATACAGGAAATTCATTTCATTTAAAAATTTAAAACCCATTTTAAAAATAATCTAGTAATCCTAGAATTCATGTTAAAGACATAGTCATAGAGAACCGACCTCAGGGTGGAATCAAGCTATCTAGTTCAGCTCTTGTCACTTTCTAACTGAAGGCTATTTCTCCCCAAATATGCATACATACTTTCACATACATTAAAGGACACCTATCCCCTATGTACACACCCTCATGGCCATGGGTGTGTGCAAGGGGATCCTTACATATACTCTTATATGAATATGACAGTCTCCACTAACCTAGGAAATCTATTTTATATACATACATTGGAAGACCTGGCACCATACATGTATAAAAAACTACAATGCAAAAATATACATGTAACGGTGGAACCAATATATATATATATATATATAAATACATACCTTTGCATATGTAGGTGAATCATCCATGACATGGAGACTTGAAACCGATGAAAAATGATCAACATACCACACAGGTAAATACTAGAACTCTAAAACTATAAGGCCCCAGCATTAAACCTTACTTAATCTTGAGTTATTACAAGATTACACATTGAGGATCTTTTCAGGTTTAGAGTTTTAGAGAATTAGATCATAAAACTTGAATTACATTCCACATATAAACAAAGTGGTTACATAAAGATAGTATTCTTCTTTCCCATCAATGGAAACATATTTAAAATAAAACATGGATTCTTTCTTGACACTTCCTTGACACTATCATAATATCATGTACCTTTTCCTTGACCTGTGAGAAACATTTCAAAAAAACTTGGGATGAGCATAAAAAAGCTCAGTAAGGGATATAAAAAATATGGAAAGGAAACATGGGTACATATATACATAAGAATGAAATCATACATTACCCATAAAACATAATCACTTTAACATACCTCATCAAATCATGAATAAATCATAGAAATCATAAGACATAAAGGTAACTTGAGGCATTCATAACATTCTTACGTAGGGAGTAACCCTCTTGGTTACGTTTGGAATACTCATCACTGTATATTCCCTAAATCTCTTCGGAGAAACCTTAACGTTTCACTCCTTCGTGTAACCCAATGAATTGGAGAGCTATATCGGGCTCACCCGCCCTTAGTTTATCACAGAACCACCCGTCTTTATAATAATGCCCAAGATCCTCAACATAATCGTATCACATAAAACATGCATAAAGGAAACATAACATTTCCATCTTTCAATCACAAGATATAAATACAACACATTGATATAAAAACATTATGAAAACCATTTTCAATACCAAAATAAAATAAAAGTAAAATATGGTATTTATTTTTCTTTAAAAAAATGTATGGCTTGTAGAGGAAGACGAAACTCAAACAATGGTCACGGCAGTGGAGAAGTCGTTGTCACCGCATACGTACGACAAAAACATTCCCTTTTTCCGTTTATTAAATGCTTCGTAAAAAAAGATTTCTTTTGAATAAACTTAAAATTCAAAGGGGTTTATACACCGTATAAAAGAAGGTTGTGTATAAAACAAAATATGCCTCAATGAAAGGAGATTGAGACGAAGTCCCATACCTCGGGTCCGACTTGACTCGATCATTCTTTAATGTCCTGAATAATAAACATGAGTTAATTTCTACTTGATTAAGAACCTTTTTTAAGTTCATTATTCCTTTTATATCACTTATTTCCATGTCATGAACACTATATAATTATTTTTGTTAAGAACGGTCGTTTTAACGATCATTGGTACTTGAGTCAAAAATAAACCCTTTATAATTACAAGTTTTTCATGTATCCATTATATCCATAATTATAATAATGATGTATATATCATATATATCCAGTATATACATGCATTTATAATATTACATAATCATTTAGAGGTAAGAAATGAAATGCACCGTTCATGGAGACGGAAAGCCGTACGTACGCATGAACGCTACTTTCATTTCTATTTCGTATTTTATAGAATGGAATCATAATGATATAAAGGTATATTATAATTCCATTATAATATCATATATAATATCATAGTTCCATACTTTATACGTCCCACATATGGTATTTAACGAATCAAATCACTTTGAGGGGGCGGTAGTCCGCACTTCCTTAAATGAAGATATCGCGTTTACCTATAATTGAAACCATAAAGCTATGCCCAAAATGAAAAATACAGAAGCTTAAGGAAAACATAAACATATTATATATCATATATAAATATAGTGACATCTTAATGGCCACCTTTGAAGGTGTTAAAAGAATGTTGAACAATCATCGTTTCGGGAGGCATAAATTCACCATCCACGGAAACAGTATGTCCTTTAACCATTAGATGTAGGTGTGTGTAAGTGTAGCTAGAATACTTCTTATAACAACATCCTAGTAATTTTAAGATACTGGAGTTGTTACAAAAGAAATTAATAAAAAGAGTTTAGGGGGTCGGAGAAGCAAAATAAAACAAAAGGACTCAAGTGAAGACATTACCTTAAAATTGGGTAACTCCCTTTGGTTTGAGCTCAATGGCTTCCTTGGGAAGAATTCTGCCCAATGTGAGGATTCAAGGAGTAATAGAGGGATTTGGAGAGCCAAAATGGGCTGGGGTTGGCCGAGCCAAAGGATTTTTGAGTGTGGGTAAGGAGGTAGAGGTGGGGGCCTTTTATAAGAGGAGAGGAGGGGCACTCTTGGAAGGTAAAGAAAAGTCACTTTATTTTAAAATGGTATTCGGATTTAAGAGGTCCCAAATTGATGTGTTTCGAGGATAAGGTGATAATGGTTCTAAATCCATCCATCCAATAGGTTTTGGCCATGTGTAGTTCTTAGATTTTACATTATATTTCCATTTTATTTAAATCGTTAAATAATGAGGTCATCGCTGCATCATCATGATGTCATAAATAATTTAATTTATTTAAAGTCTAAATATTATAAAAAGAACTATGATGTGGAATATCTTTTTATCTTTCCAATTACTATTTATAATCAAAAATCTGACTTGTATAACCCCATGTAAAAATTGTTTTAGTAAAACATCTTATGTTTGTGTCATTTTTACTTTAACATTAAATAAAAGGTTATTTATGTCATTTCCCAACCAAAGTGGCTCCATGGGGTCTCCAAGTTGACCCATGTATTTTCTTGGTCGGCCATGACACATCCAATGAGGGTAGGACATGTGTCAAGCTCATCTCATATTATTAAAACATTATTTTTACCATAAAGTACACTAATTACCACTAATCACGATTAAGAACTTAAAAGTTACTATTCACCAAAAAATTATTTTAATCTCATTGAGCCACATTTAATTCTTAATGACAACCATGTATGTTGGATTTTTGAAAATCAAATCACAGAAGTGACAAAGTTTCATTTAAACGAAAAATCAGTTTCTTTAACTACCACTTAGTGGTTTCACAATTCATTAAAAATTGAAGTTTTTCAGAAAAAAACCAAAACTTCACCCTAAGATATATTTGATATTCTGAATTTAAAAATGATGTCTATTTTACCAAATTCAAATCATATAAGTCACATTAATTAATTTAATAATTAATTCCCGCTGTCATGACAAAAAGCGTGTTTTTATGAAACAATAAGTATCAAAAGATTGACACCAGTTTAAGTCCAATTTCAAAGTGAAATTGATTCCAATGACCACCATTGGATTAAATGGTAAAAATATATTCATATTACACTTTAAGACCAAAAAAATATAATCTAACTATATAATTAAATTAAATGAAAAAGCAGTTTTGATGTAAAGTGCAGTATTTTTCACTTTTCATTAAAAAAATGAATATTGTCAGAAAAATACCAAAAATTTATCCAATGTAAATTTCAATGTCCCAATCATAAAGAATATGTTTATTTTGACAAATATAGATTATAAAATCGTCAAAAGGTTGATTTAAAAAGGGTTTGCCATCAAAAGGCAGTAAAACAATCTTTTAAGAATATTAGTGTATTCCATGCATAAGATTGTATTTATTTTCATTTTAAGCCTCTAAAACACTATCTTAATCATTAATAGACATAGATAAAAATATCTATTATTCATTACTTACTTGGGATGTAACATCCTTCCCCCCTTTAGATAATTGTGTCCCTGCAATTTATTTACTCATCGAATAAATGGGGGTACTTATCCCTCATTGCATTTTCAGATTCCCATGTTGCCTCTTCCATCATGTGGTTGTTCCAAAAAACCTTTACCTGATTAATCACCTTATTCCGTAACACTTGCTCCCTGTGGTCAAGAATCTGGACCGGTTGTTCCTCATAAGATAGGTTTTCTTCCAGCTGAACTACCTCTGGACTCAAAACATGAGATGAATCTGGCATATACTTTCTCAATATCGAAACGTGAAAAAAATTGTGTACCTGAGATAAACTCGGAGGTAAAGCCACTCGGTAAGCAACAGATCCAACTCTCTCCAGAATTTCATATGGTCCAATGAACCTTTGTCTCAGCTTTCTTTTCTTACCAAATCGCGTCACACTTTTCCATGGTGAGACTTTAAGAAAAACATGATCACCTACCTCAAAAGTTAGATCCTTACTCCTGTTGTCTGCATAACTCTTCTGCCTACTATGAGTTGTTCTCATGTGTTTCTGAATTAGCTGAACTTTTTCTGCCATCTCTTCTACCAATTCTAGTCCCATCAGCTTTCTTTCACCCACTTCATCCCAAAAATCTGGAGTTCAACACCGCTTCCCATATAATGCCTGAATTGGTGCCATATGTATACTTGAATGAAAACTGTTATTATATGATAATTCAACCAAAGAAATATGTTGGTCCCAACTTCCCTGATAATACATCGAACAAGCTCGTAGCATATCTTCCAAGGTCTGAATTGTTCGTTCTGACTGCCCATCTGATTGAGGATGAAATGCTGTACTAAAATTTAATTCAGTACCAACGACTTCTAAAGGACTTTCCAAAAGTTAGAAGTTAACCTGGGATCACGATCAGATACAATGGAGAGGGGTACTCCATGTAGCCTGACTATCTCTTTAAGATACAAATGGTAAAGTTTATCTAGGGAAAAAGTATCTCGTATAGAAAGGAAATGAGCAGATTTAGTCAAGCGATCAACAATAACCCAGATTGCATTATTACCTCGAGATGTCTTCGGTAATCCCATAACAAAGTCAATGGATATATTCTCCCATTTCCACTCTGGAACTGGTAAAGGCTGAAGCATCCCCTTCGGTAACTACCGCTCTGCTTTAACCTGCTGACAAGTCAAACAATTCACAGTAAAATCAGCAATATCTCTTTTCATTCCATCCCACCAGTAATACTCCGGCAGATCATTGTACATCTTAGTACTTCCAGGATGAACTGAAAACAGGGAACTATGAGCTTCACATAACAACTCTCTCTTCAACTATGAATCACAAGGCACACATAATCTCTTCCCAAATCTCAAAACACAATCATTATCAATGTTGAATTCAGGCAACTTACCTTTCTGAACCAGCTCTACCTTTTTCTGCAACTCACTGTCTTTCTTTTGTGCTTCCTTGATTCTATCTGATAGAGATGATCTCACTGATACCTGAAACAAAAAAGAAAAACATCATGTGCCAAAAACATCTATGCCAAAGTTTATCAAATCCTTAACCAAAGGATCACATTCCAAACACAACATTGTTAATGAAGCATTACTTTTTCGACTCAAAGCATCATCCGCTTTATTTTCTTTTCCCGGATGGAAATGAATTGTACAATCATAATCCTTGATTAATTCCAGCCATCTCTTCTATTTCATGTTTAACTCTTTCTGAGTGAATATATACTTTAAACTTTTGTGATCAGTATATATTTCACACTTTACTCCATACAAATGATGCCTCCAAATTTTTAAAGTGAAAACAACAGCAGCTAATTCCAAATCATGTGTAGGGTAATTTATCTCATGATTTTTCAACTGTCGTGAAGCATAAGCAATTACCTAATCATTCTGCATTAGGACGCAACCAAGTCCTTTCAATGAAGCATCACTGTATATAACAAACTCACCATTCCTGGAAGGTAGTGCCAAAACTGGAGCATTCACCAATCTTCTTTTCAGTTCCTGAAAACAATCATTACATTCTTTTCTCTTGATAAACTTAACACCCTTCCGAGTTAGCTTAGTCATTGGACTAGATAACCGTGAAAAATTACTAACAAACCTTCAGTAATAGCCTCCCAAACCAAGAAAGATACGAATCTCTGTTACAATTTTGGGTCTTGGCCATTCTTCAACAACCTTTGTTTTTGCAGGATCAACAGTTATCCCATCTTTAGAAACAATGTGACCAAGGAAAGAAATTTGTTGCAACCAAAACTCACACTTGCTGAATTTCCCATACAATTTATTTTCTTTTATGGTTTGCAAGATAACCCTTAAATGTCTTTCATGATCCTCTTTAATTTTAGAAAACACCAAAATATCATCAATGAAAACGTCCACAAATTTATCCAAGAACTCATGGAAAATTCTATTCATTATGTACATGAATATAGCAGGTGAATTGGTTATCCCAAAAGGCATTACTACAAATTCATAATGGCCATATCTTGTATGAAACGCAGTCTTCAGAACGTCTGCTTCCTTTACCTTTAGCTGATGGTACCCCGATCTCAAGTCAATCTTTGATAAATACTGAGCTCCCTGGAGCTGATCAAACAAATCATCAATATGAGGCGAAGGATATTTTTTCTTAATAGTGATGTTATTCAAGGCTCTATAATCAATGAAAAGTCTCATTGAACCATCTTTCTTTTTAACAAATAAAACAGGAGCACCCCATGGTGATGTTCTAGGTCGAATGAAACCTTTTTCTAATAAATATTGCAATTGCTCCTTCAACTCTTAAAGTTCAATTTGAGCCATTCGATAAGGGGGTTTTGAAATTGGATTAGCATCAGGAACTAAGTCAGCAGTAAATTCAACTTCCCGATCTGGTATTATTCCAGGCAACTCATTAGGAAAAACATCAGGATACTCATTTACCACTGTCACATCATTAATCTGAACAGTTCCTTTGTTTTCAATGATGTGTTCAAGATAACGTTTATTTCTATCCTTTACAAGTTTCTTGGCCTCTTGATAAGTTATCAACAGTAATGGTTCATTCTTTTACACAAATTGAAAGTCTTTCTGAAAAGAAATGTCTTTATCTCTACAGTCAATCTTAGCATGGTAAATAGAGAGCCAATCCATACCCAGGATAACACCAAACTCTACTAGAGGTAGAACAATAAGGTTTGCAAGTAGGTTCTTTCGACAGATAAGGATAGGAAGATTCTTATAAATTCTTTTTGCCTCAACATTTCCCCCAACTATTTTTACCAAAAGTTTAGGAGTCATTTCTTGAGATGGTATTCCCATTTTACTAGAAAAGTTTTCAGAGATGAAAGAATTTGTAGACCCCGAATCAAACAACACACTGGCATAATCTGAAAAAACAAACAACGTACCTGATACAACTTCATTTGATGGCCCGACATCTACTGATGTAGTTGCAAAGGATTTCACCACCCCTTTCTGCTTGTAGTCTAACTGCTTCCCATCACTCAAGATCTTTGTCGGACACTCATTTTCATAGTGACCCATCTCATTGCACTTATAACATTTCACTAACTATAAATCAAATTTGGTCTTACCTTCACCTTGATCCTTTTCAGTGCAATCACGAGCCTTATGTCCCATCTTACCACATCGGTAGCACTTTCCAGAATTCAGAAGACATTCCACAGCATGCCATTTGCCACATTTATCACAAATTGGAATGTTAGTTTTCTTACCATCATACTTTTTTGAAGAATTCTTCCCTTTCTCTTGCCACCTCGGTCTTTTCTTCTGTTGGTATTTATAGAACACTTGATCATCGAAAAACTCCATTTCTACCTTCTCAGCACATCGAACAAGATTTTCATAACTTTTAAACTCAAGAGAAGCTAATGCCCTTCAATATTTTGGCTTTAATCTTGAGTAAAAACGATTGATTTTACTATCAAGGTCTCGGATAAAATTTGGAGCATACCTTGCCAATCGAGTGAACATTTCTTCAAAGGTAGCCACTGAGTATTCCTCTTGCCTCAATTCCAAGAATTGTTTTTCCATCCTAAGTCAAACAGCCTTAGGAAAATACTTTTCAAGAAACATACCTTTGAATTTATCCAAGTCGAGAGCATCAATCTCATCAGTGTCCCTGATATTTTTAACCATAGAACACCACTGATCTGCTTCACTCTCCAAACGGTAAATAGCAAGACTAACCTTTTTATTGTCTGAACACCCCATGACATTGAAAATCTTCTCCAGTTCTTTAATCCACCCTTCAGCTAACACAGGGTCAGATGATCCTCTGAATGATGGGGGATATTGCCTCATGAAATGTTCCACCACTGACATGTTCCTCTGCGGTTGATCTGGCTGATCTCGTGCATGGATACCACAACCATTTATCGCTTGAGTCAACTGCGCCATTACTACAACAAACTGTTCAGTTCCAATTCCGACCATCTCAGGATGCTGATTCGGAAGATTATTTCCTTCTGTATGCCTTCCTAGCACTGCTTCCCTGTTTCCACTGTGGAAAACCATTCTGAACAAAAATGTCTTAGATGAAGAAATATGGTAATCTTAAAATACTATATCACTTCAATTTGACCATAAAAAAATATTTTTGGATAATCATTTAGTAGAATTCTAACTCCTAAAGTTATCTAAACCGACCTTTGATACCAACTATAAGGCCCCAGCCTTAAACCTTACTTAATATTGAGTTATTACAAGATTACACAATGAGGATCTTTTCAGGTTTAGAGTTTTAGATAATTAGATCATAAAACATGAATTACATTCCACATATAATCAAAGTGGTTACATAAAGATAGTATTCTTATTTCCTATGAATGGAAACATATTTAAAATAAAACATGGATTCTTTCTTGACACTTCCTTGACACTATCATCATCTCATGTACCTTTCCCTTGACCTGTGAAATACATTTCAAAAAAACATGGGATGAGCATAAAAAATCACAGTAAGGGATATAAAAAATATGGAAAGGAAACATGGGTACATATATACATAAGAATGAAATCTTACATTAACATAAAACATAATCACTTTAACATACCTCATAAAATCAGGAATAAATCATAGAAATCATAAGACATAAAGGTAACTTGAGGCATTCATAACATTCTTACGTAGGGAGTAACCCTCTTGGTTACGTTTGGAATACCCATCACAATATATTCCCTAAATCTCTTCGGAGAAACCTTAACGTTTCACTCCTTCGCGTTACCCAATGCATTGGAGAGCTATATCGGGCTCACCTACCCTTAGTTTATCACGGAACCACCCGTCTTCATAATAATGCCCAAGAACTTCAACATAATCATATCACATAAAACATGCATAAAGGAAACATAACATTTCCATCTTTCAATCACAAGATATCAATAAAACACATTGATATAAAAAAATTATGAAAACCATTTTCAATACAAAAATAAAAGAAAAGTAAAACATGGTATTTATTTTTCTTTTCAAAAAAATGTATGGCTTATACAGGAAGTCGAAACTCAAACAATGGTCACGGCGGCGGAGAAGTCGTTGTCGCCGCATACATACGACAAAAAAATTCCCTTTTTCCGTTTAGTAAACACTTTGTATAAAAAAGATTCCTTTTGAATAAACGTAAAATTCAAAGGGGTTTATACACCGTATAAAAGAAGGTTGTGTATAACACAAAATATGCCTCAATGAAAGGAGATTGAGACGAAGTCCCATACCTCGGGTCCGACTTGACTTGATCATTATTTAATGTCCTGAATAATAAACTTGAGTTAATTTATAATTTCTTAAGAACCTTTTTTAAGATCATTATTCCTTTTATATCACTTATTTCCATGTCATGAACAATATATAATTATTTAAGTTAAGAACGATCATTTTAACGATCATTGGTACTTGAGTCCAAAATAAACCCATTATAATTACAAGTTGTTCATGTATCCATTATATCCAGAATTATAATAATGATTTATATGTCATATATATCTAGTATATACATGCATTTATAATATTACATAATCATTTAGAGGTAATAAATGAAATGCACCGTTCATGGAGACGGTAATCCGTACGTACGAATGAACGCTACTTTCATTTCTATTTCGTATTTTATAGAATGGAATCATAATGATATAAAGGTATATTATAATTCCATTATAATATCATATATAATATCATAGTTCCATCCTATATACGTCCCACATATGGTATTTAACGAATCAAATCACTTTGAGGGGGCGGTAGTCTGTACTTCCTTAAATGAAGATATCACATTTACCCATAATGGAAACCATAAAGGTATGCCCAAAATGAAAAATACAGAACATTAAGGAAAACATAAACATATTATATATCATATATAAATATAGTTACATCTGAATTTCCACCTTTGAAGGTGTTAAATGAATGTTGAACAATCATCGTTTCGGGAGGCATAAATTCACCATCCACGGAAACAGTATGTCCTTTAACCATTAGATGAGGTGTGTGTAAGTGTAACTCGAATCCTTCTTATAAAACATCCTAGTATATTTAAGATACTGTAGTTGTTACAAAAGAAATTAATAAAAAGAGTTTAGGGTGTTGGAGAAGCAAAATAAAACAAAAAGACTCAAGTGAAGACATTACCTTAAAATCGGGTAACTCCCTTTGGTTTGAGCTCAAAGGATTCCTTGGGAAGACTTCTGCCAAAAGTGAGTCTTCAAGGAGTAATAGAGGGATGTGGAGAGCCGAAATGGGCAGGGGTTGGCCGAGCCAAAGGCTTTGGGAGTGTGGGTAAGGAGGTAGAGGTGGGGGCCTTTTATAAGAGGAGAGGAGGGGTACTCTTGGAAGGTAAAGAAAAGTAACTTTATTTTAAAATGGTATTCAGATTTAATTGGTCCCACATTGATCTGTTTCGAGGATAAGGTTATAAGGGTTCGAAATACACCCATCCAATGGTTTTGGACATGTGTAGGTCTTAGAGTTTAAATTATCTTTCCATTTTATTTAAATCGTTAAATAATGAGGTCATCACTGCATCATCATGATGTCATAAATAATTTAATTTATTTCAAGTCTAAAAATTATTAAAAAAAACTATGATTTAGAAACTCTTTTTATCTTTCCAATGAATATTTATAATCAAAACCCTGACTTGTATAACCCCATGTAAAAATTGTTTTAGTAAAACATCTTATGTTTGTGTCATTTTTACTTTAACATTAAATAAAAGTTATTTATGTCATTTCCCAACCAAAGTGGCTCCATGGGGTTACCAAGTTGACCCATGGATTTTCATGATCGGCCATGACACATCCAATGAGGGTAGGACATGTGTCAAGCTCATCTCATATTATTAAAACATTATTTTTACCTTAAACTACACTAATTACCACTAATCACGATTAAGAACTTAAAAGTTACTATTTACCAAAAAATTATTTTAATCTCATTGAACCACATTTTACTTCTTAATGACAACCATGTATGTTGGATTTTTGAAAATCAAATCACATAAGTGACAAAGTTTCATTTAAACGAAAAATCAGTTTCTTTAACTACCACTAAGTGGTTTCACTATTCATCAAAAATTTATGTTTTTCAGAAAAAAAACCAAAACTTCACCCTAATCTATATTTGATATTCTAAATTCAAAAATGATGTCTATTTTACAAAATTCAAATCACATAATTCAAATTAATTAATTTAATAATTAATTCCCGCTATCATGACAAAAAGCGTGTTTTTATGAAACAATATGTATCAAAAGATTGACACCAGTTTAAGTCCAATTTCAAAGTGAAATTGATTCCAATGACCACTATTAGATTAAATGGTAAAAATATATTAAGATTACACTTTAAGACCAATTAAAAATATAATCTAACCATATAATTAAATTAAATGAAAAAGCAGTTTTGATGTAAAATGCAGTATTTTTCACTATTGATTAAAAAAATGAACATTGTCAGAAAAATACCAAAAATTTATCCAATGTAAATTTCAATGTCCCAATCATAAATAATAAGTTTATTTTGACAAATATAGATTATAAAATTTTCAAAAGTTTTATTTAAAAAGGGTTTTCCATCAAAAGGCAGTAAAACAATCTTTTAAGAATATTAGTGTATTCCATGCATAAGATTGTATTTATTTTCATTTTAAGCCTCTAAAACACTATCTTAATCATTAATAGACATAGATAAAAATATCTATTATTCATTACTTACTTGGTATGTTACAAAAACACCCAAAAACATCATATAGTATGGTAGAAACTGAAAATAGTTCTAAAACCATACCTCGGTTGGTGGCAGTGAACCAAATCAAAGCGCAACCACCCGAAAAAACTAATGCCCTGCCAAAAAAATTCCAGGGAGTCATAAACACCAAAGGACCCAAATTAAAATTGAATTCATGTGAAATAACTAAAACCTCTTGCTGAAAAAGATGCAAAACACAATACCTTTGATAACCAAATATATATCCATCAACAATGGGACAAACAAACCCTAACGTGGTAAAATTTATATAAAAACAACTAGATAAACCCCTAATCAATGATATCAATTCCTAGAAAATATGATTAATCACCAAAAATGACACCATAATGGAGAATCAAAACCCTACAAAGAGCATTAATGGTTTACTAGAGGGGCGATGTCATGATTTTTGTAATAGGGATAATGGTTTGCAGTTCCATAGTAGGGTCGGAGGTTTGAGGTGGTGAAGGGATGAAAGGGGGATGCTAGCTACTGTCACGATGGGGAGAGGAGGAGGCTGGTGGCGATCATGGTGGGGAAAGGAGGAGGTCGACAGCAGTTGTGGAAGGTAGAGGAGGAGGTCGGTGGAGGTCGTGTCAGGGAGAGGAGGTGGCTGGTGGCAGTCGTGATGGGATGGGGTTAGGGGATAGGGTTGTATTGGGATGGAGGGGGGAGGCCAACCCTAACCCAAAAAAAAGAAATAAAAGAGTATAAATAAAAAATAAAAAATAAAGAAAGGTAATAATAATAAAATAATAATAATATTCATAGTTAAATTATCAAAAAAATATAATAATAAAAAAATAATAAAGGGTTAATAATAATAATAATAATAATAATAAAATTTCCAATTTTTATTTTTATTAAAATAATTCATTAACCTTCATTTTTTTAATTTATCTTAATTTAATTATTCTTTATAATTTATTTATTTGTCTTGAACATCAGACATGGAACATGGCTACCCGAGCGATGCCGTGCAGCTTCGATCACACCCTTCTAGTGTGTTGGACTTCATCAAGGCCAAAACATTCATTTACCATCGAAACACCAAAACATTAATATGTCTCGGCCCGCACCTTAATAGAAAAATTCAAAACTAGATAAAATATTAATATGAAAATATTTCAAAAGATTGGGTGTGAAAATCCTCCCTACAATAACACTTTCTTCCCCTGGATAGCCAAAACAAGGTTGTCTAGAAAACAGGAATGAGTACTCCTTCTCAGCTCAAGGATAATCCGGACAAACAACAAATGAGATTGAGGTATGTACACAACCAATAAAAAAAGAACCTACCAAGTGAACTTGGAGACCCAAATTGAAATTCATGCTAAGTGCCACCCATCTCCAAAAGTCTAAACACCTCCGGTTGGTCGATCAAAGGTGAAGAACTCTCACAATGAAAAATCCAATCACTTAGGCCTGAACACCCCAAACACCACCAAAGGATACTCATGACAGTAACCTAAAACAAACCACAAGATCTAACAACATTTCTTGATGAATACATACATAAAATTATTATAACAATTTCATTGGGTTCACTCCAACCCCAACATTCAGTCCAAAAGGGACATGATGTTAGATATCTCTAAATGAGACTATCCACTACCTGGGAAACAATATGAACTCAACTGGATTATCGAAACAGGGAATCCCAAATGGACTCCCCACAATTATAAATATTCTAACCTCGATTTACTTCAATATAATCTTGGTGAGACCCACAATGGTTCTCCCCACCAGAAGGATAGACTAGTTTATCCGAATAGAACGGACCAACATGGGGAACCCACCATGGGTTAACTTGAGAGTTCCAACATAACCCAGTCTCCCACTACAAAAGAACTGACTAAAGAAAATTCAATCCAAAATGAATACACGACACAGTTCACCACTCCCATTATAATTACAATCCTTGAAGGAGTCCAACTCGATATGGGGATCAATTCACATTGTTTGACACCCTTGGGGAGATACAACCACCATATATTCAATGAAAATCAGATAACCACAAACCCTCATGACCCCAGAGGAACTCTTTTACCCCTATGGATTGCATAGGGTACAATGACTCAATGCCATCACTCTAAAATTTGAACCATCTAATAACAAGAAGGATACAACTAAGAGGCTTACTCCACCCTCATTTCCCACACTGAAAATAGAAGATTGGATGAAATCCCTTACACCCTAGGGGTTTCCTTACAACATGTTTTCTTCACATTTGGACTAATGGATGGAGATCTATTGATTGAAGCATCTCGTGTCTCGCAGTAAAGCATTAAAAACCCATGACCAAAATTTCTCCTTGTTCAAAAAGCCACCATACATAATTTTATATCGTGCTAGTAGATAACAACACTACCTGGAACCCACTTAACCCAACATGGAACTTCACCATGACTAGGATTTAGAAGATGCACACACGCCAACCCTTTTTACCCTGAACAAGAAACTGCAGAGAAAGATACATCTCCATCTTGGATGGAGAAGTGCATAATTCCCCAAAATGATGTTATATATTAGTTTATCGATATGTTCAAAAACATCCATCATTTCATTCAAAATAAGATCACAAGACTACCAGAAACCACCAAACACGACTCTTTTAACCTAGGAGGCCCTGAAAGGAAAGGGACTATACACCATGTACCAAGTAGTGCACAACTTTTCTAGTGTCTATAAAAATATCTTACAACAAAAAATTCCATACTAGTGGCCTAAAAGGAATATTTCTAGAATAAATTGATAAAAGATAGAAAGTCTCTTTACGTCAAAAGTTAGCAACAATAACTCCAAATATATTCCACCTTTCATCGCTGGAATTTATATCACCGCTTCCAGTCCGAACACTCAGACACAATTATGTTGAACATCATATTCCGATGACTCACGCATCTTAAAGAGACCAAATATTCTTCAAATCCTCTCACATCTGCTATACCTATACTTGAGGGCTTGATCAAAAAGAAAAATGAAGTTTCCAATTCAAGCATGAAACCCCTAGAAAAGTGTCCTAACATTTATCAACTAGAGGGTATTCTGACAGTGAATTACCTTTCGATGAAAATTTGATAACCTATGATTAATTTTGGGGGCACACGCTACCCAACAAGGGAGAACCAATGACCCAAAAAACTAGTCCATTGGACAAAACATACCACAATAAAACACCAAACACACAAAGGAAATTACCATAAATCCTTCACAAAACACTTCATGAAAGAGACAACTAACTATTTCCTCAAACCAAGAAACCATAAAAACAAAATACTAGAACATCATTCAATAAAGAAGGGGTTTTTTCAAACTCAAAACACCTCACAACTGTATACTCATTTCTAATTAATGATGTCAATTTCACATTTCATAAAAATTTCCAAAAACTGAATCATTTTTCAAATCCTCCTCTGATTTACACATTACAAAAGCTTTTAAAAAATTGAAAAATAGTTCCCAAAAGAATTTCCATTATCAAAACCACTCATTTCAGTTTCAAGAAAACCATGTTTTTTATTTTGGAAGTCTCATTTCTATAGAAAAATCACCAATTTTCCATTCTTGTAAAAACTCCCCAAAACCAGCTAATACACACACACCAAGAACATTCCAAAGCAACCAATCCACTAAAAAATAAAGATTCAAAACACTAAAATAAACAACAACTACAAAATGCTTGGTCACATGGTTTGGCTGACCGTGCACCAACCAGGTGAGGACATTAGAAGTCATCAAAGGTAATTTCATGGTCTTCACATGGCTTTTCAGGCAATGCACAACAACCATGGACTCTCCAAAATAACCACAAAATCTCAAAAATAACTACAAACACCCAAAAAAGATTAAGATATTGAAAAAACAGAGATAAAAGAATTTATTTCAAGGCAATACCCTCCCAGACAACATTGTAAATTCAAGTTGCATACCGAATAGGTTGTGATCAAGCACCTACAAACAATTTGCAGTTGGATTATGACAATACTAACTCCAAACTATCAGACATCCCCAAAGGATAGGGTCTAAACCCCCTTTTATACCATTTTTTCATGAACCTACCTAGTTCAACCTTGAACTGGTCACCCGATTCAATCTGTAGCATGTTCAATAGGGAATTCTCGATCCCCATGGACTTGAAACTAGTGTCAGGCATCAAAACACGTAGTTGGGAATGATTTATCCTAGAAAATAAAATTCATATAAATATAAATAAACCAAAAAGGTAAAAAATGACAGTGGGAAATTAAATAATGATAACCAGCTAGACATACATCAATGTGACACCATGGGTCACCACCCAACATAGAACCATGCTTGCTCTAAGATTGATCCTAGACTAAAACCTCAAAATGAAAAGTAAAATAGGTGTGAGCATTGAGATGATCAGTAGTGGATCCAAGGAATAAAAATACCCTCTTCCCTTACCTTTATAAACAAATCCAATTATGCTAGATTGAAAATAAGTTAGAATAATGTAATGTTTCCATTATTTTCAAATTCAAGTAACAAGCTTCACATATATGGAAAAAATTTCACTTCCAATATATTTCAAACTAGATTTAAATCTTACATTAACACATCAAAATGAAAGGATAATAGTTTGAATTGAATTATGGGATTTTTAAAAAGGGAATGGGCATGAAACAACTGAAATGAGAATCACTCCACAAGCACCAAGTCATAAATGAGAAACATGATCAAATACCATTAGGTTCACCTAGCTCGTGTGGGTCCCCAGAACCTTGTGTCTCGATGTAAGAGTAACTATTAAAAATATCCCTTCCCAATCACGAGCCACAAGTGGGGAATACACCCATAACATTGTGGACCCCAACATCATAATAAATGTTCAGTAAGTGTTGTAGCGTCAAACATGAAATGTGAAATAGGGACGAACCACTCCAAATTACTATAACTCTAAAACTAGCCCGACCACCAAAATACCTTGGGTTTTCCATGTGCTATATTTCAATTTTATTTCACACACACACACACAAAATCCACTTTCGTATGTGTTACACACCGCCTGGTTATTTTGGTAATCCACTTGCATAATTTATAATGCACAAAAAAATGACTCTCTTGAAAACAACCTATTTCCATTAAGAAAAACCACATTCATGCTATAAAAATATTAAAAACCTTCAAAAACACCTTTTTCAGCACAAACATAAGTCATGAGACCTTTAGAATTCCAAACAAGCACTTTCAAAATTGTTTAAAAGATCAATTGAACAACCATAGAACCAAGCAATTAAATGAAATTATTATACCTTAAATAATTCAAACTGTTCATTTTAAATTTTTAAAAGAAAATCTAACAACCAAGTGCAATGCCGTTTTTCAAATTTCATGACCAATTGCTTATATTTATATATCATATGAATTTCATATAAAAATGGAAACCACATTTTAAAAACAATCAAGAAATTATGGAATTCAAGTTAATGACTTAGGCATAGGGAACCTATACCTTTGGGTGGAATCAAGCCATCCACTTCGGCTCTTGGAAATTTCTAAATCAAGGCTGCTACTCCCCCACTAAGCATGTGCACATTCACATACATGCAAGGACACCAAGACCCTATTCCCACACCTGCATGGCCATGGGCATGCGCAAGGGGATCCTTACATATAATCTTATATGCATATGCCCATCTCCACCCACCTACACACGAACTTATATAAATATATATATATATATATATAGGCACACCTATCCCCATACACATATAAACACTACCATGCATGAATATATGTGTAACATGGAAACCTATATATATATATATAAATACATACATAGGCATACACAGGAGAATCACACTTGACATGGCGACTTGAAACCGGTTAGCATGGATCAAATTACTAAATAGTTAAATACTAATACTCTAAAACACCCAAATAACCCCATATAACATGGGGAAAAACCATGTTTAAAACCTTACATCGATTGGCGGTGGTGATAAAATTGAAGCGCAACCACCCAAAACCAACCAACTCCCTACTGATTAAATACCAAGGAGTCATAAACACTGAAATCCAAAATTAAAATTTAATTGAAGAGAAAAAAAATAAAAAACTTGTATTGATAAAGAGGCAAAACTAAATGAATTTTACAACCACAACAAGATAAATCATCATCGTGACCAACAAACCCTAACGAGCTAAAATTTATCCAAAAATAAATATATCAATCCCAAATTAGTGTTATAGGATCCATGAACATATGATTATATCATAAAAATGACACTATAAAAGATAATAAAACATTAAAAAGGTAAATAATGGTTTACTGGAGGGGCATGGTCATAATCACCGGTAGAGGGCCGACGATTTAAGGTTCTGACGGAGGGTCAAAGGTTTGAAGTGGTGTTTGGAAGATAGGAGGATTACAACAACAGGCGCGATAGGGAGAGGAGGCGGTTAGTGGAAGTTGCGGTGAGGAGAGGAGGAGGCTGGAGGTGGTCATGGCTGGGAGACGAGGAGGCTAGCAGTAGTCTCGATGGGGAGAGGTGTTGGTCGGCGACTGTGGTGACAAGATAAGATTAGGGGAGAGGGTGGTAGCACGATGAGGGTGAGGAAAACCATAACTCAAAAAAATAAATGAGTATAAATTAAAATAAAATAAAATAATGTTATAATAATAAAATAATAATAATATTTTTAATTATATTATCAACCATGATAATAATAAAAACAATAATAATGAAAATAGTAATAAAATTTACCATTTTTATTTTTTTAAAATATTTCATTACCCTTAATTTTATTTTTATTATTTTAATATATCCTAATTTTATTATTCATTCCATTTTATTTATTTTTCATGAACATCAGACAAGCTGCATGGTGACCAGAGAAAAGTCGCATGGCTTTGATCACACCATGCCCGTACGCTGGACAACGTTAAGGCAAAAACATTCAATTACCACCAAAATGAAAAAACGTAAATTGGGCTCGGCCCGCATCTCAATAGAAAATTTAAAAAATATATAAAATATTAAAATGAAAATATTTTAACTGTATGGGTGTGACAATTATCCCCACCATAATTCTTTCCACCCCTGGAAAGCCACCACAAGGCCATTTAGAAAACAAGAACCAGTACTCCTCAGCTCATGGGGAATCCCGACGAACAACAAATGAGATTGAGGCAAGTAAACAATAAATAATTAAAATAACCTACCATGTGAACTTAGAGACCCAATATGAAATTATATCTAAGTGTATCCTACCCCCAAAAGACAAAATACCGCCCCTTGGTCGATCAAAGTGCAGGAACTCTCACAATGAACAATCCAGTCTTTTGGGCCTGAACAACCCAGACAAAATCAAATGAAACTCAAACCAGTAACTCAAAACCAACCAAAATATCCAACTACATTTCTCGATGAATACCTCCATAACATTATTCAAACAACATCGATAGGTGCACTCCAACCCCAACATTTACTCAAGAAATGGACTTGAAATTAGATACCTCCGAACGAGACTATTCACTACAAGGGCCACACTAGGAACTCAAGCATATTATGGCCATAGGGTTGCCCAAATGGACTCCCCACTGTTACAAACAGTCTAACCCTGATTTACTTCGAAGGAAACTCGGTGAGACCCATTGTGGGTCTCCCCACCATAATGATCGACCAATTTATCTGACCAGAATAGACCAACCCGGGGAACCCAACAAGACATTACTTGGGAGTTTCTCCCATAATCCAATATCCCAATCAAAAAACCGGACTAAAGTAGTTTCAATCCAATCTGAAGACACGACACGGTTCACCACTCCCACAAGAATTACAATCCTCGAATGAGTCCAACTCAAAATAGGGATCAATTCACAATGTTGTCCATACAAGGAACATTAAATGGAGACTCACCCCTAGTGAGATACAACCATCATGATTTAAAAGGAAATGGGATAACCACACATACTTATGACCCAGGAGTAACTCTTTCACCCCTACGGATTCCACAGGGAATAAGGCCTTCATGCCATTGCTCATAAATTAGAATATTCCTATAAAAAGTTGTTGCGACTAATTGGCTTACTCCACCCACCATTACCTTAATGAAAATATATGTTATAATGAAATAAATTAGACCCTAGGGGTTTTCAAACTACTCATCTAATTTACTCCAAAACCTTTGGTTGGAACTCTGTTGATTGAAGCATCTCATGTCTTTCAGACTGGTGTTAAAAACCCCGATCTAAATTACTCCTTATTGTGAAACAAGCCACCGCACATAATTTTATATTTCACCAATAGAACACAACAAACCCTATAACCCACTTGCCCACACATGGAACTTCATGGTGACATGGATTTACAAGATGCACACATGAAAACCCTTTTTACACTGAGAAAGAAACTACTAGGTAAGAGACATCTCCATCAAGAACCAAGATGTTCAGAATTCCCCGAAAAGATGTTAATTTTTTTTTTCAATAGGTTCCTCAATGTCCATCTTTGTATTCAAAAAAAAGAACACAACACTATAAGAAACCACCAAACATGACTATTTCAATCTAAGAGTCCCTACAAGGAAAGGGACTTTACACCGTTTCCCAAGAATTTCATGACTTTTTAAGTGGCTATAAAAACCACTTACAACCAAACATTCCATATCGGGGGCCTAAAATGGACTCCTTATAGACAAAACCGATAAAACACCCAAAGGACATTTAATTCAACAGTCAACAATGACAACCCCAGTCTAATTCCACCTTTCCTTGTATAAATTTCCTTCACCGCTTCCGGTCATGAATCTTAGACACAACAATGCCAAATTCATATTCTAATTACTCATGAAAATCAAAGAGACCAAAGCTTCCTCAAATCCTCTCGCATCAGCTCTCCCTCTATGAGAGGGTTTTTCAACCAGAAAAAGGAAGATGTGGATTCAACCATGATACCCTAAGTAAAGAGTCCTTACATTTATAAAACAGAGGGTCTTCCGATAGTGAAACCAACTCTCGCCGCAAATCGGACAAGCTATGATTCATTTTGAGTGCACACAGTAGCCAAAATGGGAGAACCAATGACCCAACCAAATAGGTCCATTTACCAAAACATACAACAATAAAACACCAAACACACAAATGGAATTACCATAAATCCTTCACGAAACAATTCTTGAAAGATACCACTAAATATTTCTACAAACCAACCAACTGAAAAAACAAAATACTAGAACATCAATCAAGAAAGAGGGGTTTTTTTAAAACTCAAAACACCTCACAACAACATCCTAACTTACAATTAAGAATGTAAATTTCACATGTCTCAAAAATCTCAAAAAACCAAAACATTTTTCATATCCAATTCTGATTTACACTTAACAAATTATTTCAAAAATCAAAAAATAGTCCCAAAAAGAATGTCCATTTTTTAAACAACTCATTTCATTTTCAAGAAAACCAAGATTTTCATTTTGGAAGCCCCATTTCAATTAAACAATCATAAATTTTTTAACATGAAAAAAATCCCCTAAACCAGCTAAAATTCACACCAAGAACATTACAAAGAAACCAATTAACTCAATGAACCATGATTCAAAATTCTAAAATTAACAACCGCTATGCAGGCTTAGTCACACGATTTGGCAGACCGTGCACCAACCAGGTGAGCATATAGTATGTCATCGGAGGTAATTTCATGGTCTAAACATGGATTGCAAGGCCATGTGAAGCAACCATGCAACCTCCAAAATGACCACTGAATCTCAAATATAACAAGAAACACAGAAAAATGATTAAGGAAATTAAAAACAATCGAGATCCAAGCACGGATGTTGAGGCAAGACCATCTCGGAACACCCTGGAAATTCATGTGTCATTACCAATAGGTGGTGATAAAGCACCTACCCACAATTAACCACATGGATTCCCAAAATAATAACTCCAAACTATCAGACATTCCCAATGTACATGGGATAAACCAAATTTGATACCATTTTATCATGATCCATCCTAGGTCAACCCTGAACCGGTCGGCGACATGGCCTAAAGGGCTTTCCTATTCCACCCAAACTGGAAACTAGTGCCATGCATCAAAACACGCAGTTGGGAATGATTTATCCCAGATAATAAAAGATAGATAAATAGAAATAAACAATAAAAAATGGGTAAGTAGTAACAGTTGAAAATAAAATAAGGATTACCAGCTAGACATACCTATATGTGACCCCATAGGTTTCCACCAAACATAAAACCACGCTCTCTCCAAGAGATATCCAAGAATAAAACCTGAAGCTAAAAATTAAAGTAGGTGTGAGTACTGAGATGCTTAGTAAGATAGCCAAGAAACAATAACACCATATAACCATACCTTTATAAAGAAATCCAATAATTCTAATTTGAAAAATAAGGCATAATAATGTAATGTTTTTCATTCATTTCAAATTCAAGTAACAAGCTCTGTCGTTAAGGAAAAAATCTCACTTCCAATATATTTCAATATAGATTTCATGATTACATTAACCCATCAAAATGAAAGTAAAATAGTTTAAATTCAAGTATGGTTTTCACAAAAGAGGTAGCACGCATGAAACAACTGAAAAAAAATCACTCCACATGCATGAAGTAATAAATGAACACCATGATCAAATCCCCTAATGTTCATATTGCTCGTTTGGGTCCCTAGAACCTCATGTCTCAACGTAAGAGTAACCAAAACAAATATATATTCTCATGTACGAGCCACTAGTAGGGAACATACCCATAACAATGTTGTCCCCAAATCATCATAAATGATTAGTTAGTGTTGTATTGTCAAACTTGCTATGTGATGTAGGGACGAACCACTCTAAATCACTAGCTAACTATAACTAGTCTACCCACCAAGATACCCTAGGATTACCATGTTCTCTGTTTCCATTTTATTTATCACATGCACACCAAATCCACTTTCATACATGTTACATATTTTTTTCTTAATTTGGTAAACCACTTACATAATTTATATAGCACCAAAAAAATACTCTATTGAAACGAACCTATTTCCCATAGAGAAAACCACTTTCAAGCCAAAAGCATCTAAAAAACGTTCACAAACATTTTTTCACCATAGACATAAGTCATGAGACTTTTAGAAGTCAAAAAAAAACATTTTCAAAATTGTTTAAAATACCAATTAAACAACCAAGAACCACACATTTAAAATAATGCTTTATACCTTACATAATTCAAACTATTAGTTTAAAAGGATTAATATAAAATCTAAAAACCAAGTGCTTGGAAATTTTTCAAAGTCCATGACCAATTATGTATATGTATATATAATACTGATTTCATATAAAAATGGAAAACACATTTTTAAAAAATTCTAGTCATCCTGGAATTTAAGTTAAAGACTTAGGCATAGGGAGTTTAGCTTAGTGTGGAATCAAGCCGCCTACTTAGGTTCTTGGGGATTTTTAACATAAGGATGATTCTCCCCCACTAAGAATACAAACATTCACATATATAAAAGGACACTTAGCACCTATGCACACACATTTATGGACAAGGGCATGTGCATGGGGATCCTTACATATACGCTTATATGCACATTCCCATCTCCACTCACCTACGCATGAACTTTTATATATATATACATAGGCACACCTATCCCCATACACGTATAAACACATACATGCATAAATATACGTGTAACGGGGGAACCTATATATATAAATTCATTCCTTTGCATATGTAGTCGAATCACCCTTGACTTGGAGACTTGAAATTAATGAAAAGAGATCACAAACTACACATGTAAATAATATAACTTTAAAACACCCATAGAACATCATATAACTTATGAGAAACCAAAATGAAGGTCTAAAACCTTTCCTCGGTTGGCGGTTGTAAACCAAATCGAAGAGAAACCACCTAAAACAAACCAATACCCTACTGATTAAAATCCATGGAGTAATAAATAATGAAACCAAAAAATCGAATTGAATTGAATCAAAAAAAAATTAAATCACTTACCGAAAAAGGGGGAATACTCAATGCCTTTGACAACCGTAGTCAGAGTGATCGTCAACAGGACCAACAAAACCTAATGAGGTAAAATTTACCCAAAACAACTAGATCAACCCCTAATCAAGGATATCAGATCCAAGAACATATTATCAAAACCTAAGAATGACACCATAAAGGAGAATCAAAACCCCACAAGGAGAAAGAATGGTTTACTAGAGAGGCGGGTCATGGTCACCTAAAGAGTGCAGAAAGTTTGCGATTTCGACAGTGAGGTGAATCATTGAAGTTTCTATTGAAAGATATGGAAATGGAAATGATGGTTGTGATGGGGAGAGGAGGAGTCAGCAGTGGTCGCGGTAGGGAGAAGAAGAGGCCAGCGGCAGTTGCGGTTGGGAGAGGAGGAGGCCAGCAGTGGTTGTTGTAGATAGAGGGGGAGGTTGGTGGCAGTTACGATAGGATAAGGATAAGGGAGAGGGTTGTAGTGTGATGGAGGGTGGGGGGAAACCCTAACCATGAAAAAACAAATAAGAGAGTATAAAAAAATAATAATGTAATAATAACAATAAAAGAATAATAATATTTTAAATTAAATAATTAACCAATATAATAATAAAAACAATAATAAGAGGTTAATAATTTTATTAATAATAATAATAGTAATAAATTTTATCTCATTCATTTTTATTAAAACAATTCATTAAACTAATTTTATTTTTCTTATTTTACTTTATCCTCGTTTTATTATTCATTCCATTATATCTATAGTAACCCATTATTTATAATTATTGATATTACTTCTTAATGGATGTATATTTATTACAACATATAATAAAACCATGAAATGACCGTATAGGTATAGTGTCTTTAGAAATTGGTAAACAAAAACAACTAGTTCATAAAACATCTACATTGTCTCCTGTTTATTTCACCACAACAAGACTCATTTTTTCGAATATCATACATAATACCCCTCTTCATGAACAGAGAAAAAGAAACATATATAATGGTGAGCTTAAATTCTCAGTAAGGGTAAAAAATGAAATATTAATCATATCAATTTCAAAAGAATATAACATTTGAAAATATTATCCAATGCATAAAAGATCACAATATCATTTCATGGGATAAATCATTAAAGTGAAATGTAATCCAAATAGTCATTAACTAAGACATAGAATTTTGTGGTATAAACACATAATGGTATAAAATAATTTCATATTAGTCAAGTCTTATTACAAATACCATCATAGCAGACAATGTTCATTATTGAACCGAGTTCACTCCTCGTTCTTACCATATATCACTAAACCCGATTTACATGCAATTCCAGCCAAGTCTATCTCATAATATATAAATATTTAAAAAATTAATTGGAGGGAGATATAGGTTCCACCCATATCATAATGAAATCATTCATACATGATCCAAAAAAACATAAATCATTTTTCATAGTATCACCCATTAAATAAAATGGGATTCTAAAACATAATTTCATCATAACATATTCCATATAAGATAAATGAACATAATAAAAACAATGCCATCATAAAAACAATCCAATAAATGTAATAATAGGGGTAGATACATAACCCTATGTCTTCTTATATGGAAAGTAATTTTTATAAAACACTTGAACATAATTCTAGAGGAAAGTATCCTTTCTTTAAAAAAACGGTTTCTTTTCTCAAAATGTTCTAAAATTTTAATAGAAAATAATTTAATTGAAAATAAAATTGAAATATATTACAGGAATATTCATGGTAATGATGAGTTATAAAAGTGTAAAAATTATTTCATGCCGTATAATCTAAAAATCATTTTCTTATTTCTTTTTTCCAAAAAGTCCAAAACTATCTTGTATGGTAGACAAAAGAATGATTCCTTCCATACCATGTAGTAAAAGTAAAGAATGATTGAAAATTATTTTAAACACATGTTGAATAATAGTAAACATTTTATGGAAAAATATTTATAAAACATGGACATAGATGATAAATATAACCCCCATAAGTAATTACATATAAACAATCTCAGATAAAAGTGAGATTACAAAATTATCCCTTACCTTAGGTTTGATATGTTTCGTATGTATCTGAACCTCCTGTATAATGATTTAAATAATGTTACTAATTTATTCAAGTATCATAATAATTTTTATGATAACATTTATGATCATATTTTCATCCATTTGTTAGTAACATTTCTTTGTTACTCGTTATTTGGGTATTAAATGCTTTAGGTTCTTATATATTTTTTGTCAGATAACTTCTTATTCATATTTTTATGTTATAGTCATATCATTTACAGAATGATATTATAAAAATATATATCATATTTCTTCATTCAATTCATTTATATAATAACGTTTTAAAGAAGATTATTTTGAACAAATCACATCGCACTTTAGACATGGTATGACGTACGTATGCATGAGCAACAATATCGTTCCCTTAATTTTTTAATGGTATTGAAGATTGATGTAGTATAGTATCTCATAATTTTTATCATGATATAATAATCATATATAGTTATTATTTCCTCCATTATACTCATCCAAATAAGTGGGTGGCGAAAGGCATATTACACCATGGCGTGGAGACGGTAAGTCGTACGTACATACGCGTGGTGATTGTGTTTTTCATTGGATGGATAGAAAGGGAAATTGGGTTGTTTCATATTTAAAATAAAATATAATTATATGAGTGATACTGATGTTACTACTTTATAATTAAATAACTAATGAATAGGAAGTATAAGAAAAATGAAATTTGAAAGAATCAGTAGAAGAGAATACCTCTTCTTCGACTTCCCTCCTTTAAATTTCCTCTTAGGGCACTACAGTTCGACTTTTGAAAAGACCAAAACTTTTAAAATGTTACTAGGGAAGTTGATAAGAGATGGTAAGGGTTTTTGTAATTTTTAAGGGTCAAAATTGAGTTAATAGTATATGGAAGAGGTATCATATTATAATAGAGGAGAGAGACACTTTATGAAAATCTCAAAATATTAATTTATTATAAATTCAATTTTGATTAAAAATGATCAAAACATATTTAATTAAAAGATAAGATAATTTTTGTTATAATACCCATCATCCAATAATTTTTATACAAGTATTGAATATGTTTGTTTATCCTTATCTTTCTAGATTAAACCTTCTTTTACCCTTTTTATTCTTACTATAATATCATATTATTTACATATTGTGGGTTAATGTGTTTACCGTATCACGTCAAACAACACTAAGAAAATTATTTATGAAATATTTGGACTTATATTAATCATTTTGACACATCTTACATTTTTAAAAATTTAATATTATTTAATAAACATTTTTGTGTTTTAAGGTATGAATTATGTCAATTTTGGACACTATTCAAACATTAATTTTTAAAAAAATCATAAAAACGTAATTCCTTCAATGAAAAGGCATCAAATAATGCATATTATGTAAATTTCATCCAGATAATTCAATTATAGTGTCTAAATTTTAAAATTAAATTTATTTTAATATTTATAAATTCATTTATTTGAATATTTCATTAATGGGGTAATCAATAGATCATAATTGTGTCAAAAATAAATATATTTATCTAATGTCTAAATATTATAAATAAAATACCATGATATATGAAATATTTTTATATTTCTGATGTCTATTTATAGACATAAATATCAGTTATATAACCCTATATTAAAATTGATTTAGTAAAATATTTATGTTTATGTTATAATTATCTTTACTGTAAATTAATTATTATAAAATGTCATTTTCACATCAATGTAAATCCATGGCGTCCCAAAATCAACCCAAGGGTTGAAATGGTAAGAAATATCTCATCCAAT
Organism: Viscum album; assembly: GCA_963277665.1. Taxonomy (NCBI): domain Eukaryota; kingdom Viridiplantae; phylum Streptophyta; class Magnoliopsida; order Santalales; family Viscaceae; genus Viscum; species Viscum album. The sequence continues at coordinate 1,139,750,187 of OY728157.1, read as the reverse complement.
AGGATTAGGAAATTTTTTAGGGATTTTTATACTATTTTAGTTTCATTTTTTACCCTTATTTTTAGATTTACACTCTAACCATGGAAAATAAAAATAATTACTAAAGTTGCTATTTATAATGTCAAAAAATAAAAACTAAAAATTCACAAAATTTGGAATATATAATTCTAATTATTGAATCCATTTCTCTAAATTCAAAACACAAAAGTTTCAGTAATTAATTCAAAATTAATCAAGTTGTCGAAATGAGAAAACGTTTTTTATAAGTTAAAACATTGCAAGCGATTGAAATGTTTTTATCTATAAATTCAATGTAAAATTAATGCTAATGACATACATTATATGAATTAAAAAAAATAAATTAAATTTATAAATTAAAACCATTAAATATTTTAAAATAACCATAGAAATTATCATGATGAATTTTTTTTTATTTAATTAAAATTTATTGCATTTTTACTATTCATCAAAAAAATGAAAGTTATCAAAAATTTATCAAAAATTTATCCAAACTAAATATTTATAACCCACTTCAAAATAATGTGTTTAGGTTGTCATATAGAAATTATTAATGTGTCAAAATATTAATTTAATATGGGTTCTCCATTCAAAGGTGTAAAAATTAACCCTTTTAAAAATATAGGTTCTTATACATAAAATAGGGTTCTATTCATACCATATTACTAAAATATACATTGGATGAATATAATAAATACTTTTATAAGTATATAAGAAATATATATCTCATTAAAAATACAAATATCTGATTGATTTATATTTTTTATAAATAATTAATAGCCAATGAATTCATAATGCATTTTGAAAAGTTAGTTATAATTATTCCTGCTAACCAAACAGCTAGGCTATAATGGTAATTTTTTTAAAGGAATAACGTAGTTCTTTTAAACTCATGATTGCGTGTAAATAAACCTACTAATGAATAAAAATTATTTAAAGAAAATATTTCATAAAAACATCTGGGTGTTACATTTTATCCCCTATAAACCAAATTTTTTCCTCGAAATTCATGACTTGGAAACAAATAGACGAGGATACCTCTCCCTCATCATATCCTCAAGTTTCCATGTAGATTTTTCAATTTGGTGGTGCTACAATAAAACATTAACCAAGTTAGTGGTCTTATTTCATAGAAATTTTTTATTTTGATCCTAAATCTCTATCGGTTGTTCTTCATAAGAAAGATCTTTCTCTAGCGGTACGCCTTTTGAGATTATTACATGTGAATGATTGGGTATCTAATTTCTCAATAGAGATACATGGAACACATCATGGACACGAGAGAGATTCGGTGGAAGAACCAATCAGTATGTTACCATCCCAAACACGATCCATTATTTCAAGAGGACCGATTTACATAGGCCTCAACTTTTAGTTCTTTCCAAATCTCATTACTCTCTTCCAGGGAGATATTCATAAGAACACCTTATCACCCACTACAAACTTCAGATCTTTTCATCAGTTTTCAGCATAAATTTTTGGTCGAATATGATATGCTCTTATGTGTTTTATAATAGATCATACCTTTTTTCATTTCATCAACAAGATCAGGTCCAAATAGCTTTCTTTCCCAACGCCATCCCAACAAGTTAAAGATCTGTACTTATTTCCATAGAGGGATTCATAATGAGCCATATGAATATTGGTGTGAAACCATTATTGCATGAAGATTAACATATTTGTAGGTGTGGATTCATAACACCTTTAAAATCTATATAGAAATCTCTCAAAATGCCTGCATAGTTTGAATTTTTCTCTTATACTAACCATCTGTCTGAGAATCATAAGAAGTGCTAAAACATACCTGTGTATCCAGAGCATGCTGATGTCTTCGCTAGAACATCGAGGTAAACCTTGGATCCTGAGCAGATGTAATGGAAAGTGGTACTCCATGCAATCGTACCACATCATTTAAATATATCATTTCATGTTGGTCAATAGAGAAATAATCTCTCATAACAATGAAGTGTGTCATATTCATAAGACTATCATCTATAACCCAAATAGAATTATTTTATTTAGATGTTTTGGGAAGTTTAATAACACTTTCCAGAGTGATGTTTTCCCATTTCCATTCTGTATGGGTAAAGGTTGTAACATCTCCTTGAACTTTGGTCTCTCAGCCTTAACTTACTGAAAAACCAAACATCAAGAGTCTTATTCAGCGACATATATTTTCATTCCATCCCCTAGAAGTACACTTTTTTGGCCCATTTAAAACATTGTGCTTCTATGGTGAATCGATAATGATGAAATATAAGGATCATCTAATAAATCCATCTATAATTATGTTATGGGAAGATACAATCCTGGTTCCAGAACCATATTATTACATCAAAATCAAGGTTAAATACCTAAGAATTTCTCACCTTCTTTTCTAAATCTACATCTTCCTTCAGTGCCTCTTTAATATTCACATTCATAGATGGTTAAAGATTCATTTTGGAAAGATATTATTTATCCAATTCCATTAAAATTTCATGATCCATCATTTGGAAATCCATAAATATTGGATCTTTCATTATTCTCATCGCAGATAAGCTATCATGGTATTTTGACTCAAATAATCTTCCACCTTGTTCTCTTTCCTAGGGTGATAATGTATTCAGTTGTGGTAATCTTTATCAACTCCAACAATATTCTTTGGCACATATTCAGTTACTTTTTTTAAATATACTTTAAACATTTATGATCAGTATAAATATCACACCATTCACCATAAAGATAATGCCTCTATATTTTTATTGCAAATATTACCACAGATAACGCTAAATCATGTGTTGGGTAGTCTATCTCATGGATTTTTAACTACCTTGAGGCTTAATATATCACCGTTTCATTTTACATGAGAGAACACCACAAACCCTTCTTGGATGCATCACTGTAGATCACAAATCATTCTCCACAACATGGTTGTGTGAGCACATGTGCACTGGCTAACCTTCATTTCATCTCTTTGAAATTATCTTCACATTAATCCATCCAAACAAACATAACTTCTTTTTTAGTAAATTGAGTGATTGGATTAGATTATCCTGAAACATCATTCACAAAAAGTTGATAATATCTAGCCAAACCAAATAAAATTTAGATCTCAGTTACTATTTTTGGTCTTTTCCATCTTTCAATAACCTCTCTTTTTGATGGATCCATAGATATGCACTCTTTTGAGATTATGTGACCTAATAATGCAACATTCTAAAGAAAAAAATTCTCACTTGGTAAGTTTTTCATAAAGCTTCTACTTTCTCAGTGTCTTCAGAAAAACTCTCAAGTAATCTTCATGTTTTTCTTTATTCGTTGAATAGATAAGAATGTCATCAATATAGATAACCAAAAATTGATCCATTTAGTCTCTAAAAACTCTATTCATTATATCCATGAAGTTACAAGGTGAATTAGTAAGAACATAAGGCACCACTCTAAATTTATAGTGTCCATACGTTGAACAGAATTTAATCTTTCATATATCCTCCTTTTTTACCCTTAATAGATGACATCTTGAATGAAGATCAATCATGGAAAACAATTGATCTCTACGTAGTTGTTAAACTATGTCATTAATTCATGGGAGAGAATATTTTTCATGATAGTGACCTTGTTATGTTCTTGATAATCAATGCAGAGGCTCATTGATCCATATTTCTTCTTAACAAATAGAACAGTTGATCCCCAAGGTGATTCACTAGGGCGTATTAATCCCTTATCAATATTCTCATAGAGCTACTTCATCGATTCCTGCAAATCAATTGGGGCCATTCTATAAGATATATTTGAAATAGGCATAGCACTCGGTATGAGTTCTATTGAAAACGCATCTTTACAATTTCATAGAGGAACTAGAAATTACCCTAGAAAGACATCATTAATATCTAGTACTATGGGTGTATTCTTATGTGTTAGTTTATCCCAAACAATTAGAGATAAATAACATTCATTTATTGTAATCATGACATATAATAAGGATTATATTTATAATGGAAGATTATATTAATCTTTTCATCGATAGATGATCATATATTAATATGGAACATGAAATGTGACTTTCATTCATTGTCAATTGATACGATATCCATGTAATGAAATCCAATCCATTCTAATAATAACAAATAATTCCAATATATGAAGTATCATAGGATTTTCAAGAATAACTTTACCACAAACATCAATCGGATAAGTATTACAAACTTTTGATGGGACTATTGTGCCATTAGGGGTTGTCACAACTAATTCAACATCTAATTGTTGAGGTAATATGATTCTACCCATTGAAAATTATTTAGAAATAAATGAGTGGGTGGATCCAAAATGAAATAAAACATTTTCTACATTAGAGTATATGGTAATTGTACCTATCACCACTGCATTATCATACTCCACATCACCAATAGTAATTTCATATGAATTTCCATTTCATTTAGTCTTAAGATTTCAATGAAACCGTTCATCATAAATAACCCTTGTATTAGTGAATTGATTGGAATTATTCCCCATTTCATTACACTTATAAAATTGAAGTGAAGAAGGTGAATTCAGTGTATTATTTTCTTTGTTCACATCGTTAGACTTATTTTTCCCATAACATCAGCATTTAATTGCTAGATGACCTTATTTTCCACACATAAAAAACTTTTTGGTCGCATTAAGATAATTCTCTCCATGTTTCATTCCATAATTTGAGAATAAAGGGAAAATTCATCTTCTTTTTATTGTGGCCTTACAATTTTTCATTGAATTCCATTTTTCTCTTCTTATAAAACCCATAGGACTGAGGGATTACTCCAATATCCTTATCAACCTTGAGATCACAACGATAAATTTCCTTGTATCTATTTCCATTTCGATTTTTGGTTTTAAGCCACTAAATAATCAATAAATCTTACGCTCAGGTTGGATAATAATTCCAGAAGCATACCTTTCAAGTATTATAAAATTTTCAATATAGGTACCAATGGATTCATCGTGGTTTTTTAAGTTCAATTAACTCCTTATACATCTTTGTTCGAAGAATATGTGGAATGTACTTGTTGAAAAATAAGATCATGAAGTCATCCCATTCCATGGACTCAATTTCATCTCTTTTCCTTATATTCATGATAAGATTACACCATAGATCATGTTCTCCTTCAAAAACATATACTGCTAACATGAATATATCATGTTCATAACATTATAGAACTAAAAATATATTTCCAATGGCACTGATCTATTTTTCGACCACTAATAGATCAGAAGACCCACTAAATGAAGGTGGAAACTGCCTCATGAAGAATTCAACAAAATTTTCCTCCCTCTTTTTATCATTTTTATTTCTATAATGATTTATTTGTTGAGAATGTTGTGTGAGCATGGCTACAAGATTTTTCATTCCATATCCCATAGAATTTGGTTCCTCATGGGGACAATCATTGTATTTCTCATTGCATTCAGCATTAACGTGGTTTCTTCAGGTTATATCCATTTACTAATACCAAAAAGCATAATGTGAGAAACACTAATCATAACAGGAAAACCACATAATCAAGAATAAAATTTTAAATTGGGAAACTTTTGTTTTTATCCTAGTTTATTCATATATATATCTAAAACACTAGGATTGAATCTTATACTTAGACATATCCTTAATACATTATCATCATAGATTCCAAAGGTTAAAAATAAATTTCCTCTTATACCAACTATAATGGGCCATTACATATATACATTGATATTACATCAAAATTGAATTATATTTATTTCAATATATAACAAAACCATGACAGGACTGTATAGGTATAATGTCATTAGAAACAGGGAAATATAATCAACTGGTTTATAAAACATATACAATATCTCCTGTTTATTTCATCATTAATAGACTCTTTTTTAGAATATCAAACTTAATACCCTTATTCATGACCTGGGAGAAATAATCCTATAATAGTGTAAGCTCAAATTCTCAGTACAGGTAAACAAAATAAATATAAATCATATCATATTCATAAGAACATAACATTTGAAAATATTATCTTGCATATAAAAGATCACAACGTCTTATCATGGGATAAATCATAAATGTACAATGTAATCCCAATATTCATAACATAAGACATGACATTTTTTGTAATACACACATATGAATAGAAAATAATTTCATATTAGTCAAAGCTCATTGCCAAGACCATCATAGCGGATAACGTCCTTTACTGAACCGAGTTCACTCCTCATTCCAACCCTATATCACTTAACTAAATTTACTTGTCATTTTAGCCATGTTTATCTCATGAGATATAAATATATACCTAATTCATTGGAGGGATATATATGTCCCACCCATCTCATAATGAAATCATTCTTACATGTTCCACAAAAACAAAAAACATTCATCATAGGATCGCCAATGAAATAGAAATGGATTCTTAAACATCATTTCATCATAACATATTCCATATAAGAAAAATATAAAACATAAAAAAAATCAAATCAAAGTAATAATAGCGATGGGGGCATAACCCTGTGTCATCTTAGATAGAAAATAATTTTTATTAAACACCTAAATTTAATTCATAAGGAAAGTATCATTTCTTATTAAAAAATGATTACTTTTATAAAATTGTTGTGTAATTTTAAGAGAATGAATATGATTGAATATAAAATTGAAATGTTTAAAATGATGATTCATGGAAATAATGTGTTATGAAAGTGTAAAAAACTATCCACACCGTATGAGTTAAAAAAAATTTCCTCATACTTTTGTTAGAAAAGTCAAAAAGTATATCATATGGTAAACTAAAGAAAGATACCTTCCATACCATGTAGTAATTTTTTTTGTTAAAATGAATTTAAACATACATTTAATAATAGTAAACATTTTAGTGAATCATATTTAGAAAATATGGAAATAGATGATAAATATAACCCGAATAAATAATTACATATAAACAATCTCGGATAAAACTGAGATTTCAAAATTATCCCTTACCCTAGGTCTGATATGATTCATATGTATTCGAACCTATTGTATAATGATATAAATAATGATAATGAATTATTATAGAATCATAATAATTTTTATGATAACATTTATGATCATATTTTCATCCATTTATTAGTAACATTTCATTGTTACTCTTTATTCAGGTATTGATGGCTTTATGATCTTATGTATGTTTTGTCAGATAAATTATTATTACAATTTTTAGGTTTTAGTTATATCATTTAAAAAATGATATTAGAATAATATAAATCATATATAATTTTTTAATTAATTTATATATTCATTTTTTAATGAAGATTGTGTAGAAAAATTTGCATCGTACCGTGGAGATGGTATGTCGTACGTACGCACGATCGACGATATCATTCCCATAAATATTGAATGGTATTGAATTGGATGGAATATAGTATATCATAGTTAGTATATTGTTAAAATAATCATATATAGTTATTATTTACACCATTATACACATACAAGTAAAGTGGCAGTGAATAACATATTACACCATGGTGTGGAGACAGTAAGTTGTATGTACGCACGCGCGTTGATTTAATTTTTCATTGGATTGATAGAAGGTGAAGTAGGGTTGTTTAATAATTTTAATAACATATAGGTATATGAGTGATACTAATGTTATTAATTAATAATGAAAAAACTAATGGAGAGGAATTATAAGAAGAAATAAATAAGAAATAATATGCAGAAGAGATTACCTCTTCCTCAACGTGCTTCCTTTAATTTTATTATTAAGGCACTGGAGTCAGTCTTTTGAGAAAACCAGAACCTCTATAATGTAAGTAAAGATGTTGAAAAGTGAAATGGTCAGGGTTTGGCCATACCTGAAGGCACAAAATGGACTGAAGAGGAGAGGGAGGTGGTGCCCTTTTATAAGAGAGGACATGGGCAATTTAAGAAAATCTCAAAATATTAATTTATTATAAATTCAATATAGATAAAAATATGATCCAAAACTTATTTAATTAAATGATAAGATGATTTTTGTGCAAATAAAAATCATAAAATTATTTTTATACATGTTATGAATATATTTTGTTATCCTTATCTTCTTGGTTTAACCCTAATTTTACCCATTTTAATTGTTCTGTGATATCATTTATTTACAAATTGTGGGTTAATGTAATTACCATATCATGCCAAACAACCCAAAGTTAAGTTTTTTATGAAATATTTGGACTTATATTTAACATTTTTCTAAATCATATATTTTTATGAATTTAATATCATTTAATAAACAATTTTATATTTTAAGTTATGAATTATGTAAATTTTGGGCTCTATTCATACTTGACTTTTATTTAAAAATTCATAACAACAAGATTCCTTCAATCCAAAACCATTAAATCATCCATAATATGTCATTTTAATCCAAAAAATTCATGTATGGCATAATCATGTTTAAATTTAATTTATTTTTATATTTATAAATACATTTATTTTATTTATTGATTAATGAGTTAACAACTAAATCATAATTTGGTCATAAATAAATATATTTATATAAAATCTAAAAATTATAAATAAAAAACAACGATGTATTAAATCATTTTATCTTTATAATGGAAATTTATAGACATATAGATCAGTTATATAACCTTATATTAAAATTAATTTAGTAAAATATATATTTTTATGTAATAACATTCTTTACATTAAATTAATTCTCATAAAATGTTATTTTCACATCCATGTGAATTCATGGGGTCCCCAAATCGACCCAAGGATGAAAATTGTTGGAAATATCTCAACCAATATGATTAGGATACGTTTTAGTGTAGTTTTATACTATTAAATTATTATTATTGTTTACCCTTTTTTACCAAATTTACGCTTTATCCCTGGTAAATAAAAAAAATTACTGAAGTTACTATTTGTTATGTCTAAAAATAAAATGTACATATTCATACAATTTGGACCATATAATTCTAAATATGGAATCCATTTTTAAAAATTCAAAACATTGAAGTTAGAGTAATTTACTTAAAATTAACCATGTTGTTGAAATGAGAAAATTTTTTTTAAAAGTAAAAACATTGCAAAAGATTGAAATTTTTTTACCTTTGAATTCAATGTAAAATTAATTCTAATGACATAAATTATATTAATTTGTAAAACAATATTTTATTTATACTTAAAAACCATTCAATATTATAATTTAACTATAAAATTTATCTAGATGAAAAAAGTGTATTTTAATTAAAATTTATTGCATTTTATAATATTCATCAAAACATGATAGTTATCAGAAATTTATCAAAAATTTAACCAATATAAATTTTTGTATCTCACTTAAAAATAAATTTTTTATTTTTTTCATATAAAAATTATTAACATGTCAAAATATTAATTTATAATGGGTTCTCAATTCAAAGGTATAAAAATTAACCTTTTAAAAAAATGTGTTCTAATAAATAAAATATTGTTTTGTTCATACCCTATGACTAAAATATCCATTGGATGAATATGAAAAATATTAGACTAAGTATATAACACATATATATATATTTAAAAATATATTTTTTTACTGATTTATATTTTTTCATAATTAATTAATAGAAAATTAATTCATAATAAATTTTCATAAGTTAGGTATAATTATTTCCGTTAACCTAATGGATATGTTATAACAGTAATTTTTTATTAAGGGAATCTCATGGTTCGTTTAAACTCACGATTGTGTGCGAAGTAGGATATTGAAGAATAAAAATTATGTAAAGAAAATATTTCAAAAAAACATATTGTTGTTACATTATTTATTTGGCTTGAACATCGAACAATCCACATGGTGACTCTATCAAAGCCGTGCAACTTCAATCACACCCTACTTATGTGTAGGATGTTGTCAAGGCAAAAATATTCATTTACCACTAAAATAAGAAAACTAAAATCTGGATCAGCCTGTACCTCAACTGAAAATTACAAAACTATATAAAATACTTAAATAAAAAAATTTCAAAATTCGGGGTGTGACATATAATCTAAAAAATTTATTTAAACTATGCTCTCCACTAAATGTCAGTAAAAGTGAATTAATAAAAATATGGGTTTTTATATGTAAAATTGTGTTGGTTCTTATCTTATGCCTAACAAATACATTGAATGAATATCAAAAATATTTCATTCAATATAATATATATATATATATATATATATATATTAAATAAATATCACTCACTAGTTGTAATTAATTTAATTTAATTTTGTAAAATAGATTTGTGGGAATAAAAAAAGTTATCTATAAACATATTTCTTTTATATTCAATTCGTTGTTATATCCATTTCAAATTAATGTGAAATCAATGAATTTATATTTATTTAAAATATAATATTTATAATGTAGTTATTTATATTCATAACATATAATTTAATGGCTAATTTATATATTATTATATTTTATTTATTGTTCGAAAAAACTCAACCTTACATGTAACGCAAGACATCGAAGAGACTTGTTGTCACAAGTGTCACAAACTAACTCAGTATTAAGTGCATTAAAAGCTACATTATCGATTTAATTTATTTAAAACATTAAAATTATTTTATATTTCCATGATATTACATTCTCTTATGTGTTTAATGTTGCATTTTATACACACTATCGAATACATCATTCATACATTATATTTTCGGGGTGTTACATTCCCACCACCTAAATTAAATTGCATCCTAAATATTTAAACCCGATATTGGGAATAGATTTGGTGACAATTCTTATTTTTAAATCCCATATCATGAGAATGGTTTGTTAGAGATAGTCTATAAAAGAGATAATGGGAAGTACAATGGTCACATGGACAAACATATAACTAGGTATCTATAATGAGGAAATTAGTGGAGAATAGAGATAAAAAATTACAAGAAAAGCATAAATATTTAAAGGGAGTGATTGAGGTCATCAATAAAAAAGTGAATTATCAATGTAAATTTGATGGTCTCAATGCCAAACATCCTTAGTGATTTAGAATACATCGATTCAAAAAAATATGTTATTACGATGAAATTTTATTTCGAAGTCATTGTTCCTAATGATGGGTAATTATTTCACTACCAATGTATATAAAAAAATACACCTAATATATTTCTATAAATACAATTTCATCATTTGGTTGTGTTTCGATCAGTTTTCATATTTATCCAAAAATTAAATTTGATTCTGGAAGCACTAAAATAAAATTATAAATGATCTTAAGGCCCATAAATAGTAAAAAGTCTAACTAATTGTCTATAAATAATTTTCAAAACATATATTGTAAGAACATTAATCTATAAAACTCAAAACTGAAAATAATGGTTCATTATTAATATATATTCATCAAAAAATAAAAAACAATGACATGTTAACGAGGACATTTTATAGGTAACTGGTTGGCATGAAACCGTTATCTTCCTTCAGTCATGGGTTCAATACTAACGACATTTACAAATTTGATTAGTTTTCCCATGGATTATAAAATGTTCATTTCTAAAACAATATGAATATATTTTTTAAAAATAACTATGATGTACATACAATAAATAAGGGTAATAACTAAATATCATTTTAACTATGGTTATCAATACAAAACTAACACATAAATACTTCATCTATAAATTAACCCATAATGTAGTTCATTGGTTTAACAATTATTCTAATCTAATTTGTCTAATTTATAATCATGACACCTTATCATTATTCTTTAAAACCTTAGGTAATTCCCTATCATTATATATTTAAATTTTTTATAATGGTTTGTAAAAAATGTGAATTATCCTATGGATATCCCCCAAGAGAGACAATCTAGGTGCACAGTAAGGTCTGTTGTCATATACCTAGTTACCCCAAGTTATTCCTGACACAACTCCTCATAGTTTTTACTCATAGGTATATATTTCACAGAACCATGTCTAATTTTAGTATCCAAAGAAGGATTAATCGCTAGGAAGACCCATAAAATCCATATTTTACCAAAATTCAAGAGTGTTATTCTATAGTAATACTCAAAGTATGTCTTAGGGTTATGTGATTTAATATATGTTTTCTTAAATCTAATTCCAAAGGTTTCTAGTGAAATTCCTCAGATACTAACCATTGAAACCTAACCTCAGATATATTCAATTTGGTGTCTTGTATCAATTACACTGGCATAATTATAACGAATCAAATCTGAAAGGACTTAGTGTTTAGTAGTCTCGGTAAACCTGACACATAAATGAAACTTGTATTACAGATGAATACACTAATTAGAATTTTTTTTCTTATTTCTAAATAAATAACTTCGAGGTTAAATATAATCCATCTAGAAAATCCCCACATATCTCTCATAATAAGCTTATTGGATTCCTAGAAATGAAACATAATAAGGGTGAGCTCAAATTCTCAAAAAAAGTAAAATATAGTGGAATAAATAATTAATCAATAGGAATAATAAATATGAAAAGTTAAATAGATGAACACACATTTCATGTAATCAATAAATTTAATGGAAGTACATAAAAAATATGTCATTGTAATAATTGGAAACAAATTTCATTGAAAAAAATATTTGAGGAAAAATAAACAATGACAGGTAAGAGACTAAAACACATGTCATCTAAATAACTGAAAATGAGATATATCTTTATATATTTCAACACAAATTCTCATTTATGAATCATAACTAAAACTAAATGAATGAAAAGTTAAATTGTTGGACTCTATGTTTCCTAGGTACATGGAACCATTACCATCATGGCCTTTCCAAAGATTTTTTATCTTATCAGGTAAAACCCCATCTAAAGAAGATATCCAACGAATGCATCTCCTGAGACGATTGACGCATTGAGTTTCTATCAATAACTAGGCCCCAGATGTGTCATACTATCCCAAAATATTCCTATTATACAAAATAATTGATTTCCCAATGTGCCTTATCGAATATCTATATGGAGTAAGAGATGTATATGCATCAATCATTTCCCAAATATTCAAAAAAAATACAATTAAAAACCATGTAAAATGATATAAGATTTCATAAATAAACATATCCATGACAAAGGATATGGTAATTTGGAGGAAATTAAATTTTCAATGATCATAGGAAATTTAATATTTCAATGGGATAAAAGGAATAAAGGACATAAATTTGAATACTATCCTTGTCAAAATCCATAATAAACTATATAGGGGAATATTTTGGATGATATAAATACAACATAACCGAAGGGGAGTAAAATAAATAGTTTTTATCATGGATGAAAGGAAATATTTTAGAAAGATCTTTTAAAAACATTCTGGAGGAAAATATCATTTTGTTTTGAGAAACCCATTTGGAATTTTTTTTTGAAAATAAAATTTTAAAAAACATTATTTAAAAATAATGATTTTAAACATGAAAATTAATCTTCGAAGTTATGATGGTATGTAAATTTTTATATGATGTACCGGGTGAAAAGGAAATTCTTTTTCACGGGAAAAGGTCAGAAAATTCAATTTTTCATAATGAGACAATAATATTCCATTGAAAACATTGGTAAAAGAAAAAAAAGATTTCAAATGTATTTAAATAATCATTATAAATTTTCTTTGAATATTTATTAATAGAAATAATTCTTTAGAAGAAAATAGGTACTCTGACTAAAGAGAGAAATGAAGTCAGGTTTTCTTCAAAATATTATTTAAAACAATTTGTGTACTAAAAATTGAAAAATGGTACTAATACATGAAAAAGGTCATGAAAAACTAGAGGAGATAAAAATGAAAGGTTTTATTGAATAATTTTCATTTAATTTACTTGAATTGAAATAACATTAAATGAGCATTAAATTTATTATTGAGGAAAATAATCTTTAAACATTATAAAGTGTTCCCTACCACTTTGAAACATTTTAAATCATAAGCCTCATGAAGTAATAATATTAAATGAATGTTTTAAATACCATGAAGATAAATAATATCATTATTTAATGTAAAAAATCAATTATTAGATATATGATGAAAAATAATTAAGTGGTGAACATTAAATTTATCTCATTCAAGTAAAAAAAGTGACATGAAAAATCCATTACCGTGCATTTGATTTATCTCATGTGTCATTATATTTTTTAATAAAGAAATTATGTTCGTTATTAAATTTGTTTAGAAAATTTTTCATGTTTATAATTAATATTATTTGACATTTAGATAATATTTAATACAACTACTTAAACAATTATGTTATCATCTGGTGTTTTGACCAAATTTGGGTGACGTGTTAAAATCAATGTTGGTAGGTCAACTATAATCAATTTGGTGATTATATAATTTCTCCAAAATAATAATCCGAACATATATATTATATTTATACATCAATTATAATTTTGAAACCAACAATAAAAATTTTTATGAAAAATGAATCAATGTTATAGTCATGGAGACGGGAGGTCGTACGTACACATGAGTAATGCTCCCGTTTTTCAATGATCGTTATGGAAAGAATGTATGTAAAACTTTATATTTTCAGAATAATATTTATTTAATAATATCATTTTACTAAATCATTTATACTTATATATAGAATTATTGTGATTTAAAATAAATCACATCGTGTCGAGGAGTTGGTAATCCACACATCCACGAATGATGTTATCAGTTTTTTTAGTGTGTGTGAAAGGGTAAAAAAGAAAATGATATATATATATATATATCAATACATATTATATTTATGTACAGGTAATTAGGTTATTAATGTGATATATAGATTATTTATATAAAATATGCTTAATTAAAAACATTCTTTATGTGATTTTTGTAAAGCGTGAACGAATCACATCATTTTGAGGGGGTAGTAATCCACATTTCCACAAAGGATGTTATCATATTTAAAAAATGGTAAGTATAAGGGAATATTTTTTAAAAGAATTAAATAATGGTAAATAAATTATAAATATAATATATAACATATATAAAAATATTTTCCATCATAATGGAGACCATGATCTGGTATAATGAAAAATGAATAATCATCGTTTCATGAGGTTGTAGTCTGTCTTACACATAAACAGTATGTTTGTTACCAATTGTATGGAGGTGTGTATATGTGTATGTAGAAATATTATCATAAAAACATCCTAGTATATTTATAATACTTATTTCTCTATATAAAAATGGAATAATAAGAGTTGAGGGAAGGGAAAATGGAAATAAAATTAAAAAGATTTAGGAAAGATGTTACCACTTAATCACGTAACTCCTTTTGGTTTGCACCAAAAATAATCCTTATATTTATTTCTACCTAATTTATGATTAAAGTATAAATTTAAGTATGTTGGGGAGTTAATTAGTTATATCTTTTCTGAAACTAAGATGCATGGTAGGAGTAAGGAAGTGGGATGAAATAAGGCCTTTTTATAGTGGAGGAGGAGTGACACTCTTGAAATATTTTGACAAATGAATGATATACACGTTTTTCTCATTTAAAGTGGCTCCCATAATGGACCAAAACGTCACCAAGGGAGTATAGGGTCTAAATATGTTAATAAAAGGCCTATTGGACCTGTTTATATATCATTTGAGCCCTTGAGATTAAGTTGTAGTCTCTTAATAATCTTCAGTTTACCTTAATCATTGTAATTAATTTTAATTACATTCACAAATATTTTTGTTAAAAAAATTAATTGAACTTATTATAAATTATAAACTACTATTATTAAAAATATTTAAACTATTTCACCAAATTAAAAAAATGATAGAAATTGATTTAAATTTCATCTCATAGACGGGATAAAAATGTGGGTTTTTAAAGTTAAAATGTCCCAATGATTGCATTATTTTATAGTTAATTTCAAAGTGAAATTGATTAAAATTACTAGAATTGGATTAATTGAAAAATATATTATCTAATAAATCTTTAAAACCAATTTAAAATGTTATTTAAATGTATAAATAAATCAAATGAAAAATTAATTTTCATTTAGAATACAGTATTTTCACTATACATTAAAACATAAACCTTCACAAAAAATACCTAAAATTTACCCTAACCTAATTTTTATTTCCCTATTTCAAATAATATTTTCATATATACATATATAACATATAAAATTTATAAAATTTTTATTTAAAATAGGTTCACCATTAAAAGTTGGTTAGGGAGCCCTTATAAAAATATAGGTTTTCCTGTGTAAAATTGGGTATGTTCGTATCTTATGCTTATCAAATCTATGGTATTAATATAAAAATTCATTTATTAAATATAATAATATATATATATATATATTAATATCACTCACTAATTTTAATTAATTTAATTTATTTGCGTAAAACAGATTTTGTGTATAAAAATAGTTTTCTATAAAAATATTCCTTTTTTATGTAATAGGTAGTTATATTCAATACAAATTAATTTTTAATAAAATAATTTATTTTTATTTAAACCATTATTATCATAATTTAGTTATTAATATTCATAAATTCTAATTTACCAACTATTTATATCTTATTACATTTTAATTATTGTCCAATAAAACATGATATTTCATTCAACTCTAACCAGTAGAGAAATCTGTTACTGTGTGTGTCACATGATAACTAAATATCATGTGCATTGAAAGCTACATTATAGATTGAATTTATATAAAATATAAAATTTATTATTATTTCTTCGGATATTATGTTCTCTTACATGGTTGGTATTTCATTTCATACATGCTATCGAATAGAGTGTCCATACATTATATTTTCGAGGCATTATAAGTGGGTTTTTTTATTTTATGGAAACCAATTTAGAGACTCGATTTTTACATTAAAAGACATTAAAATATTTCCCTATATATTTATGGAGCTTGGTGTTGAGATGACGTATGATTCAGAGACCTGGTGTACCCATAATTAATTTTATAAAAATATTAAGTATATTTTATACGATGAACATGAAGGAAGCACGATTACACTCAAAAACAAGCTTAGATTAGTAATAAAAGGCCTCAGTTGAGTATGTAGTATAGTGTTTAGTTTAGTTGAGACATAACATTTTCCGGTTCAGATATTTTATAGAAAAATTAATCAAGGATGTAATCTTAAATAAAATAATAATATTATTTTTTGTTATTTTGGATGTTGTTTCGAATTACAATTCATCATGATTTATGAATGGAAATTCGAGACCACTATTGAGTTTGTAATGAAGTGTTTTACCTAAGCGTGACCTAAATTGAGAGGGTGAGAGATATTCATATCACAAGACCATTGATAAGTGTGGTTTTGTGGTTTTACCATGACATTATGACAAATATACATGTAGGTTATTATGAGGTTTTGTATAGGTTAGCCTCATAATCCTCCCACCACAGAAATATTGATATCTTCCTATTTTGGAGAGAAAGTGACGAACCTTCGGCGGATCGCACAATTGTAGGAAGGTAGTTTCATCATCGACATACATATTCAAATCAAGGTAGGATTTTTCTTTTGGATTACTTTCCTCATTCTATAATTATAAAATTGTTTCCTCATTGATTTCGTCATTTTAAACATCATCATTGATGGCCAAATTAACATGGCCATCGATCTAAGATTGGAATCTATTTATTTTTCCCCCATTATCCATTTGTCATGAATTCTTCATCATTTACTTTTTTGTGTGTTGAAATGATGACAAATTGTCTATTGGAGTCATGGATCTATGTAGTTAGGGACTTGAGAATTATAAATCTGTGTTTGCTTTATGTTTTGAGAATCATATGAGGTAGAATAGTCCATAGAACGGACCACCTATGTGCCGAGGCTGGTGATGGTGCATGGAGTTAGGTGGATACGAGTGTTCGTGGCAAGCAATGGTAGTAGTAGTGTCAAGGGGTGTGACCTAGGAAGTGGTAGATATTTTTGTAATGTGGGGGGTGGGTTTGGGATCCACGATAGTTGGTGACTACAAAAACTAATGTGATGAGAGCCAGCTAAGATGGATGGGCCAAGGGGTACCAGCTGGGATAGACCGACACCGACACAGGTCATGCCTAGGTCAGACCAGGGGAAATAGGGGTGAAGTGCAACCATGGTTGACCATGATAGTTGAATATGAGGCTACAAATGCTCGAGCTAGTAAAAATCCATGGACTATGGTCGGTCCTGGGTGATCGACTATGACGCTGTGACAGCTCGAGCTATCATAGGTGTAGCAACCGCAGCTGGTCCTGGGAAGTCGACGGTGGAGTCCGGTCAATGTAAAAAGTGGAACAACTATTTTTGTAAATCCAGGGGTGGATGCACCATGGTCGGTCGACAATAGATGTAGGTGGACCAACCACTACGGTCAGTCCCTCGCTAGTCATCCCACATGCTTGGGCATGCCTCTAGTAAGTTCATCGGGCAGTAACATCAAATATTCATAACTTCAAAACAGAGCATCGAATTGATATTCTATCTGTGGAAACATGATCCTATTATTCAAGGAAAAAACCATGGAGGCCATTTTGGGTGTTTAAAATTGATGAATGATGTGTGGCACCCATGAGGTCCAGTTTGAGTTTGTTGCGTTGAAAAGAAACCCTTTCACTCATTTCTTGGTTCAACCTGTTAAACATCCTATCCTATGTTTTTTTCAACATAGTGAATGATGGTGACCAATGGTGCATCTTTTGAATTAATATGCAATGTGTTCTTAGTATGAAAAATGTAGAGCTTGATGACAGTAGTAGTCATACAAGGATATCATATATTTCCATGTAGAACCCCTTGTTGCACTAAGGCACATTTCCTCAATGATATCATAGTGGAACCCCCGATAGGCATGGGAACAAGTCCTCAATGACATAGATTAAAACCTTCCTGACACAATAGGGTGCGGGTCCTCAATGATACTACTAGATTAAACCCCCCCCCTGAGACATACTTGGGAGCAGGTCCATTATGACTACTATAAGAGGTAAACCCCCTAACACACCAGGTAATTGGTCCTCGAATATTAGAGTGGAACCCCCATGAATCACTAGGGATGAGTTACTCTATGACTAAAATTAGATTGGATCCCCCCCTAACGTACCAGGTTGTAGGTTCTCTACATGGATTTTTCACCATCTATCTATATGGATTTGTGGCAAGATGTGGTTTTATGTACCTTTGGACTCATGAGAAGGACGTACACTTTCCCCATCGAGAGACATTCATATGACATGACCTAAAAATTTGAGAGCGATTTAGTGCCGCCCAAAGGGGACAATATCAAGGTGCGGTGATTGATCCTATTTAAATTGATTGCTCAGGGAATACATGTTGGATATTTGGGCATCATTAATGGACACTCTTTGAACTATTGGGGTCACTTATTCTTGGGATGATTTGTGAGATGGAAGTCCAATCACTATCTCATATGGGTTTATTTTTAATAAGTATATATATATATATATATCCTATTTATTACTCTCATTGTTTGGGGTAGAGCTACACTCTTTCATTGTACATTGTTCTATATCCTTTTTTCCTCTTTAGAGTATCTCTAACTAACCCCCCCCCCTTCAATTTTCGGGGAGTCCTACTAGGATTAGTTTATAATCACCCACTACATTGTCGTTTCTCGCATGTGTCATGATTTCTGTAGATAACATATTGGTTGATTGTGACATGATAAGAGCTTAGGGATACGGGGTTCTTAGACCGCGTATGGTGGTCGTAGCTTTGGATCCATATTGGGGCTCTCTAAGCTATTTCATTATTCTAGTTTCTATTATGTTGGGACAATTTTCTCGTTGGGCATGTATTTTTCCCCATTTTTGTACACTTTACATTATCATACATGTACTTCTTATATGTACAGACATTTTTGGTATACTGACAGTAGTGTAACATCTTTTAATCCTTTCCATCTGCACTTTTTTATTTAGTTATTCATGGTCATGTGTACAAGTACTTAAGAATATGACTCCCTAAGTTTTTTGTTACTTCCTTTCTTGTTGCCAATTTTTGCCTATGGAGGTGGGCTAGGGGTAGTTACGGATTGAGCCTCAACATGGGTTGGTTGTGAAATATTGTTATCAAAGCATGTTCATTACATGGGACGTTGTTAGGACGCCTCCCCTTAAAAGGATTGGTTGGGTTTAAAGAAATAGTTTCAACATCTCTCAAGAGTGGCACTCATGCTAGGGAGTCTAGTGATTTTTTGGGAAGCCAATGTATTCATTCATTAAGACCCTGATTACCAACATGCTGACATGGCATGATGAGACATTTATTGTAGGGATCAATGGTACATGAATCATATTGGAATGATTCTTTTACTATAATTCTTGAGTCATTCCCCATTGTCGTTGATATATATATATATATATATATATATATTCTCATCTAACTACAGTACACCTTGATAACATTCAGGATGCCTACGAAATGCCAGCTAGCTTAGATACCCGCTTTGGTTCGTGACGACGACCATGTGAGTGATGCAGCCTTATTTCAGTGTCTATCATTCAATACCCTTCCTCTATATAAGTAGGTTGCCTCACCTCCACCTATTTAGTAGTAGATAGTCCCATCAGATCAGGATGAGGATGTGTACAGTATGAGAGCACTCCATGATTTATAGTGCCAGAGGCCGATGAGGTTCCACAGTGAGCTAGATCCTTAGGTAGGAGAGGATTGGATAGAGTTGGTGGTCCGCCTCTTCAGGTATATCCGGACACCAACAGATCAAATCGTGGGTCTGAAAGCCAGTATTTTCTATTGAGAAAATGGATGTCAATGGAGTTTGTTTATTCATATGCATGATGGACCGACACTCTTGTGGGATGAATTTCAGCAGCTGTTTCATGGGGAGTACTACTTTTCCTTCATATGATCCATTTGAATTCAGGAGCATCTAGAGCGTCAGTAGGGAGGGATGACAGTGGAAGGGTAATCATCTGAATTTATAGACCCAACATGATACTCTCTGAACGTGATCCACAATTTCTACTTATGAGCATGGTTGTTTGAGAAGGGACTCAAAAGAGAGATCTATGTCAGGGTAGTACCCTTGTACATCCCCACTTATGTCGAGGTGCGAGATTGGGCCCTGGTGATAGAGATATTTGTGATAGAGGGATTCTACTAGCTGGTACTGGAAGTAGAAACTATAGAGGTGGGATATCTGTGGCAGTTGGAATATGTCGGTTGATGGGATCTTGACGCAGGAGGCCTCCCCATGATCTTGATCTAGTACATGGTCAGGTAGTAATGGGACATCACAGAGCACTGGGACAGCTTGAGGAGGGACGATGATATGCTTGTGATAGATGAGGTCACATGGCATGAAAGTTCCAGACCAAACATGCTGATCCTTCAATAAAGATAGACGATGTACCACCACAGTAGAGACATCACCATGATTAGCGATCCACCAGGTGGGGACATGGTTGACCTACTTTTAGAAGATTAGGATATACCAACAATTTTTAATCGTTAGTAAACCCTATACTAATGGTTTCTCAAACTATTGGTTGGTGAGGCATGGGGATAGACCTATACCCAGTATTATTCATCAACTATTAGTATAAGACACTATAAATTATACTATACAAATAGATTGTAAATAACCATTGGAATATATGTATACAAATGGTTTTCTATCGTTGATATATATTGATCCAAAAAACTATACCAACAGTTAATAAACCATTGGTATAGAGTTTTACCAATAGTTTTACAAAAACCGTTGGTATAATTACAGTTTTTAAATCTATACCAACAGTTTATAAACTATAGGTATATATTTTTACCATCACATATTATCACAATATTGGTATAGATACACTATTCAAACTGATACCAACAGTTTTTAAATTATTGGTATAGAGTACTCTAATTCTAGAATGCGGTGTACAAGAGACCCCCTCTGCAAGTACTTACTAGAACATTACAAAAATATAAAAACAATACAATGTAAAGAATTAAAAATAACAATAATGTAGATGATATACAGAATACCACAATGGAAAGAACAACACCTGAAAATAACCTACAAACATCCGCAAAAAACAATACAGAATAATGACGAATACAACACCTGAAAAAAATCGAATACAACACCTGAAAAACTCTATACTAAAAAAATCACACTATAAATATAACTGAAAATACAAAAAAAATATATTGTAAAGCTATAAAGAAAAAGGAGACACATGAAAGAACACCATGACACTGTAATAAATTTGAAAATAGTGATCATATCCACAAAAAATGATGGATGATATCCAACCCAACATGAACACTGGGGAAAAAACTTGATATATTGAGAAATGGACATTCATAATTATTGTGTTTCTATTATTGATTGAAATGTTTAGTTTTTCCAAAACTTGAATGATATTTTATAATAGGTTCTTGATGGTAGGTACTTATTTTTATAGATGTATTTAAATGAAGGGTTGTAATTAAATTGAGTTGAATTCATACTCAATGAGATATAGAAGAAACCATTCATGGATTTATGGATGAATATTTAAAAGACATGATACTATAGATAAAACCATCCAAATATAATTTTAGTTAAACGAACCTGAAATCTATGAATTAAAACACTTGTATAATGTTTTTCAATGATATATAATGAAGCTAATGTGAACAGGCACAACATGTGGATTAAAATATTATACTTTGAGTATATAAGTTATAAGTGTTCTTGATAATTGAGATGAATATATTTATAAGATCTGAAAAAATGTAAATGTATATTAAAGTGTTTGTGACTATTTGTGATTATGGGTATCTTCTACTGAGTAATGATATTCTCACTATGATCAACATATTAATATGGAACATTTTAATTCATTTTTTTCCAACTGACAATGTGATCAGACATAATGGAGCTCACTTCTTCTCAAAGAACCCATGTAATCAACATTCAAAAGCTAATAAGATAATTCATCTTTTTCAATGGGGATTTGGATAAAGGTGTGGAGTGGTTTGGGTCATTTCATTGTACAAGGAAGGATGTCCAGTGATGATTATTATTTTCTTTATAATTGGTTCCATGGGTTGGGGAGAAATGGAAAAAAGAGTAAGGTGAGGGTTAGTTTTCTTGTATAAGGATGCTAGTGTATATAGAAAACTAGGAACAATGGCCTTATGAATGGTTTTACATTATCATGTCAAGATTTTCATCTTTTTTTAGTCGTATGTAATTAATTAAATGAAAAAACTACATAAATATGGTGGTAAAGGATTTTTGGTCAACCTGTTAATACAACAATATTGTATTTGAGAATATTTAAAATTATAATTCCACAAAAAAAATCTTAAAATAATAGTGAAAAAAACCAACCTAAAATTGAAAAGGATACCATCTCTATAGGGGAAATAACTGCTAATGATGAAATGGACTCATTCCGGTGAAATTATCATGGTATTCTAAGACATATTTTATATTCTATAAACACTATATAGATTAATTCACCATAAAAAATTTGGATGGGTGAACTTTCTAACTAGATTTATTAAAATTAAAAAAAATTCATACCCTGAGTGATAATGAACTATCAACAATGAAATGAACCTCAACACTTCAAATGAACCTCAAAACAACCTATAATCAGAACATATATCACTACCTAAAATACAGAACTACCTGTAATGAAATTCACCTGATCAAAACATGAAAACATAATTCACCTACAATCAGGACTACTAGAAATTACAATAGAACATGGTAAATAATGAATCTAACTACTCACTATATTCCAAACACCAATAGAACATCCTAAACCTATAATAAGACCAATAAAACATCCTCAACAAAAAAACTAGAATGAAATCCAATAGAGCGTCCTCAAATACAAACAAAACAACACTGAAATAATGATAAAAACAAATAAATTGATACATTTAATATATGATGACAATAATATAAAATATAACACATATATTCAGTCACAACAAATCATCAATCATCATATGTCAGTAATAGTAGTAAAAAATGTAACTGATCAATCCATCCCTAATCACCATCACTATTATCTCTGTCATCAATAGCATCATCCTCATCCTCATCCCTATCCTTATCATAGTCCCCATCCTCATCTCTATACTCATTCTTGACCTCATCCTCTGCATCGTCCTCTTTCTCTTCCTCAGACTCAATTTTGGAATCATCATCCTCCTTAGCCTCTTCCTCTCCATCGTCATCCTGAAGAAAGAAATCATCTTGACCACTAATAGGAATGACTCCCGACTAAATATATAATGAATGCATCAATGAAATATATTCATCAAAAGCCACACTGGTCTCTGATAAAATGTGATGGACAAAAATCATTCATCAGTTTCATAAATTCATTATTTTAACATTCAACTCATTCTTCTACCTGTGTGACTCGTTTTTAGCATGTTTTACCCTTGACTAAACAAATATAAAACTCGGTGGTACTACAAATGGTTCATGAAAAGGGCCATCACCTCATCAGGATTATACACCTCATAGGATAGCAGTGTACTCTACCATGGTTCCCTTCCCCCAACACCTGATGTATGTGAACATTTGGCTCAAAATTTTCAGGTTTCTAGGAATCAAGGTACTCAAAAGAAGCCTTCTACAAATATAATTTGATTTTTTAATTTACCAAATAGATATTGAAATTTTAAATCAATAAATTAAAACATATAATCTTCTGATTTTTTGGTCCATTAACCTCACTTCCATCTTTTTTTCATTCTACTCGAGAAAAACAATTTTTCTCGTGGATAACGTCCTTCAACGTTCAATAATTTCTTCTATAGTGAAATTTAATATTGGAAACCATAATTAAAAATAGGTTACCAATACATAATTACGTAACTAAAATTATATCCAATCACTAGAAATTGAATAAATTATTGAGGGAACAATATAATGTGAATGTCCTAAAGAAAAATTATAAAACACTATCATACTTGCTTTCTACCCTGATCAGACATCTTTTAATGCCCCAAAGTCTGGATTTTTTTAGCATAAATGTTTTTTTATTTTTTTCAGATGATTCCTAAATAAAATTCAATAATATAAAATATTTTATTAATTAAAAACATGAAAATTTTCATTTAAAAACCTCAAATGTGATTAATACCTTACACTTGGTAGTCATCCAATGAGTAATCATTGTCCAATATTTTTCTATCATACAATCATCCATGATGGGTACCGAATAAAAATATCTTCCAAATCTAGTACACCAGACAATATACAACTCATTCATATAGTCTCTCCAAATATCAACTAATTCAATTAGACTTTCTGGTCATTCACCCTCACCATCGAGAATATTAAAATGATATTGACACCAAAATATTAAGTTATATAAACACAAAAAATAATATTAAATTAAATAAAACCGATTTTTTTACAAAAATATATGCCCTTGAATTATCCTTGACTTCATTTGGAAATTATCTCAATGAGAGAGGACTGATAAGAATTTTGCCAGAGTATTTGGAAAGCATCACAAAAAAACTCCGATATTTCAACCCATCTTTTTCGATCATTAGTTTTTCATCATTGTAATCCACCATCAACTACATGCAGCAGTTCCACAACACATGCATGCATGTATTCCCCTGCCACCTATCTGTAGTTTTTTATATTATAAAAGGAAAAAATATGATATCAATACATATTATAATGAAAATAAATTATGCTAAAAAAATTAGTAGGGTTCTACAATATACATGTGGAAGTATGATAAATGGGTACCGCTAGACTTGCATGCACTTAAGTAACATCACTATGTACAGGTTGAGTGGGCCCCAATGTAAACATTATAGGAATAGGTTATGTTTTAATAGGAGTCGAATAAATAATATAGAAGCTCAGAGAGAATGAATAATATGGTAAGGAAGATGGAAAGGATGACTGACCAAATGCATGATATTGATGAGGAGTGGGAATCATTATCAGATATAGTAATGATGGGTGAGGAGGCTTAGATATAAAGGATAGTGAAAACATTGAAGACCTAAATACCCAATGTGTACCTAATGACATAGTAAGATCATCATGTGGGGAAGATGGTAATTTTGTGTGAGGGTCATGGTCTAATCACATACATCGACTAAAGAAACTATCTCTCATACCACCCCACCTCATGACACCGGACAGAGTACTAGGACCACTACTAGGTTTCTCGTTGAATAACTAGCACATAAGTGGTGGATCCTGCAGAACAGTTTTAAAAAAAATTAATCACATTACATTATATGTTATTGTTATATATATATATATATAATAAAATAATCACAACAAGAACTAAGGGATAAATTCCCATTTCAATCATTCAATGATTGTTGTCTATCATTATTTTTCTTCACTTATCCTTAATAGGATTCATTACCATCATTTTAAAATAATATGGATGTAATTAGAAAAGGATAACTAATGTGTAACCCAAAAAACAAAAAATATGATACATGAATTATTTGTCTTAGGTCATTTGTTTCATATTTTTAGTTAGGTAAGTTATCTATTTTTTGTTAGGCCCTTATTTTCATTTTTTTTTGATTTTCATATCAATAAGTCTAACATGTCCATTTAAATTCATTTTTTAATTATAATTTAATTGTTTCAATTTTTTTTAGTGTTTTATGTTTAAATACAATACAATTTAATATTAGAAAATGAATTTCCAATAAAACCGAAACCAATAAATATTGAAAGCTAACATTAAGGTCTAGTTAGAAACAAAAAATTGTAATCAATATTAAAACATTATGAGTAATACCAACCATAACAACCCATGTCGTGTTAACCAAATGAAATATTTACACATATGGTTGATTACATATATATCTCACTATAACTCTATGTTCAAAATAAACTCTGACAAATGAGCTATTGGAGTCATAATAAGTAACAAATGGATTGGGTCCAATAGTAGTAGGGATGGTATAAATTCCAATATCACTATATTCAAAAACATTTCTTGGAATTACTTCAATAATAACAAAAATGTTAGGTCCAAGTTGACATTTGGCATAAAAAACATGTTTCTTCATTGATGCCAATACATATGGTTCTTATGTAGCAAGAGTGTCAGTCATGTCAATAACTCGAAATCCATAATCATGAATAAATTTTGCCAACCTTGTCATAGAATCAAACCACTAGAATTTCATCACTCTGACTCGACCATGAGAGTAAGAATCCAATATTATTATTATTTCAACAACACCATAATAAGATATATTTTCATAATGAGGTCTATAACGACCCATACTTTACATACATTGTTAATACTTCAAAATTTAAGCACACTTATTACAACATATGACAAAACCACAAAGGACTGTATAGGTATAGTGTCTTTAGAAACTGGGAAACATAAACAACTGGTTCATAAATCTTCTACAGTGTCTCCCATTTATTTCATCATATCTAGGGTCCCTTTTAGCATATTCTACTTAATATCCATCTTCCTGACCTGGGGAAAAGAAAACATAAAAGGGTGAGCTCAAATGCTCAGCAAGGGCAAATAAAGGAAATAAAAATCATATCATATCTTTTTGAAAATCAAAACCTGCAAAAGAGATCATAATATCTTAACATGGAATAAATCATAGAAGTGAAAATGAGATCCCCATAATCATAACATAAAACTTGAAACTTTGTGGCATGCACACATAATCATGGAAAATCATTTCTTGTTAGTCATGACTCATCGCCAAGACTATCTTAGTGGACAAAGTCCCTTTCTGAACCGAGTTCACTCCTCGTTTCAGTCCTGTATCACTGAACCGAAATAACCTTCCGTTCCAGCCATGTATATCTCATGAGATATAAAATCTTTACCCAATGCATTGGAGGGAGATATAGGTCCCACCCATCTTATAATGAATCATTTCTTATGTGTGCCACATAATCATAAAACATACATCATCACATAACACATGAAACAAAATTGGGATTCTTGAAACATCATGACATCATAAATCAATTCATATAAGATAAAGGAATTCATAAAAATAATTCCATCACAACATGATCAAATCAATGTAATAATAGGGATAAAAACAGAACCCTTTATTGTCTTAGATGGAAAATTATTTTGAAAATCACTTGAACTCCATTCTTGAGGAAAATATCCTTTCTTCTTCAAAAACATTTTTCCTTTCATAACATGTCATACAACTTTAAAATAAAAGAAGTTGATTAAAAATAAACTTGAAAACTTGTAAAGGAAGCTTCTTGGAAACAATGTTTTAAAAATCCATTCATGCCGTATAAGTTAAAAAAAACATTCTTCGTACTTTTGTCGGAAAAGTCAAAAAGTACCTCGTACGGAAAAACGACAAAAGATTCCTTTCATATTCTTTACTAAAAACTCACCTAAGGGTAAAATTAGATTTAAACTATTGCAAGTGGATGGAAACAATATTACATATTGAGGGAACATGGATGTGGATGATAAAATACACCCCAGTAATTACTTACGAATAAACAATCTCGGATAAAATGAGATTGTGATATTTTCCCTTACCTTAGGTCCGATTAGCTTTGTACGTGTCCGAAGCTCCTGTATAATGGTTTAAATAATGTTATTGACTTATTCCAGAATCATACATATTTATATGATATCATATATGGTCATATTATTAGCTTCTTGTTAGTAATATTTCATTGTTACTTGTTACTCGGGTCTTTATAACTTTTTGTTCTTATGCGTGTTTTGTCGAATAAATTCTTATTCTTATCTTTAGGTTATAGATAATTCATTTCCAGAATGGTATTAGTGTAGTATATACCATATTAATTCATTCAATTCATTTATATAATTATTATGAAATGAAGATCATGTAGAACGAGTCGCATCACATCGTGGAGACGGTATTCCGTACGTACGCACGAGTGATGATATCGTTCCTATGATCGTGGAATTGTATTGGAGTATATATATATTATTTCAGTATCAATATTACTTCATAATAATCATATATAGTTACTCATTACACCATTATACCCATCCTTGTAAGGTGATGGTGGAAAATAGATTACACCACGGCGTGGAGACGGTATTCCGTACGTACGCACGCGCGGTGATTTCATTTTTCCATAGGATGGATAGAAGGTGAATTAGGGTTGTTTCATATTTATAATAACATATCAGTATGTAAGTAATACTGATGTTATTACTTTATCATGAAAAAACTAAAGAAGAAGAAGTTGAAGAAGAAAGAAATTGAAAAGATCGGTAATGGATATTACCTCTTCTTTGGAACGCCTCTTTGAATCCTCCACTTAAGGAACTAAGATTGGTCTTTGGAGAAGACCAGTACCTCTAGGATTATTCTAGGGAAGTGGAGAGGAGAAAATGGTAGGGGTTGGCCGAGCTTGAGTGCTCAATTTGGTGTGAGGAGGAGGGGGAGGAGGTGCCCTTTTATAAGGGAGGAGAGGGGCACCTTAGGAATACCTCAAAATATTATTTTATATTAAAGTCAAAATCGGTTTATAATGGTTCCAAAGGGACTTATTTCGAAGCTAAAGTGGGGATGTGTCGAAATCCTATCAACCAATAGGATTTAGACAAGTTTAGGGTATTATATTAACCTTATCAATTAGATTTAACTCTAAGTTAAATAATTTAACTTTTACCATGTCTTTTTGTTTTCTTTCACTATATGGTTAATACACTTACTATAACATGCCAAACGAACCCCAAATTGTTTATTATTAATATATATATCCTTATCTAAGTCATTTGGCCGAACCTTAGATTTTTAGGAATAAAATAACAATTAATAATATAATATTTGATTTAAAAACTATTTTGTGTCAATTTTGACACTATTTGATATATGATTTTTGTGAAAGTCATAAAAGAATTATATGTTCGAACCAAGTTGTTTAAATCAACATTAATATATCATAGTAACCTATAAAATTAGTTGAATTCATAAAAAGTCTCAAATTACATTTATTTTGGTGTTTATAACATCAATTATGTCAATATTTCATTAATAAGATAATTACTGCATCATCTTTGTGTCATAAATAAATTACGATATTTGATGTCTAAAAATTACAAATAAAATATCATCATGTAGGAAATCCTTTTAGCTTTCTAATGAATATTTACAATTGAATTTATCTTATGTATAACCCCATATTAAAAATGATTTACTTATTAATCTTTGATTTTAACTATTTTAACCCTTCTTTAAATAAATTAATAATAAATGTCCTAATCTAATCCAAGTGGGCCTAAATGGTCATATTTTATTCCTAAGATTGTTTTTGGTCGAATTACACTTGTCCAATAGAATTAGGACATGTTTTAGGGTAATATTAATATCATATTTACCCTTAGTTACCCTATTTACTATTAACCGCGGTAAAAAAAAGTAAAAAGTTACTATTCACCAAAAAATTATTTTCATCTCATTGAACCACATTTTAGTCCTTGATATTAACCGTGTCTCTCGGATTTTCGAAATTTCAATCACAGAAGCGGTAAAATTAAGTTTTATGCAAAATTCAGTTTTTAACCTACCACTTAGTGGTTTCACTATTCATCAAAAATTGAAAGTTTTCAGAAAAATACCAAAATTTCACCCTAGGCTAATTTCGATATTCTGAGTCCAAAAATGAAGTCCATTTTGAAAAATAAAATTTATAAAATTTCAAAAAGTGGTTATTACTATTCACAACGGCTAGTTTTAATAGCATATTGTTGTTTAGTGAAACTCGGTATTGCGTACGACGCAAGCTATCGAGGAAGGTCGCGATTGCGTGTAAAGCAAGTCAAGCAAGTGTTGTGTAGAAAAAGATTCCTTTGATAATTTATATAACATAAAAGTCTCGGGTGTTACATTCTACCCCCCTTAAAAAGAATTTCGCCCTCGAAATTCGTCACTTTGTAACAAACAGATGAGGATACTTCTCCCTCATCATATCCTCAAGCTCCCATGTAGCTTCTTCAAGTTGGTGGTTCCTCCATAAAACTTTCACCAAGCGAGTGGTCTTGTTTCGTAGGACTTTTTCGCTACGATCCAGAATCTCTATCGGCTGTTCTTCATAAGAAAGATCTTGCTCCAGCGGTACGACTTCTGAGCTGAGTACATGTGAAGGATCTGGTATGTACTTTCTCAGGAGAGATACATGGAACACATCGTGAACTTGAGAGAGATTCGGTGGAAGCGCCAATCGGTAAGCTACCTTCCCAACACGATCCAATATTTCGAAAGGACCGATATATCTAGGGCTCAACTTCCCCTTCTTTCCAAATCTCATAACCCTCTTCCAGGGAGATATTCGTAAGAACACTTTATCACCCACTTCAAACTCTAGGTCTTTTCTTCGGTTGTCGGCATAGCTTTTCTGTCGACTCTGAGCTGCTCTTATGTGTTGTTGAATAGATCTGACCTTTTCTACCATTTCATCAACGAGATCAGGTCCTAATAGCTTTCTTTCCCCAACTTCATCCCAGCAAGTTGGAGTCCTGCATTTCTTTCCATAGAGAGCTTCATAAGGAGCCATCTGAATACTGGAGTGAAAGCTATTATTATAAGAAAATTCCACCAAAGGTAGGTGTTGATCCCAACCTCCTTTGAAATCCATAGAGCAAGCTCTCAACATATCTTCTAGGGTTTGAATTGTTCTCTCAGACTGACCGTCTGTCTGGGGATGATAAGCAGTGCTGAAACTCAACTCTGTATCCAGAGTATGCTGAAGACTTCGCCAGAACTTCGAGGTAAATCTCGGATCCCGATCAGATATAATAGAAAGTGGTACTCCATGTAATCTTACCACTTCCTTTACATATATCTTGGCAAGATGATCTAGAGAGAAATCCTCTCTAATAGGAATGAAGTGTGCAGACTTTGTAAGACGATCAACTATGACCCAAATAGCATTATTGCCTTTGGATGTTTTAGGAAGTCCTGTGACAAAGTCCATAGTGATGTTTTCCCATTTCCATTCGGGTATGGGTAATGGTTGTAACATCCCCTTAGACTTCTGTCTCTCAGCTTTAACTTGTTGACAAACCAAGCATCGAGAGACAAATTCAGCAACATCTCTTTTCATGCCATCCCACCAGAAGTACTCTTTCAGGTCCCTATACATCTTCGTGCTTCCAGGATGAATAGAGAATGAAGAACTATGAGCCTCATCCAGCAGCTCCTTCTTTAATTCGGGGGTGGGAGGAACACAAACCCGATTCCTGAACTTTATTATCCCATCACAATCAAGGTTGAATTCAGGAACATTTCTCACCTTCTTTTGTAACTCTACATCTTCTTTCTGTGCCTCTTTAATCTTCACATGTATAGATGGTTGAACATTCATTTGAGAAAGATAAGATTTTTCCCCTTCCATTATAATTCCAAGATCCATCCTTTGTAAATCCATAAATATTGGATCTTTTGTGATCCTCATCATGGATAAACTAGCATGGTATTGTCGACTTAATGCATCTGCCACCTTGTTTGCTTTCCCAGGGTGGTAATGGATTGAGCAGTCATAATCCTTAATCAGCTCCAACCATCTTCTTTGACGCATATTCAACTCCTTTTGTGTGAAAATATACTTTAAACTTTTATGATCAGTATAAATATCACACCTTTCACCATAAAGGTAATGCCTCCAAATCTTTAATGCAAAGATTACCGCAGCCAACTCCAAATCATGTGTTGGGTAATTTTGCTCATGGATTTTCAACTGTCGTGAGGCATAAGCTATCACCATATCATTTTGCATAAGAACACACCCCAATCCCTTCTTGGATGCATCACTGTAGATCACAAACCTTTCTCCACTACAAGGCAGTGTGAGCACAGGTGCACTGGATAACCTTCTTTTCAACTCCTTGAAATTCTCTTCACATTCCTCTGTCCAGACAAACTTAACTCCTTTCCGAGTCAACTTGGTGATTGGATTAGATAATCGTGAAAAATCTTTTACAAAACGTCGATAATATCCAGCCAAACCAAGAAAACTTCGGATCTCAGTTACTGTTGTTGGTCTCGACCATCTTTCGATAACCTCTGTTTTTGCTGGATCCACAGATATCCCCTCTTTTGAGATTATGTGACCCAAAAATGCAACTTTTTGAAGCCAAAATTCACACTTGGTAAATTTGGCATAAAGCTTATCCTTTCTCAGGGTCTTCAATATAATTCTCAAGTGATCTTCATGTTCTTCCTTGCTCTTTGAATAGACAAGAATATCGTCTATAAAGACTACCACAAATTGATCAAGATAGTCTCTAAAGACTCTATTCATTAGATCCATGAAGATAGAAGGGGCATTAGTAAGACCAAATGGCATCACTATAAATTCATAGTGTCCATACCTTGTACGGAAAGCCGTCTTTGGTATATCCTCCCTTTTGACCCTTAATTGATGATACCCTGAACGAAGATCAATCTTGGAAAAGTATTGAGCTCTGCGTAGTTGGTCAAAGAAGTCATCAATGCGTGGGAGAGGATATTTGTTCTTGATAGTGATCTTGTTAAGTTCTCGATAATCAATGCAGAGTCTCATTGATCCATCTTTCTTCTTAACAAATAGAACAGGTGCTCCCCAAGGTGACGCACTAGGGCGTATGAATCCCTTATCAAGATTCTCTTGGAGTTGCTTCTTCAATTCCTGCAACTCAATTGGGGCCATTCTATAAGGTGTCTTTGAAATAGGCAAAGCACCCGGTACGAGTTCTATTGAAAACTAAACTTCACGATTTGGTGGAAGACCTGGTAATTCCTCCGGAAAGACATCATCAAACTCCCTTACAATGGGCATATTCTTAATCGTGAGTTTCTCACCAACCATTTGAGATAAATAACCTTCATTTAGTGGAATCAATACCCATAAGATGGAAGAAATTTCCACTGGAAGGTTATGTTCATCCTTGCATTGATAGACGATCGTAGATTGATCTGGAATATGAAATGTGACTTCCCTTCTTTGGCAATTGATATGAGCTCCATGTAGAGAAAGCCAATCCATGCCAAGAATCACATCAAATTCCACTAAAGGAAGGATCACAAGATTTGCAGGAAGCACTTTCCCACAAACTTCGATCGGAGAAGAATTATAAACTTTTGATGCGATTGATGTGCCATTAGGTGTTGTCACGGCTAACTCAACATCTAATTGTTGAGGTAATATGGGGATACCCTTAGAAAAGTCTTCAGAAATAAAAGAGTGGGTGGATCCAGAATCAAATAAAACATTTTCTACTTTAGAGTGGATGGTAAGTGTACCTTTCACCACTTCGTTATCGTACTCCACATCGCTGATAGAAATTGCATGTGACTTTCCTTTGTCTTTAGCTTTAAGAGTTTGTTGACGTCGACCATCATCATCAACCCTTGGATTTGGGCATTGATTGGCATAATGCCCCATCTCCTTGCACTTGAAACATTGAAGTGTAGTAGGTTCATTCTGTGTATCCCTTCCTTTGTTTGCATCATTAGACATCTTCTTCCCATTATCACGGCATTCAAATGCCCGATGACCTTCCTTTCCACATTTAAAACATTTACTTGTCCCTTTAAGACAACTCCCTCCATGTTTCTTTCCACACTTTGAGCATAATGGAAAGTTCATCTTCTTTTCAGTGTGCTCTTTAGAGTTTCCTTTGAATTCCATCTTCCTCTTCTTATCAAACCCATGTGACTGATGGGTTACTCCAATCTCCATCTCGACTTTGAGAGCACATCGAACGATTTCCTCGTAGCTATTGAAGTCCCTTATGGCAAATGCCCTTCGAAGACTTGGTTTTAAGCCACTAAAGAATCGATCGATCTTACTCTCAGGTTGGATAATAATACCAGAAGCGTACCTTGCAAGTCTTGTAAAATTTGCTTCATAGGTACTAACAGATTCATCATCCCTTTGCTTCAGTTCAAGAAACTCTTTCTCCATCTTTATTCGGAGAATACGAGGGAAGTACTTATTGAAAAATAAGTTCTTGAACTCGTCCCATTGCATAGACTCAATTTCATCCCTTTGCCTCGTATTCTTAACAAGATTCCACCATTGATCAGCATCTCCTTCCAAACGGTACACTGCTAGGATGACTTTATCATGCTCAGAACATTGAAGAACTGAAAATATCTTTTCAGTAGTACTAATCCATTGTTCAGCAACTAATGGATCAGTAGACCCGCTGAAAGAAGGTGGACGCTGCCTCATGAAGGATTCAACAAAATGTTGCTCCCTCCTTTGTTCGTTTGGAAATCCTGCATGATTCATAGCTTGAGAAAGTTGTGTGAGCATGGCTACAAGATTTTGCATTCCAGCTCCCATATCGTTTGGTTGCTCAGGGGGACAATCATTGCATTGCCCATCGCATTCCGCATTAACACGGTTCCTTCGGGTTCCAGCCATTGACTAAAACCAAGAAGAATAGTGTGAGCAACACTAATTATAATAGGAAACCACATAATTCAAGAATAAAATTTTCATGCTTATGGTCTTATCCTAGGTTATTCAAGGCCATTTCTAAAACACTAAGATTGTGTTCTATGCTTAGACTTATCCTTAGGGTTCTTACTAAGGCTTTCACATCCTAGTTTCCAAAGGTTTACTATACCTTTCCTCTGATACCAACTATAACGACCCATACTTTACATACATTGTTAATACTTCAAAATTGAAGCACACTTATTACAACATATGACAAAACCACAAAGGACCGTATAGGTATAGTGTCTTTAGAAACTGGGAAACATAAACAACTGGTTCATAAATCTTCTACAGTGTCTCCCATTTATTTCATCATATCTAGGGTCCCTTTTAGCATATTCTACTTAATATCCATCTTCCTGACCTGGGGAAAAGAAAACATAAAAGGGTGAGCTCAAATGCTCAGCAAGGGCAAATAAAGGAAATAAAAATCATATCATATCTTTTTGAAAATCAAAACCTGCAAAAGAGATCATAATATCTTAACATGGAATAAATCATAGAAGTGAAAATGAGATCCCCATAATCATAACATAAAACTTGAAACTTTGTGGCATGCACACATAATCATGGAAAATCATTTCTTGTTAGTCATGACTCATCGCCAAGACTATCTTAGTGGACAAAGTCCCTTTCTGAACCGAGTTCACTCCTCGTTTCAGTCCTGTATCACTGAACCGAAATAACCTTCCGTTCCAGCCATGTCTATCTCATGAGATATAAAATCTTTACCCAATGCATTGGAGGGAGATATAGGTCCCACCCATCTTATAATGAATCCTTTCTTATGTGTGCCACATAATCATAAAACATACATCATCACATAACACATGAAACAAAATTGGGATTCTTGAAACATCATGACATCATAAATCAATTCATATAAGATAAATGAATTCATAAAAATAATTCCATCACAACATGATCAAATCAATGTAATAATAGGGATAAAAACAGAACCCTTTATTATCTTAGATGGAAAATAATTTTGAAAATCACTTAAACTCCATTCTTGAGGAAAATATCCTTTCTTCTTCAAAAACATTTTTCCTTTCATAACATGTCATACAACTTTAAAATAAAAGAAGTTGATTAAAAATAAACTTGAAAACTTGTAAAGGAATCTTCTTGGAAACAGTGTTTTAAAAATCCATTCATGCCGTATAAGTTAAAAAAATATTCTTCGTACTTTTGTCGGAAAAGTCAAAAAGTACCTCGTACGGAAAAACGACAAAAGATTCCTTTCATATTCTTTACTAAAAACTCACCTAAGGGTAAAATTGGATTTAAACTATTGCAAGTGGATGGAAACAATATTACATATTGAGGGAACATGGATGTGGATGATAAAATACACCCTAGTAATTACTTACGAATAAACAATCTCGGATAAAATGAGATTGTGATATTTTCCCTTACCTTAGGTCCGATTAGCTTTGTACGTGTCCGAAGCTCCTGTATAATGGTTTAAATAATGTTATTGACTTATTCCAGAATCATACATATTTATATGATATCATATATGTTCATATTATTAGCTTCTTGTTAGTAATATTTCATTGTTACTTGTTACTCGGGTCTTTATAACTTTTTGTTCTTATGCGTGTTTTGTCGAATAAATTCTTATTCTTATCTTTAGGTTATAGATAATTCATTTCCAGAATGGAATTAGTGTAGTATATACCATATTAATTCATTCAATTCATTTATATAATTGTTATGAAATGAAGATCATGTAGAACGAGTCACATCACATCGTGGAGACGGTATTCCGTACGTACGCACGAGTGATGATATCGTTCCTATGATCGTGGAATTGTATTGGAGTATATATATATTATTTCAGTATCAATATTACTTCATAATAATCATATATAGTTACTCATTACACCATTATACCCATCCTTGTAAGGTGATGGTGGAAAATAGATTACACCACGGCGTGGAGACGGTATTCCGTACGTACGCACGCGCGGTGATTTCATTTTTCCGTAGGATGGATAGAAGGTGAATTAGGGTTGTTTCATATTTATAATAACATATCAGTATGTAAGTAATACTGATGTTATTACTTTATCATGAAACAACTAAAGAAGAAGAAGTTGAAGAAGAAAGAAATTGAAAAGATCGGTAATGGATATTACCTCTTCTTTGGAACGCCTCTTTGAATCCTCCACTTAAGGAACTAAGATTGGTCTTTGGAGAAGACCAGGACCTGTAGGATTATTCTAGGGAAGTGGAGAGGAGAAAATGGCAGGGGTTGGCCGAGCTTTAGTTCTCAATTTGGTGTGAGGAGGAGGGGGAGGAGGTGCCCTTTTATAAGGGAGGAGAGGGGCACCTTAGGAATACCTCAAAATATTATTTTATATTAAAGTCAAAATCGGTTTATAATGGTTCCAAAGGGTCTTATTTCGAAGCTAAAGTGGGGATGGGTCGAAATCCTATCAACCAATAGGATTTAGACAAGTTTAGGGTATTATATTAACCTTATCAATTAGATTTAACTCTAAGTTAAATAATTTAACTTTTACCATGTCTTTTTGTTTTCTTTCACTATATGGTTAATACACTTACTATAACATGCCAAACGAACCCCAAATTGTTTATTATTAATATATATATCCTTATCTAAGTCATTTGGCCGAACCTTAGATTTTTAGGAATAAAATAACAATTAATAATATAATATTTGATTTAAAAACTATTTTGTGTCAATTTTGACACTATTTGATATATGATTTTTGTGAAAGTCATAAAAGAATTATATGTTCGAACCAAGTTGATTAAATCAACATTAATATATCATAGTAACCTATAAAATTAGTTGAATTCATAAAAAGTCTCAAATTACATTTATTTTGGTGTTTATAACATCAATTATGTCAATATTTCATTAATAAGATAATTACTGCATCATCTTTGTGTCATAAATAAATTACATTATTTGATTTCTAAAAATTACAAATAAACTATAATCATGTAGGAAATCTTTTTAGATTTCTAATGAATATTTACAATTGAATTTATCTTATGTATAACCCCATATTAAAAATGATTTACTTATTAAACTTTGATTTTAACTATTTTAACCCTTCTTTAAATAAATTAATAATAAATGTCCTAATCTAATCCAAGTGGGCCTAAATGGTCATATTTTATTCCTAAGTTTGTTTTTGGTCGAATTACACTTGTCCAATAGAATTAGGACATGTGTTAGGGTAATATTAATATCATATTTACCCTTAGTTACCCTATTTACTATTAACCGCGGTAAAAAAAAGTAAAAAGTTACTATTCACCAAAAAATTATTTTCATCTCATTGAACCACATTTGAGTCCTTGATATTAACCGTGTCTCTCGGATTTTCGAAATTCCAATCACAGAAGCGGTAAAATTAAGTTTTATGCGAAATTCAGTTTTTAACCTACCACTTAGTGGTTTCACTATTCATCAAAAATTGAAAGTTTTCAGAAAAATACCAAAATTTCACCCTAGGCTAATTTCGATATTCTGAGTCCAAAAATGAAGTCCATTTTGAAAAATAAAATTTATAAAATTTCAAAAAGTGGTTATTACTATTCACAACGGCTAGTTTTAATAGCATATTGTTGTTTAGTGAAACTCGGTATTGCGTACGACGCAAGCTATCGAGGAAGGTCGCGATTGCGTGTAAAGCAAGTCAAGCAAGTGTTGTGTAGAAAAAGATTCCTTTGATAATTTATATAACATAAAAGTCTCGGGTGTTACAAGGTCTATTATCTGATGCAGTTTCATAAAAGATTATTATAGTAGTTAGCATAACACCATCATGTTGTGTTATCATGTTAATTTATCATTTAGTCATAATAAATATATACCCATTGATCAAAATTTATTTACATTCACGAACCATGGTATTAGGACAATAATCCAATTCTCTTAATTCCTCAGAGAAAGAGTCAATAGGAAAACTGAAAACCTGAAATATACATGAATATTAAACATAATTAAATATTTATTTTATTTATTTATTACTATAATATTTCTACAATAAATTTTAATCATGGAGAAAACTCTTTGCAATGTACATTCTCTCTTTTCCTAAATGATAAAGAACGATTCTTTCTATTTATCATTTCATTATGTTATCTATAGATAAATATAGAAATATTTTAACAAATATTTAAAATTATTATATATGAGATAAGATATACATGTTCAATTTAATTACATGATGTAGTCATTGAAAAAATCATTATTGAACAACACTGTGTGATGTTCCATCTCCCACCCTTCAAGGATTAATGTCATTAATATATATGATTTGGGAATTTCTCCTGTTTGAGGAAGTTATTGAAAACTGGGTCAAATATTATCATATTTTTCTTATTTGTTTATCATTGGCCTATTTATTCTCTTAGTAATATCCGTAAAATTTATTGAGTTGGAATCAATACATTCTTGATCCATGTAACCATAAAAGAATGAACCTTTGGGATGATTCTTGATCTGGATAAAAATTCAATGTTTTACTATTTCTTTTAGTTCAACACATCCAATGGAAATAAACATGTCCTCTGAGAAGTATTTTAGTTGTAATATGGACATTTAGATGCATAATGCATGTGAAAATGTATGGGAGTAATATTTTCTCTAACTCACACAAAATGAAGGTGGTCTCTGCCAATATTTTTTACAAGAAATACTTGAAAAAATTCTTAGCCCAAAAATCTATACACAAATGGCAAAATTGAATAACCTAAATTCATACAATATTGGACAAAAGATGATAGCTTTTTATTGGAATCAACTCTTGCAGAAGGACATGATACTTATGAGCCTTCAAATATTTCATCTTCAATTCTCTTCGGTTGACCTGTTTTGATATATTTGATGAATATCCATCTGAAACATTAATATTCTCTGTTACTTCATGAAATTTATTTTATTTTTCTGTATGTTTCATCCTATAAGAGTCACATAGAACATGACATTTATTTTCACTAATACATATAGGATGGAATTCTGTTTTGATCCCTTAATCCACCAAGTCCCACCGATATTGTAAATCATATTTTTTATTTCTGTTGAAATTTAAAAGAATCAATAGCATCATTTGACATATTATCATTTCAATGTGAATTACATATAAGAAATCACATAACCAATTGGTTGAACAATAAAAAAACTCAATGAAGTTACCCTTATTTTTTACAATTGTAATTGGTATCATTGGAAACATTCTCCCTCTTTCTAGATTTCATTTTCCCCTTTGTGAATTAAAAACTATAATCTTGGAATTCATTAAGAAAATTAGTTCCAAACATATGCTGAGGTGGATCATCAACCTGTATAGTATTTTCAAATCATCAAATATTATTTCTATATGAATGGTATATTGGAAAGAACTCTCTATGTACCATAAAACTAAAATTATGGTGATATTTTAGTGTTCTGGATCAAGTATTCTTTATAAAAATAGGGCATGATGGTTTTCCCTTCGTGCTCTATCCAAACATCATTACATAAATAGGAAAATCATTTATCATCCACATAAGAAAATCACACATCTGAAATATGTCTTTCTAACATGAATATTATGTGCACACACCCACATCCAAAATATTCTTCAAGAATTTTATTAAGGGTTACATGTATACGTCTATATAATTAATGAGATCTAAAGGGTATGATTTGAGTATACCTATGAAAGTGAATGATTATTTCATACAAAAACATTGAGGAAGTTTATAATTGTGTATAAAAACCATCCATATTCAATGTGAATTAAACATCTTCTCCAATAGATTAAAATCATCACATAATAGACCCATCCTTACATTATGCATGTTAGTTGAAAAATCGGGATAACGAGTGTTAAATATTTTCAATGTAAATATATATATATATGGTGAACCAACACTTTGTTATTCATCTTTCTCTCTGTAACATACCATCAATATTTTTATTTATATTTCATCAAACATGAAAAGATTCTAGAGTCTGGGGATTGATGTAATGTGCCACATTACTTTCTGTGGCACACAAGATGGTGTTCCATCAGATTTTCGCTTCCATTGGGATGTTCCAAATTTTATAAAATCATTTTATTCAATAGTTTCTTCTCATAATAACCTACAATTCTTCATAAAAGTATGAGTTTTGTTTTTTGAAAATCAAAGTTCTTTAACCAGCTTCCATTGCATATAATATTTTGAAGAAATATCTGCATTATCTCTAAGTAATTCATTCTAGAAGGTAAGAATTTAATTAATGGAAGTATTATAAATCTATAACACCCCAGGTAAATAAATAATATGGCATTTTTATAATTATCCATATTTTTTAATAAAATATTTATATTACTTTAGAGGGGATGCTATGCTCGATGGCGTACCCAATATGCAACAACGAGTTTCTTGGGAATCTTACGTTGCACTCTAAAAATAAAATAATATTATTTTAAATGGTATTTAACGCCTAGCCGTTGTAATGGCGTGAATGAACAGAACTAACTACATAATGATTATATATGTTTGTAAAATATTTTTACTTTTTACAATAAATGTTATAGGATTAAAAATGTAAATGAATTCAATTTTTTAAGCGTAAACATTCTAATGTTTTTTAGAAGGTCGATTAACTGCCTTTTGATGGCGAACCTCTTTTAAATCCACTTTTTGACAGTTTTATGTGTTATATTTGACAAAATAAAATTCTTCTTTAGAATATAGACATCAAAATTTACTTTGTGTAAATTTTTTGTATCTTTCCGATAAAGTTCATTTTTAATGAATAGTAAAAAATGTTGTATTTTAATTTAAAACCTCTTTTTAATCTAATTTATTTATATGATTAGATTATATTTTGAATTGTTTTTAAAGTAAATTTAGAATATATTTTACCATTTAATTCAATATTGGTCATTAAAATTAATTTCACTTTGAAATTGGACTAAAACTAGTGTCAATCTTTTAATATATATTGTTTCATAAAAACACGCTATTTGTTTTGACACCGGGAATTAATTGTTAAATTAATTAATGCAACTTATATGTTTTTAATTTTGTAAAATAGACATCATTTTTGAGTTCGGAATTTCAAATATAGCTTAGAGTGAATTTTTGGAATTTTTCTTAAAAATTCAATTTTTAATAAATAGTGAAACCACTAAGTGGTTGTTAAAGAAAGTGATTTTTTTGTTTAAATGAAACTTTGACACCTCTGTGTTTTTAATTTCAAAAATCCGACATACATGGTTTTCATTAGGAAGTAAAATGTGGTTCAATGGGATTAAAATAATTTTTTGGTGAATAGCAACTTTTATGTTCTTAATAGCGATTAAAGGTAATTAGTGTAATTTAAGGTAAAAAAGATGTTTTAATAATGTGAAATGAACTAGAAACATGTACTACCCTCATTGGATATGTCATTGTCAACCAAGAAAATCCATGGGTCAACTTGGGGACCCCATGGAGCCACTTTGGTTGGAAGATGACATAAATAACTTTTTATTTAAAGTTAAAATAAAAATGTCACAAGCATGAGATGTTTCACTAAAACAAATTTTAAATGGGTTTATACAAGTCATAATTTTGACTATAAATATTTATTGTAAAGATAAAATGATTTCCTACATCATGATATTTTTTTTATAATTTTTAGACATTAAATAAATAAAATTATTTCTGACATCATAATGATGCAACGATTACCTCATTAATAAAGGATTTAAATAAAATGAAAAGATAATGTAAAATCTATGACCTAAACATGTCCGAAACCTATTGGATTTGTGGATTTAGAAACCTTATCACCTTATCCTCGAATTATATCAATGTGGGACCTTTTACATCCGAAACTCATTTTCAAATAAAGTAACATTTCTTTACTTTCCAAGAGTGCCCCTCCTCTCCTCTTATAAAAGGCCCCCACCCCTACCTCTTTACCCACACCTCTCATGCCTTTGGCTCGGCCAAACCCTGCTCATTTTTCCTATCCACATCCCTATATTACTTCTAGATGCCTCAATTTATGCATAAGTCCTCCCAAGGAAGCCTTTGAGCTCAAATCGAAAAGAGTTACCCGATTTTAAGGTAATGTCTTCACTTGTGTTCTTTTGTTTTATTTTGCTTCTCCAACCCCTAAACTCTTTTTATTCATTTCTTTTGTAACAACTCTAGTATTTTCAATATACTAGGATGTTTTTATAAGAATAATTCGAGCTACACTTACACACACCTACATCAAATGGTTAAAGAACATACTGTTTTTGTGGATGGCGAGGTTTTGCCTCACGAAATGATGATTGTTTAACACTCATATAACACCTTAAAAGGTGGACATTAAGATGTCACTATACTTATATATGATATATAATATGTTTATTTTTTACTTAAGATTCTGTATTTTTATTTTGTGGCATACATTTATGGTTTCCATTGTGGGTAAACACGATAATTTTATTTTAGGAAGTGCGGACTACCGCCACCTCAAAGTGATTTGATTCGTTAATGCCATATGTGGGATGTATAAAGGATGGATTTAAAGTTATTATATATTATGTATGTTACATATAAATGATTGATATAATTCTGGAATTAAAATATACATACCTCTCATATAGTTTTGATTCCATTAATATGACATAGAAATGAAAGTAGCGTTCATGCATACGTACAGCTTACCGTCTCCATGAACGGTGCATTTCATTTCATACCTCTAAATTATTATGTAATATTATAAATACATGTATATTCTGGATATATATGATATATATGATATCCAAATACTGAATATAATTCTGTATATAATGAACCTTTGACCACACGAACAACATGTAATTGTAAGAAGTCCACTTTCTACTTAAGAACCAAATATCGACAAAACAAAAATTATTAACTTAAATGATTAAATAATGTTTATAACATGGAAATAAGTGATATAAAGGAAATAATGAACTTTAAAAAGGTTCTTAATGAAGTTTAAATTAAATCATGTTTATTATTTAGGATTTTAAAGAACGATTGAGTCAAGTCGGACCCGAGGTAAGGGATCCTACTTCTCTCTTTATTTTTAAGTACACTCTTTTATTTCATTAATTTTATGCTCATATTTCTTGTGATTGGGATGTTATTTTATATTACTATTACTTTAATTTATATGTTCATATGATGACAGACCCTATTCTCTCTCATCAATCGATTTTGGAAGT
Organism: Viscum album; assembly: GCA_963277665.1. Classification (NCBI taxonomy): domain Eukaryota; kingdom Viridiplantae; phylum Streptophyta; class Magnoliopsida; order Santalales; family Viscaceae; genus Viscum; species Viscum album. The sequence continues at coordinate 1,139,705,650 of OY728157.1, read as the reverse complement.
TTTGAGTGGTGCCGTTAGGCTGCCGAATTTTCGTAAGAGATCTAACCTCTCTCTTTCCTTTTATGTACTCTCCTTTATGTGACTTCTTTTAATCTCCTCTTTGTTATGATGGGGGATGTTCTTTTATATTCATCTTGATGTACATTTTATTGTAATATGATGAGATGCCCTATTTTATCTCATCAATCCATTTTTGGAAGTTTTAAGTGGCACCGTTAGGCTGCCGAGTTTTCATTAGGGATTTTTCATCTCACATTTATTCCCATGAGATTTATGCTACATTTTCCAAAATTTCCTTTGAGTGGTGTATGTACTTCCCATTATTTTACTCATTCTGTAATATACTTTCATTTATGAGTATTTACATCAAAGTTGTATTGTCCTTCTTTCACGGGGTGTATGTTTCGAAAGATACCCATGTCGGTAAGGGAACATTTCACCCTCCTCTTTTTAAAAGACTTCTTTTGTTATGCCTTTTAATTCACATAAAATTATGTTGGTATATGTTCTTCTATATCCTTAGTGATTTAAATTTTATGTCCAAGTTATGAGATACCCTTTTTATCTCTCATCAACTCATTTTCTGAATTTTGTAGTGATGCCGTTAGGCTGTCAAATTTTTGCAAAGGAACTTCTTAACCCAATTTTGATTCTTTGGGATAAGCTTGTACTCGTTGAATATGTCGTTCTATGAATATGTGTGAATAACCTCTTATTGTTTTACACTTAATATCCACTTATATTTGGTGTATTAGTTTGTCACACATAATTATGTAATTGATTTATCCTTAATCCAAGGATATCGTCTTTGTATGGGACTTCGTCTCAATCTCCTTTCATTGAGGCATATTTTGTTTTATACACAACCTTCTTTTATACGGTGTATAAACCCCTTTGACTTTTACGTTTATCTGAAATGAATCTTTTTTATAAAAATCATTTTCTAAACGACAAAAGGGAATGTTTTTGTTGTACGTATGCGGTGACAACGACTTCTCCGCCGCCGTGACCATTATTTGAGTTTAGGCTTCCTCTATAATCTATAACTTTTTTTTAAAAGAAAAATAAATACCATTTTTTACTTTACTTTTATTTTGGTATTGAAAATGGTTTTCATAATGTTTTTATATCAATGTGTTGTATTGATATCTTGTGATTGAAATGTGGAAATGTTATGTTTCCTTTATGCATGTTTTATGTGATACGATTATGTTATGGTTCTTGGGCATTATTATGAAGACGGGTGGTTTAATGATAAAATAATGGCTGGTGAGCCCGATATAGCTCTCCAATGCATTGGGTAACGCGAAGGGGTTAAACATTAAGGTTTATCCGAAGATATTTAGGGAATATACTGTGATGGGTATTCCAAATATAACCAAGAGGGTTACTCCCTACGTAAGAATGTTATGAATGCATCAAGTTACCTTTTTGTCTTATGATTTCTATGATTTATTCATGATTTTATGAGGTATGTTAAAGTACTTATGTTTTATGGGTAAAGTATGATTTCATTCTTATGTATACATGTACTCATGTTTCCTTTCCATATTTTTATATCCCTTACTGAGCTTTTTATGCTCATCCCAAGTTTTTGAAATGTTTTTCACAGGTCAAGGGAAGGGTTCATGATATGATGATTGTGTCAAGGAAGTGTCAAGAAAGAATCCATGTTTTATTTTAAATATGTTTCCCTTGATGGAAAAAAATGAATACTATCTTTTATGTAACCACTTTGTTTAAAAGTGGAATGTAATGCAAGTTTAATGATCTAATTCTCTAAAACTCTAAACCTAAAAAGATCATCAATGTGTAATCTTGTAATAACTCAAGATTAAGTAAGGTTTAAGGCTGGGGCCTTATAAAATATCATACTTTATTTTCCCATGAAGCAATTGGACGAAAAATTCAATCTTTTTCATTTTACCACATTGCCGATATACTAGAGTCGTGGTAGCATCATTGATTTTTTTCACCATGTCAACATCTTCATTTTCATTGGATGCATAATGTGTGCTCATATATATGTCTTCTTGGAGGTAAATACTATCCTTATCATTATGACAAATAAACAAAAATCGGTCATACAAAAAAACTCTCCAACCCAGTCCTCTCATTTAGATCATTAGCATTTGAGACTCGATTTTCTCATTATTGTGATACCAAGCATAATAGTTATTTTGAACCCCATTTTTGATTATATGGTAGATAAATTCCATACAGATCAACCAAGGTCTTCCAACACAATTATAACATGGTCAGTTATTTGTGACCACTATCTGAAGCATTTTCAAATTAAAAATCTAAGAATCTCATTAATTTTTTTTGAAAATATCTTGTGATCTGATTGGTTTCAAACATCTAACTTTTATCAATTCTTTAAAATAATTAATTATTCATTTCATAAAATAAATTCAATAATATTGATGTTTAATCAAAATTATATTTATGTTAATGAGAATTTTTCAATTTATATAAAATCATATCTAACACATTACGCTATGTGAGAGTCATAATATGAAGGAAAAAAAATACTATATATATATATAACAAAAGACTATAAATATAAAACCATGATATTGAATTGAAACATGGTGGATGTAATGGAAAATCATTGTATAAGGAATGATCTCTCTAGGATAATTATGAGAAAAAATTGGAATTAAGTACAAAATTATAGAGATCATTTTATTTCATAATTAATTATATATTTCTAATCAATGGTGTCAATGTATTATTGGTGATCAATGATATTTTTTATAGGGTTTTTTATTTAAAAGGTATCTATCTTGTTTCCATGAACTAGAAACATATTAGTGATCAACGATAAAGATATAAATCTGGAAAGATGAGTTATTAAGGGGTTGATGGACTTCATGGTATAACTGAATTTGTTATATTTAACTTACATAATTAGATGGAAATATTTTTCATGGGACTCCCCACATTAGGATGAGGACTTCATTCTAACTCTTTTTTCATATAATAGTAATTTTTCACCCTTAGGATAAAAAATGGTACTTAAAATGCTTCACAAGGATCAGAAGTGAGGGGTCAGATAATAGGTCATATCATGGTACAAAAATATCTAATATTGTATAGATGCATGAATCAATCTTATTCATCTATAATATAAATATTTTTCTAAGACATTTTAACAATGGAAGTAGAATTACAAGATTTTATTAGTACCAGTGTAATTATTTTAATGTATAATTGAGTAAAGGATATCATGGGTCAATGTTGGGTTAATTCCATCTCATGTTGTTTATGTAGCCTTGGAAATAAATTTGGAGAATTCATGAATTATTACCAAGTGCCTCACACATGTCACTTCTTCTAAGTTTATCCCACTTGTCACTTCAAAAAAGGCATCACCCATGTCACATAGCCCATGTGACTCGAACGTATCACTGCACCTAAATTCTTTGTGTAACTCACCTCCCATTATGTAATCAATAATTTTAATTCATATATAAAAAAATTCATTTATTATTTATGATAATATTAGATTTCCTATACACAAAAAAGTGTAACTATAGGTGGGGTTCATCGGGTAGACATTGTAATATACAGACATGCTAGTGACCCATGTGTCAAACATATATGGTTAAACTCAAAATAAAAAAGTGAATGATATATAGGAGAGGAAATTTTGGTAATATTAATCCAAATCAAGGTCTCTAATGATATTTATGAACGTTTGGTAACCAATGAAAATGAAAATGAGAAAAAATTACATATTGCATAGTTTATTCGTCGATTAAATACTATATTTTATGATGCATATTAAAAAAATTATGTATGCACAATGTAATTGCAATACTTCTCACATATTGCACAATGTATACACATATTACATATTGCACAGTGTATGGTTCATATTGCAATAGATTTCTATTTCACATTGTAATAGTAAACCAAATACAATATACATATAAAAAGTTTAATGAATTTATATAGATTCAATATATATATATGAAATAGATATAGTGAATTTAAACAAATGCAGTTTATGAAACAGAATTAGAAACTATGTATACAATAATGAAGTGTATATATAAAGATGAAATATAATTGATTCATAAAAAATTAGTGTATTTATGAGTATATAGATTTCATATATGAAATATACTTAGGGAATCTATGTGTATATATATAAAGTATAAGAAACATAATCAATACATATAAATGTTGATGGATTCTAGACCGATAGAGAAATACACTAGACATGGTATATAAAAATAAAAAATTATGTAGAATATAGAACTCTAACTCACCAATTTGAAGTGTAAGAACTGATATAAAACAATTGTTGATTTCCTGTTAGAAGAGTGTTTGTTGGCTGGGGAGAGAGCATTGTTGTTGTAGGGTAAAAATGAATCAGATCAAGAATGGGGAGGGGATCTATGCTATATTTGCGGAAAATAATTGCAACAATTTTTAAAAACTATTGTGATATATGATATATAACAATGGTTGTTTAAAACTGTTGGCATAGACTTATTTTTATAATCATTTGCTAATGGTTATTCTAAACGGTGGCATAGAAATCCCAATCCCAATGCTTTTTAAAAATCATTGGGAAAACATAGTATATTATACCCTTTTCTAATGGTTTTGAGAAAACTGTGGGTATAGAGGACATATCCCAATGCTTTTTTGAAACCGTTGCGATAAGGGTACGAGAATAGCACAAAATTCCAATAGTGACGCTTGTTGACTTCCTTTCTCCATATTACTCAAAAAATATAAAATAAATAAAAAATGTATAATCAGTTTTATATAAGAAAAATATTATCCAAAAAAGAGTAAAAATTAAACAATCATAATGTAATTTTAAATATTTTCAATTTTATCTATTTGTCGATGATTTTTACTAGTTATCAATTATATTTACTAATAACCTTTTATTACTAATATGTACATGTAATTTTTACTAATTGACTTTTTTTAACAAATAACATATTATTATTAATAATTACAACTAATTATTTATAATTATTGCTAATTATAGCAAATTACTACTAATTTCCAATTATTATTACTAATTTTTATTAATTTATATAACTTTTTTACAAATTACCACTAATTTTTACTAATTAAATCTAATTTTAACTAATTACTGCATATTTTTACTAATTAATGCTAATTTTTGATAATATCTACCAATTGTTAGTATTAATTACAATTTATTAATATTACTTATTATTTTCTACAAATTGTTACTAATTATTACAAATTACTTCTAATTATTAATATTTATTAATAATTATTAAAATATATTATTATTTGTTACTATTTATTACTACTTGTTACGAATTATTACAACTTATTTCTATTTACCACTATTTACCACTAAATACTCTTAATTGTTGTTAATTAACGCTAGTTATTACTAATTATTACTAATTATGACTATTTATTACTATTTATTACTATTTAAAAATAATCATTCCTAATTGTTACTAATTATTAATTTTTATTACTAATTATTGTTAATAATTATAATATATGACAATTTATTAGTAATTATTAATAATTATTACCAAAAATTACTAATTAATACTAATTATTACTAATTCTTCCCAAGTATTAATAATTATTAGTAATTATTACTAATTATTACAAATTATAACTATTTATTACTGATTACTGCTAATTACAGTTATTTATAGCTAATTACCTCTATTTATTCCTACTTGTTACTAATTGTTACTATTTTTTATTTTTTATTTCTATTTATTACTATTTATAACAATTTATTATAATTTATTCCAATTAATTTCTATTTATTACTATTTATAATTAATTATTACAAATTATTATTATTTATTACTTTTTATTTCTAATTATTACTATTGATCACTAATTATTAGAAATTATTACTATTTATTACAATTTTAACTATTTACTAATATTTATTTCAAAATTTTTTATTATTTTTACTATTTATTACTATTTATTACTACTTATTATTATTTTTCGCTAGTTACTACTAAATTCCGCTAATTACCGCTAATTACTCCTAATTATTCCTAATTATCATTATTTACCTCTATTTATTGAAATTTATTACAATTTATTTCTAATTATTTCTATTTATTACTATTAATTACTAATTGTTACTACTTATTGCTATAAATAACTATTTATTACTAATTATTCTTAATAAGTACTAATTACTCCTAATCATTAATAATTATTCCAAGTCATTTAAGATTATTCCTAATTATTACTAATTAGTCCTGATCGTTACTAATTATTTCCCATCATTACTAATCATTCCTAATTATTCCTAATTATTCCATATTACTGTTAATTATTACGTATTGTTACTAATAAACAGTAATTATGGCTAATTAACTCTAACTATTACTAATTTTTATTAATTATTACTAATTTTATTTATTTTTATTTATTTTTATTATTTCATATTAATGTTATTAATTATTAAAAAAATTAATTATTATTTATTATTATTAATTATTACAAATTATAATCAATTATTAGAAATTTTTATTAATTATTACTAATTTTTATTATTTGTTACTAATTATAATTAATTATTATTAATTACCACGAATTATTACTAATTACCACTAAATATTACAAATTTCAACTAATTTTTACTAATTACCCCTAATTATTACTATTTCTATTAAGTATTACTAATTTTTATTAATTATAACTAATCAACAGTAAATATTACTAATTACCACTAATTATTTCTAATGGATATTATTGTTTTTATAATTTACACTAATTATGACCAATTTTTACTAATTTTTACAAATTTTTACTAATTATAACTTATTATCACAAATTATCACAAATTAAAATTAATTTTTATTAATGTATAAAAAAATTATTACTAATACATATAATAAAATACACAATAATAGTAATTACCTCCAGTTATGAGTATTTAGAACCCATTATTTTGAATGATAACTAATTATTAAAAAAACTACAAATTGTAGTTAATTATTAATAATTACAAGAAATTATTACTAATTTTAGAAAATTTAAATGGATTCTTTGAAATTATGACTATTTAATATTAGTTAAAAACATTAATGCAAATTAAAATATTATATATTAAAAAAATAATGCACAGAAAACATATAAATTTTAATTAAATCTAATTACAACTAATCGATAATTATTATTAATAATATTCAATATAATAAATTAAGTAATAAAAATAAAAAATAAATACATTAAAATTGATTCATTCCGCATATATTAAACTTGATTGTTGATCCTTAGTAACGTTTGAAGCTCTATAAAATTTAAACTAAAAAATATCAAACCAGAGAGGGTGAAAGAATTTTGGAGAATTTGTGAATGGAAAAAAAATCGAAGGGGGTATATATTGGTTAGATCTTTTGTAGAGGGATTATTTTTGACTGGTGCTATCACAAATAAATAGACGGTTATTAATTGATGTGGTGGTTATAAATAATATTTGTTATGGGTCCCGTCAAAAATACCTCTTTTTTATAGACTATTGGCGAGATGTCAAAATTCATGCCCCAAATAGTGTATTACAACAAACTATTTGGGAGATGTCCTATTCCTATGACAAATAATCATCGCAAAAACCTGAAATTCCTGTAGTGTCACTTCCTCTCTATATTTATCTCCTCCTTTTCTCTATTTCATTCTACTATTGTTTCATGTGTGAGTGGGTCGAACCCTATGCGTGTTAAAAGTACTAATTTTCTTCTAATCGTATTTCATAGGGGGTGAGATCCACTTTTGAGTACTTCCATGAATTATTTTTTATGGTTTGGGCCTCATCTAACAAAATCAATTAATTATTGGTTGGTTTCCCATGTTAATGAATATAAATTTGGGAACACTTTACTACATGCAGTTCAAATCTTATGTTTTGATATCAAATAATAATAATAATAATATTCAATAATTATTTTATATGGAAAATCTAGTTCCCTTGATTTCCCTTAATTAAATGTGGTTTCCCTTAGATGGAATTATTATTAATATTCTTTTCTAAATTTTGTTCCCAATTTTTTTATAAAACACCAAGTGATCTTAATTTAAAAGATTTGATATGTTTCAAAGATGTATCGTATTTAAAAGAAGGGTTCCTTTTTTATCAATGGTTTATGAATGTTATGTATTCCTAACCATCCTTTTCCATATTAAAATAATTTCTCCATTAATTTTTAGTTTTACATACAATTCCATATGTTTAATTGAAATTTCATGTAAATGTTAAAATAATTATAAATTATTTTAAATAAATATTTTGGCATATGAATATCTTTTGAGGTGTGGAACATTATGATCTAATATTTAGGTTAGTTTGTATTTATATATGTATATGTGCACCAATTCATATGATGGGGTGTGAATTACTACACTATGGGATATATATAAATATATATTTTTGGGTGGGTGTAAAATTAGAGGGAAAACGTGGGAATAAATTTCTAAATCTCAACATATTTTTCGAACAAGATTATAGAGGATTTATAAAATTGACAATAATACCTAGTTTGCACCAAGAATGTTTCTTTGCAAAGTGAAAATAACTTTTCTTGTATCCCGCATAAATTATTGAATAGGATTTATTAATAAAAAATTTCCCAAGATAATTATCGGAAGAGTTTGCATAAAAGATACATATATGGATTATCAAAAGGGTTTTTTCCTTAAAGGGAGTTCAAAGATGAAGAAAAAAAGGTGGTTTTCCTTATACTATTATGATTTCGTATTATTAATATATATTTGAAAGACTATTCCTCATTTATATGTCATTGTAAGCCTTGGGTAGTTATGAAATAATTCTTGGTTCATATGTTGCACTAGTTCAATATTATGCTCTAACTAGTATATCAAAAATAGTATATGTAATAGTTATGGAATTTTCCCAACTATTTGGTTAGGTAGAGAAATATTAGGTGGTATTGAAAGTTATTAGTTACATAGAACTGATCTTATTATGTAAAAGATTAGTCGTTTCCTACTTTTTTACGTGAACCCCTTTATTTCCCATGATGGATTTGGATGTTTTATACTTGATAGGATGTATTTTCATTTGATCGTGAATTCATTTATATTACATTTTTTATTTATTAAATATTGTTAGCTTAAAATTTATTAAAAATAATGTTATTAATATATTTTTTACAATGATATATATTAATGAGTTAATTTATTAAAATTCAGTGATTCCAGGGATGTATTTTCTGTGTGATTTATTTCATTAAAATGGAATAAAATGAAATGTTTATAAAATATCAATGAATTTTTTTTATTTCACTAAAAAACTATTTTTGATAATGTACATCAAATTATGAATAAATGGAACCCCTATTTAAACAATAGACATGGGGTTTGGTTTACCTTGAAAATTGGTGTAGCTAATTACCCGTGCATATAATATCTTTTCAGTTTTAGTTTTTTCTCTCTTGACTTCTGTTTGAGTGTTCTTCAGTTATAGTAAGATGGTGATATATGGTCACACTAAGGTGTTTTGGATGTTTTTTTAGTTTCCTCTATCTTATTTTCCATTTATTAATTCCTTTAATTCTATAAATTTACAGAAAGATATCTACTAGTGGCCAAAGAAAAGGATTTTGGTGGAGGATATTTTTACATCTTTTCATTATAAGGTAGGGACACTTGTGGTGGAATGATTTATATTTTAATATTTTGTATTCAAATTTTAAATTATGAATTTCTTTTATTTATTCTTTTTTTCTGGAATGTTCACATTACGTAAGGATAGGTCATGTCATATTTTAACTATATTTTTTTACCTCTTTTTTAATTTTGGGTAATTTACACCAAATTTTTCCCAATTGATGATTCATAGATTCCCAGTTTCTTTTTCAGCCTATGGGGATCATGAACTCACTTTAAACCTTATAATGGGAAAGATCATACATCTGAGGGAGCTAAAACTCTTGTTGGTTTGTGAAAAAAAGTATCAGATCCTAGGTACTTATGTGGTCAAAGGTTCTTAATGTTTTCTTTATTATATGTTATGTACAAAAGATGGGGATAAGAATATTGAATAAATGTGTTATGTCATGGGTTTTTTCTTGATCACTATCACTCATGAAAAACCCTTGGTTACTTGGGGATGTCAATGTTATGATTTTGATTAAATTATTTTACTCTTTCTAGAAATATTTTTTATTAGAATGATTATTTCTAAATCCTTGAAAGATTTTTTGTGACCTATCGTGTTTTATTTATGAAAATAGAGTTGTGTTTGTGGTGTATGGTGAGTTCATATAGATTGGTAACCTGTGGTTATCCCAAATAAATTGTTCTATATTATTCCTAGTGATAGTTGTCTGGTCCACACATTTTCCACCAATCCCTATGATCAATTTTTGCATTGAGACTAGTCCCCTTTAATTGATATTTTAATTATGTGTTATGTATTAATTGGGGTTTGACTAATATATGATAATGGAATCTTTGGATATTTAAAATTTTATACAGTATTTTTCGTTGATTTTGAAATTAAATCATGTGTTTGGTAATGGGTTTAACTGGTTAAAATATGAATCTAATTCTATAAATGGAGTTATGTGATGGGAATATATTGTTGAAAAGATTTATTCCAGATTTATATTTAAAAACTTATTTATAGGAATGAAATCATAGTTCAAAAAAATATGTGGTATTTTTCTAATAAAATATAAAAAACCAAAAGGGTGTTCTAAATTTTGAAAATTCATTTCGTAATAAGAAGATGATTTAAAAACTGTCCCTTAATGAAATTTCATATCTTCAAAAATCATTTAAATGAATATTTTCAAATTTTATATATAGTAATGTTTTTCAAAGTTGGATTTATAAATTTAAATTTTCTAGGTTATTTTAAATTTAATTTTGTAAAAATAATTGAAATGATCATTCTTATGTTTTTAGATAAAGAAAATATGTTTCAAGGAATTTTTTGAAAAGTGATTATTAATATTTTAATTTCATATTTGGATATTTTCAATGGGAAATAATTGATTTATGAATTATTAATTTCAATTGTGAGAGTTATTTAATTGGATTCGGTTTTTGATTAATGTAGGTGCAGATTGAATTGGATTTAAGAAACAAGGATCAATAATATAACCTTGAGATTTTAAAATAATAAAATTTTGTTCAATAGAATAAATGACATAAAATACACAAAGTGGAGATTGTTATACCCCATGATATAATGAAATATTTCTTTATGAAGAAATTTAATCTCTTCAATAGCTTCTGGTACATGAAACCCTGATATTTATATTCTTGATAGCATACAAGACGTGCAACATTAAGTTTTATCGAAATGTGAAATATTATTAAAATACTATTATTTTATATAATAGTTAACACCTAACTATTGGAATTTAGGTTGTGAATGGAAATAGATAAATTATGAAAATTATTTCAATCTATTGATTAGAAATGAAATAAGAATCATTTAAATATAAAAATACTTTAAAACTATATTTTTTAAAAAGAAGGTTGATAAAAATTTAAGAACATAATTAAAAATAAATTTTTTCTAATTTTATAAATATTATTTGAAAAATAAACTTTTATTTTGAAATATTAATACCAAAATTATCTCGGTGTACATTTTTGGGATTTTTCTACGAATTTTTATTTTTTAAGGAATATTGGAAAACTCTGAATTTTAATTAATAAAAACCTTTTTGTTAAAATAAATTATAATTGTTAATTATATTTATAATTGATTACGAATTAAAATTTTATAATTGTATTTCAATAAATCCAATTTAGGTCATTATAGTAAATTTTAGATTGAATATTGATATAAATAAATTGTAAACTGTGGTACATTTTCACATTAAAAACATGCATTCTCAACGCGACTGGAGGGTTTATTTTAAATTTAACTATTACATTTATTTGAGTAGAGTTTTAAAAAATGGAATCCATATTTTTAATAATCTTAATTTATATTATTTAATAATTTGGACTTTATTTTTATATTTTAATGATTTGTGAAAACATTAAAAAATAAAACCGCCATTAATGATAAAACAAGGTTTTTCAGATTACATGCTTATTCATTAAAAATATATTTTGGCTCACATTGGATTTTTTATTTAATAAATTTTATTAAATATTTAAAATAATTATGTATAATTTATCATATTAAACTAATTTATTTGTAGTTTTATACTATAAATTTCCAAGGAAAATAAAAAGTTACTAGTTATTGTGGTAAAAACTAAAATAATAAAATTGAGAAAACATAAATACTAAAGAATATCTTGATAAAAATGTGTTTTTTGTGTATTAGTGGGTTTCATCTTCCAAATAAACTATACCCTCAATTATTATTCAATTTTTAGGCACAAGAAAAAAGGGATATCTACCAATAGTGAGTACTTTTGGGTATTTACAAATATTTCTCTGCTCCTGAACTATAAAAGAAAAATCATTTCCCTCACTTATTTAGACCTATCAAGCCATATGTCTCGACAAAAAAAATACAAAATTACATCCACAATTCCATACCCTCTCCTTATAAGACTCATTTTTTTGAAAAAAAATACAATCTAAGAAGGATTTTGGTGCAAAATCTAAGAGGATACTCGAAGAAGTGGTAATGTTCATGAACAAACTTTTTTGTTTTATTTTTTTCTCCACCCCTTAAATTATTCTCAGACCATGATTATATAAAAATGTAATTATATTACATATAATTAGATGTTATTTTTTTTAATTTAATAACCTAAATTATTTCCCATCTTCAATCATATGAGTTATAAAATCATCATTTAGGTGTAAGGAGAACTACCGCCTTATGAACTGATGTCATTCATTTATCCATTACCACCTATCATGATTGATATGATGATAGATATAATATTTATAAATTATATGTATAACATAATTATTAATATTAGGTTTTTATATCAAATATAATAATATATTATTTTATTCTCAAATGGATAATACAATATTTCTCGTGTGTATGGTGGACTACCATCTTGTGGAGTGATGTGATTTTTTTTCACTTACTCAATAATAGTAGGTAATAAGGGTAAATATAATTAATATATGTGATATAAATGAAATAATTATGGTTTTAATTACATATAAATCATTATTTAAATATAATATAAGTTTTCTTTCATAAAATTTCACTCAATGAAAAAATGATAGTGGCGTTCATGGACATAGGGTGTAAAGCCTCCACAAAAAAAAGTGACACCATTTTTCATCACCATATAAAAATGATGACATATATAAGTATATAAAATTATATATTATGGGTTTCATGGTGATATATTAATTATTTAAGTATAAAATATTACTTACCTTATTTCTATAATGATCATTGAAAATAGACACATTACTAATGTGTATCGTTGACCTACCATCTCCATGATCATAAGGTTAATTTATTTTTCATAACAGTATTTCAGAATGTATTTTAACACTATAATTGATGTATACATATGAAAATTATTTGATGATTTTTTTATGTATATTTTTAAATGATTAAATTTTTTAACATATCCAACCCACCAATGTCGATTTTGACACAAAATCCAAAAATAATCAAAACATCCAACATAAACTTAATTTTATTAAGTAATTATGTAAATATTTTAAAAAATTAAAATAAATTTACAATAAAATTATATATGTTTCTCAATAAAGTTAACAATTACCATTAGATTATTATTATGGATGATATAGACCCACTTGATGCATTAGACTCAACGTATGGGACTTCATCTCAATTTTATTTCATTGAGGAATATTTTGATGTTATACACCAATACTATTTTATTAGGTGTATATACAACTTATTTATCATGGTATATCGTGAATTTATCTATTTTCATTGTATATATAGTTTAGTTAATGTTATTCATTCATAATGATTTAGATTTAAATATTTCCAATGTGATAAGGATTGTTCTAAAAAAAGTCCCTTTAATTTTCTTCTTATAACACGATATTTTCCATGACAATGTTTTTTAAAATTATTTTATCAAAAGATTAATATGAAAAAAATATTTATAAATTAAATTTTATTTCAGTTTTATAGTATATTTTTAAATTTTTTCAAAAATAATATTTTTATCAGTTTAATACAAGAAGTTTTGACTAAAGATAAATGGAATGTTATATTCTTGACATACACAACGATAAAATAATTTCCTCCACTTTTACCACTATTTTATTTTTGGATTCCATTAAAAGATTTATCTCTTATTCATTAAAACCCCAATTTCTATTTTTTAGGTATTTCGGTATTTAAAGTTGGGTTTTCAAAAAAAAGTGTATTTTCATCTAAAAGTTATTTTCAAATTGGTTTAAAAGAGTTTTTCAAGGGTATTTATAATGAATGTTCTTTACACGTGATATGGTAGTTGTGCTTTATATGAAAGGTGTCCATGTGATACCAATTTTGTAAATATTCAAGCCACATTATAGCTCATGGGTGATCCCGATATATTTTATTTGAAGGGTTGAGACCCTTTACAGTTCATGAAAAATGGGTGATCCCAATGTATCTTATATAAAGGGTTGATCACCATTATTGATCCTAAAAAACAAGTGTTATCTATTGAGATTATAAGAAGGTAAATCCCCATTACATATCTTTAGTGCATTGAATAATTATTATATATTATTTTATCTATATATGATTCCAATTAAAATGGTTTTGAAAGGGTTTTATTAATATGACACTCTAAGTCACCAAAAAGAGGGTTTTCATTTAATGTTATGGGTTTTCAGGATTTATTTGCATGAAATGTGTTTTTTATTCATTTGAGAAATTTTATTTCATACACTAAAATATAATTGATGTTAAAGGTATAATTTATATTATTTTTAATATTTTTACTAAAACAATGGTTTCCATTATTTTATATATCCCATAATGAGATTTTATGCTCATTCCAAAATTTTAAAATATTTTTCACAGTGTTTATGGATGTGTAAGGGAAATGAATAAGTCCAGATGAAATTCATATAGTATTTTAGGAAAATAAATCCAAATTTATTTTGAAATATCTATATTATAGGAAAAATGGGTACTAATAAGAATATTCCACTTTTTATTTCAAGGATTTGTTATTTTTGAGTTAAGGCTAAATTATCAAAAAAATTAAACCTTAAATTGTCAAAAAATGTAAGAGAATGATTTCTTTACATAAAACTAAATATTTTATAATTTTTAAGGGTATTAATTTATATCAATAGATTCATATTTCATGTCATTTATATTATTCATTAAGAAATTCTCAATAAATTGTCGATCATTAGTCTCTATAATATCTTCTACAATGTCTAGGTTAAGATCAGTTTTGGTAATTAGTAATGGATAATGAATTTTTTGTTTTTTAAATATTGGTTTTATGAGATTGATGTTTGATCGAATACCTAATTAATGTTTCCTTGGATGTCCCCTTGATTATTCCTTGTAGTGTGTTGATTTTTTAATAGTTGTTGGGATAATGTGAATGCATTGATGTTTTTATCTATAATTTTATTAAGAAAGTATCAATTCATTAGATGGGGGTGATTATGATGAGGGTATTTTATATTTATTATTTTTGTTCTATAATGTTCGGTGTTCGATAGTAGGTTCAATGTTTTCCTCCCTTGACTAAAAATTAGGGACCAAATTGATCGTGTTAAGGCATGTTTCTACTATAGAATTATCATTTTTATATATCCAATATTTCTTAATCAAGTTTTCCTAGTTTTCCTTATTTATGATGGAAGTTATTCTATGATCTTTGTTTGGGAATGTGATTAAGGTTTTGGGTATTTAATATTTGATATGTGGTGAATTAGTGGACATAGTTTTGGTGGACTTTTGTGTGGTAATGAATTCTCTTAATATCATTTGTTCACCTTACTACTTTCTTATATTTTATATCTTTTTTCATGTATACTCTTTGCTTCTTTATCACCCATTCTATTACCGAGTGATTTATTCCATCTTGATTGAAAAATGGATAATGTGTTGATTTTTATGGTCAGTATTCTATTTATTATGTTGCAGACAAAAAATGATGTTTTTAGAGATAGTTTTGTTTGTCCCACCATAATAAGGGGAGAGCATATATATTAGGGAAAATTCATGAGTTTATTATTTCAGATTCCTCCCTTACAAATTATTTTACTTTGTTTTATTCCTAGATCCATAATTCCCAGGGTTGTGGATATGGCCACATTATATTTTCCTTTGGGTGGCAGTTCTCATTAAGGAAGAGATTACACTGTCTATTTATTATTTTAATATTCTACAATCCACAAGAATTCAGTGCATTTTGGGGGGAAGAAAAGGTTATTGTGAAGAAAATTTATCACACCCAAACCTATAAATTATTATTATTCTAATTAATAGGGTAGTTTTCCATCATAATAACATTAAAAATTTTAATGTTTTTTACATCATAAATTATTCCCACACGATTAGACAAACTATATAACAATCATTCATATGGGATATACAATTTAAAAAATCTATTTTCATAGTTTTTGGATTGGATTTACAACCATGTGATACAACCATGATAGTGTATTTTAAATCCCATTAAATAGTACATGGTTAGTGTGTGGTTTGGGTAAAAAATATGACAACCATACAGAGCACCGAATAACATAAAATTAGGAATTTATAGTTTCTCTGCTACCAATTTTAACAAATTGTTTTCATCCCCTTAAAATGTAAAAAATGCATAGAACAAATGGGATACCCTATAACGCGGATCCTCTTATCCACATAGGGTTTGGATATATTAATTTAAATTTCATTCTTACTTCATCCATGTAACTGTAATACTCTCTTACTCTTTCTCTTTCTCTCATCCCTAACATTTTTCCTTCCCCCTAGTTACATGTGTGAATGGGATGAACCCTTAGTGGGTTCCAAAAAATATTTTCATTTTATTATTGTTTATTAGGGTGTATATACCTTCATTAAGATCTCTTGTGATTCATTCTTCAATGAATGGGCGTCATATATTATAATAAATGTGTTCTAGTTGGTTTCCACATGACTATGTATGAAACCATGGGAATCCATTACTATTTTCATTATAAATATTGTATTTCTATATCTAAAGATAAAAATTATTATATTCAAGGGGAATTTAATAGAAATATATTTTTTACCTTGATTTTCCGTTCAAAAATATAGTTTTACCCTTAGTTGGATGATTTTTATTAACTAGATTTTTCATATTTTGTTACCAAGTTATTTGATAATATACCCAGAGATATTCAATAATATGTTTTCAAACATGTCGAAGATATTTTAGATTTAAAAATAGATTTAACACTTATTTTTATAGGTGTATGGATGCACTATTTGCTTAAAAAAACGTTTCTCCATAGTATAATGACTTTTCAATTAAGTCATCACATTAATTTTCATTTTAAGTAATTATATTAAATATAATGATAATTATATAATATTTCAACATTTATTTTTTAAAAAAATAATAAGGTTTTATGAGTGTAATTTTTTTTGTGTTTATCATTATTCTATTATACATATGTTTATATATATATATATATGGTTGTCCCAATTCATTGGAAAGTGTGTGAATTGGTTCACTAAAGATAATATACATATATATATCTATGTGTGTGTGTCTATAAATATAAGAAATCAAAAAATTAGATGTAATAATTGATAATAAGTTTCTTAAAGATAAATTTTTTTTTAAATTAGATTAAAGAGGATTTAAAAAATGAACAATAAGGCCCGACTGACACCTTGAACATTACTTTGGAAAGTTAAAAACACCTTTTTAAGATTTCCCATAAAATTATTGAAATTTATTTCTTAAAAAATATAGCATCTTGATTATAAATTTCATATGTTTTAAATTGTATATATTTATGGATTATCCTAAGGGGATTTTTATTAAAGGAATATTGGAGGAAAAAAGGGTAAATTTCTTTCGATTGTTATAGTTTCTCATTATGTATTTGTATTGGAAATAATCAAATCCATTTATATTCCATGGGAATATGTGGGTAGTTAAGAGGGAATTCTAGGTACATATTATACACTATTTTAGTATTAATCTATTACTATAGTCCCTAAATATTCTATGTAAAACCTAAGGGATTGTGCCAATCAATAAGTGTAGGAAGGGAAATAACAAGTATTATGGTAGGTTCTGAGTTACCTAGAGATAGTATTATTATGTAATTTTTATCCGTGTCTTAGTTTTAACCATGATCTTGATTAGTTCCCATGATGAATCTATATGATATATAGTTAATGGTGTGCCTTTTAATTTATTCATGTATTCAGTTTTATACCATGTTTTTCATCATAGAAAATAATTACAAAAAAATTTATTGAAAATAATGTTTTTAATGATTCATTTAAATGTCATTTATTGTTCATTATTTTAATAAATATGGGAGTTGGCTCTAAATATATTTCACAGAATTTGTTTTTTAAATACCATTATTACATGGCCCGTAGGCGCTAACAATAGGTCCACTATTTTTGTGGGTTCATAATCTAGACCTTTACATACCTATTGTGGCACATCAAGAGTATTCCATTGCAAGCCTACGTCACACCAGCCTTGCTGCTCGGAACACTACTTTCACATTTCATGAATATCCTAAAGGCCTTTTTTATTATGGATAATACCCATTTTATGTGTTGAAGGAGAACCCTTACATGACCCGTAGGCCTAAGGAACTAGGCTCGACCTGACCCGAAGGCCAATACATGACCCAAAGGACCAGAGGCATACTATGCCCATTACATGACCCGTAGGGCCAACCCACTACAACATACCCTCCCCAACCTATTCTGCATTGATTTCCTAGATTCCCACCTTGCATTGATGATCACCAATCATTTCCCTATACAAAGATGCACGGTGCCTCGTCCTGATGGTGGTTTTCATACCCTCTCATTCTTCCAATCTGGTTAGCACTACTTCTGGTGACAACTAATCTTTGATCTATTTCTCTTCTGGGGCATGCTCTATGTGAACTAAGCTACTCCATGGTCTCTGTGGCCTGAAGGCCCTGATGCTCAAAGGCCTTCGATGACCCGAAGTCCCTAAGACCCATAGTCCCAAATCGGTTTCCCAAAGGCCCAAATCGAGTGAATTGTTCTGGATGTTGTAGTACCGAACAATACATTCTATAGTACTACTACATTACCAGCTACAATATCTGATATAGTACTGCAATAGTATTGTAACAATGATTCTTTTGGCTGCAATTACCTTTTTTTATATTCTACCACATATCATTATCCACTCACCCTCCATTACTTAAGTCATGCTACTATTTTCACCATGAATACTGTCAAAACATCCTTCTATCCCATCGAGTAACTTTCAATAATTCCCATGAATCCCTTTGATCATTGGGGCTATCCTTTCCACCCCCACATAACCTTCCCCTATCTTCAACCAGGAGCCTAAGTCACCACTCAGGAAGAACATGCTATGAATTATGGACAATAAAGTCATCTAATAGAAGGATTTTAGTGATAAAATACCTAATTAGGATATTAATTAGAATAACTTATTAAAAATGAATGATATATTTTTTACTTAGAGATTTTTTTCATTTAAAAAAATGAAAATGAGATTTCTATAAATTGTTAATGATATATGTTTGGCTTCGACTAAAGATGTACCTACTTTACTGAATGTATTTCAATCATTCACTAAATGGATCCACTATTAGAAGTTTTTATATGTGTTGTCGTTTACATGGTTTATCAACATAGCTGGATTCCATTCTTATAATATCCTTTAATTTATATTTTTTGGTTTTATTGGTGAACTATATTTGATCATTGTACAATTGTATTTGGATAGTGACCTAGAGTCACAATGTCGTACACTGGTTCTTTTATTATTTTTCACTTCTTTAATCATATGATTTATTTTGGAAATTTTCTGATTTCAATGGATTGGTGGTAGAGGTATCCACTAGTGGTATAATTAGAGGTATCTAGTGTTGGCTTTCTAATTTTCTTTGTATTACAGGATAGGGAGAGTGGGGGTGGGAAGGGTATTTTTTTCTTATCATGTTAAAAAATTCTATTTTCTATTTTCTAATTAAATAAATTTATATTTCATTATAATATTAGTCTAACATATGAATGGGACACACTGGGTTTTCATAATAAATTTATATTAATTTTTAATTTTATTTTATTTAGGTTAACTAATGACAATATATTGATTACTATATTTCCAGTAACTTATGTTAACATGTGGGGATCACAAGCACCCTTTGGTCCATGTCACCTGCAATCTCAGGCATCCAATGGAGAGACATATCATCCATTTTTATGATAATGACCAATTAAGTAGGGATTCTGAAGATTTATCTCCCCTTATACCATCAAAAATAATAAAACTAACAAACACATTTGTAAACACATATTTTTTCGCTGTTAAGTATATGTATAGTGGTGAGATCCATCACATATTATCTTACATATTCAACTTTAGAAGTGAATTTTTTAGAGTTTGAATAAAACAATTTGGATATTTTATTTTAAGATGATTACTAGGTTAATAATCAATTGATTTGTTGTTCTAGGTAATCTGCCTAGATATTTGTTCCATTCACTTATGTTATTTTTATTTTTCCACCAAACGAACGGGTTGTAACTCGATCTACATTTGTGAGTGTATTTTTAGATATTCACCTAATTCATGAAATCACATTATCATATTCATTTATAATATATTCAATCATACAACCAAGGTGTGACGTCCCAACCCAAGGGACACTAAATGGTTCCCAAAGCCAGTTTTCCACATGCCCTCAATCACTCCTCCCTGTATGCCTGAGGGTTTCGACTAGTAGCAAGGGTATGGTAAGTCAGTCAGGGTGATACTATACCTTCTTTTATAAGAATAAAACGCTAATGGAAGAAAACAACAATAACCATGTACAATTTCATATAAATAACCAGAACAATACCATGTCATATTCTATTAAAAATAAGAAAATAGAATACTCAACTAAAAGGTGAAACATGATATGACAATGCGATTGTCAAGTGTCTACAATGAAAGAAAATTTAATGACCCAACGACCCTCAAAATGGTCCCTAATAACATCTAGTCCCCCCTCTCATGCTCTAATCAAAAAATGAAACTAATCTCATGGCGTTGCCCTTATCATGTCCTACAATAACAAAGTCTACTCAGTTTCCAATCAGGCGGCCCAAATAGGGTATGAGCACCACTCAGTAGGCCACCACCCACAATGTCTCAAACAAGCCCACTCAAAAGATAGTGTATGAAGGTTAATGTAGCAATAAATATAATTCATAATTAAACAGTTATCACATTTTCATTTAATCTTTCATCAACACATTAGGCCCAGTTTCAATACATGTTTTCCATTTGAATCATCAATTATTATTATCATTCATTTGGTGTTGAATGTCATGCCATGCACCCCAAATCTCATTCAGTGTTGGTCACCATTCCTAGAAATCTATATCTCATTCATTGTAGGTCGTCATGCCGAGCACCCCAAAATATCAATCATGGATACCTATTGGGGAGGAACACCATTTCCAATCCAAACTTCTAATAATTCTATAACGTCATGTCTAGAACCATAATAATCTCATCCATTAAATCAATATTTAATTCACTCGAATTATCCACATCATTATATAACTAATCCAATGATTATTTAAACATTTCAAATGTCATTAGTTAACTCAACAATTAACTAAGAACATAACCCATTAATTATTTAATTAATTAATTAATCAATCAACACAATTATTATTCCCTAAATAATTCTTCAAAATTAATTAGAAATATAAAATCTCAACTTATCATAATTAATTCTCAAAATTAATTATCTTTGATATACATCATGGCACATAATTATTTCTCATAATTAATTATCTTACATAGCCAAACATAATTTCATAATTAATTTCCAACAATTAATTAACTTAACACAATTAATTCAACATCTAAATTAAAATATCCTTACCCATAACCAATATCCCGAAAAAATATTTATTTGTGTAACCCATCTTCGTTTGTTCCGTGACTCAATTATCAATTAATCACCAATGTTGTCACAAGTCAAATACACATTCTTAATTACTCCAATTTACGAAATCAATTATCAAGGGAAGGTAGAAAAATCCATAAACTGACATTTAATTATGAAATCCTTGACTATTTGAGTTCGATTTTGACAACCTATATCAGTTTATTGATAGATGTTAGCCCAATGGAAATCCCTAAAATTCAAATGGTGAAACATTATTGATCAAGCTTCGAATCTAAAAACCTAAACCAAAATTAAGATCAAAGGAATCAAAATCATAAAAATATAGATCTGGTCCCACAATCCTAGATCTAGTTCTCAACTCATAGGTTTAGATCCAAGGAGACAGTGGAGATACTCAAAGAAAAGATCAAGGAAATATTGGGGAAGGAACGAGAGAATCCACATGATGAAATATACTTACTAAGAAGAGTGAGGATCTTCAATCCGGGCATTCTATCTTACATAAAAATGGTTAAATTAGCTTGGAATCCCTCTAGAAGGCTTTGGGGTCCCTTAAAAATTTTCAAACATGAGAAAAGTTCAAAATATGGGATTCTCAGAGGATCAGGTGGTTTTAAAATATAATTATTGGATAATTAATCCCACACGCATGGTTTCTTGGTCTGGGGTGCATGGTTAGGGAAAACCATGTGCCTAATGTGTGGACCTCTATGTCCAGGTTTTCATGACTAGGACAGTTTAGTCGCATGGTTTTTTAAACCGTGCACAAACATTGGGGACCTCTCTATCCTGGTTTGCATTGTTGGTACGGTTTAGTCACATGGTTTGTCAAATCATGCACAAACCATTCACATCCCACTTTCCCTTAGTTTTTCTTAAAAAAATTCCCTCAAACGCACCCAAATAAACTACTCCAATACAAAGGTAATTAAAAACCACAGAAAGTGACTGAAAATGCACCCGATATGACTTTAAAAACGTTGAGATCATACAATCTCCCCACCTTATAATAGCTAATTCTCGAGATGCACTCCCAATCTTCTCTAGGATTCTGAGCTAAAAATATTGGGCCATTGAGCCCTCATGTCTGATTCCAAATTACCATGTTTCCTCTTGAACACTTCCATGTTTCCATAACACATGATCTAACAACATGGTCTTTCCCCATAGCACATTCTCGCTATGACACAACACATGTATCGAATGCTCCTAAAAAGACGCATCTATCTTGTGGAAAACCTCTTACAAATCAATCACATGAGAAGGGTTTGGGTGATACCACCATAGTTGTGATACATGGAAAACATCATATATAGCGCTGAAATTCTATGGAAGGGTTAATTGGTACAACACCGGCCTGATTCTCTCCATCACCTCAAAAGGTCCTACAAACATGGGCGCCATCATTCCCTGCCTCTGTATCCTGGGCTGACCTTATCTAGGTTACACCTGAGGGAATAAACAATCACCCTCTACGAACTCTAGAGGTCATAACCATATATTAGCATATGATTTCTGCCTACTCTGATTTGTAGCCATATGTTTCCGAATCAACTACACCTGCTCCTATGTCTCCTGAATGAGACTCGATCCCAATACCTCTATCTCACCCACGACTAACCAACATAGCGGTGATCTAAAAGGTCTACCATAAAGTTCCTCATATGGTGGCATCAAAATAGTTGTCTAATAACTTTTATTATAGTTGAACTCCAATAAAGCCAAGTGCTTCCCCCAAGATCCACCAAAGTCAATCACAAATTCTCACATCATATCCTCTAACACCAATATGGTACACTTTCACTACCCATCAATATATGGGTAGAATTTTCTACATAAAAACCCATTATACAAAGAACATTTCATAAGCCCATCTAGAATCATAACGAATATCAGGAATTGCAATCAGAAACTATAGTCCGTGGAACCCCATGCAAACAATCTATCTCCCGTACATACTGTTCTCACAACTGTTCTACTGTATTAGTTTCCTTGATATGAAATAAATGTTCTACCATCATTAGTAGATACACAGAAACCCAAATACAATCATTATTTCTAATAATATTGGTAATACCTACAATAAAATACATAGACACTTCATCCCACTTCCATTCCAGAATAGGCAACAACTGCCATAGGCCTCTAGGCCGTTGATGCTCTTCCTTCACCTGCTGATAGGTGAAGCATCTTGTTACGAACCCTGTTATCTCCTTTTTCATTTCTAGCCACCAAAACAATCATCATAGTTCATGGTACATTTTTTTCACCCTAGGATGTACCTCCCACTTTGAGGCATGAAATTATCGCATGAGTTCCTCTCTCATACTTGTAGGCACAACAACCCAATTTTTCACATAGATGATCTCATATTCATATATTATCTAGTCTGAAGGTGTCTCCCTTCCTTCAATGATTTAAATTAATGCTAAGAAATCTAGATCCTCATACTTCCTATACTTGATTCATCTCAAGATTGTAGACTCCACTACTACAGAAACTCGATACATCTTCTCATGACAGTCCTGAACTACCACATGCATTTCCGCCAGCAAGGTTTTCATCTTCCACTCTACAAAAAATCATATAAAAACTGAGTCTGAGTTTTCTTAATCCATGAATCTAGCACACTCTTCCTTTTTTGGGTGCATATTCTAATTACTAATCAAAGGACTGCATATACTCTACTCATCTTTGCTGGTTATGATTTATGTCGCACTGTGAAAAGATATACTTCAAGATTTTTTGATCCTAAAAAATTGTAATCCTTTCACCCAAAATATAGTGTCTCTAGCACTTAATAGAATAAGACAATACATCCAACTCGAGGTCATGCATACGTTAATTCCATTCATGTGGGCTCAGCTGCCGAGACCTCTAAAAACGACTCGAACCCCTTACATCAACACATCTTCATGTCTGATCCTAGAAGCATCACAATACACCATCTACTCCTCACCCGACTTATGTACAATAAAAATTTGCGTTAATGCCAAGATCGTCTTCAAAAACTAGAAATAATTCTTGAATACTTCTATCCAATCAATATTTATCCCGTTCTTTGTCAATCCTAATAGTGGTGCTGTCAATCGGGAAAAGTCTTAGATGAACCTCATGTAATAACCAACTAATCCCAAAAAACATCAGTTATCAAAAATATTTTTGTTATGCTACTAAGAAATCATAGTATACACTTTTATTGGGTATATTTCCACACCTTCTTCCGAGATGATATTCCCAAAAAAGTGTACCCTATCAATCCAAAGATGACATTTAGATTGCTCGACATATAAATAATGCTCTCTTAGTGTACCAAGGATGATATCAAGATGTTGGGAATGATCGTCATGAGTCTCAGAGAACACCAATATTTCATTCATAAACACCACCACAAACTAATATAAGTATGGATGAAATATCATTTTCATCAAGGCCATAAATACTTCTAGAAAATTTGTCAACCCAAACGACATTACAATAATCTCATAATGGCCATTCATGCTTCGGAAATTAGTTCATGGTATATTAGAGGTCTAAACTCTCACATGATGATACCATGATCTCAGATTTATTATTGAAAACACACAATCCCCTTTTAGTTGGTTAAACAGAGCATTGATATGTAGAAGAGGGCATTGGTTCTTCCCGATAATTTTATTCAACTTCCGGTAGTCAACCCACAATCTTAAACTCCCATCAGCCTTCATTGAAAAAAAATACTGGTGATCCCTAAGGTGACATACATGGAAAGATATACCCATTATAATCCAACTCCTCCAACTACATTTTGAGCTCTTGAAGCTCATTCAATGCCATTCTACAAGGTGGAATAAATACCAGCTCATCCCCCGACATGATCTGCATAGTTAATTCCACATCTCTCTTAGGTGGAAACCCTGAAAACTCTTCAATAAATACATCCTAAAACAATTATACTACTGGTGGAAGAAAGTCTTTAATACCACTCCCATCATCCAATAAAATTCTAGAAATTTTTCTTTTTAGATCTCTCAATTTCTGATTAATTGGCCCAACTCTTCCTACATAGATATCTCAATCTCCACGATGAACATATTGGTCAACCTTATGAAAAAAAGGCCACTCTATTAAGATAATAGGATATGTGGGCTCAGTATGTGACAAGCTACTCCATACCCATAAATAGTTCAAAGAAAATTATATCAAGTACATAAATATCTCAAAAGAAAACAATATTATATGATCTTTAGAAAACATTCCATGCATAAAAATATATCCCAAGATCTTTGTTCCAAATGATATATCGATATTAATCACCCTGTTATGGAATCCACCTCCAAGCACAAACCATTAACTATATTTGATGATATAGAGGAAATTACGGTACCACTATCAAACAAGGAACTTAATAATGTAGAGGAAACTTGAATAGAACCTCTCACAGTCGATGGACCAGCCTCTCTCTTTATAAGTGTAGGATGAACTACATGTAACTATCATACCTATCTTCTATGTGGTGTTGTCTGAAACCTTTGAGTTGCACCAATATTCTGATACAATCTCTCATACGCTGAAGCACCACATCCACTGACTCTACCACCTCTTCCAGTAGAGTTCTAGATGCCAGACCTATATGGTGTAGAAGACCCCCTTCCCACACATTGACTCTGAGCAGCTACTCCCTCAGCACCATCATGTTGTTGCTTCCTACAAAACTTTTGAAGGTGACCCATATTACCAAAAAACAGGAACTCCACTACTGGTCAAGGAAAATTTGTATGATAGTGTCCCTTTATACCGAAATGGTGGAAAAGAACATGAGTATGATCCAGTGCAAAAATTCCTTTTAGTTTTTTAACTTTATTTCCACTATCCTGACTAAGGTTCTTGTAATGAAACTTCCTACTCTCAGAAGGCACATTCCCTGATTGTCCAGTGATAGATACCTATCAAGTACTGGAAGCATAATTTATTTCCACTTCTTAAATAAGATCCTGATTAACCACGTTAGAGAATTCATTCATCTTAAAGATATTTATATGGGAATTATTTTCACACCAAATTCCACCCTAAAATTTTGTTTTCTGAAGAAGCCTCATTTTCTATCAAAGATAGAGAAAAATGTTGAAAATGTGTGAAATGTTCAAAATAATCCATTTTAGACATGATTCCTTGGCTTAGATGCATAAACTCTAAAGCCATCTATTGTATTAGAATTTATGGATAGAAGTGCTCCAAGAACTTCTCTAGAAAGTTCTTCCATAACATATCATCAGTCGTTCCAGATCATACTTGAATGTTCCATGAGTGCTTCGCTGAACCTGTAGAATATAAGAATTCAACATGACCCTCCACCAATAAAGAGCCTCTAAATGGTCAAGTATCATCTCTATGGATTAAATCCGGAATTCATCAGCCATAGGTC
This sequence comes from Viscum album, assembly GCA_963277665.1. Lineage (NCBI taxonomy): Eukaryota > Viridiplantae > Streptophyta > Magnoliopsida > Santalales > Viscaceae > Viscum > Viscum album. The sequence continues at coordinate 1,139,678,211 of OY728157.1, read as the reverse complement.
CACCCTCTCCCGTAAAAGTAGGAGGGTGATACAACTGAAACTCCCTTGTCAACTATGACATGATTTTCAGAACCCTCCCTGGGTCTCATTACATTAATTTTATGAAAATTTCAATGTTCTCTTAGAACTTCTCCCCTTCCTCCCCATCCTGCACTAGTGGTGCCTCAAATTCCTTGACCAGAAGATCATTCTGGACCTACCCCTCATTCTCTCCCTCAATAAGTATCGTGGAGGAATATCTCTACAAATCAAAACACACTTCTTATGTTTCATAATTCAACCTTATAACATTCATGTAAGAGGATAAACTATCAAAAAAAAATTAATATGTCCTTTCCCTCTTCTTTTTGCCACAAGGCCACACCAAGGCCGTATTAGTACACTTAACATCCATACACATAGGACTTGGATGACAAGGGTACATACATTTTCAACAATTAATTCAACTATTAATTAATCACATTATCTAAAATTAATTAATGAAACAATAAATTAAATAATCATACTCATTTCATCAATCTAGGTTATCATTATACACATATTTATTCTCATTTTATATCATTATTTCTATCTCACAACAAGGGAAAACAATTCATGTTCAACAGCTTACCCATAACACATTTTCCTGTGATTGCCTAGAATAATGCAGGTCACAACAATACTAAGTTCCTAGATTTATGCATGCAGACTCAAGTATCATGCCTCCTTAGTCCGTGAATCAAAATTAAAAAACTATCAAAAAAAATATCACATCACAGTTTAATTGCGTCTCTTAAGGTGAAAAAATATCCAACTGTAACAACAAACAAAAATCACAATAATCCCACATAGAGTACACGGATTTACACCTATACATGGGTTTGAAACTCCAATACATGAGCTCATTACCGAGACTAAAATCTTCCTTGTTTCCTCTCTACCTTTCCCAAAATAGTATGAAAAAAGAAATGCAATGAAAATAAAACACCTTTGATACCACATTGTGACGTCCCAACCCGGGATCCACTAAACGGTTCCCCAAGCTAGCTGGCCACATGCCCCCAAGTGTGCCTCCCCATACTATTGAGGGTTTCAATTAGCAGTGAGGGTCTAATAAGTCAGTCCTCAGGATATTATATTCTATTTTATCAGAATATAAGACAAACGAATGAAAACAAAAATAATCAAGTGTGGAAGAATATAAATAACCAAAACAATTCCATGTCATATGATAATACAAACAAGATAATAAAACACTCAACTAAAAGGTAAAACATGCTATGTTAATGTGAATGTAAACTTTCTAAAGTGAATCTAAATTTAAGGACACAATGACTCTCTAGAGGGTACCAAACCGTGTTCTATTCCCTCTCCTAGGCTCCAATCCCAAAAAACCTATCCTAGGGCCTTGGCCTTATAATTTCTTGCAACAAAAATTCTAGTTGGTCTCCAATCTGGCGTCCCAAATTGGGTGTGATCACAACTCATTAGGATACCACCAATGGTGTCTAAAACAAGTCCAATAAAATGATAGTGTTTTCAATTTTATAAAGAAATAAATACAATGCATAATTAATCATATATCACAATTTCTTTTAACTATTAATAATTACATTAGGAATGGTATTATTTTATGTTTTCCATTGTAATCATCATTAATTATTATCATTATAGTGGTGTTGAACATCATGTCAGGCACCAAAAATCTCATTCAGTGTAGGTCGCCATGCCTAGAACTACATATCTTATTCATTGTAGGTTGTCTTGCATAGCAACACAAAATGTCAAACACAGATAACTATTGGAGAGGAATGCCATGTCTATGTCCCAACTTCTAATCAGTAAATAATTCCATGTCTAGAACCAAAACTGTAACGACCTGAAATATTAAATAAATATTGTTTCCTAATTTTATGTGTTATTTTTATACTCAACAAATGTTTTATTTGATAAACATGATTATAATTAGAATGAGACCATTGGGTTTTGACTGTTATATGACCATCGGTCAATATGACCGCTGTGAACAAAATGTTTTGATTATTGTCTCTATAAATAAGTAATCTTGGTTGATTATTATAGAAAGAAGATTCGATGGCCTCACCTAGTAGTCTTGGACCGATCGAAGCCCATCTAATAGAGCTTGGGAAGGAGGTAGCACAATTGGGCTTTGCTCTGGACCAAACCCAAGCCGAACTTCATCATGTGAAGCTAGAACGGAATCGCCTTCGCGAGAAGTTCAAACTGATAGAAATTACTACTCGGGCAATGTTGACCGAGCCGCCCCAAGATTCTATCACCCTAGCACACCTTACTCTTAGGTCCTATGCTGGTATTATAAGGGGCTATGTAACGAGACCGTAACTGCCTTGTGTAATCATTGTTTTAAATAAAAATTGGGATTTCTGCTTATGATGAAGATTATGAATTTTCAAATGACCAGATAAAAATAGCATGCATATTTTTGATGAATTTTCAAAAGAATATTTTGAAAAAATGTTTATGTAAACCTTAAATAACTTAAAATGTGTAATGATTTTCAAAAAATGATCTTCTACAATTATGTTCAGTACGAAATTTGGAGTCTAATAAGATCAACTTGATTTTTGATGAATAGTAAATTATGAATAGTGATTTTATGATTAGGATTAGTAATATGACCAAGTGGATTAGTAATCTCACTTAAAGAAAGTTTTAAAATAATCTAGGCACCTTGATTAAGTAATGTGATTCAATAAAATAGTTAAATAACGGTTTCATTAATTATTATTCAAGTATTAGTTTTTTCGGGTGAATAGTGTTTTTTAATTAAAAATTTAATTAAAAATAATTAGAAAATTATTTTTATAAAAATGACTTTATTTTTGAACTCAGAGCATCGATATTATGTTATGGTAATTTTTGGGTTTTTTTTCTAAAAAAATGAATTTTCGATGAATAGTGTTTTTATTTAAAAATTAAATTAAAAATATTTAGAAAATTAATTTTATAAAATGGATTTCATTTTTGAAATCAGAACATTGATATTTGGTTAATGTGAAATTTTGGGATTTTTCTGAGAAAGTTGAATTTTCAGTGAATAGTAAAAATACAGTTTTAGGGTTTCGGTATGTTTAATGACATCATAACGGTGTAATGATGATGTCATGAGATCATTTGAGGGTTGGCCGGCCAAGGGTGATGAATTATTGTTTTGGGGGCCCCATGTGGCCTAACTCCTTGATAAATGACAAGGGAGAGCACATGGGTTTGAGAAAAGCACATGTGAGGTGTCCCTTGGCCATTAATGCCTTGTCCCCTCACTTTCCCTATAAATACCAAGCCCTCCTCTCATCCATTCGACTCCCCACTCATTCCCAACAAATTTATGGTCTCATTACCTCCCAATGAGTCCTCCCAAGGTGCCCCCAAGCCCTCAAGGTCCCAACCTTTGAGGTTTAAGAGTTACATTTTAAGGTAAGGGATCCGACCTCTCTCTTTCTTTTCAAGTAATCTCTTTTGTGTCATTTCTTTTATACTCCATGTTCTTATGTTGGAGGATGTTCTTTTATATTCATCCTACTGCCTATTTCATTTTCATATGATGAGAGACCCCCCTTGCTCTCATCAATTCGTTTTAACAATGTTTAAGTGGCGTCGTTAGGCTGCCGAATTTTTAAGGGATTCTTTCACCTTCCTCGTTTTCCAGTTCTATTTTCATTCAAGTCTTTCATGTTACTTTTTATTATGTTGGGGTATGATCTCTAAATTATCATACTGATCTTTTATGATCATATGATGAGAGACCCCATTTGATCTCTTCAATTCAGTATTTTGATGTTTTAAGTGGCGCCGTTAGGCTGCCGAATTTTTAAGTGGTTCTTCACCCTTCTCGTTTTGAAGTTCTACTTTCATGTCAATTATTTCAAGTTCCTTTTTGTTATATTGGGGTATTTTATCTATATATATCATACTGGACTCTTATGTTCATATTATGAGAGACCCCATTTGATCTCTTCAATTCAGTATTTTGATGATTTAAGTGGCGCCGTTAGGCTGCCGAATTTTTAAGTGGTTCTTCACCCTTCTCGTTTTGAAGTTCTACTTTCATGTCAATTCTTTCATTTTCCTTTTTGTTATGTTGGGGAATTATCTCTATATATATCATACTGAACTCATATGTTCACATGATGAGAGACCCTATTTGATCTTTTCAAATCATTTTTTGTTGATGTTTAAGTAACGTCGTTAGGCTGGCGAACTTTCATAAGAGAAATCTAATTTTTTTCTTCCTTCCATGTTTTTCATTTCAAATGGTATGTCCTTGAAATTTCATTACCATGATCATGTATCCTTCTTATTCTGTCCATGTACTATTTTATGGGTCATTTATGAATGTTTGATCCATTTTACCTCTCTTTTAATGTCTTCTAAAACCTCGGAACATTGCCGTTATGCTGCAGAATTTCTATCTCAAAATGTCTATCTCTTTTTTCTAAAGTTCTTTTTTTTATTAAGTGAATACTCAAAGCTCTTTCTTCTAAAAGGTTATTCACATATATATCAAAATGTTCCATTTTAAATTCTGGGATTTACATACATGAGACCCGCTTTCCCTTTCCGTGGGTTTAAAGTGACGTAAAGATCATGTCTTTAAAGCAGTTTTTAAAACGTTATGATTATGAAATGAAACCCATTTATTTTATGCTATGTGGGTTATTTATGAAATGTTTGATGATGATATATGTGTCTCACATGATAATAAAGGAAAATTTAAGGGTGTGCCCTGATAGCGCTCCAATGCATTGGGTAATGATGTAACCACTAGAGATTACAATTTTCACGATACCTTGGTGAATAACCTTGGTAATTTTAAAATGACACCTTGGGGATGGACCTTGGTGATATGTTCATGATTGTCTATTTTAAATGATGTAGCCACATCTTCAAGTTATGAAAAAGTTTTATTTTTATTATGATATGCCTCATGATTTCATTTTCATGCCTTAAAGTTCTTTTCATGACTTTATTGATGTATCTCAAGTTCATATGTAAAATGTTTCACTTGTTTCCCTTGCTGGGCCTTCTGCTCACCCTTCCTTTTGATGTATGTCCCCAGGTTATGGGATGCAGTAATGAGCCTAGGGTGAACATGAGGAGAAGCCTTTCAAGTGTTTAAGAAGAATGTTTTTTTTGTTTCATGTTTTATGTTCCTTGTTTCCAAGACACTAAACCTTAAAGATCCTCAGTTTTGTGTAATGTAATGAATGTTTATGTTATAAAATGGCGGGATGCTATAGTTGGTATCAAAGGATGGTTTAGTTATTTGTGGAAATTAGGATATGAAAACTCTAGGAGGAACCCTATAGAAAAGTTTAATATAGGAAATCTTCCTAGTATTTTGGTGAGTATTGAGTAAGGGTTTGCCAAGAAAATACATCCCTGTCTGGATACGAGCAGGTAGAGGTGGCTCTGGCACAGATGTACATAGGGGTAAAACCTGAAAACACCGCTTTGAGCTAGACTCGAACGGGAACTTGTACACGACAACGGGCCTTGCTGCACTCTTGGTTACGACACTCCCGGGGGATATGCTTTGGTAAATTCATAAGCTTGGTATGAACCATTGTTAAAGGAACAAAGATAAAATAAAATAAAGGTTCACATAAGAATATATGATCATTCATAACCTAGATGGGAACCTAGGAGATCACAAGTTAGGGTATACCTTTCATATACAAGTTATCCTTATATGATTTCAGTTCCTTTTCATGATTATTAGCTAAGTACTTAAGCCCCTAATTATGCTTTCTCTTCTTAGTTAATGGTGGGAAATGGAAGAAAATGTTCCGACAACCAATGTGATAGGAAATGCGACGATTTTCATATTAATATGACAGGGATGATTAGGGTATTAAAATATGATTATTATTTTGGAAGACGTTCATTATTTTGGAAACCATATTTGATCGAGGTAAATAGATTACTACGATATTTTCATTGAGGAGTAAGGTTGACTTATATTTTGAAGAATCGATGAATTTAAGGTGAACTTATAGTAATTTAGGTTACTTATGGGAATGACTAACCTATCTTGGGTAAAATATGTTTAGGTTAGCTATTTTTTTTATAATATGTTAGGAGTGGTTGATGTTGTCTGGAGATGAACAATGAAGTTGTTTTGGAAGACTATGTTATCAAATCCTTATTGTATTTGGGTTTCAATCTTAGTTTGGTTTGTTTTGAGGAATTTTAAGGACCGTTATTTATGGAATGGTCTATGATGAAATTTGGGTAGTACCATGGAACTTTGATGATTTAAAAGTAGTTTCCATTCCTATGGGATTCTTTCTTTTTGAAGAGTTGTTTTACCTTAACCTTTCTGTTTTGGGATAATGTTTAAAGATAGAAGAAATATATAGTTAATCTTTTTTAGATTATGTGATTTTATAGAAGATGATTCTTGTGCTTTTATGAGACCAAGTGTTTTTGAATTCTCATCATTTGGAGAAAATATTAGTGTTGGTAGGGACTTGTTAAAGGATGAAACTCTACTTGAAGGTAGGTATATTTTCTTATGTTTTTGTTCTATGTAGTAAATGAAATCCTCAAAATTATGAAAAGAAACGTAAAACAAAAATGTTTTTGGTTTACGTTTCCTACTAGGTAATCAAAGACCGTTTACACACATCATAAGTTTGGGATTTTCTCATGGTTAACTTTCTCCTAATCATGTTCTCTATCACTCTCCCTCAGAACATGACCCTTTGTTTTCTCCTCCATGTCCATGTTTTCCTACATGGAACCCTAGTGTGGGTTAACTCGGGTGACCTTTGTACTTCCATTTCTTTATTTTAAAGTAATAGTTTTACTGACTCCTTTTCCGATGTGGGACTTTCAATGAAATTTCAAAACCCAATTTTAAAAAAATTGCGAGGACGCAATTTCTTAAGGGGGGAAGATTGTAACGACCCGAAATATTAAATAAATATTGTTTCCTAATTTTATGTGTTATTTTTATACTCAACAAATGTTTTATTTGATAAACATGATTATAATTAGAATGAGACCATTGGGTTTTGACTGTTATATGACCATCGGTCAATATGACCGCTGTGAACAAAATGTTTTGATTATTGTCTCTATATATAAGTAATCTTGTTTGATTATTATAGAAAGAAGATTCGATGGCCTCACCTAGTAGTCTTGGACCGATCGAAGCCCAACTAACAGAGCTTGGGAAGGAGGTAGCACCATTGGGCTTTGCTCTGGACCAAACCCAAGCCGAACTTCATCATGTGAAGCTAGAACGGAATCTCCTTCGCGAGAAGTTCAAACTGATAGAAATTACTACTCGGGCAATGTTGACCGAGCCGCCCCAAGATTCTATCACCCTAGCACACCTTACTCTTAGGTTCTATGCTGGTATTATAAGGGGCTATGTAACGAGACCGTAACTGCCTTGTTTTATCCTTGTTTTAAATAAAAAATGGGATTTCTGCTTATGATGAAGTTTATGAATTTTCAAATGACCGGATAAAAATAGCATGCATATTTTTGATGAATTTTCAAAAGAATATTTTGAAAAAATGTTTATGTAAACCTTAAATAACTTAAAATGTGTAATGATTTTCAAAAAATGATCTTCTACAATTATGTTCAGTACGAAATTTGGAGTCTAATAAGATCAACTTGATTTTTGATGAATAGTAAATTATGAATAGTGATTTTATGATTAGGATTAGTAATATGACCAAATGGATTAGTAATCTCACTTAAAGAAAGTTTTAAAATAAACTAGGCACCTTGATTAAGTAATGTGATTCAATAAAATAGTTAAATAACGGTTTCATTAATTATTATTCAAGTATTAGTTTTTTCGGGTGAATAGTGTTTTTTAATTAAAAATTTAATTAAAAATAATTAAAAAATTATTTTTATAAAAATGACTTTATTTTTGAACTCAGAGCATCGATATTATGTTATGGTAATTTTTGGGTTTTTTTCTAAAAAAATGAATTTTCGATGAATAGTGTTTTTATTTAAAAATTAAATTAAAAATATTTATAAAAATATTTTTATAAAATGGATTTCATTTTTGAAATCAGAGAATTGATATTTGGTTAATGTGAAATTTTGGGATTTTTCTGAGAAAGTTGATTTTTCAGTGAATAGTAAAAATACAGTTTTAGGGTTTCAGTATGTTTAATGACATCATAACGGTGTCATGATGATGTCATCAGATCTTTTGAGGGTTGGCCGGCCAAGGGTGATGAATTATTGTTTTGGGGGCCCCATGTGGCCTAACTCCTTGATAAATGACAATGGAGAGCACATGGGTTTGAGAAAAGCACATGTGAGGTGTCCCTTGGCCATTAATGCCTTGTCCCCTCACTTTCCCTATAAATACCAAGCCCTCCTCTCATCCATTCGACTCCCCACTCATTCCCAACGAATTTCTGGTCTCATTACCTCCCAATGAGTCCTCCCAAGGTGCCCCCAAGCCCTCAAGGTCCCATCCTTTGAGGTTTAAGAGTTACATTTTAAGGTAAGGGATCCGACCTCTCTCTTTCTTTTCAAGTAATCTCTTTTATGTCATTTCTTTTATACTCCATGTTCTTATGTTGGAGGATGTTCTTTTATATTCATCCTACTGCCTATTTCATTTTCATATGATGAGAGACCCCCCCTTTCTCTCATCAATTCGTTTTAAGAATGTTTAAGTGGCGCCGTTAGGCTGCCGAATTTTTAAGGGATTCTTTCACCTTCCTCGTTTTCAAGTTCTATTTTCATTCAAGTCTTTCATGTTCCTTTTTATTATGTTGGGGTATGATCTCTAAATTATCATACTGATCTTTTATGATCATATTATGAGAGACCCCATTTGATCTCTTCAATTCATTATTTTGATGTTTTAAGTGGCGCCGTTAGGCTGTCGAATTTTTAAGTGGTTCTTCACCCTTCTCGTTTTGAAGTTCTACTTTCATGTCAATTATTTCAAGTTCCTTTTTGTTATATTGGGGTATTATATCTATATATATCATACTGGACTATTATGTTCATATTATGAGAGACCCCATTTGATCTCTTCAATTCAGTATTTTGATGTTTTAAGTGGCGCCGTTAGGCTGCCGAATTTTTAAGTGGTTCTTCACCCTTCTCGTTTTGAAGTTCTACTTTCATGTCAATTATTTCATGTTCCTTTTTGTTATGTTGGGGAATTATCTCTATATCTATCATACTGAACTCGTATGTTCACATGATGAGAGACCCTATTTGATCTTTTCAAATCATTTTTTGTTGATGTTTAAGTAACGTCGTTAGGCTGCCGAACTTTCATAAGAGAAATCTAATTTTTTTCTTCCTTCCATGTTTTTCATTTCAAATGGTATGTCCTTGAAATTTCATTACCATGATCATGTATCCTTCTTATTCTGTCCATGTACTATTTTATGGGTCATTTATGAATGTTTGATCCATTTTACCTCTCTTTTAATGTCTTCTAAAACCTCGGAACATTACCGTTATGCTGCAGAATTTCTGTCTCAAAATGTCTATCTCTTTTTTCTAAAGTTCTTTTTTTTATTAAGTGAATACTCAAAGCTCTTTCTTCTAAAGGGGTATTCACATATATATCAAAATGTTCCATTTTAAATTCTGGGATTTACATACATGAGACCCTCTTTCCCTTTCCGTGGGTTTAAAGTGACGTAAAGATCATGTCTTTAAAGCAGTTTTTAAAACGTTATGATTATGAAATGAAACCCATTTATTTTATGCTATTTGGGTTATTTATGAAATGTTTGATGATGATATATGTGGCTCACATGATAATAAAGGCAAATTTAAGGGTGCGCCCTGATAGCGCTCCAATGCATTGGGTAATTATGTAACCACTAGAGATTACAATTTTCACGATACCTTGGTGAATAACCTTGGTAATTTTAAAATGACACCTTGGGGATGGACCTTGGTGATATGTTCATGATTGTCTATGTTAAATGATGTAGCCACATCTTCAAGTTATGAAAAAGTTTTATTTTTATTATGATATGCCTCATGATTTCATTTTCATGCCTTAAAGTTCTTTTCATGACTTTATTGATGTATCTCAAGTTCATATGTAAAATGTTTCACTTGTTTCCCTTGCTGGGCCTTCTGCTCACCCTTCCTTTTGATGTATGTCCCCAGGTTATGGGATGCAGTAATGATCCTAGGGTGAACATGAGGAGAAGCCTTTCAAGTGTTTAAGAAGAATGTTTTTTTTTGTTTCATGTTTTATGTTCCTTGTTTCCAAGACACTAAACCTTAAAGATCCTCAGTTTTGTGTAATGTAATGAAAGTTTATGTTATAAAATGGCGGGATGCTATAAAAACAAATCTCCGCCATTAAATCCTTATTTAATTCTCAAGAATTAGCCACATCATTCCATTACCAATCCAATAATTAATTAAACATTTTAAAGGCAATTAGTTAACTAAAAAATTAACTATGCACTTAACCTAATAATTAATTCATCAATTAATTAGTCAATCAACACAATTACCATTACATAATTAATTATTCACAATTAATTATCGATATAAAAACTAAACTTTTCATATTTAATTCTCATATTAATTATCTTTGATCAACATCAGGGCACATCATTAATTCTCACAATTAACTATCTTATATAGTCAAACAACATTTAATAATTAATTTTCCCCAATTAATTATCATAAAAAATTCAATTCAATATTTCAATTACAATATTCCAACCCATAACCCATATTCAAATCTAATATCTATTTGAGAAACCCCCTTCTTTTTTTGTGACTCAATTATCAATTAATACCCAAGGAAATCACATGTCAAATCCACAATCCTAATTACTTAAATTTATGAAATCAAATATCAAGGGACGATTGAAAAATCTATAAACTCACATTCAAATATCATATCCAGAACAATTGGAGTTTTATTTAAACCACCTACCTTTGTTTATTTAGAGATTTTAGACCAACAACAATCTCCCAAAGTTGAGCAGCACAACGTCATCGATCAAGATTTAAATCTAAACCCCAAAACAAAAATTAAGACCAATGGCATAAAGATCCTAGAAATATAGATATAGAACCAAAATCCAAGATATAGATCTCAACACATATATTTAGATCCCCGGAAAAGGTGTACATATTCCTTGAAAATATCATTGAAATATAGTGGAAAGAACTAGAGAAAAAACAGGTGGAAATCCAATCACAGGGAAGGGAGTGGATCTTTAATCCAGGATTTTGATCCTAATGAGAGATGTATGAATCACCTTGGAATACATCCATATGGATTTGGGATCACCTAAAAATTTTCAATCCTAAGAAAAGGTCAAAATATGGGAGTCTTGGTGGTTTGGGTAGTTTTAAACTAGATTTTTTTATAATTAATCCCACACGCACAGTTTCCTGGACATGGGCTCATTGTTAGGGAAAACTGGGCACCAACTGTGTGGACCTCTCTTTCCAAATTTTCACAGTTGTCATGGTTTAGTTACACAGTTTTTCAATCCACACACAAACCATGCTGACCTCTCTATCTAGGTTTTCATGGTTGGCACGGTTTAGTCGTACAGTTTGTCAAACCATGAACAAATTGTGTATAGCCCACTGTCTATTTTTTTTTCATTGAAAATTCACCCAAAAGCACACCAATCCACTACTAATCAACAAAGGAACTTAAAAACCTCAAAAATGACCTAAAAATGCTCCCAAGATGACTCCATAAAAGGTCAAGATCTTACAAAAAGGAACATTATAATTAGAGGATATTATATGAAAAATAATTAATTTGAAGATAAAATTCATTTAAAAAATATCTATTTGTTGATTGGATTACCTCATTTAAAATAAGTGAGTGAGTAACACATAAGGATAATCACTTTCGCTTCCGATTACGTGTGGAAAATTGAGTATGATACCACACGTTTACCCTATTTCACCCATTATCTAGTTAAACAATTAAGTCATCCGACCTATAAATTGTGATAATTTTGGAAATATTTTTCAACATAAGATAAACATACTTTTACAAAAATATAGATAACTCACTCTTTATGTATAAATTGTTTTTAAAAAAAATATATAGGTATGTCATATTTTATAATTTTATATGGGAATCCAAGAAAAAAAATATCAAACCTATAACCCAAAACAAACATGTATATCAAAAAAATGAACATATATGACAATAAATTATATATGAATTTTTTTTATAGTTGGATAAATTTATGGAACCCAAGAGAGACATATATGATAATGGTAAGATTTATTATGTGAATTCAAGGAAGTTGAATTTATAGAATACTAGTATGACCGAGTTATGCATAGGTGATAAGATACTACAATTTAACTAATGTTTTAGACTGTTTCTCAGTTGAATAAAATGATATTATTTGGGAATATATAAATTTTTTAAGGTTCTAACCTAGTGGGGTTATGTATATCCAAGGAGGTAACGAATTATATTCATCAAAAAATAAAAAAATGTATCAAGATATGCTTGGATACTTCTCGGTTAGTGTTTATTCGATTCCATATAGTTGAATGAAAAAAAAATTTATTCCACGATTTTCACTTGAACAAATACACCAAATTAGTGGATTCAATTTAATATAAAAAAACACAACTTATAAATTTAATTAAAGTACTAAGGTATATTGTATTTTCCTAACTAATTTAGGTTATTTATATAATATGAACAAAAGGCTTATTGACCTCCTTCATTATCACTAAAGCTTCATTATTTAAGGAATATATTATTTGATGATCTTATAAATAATAAGAATAATAAATATTAAGGATGGAAGAAAATATAGAGGTTAGCTGATCTCTAATGTGTTTTTAATACACCAATCATATGGTTTTCACTATAGAGGGAATTAAAACCACAACCCTAAAATCATGACCCCGACCTATACCCAATCTATCATCCCAAAAAAATAAGTCTTTTCCAATAGTAAACTATTCCAAATAACAACTTTTCAATTATTAAACTATCCTCATTTCACATTGGTAATGATATAAATGGAAAATGAAATATTAATAAAACATAAAATATAAACTCGTAATTTTTCCCACTATAGACCAACATTAGGACTACACCACCATAGGAAAGTCCATGGTATCCAAATACATTTGAATCAATATATATACAAAACCCTCAAAAAAAATTCCCAACGCACTAAATAAAACCCTTGGACTAGACCCATTTTATATTTTCCTTAACCATGTTATTCAACTTCATTATATTTTACTAAATATTTATATTTCATAATGATTGAATTGAAAATTTTTATTTCAAAATACCTTATTAAATAATATAATAATAACCATGGATAAAACAGTTTTTGAAATATTTAAAACACATTGTATAGTACATTTTTAATGTATTTTATTCATATAGAGAGAGCATTAAAAAACATTTATATTCACATTTCATTGGAAAAAAATCATACCACACAGTGACTCCCATTTAACCTCATTTAATCTTCAACATGCCACATCCCTACTATTGTACCCCTGGTTTCTGGTATGTAAACCTTAATTAATGCTTTTCTTTATTTTAAAAGTTAAGGGTGACGTATGGGAGAGTCGGGAGATACTGGATTGATGTTTAAAGCAAAGGGGAAGGTGAAAAATTTGTCTAAACCGTGCACCCAAACCATGTGTGGCTGACTGAGGAGGCAGTGGCTTTTTCACGGTCGTCTCACGGTTAAGGGAAACTGTGTGACGAGGCCATGGGAGAAGGGTGGACGAGGCAGTAGCTAATGCACGGTTAGCGCACGGTTTATCAAACCATGCAGACTAACCGTGCAGGCAATTAAATTAGATCCTAAATTTGTGGATCTAACTCGTTTTTGCCTCTAATTTCCTCATCAAAGCTCTTAAGTGGCCATAACTCGGGATTAATCTCCCTTGAAGGTTGAAAAATTCTCCCAAGAATTCTGGAGGGGATCTGAAGGCTTCTCTTGGCGAATCGAAGCTGGATTCTTGATGTATGTGATCGTTCTCATTTGTTCTTGAATGGTTTCTTAGATCTACTTAGATCTACTTCTCCCTTTCTCTCGGATTCTTAGATCTATTCCCGTTATGGGTAGACCAAAGTATGTGGATGCCAGATATGTTGATATATGGTCTTGGTTGTGTTCGGATGAGAGATCTAAGGAGTGTTTTTGGAGATTCGACCCGGGGTTCTTGAGTGTTCTTCGTCCGTTGCTTAGTTTCGCCTATTTTATTTGAGTTATGTGGATTCAATCTTGATTCCTCTATCTTAGAACTTGAAGGCTTAGTTCAATTTGATTTAATTTCATGGTTTTCTTTGTGAAATTGTGGTGAAAATCATGTTAAAATCTTCTTTAGGGATGATTTTGGGTTTGATGGAATTGTGGAAATTGAAAGAATGGGTTGTGAAATGTGTTTTGTTTTCTTGATTTTAAAATAGTGATTTTAAAATATGGCTTTTCTAGATTTTGAAAATGGGTTTTCTTATTGAAAGGAATGTTTTTCAATAAAAGGATGTTGCTTTATTGAATGCTTTTCAACACACTTGGTTTTGGAATGGATTTGTATGGGTTGTGGTGTGTGTAATTATGCATTGGGATGGATAAGGGCGAGAAGTACCCCCATTGAACAGGTTGGATGGATAAGGGTGAGAAGTACCCCCATCAAAAGGGACGGATAAGGTCAGGATGTACACCTGTCAAGGTAGTTCACTACGTGATGACTTAGTGGAAGGATAACTCACTACTCGTGAGTATAGGGAGGTCCGGGTTGCATGCATGGTTGGTTTTGTGGGTTTGTGAAATGAATTGGATGTGCCAAAGATAGAAATGGGAATTTGATTAGAAACTGTGCTTGGTTTCTTTTCTTTAGAAATATGGTTTTTGGTGGAAAATGGTTTTGACATGGAACTTGTTATATTGTGAACTGTTTTGGAATTGTTTTATATAATTTGTTTTATATAAATGTGCTAACATGTTTTATCCTGGAGGCATGGGTTGGGAAGTCATTGGGGAAAACCTACTGAGTTTCGGTACTCACCCCCTGCATTGGAACATTGGTGCTTTTGCAGATGTCATGTATCAGGATGTTGGAAAAGGTAATGTGTTTCATACTGCGTCGTGATGCTTGGGCTGGTTCATGATGTTGGAGCTTAGAGCTTGAGGAGTATGGAGTTGGGGTGTTGTCTTGTAGTCTTTGAGTTTGTCTTTCCACTATTTACTCTTATTTGGTGTTGGTTTCTACTGTGGTACTCTTGGTTGGTTTATTATAAAATAAATGGTTGAGTTGTGTTAGCTTTTTTATCATGCACCATTTAGTTGGTTAGTTTGGGTAACGTTGTTGGTTATGTGGTATGTTCAAAATGGGTAAATCGTCCCCCACTTGTTTTGAAACCCATCGGCATTTATTTCTAGCCTTTAGCACCTTAGGGATGTTTCTTAAGGCCTAGTAATGACTCGTTGAGCTCTCAAGACAATGAGAATTAGCAGGTCATTACAAATGGTATCAGCTTGTTTGGTCCATACCTAACAAGTTGTCATCGATGTCCTCAGTCATGGAGTTGAAATTAATTTTTGTATATTCCATGGGTTGGAATCTTACACAGGAGTAGGATTTTTGGAACTTGAAATGTATAGCATAAAATAATGTACCTAACCTGTTTATGCTGAACTTCATGTTACCATGGTGTTGGGTACATAAGTGTTTTGGATACACTTCTAGAATCTTGGAAATCTCATTGTCATGGGTTTATCCAATGAGATGAGCATGAAATGAATTTTAGAGGAATTACTTCCCACTAAGATTTCATATCTCATTGGGAGGAATGAAGTAAGTACTTTGTGTATGGTGCCAATTTTTTAAAAATGGAGAAATAGTTTTCAACTAAAAGATTCTGAAAACATGATATTTAGTGTATTTTGAAAATGGTCTGATTTTCAAAAAGTATGTGGGATGTTTTCAAAAATGGTTGAACATGGGGAAAGGTTGTTTTGAAAAACAATGTGGTGATTGTTGATGTGATAGAATTTGAAATCCGAAGCCTTCAGTTTCTAGGAAGTGAGACTAATGGGGTGCGTTGTTTGTAGAGAAAATGGCACCCGTTAGGCGTCGTAGAAACCAACCCGAAGAAGCTGCGGAGAATGTGGTTGCACCTGATCCACGTGTGAAACAAGAGCTGGTCTAGAGTATTGTTCAAGCATTCCAGGCTGTGGAAACAGGGAATCAGAGCGATGATTCAAGGCATGTAGACCATTCCATCCAGTTCCAGAGGCAGAATCAACTCATCTTTCATGGTGATTTTGCACCAGAATGGGCGGAGGAGTGGCTGAGAAGGATAAATCGTATATTCGATTTCATCGGAATACCAGCAGAACTGAAAGTAATGATGGCGATGTATATGCTGGAGGATCTTACATGATAGTGGTGGGAGCTAGTGGTGCAGGCTAAGGTGGATCAAGGCCTGGTTTGGGAGGAATTTGAGGAATTGTTCAATAAACAATTCTATCCTCACACATTCAAGATCCATAAGATGATGGAATTTTTCAGCCTAAAGTAGGATAATCTCTCTGTCACAGAGTATGCCGATAAATTCATGAATTTAGTGTGTTTTGCACTAGAAGATTCTTCAAGTGCATCGCTGAAGGCACACATCTTTGAATCGGGGTTGCGACAAGAGATTCGCTCGAAGATAGTTGTGCTCTATATTACGGAGTATACCAAAATGGTAAACAGAGCAACAGTAGATGAAGGAGACATCTCGGGAGTTATGTGAGGAGGAAGTATGATGATACCCATGGGAACGGGTGGGAACTCTAATGTTGGGAACAAGCGGATGAGGGACACCTACTTCCAAGGTGGGAGTGCGAATCAGAATCAGACGGCTGGAACAGTGAATCTTCCTCCATGACCCATGATGAAATTCGGGTGTTTCCAATGTAACTCTAATGATCACATAAAGAGAGAGTGTCTGACTCAACCTGGACAATGTCACAATTTCAAGAAGATGGGGCATCTACAACGCTATTATAGAAATAATCTGAGGATGGGTGCATGTGACACTTCCCAGGTGTCGCAAGCATCGTATGCTTCGATAGGATGAGGACAACAGAGTCAGTCTTGTTAGCATAACAGAGCTATCCATGGTGATTCTAGAAATACCATGAATCCTCAACCAGGGAAATTTTAGCAAGGCAACAAGGAGAATAGTGCAGCTATGAAGAAATTGTATGGAGCTGAGAAGATGATTGTTGATGATCAGGTTGGACCATCAATAGTAAGAGGTATGGTTATTTTGAACTCTACCTTTTTTCAAGTGTTCTTTGATATCGGTGCATCACATTCCTTCATTTCTTATCATGATGTTTACTTGCTATGTTTAATACTAAAAATGATTCCTTCTGTCATGAAACTGCAAACTCCTCTTAGTGAAAGATAATGTCAAAACTTCATGTGTCGAGCATGTTCTATAACTGTTGATGGAGCTGAGATAGAATGAGACTTCTATATGTTGGATATGGATGTCTATGATGAAATCCTAGGAATGGATTGGTTGAAAAAGTTTAAGGCTCACATTGACTGTTATGGGAGAACAGTTAGTTTCACGACTGAGGAAGTCTTTGAGAATTTCTTCAGAGGAGAGAGGATGGTAAATAAGGGTGCAATGATCTTGTTGGAACCAATGGTGGGAACGATTTCTTATCAATTGGCAGTGTTTACTTTGGCATCATTGAAAAAGATCGCAGAAAATAGTTTTTCAGCTGTGGTGGATCAATTTTCTGATGTTTTTCTTGAAAAATTCTTAGGGTTACCACCTGTAAGAGAAGTGGAGTTTAAGATTGATCTCCTTCCAGGGATCAGTCCTATCTCACATCAATATTATAGGATGGCACCAACAGAGTTACGGAAATTGAATGTGCAGATAGAGGAGCTTTAAAGAAAGGGTTTCATTCGGCCAAGTGTGTCTCCGTGGGCAACACCACTATTGTTTGTAAAGAAAGAAGATGGAACATTGACGCTATGTGTGGATTATTGTAAACTTAACAAAGTTAAGATAAATAATAGATATCCACTTCCATGTATTACTGGCATGTTTGATCAATTTATGGGATCTCAGTGGTTCTCCAAGATAGACTTGTGGTCAGAATATCGCCAGTTTCGAGTTCGGAAGGAGGATATCCTAAATACAGCCTTCAGAAGCAGATACAGCCACTACAAATATTTAGTCATGCCTTTTGGTCTTACGAATGCACTAGCAGTCTTTATGGAATTGATGAATCAGATATTTTAGCGATATATGGATTTTTTTGTTGTGGTATTTGTGGACGACATATTGGTGTATTCAAGAACAAAGGGTGAGCATTATAAAAACATAAAGATAGTGTTGGAAATCTTTAGAGACCATCAGTTGTATGCCAAATTATCAAAGATCGAATTTTGGATACAAGAGGTACACTTTTCGAGCCATGTTGTTTCTGATAAAGGTGTTTTAGTGGATCCAAAAAAGATAGAAGGTATTCTTTCTTGGAAATCGCAGAAGAATGTCTTTGAAAAACGAATTTTTCTTGGTCTAGATGGTCATTACCAATGATTTTTCCATGACTTCTCACGACTAGATTCGCCTATGACAGCATTGAAAAAGAAGAAAATTGCATTTCAATGGGCTGAATAATGTCATAGATCTTTTCAAGAGTTGAATGTTCTCCTTACATCATCACCCATCTTGATTTTTCTGGAATCAGGACAGGGGTATGTGGTGTATTGTGATGCTTCGGGAATAGGATTGGGTTGTGTTCTCATGCAAGGAGACCATGTGGTTTCTTATGGATCAAGGCAGTTGAGGGTGCATGAGAAACATTACCCAACACATGATTTGGAGTTGGCTGCAGTCATCCACGCTTTGAAAACATGAAGACATTATCTCTTCGGTGAGAAATTTATTGTGTTTACGGATCAAAAAATCTTGAAACAAATTTTCTCATAGCAAGATTTGAATCTGAGGCAGAGGAGATGGATGGAGTATCTTCAAATGTTCGACTTTGACTTAATTTATATACCGGGTAAGGGAAATTCGGTGGCCGATGCATTAAGAAGGAAGTCATATGCTCAGTTGGAAAAGGAAGCTTCAGATGAATGGAAGTTGATGTCGGTATTACCCAACATGCGTATGGAATGTGACAACCGAGCTGATGTTGCGGTTTTATTTCCAGTTTCACTTATTTTTAATTTGGTGGAGATATTAAAGGAGGCACAAACATCTGATGTAGACTGTGTTGCAATGAGTTCAAAAATCAATGGTAGGGAGACCATTGACGGATGGAAGCTAGATGGGAGTTTAGTTTTGTGGTTTCGAGATCAGATGCTTTTACCTTTAACTTCTTAGGAACAACTCTTTCATGCTTACCTCCGTTCAAGATGGGTTGTACATCCGGGTACATAGAAGATGTATGAGGCGTTGAAGGTACATTTTTGGTGGAACGACATGAAACGGAAGGTAGCTAAATTTGTTTCAAGATGTTTAACTTGTATGCAAGTTAAATCATAACATTAGCGGCCAACTGGTATGTTAAAATCTTTACCTATCCCATTGTGGAAATGGTATCTGATAGAAATGGATTTTGTTACAGGTCTTCCAAGAACGGTCCAGAAACACGATTCCATTTGGGTGATAGTGGATTGTCTAACCAACTCAGCCCATTTCATCCCTATTCATGAAACTCATATGGTGGAAGATATTTCAAAAATATGTATCCAAGAAGTAGTAAAGAGGCATGGTGTACCAGTGTCTATCATCTCAGATAGAGATCCTAGGTTCACATCTCAATTCTAGCGATCCTTACAGAAATCCCTGGGATCTCAGTTTAATATGAGTATGGCGTATCATCCCTAGACGGCTGACAATCGCAAAGGATGATACAGACATTGGAAGACAGGTTTCGGGCTTGTGTAATGGATTTTGGTGGCTCATGGGAGGAGCATATACCCTTAGTGGAGTTCTCAAACAATAACAGCTATCAAGCCTCGATATGCATGGCTCCATTGGAAGCATTGTATGGGTTTCCTTATCGTTCTCCACTTTTTTGGGTGGAAACAAGTGATACTTCACTAGTCATGCCAAGACTTGTCCAAGAGACAACGAAGAAGTTTCAGTTTATATAAAAGATGATGGAGACTACACAGAGTCATTATAAATCATATGCGGATCATCGCTGAAGACTGTTTTCGTTTGCAGTGAGTGATCATGTATTTTTTAGAATCTCTCCAAGGATTGGACATCGTCATATGGAAAGCAGGACAGATTATCTCCCTGTTAAATAGGACCTTTTTAGATACTCTAACTGGTTGGAGAGGTGGAATATCGGTTGGCATTACCACCACGGTTTAGTGCAGTGCACAATGTGTTCCTTGTATCTCAGTTGAAGAAGTATCAACCTGATCCTAACCATGTGATCAGATGGGATCACATGGACCTAGAGTGGGATGCATCGTTGGTACATATCCCGGTGTGGATTGTGGATAGGTAGGATAAATTCTTGCGTGGAAAAAGCATTGGTCTCATACGAGTTTTGTGGAAACATGGTCAGATTCAGGAAGAGACTTGGGAACGCGAGAAATAAATGAAAGAGCAGTGGCCAGAACTCTTTCAGACAATCTAGGGTTTTCTACTTTCTGGGGACGGAAAGGCTAATGGTGGGGAGAATTTAGTACCCACAGTTTCGGGTATGTAACCCTTACTTGATTTTTTTTCTTGGTTTTAAAAGTTATGGGTGACATATGGGAGAGTCGGGAGATCCTGGATTGATGTTTGAAGCAAAGGGGAAGGCGCACGGGCGGCACACGGTTTGTCTAAACCATGGGGCAAAACTGTACATGGCTGTATGAGGAGGCAGTGGCTTCCGCACGGTCAGCACACGGTTAAGGGAAACCGTGCGACAGGGTCGTTCGAGAAGGGTGGCCGAGGCAGTAGCTTACTCATGGTTAGCACACGGTTTGTCAAACCGTGCGGACTAACCATGCGAGAACTTAAATTATATCCTAAATTTGTGGATCTAACTCGTTTTTTCCTCTAATTACCTCAATAAATCTCCTATGCAGCCATAAATCAGGATTACTATCCCTTGAAGGTTGGAAGACTCCTCCCAAGCGTTCTGGAGGCGATCTGAAGGCTTCTCTTGGAGAATCGAAGCTGGATTCTTGAGTTATGTGATCGTTATCTTTTGTTCTTGAATGGTTTCATAGATCTACCTAGATCTAATTATCTCTTTCTCTCAGTTTCATAGATCTATGCTCCTTATGGGTAGACCTAAGTAAGTGGATGCCAAATATGTTGAGAGTTGGTATTGGTTGTGTTAGGAGAAGAGATCTAAGGAGGGTTTTTGGATATTCGACCCGGTGTTCTTGAGAATTCTTCGTCTGTTGCTTGGTTTCACCTATTTTGTTGAGGTAGGTGGCTTCACTCTTGATTCCTATTTCTTAGAACTTGAAGGCATAGTTCAATTTGATTTAATTTCTTGGTTTTGATTGTGAAATTGTGGTGCAAATCATGTTATAAATCTTCATTAGGGATGATTAATGGGTTTGATGGAATTGTGGAAATTGAAAGAATGGGTTGCGAAAGGTGTTTTGTTTTCTCGATTTTAAAATAGTGATTTTAAAAATATAGCTTTACTGGATTTGGAAAATGGTTTTTCTACTTGAAAATAATGGTTTTCAATAAAAGGTTGATGTTTTATTGAATGGTTTTGAACACACTTGGTTTTGGCATGAATTTGTATGGATTGTGGTGTGTGTTCTTATACATTGGGATGGACAAGGGAGAGAAGTAACCCCATCGAAAAGCTTGGATGGATAGGTTAGAGAATTACCCCCATCAAAAGGGATGGATAAGGTCGTGATGTACCCCCTTCAAGGTAGTTCACTAAGTGACGACTTAGTGGACGGATAACTCACCACTCACGAGTATAGGGAGGTCCGAGATGCATGCATGGTTGGTTGTGTGGATTTGTTAAACGGATTGGATGTGCCAAAGATGTAAATGGGAATTTGATTGGAAAATGTGCTTGGTTTCTTTTCTCAAGAAAGATGGTTTTTATTGTAAAATGGTTTTGACATGGAACTTGTTATATTGTTAACTGTTTTGGAATTGTTTTAAATAAATTGTTTTTTATAAATGTGATAACATGTTTTATCCTAGAGGCTTGGGTTGGGAAGTCATCTGGGAAAACCTACTGAGTTTCATTACTCACCCCCTACTTTGGCACATTGGTACTTTTGTAGATGTCATGTATCGGGATGTTGGCAAAGGTAAAGTGTTGGATACTGCTTCATGTTTCTTAGGCTGGTTCGTGATGTTGGAGCTTTGAGCCTGTGGAGCATGGAGTTGGGTTGCTGTCTTGTAGTCATTGAGTTTGTCTTTCCTCTATTTACTCTGATTTGGTGTTGGTTTCCTCTGTGGTACTCTTGGTTGGTTTATGATAAAATAAATTGTTGAGTTGTCTTAGCTTTTTTATCATGCATCATTTAGTTGGTTAGTTTGGTTATGGTTCTTGGTTTTGTGGTATGTTCAAAAAGGGTAAATCATCCCCCACTTATTTTGAAACCCTTCGGCATTTATTTCCAGCCTTTGGCACCTTGGGGATGTCGCTTAAGGAATTGTAATGACTCGTTGAGATCTCAATCCAATGAGAATTGGAAAGTCATTACACATACAAAAGACCATGATATTAAATCTAGGGAATTGTCCTTTATTATAAATTTTTAAATTTTTGTCAATAAAACATAACTAAATTTAATAGATTCCAATATTGGTGCATAAAATGCATACAACCCAAAATATAAAAATAATAAAAAATAGTAAACAAATCATTTAGAGATAATGGCATGGTAAAAACAAGAATCATTACATTTCAATATGAAACTTCAATACACACTAAGATGAAACAATAGTTCACACAATGTTCATGGTTGGGTAAACATAAATATTTTATTTATAAATAAATTTTTATTTCTATTTATATGATCATGTTAAACTTGTGAATAAAGGGATATTTAATTGAATATGTTGAAGGATGCCTATCAGATCATGGGGTTGATATTATTCAATTGAAAGTTCTCACTCATATATGGCTTCTAAATTAAAACACTATTAAATTGGAAAATGATTGAATGAGTGTCATTTAAAATAATTTTACATATTCCCTCTAGGAAATAAAACACTAAAAGGACTAAAATTATTAAATGGTGAATGATAAAAATCCAATGAGATATTAAAATATACTTGTAGAGCAATATTCTAACTATTCACCTTTTAGCCCGAATAGGTTATGGTACGAAAATACTTGATATCCCAATGCCCCTTACATTTAATAAAATCACATACATTGATGAAGACAATAAATTTGACCATGTTTCATATTTAACCTAGGTTTCCCACATGACCTTAAAACCCCATAGTCATGATACTGTTTTTTCTTATAAGGTCTACATCAAAAATTATTCACCTCTCCTTTTCCCCTTATCCCAGTTGACTATTTCCTCTTTCTTCAATAGGACCACCCAACTTCAATGGTCCAATATCAAACAAGATTTTTTCTGTTATAATCAAATTTAATTGATGTTAAATTATCATATCTTTATGTAACCCAAACTCATTGAAAATCATACATAACCACTCCTCCCATTATACACATACCTCACATATGAGGAAAAATATTATTTCGTTTCATTCTAGAAAAAAACACTATGGTAATAATCTATGTAAAACTAAGTAAGATTACATGAACCTCTATTATTATCCTACTATTAAAGGTGGAAATGCCATACTATCCCCACATTTTTTCACCAAGGAAATTTTTTAGTGCAATCATTCATCGAATATATAACACATGTTTTCTTATATCATCAATGGGCCTCAATTATCAAGTCTTATTTAGTATAATCACCACTACACTTCTACTCATTTTCACCTTTCGAGTAACATGTAATAATATGGGTTCCCCATGCTTAGTTATCATTTAATACACATATTTTTTATACCTATTGTTTTGGAATCTATTATATAAATGTATTTATTATTGAAATTTCTACTTTTCTCACATTTTTAATGAATTTAAAAGGCTTTAAAATTATCTATCCTATATAACCATATAATTAATATAGTGGTTATTTTCATATGACCTCAAAATATTTGATACTCACCCATTCTGTATGATTAAAAATTATGTGTCTTGCCTAATTACATTTATTCAAAATATATAACTCATTATCCAAGATGAGTTTAACTATGTGAAAAGCAATGATGAAAATCTACATGGCATGCTTAATTACATTTCTTCAAAAATTCATATAAAAGAATCCTAACATGTATTAAGATAAGGAACGAATGTATAATTTCTAGAATATTTGTATAAGATAGTTATGCATATCTGATAAGATACTACACTTTGACTCATGTTAAATATTGTTTCTAATTTCAATAAAATCTCATTGGTTTGAACCATTTAATGTTTCTAAGGTTCTAACGTAATGGGATTATGTACATTCAAGGTTTTTATGGATTATATTCATAGAAAATAAAAACTTTTATCAAGATATGCTTAGATACTTCTTAGTTAGTGGGTATTCATTTCCATAAAGTTGAGGGAAAATTCATTTTATGCCATTATTTTATATTAAACAAATACTCCAACTTAGTGGAGTTAATTTAATGTAACTAAAAAATCAAAATATCAATTTATTTTATGTAATATGGTATATTTTATTTTATTATTAATTTATGTTTTTTAGATACTATGAATTAAAGGCCTATGTTCCACCTTCAGTATCACTTAACATTAATTATTTAAGGAACCGAGGATCTTAGGATGTTGTAAACAAATAAGAATAATAACAATTAAGGATGGTTAAAAATATAGAGTCTAGATAAACTATAATTTGTTATTCATACATCAATCATATGGTTTTCTCTATAATGGACATTAAAACCCCAAACCATAAAATCAAGATCATGACATATACCCAATATATCATCCAAAAAATAAATCCCACCCACCATTAAACTATTCTTAATGACCAATTTTAGGTTTTTATCCTATCCTCGTTCTATATACGTAGAGATGTAAAAGGATAAATAAAACTTCATCATACATAAAATATGAACTCATAATTAATTTTCATGATAGACCTAAATTATGAATACACCACTACAGGAAAATCAATGGTCACCAAATAAATTTGAATCAATAGATATCCAAAACCCACAAATAAAATACCCCACACACTAAATAAAACCTCAGCCCAGACCCATTTTATGTTTTCCTTAACCATGTTATTAAAATTCATTGTATTTTACTAAATATTAATATCTCACAATTAGTGAATAGAAATTTTTTATTTAAAAATTACCATATTAAATAATATAATATCAAACCATGGAAAAAATAGATTTATAAATATTTAAAACACATTATATAGTACATTTTCATGTATTTGATTCATATAGTGGGTGTAATAAACAACATTATTATTCAAATTGTAACCAAGAAAAAAATAATACCACACAGTGACGACCATTTTACCTCATTTATCCTTGAACGTTCCACATCCCTACAAAAAAACAAGAAATAAAAATAGTTGAATTGTTTTTTTTACACATTGCGGTCATTTTTCAAAAAAACATACCAAAATTCAATACTTGTAAATGTTGGCACATAAAATGAGTAAAACTAAAATTATAAAAGAATAATAAATTTTCAAAAAAAAATTATCATTTATAGACTATGAAATGGTAAACACCAAAATAATTACATTTCAAAATAATATATTAATACATAGTAATATCAATGATTTGTGCACACAATGTTCATGGTTATGTAAACATAAATATTTTATTTATAAATAAAATTTTCTTTCTATTTATATGATCATGTGGAACTTGTGTATAAAGGGTTCTTCAATTTTATAAGTTTAAGTATGCCAATAACAACATGAGGTTAGAACTATTCAATTGATAGTTCTCACTCAAAGGTGATTTCTAAATTAAAACCTTGTTAAATAGGAAAATGAGTGAATGAGAGTAAATTAAATTATTTTTCCATATTCCGTATTGGAAATAAAGCATTAAAATGGACTGAAGTACTTACTTGGGGAATGATAATAATTAATAAAGACATCAAAATATATTTGCGGAATATTATTATAACTCTGAAACTTTTATCCCAAATTGGTTTTGATAAAAAAGATTGGACATCCATATGCCCCTAAAATTATCTAAAAAAACCTATATCGATGATGAAAATCCATTTTAACAAGGATTACATTAACCCTAGGTTTCCCACATGACTTTAAAACCCCATACATAGGATTTTAAGGGTTTATTAAAAAATTTATTTACCTCTCCCTTTCCACTTAACCTAGTTGACTATTTCCTATTTCTTAGATAGGACCACCCAACTATAATGGTCCAATATGACATAGGATTTTTTTTATAATAAAATTTAATTAAGGGTAAATAACCATATCCTTATTTATCCACATAACCAAAGCTCATCAAAAATCATACATAATATCTTTTAACATTATATAAATATCACACATATACAGTAGCCAAAAATATCATTTTGTTCTAGAAAAAAAACTTTGTGGTAAACCTTTTAGTAAGAATACAAAATATTATTTGAAACATTATTATCTTCCTACCACTGAAGTTGGAAATCCCAAAACTTACACAAATTTTTTCACCAAGGAATATTTTTAGTGCTTTTATTTATTGAATATGTTCCACATTTTTTGATACATCAGCAATGGGCATCCATTATCAAGTCTTATTTCAAATAATCTCTAAAACACTTCCACTAATTTTCACTTGAGTAATGTGTAATAATATGGGCACACCACATGTAATTACTAAGTAGTACATGTATTTTTGATACATATTTTTTGGAATATATTATATAAAGTGATTTCTTGTCAAAAGGCCTAAATTTATCCCATTTATCCTGAATTTAATAGGATTAAAAATTCATTATCATATATAACCATAAAATTAACATCATGGTTCTTATCATATGAACTCAAGATATATGATACTCGCTAATTTTTTATGATGAAAAACTATCTGGAATTCATAATTACATTTCTTCAAAATTTGTAACTCATTATCAAAGATGAGTTTAACAAATTATACCTCAATATTTAAACTAAACATCTTCTTTATTGGTCACCCTAAAATTCAGTGAAATGTTTCACACAAAATCATGAGTATTTTTACTATTACCCTAAACTACAAGGGATTAAATTTCCTTTATATTTATATGTTAAAAAATTATTTATTGTCAATACCAATAAAATATAAATTAAATCCCCTTTATAAATAATTTTATTCCATCCTAAACATCCTTAATCTCAAATAAATTGACTTTCAATATTACTAGATTATGATAAACATCTATATACTCTTTTTCATCATCAAGTATGTCAGAAAACATTTGTATTCTCATTACAATATTCTTAGTTGAAAATAAAATAATTTTTTTCAAAACTTACTAGAATACCATAAAATCCATCATAACTGTTATATATTTGTATGTGGAACTAAACTGTATCATAGTTATTAATATTTCTTAGGATTCCTTAAACTATAGTATAATCATCTTTTAAATTATTGAATGGTACTAATCTTCTACATGACAATTTTATCATCCAATATAATATTTGGATTTTGTAAAATCTTAATCTCTTTTTAAGTGACCTTAAAATCTTGTTTGACTCTCCCATAATCATATATGATAATTCAATGTATGCAATACTTTAAATCTTCATGATTTTTTTTTACATTAATAACTTTTTATCTTACTAGATGAAGTTAAATTCTTGAATAACCTTCATAATATCCAATATGACCTTAGACTATAATATTATCCTTCAGTCTCTTAGGAGTATAATATTTTTACACATATATGTTACATCTACCTAGATGACCTCAAATTCCAATACAACCCTTAAATATAACTGGAAAATAATAACCATCAGTGTATTCTTTATGTTTTCCTATATTTCCTAAATATTTAAGGCAAAAAAAATTTCTTCCTAGATTAACCAAAAAACCAATGTCCCCTTCAATTCATATAGGACAAAAATTAACATCAATATACCCTTTAATTCAGTTAATTTCATCTTCGAACTATTTTATATTCACTCATTCATTTTTTCCTAATTATATTTTGGTGTTCCATTTTATCATTCATGGAAAACATTAAAATCTACAGCATGATTCAATATTCATTTTCATTATATTATACTCAAAACTACATATGAAATAAAAAATACCTACCCCATTCACTAATATGGGGATTTTTTTCAATACTCCATAAATAAAGTAATATATATCAGTCCATTTCAATATAGTTTTTATTCTCTATAAACTTGAATGTAATTAAATTAATTTTTATATTTACATTGATGTATTTTAATAAAAAAATTAAATCTGTATGGGTGTCTAAGACTAGTAAACATTCTACTTTCGGGAATATTGGGCATCCCATCATCTCAAATTTGGTATATATATCCTAATATAACAAACTAATCTTTCATAATTTTCAATGAGTGAAATTGATAATGTGTTAGAAAAAATATTTGAAATTGGAAATAGTGACCCTGATGAAAATTCCCAAAACATTAAAATATATTAACTGATAATGTTTTATTATTTATGATAATACATTGAGATGTTATTTTTATGTGTCTCATAGAGAATCTATATCTCCACTACTGTTGATAGTTGATGAATTTTCATGATCTTTAACTATAATGAGGTTAGTATTATGATAATTATCCCTCTATCACTCAAAATCACCATAAGGTGTTTTAGAATACTTTTGAATATATCAATGTAAATATAATTTCCTCAAATCTAGTAAACATGTTTCAATTATCCTCAATATTATAGTCCCCAACATAATATGTTAAAATCCTTGGTATATGAGTATTCCTCTAATGAAATGATCCAAATGAAAATTTTATCACTAATAAACTATAATAAATGAAGCCACAAATGCTAGTTTCAAACAAACTATAAAAAATGGGGAAGGTGGTTCCTATCACTTAAACAAATAACATTGGGTATAATTCTCTAGATAAATAAAAACTTATTATTTTTTATATGAATATGTAAAATTAAAACAGAATATACATCTATGTTTTTGTGCATATTTAAGGTTGTGGAAGATGATAAGAATCCCCAAAATCTAGACCAATTACATAAGAGTAATTATAACTTTATTTAATATAATATCATCATTTTTGGAGAAACTGACCTCTTTATTATATACAAGACTCATAAGGATTGTTACCCCATATAGATAATGATTATGAGATAATTCAAAGTCCATTTATTTTAGAATCCCCAGTTATCTGTTGGATATTCCTAAACAACGCCACTAAATATATATTATTAATCAATAATGATCATCCACTATCGTCGTCCTCTCCATGAAGAATCCATTAACCCTCATTTAGTTTCCCACTATACAAGTACCATTATATGGTTTGGAATTATTCAATGCAATTATATTAAACATGTCCTATAGAGGGTTATCTCCAATCAAGGAGGGTGATCCATGAGATGTAATAAATTATAAATTATAATTTCTTCTCTAGCATTATAATCATAAGAGGGAAAAGGTAAAATTTAAAAAACAATATAATACTCTATTTTTGAGTTTATGCATTACTTTGTGAGGTTAATCACATTAATGTGGTTTATTACCATAGTCCATCTCCCCTAATTAGATATTTTTCCATGAATACTTGGATCAATACTATGATTATCTAGTACTGAGAAGTAAAGATCCTTTCTTGTGCCATTATGAACCCATCATATTGATAGAGATGATATTTTCAATATAATTTACATACATTTAAATAATTTAATCCTCAAAAATGTTTCATTATGTGTGAAATTACATCATTTTTGGAATTTGGTTGTATTTTGAGGTAAATTGTGAAAATGACTTAATTTTTGATTTTTAACAGTTTTTATCTACTTTTATTATTTGGTCATATCTTTTTAAATATTGATCCAATTTAGATTATTAATTTTTTTAAAATAACCCCTGGAATATGGTCTTCATATATGTAAACTGGCTGAAATTCTAAATCATTCATCTAGAGGCTCAAATAAACTATTCTGTGTAGAAACTTATAATGGTTGACTGTTTGGAGCACACATCATTCCAGAAGGCATAACGTCGGATACATGTGTCCAAAGTCATTACTTCCAATAGGTAAAGAAAGAATACCCCCAGGCACGTGTGTATGATGAGTTTCAAGGTCAAAATAGATCATTATGGCACTATGTGAGTGAGACACCTATGTGGAAGATGAAGAGTCTCCTCGGGTAGAGAAAGAGATGCTAAGTAATTAATTCATAACATTTAAACCACGTCTCCAAAGTGGATGAAATTTTGATTACATACTAAGGACAAATTTTCTAACAACCTTTATTAATCCACTACATCTTTATTATGTGGGGATGTGGTCCAAATTCGAGGCAACTTTTTGGCTTCACATTCTGGACATCATCCAGGCCATCCCCTACTCCTATATATTTTCAGCTTCTCTTTCATTTCAAGGGGTTGGACCAAAAGAGCTAGCTTTTATGGAGGATATATGTTGTAGAATAGGAGTTCTATTAATGATAATCAAGACATGAAGGGATAATATCCAAGTGGTGGTGGGCAGCGGAGATACAAAGATTCTTCCCCATTGAGTTTGGTACTTCAATGTATTCTAATTATAGTTTTCTGGAATTGGTTTTCATGAATTATGCAGGTCTCTTTTCATTAATGAATTCAATTTCTTCTAATTTTTTCTAGACTTTTTATCTACTTATGAGTGTAAAATTATTTTCTTGGATTTTAAACTTCTTTGGGAGAGGTCTCCCCATTGAGCACAACATGTTTAATTAGTTTTGATTGCTTGAATGTCTTTGGGAAATTGAATCACTTTCAAATGAGGATAAACACCCATATTTTCGGTCTCAATATGGTGTCTAGTCAATATGGGTAATCACATGGACTTATATGAGTTATCATTGAGAAATATAATCAGATAATGCAATTAAATAAGGATAGAGGGTGTATCTAATGATCGATGTTTGTCCACCACTTCCTTCTTTTGATTGTTTTCTTCAATATAGTTTTCTTCTGATTTCTAATCTCTAATGTATATTTATATGTAACTTCTGATTTTATATTATTTAACATTGTTTATATAATTTCAAATCCCTATTTCTAATTCTTACATTAAGAAAAACATATTAACAATGTGACGGTTTGATAACTTAGCCAGCAACCTCCTCCTGAGACAACCTTGTGGTCACCACTGTGCTACATTTTAAGGGGAAATTATTGGCTGGAGATTCATGAAAAAAACCAAGAATTAATTTGGCGCCATTTCCAGGGAGGTTTCTTAAGTATTTTTTGATTTGTTTTTTCATTTTATAGGATTTTTTACCACTAATTTTGTGTTTTAGAAAAAACCCAAAAAATGGATTTTCAAAGTGACTAATCCTATGTTTGTCCGGATTATAAACAATATGAGGAGCCTAGTCATGATGATTTTTTAAAATTTCAGCAAAATACTCTTGAAATGCAATAGAATAATTTGGTGATTCAACAAAATATTCAAGAAGTAATCAGACAAATGGGAATTCTTACCAATGAATTAAAATAATTAAAATAAATGAAAGCTCAAAAAAATACTCAATAAATGGAAAATGGCATCCCACCAATTTTTGATGTTCATAAACCTTGTGTAGATATGTTGAAAACTGATTTTGAATCATCTTTTTCACATTTTAAGGAATAAATTTTTAGTGATTCACCAACAAATTTGTCTTTTGGAAATCAAAACAGTTTTGAAAACCATTGAGATGAATTTTATGAAAATGAAATTTCATTTGAAGAAAATATTTTTGAAATTGATATTTTAGTAACATTTTATGAATATTTGGATAAAAATGAAGATAAAATTGAGTTATTCATTTTTTTAGATCATATGGAAGAACCAGAGCAGCTTCCCACTTTCAATTCCACTATTTTTGACTTGGAGAAAAAGATAGAACCTGAGAATCCAAAAGGAGATGTCTCAAATTTTGATCCTTACTTTCCTGATAATTTTTATAATAATTGCCTGCTTGCTTCTCCCTGTGCAGATTTAGTTCATGTTTCTATTTAGAGGACTAATTTTTCAGATGATGAGGATTTAA
This sequence comes from Viscum album, assembly GCA_963277665.1. Taxonomy (NCBI): domain Eukaryota; kingdom Viridiplantae; phylum Streptophyta; class Magnoliopsida; order Santalales; family Viscaceae; genus Viscum; species Viscum album. The sequence continues at coordinate 1,139,645,957 of OY728157.1, read as the reverse complement.
AGGCTGAAATTGAGAAAAGTATGGTGTGCCCATTTCAACAACTACTAGAGGCCTTTTGTGAGGATAATGTCTTCGGAGGTTTATTTTACGTTTTGTTCCCACTTCCACTATATCATCAAAACATAAAAGTCATGGAGGGGAAGATAAAGAAATATATTTTTGGTGGATTTGCCAAGTTTTTTGAGCTGAAGAAGATTGAAGAGATTTTATTTTGGTGTTCCATGAGGAAAAAAGATCATCCGCCTTCAGATTGGGGTTGACTAGCTGGAACTGTCTTACTTGGGGTAGTGAAATCCTCGCACCCACTTGGGGGTTTATACCAAGGATTTGTTCCATTCTCTTTTTTTATTTTATTTTCCTTTACTTTCATTCCAAGAAAATTCATGCTTTGTTTTTGTTTATTTTTCATGTAGGTTTCCCCACTGCAGCTTATAGGAGGCTAGCTCAATACTGTTACTATTAATTAAAAACAAGGTCATGTCTTTCCTTCAAACTTGTTTTTTTCATGTCTTATCTTTTTTATTTTTATTTCTCCAATAATATACACACAATGTGGACATTGTAAAAAATAAGTGTCGGGGGAGGATCATCTTTGGTAGAATATGATTTTCTTATGTTTTCAAAATTTGTGTGTTTTATTTAAAATATTGAAAAAAAGACATTTGAGCTTACATGATGATCAATTTAATTTTTGAAAACCCTATCAATGAGTGAAAAAATTGATCCCTTGAATCTGGTTATAAATGAATACTGAAAAAGACACTGTTTCAAGCTCAAAATTTTTGAAATAACCTTTGAATTTTGAATTCCATGCCATGAATGTTGTCTAATATTGAAAATCACTTTCTCGTGAGTATTTTGAACCCATTTTTCATCTTCTTCACATTCATCATACTTCTTGAGTGAACCAAAAAATGCATGAGTCATTGAACCAGAACATGATATATTTCTATCAAAACTAGAGGGCTAAGGTGAGTGTGATTGAAATGATTGAGGAAACTTGTTTGTGATTGAAAGCCCCCTTTTTCATGATTATCCATTTTATTCTGGACCACTTGTACATTTTATCTTTCCAGAGCCCTTAGTATCTATGTACTGCCTTCTAGATAGCCATATTAGAATCCATTTTCCATTTCCAACACACTCTAGAAGTATAAATGCATGATCTAGTTGAACTTAAGTGTGGGGGAGATTACTTTTGGTGTGGTACATTATCTGGTGTTTCTTTGGGTGGTTATCAAAACTATGAAGAGATATTTTTGCTATTGAAAAATGTTTTTCTGAGAGACATGCCTATCTGGAGCTCTCAATGGAAGAGTGTTGTGCCTATCTAGAGCTCTCAATAGAAGACAGTTGTGCCAATCAGGTTCTATCAATTGTAAAGACCCGTAAATTTCAAGGAAATTTATTTCTTAAATTCATTGGGATATTATGAGAACTCAGTTTCTGACGGCACTTGATTCTGAGGCCCAGTGTGCCCAAAATCAATTTCCTAATTTTTACTCGGGTATGTTCAATGAACGAACGAGCAGGTTTTTCTATCATTCGAACCGGTGCTCAGAACTGATATCTGAGGTCACTGGTGGAACCGCATCACCAGTAATTGCTTAAGAGGACCTTTACCAAATATGTGTTTTCTTTGGAGGAGTTGTTAAAAATTATCGATTAAATAAAAAATGAATAAAATTGTGTACAATTTTATTTATAATTCTAAGGTGGTTTTATCCTACATGGGGGAGATAGGGTGGGACCCACTAACATTCTAACTACCCATGTGAGGATAAATGTAAGGTGGGGCCCGCACAAGCCCCAACCTTTTCACTTTCCCTAACCCTATAACCCCTTAACCCCCCCCCATTAAGCTCCTTGTGTATAATTTTGACAAACCCTTGTATTTAATTGGGTAACTCCTCCTCTCCCCACTCCCCCTCATTGAAACATGCCAACCTACCACTTAATTAGTTAGACAACTCATGGTTTAATTAATTAAGTGACTTGGATTTAAATTTTGTAATTTTGAATGCATGGAAAAATAAAATAAAATAAGGAGACACCTTATTTTATTTTGGTTAGTTTATTGTGTGAGGGAAATTGGGGGATAACTTTAGTTTCTTTTGAATAAATTCATCTTCAACGAAGAACGCCAATTCTCCGACAAAGAACGTCGACTTGGTGGTAACAATTTTCTCCATCCTCTTCTTCCTACACGATAAGGGAGGAGACACCGACGACAACGGAAATGACGCCATCGTCCGCGGCGCTTGAAAACCGCGAACTTCTTTCGAGGTAGGGGTTAAGTTCAATTTTAATGAATTAAAATTGTGTTTTTTTTGTCATTGATCAATCTCGTTTACATTGGCCACTTGTTATCATCATAATGGGAGGTGATCAGACCGCACAAAGACGGCCAATCCTCCTCCCCTTTTTTCGTGTTGACCATCGTTGACGTTTGCTGCGAAGGTAGCGCAGTGCCATTGCACCGCGCGAGGACGAAGAGGACCGCGGCCGGAGCGGACCGCGATGGGGTTGTGCGGCACTGTCACACGGTGCCGGAGAAGCCGAGGGAGGCCGCGGCCACAGCGGGCCATGGCGGAGGGGCGCCGCACCATCCCGCCGTGCCGGTTGAGCAAGAGGCGCGACCTTAGGCCGCGACGGTCCAGCAGGGGCGGCGTGCTGTGCTGGCCGCTGGCGTCTCCAGGTGGCGGGACCCTGAAGGGTCCTGCGGCGGCTCAACCGGCTGTCCATTAAGGATGGCTGTTTTCCAGAAAACTCAGGGGTTGTAACCCCCCAACAGAATTTTAGGGTAGACGCCACAGGGTCCGCCGTACCTGCAAACAGAGGGCGGCACCCCCTTTGCGCCCCGCTCGGCCATCACCTAGCCGCGGCCGGCTTCCGGGCTGGGCCGAAGGCCGCACGGGCTGGACCGGGCCACGTCCAGCAGGGCTGGGCCACACCCAATCGGTCAGGACCCAGACTTGATTCGGCTCGACCTAGGTCAGGTCGACCCGGTTCGGGCCGACCAAGGGGGTATTGGGCCGGGTCGGACTGGGCCCAGACCCCCTATTTTCGGACCAGGTTCGTTCAAACGCCCATATCATGCGCTATGAACCTCCGATCGACACACCATCTATTGTGTAGGGATCCTTGGATCGAGACGTTCGTTTCGGTATATTACACTCAAGCTTTCGGTGAAGTTTTGGTATGATCGGGTTGGTTTAAACTCAAAATTAACCGGGCCCTCGGAGCGGAAACACTCATAGCTTAAGGATCGGACGTCTGAATGAAGTGTCATCAATTATGTTGAATTACTATTAGTGATATGGTTCTTTTGGCTTACTCCACTTGAGATTTGGACGCAACTGGACTATGGTTGGGATGGTTTTATCTTAAAAACCAATCCCACCCCTAGGACGGAAAAGCCAATATCTCTCAGAACGGGCGTCCGATTGATGCACTGTATGTCGCGTTGAGTTCCTAATGAAGAGATGGAACTTTATGATACATAAAATAGGGAATTAATGATAGTTGATTTATCGACCCCTTGGCTCGTGGATCGGACCCTCCCGGAATCGAGCGTGCTGTGTGCGGGAACTATAGAGCTGGCTGCGACAGCGATGATGATGACGAATGTACTTGGATCTTATGTGGGTTCGGCAGCGATGAAGTCTGTAATTGGATCCTCCATGGGTTTGGAAGTGATGGAGACTGTACTTGGATCCTACTTCGGTTTGGCAGTGATGGTTTCTGTACTGGGATCCTACGTGGGTTCGGCAGTGACGACTTCTGTACTTGGATCCTACATGGGTTCGGCAGAGGAGATGATACAGAGGCTGCATCTAATCATCTCCACCCTTCTTCGTGAGTAATAATCCTATGTGAGCTGAGTCTTGATTTTCAATCATTACCATCGATGTGATTGACTTGCATTCCTATGTGGACTAGGTTGTGCTTTCCTGTGTGGACTGGTTTGTACTTGGGCTCGAGAGTTGGAGCTGAATTGAAATTGATGACTTAGGTATATGTATGGGCATATACCTAAGTAGAGTTGATTGATACTTCGTTCTTGTATCTTTCCTTTGTGTTTTATCTTTCGTGGATTCTGTGAGGCCTTCGGGGGTCTTAGGGTCCCTACTAAGAATCGTATACTCACCCTTTCATGGGCAATGCCCGCACTATGTTGTGTTGGTTGCAGATGACTGATAGCGTAGATCGTGGTTGAGGCTTGTGGAGTGGGATGGTATCTGGAGGTGGACTATCAAGTAGGACGTATATGGAGAAGACAGACGGATTCGATGAGTAGAGGAGACCATCTGTACGAACCATTCTGGTGGGATTCCCAGAGGACGTCTCGGTGGATGTTTCTTTACTTTTTAGCTATTGTACTTAACTTTTCTAAGTTGAACTGTAATTTCAGTTGGGTTTGTATACTGGCCCATTAAATTTTCAGCACTTACTTTTTTACATAGTTTACTTAGTGTTTACTTCAGCTTGGGCACTCTGTTGTGTTTGTTTTCATATATAAAGGAAATTCCTTCCCTTTTATTAGGATTTACGCCTTTGGTTCTATTCTCCAACCTCTGGCCTATTGAAGGAGGGATTGGGGTAGTCACGACACTGGCCCCGAGGACGGGTCGTGACAAATTGGTATCAGAGGAGTCATTTCTACCACAGAACCCCGGACTCTGATAATTTTTTCTATGTGATGCAACAATGATAAGGGTTATGAGTGTGGTTATCACTCCAGGGATTACAATTTTGGTTCAGTGGCTGACGTATCCATACACCAGGACCCTGACTTCTGATTTCCGACATAGTGCACGAAAACATTAATTGCATGTGTGATTTAAAAGTTTTCTTTGTGATTACTTTATGTCATCTTACTAGGTATACTGTATTAACCATGGCGAACATGTTTCATTCAGGATGGCCCCACGACGGCAGCCAGCTAGGGTTCCGAGCATTGTGAAAGATGGAATCCCACCAAGCGACGAGGCCTAGGTGTAGGTCCCCATTACAGCGGAGGCACCAGAGGTACCTATACCTGCCGAGCCACCGATGCCCCCAGCCCCAGTAGCTGAGAGTGCACGATGCCTGAGTGCGCTGCATGAGTTTCAGGATCAAAGGCCACCCAGGTTCGGTGGAGAGATAGACCCTCATGCAGCCGAGGATTGACTGGAGGTTATCGTCCGAGTCTTCAGATTAGTAGAGACACCAGCTGACCTCTTGGTGATCATTGTGGAGAGTCTTCTGCATGCAGTAGTAGGTAGATGGTGGAGCCTGATTCTCCAGGGGCCCGACAAGGCATCTCTGCTTTGGACGGACTTCGAGATCCTCTTTTTCTTGGAGTTCATTCCACCCACCCTCCATGCGGTGCGCATTCAAGAGTTACTACAACTGCGACCGGGCAGCATGAAAGTATCCCTATACTCAGTGAGTTTTACCGACCTCTTGCGCTACTCCACGAACATGGTATGAGACCCATTCTTCCAGGCCCAGACCATCAAGCAGGGACTGAGGCATGAGATCAGGGATTCGATGATCTCCCTCAGCATTCCGATGTAGGCAGGAGTACTGGAGTGAGCCCTTCATGTGGATAGATTCCTTGCTGATACTATTCCAGCAACAAGGCCTACCGTAGGGTGACACGTAGTGGAGTCTTTTGAAGGATGCAGTAGACAGATGACGCAGAGGTCCAAGCGGACCAGGCCATCAATTGGAAGACCTCAGGATACCAGTTCGGATGTGCAGGGCACACGCAGCAGATCCAATCATACGAGAGACAAGCAGTGCTATGCATGTAGCGGGCAGGGCCACATGGCTCGGGACTGCCCAACCCGCCATGCAGTGGAGCAATAACGGTTGATGGACCACCCAGGCATTGGCAGAGGTTCGACTGTGGCGGTCTGTAGGGAGCAGGCAGATGAGGCAGAGGAGCATGCCGATCAGTAGGTGGTGGACGATGCATCGAGGCTCTACCACCACCACCACCACTAGGAGGTCCACCCCGACCACATGGAGCTCGTGGACAGAGGGAGGTTCAGATTCAGGAAGTAGAGGATTATGACCATGGCACACCTGAGATGATTCGAGGTACTATCTGTGTCTACTCCACCCTTGCTGCAGTTCTTATAGACACAGAAGCGAGTCATTATTTTATTACCGCTACCCTTGTTTGGAGCTCAGAGATTTCGACGGAGCTGTTGGCTCGATCCTTATGACTAGAGACTCCTAAAGGAGCAGACTTGATGATTATGCAGTAGTTCTAGCAGTGCGATCTTACTCTAGGAGGCGAGAACTTCAGCTGGGATCTTCTTGTAGCAGCGTCGAGGCCTTACGACGTCATCGTGGGCATGGATTGGTTATCTATAGTTCATGCTCAGATCGACTGTATTAGGCACAAGGTGATGTGTGTCCACACAGATGGGAGCAGGTTCACCTTCACTGGCAAGAAGGGAGCCTTTGTAGTGCAGGATGGACTCAAGCATAGGAGAGGACAACCAATCACTCATCAGTTGTCTAGCCTCATCCTAGGAGCAATTGACGTGTGGAGTCCGTGTTTCCCTGTTATGGTGGATCAGTATGCAGACATTTTTCCTTACGACGTTCCAGGACTACCTCCTCACAGAGAGGTAGACTTCTATATTGACATGTCCGCTGGTACAACCCCGATATCTACACCAGCATATCGGATGGCTCCCGTTGAACTTTGTGATCTGCGGGTAAAACTGGAGGACTTGCAGGGCAAGGGATTCATCCGACCCAGTGTTTCACCCTGGGCTTCTCCGATTTTATTCGTCAAGAAGGCGGATGGGAGCTTAAGACTATGTGTCGATTACCATCGCTTGAATCAGGTGACCATAAAGAAAAGGTATGCACTTCCGAGGATTGACGACCTCTTCGATTTTCTCAAGGGAGCACGATGGTTCTCAAAGATAGACCTCAGGTCAGGCTATCATCAGCTCAGAGTTCAAGATGAGGATGTGCCAGAGACGGAATTTAGGTGTCGGTATGGCCACTATGAGTTCTTGGTTAAGGCTTTCAGCATAACCAATGCTTCAGCAGTGTTCATGAGTCTCATGAACAGTATCTTCCAGCCTTACCTCAATTGATTTGTCGTAGTCTTCATCGACGACATACTGATTTACTCGACTACTGAGGAGGAGCACGCCTACCACCTACGGGTTGTACTTGACACACTCCGAGAGCACTAGCTTTATGGTAAGCTCTCGAAGTGTCAGTTATTGATTCGAGAGTTACACTTCTTGGGCATGCCATCTCTGAGGCATGAGTTGCAGTGGATCCTGCAATGATCGAGGCAGTACTCGCTTGGGAGCCACCGAGGAGTGTGACGGAGGTGCGGAGTTTCCTAGGTCTAGCTGGGTACTATCTGAGATTTCTGTCAGACTTCTCCAGAGTAGCAGTACCACTTTCATCATTGAAAAAGAAGTGGAAATGCTTTGTGTGGTCAGATAGATGTCAGTAGAGCTTCTAGGAGCTGAGATAGGGATTGACCAGTGCACCCATCTTGAGGCTACTGGAGGAGGGCGTTGGGTACGTAGTTTACTATGATGCATTAGGGACCAGACTCGGGTGTGTCTTGATACATGAGCGGGCAGTGATCACATATGGTTCACAACAGTTGAGGTAGCAAGAGAAAAATTGTACTACCCATGACCTGGAGTTTGCAGCAGTAGTCTTTACCTTGATGATATGGCGGCACTATCTGATGGGCGAGCGCTTTACAGTCTATTCTGACCACTAGAGTCTCAGGTACATCTTCTCATAGAAGGACCTGAACCTGAGATAGCGGTGATGGCTTGAGTTCCTCCAGGACTATGACTTTCAGATAGTCTATAATCTTGGGAAGGGGAACGTAGTAGCTGATGCTCTCAGCAGGAGATCGGGGATTCAGTTACATGGAGAGGTGACAGAGCAGCTAGTCGTGTTACATATATCCTTCGTGGATAGAGATGGAGAAACCATTTTACAGTCACTCACAATCACTCCACCACTACTTCAGCAGGTTACAGAGGCACAATGTGGGGACGTTGACTGTGAGATGCGGTGTGTTCAGATTTCCACAGGGCAGGAACCTGATGTATTTTTTGTAGGATTTGAGCATGTCATCATCTTTAGGGGGCATACCATGGTAGCAGTTGAATTACAGGAGGAGGTGCTGAGGGAGTTTCACACTTCCCCATTGGCAGTACATCCAGGAGTAGCGAAGATGTACCAGGATCATAGACAACAACACAGGTGGCCGGGTATGAAGATGGTTGTGGCAGAGTTCGTTTCACGATGCCTCACCTTCCAGCAGGTGAAGGTGGATCACCAGGTACCAACATGCTTAGTACATCCCTTAGAGGTCCTAGATTGAAAGTGAGATGTTATATCTATGAATTTCATGACAGGGATTCCACGTACATCCAAAGGACACGACTCCATCTGGGTGATCATTGACCGACTCAGCAAGTCATCCCACTTCCTACCTATCAGATAGCAGGGCTCAGAGGATAGCTTGGGACACCTCTACGTTCTGGAGATTGTACGGCTTCATGGTGTACCATTGACTATTGTCTCAGATCGAGATTCTCGCTTTACTTACCATCTTTAGAAGGGGTTGCAAGAGGCGTTTGGGATGCTGCTACTCTTGAGCAACGTCTTTCATCCTCAGACGGATGGCCAGATGGAGAGGACCATTCAGACACTCAAAGACATGCTCCGTGCATGTGTCCATGACTTTGGTCATAGCTGGGAGGATCACCTACCATTGGTAGGGTTTGCATACAACAATAGCTAACACTCTACCATTGGGATGGCACCATACGAGGCACTATACAGCCAACCTTGCAGATCACCTCTGTGCTGGAATGACCCTGGAGAGTCAGCACTCGTAGGACCAGAGATGGTTCAGGCTATGACAGAGAAGGTGCAGATCATCCAGGAGTAGATGAGGACTGCACAGAGCCGAAATAAGTCTTATGCTTATAGGAGGCGGAGACCACTAGAGTTCGAGGATGGTGACCACGTTTTCTTATGGGTCTCACCTCGACGTGGATTACAAAGATTTGACTGGGGTGGAAAGTTATCTCTGTGCTTCATCGGACCATTTCAAGTTCTCAGCAGGATAGGCGAGGTGGCTTATCGCCAAGCTCTTCCACCTCAGTTGCACCGGGAACATGACGTCTTCCACGTATCTCAGCTGAGGAGATATGTGCACGACCCGATGCATATCATTGATCACGAGGATATGGACATCGATGATGGGGTGAATTTTGCGGAGGTCCTGGTGGAGATCGAGGATAGACATAAGTGGGTCCTACGTGGACGGTCGATTCCTCTAGTGCGCATCAGGTGGCTGCATTGAAACCTCCAGGAGAGCAGATGGGAGCGGGAGGCTCAGATGCGTGCAGAGTACCCTCATTTTTCCCCAAGTTTATGATGTAGCATTACAGGGACATAAATCCCTGAGGTGGGAGTAATGTAAATTCCCATAAATTTCAAGGGAAATTTTTTCTTAAATTCATTTTAATTTTACGAGTACGCAGTTTCTTGACGGCACCTGATTCTGAGGCCTGGTGTGCCCGGAATCAATTTCCAAAGTTTAGCTTGGGTACGTTCAGTGAATGAACGAGCGTGATTTTCTATCTTTTGAACCGGTGCTCAGAATAGAAATCTGAGGGCATCGATGGAACCATAGTGCCGGTAATTTCTTAAGATGACATTTACCGAATATGTGTTTTCTTTGGAGGAGTTGTTAAAAATTGTGGATTAAATAAATAGAGAAGAAAATTGTGTACAATTTTATTTATAATTCTAAGGTGGTTTTATCCTACATGGGGGAGTTAGGGTGGGACCCACTAACATCCTAACTACCCATGTGAGGATAAATATAAGGTGGGACCCACACGAGCCCCAACTATTTCACTTTACATAACCACATAACCCCTTAAACCCCCCCCCATTAAGCTACTTCTATTTAATTTTGACAAACCCTTGTATTTAATTGGGTAACCCCTCCTCTCCCCACTCTCCCTCATTAAAACATGCCAACCTACCACTTAATTAGTTGGACAACTCATGGTTTAATTAATTAAGTGACATAGATTTAAATTTTTTAATTTTGAATGCATGTAAAAATAAAATAAAATAAGGAGAGACCTTATTTTATTTTGGTTAGTTTTGTTGTGTGAGGGAAATCGGGGGAGAACATTAGTTTATTTTGAAGAACATTATCTTCAACGAACAACGCCAATTCTATGACGAAGAATGTTGACTAGGCGGTCCCAATTTTCTCCATCCTCTTCTTCCTCCGTGACAAGGGAGGAGACACTAATGACAATGGAAACGATGCCATCATCCGCCGAGATTGACAACCGCGAAATTCTTTCGAGCTAGGGGTTAAGTTCAATTTTATTGAATTAAAATTGTGCTTTGTTTTGTCATTGAGAATTCTCGTTTACTTTGGTCTCTTGTTATATTCATGACGGGAGGAGATCAGACCGCACAAACATGGCCGATCCTCCTCCTATTTCTTCATGTTGACCATCATTGACGTTTGATGCAAAGGCGGTGCGGTGCCGTTGCACCGCGCGGGGACGAAGAGGACTGTGGCTGAAGCGGGCCACGGAGGGGGTGCGCGGCGCCATCGCGCCACTCCGGAGAAGCTGAGGGAGGTTGCGACCAGATCGGGTCGTGGCGGAGGGTCACGTCGCAGTCGTGCCGTGCCGGTCGAGCAAGAGCCACAACCTTAGACCGTAGCAGTCAAGCTGGGGCGGCAGGCTATGCCGGCCGCCGACCTCTCCAGGAGGCGGGACCCTGAAAGGTCCAGCGGTGGCTCAACCAGCCTTCCATTAAGGCCGACGATTTTACAGAAAACTGAGGGGTCGTAAACCCTTGATAGAATTTACGGGCGGACCCCACAGGGTCCACCGTTTCGGCAACAGAGGGCGGAACCCCCTTTGTGCCCCGCTCGGCCTGCGCCGAGACGCGGCCGGCTTCCGAGCCTAGCCGCATGGGTTGGCCCGGCCGCGCCCAACTAGGCCGGGCCGCACCCAATCAGGCCGAACCCGGACCCGGGTCGGGTAGACCCGGTTCGGGCCGACCCAGGGGTTATTGGGCCGGGTTGGACCAGGCCCAAACCCCCTATATTCGGACCAGGATCATTCAAACGCACATATAATGGGCTACGATCCTCTGATCGATGCACCATCAGTTCTGTAGGTATCCTTGGATTGAGACAGTCATTTCGGTATATTACACTCACGTTTTCGGCGAAGTTTGGGTACGGCCGGGTTGGTTCGAACTCAAAACTAATCGGGCCCTCGGAGTGGAAACACTCATAGCTTAAGGGTCGGATGTACGAATGACGTGTTGTCAATCACATTGAATTCCTCTTAGTGATATGGTTCTTTTGTCTTACTCCACTTGAGATTTGGACACAGTTGGAGTACGGTTGGGTGGGTTTTATCTTAAAAACCAACCGGGCCCCTGGGACGGAAAAGCCAATATCTCTCAGACCAGGTGTCTGATTGACGCGCGGTCTGTCGCGTTGAGTTCATAATGACGAGACAGAACTTTTTGATACATCAACTTTGTACTTTGTGACAGTTGATGTATTGAACAATTGGCTTGTGGAGTGGACCCTCCCGGAATCGAGAGTTCTGTGTGCGGGAACCCAAGAGTTGGTTGTGACTGCGACGACGATTACGACTGTACTTGGATCCTACATGGGTTCGGTAGTGAGGACGACTGAATTTGGATCCTTCATGGGTTCGGTAGTGATGACAACTGTACTTGGATCCTATGAGGGTTCGGCAGCGATGGTTTCTGTACTGGGATCCTACGTGGGTTCTGCAGTGACAACTTCTGTACTTGGATGCTACATGGGTTCGACAGAGGAGATGATTCAGAGGCTACATCTAATCATCTCCACCCTTCATCGTGAGTAGTATACTTGTGTGAGCTGAGTCTTGATTTTCAATCATTATCATTGATGTGATTTACTTTCTTTCCTGTGTGGACTAGGTTGTGCTTTCCTGTGTGGACTGGGTTGTACTTGGGCTCGAGAGTTGGAGGCGAACTGGAATTGATGACTTAGGTATATGTATGGGCATATACCTAAGTAGAGTTGATTGATACTTCGTGCTTGTATGTTTCCTTTGTGGTTTATCCATTGTGGATTCTGGGAGGCCTTCGGGGGTCTCTAGGTCCCTACTGAGTATCGTATACTCACCCCTACACGGGCTATGCCCGCACTGCATTGTATTGGTTGCAGACAATAGACAGTGCTGATTGTGGATGATGCTTATGGAGTAGGACGGTATCTGGAGGTGGACTATCAGGTGGGATGTATACAGAGCGGACGAATAGAATTGAGGAGCTGAGGAGACCATATGTACCCACCCATCAGGTGGGATTCCCGGAGGACATCTCGGTGGATGCTGTTTTACTTTTCAGCTGTTGTACTTCACATTTCTCAACTGCACTGTACTTTCATTTTTGTTTGTATACTGGCCCATTAACTTTTCAGCACTTATTTTTGTACTCAGTTTACTTAATGTTTACTTCAGCTTGCATACTCTGTTGTTGGTTTTCTTATATAAAGCCAATTCCTTCCCTTTTATTGGGATTTACACCATTGGTGCTAGTCGACAACCCCTGGCCTATGGAAGGTGGGCTTGGGGTAGTCACGGTACGGGCCCCGAGGATGGGTCATGACATCAATAGAAGAATGTTGTGTCCAATCTGGAGCTTTTGAAAAAATAAGAAGAAGAGAAATGTCACTTTTTTTGGTAAAATATTGATGGAATGAGGTGGAAAAGATATTCCCAGAGTTTCTCAAATCTAACTTTCATTGTATGAGAGTAAGGAGGATTCCCCACATTAGTGAAGATTAGAATCAGGCATTTTTTTCTTCAAAAATGAGCCAAACTCTCCGTATTCGGCCTAAGAATTTTTAAATTTTAAATCGACCAACATTTAGCCGCAAAACAACCTCTACAATCCATCATGATGATATCATTTTTCATGGCTCACATCGGGAGGAGAATTTGAAAATTTTCAAGCCTATGATGATTCTTCCAAGTGTCTAGATGAGAAAACCTTTGTTGAAAATCAATATTTGTGTGTTCAGAGAAAAGTTTTATGAGGTATGTGTGTTGTGTGAATGAGAGAAGAATATAAGTGGAAATGATTGAATTAATTAAATTTACAATATGAATCATTTTTTTAATGAGGCACGATATAATTCTATTCATGGTGGTTTATTGGTGAACCTCATTGGTTTGTGTTTTGAAAAATAAATGATTTGGTTTTGGTACTCACTTGTCCAGGAGACCAAGTGCTAACTGTGGAGGAACTGATAGAGCTAATATTTTCAATATATTTTACCTACATTTAAATAATTTAATCCTCAAAAATGTGAAATTATGTGTGAAATTGCATCATTTTTTGAATTTTGTTGTATTTTGAGCTAAATTATGAAAATGACTTAATTCTGGATTTTTAACAGTTTTTAACTAGTTTGATTATTTGGTCATATCTTATTAAATATTGATCCAATTCAACTTATTTGTTTTTATAGGAACCCCTGGAATGTGGTATTAATATATGTCAACTGGATGATGTTCTAAATCATTCATCTAGAGGGTCAAATAAATCATTCTTTGTATAAAGTGATTATGGTCGGCTGTGTGGACCAGACTTCATTCCAAGATGTATAACAGTGGATAAAGGTGTCAAAAGTCATTAATTCCAACTGGTAATTCAATAATACCCCAAGGCACACATTCAGGATGATTTTCAAGGTCAATGTTGATCATTATGGCACTATGTGAGTGAAACACCTATGTGGAAGATGAAGAGTCTCCTCGGGCAGAGAAAGAGATTCTATGTAATTAATTCATACCGTTTACCCCACATCTCCAAACCAGATGAAATTTAGATGACATACAGAGGACACGGTTTATAAAAACTTTTATTAAGCCACCTCATCTTGATTATGCGGGGAGGAGGTCAAAATTGAAGGCAACTTTCTGTGTTCACATTCTGGATAGCATCTAGGCCATCCCCTACTCCTATATATTTTCTACTTATCTTTCAATTCAAGGGGGTGGACCAAGGGAGTGAGCTTTTTTGGAGGATATATTCTTGAGAATAGGAGTTCAATTGATGATAATAAAGACATGAATTGATAAACTCCACGTGGTGGTGGTCAGCAGCGATCCAAAAATTCTTCCCTTTTGAGTTTGGTACTTCAATGTATTCTAATTATATTTTTCAGGAATTGGTTTTCATAAATGTTGGAGGTCTCTTTTCATTCATGAATTCACTTTATTCTATTTTTTTTCTAGACTGTTTATGAACTTATGAATGTAATATAATTGTCTTGTTTTTTATATTTCTTTGGGAGGGGTCTCTCCATTGAGCACAACATGTTTAATTAGTTTTGATTGCTCTAATGACTTTGGGTAATTGAATCACCTTTATAAGATGATAGACACCCATATTTGAGGTATAGATATGGTGTCTTGTCAATATGGGTGAAAACAAGGAGTTATTTGAGTGATCATTGAGATATATAATCTGATAATTCAATTAAAAAAGGATAGAGGGAGTATTTGAGGATCAATGTTTGTCCACCATTGCTTTCTTTTGTTTGTTTTCTTTAGTCTAGTTTGCTTATGATTTCCAATCACTAACATATATTTATAGACAACTTCTCATTTTATATTATTTAAAATTGTTTATATAATTTCAAATCCCCATTTATAATTCTCACATTAACAAAAAAAAATTAAAAAAGTGACAGTTTGATAACTTAGTCTGCAACCTCCTCATGAGACAACCCCGTTATCACCACTGTGCTACATTATTAGGGGAAATTATTGGATGGAGTTTCATGATAAAAACCCAGCATCAATTTGGCACTATTTCTGGGGAGGTTTATTATGTTTTTTTGATTTGTTTTTACATTTTCTATCCTTTTAAACCGGTAATTTTGTGTTTTTAAAAAAACCCAAAAAATGGATTTTCACAGTGACTACTCCTATGTTTGGCCTGATTATCAACAATATAAGGAGTCTGGTCATGATGGTTTTTTAAAATTTCAAAAAAATACTCTTGAAATGCAACAAAATAATTTGGTGATTAAACAAAATAATCGAGAATTAATCAGGAAAATGGGAATTATTTCCATTGAAATAAAATAATTGAAAGAACTGAAAGCTAAAAAAGATACGCAAGAAATGGAAAATGGCATCCCATTTTTTTGATGTTGATTAATCTTGTGTAGATGTGGTGAAGACTGATTTTGAATCATCTTTTTTATATTTTAAGGAAGAAATTTTTAGTGATTCACCAACAAATTTGTCTTTTGGAAATCAAAGCTCTTTTGAAATCCATTGGGATGAATTTGTTGAAAATGAAATTTCATTTGAAGCCACTATTTTTGAAATTGATAATTTAGAAACATTTTATGAATCTTTAGATAAAAAGGAAAATAAACTTGAGTCATTCCTTTTTGAAGAGCATATAGAAGAACCAGAGCTGCTTCCCACTTTCAATGCCACTATTTTTGACTCGCAGAAAAAGAAGGAACCTTAGAATCCACAGGGAGATGTTTCAAATTTAGATCCTTAATTTCTTAATTATTTTTATAATAATTGTATACATGATTCTCCCTGTGAATATTTACTTCATGTTTTTTTGAGTGGACTATTTTTTCAGATGTTGAGGATTTCAAGGCTGAAATTGAGGAAATGATGGTTTTCCCGTTTCAACAACCAGTGGAGTACTTTTGTGGGGATAACGTCTTCAGAGATTTATTTTACATTTTGTTCCTACTTCCACTATATCGTAAAAACATAAAAGTCGTTGTTGGGAAGATAAAGAAATATATTTTTTGGGGCTTCTACAAGATGTGTGAGCTGAAGAAGATTGGAGAGATTTCATTTTGGGGGTTCATGAGGAAAAAATATCCCCCGCCTTCAGATTGGGGTTAACTAGCTAGAATTACTTGACTAGGGGTAGTGAAATCCTAGAAATCACTTGGGGGTTCATACCAAGGCTATTTTACTTTCTCTTTATGTATTTTATTTTTCTTTACTTTCATTCCAAAAAAATTGATGCATTTTTTTTGTTTATTTTTCAAGTAGGTTTCCCTACAACAGCCTTTTGGAGGCTGGATCAATACTGCTACTATTAAATAAAAATCAGGTCATATCCTTCCTTCCCACTTGTTTTTGTCATGTACTGTCTTTTTTATTTTGATTTATATTATAATCTATTCACAATGCAACATTGTATAAAATAAGTGTTGGGGGAGGATCATCCTTGGTAGAATTGGATTTTTTTTTGTGTTTTCAAATATTGTGTGTTTTATTTAAAATTTTGAAAAAAAAACATTTGAGATTACATGATGATGATTGTAATTTTTTAAAACCCTTTGAATGAGTAAACCAGTTAATCTCTTGAATCTGGTTATAAATGAATGCTAAAAAATACACCACTTCAAGTTCAAAAATTCTGAAATACCCATTGAATTTTGAATTCCATTCCATGAATACTATCTAATATTGAAAATCACTTGCCCGTGAGTATTTTGATCCCATTTTTCATCTTCTTCACATTAACCCTACTTCTTGAGTGAACCAAAGAATGCATGTTTGATTGAACCCAAACATGATCTATTTCTATGAAAACTTGAGGGTTACGGTGAGTGTGATTGAAATGATTGAGGCAATTGGTTTGTGATTGAAAGCCCTACTTTTCATGATTATCCTTTTTTATTCTAGCTCACCTTGTATATTTTATCATTATTGAGCCCTTAGTATCTATGTACGTCTTTCTATATAGCCACATTACAGGACATTTTCCCTTCCCAACCTTCTCTAGAAGTATAAATGCATGATATAGTTGAACTTAAGTGTGGAGGGGGGGATGACTTGTGGTGTGTTACTTCATCTGGTGTTCCTTTGGGTGGTTATCAAAACTCTGAAATGATGTTTTTAATGTTGAAAAATGTTTTTCTGGGAGATGTTCCTATCTGGAGCTCTCAATGGAAGAAAGTTGTGCCCAATCTAGAGATTTTGAAAAAAAAGAAGAAGAGAAATGTCAATTTTTCTGGTAAAATAATGATGGAATGAGGTGGAAAATATATTCTCAGAGATTCTCGAATCTGACATTCATTGGAGGAGAGTAAGGAGGATACCCCACAAGAGTGGCGATTATATTCATGCATTGTTTTCGTCAAAAATGAGCCAAAAACTCCCTACTTGGACTCAAAATTTTAAACATTTTAAACCCACAAACATTTAGCATCAAAACAACCTTGTCAAGCCCTCATGATTATCACATTTTTCTTGGCTCACATCGGGTAGAGATTTAAAAAAATTTCAAGCCTATGATGATTTTTGCTTGTGTTTGGATGAGAAAATATTTTTTGAAAATCAATATTTGTGTGTTGAGATAAAATTTTTGTGAGGTAAGTGTGTTGTGTGAATGAGAAGATAATATAACTATAAATGATTAAATTAAATTAATTTACAAATTGAATTATATTTTTATGAGGCATGATATAATTCGATTCTTGGTGGTTCATTAGTGAACCTCATTGGTTTGTGTTTTGAACATGCAATGATTTGGGTTTGGTGCTCACTTGTCCAGGAGACCAAGTGATAAGTTTCGGGGAACTGATAGGGATGATATTTAAAATATATTTTACATACATTTCAATAATTAAATCCTCTCCAATGTGTCATTATGTGTGAAATTGCGTCATTTTTAGAATTTTGTTGAATTTTGAGCTAAATTGTGAAAATGACTTAATTCTGGATTTTTAACAGTTTTTGATAGTTTTATTATTTGGTAATACCTTTTTAAATATTGATCCAATTTGACTTATGTTTTTCAAAGAAACCCCTAAAATATGGTCTTCATATATTTCAACTGGCTGAAGTTTGAAATCAGTCATCTAGAGGATCAAATAAATCGTTCTTTGTAGAAAGTTATTATGGTCGGCTGTGTGGACACCACATCATTAAAGGAGGCATATATTCGGCTATAGATGTCCAAAGTCATTAATTCCAACCTTTAATGCAAGAAAACAACATGCCACATGCTCATAATGAGTTTCATGGTCAATGACGGTCATTATGGCACTATGTGAGTGAGACACCTATGTCGAAGAAGAAGAGTCACCTCGGGCAGAGAAAAGGATGATGAGTAATTAATTCATAATGCATACAGGAAATCTCAAAAGCTGCTGAAATTTTGGTGAAAAATAGAGGACACGATTTCAAACAACTTTTATTAATCCACCACATCTTGATTATGTGGGGAGGAAGTTCAAATTTGAGGAAACATTCTGGGTTCACATTCTGGACAGCATCCAGGCCATCCCCTACTCATATATATTTTCTACATCTCTTTCATTTCAAGGGGGTTGGACCAAGGGAGTGAGCTTTTATGGATGATATATTCTGGAGAATAGGAGTTCAATTGATTATAATCATGACATGGAGGGATAATCTCCAAGTGGTGGTGGGTAGAAAAGATCCAAAGATTCTTCCCTTTTGAGTTTGGTAATTCAATGTATTCTAATTATATTTTTCTAGAATGGGTTTTCATGAATGATAAATGTCTCTTTTCTTTCATTAATTCACTATCATCTATTTTGTTAAAGACTTTTTATGAGCTTATGAATGTAAAATAATTGTCTTGTTTTTTAACCTTCTTTGGGAGGGGTCTCCCCATTGAGCACAACCTGTTTTATTCATTTTCATTTCTCAAAGGTCTTTGTGTAATTGAATAAATTTCATAAGAGGATAAACAACTGAATTTGAGGTCTCAATATGGTTTCTAGTAAATATGGGTTATCACCTGGAGTTATTTGAGTAATCATTGAGAAATATAATCTGATAATTCAATTAAACTAGTATAGAGGGGGTATCTGAGGATCGATGTTTGTCCACCACTGCCTTCTTTGTTTGTTTTCTTCAGTCTAGTTTACTTCTGATTTCTAATCACTAATGTATATTTATAGTTAACTTATGATTTTATATTATTTAACATTTTTTATATAATTCAAAATCTCCATTTCTAATTCTTACATTAACAAAAACAAATTAACAAAGTGATAGTTTGATAACTTATCCTACAACCTCCTCGTGAGACAACCATGTGGTCACCACTGTGCTAAATTTTAAGGGGAAATTATTGGATGGAGTTTCACAATAAAAACCCAGAATCACATATATATAATAGATTATTATGGACCCTAATATATTCATTAAACCAGTTTTACATAAAAACCTGATAAACATACTGGATTTCCTGGAGGAACTCTCTTACCATAAGATGTAACTAAAAAATGATTTGTCCCTTGTCAATTTTATACTAATAATACAATATATCACAGTCCATTAATTAGATTTGTAATGGAAATAATTTTCATATGTCATTTATTAGATTATAATATATTGAGGGTAGCTAAAATCTATCAAAATGACCAATCCTATAATAATAAAGTTTAATACATTATATCAATATGAGATTTTTTAAATTCAAGAGATATTTGGATTTTCAGGTATTGAGGTTCTGTAAATTTCCAATCTGGACTTCAAAAGAAGGTTTAGAGATTTTAAAAGCATCATATGAGTTTTTTGGACAAGGAATGTGACTCAATAGAAATATTTGGGGCCTAGGAGATCTCTATTAAGGGAGATATTTTTATTATGTATTTTGTAGTTGTAAAACATTAACTCAAGGGTGTGTTACACTAGATCACCAGTGGGACTCTTAAGTATGAAATTATGTTTCCACCTTTATATTAATATTGATAACACAACATAATTTCCTCTAACCTCACTCATGTTTTCATCCCTTCTATCATATATAAATACCTCCACACCCCATGATTATTTTGTCTTTTTAGAGGAGTTTTTTCATAGATAAATATATTATCTCATCCATTCTTCTTTGTTCCTTTTTTTCAACAATATTGTTAATTTCATGATGTTTATATTTATATAAGATGTTTTGATTATAATGGATAATTTTGAAATCACTTATTTCCATGAAAACATTTCAGTAGCCTGTCTAGAGGACATGTCAAGATATTGTCTTCCTTCCACCATTCATTATGTCATAAAAGGTATATCTTACCAGGTATTTATTTAATGTTTTATGTTTAACTGAAAATGATTTAATTATTTAATTTGTTTTAGAACTTATGTTATTATCCAAATAAAGTATGAGGTGTCTGTTTTGGACCACCTTCATGGTGTTGGATTCAATTTCAGTGTGTCATAGTGACATGTTTATGTTTTAGTTGGGTATTCCAATTGGGATCGAATTGAAATATTAATTATAAATTGTGAAATGATTTAATTTTTTATGTTTGCTATCATTGTTATGCGATATGATATCTAGTTATAATGCACGTTTTGAATATAAAACATCAATAATAGTCAAGATTATATTATCCAAGGTACATGTATCATCCAGTTGAGATAAATGGGAAAATCTTGAATTTTTTAAAGTGGTACCATATACTGGTCCTGTGGTTATTATTATTATTTTATATGTAATGTTTTGTATGGTCCCACTATTATCGGAGATGGCCTCCTGTTAAATTGGAATATTTTAATTGGATTAAATTTTAAATGTGAAATTATTAATTAAATAATCTCTTTAATCTAAATGAGTTATTACTAAAGACTCACTTGTTCCATTGCACTAACTATATTCATCAAACTCTAATGGCCTAGTGATTTAATTGAGTAATCACAGAATATATTTAAACCCATATTAAGGTGTTTGACTTATATAAACAGAGTTATTACACCCTTATTTAGGATCTAAGGATTCCATCAAATAGGAATTTGTTGTGAAATTGACATTGTCTACCCTTAGGATCCTTAAAAATATCTATTAATGCCATAGATTAGCTGGGTTCATATTAATGAAAAGATTCATGTATTTCTATCATGTGTTTTATGACTAGGCCTATGTGGAAAGACCTTATGTAGTATGAGATCATGTTGACTGAGGAGATTGAGCCAGTGAGACTTGAGGGATGGTAACTAAATTTTCAAAAGGAACTTATCATTATATTTCAATCAACATGAAGTAGCTATGTAATCATCACAATCATAATATGTGAAGACCTTTATTATGTATTCATGTGAAATTTAGTAATAACTTTAATTACCATAATACTTTACTATAAATATGCATTATCCTTTATTGCTTAAGTAAGACACATGTTATTGGATATATTATTTGAACCAAAAATTGTTTTAAACTCCATCAATTATAGCATCGAACACTTGTCAAAAAGTCATTATTTAGTTATAATATAGTCATAATTTTTCTAAATAAATTATTTCGTCATCATTATCTCAACATCATGAACATATTAAGGGTTTCCTTTCCATTAATCATGTGTTTTCTAGTATAACATTCTATTGAATAAATAAAGTTGGTAACATTCTGAATATGATATCAAATACTTAACAAAAATACTAATATACAATCCTTACATATTTTTTAAATCATATGATGAGAACATCATAAATATTACTTTTAAAACATATTTCTTGGACCCAAATATATAGGAACATTAATAATTCCACTTCATTTATTTCAATAACATAAGATTGACCTTGATACCTTAGCTTCTTTGGAGGTATATTCAAATAAAGCATAAGGTATTCATATGCATAGTAACCCATATCCTTTTAGTTGTAACACTGACTAATGAAATTTTCCTTCTTCCCATTTCATTCATTTTTTTGGTAACCCTTTTCTCTAAATTTATAACACACTCCTAGACCATTAAATAATTTTATAGGGTGATTTATTCCATAGTTATAAAAAGATGGAAAATCCTTCTTTTCTCATCTTCTTCAGGGACTCATTCCCTTTTTCACAATGTTCAATGACCTCTTATCCTCTTGTATTCCCTTGAATACATTGGATATAGAGAATTCCTTTTTTATGGAATATAAAAATTTCTCTTCATATGATGAGAAATTCTAAGAAACCAATACCCTTAAATTATTTGACATTATACTTTCAAATAAGTGGTCAACATTGTACAATGTGTTACCTTTGTAATCTGTCACATACCTAGATATCATTTTAAAGGTTACTTCATAATCTAAAATACTATCTTCTTCGTTTTTCTTTAAGATATGATCCGTTTTCTTCTTCTCAATTTTATAATATTGAAGGATATATTTATTATAGAATGTATCCTTAAATTCTCCCCATTCCATGAGCTATATTTATTTCTTCCTCCCCAAATTCTGGATCAGGAACTATTAGTGATGAACATCACCTTGGAGAAAATAGACCGCAACTGTAAAATTTTCATTTTCACTGTACTCCATTGTTGTTAATATCTTATCCACAGACTTAATGCTTTTCTTAGCAACAATTGTATTAGTAGTCCCACTAAACGATGGGGGATTATTCCAGATAATGTGATCCAGTGTTAGAGATTCTCTTCATGGAATATGTTTCTCAATTCAAGAAAGGTTATTTTTCATTACCAAACTAATATTCCCTAATATATCCATAACTTATTCTTTTCTAATACAAACTACATTAATATTCTCAGGAAGGAATCCTTTATATTGGCCATGTGTATTGATACTATTATTCTTTACAGGGGAAATTTTTAGACACTAAAATTTAATGGATTATCTCCAATAATTATGAACATTGTATAACTATAAATATGGTATAGAACAAAACATAAATTTATTAAATTTAAATCCTATAATTATAAATATTTGTTACTTTGGGGAAATCATTACTTTCAAATCCTTCATAATGGTAGGTAATGAAAATGTGAAATATCCTATGTGTATACCCTAAGAGTTTCAAACCAGTTTTGTAGTAAGGCCTATTTTCATGTACCATGTTGCACTGAGTCCTGCTCAATACACCTTTTTAAAGTTGTTACTCCTAGGTACATCTATGTGAAAACCACATCTACTTGTAGTATCCAGACATGGATGTGTTTATGGGAATACACACATAATTTATACCTTACCTAAATTCTATGATATTTTTTATACATATCCTTAATTTATATCAAGGGTCATTCTATATAATATATGTGTTCTATATATAGTTTCCTTTTTTTCTTCTAAACATTATTTTATACCAACTATAATTCCATTACCCCATAATCCAGGAGTTGGTACATTATTTTATTACATTGGCATGATTCCAATGAATCAAATTCTTACTGACTGGTCATTTTAGCAGTCTTGTAAATCCATATTAAATACATGATATCCATGATAAATTGGGAATTAGGAAATAAAAACATGATATATAAAAATAAAATAAATTTCAACCTTGTATACTAATTCAAATGTTTCTTCTTTATAACCAGGGGGAATGAAACATAATACGGGTGAGTACAAATTCTCAGTAATGGTATGTAAGGAGGAATGAATAATTAATCCATGTAAATAAACCTAAATTGTGTTTTATATAACTTATAACACATTCCATTAAAAGAAATAAATAAGTAAAATTCAAAATGGGGAGGTAATAAACTAAAACACATGCCATTTAGTCATTAAACTAAAAATTTAATATATCCATTGATATGTAGATTGAAAATATCATGGATGAATAGTAATGGAAATATTTATTTAGGAAATTCGTAATTATTATACCTAATGTATTAGGAACATGAGGACTTATATTTTCATGATTAATCATCAAAATAGTATAAAACTACAGGTCGAAACCAGTTTAATTAGGCCAACTTAATCGTCTCATGAGAAAATGTCGCTGCATCAGGGCGTTATATAAATTATGTGATCCACCAATAATTACATTTAAAAATCAATCATAATATGTAATAATAAATTTATTCAATAGAAAATATTCCTTTTCGAATATCTGTATTGAATAAAATATACAAGTTTATCAATAATTCCCTATTTAATCAAACAACTGCCTAAGTAAACCCCCTATGTAATATGATATATGGTTTAAAGAATAATAATATATATCATTTGAAAATATGTATATTCAAGGAAATTTATACTGAAATTTTATTAAAATAAAATTATTATTTCAATATAATGTTAAAAATCACAAAAGGATGTGAAATTGCAAAGATAATCATTAAGAACAATCTTGAAGAGAATTGTATTTAAACATTCCAAAAGTGTCCCATACCACATTGAAACGTTTAAATAATATTCCCCATGAATATATGAAATTAAATAAATATTATAATATAATAATAATAATTATATTAATGATATCATTTTTCAAATGGAATTATATAAACCATATAAAAGTGGGTTGGCGGATAATAACAAATAAGTCCAAATGGAATGTAAATTGAGATGAAATACATCACTTTAACATTCCTTTCTATTTTGAGGTATTTATCATTCTATATAGATGTTTAATATATATTAATAACTTATAAAAGAACCATAATCAATTGTATAATATCACATATTTACTTTTTATAATATCGTATTACCCGTTTGTTTACACTCTTTCATTATTTTAACTATTTAGTGCATTAATTGCGTAGTTTTCTCAAATATCTTTTGATTTGTCATTTATTATTAATATTAATTATATCATTATTTATTCATATAATGAATGTAAAATATGATATAATTAACATATATATATTCAATACATATGTATTTATAATAATTTGTAATATTTAAAGATAAGAAATGAATTTCTCCGTTATTTGAGACGATCGGTCATACGTACGCGTGAATGATACTTTCATTTATTTGTATTATTAAAATAATGAAAAGTAATAGATAAATATTTATATAATATTTCCAATATGATATATATATATATATCATATATGTTACATATTTTCATTAAAATAATCTTTAATACATTCCATGTAAAGTGTGAATGAATCACATCACTTGGAGGGGCGATAGTCCACACATCCAAAAACGATGATATCATAATTATTCATAATATAATGTTTCATGGTTAGGTTTATGAAATAATTAAATAAGGTTTAAGTACATTATAAATATCATATATATCCTTTATAAATAGTTTTTCTATCATAATGGCCTATATGAGAAGTAGTAAAGGAAAAATGAACAATCATCGTTTTGTGATGTGGTAGTTTTCTGTATATGTAAAAAATATATTCATTGTCTATTACATGGAAGTGTGTGTAAGTTTAGGTCATACCCTTCACAGAACAACCTACTAGTATATTTAAGATACTTTTTTGTAATATATTCATACAATAAGTATACTGAAGGGGGTGGAGAGTTAAATTGATTCCAATTAACATAATTGTACTAACTTAAGAAATATGACATTTTTAAACGATAAAAACAATTTAAAATACAATTTATACTTATATATAAATTAGACGAAAAAACAGTTTTCAATTAAAATTATATATTTTTTTCACTATTCAATAAAAATGAATCTTCATAGTAAAATACTAAAAATTCACTGGAATCTAATTTTTAAGTTTCACTTCCAAATATAATGTTTATTTGGACATATTTAATTTATAGAAGTGTCAATATTATATTTAAAATGGGTTCTCCATCAAAATGTGGCAAACATACCTTTATAAAAAACATAGTATTTTATGTGGAATATTGGGTTTGTTCTTATCTTGAACCTAAAAAACATAGTGAATGAAAATAAAAAATATTTGGTTGAATATATAATATATATATTAAATTAATCCCACAAAAAATTGAAATTAATTTAATTTATTATGGAAGAATATATTTGCGAGCAAAATAATAGTTTTCTATAAAAGTATTACCTTTATATTGAATTGGTTATTATATTAATTTCTAATTAATTTGTTACCAATGAATTAATTTAATATTTTATAAAGAATATATTTTCATAAGTTATTTGATACTAATTATAATGACTCATTTAAAGTCCAGGTTATGTATTATTATATTACACAATAATATTTTAGTAATATATTATTGTTCGGTTAAAAACTGATCTTCTGTGTAATGAAAGCTATATAATAAGGTCGTTCTTTCATGTAAGAAAATATAATTTTGTTTTGGAGTGAATTTAAAGATATAATATATATATAATCTAATTAAAATAGTAAATATATTTTAAATTATTAGAGTAGTATAGTCCCTTACGCACTTGGTGTCGTGTGTCAGGGATGTTGTCGAATATAAGGTTATCACATTAGAATTTTGGTGTGTTAGATGAATATTATTTATTAAAATATAAGAAAGGTGTTTTAAAATAATATAAAATGAAGTCATTGGATTTAAATTATTTATAAATGAATATAAACACTAATTGAATATAAAAATATTAATTTTATAGAAAACTATTTTTATGCTCCCAATGATGTTGTATCTTAATAAATTAAATAAATTAAAATTAATGAGTGATATTAATGTAACAAATATATATATTATTTATTAAATTAAATATTTTTATTATTCATCCAATATAATTGATATACCTAAGATAAGAACAAACTCAATTTTTTGCACAAAATACTATATTTTTAGTTAGGAATATTTAACACCATTTAATGCCGAACATATTTTAAATCCAAATTTTGGAACATGTATAAATTTTATATTTAAAAATAAAAAAAACTATTTTAATGTGATATATAAACATTAGGTTGGGGTGGTTTTTATGTATTATTCTTTGAAGTTTCATTTTTTAATTAATAATGAAAAAATATTTAATTTTACTTCCAAAGTGTATATTCACCAAATTTATTTATAATGTTAAATAATATTTTAAATTTGTTATATATTTTAATTAGATTATTTGATTGTCAATTGATCCAATTTGGTTCATTGGAATAAATTTCACATTGAAATTGCGTATAAAATGTAAGGAAACATTTGAACATTTCTACTTTAAAAACCCGCATTATCGTCTCGTCTGGAAAATTAAATATAAATTATTTTCTCCAAATATTGTGATTTTAATTTAAGAAAATGGATTCTATATTTTTAATCATAATTATTTATAATATATTATAATTTAAACATTATTTTTTACCAAAAAATAGTGAATGTGATAAAAATCAATTACAACACTAGAGAAATTAAGCTTAAGAATGGACTAAACATTAAACATAAGGGTCAAAATGACATAAAAACCTATTAAAAATACATTATATGGATATATTTAGTCCCAATAATCCATTGGATATAATATTTTACATTATTGGATCCACCATTGTCAGGAAAATGTGGGTGGAATTCCCATTACCAAAATTTACAAGAGTGCCACTCCTCCTCCACTATAAAAGGCCTCCTATCCTCCATC
The DNA here is from genome assembly GCA_963277665.1 of Viscum album. Classification (NCBI taxonomy): domain Eukaryota; kingdom Viridiplantae; phylum Streptophyta; class Magnoliopsida; order Santalales; family Viscaceae; genus Viscum; species Viscum album. Next base: position 1,139,618,627 of record OY728157.1, on the reverse strand, counting down.
ACCCTCACACCTATAAAAAACTTTTTCCTCAAAAAATATCTTCACAATTATATTTTGAACACACCTAAACTAATCCTAGATTCCCCACCTTTGTCATAAAGCCATCCATGTAAGTCATTTGGTGCAAACCAAAAGGTGTTACCCAAATATGAGGTTACATCATTCCTCAAGTGCTTTAGAGTTATTCCCTTTCTGAAAAACCAAAAATATTGTTATTAAATGATTATATAAAATAAAAATTATCCTAAATATATTATAATTAGTTAATGAAATAGTTTTTAACTACAATTACACACACTTCCATCAAATGGGTAATGAACTTACCAGTTATTTGTTTGATGAACAACAGCCTAAGGAAATGAAGTTGTTTGTTTTTCCTTTTCTACCATTAATTTTTGGGTATTATGATGGAAATTATGTTTATATATGATATTTATATTATAATTCTTATTTCATTTTTCTTATTTAATTATTACATAATTCATTCTCTTATTCGTTCCATTTTGTGTGAATACGATGACATCATTTGTGGAATTGTGGACTACCTCCCCTAAAAGTGATGTGATTCGATGATACAAGGAATGTATAAAGGATAGTATTAATTAAACGTATTTTACATTAAAAATATATATGGTATTCATGAAATAATTATGTTTCTTGAAACAAAATATATATCATTTTAATTATTACCCATTCACACACAAAAAGTGATAATGTTGTTCGTGGACATGTAGACTACCACCTACTCAACATATCATAAGAAATATATATACCATTATATATGATTAAATATAATGTTATTTATTATAAAATTATTATTTTGGAAATATATAGTGTCACATACCTTCTTTATATAATGATCATTGAAAAATTATAATGCTACTCATATTTACGTACGACATACTGTCTCCATGGTTGTAAGATTGTTTAAATTTTCATAAACATATTTAATTATTAATTTTAAAAGTATAATTGATGTATAAATAATATTATTATATTATGCTTATAATTCGGTATAATTTATATAATTATCCATTTAAAATTAATTTACCTACAAAGGTTTTTTTTGACACATAAACTGAATTTGGTCAAAACACCTGACATCAAGTTGATTGATTAAGAAGTTTTATAAAAAATGGTAATAATTTAAGTAAAAGTAATTATAAACATGAAAAGGCTATAAATTATGTAAATAATTAACATATGTTTGTTATTTAGGAATATAAAGACTCACAAGACAATTCATATTCATGGTAATTTATTTTTATCTCACTTTTTATATCAGTGAGATAAATTTCATGTTCACCACTTACTTCTTTTGTGTGGTGTATCTACTACCCCTTTGATATATTATATAATTAATAATTTTTTATTAATTGTATTTAAAAACTTCATTTAACGTTATTAATTCATGAGGATTGTGATTTTAAATGCTTTAAAGTTATATAATACACTTTAAAATGTTTAAAGTTTATTTTCGTCGAGAATAATTTTAATGATATTTCATTTCCATTAGAGGAAATTAAGTGACCATTTTTCCAAAATCCATTTCATTTTCCTCTACTACGATTATTCAGGAATGTTTTCAAATAATAGTACATTTTTTCCACTCTTTGATATCAAAATGTTATAGAAATTTTTTTAAGAAAAACCGACTTCATTTCTCTTATTAGTTGGAGAACATGCTTTCTTCTACAAAGCTTTTTTATTAAAATGATTTCGAACAATTTTTTATCATTTTCAAAATTATTTAGTAAATAAATAATTTCTCATTTTTTCTTTTACCTATTATACAAAGGAATCTTCTTATCTCTTTCTAAACAAGATTTTTTTCTAATCTTTTATCGTGAAAATGAATGTTCTTTTTACCTCATATGACAGGTATATAATTATGTGATGTCATTTGATCAAAGGTTTCTTTTCATGTTTAAAGGGTAATTTTTTTAAATAAAATTTATATGACTAATTCATAGAAGTATATTATTCACATACACTCCCTTCATTACATTGTTCATATCCTTTTGAAATTATAATTTTCCTATGATCATTTCACATTAAATTTTCTCAAAATATCCATATCATTTTTCAGGGATATGATTATTTCCAGAACTATATACCATTTCTCATATAGTGATTACATTTAATCTAATTTGAATAACTGAGTAAATATTCTTAAAACTATATTATTTATTTAATATGAATATTTGATAAGGCATAGTATTTATTTCGATTATTCGATATGAGGAATGCTTTAGACTGGTAATGAAGGGCGGGTCCTAGATTTATATAGCCCCTCAATGCATCAATAGTTTCGAATAAGACAAAATTGTAATTCAAATTAAATAGTTTTATAAAAATAGTGTTAAAACGTATTATTAATGGTCTTAACAATAAATGTTTTCTTATGCCTTAGGCTTGGTGTCCAATACATAAGCATTACCTTCATACATTTTCACTTATTATTCAACCACGAGATTTTGTATAGACATATCAATTAATGCATTTCATTCTTAGTAAATTAATTAAATGTAATGGGATTCTATTTAGTACCATTCAATATGTATTCTTCCTTATCTTGTTATTTACATGGAATGTATTTAATTTTATTAACATTCCATATTTTTTATTTACCATGTTATTAATTTTTTGATTAAATGTTATGTTTGTTCAGTTATCTACCATTCCATAATTATTATTATCATTGATTCATTATTGCGTTATCTATACATTACCCTTACCGAGAACATGAGTTCACAATTATTTTTTTCCTTTCCCAATAAATCCATGAAATGTAATACGAAAGATATGCTAGTATATACTAGATGTAATAAATTTATCCTCAGTCATTTATTTAGAAAAAATATATGTTGCAATTAGTGTATTAATATTTAATAAAAGATACATGTACATATCTATTGTACCAAGACTACTAAACTGATTATTACTTCTGTATTTTTTCTTCTTGTTATCATGCCTATGTAATAATAGTAGACACCAGCTCTATGATCCATAGGTTTGGGCCGATACTCCACAAATTTTTCACGATTCACAAAAAATTTCAAAGGGATCATATCAGTTTTTGATATATTCATCCATTTTCTGTGAAGATAGATTCACATGTAAAGGTTCCCCTTTTCATTTAACACTGTTAAAACTTTCTACAAGTCTTCATTAACTTCTATAAAATGTCATATAATTCCAAGAATCAATGGATATCTTTCCAAAACACTAGTAATACAAAATCTCCCATTCAATATTATTTTTTTTACCAATTATGTCAAGATTTACATGACATTTTTGTGTGTAAATCCAACCTTTTGTGATCTACATGGGTGGTAAAACATTCTAGGACATTTTCACCTTGTTTTTTGATATATTAGAGGATGTAGAAAAAACTTCTCACTTCCAAATTTAGAAATAATATTTATTTTTTAAACTTTTCAAATAAAAAGGCAAACTAAAAACTGAATGTGTTTAGTTTTGGGATAAAGTTTTTCATGATATGGAGGTGTATGATTCTATTACTAATTAATATCAATAATTTTATCTATTTAGATTATATTTTTAATTTATGAGTCAATTCTAAATTTTATGTCATAGAACTCTTCTCATAATGTTGGGAAATTCCATAAGTTTCTTCTTTAAGATTCATCTATTTTACATCTACCTCAAATCATTTTAGGTTGATGGTATTATTTTTATCATGCAGTGATTTCATCTTATCATCCTATTCAATATTCTACAAATTAATTTTAAGATCATGCATTTATCATATATAGGATAATGAATGATCAAGCTCTTGTCCCTTTTTTATTTAACTTCAAACAGAGAAGACTTAACATCAATATAGACCATATGAATGTTTTATAATACAAAGAAAAATTCATAAACAACATTTTCTTAAACCTCTTAAAAAAATATTTAGAATTCATTGTTAACTAATGAAACTGTTTCATTAAAAAGTGATGAATATTATTCCTTATAATGTATTATCACTGTGAGTTTTTTTATATAAATAAATTTCATTATAAATGCTCATTATAATTTATATTCCTCTTCTTATAGCTATGAAACATAATATAATAGTCTGTTCATATATGTGAAAACAATTAAAAAAATTCTTTAGTACCCTTCTTCATATGATAATTAATGTGAAAATAGAAATCATTGAGTGACTCAGTGAAATAAAATTTCTTATAGCACACACTATATTCATTTGAGGAATCATTGTAATCATATTTCACTAATAAATTACAATTATTTTGATTAACTTTAACTAATAATGTTTCCAATTACTTCTATGTGCTATTTATTTACATCATAACAGTATTCTGATTCTATTTATTTATAAATTATATAAGAAATTTATAAATTTGTTCTAAAGGGGATCAAATTGTATTATTCCATTTGAATCATTTCCATAAAAATATAAAATATTAACTTCATAAATATCTACTAAAAAACATTCATTTTCTTCTGATTTAACTAGAGGAAACCTTGTTCTTCTAATTATGATTTTGATAATACAATTATTATTGAATAAGAGGCATCCTTGTCCCTTAAATGAATTAAGATATAAAGTGGACCATAACGATACGATTTAGATGGTGGGGGTATTAGTTGCTTTCCAATTTTATTAAATTATAATTTCTCTTTTCAAATATATCACCCCATCAAACAAGAACCTCTCTATATAGTTAGTAATTATGGAAATATTATTTTAAACCTTTCATAAAACAAAACATTCAATAATAAATTTCATATAATGATGGAACACAATATTTACATGGTTCATACCCTCTCAAAAAACTTACTCAATTACATACATAGAATTTCCATGTCCAATATTCTCTATTGTAATCATATCATAAAAACAAGAGGAGTTGGCTAGGTGTAATCCTAAAACATTGGAAAATAATTTTATATAGTTATCAGATCTCAATATTAAAAAAGTAATCATTATAGTATCCTTCTATATATCATTATGCTATAATCCCATTGGATCTTTTGTATCAATTTCCCCCCCTTAAATTATATCACACTATATCGTGGGATATATCTACACACAAAATAGAGATATACTTTCTCTACATATGGTGACATTGACTGCTAGGATGTCTTTAACAAAAACACTTACATCTTTGTCTCTACAATAGAAAAATTATATATTTATATATAGAAACATTGTTTTGGTACACAACTAAAATATTATTCCCTCAATAATTTATTCCAATGTATAAAAAATAATCAGATGCGCATAAAATCAATTTCATATTTCGGAACATCATTAATTTTTTTTGAGACCCAACTTCTCACACACCCTAACATTATTTTTCATACTTGATAATTGTTGTAATATATATTGTTTTTTGTTGATATTTTACTTAAATATATATAATTCTATTAATTTTTTTATGTTCACACTCTCACTATATGTAGTGAGTTATCATAAATTTTATATTGTATACTCCTCAAAGCTGTCTTCATCTAACATATATTGGTGGTAGTAATAAATTAATCATTCTATTATAATTATAATCTATTGTACATGTCACATACATAGCTTATTTTAAATTTATTTTTATTTTAATTTCCATTAATTTTTTGTTTTGGGGGGTTTCCAAAGTTTTTATGGAGAGTATGTGAGTTTTCATGAATTGGGCCAAACCGTGAGCCCAATTCCTAATTTAAAAATAAATTTTGTTTCTTTTATAACTTATTCATTTGTTAATATTTGTCACTCATTCCAACTCCTAAATGTCCTCTCCTGATATATTAACACCACAATTAAAATTTGGAGCCTTTGGAAATCCATAACCAAGGTGTATATGGGTTTTTATTTAAGGGATTGGGCCTGCCCGAAAGCCCAATTCTAGTTTTAAAAATAAAATTTTATTAATTAATAACTTATTCATTTTTAAGGGGTTTTCAGTGATTCAAATCCCCAAACATGCCCCTTGAACCCAGACGCGCGTCCAATATCCTCCCACCCTCTTTGCAGCTCATTAGTATCGCGGTTTAGGTCGAAACTTCTGAAGACCTCAAATTTCGGGAAGATTTATAAAGGTAATTTGTTTCCTTCATAAATCCTTCGATTCTTACTATTTTCCCCTTATTCAATTTCCTAAATGATCTACCTATCCTTGTTCTAACCTAACTTGAAGGTTTCATTATTTTTAAAATCAGATACTGGTATTTTTGGGGGCGATTTCTACAAGATATTTTAAGTAAGTTGTTCTCCTCCTTTCTTCTTTCAATTTGTTTAGGGTTACATCAAATGTACATAGGGTTTCTTCCATTATCATTGAGGTTACTAATGTACAGGAAGTATGGTATAAAAATTAGGTTTTTATATTGTGTTTAATGGTCTGAAATTATGGTTTTAGGTCTGGTTTACCTTCCTTGAGGTGCGGCGGTGGTGTGTTTGAGTTTTCGCACAAAGGATTCAAGGGTTTCCTTGGTTTTGGTAGGTGATTCCATTATGTATGAAATCTTTGTGAAATGGATACTGTTTTATGGTATTTTCATGCTTATTCAATTTTATTATTTATGAAAAGTATAGTTTTAGTGGTGTTTGTATTGAAAATGTATCCTAAATGCCAATTTCATGTGAAATTGGGGGTTTTTTCATAGAAATGTTTTATTAGTTTAATTGGGGATATCCTATAAGTAACTAGTTGATTTTATTGAACTATAATAGGGATAAAAATACTGTTTTAATGATTTTACCTTGTGTTTATTGCTGAAAAACCTAGTTTTAATGGTGTTTGTGAACCACATGAAATTCTAAGAGTTGTGTAGTGTAAAAATGGAGGCTTTGCAAGGATGTCGTTTCTTGAACCAAATGGGGCTGCCCTAAAAATTATTTTTTGTTTTCACTGAAATTTAGTAGGATTCCCTTTAAGTTTTGGAAACTTAAAATTGTGCACATAGTATGCAAGTGAGTTTTATAAGGAGTTTTGTGTCCGAAACACTACGAGATTTTGAGGAATTGTTTTATGAAAAATATAACTGTTTTTTTGCATGTTTTAAGTAGTATAAAATGCGATAGCTACTGTATTGGTTGTTCTTGAATAGTAATGGTGTTTTATATGAAAATATATTTATGTTGAATTCTTAAATTTATTGAGCACAAAAGGGGAAGCCTGGGTACCTAGGTGGGGCAGATTTTACTAGTACGGCTAGTGGACCAGATGGGTTTTGTCCCTGTTTCACTTAGCATTTGGATAACGACAACTCTAACTAAACTATTTGGATGATTATTAGAGACCACTAGGTTATGGGTATGTTCCCTACGAGTAGCTCATGCATGAGAATGGATTTTTCTATGGTTACTTTACACCGAGGTACGAGGTACATAGGGCCCAAGACAACCTAGTGCCTAGGGTTGTTCCCAATGTTGTTGCTCATTGGATTTTTAGTATTTACCCATGTATTAGGGTGTGTTTGGAAGTAAATTACAGTATCTAACATTTCTATTTTAATTTGTTAATATTCTGAAAATTTTGGATTGAAAACTATTTTCAATTTGAGGTTTCATTTCTTGAAAATTTAACACTACTTTTTCTTGCGTTTGAAAACTGCTTGCTTTTTCACATTGAATTTCTTACTCTTTGGAATCATTGGGTGGTATCCTACTGGGCTTAGGCTCAAACCCTACTTACACCACTTGGGTGTAAGTAGACTTGGTTATGTTTGATTCGGGTAAAGGAAAGGCTAAGGGTGATGGCGGTTCATGGTGGTAGTTCCCATCCTTGGTGCGAAGTTGTGGAGATAGCTTGGAGGCGATGACCCCTAGTCGTGTGGAGTCCTTGGGGCTGTCTTGATGCGATAATTATTTTTATTTGGACCACTTGTATTATCTTTAAACCAATGTACTCAGTTCTAGTTTTTACTTAAGTCTTGTTTGGCTCAAAAATTTCAGATTTATATTATGGATTGTTTTTAATGTTTTATGCTTTCATACTCGGGTAAATCATTACCAATCCTAAATTAATGATACCTGGGAACTTGTGCCAGCCCGTGGGGATAGGGAACACCCTTCGGGTCATGTCACGGGCTGAGTTTGGTGCCAGTTTTGGTGGTGACCAGATTCGGTTCGTGACAAAATGGTATCAGAGCAGGTTCGCTCCTTGGGCCATGTTATTTGGGAAAGAGTCAGCATAATCTGGAGCTAGGATTTTTGGGACTTTAAGTTTCAGTCATGGGTAGTGTGCCTGGCCAGCACACCTTAGGACGGAATTCAAGTCACCATTGTAATTATTGATTTATCTGAGTCCTTTGGTTTTCTTGGTTTAATGATGACTATGGGAAATGAAAAGAGAGTTGGGCGAATAATCTCAGTGAGCTCGCAGGGCCTGGCAAGCCATGTGGAGCCATGGATATTTCCCTAGGATACTCTCTGTGATGGCGAAGTGATTGGAATATGGCTTCCAACCATATGTCCAAGTCACCCACCGAAACTAGTTTCCTCTCACATTGTCTTGTGTCTCTTTGTTTTGGAGTCTTGGAAACATTGTTTTTTTAAGAAAAAAAATGACTTCACTTTAAGGAGAGTGAATTTTTGTGAAGTTATTTTTTTGTAATGTGAAAATGGTTTTATTTTTTTTGCCTATAAATGAAATTTCAGAATTATTTCAAAAGGGTAAATTATGTGTTTACACCTCTTTTGAAAGTATGAACTATGTTAATTGGGGTTTTGAAAATATGTTTCTAGTGGAATTTTTTTTAAACCATGTAAAAGTGTTTTGGATTGAATTAAGTGTTCTAGAATTTTTGTGTGGGGGTTGAAGATAGATTTTGGGATTGGTGACTGCTGAACCAAAAAAAATGAACTTTTAGAACCCTGTCTTGAAATGAGAAGAGTTGAGTTATTAATTAAATGCAGATTTATGAAATGGTGTTTTTCATGAAATTAGAAGTGTTTTGAAATGGGTTGGAATGTTTTGAAATGATTGTGAAATGCATGAATATGTTCTTTTATTGAATTATGGATTCTTTTCTAAATGGCTGTGTCCTTATGAAATGTTTTGTAAGATGTGAATTGGGATTTTGATCTTATTGTTAGCAGTTTTGAGAAAAAGGTTGGGTTGGTTGACCATTTTGTTTTTGAAAAGTGGATGGAAGTCTTTTTTACCCTTTGGTATTTCCATGAGTGACCACATGCATGGAGTTATATGGGATGATGGATGGTTTATGGCATGACTGGATGAGTGTTGGGATGGATATGAGGAGGGTACCCGTTGTGGCACAAAAACATGCATGTGTGAGGCCCATGGGGTACCATTGGTGATTACGCTTACTGCTAAACCGTTTGTTTTCAAAGAATTGGTTTTAAAGAAAAACATGATGTCTTGATGAATAGTTTGGTATGGTTTGTGTTATGGGTTTTTGAAATTGTTGATGTTGTGGGATGTTTTGAGTTCACGAACACCTTCTGTTTGAACTGTGTTTTGGGTTTGTGTTTGGTCGGTAAGTTGTGTTGTAGGGACGGTTAGTGGTCTCTTTTGAAAAATAAAGTTGGGATGGCTTTATGGTGGTTTCCTTCATGTGTTTAGATCTGGTTTGTGGCATGTTTTGACCAATGGACCAGCTTGGTTGGGTCCTTGGGTTCTCTTATTGGATATGGTACGCCCCTATTAAGGGTTAATGCACAACTGAAGTGAAACCCGTTTTGTTTCTCTATTGGAAAATCATCCAGTTGATCAATATAAAGAATAATTTATCGAACATTTTTTTATTGAGTCTACACCCATTCATTTCACTGATTTGTGGATCCTCTTGTAGTGGGATATTGCTTGTGGGAGGTTGAAAGAGACCTTAGTTTCTTAAGTTTCCCGATTCATCAAAGGTGGGAGTGTTCTCTCATTGTTAGTATGGATGAGTGTCTTGATGGTGTCTGAGAGGGCCTCTGGGTTCTTTATAGTTTATTTGAAGAAAGAGTTATTATTAAACCACCAATTTTGAGATTTCAGTCATGATAGGATATTGTGTCCACTTTTTGGACTTATCTGTTGTTTAGGGACTTTGAATATGGTCCTGTTCCATGTATTGTTTCTATCAATCGCAAGGGTCATGTTCGGTGACACATTGTGATGCTGTGTGCTCTTTTGACCATAAAGGTGAAGGTCACACGATCCTCTAAGGTTCTATGTTATGTTGGGATTATGTATCCCTTGTGAAAAACATCAAATCCCTTATCTTAGAGGAAGGTGTTTATACATGTCTTTCCCTTATGTTGTTTCTCACCCAAAGAAACAAAGTGAGATGTGTGCATCTTCTGATCCCTTGTTTCAGTGAAATGTCTGTTTTTGGTAAAGTGGGTTATGAAGTGTGTTATGTCTTGATGAACCAATTGGGGTATGAGGTGTAGTTGTTTGTGGCACCGAAAGAAGAAGTTCCACATAGGGGTTTCAACAGCCTAACTGCGTGGCCGAAGATGCTTCAATATTTTGAGCTCCAGCCATAGGTCCCGAAGAGAAGCTGGCGCGTAGTCAGGGGAAACACCAGTGTTGTTTAAACCCTTTTACAATTTCATATCCTCAGTTTGAAAGATTGAAAGTGTTTAAACCTATGGTTTCATTATCTTCCTTCAGTTTTTCTCGTTCAGTGGAAGTAGGTAGAGGGCCTTGTACCCATGTCATCGCCTAATGTCTTTCCCTCCCACGTTGGTTTCCATTGAGTCATTGGAGAATGGTTGGAAATTTGGCTAGAAAGTTTGAGCACACATTTTGTGCATGATTAGTAGTGAAAGTGTTCTAGGAATCCACGTGGAAAGAATGATCAGCATAGTTAGTGCACGGTTTCCCAAACCGTGTGGACTGACCCTGCACCCTTCCCAAATTTTAAAAAAATGGGTCTTTCTGTATCGGCCCATACTGGTTAGTTAAGATGGTTGGTTCTTGTGGTGGGAAGACCCACTATGGTTATCACATATATTATTTTGTAAATCTCAAATTTATGTATACCCCTTTGTACTAGGGAGTCTGTTTGGGCCTCCCCCTATTAGTGTCTTGATTCTGTCTCAAAAAAATTAAGTTGTCTCTTACGGTGGGGAGCCCATTTTTGTCTCTTCATACGAGTAACTCATATTTTTCCATGGTTTTGTATCGGAAGTAGGTATTATCATTTGGAGATATCTAACTACCTACATCTTTCTTTGGTAAACATTGATATTGGAGAGTGAAAAATGGTTTAGTTATAGTAGGGAAAATGTAACCTTGTTCGGTGTTGTTGTTTATTTGGGTAAATTGATTGAGTATTGTTCAGATTATGTTTGAGGAGTTTTCATTTGGGATAAAGCCTGATTGTGATTGATTAATTATGTAATGTGGTGTAAGTCAGGTTTGTGAGAGTATTCATTTCTTCATTGATCACTGGAGGTGTTATGGCCTTTGGGGGAGAAACCTGGCAAGAGAGTACCTCTTGATTTCTCAGTTGGGTTTGGTTGTTGCTTTGTCCTTACTGTACCTTTAAAGGGTGGAAAGTTTTCATGGTAGTGAGAATTCTCACATACATAGATTATTTTAAATGTATTTTTATTTTAATTTCCATTAATGTTTTGTTTTGAGGGGTTTCCAATGTTTTTATGGAGAGTAGGCGAGTTTTCATTAATTGGGCCAAACCGTGAGCCCAATTCCTAATTTAAAAATAAATTTTGTTTCTTTTATAACTTATTCATTTTTTAATATTTTTCACTCCTTCTAACTCCTAAATTTCCTCCCCTGATATATTAACACCATAATTAAAATTTGGAGCCTTTGGAAATCCATAACCAAGGTGTATATGGGTTTTTATTTAAAGGATTGGGCCTGCCCGAAAGCCCAGTTCCAGTTTTAAAAATACAATTTGATTAATTAATAAATTAATCATTTTTAAGTGTTTGTTGGTGATTCAAAGCTCCAAACACGCCCCTTGAACCCAAAAACGCGTCCAATATCCTCCCACCCTCTTCTCAGCTCATTAGAATCATGGTTTATGTCGAAACATCTGAAAACACAAATTTCGGGAAGATTTATAAAGGTAATTTGTTTCCTTCATAACTCCTTGGATTCTTACTCCTTTTCTCCCATTAAAATTCCTAAATGATCTACCAATCCTTTTTCGAACCTCCCATGAAGGTTTGAGTATTTATAAAATCATACACTGGTATTTTTGGGGAAAATTTATACAAGATATTTTAAGTAATTTGTTCTCCTCCTTTGTTCTTTCAATTTGTTTAGGGTTACATCCAATGTACTTAGGGTTTCTTCCATTATCATTGAGGTTCCTAATTTCCAAGAAGTAGGGTATAAAAATTAGGATTGTATCTTGTGTTTCATGGTTTGAAATTATGGTTTTAGGTCTGGTTTACCTTCCTTGAGGTGCGGCGGTGGTGCGTTTGAGTTTTCGCACAAAGGATTCAAGGGATTCTTTGGTTTTCGTAGGTGATTCAATTGTGTATGAAATATTTGTGAAATGGCTACTGTTTTTATGGAATTTTCATGCTTATTAAATTTTATTTTTTCTAAAAAGTATAGTTCAATGGTGTTTGTATTTAAAATGAATCCTAAAGGCCAATTTCATGTGAAATTGGGGGTTTTCATAAAAATGTTTTATTAGTTTAATTTGGGCTACCCTATAAGTAAATAATTGATTTTATTGAACTATAATAGGGATAAAAATACTGTTTTTAATGATTATTAGTTGTGTTTATTGTTGAAAAACCCGGTTTTAATGGTGTTTGTGAACCACATGAAATTCTAAGAGTTGTGTTGTGTAAAAATGGAGACTTTGCAAGGATGTCGTTTGATGAACCATATGGGGCTACCCTAAAAATGATTTTGTGTTTTCAATGAAATGTAGTAGGATTACCTTTATGTTTTGGAAACTTAAAAATGTGCACGTAGTATGCAAGAGAGTTTTATAAGGAGTTTTGTGTCCGAAACACTAAGAGATTTTGAGGAATTGGTTTAGGAAAAATATAAGTGTTTTGTTGCATGTTTTAAGTGGTATAAAATGTGATAGCTACTGTATTGGTTGTGATTGACCAGTAATGGTGTTTTATATGAAAATTTATTTATGTTGAATTCTGAAATTGATTGAGCACGAAAGGTGAATCCCGGGTACCTAGGTGGGGCGGATTTTTACTAGTACGACTAGTGGAACAGATGGGTTTTGTCCCTGTTTCACGTAGCATTTGGATAATGACAACTCTAACTAAACTATGTGGATGATTATTGGGGACCACTAGGTTATGGGTATGTTCCCTACTAGTGGATCGTGCATGAGAAAGGATTTTTCTATGGTTACTTTACACCGAGGTACGAGGTACATAAGGCCCAAGACAACCTAGTGCCTAGGGGTGTTCCCAATGTTGTTGCTCATTTGATTTGTAGTATTTACCCATGTATTAGTGTGTTTTTGGAAGTAAATTACAGTATCTAACATTTCTATTTTAATGTTTTAATATTCTGAAAATTTTGGATTGAAAAATATTTTCAATTTGAGATTTCATTTCTTGAAATTTTAACACTACTTTTCCTTGCGTTTGAAAAATGCTTGCTTTTTCACATTGTATTTCTTACTCTATGGAATAATTGGGTGGTATCCTACTAGTCTTAGGCTCACAACATAATTAAACCCCTTGGGTGTAAGTATACTTGGTTATGTTTGATTCAGGTAAAGGAAAGGCTATGGGTGATGGCGGTTCATGGTGTTAGTTCCCATCCTTGGTGCGGAGTTGTGGAGATAGCTTGGGGGCGATGACCCCTAGTTGTGTGGAGTCCTTGGGGCTGTCTTGATGCTATAATTATTTTTATTTGGACCACTTGTATTATCTTTAAACCAATGTACTCAGTTCTGGTTTTTACTTAAGTCTTGTTTGGCTCAAAAATTTCAGATTTATATTTTGGATTGTTTTTAATGTTTTATGCTTTGATACTCGGGTAAATCGTTCCCAAACCGAAATTAATGATACCCGGGCAATTGTGCCAGCCCATGGGGATAGGGAACGCCCTTCGGTTCATGTAACGGGCTGGGTTTGGTGCCGGTTTTGGCGATGACCAGATTCGGTTCGTGACAGTACAACAGTTGAAAAATATATGCAATATACTAAATAAAACATTAAATAATGAATTCATTAGTCATATATACAATTTTATATACACCATTTCAATTCAATATATAAAAGAAAAATATCATTCATTAATTTATTATAATTAATAATTTTTATTTTTAATTTATTCTTCTCTAGGAAAGGATATATCTTCTTCATCATCATCTTAGTATATCTTCCTTAAGTTCCACATATAAATCTTCCAAATTTTATAAAAAACATATATAACACGTATATACATTGTAGAACACATTATGTAGTATAATGTAGTGGATCATAGTGAGTAGTTTTCTTTTTACTGAACATCAATTCTAAAAAAGATGACTTCATTATCTTCTAAAATGGAACAATTTAAAAATAACATGTTTCTAGTAGACTATTTCTCTCTTCAATTTTAATACATCTACATTATTCTTGAATACAAAAGAATTTATTTTTTCTCTGGATAATCATATATTTTTTTCAACTATGATCTCTTCATGTTCATATCATTCATTTATATCATTTACATATTATATGATATAACTCTAAAGATTATTGATGCTATAAACAAATGATAACAGCTTCATCGTCATCACATATCCCACTATTCATAATCTCAATGTTTCGAAAAAACTATTTTTCCTTTTATAAAAATATATTATATTCTTAATGCCATTTCTATAATTAAAATAATAATTTCCTTCAATGTTACTAAATTTAAATACATGGAAAATCTCCTAAGATAACTTATTTATGTTTCATTATATGTTTAACTCTATTAACTTATACCCCATATACAATAATACAGGTTGGATATGTAGATCAATTTCATTTTTGAATCATCTTGGACATTGGTGAATCTTTTTTCACATGACTCAATTCAAATCATGAAAAAAATTACGATTTGAAATTTGTGAATTAACTTGTTTCCTTACCATGAATGGATAACTATTCTAACACAAGGACTAATTCGATTATCAATATTTTTATTGTCCAACATGGTGTCTCCCTTAAGTGAATTTAATAGGATAATGATTCAATCTCTTTTTCATTAGAAATCTGAAATACTCAATTATCATATAAACTTATAAAATCAACCCTATACAGATGATATAACCTTCATTATTCATGCATAATACAATTTTCGTATCCATTTCTCACTCCAACAAAGAAATTATATAATTCTGGAAATGAACTCATGGGAAAAAATATTCTTAGGCCTTCCCAACCAACGCCATATAATCTCATAATATCATCAAATAATTATATGAATTATTGAAATAATTACAAAATAATTTTACAAAATTTCAAAAAAATTTCATATATTGAATATTAATTTTTTAATTTCAATGAACACATCTAGAAACCATCATTAAAGTGATATTAAATATATAAACACCGAAAATTATGTTTGAATGTCACACCCTAACCCTTAAAATAATATATATACATGTGTGTCTGTGTGTGTGTATTAGACTTTTTGGAGTTATTATTTACAACTTTTTTAAAAAAATTAATTTTTGTGGATGTTTTATGATTTATTCGCATGGTTATCCAAAACACTCTATTGTCATGTAGATTGGATTTATATCTTTAGAAGACCATTTTACATGGTTACGACATGGTTTTAAAAAATGTATAAGCCAACCATTTGAGTATTTTTTATAGACCAGAAAATAAATAATAGTTGGCATATGGTTTCGGTATAATATGAATAAACAGTGCACTGTCCCCTAAAATATGAAATGTTTAATTTCAAAATATCTCACCACTTTTTAACACCTAATTCAGAATCACCATTTTCTCTTACTTAATGTTCATAATGAAAGGCCCCCCTCATCTGGATACTCTTATTATCCAATAGTTTTTATCTACACCTTCACATTTAAAATGGATTTTATATATTTAAGTGATCCTTCTCACTTTATCCCTATATTTCGCTCCTCCATATCTCTATTTCTTTCTACCATTATTTCATGTGTGAATAGGTTAAACCCTAAGAGGGTTAAAAGAACTAATTTATTTCTAATATTGTTTCTTAGGGGTGAAATCCTCCATTGAGTTTTTAATTGAACTGTTCATCATGGTTTTGGCCTAGCTATCAAAATTAATGAGTGCTTGGTAGGTTCCCCATGTTAAATACTTTATATTTGGGATCACTTTAGTAGATATAGTTGAAATATTCCATTTTTATATCTAATTATGGTAATAATTATATTCAATGTTTTTTATAGAGAAACTCAAGTTCCATTTATTTCCCCTTCAATTAAATGGGTTTCGAATATTTTGATTTTATGTATTAATCGCCTTTTCTATGTTTTAAACCATTTTATTAATAAAAAGTTTTTCCGTTTTTATTAAAAAGATTTTATATATTTAAAATATGTTTCGTATTCGATAGTAGTGTTCCCTTTTATTTTTAGTGGTTTTTAAATGTTATATATTCTTAATCTTCATTTTCTATATTAAAATGATTTCTCAATTAATTTCTAGTTTTACATAAAATTACACATATTTATTTAAAATTAAAAATGTAATATAAAATAGATATAAGTTGATTTTAAATAATTTTTTTGGAATATGAATGCCTTTAGTGGAGGGGAATATTATGATATTTTATTTAGGAAAGTTTGTATATTTTTATATATGGATGAAACAATTTATAAGAGGGTGTGTGTATTAACAAACTAATGTATATGTGTGTGTGTATGTGTAACATTAGATGGAAACCTTGGGAATAAAATTAGAAAACTAAAAATATGATTTCAAATATGATTATAGGGGATTTATAAAATGAATAATAATACATAATTGGCACATATAGATTTTGATTGTAATTTAGAAACACTTTTCAAGAATCCCCCTTGAATTATTGGAGTCATTTTCTTAATAAAATTTCATCCATAGATTATAATTGAAATAGTATTTGTAATTATTATATATAAGAATTATCATAAGGGGTTTTTCATTTAAGTGAGTTTTAGGGTTAAGAAAAAAGACGGTTTTCCTTATATTATTATGATTTCATGTTATATATGTATATTGTAAAGACTCTCATAAATTTATATGTCATGGTAAGAAATGGGTATTTAAAAAAGAATTATAGCTACACATGATTCACTAGTTTAGTATTATGTGATAAAGATTTTCTCAAATATTGTCAATTTATTAATTATGGAATTTCCCCACTATTACGCTTGGTAGGAAAATATCATGTGGTGTGGAAGGTTATCAGTAACCTGGAACTGATCTTATTATGTATTATTTTAACTATGTCATACATTGTACATCAACCCCATTTGGTTCCCATGATGGATTTGGGAATTTTATAATTGATGGGATGCATTTAAATTTGATCGTGAATTCATTTATATATAATTTTTCCTATTTATATATTATTAGTTTAAAATGTATTAAAACCCATGTTCTTAATAATTGTGTAAAAAGTAATATTTTAATGAGTTATTTCAATAAAAATTTGGTTGTATTTGATTTATTTTTTGATAAATTATATTCATTTATAGAGAAAAAAATGATGTTCTTATAAAATGTTAATGAAATTTGTTTTAATTTGACTAAAAAACCTATTTTTGATCATGTTCATTAAAATAGGAATAAATGGATAATGTATTTAAATAATAAACATGGTGTATGGTTTGAATTAAAAATTTATGTAGTTAATTACAATTACATATAGTACCTTTTCTATTTCAGGTTTTTTTCTATTGAAGTCTGTTTGAGTGTTCTATAGTTATATTAAGTTGATGGATTATGGTCACATAGAGGTATTTTGGTGGTTTTTTTTGTTTTCTCTATATTTTTTTTCCATTTATTCATTTCCCTTATTTCTACATATTTAGGCAATATATATCTATAGTGGCCAATGCAAAGACATCTAGTGGAAGATTTTTTTTCATCTTTTAAATATAGGTGAGGGACCCTAGTGTTGAGAGGAATGTTTGTTTTATTATTGTGTATAAAACATTTATGTTATAATTTTCTTGTATTTATAATTATTTTATTATGTAATTTAAAAAATATATAAGTTTAGGGAATATCATATTTTCAATATATTCTAAACTCAATTTTTATTTTTGTGTATTTTACTTGATATTTTTCCAATTGGTGATTAATAGATTAGCAATATCTAGTTCCAAACTATCGGGATCAAGAACTCCCTTTGATCCTTTTTATAGGATAGATCAAGCATCTGAGGGAGGGAAAAGTCTAGATGATTTGTGAAAAAAATTTCTATATCCCAGTTACTTATGTTGGCCTAGTTTCTGAATGTTTCCATTATTATATGGAAACTGTAATATATAGATATATGATTATCAAAGAAAGGTGGTATGTGTGACGACCCAAAATTTTATTGATGAAAGTTCATCTTGATCTAATTACATGTCTTATTATGTCAAAAGGTTATATAATAAATATGATCTTCCTTGGTTTTATTTTTTCTGATTTAAAATTACCTTTAATAATTGTTACCGTTGATATTATAACTATTAAATAGTGATCACATGATTTGAATAAATATAAGGCTTTAACAAATTCAATTTACTCTGACAAAGGAAGCGATCACCTCATCTAATAGAATTTCTCCGTATGAAACCCATTTTTTGGAGCATGGAAAGGAGGTGGAATCCCTGGTCTTTCCTCTTGACCAATCACAAGCTGAGCTTCAATATGTTAATCTCGAATGGAACTACCTACTGGAGAAGTGTAAGTTGATAGAGATTACCACCTGAGAAATGTTTTCCAAGCCACCCCAAGAGTCTTTCCCTGTCACAATCCTTGTCCTTTGTTCATATGCGGGTGTTATAAGGGGTTAGGTAACAAGACCCCAGCACTATGATTATGTGCATTATTTTTTATAGAACAAATAATATAAATTCATTTTATTGTTGTTACTTTGTAAAAAGTTTTTAAACCACAAATAGTCTTTTTAGTTAATATTCAATTAAGAAATGTATTTTGATGAATTAATGGATTTTTTAATTAAATAATATTGTAATAAAATATTATTACTAAATTATTATTTATTAAATATAAATGATCATATAATTTTTATGAATATAAATTTTATTTTTATTATATTTTGAAAGCCGTTTTTCTCAAACCCCATGAATTTTTGATAAATGTCAATTTTTATATTAAAAGTAAAAATTAACATATTGAGAAAATTATTTAGATAAAATGAATAATATATTTTTAACGAGGACATCAAAATTATCCAACGGTGATTTTTTCATAATTTTTGAAATAGTCGAATTTTTCGGTAAAAAGTCAATATTGTTTAATTATATAATGTGTTTTACAACATCAAAATGACCCAATAGCAGTGCAATAAAATACAATAAATGGTCTGTTTAGACAATATATGGTTTACCATTAAAATAATTTTATTTTAGGTTTGTTTTATTTATTTTACAAATCTTTAGTGGACTCTCTATGGCTTATAAAATATTTTATCCTTTTAAAATGTTTTCCTTGATAGTGTCACTCACCTCCATATAAGCAAGCCTAATATCTTAAGAAGTTAGGCCATTTTCATTATAAAATAAAATTTTACACTACCCTTGGGGGAAAACCATAGGCAAAAACCATGGTTTGGTTTGTGGTTTTGGTTAGTTTAATGTGTGGTGTCCAAAACCTAAATAAAAAACAATTCCCTCTCTTTTTCTATATAAACCCTCCCATGCTCCAACTTATCTTCCCTAAAAACCATTGGAGAACATACCTACTATGACATCCTCTCTCTTGTATCCTGCCAAGGTTCCCCAAGATCACGATAAGCCTCTCTCAAATCTCTCCCAAGCCTTTGGGATCGCACTTCCATGTAAGGGATTTAACATTCTTAATTTTTCCCAAATTTCATTATGTTTTTATACAATATTATTTTCAATTAAAAATGTGGGGGTATGACATCACACCTCCCCCATAATTCTCTCCTTATGTTTTAATGATTAGATACCTATTTCTATCTCATTAATTCCTCCCATGTACACCCATTACAATGCTAAAATTCCATAAGGAATTTCTGACTTCCCATTTACATTCAAGTAAATATTTTATATTATGTATCTTAATACCATTACATATGTTGGGATATTATGATAAATGACCACCTTACTGTCCATTTAATTTTTAAATTATGATAGAAAAATTTCTTTCTCATCAACCCATTTTATGATTTCTATTTGACGTTGCTATGATGCTGAAGATTCATCAAAATTTCCATGCCAAAATTATCATGTATGTGAATACCATACCATTTCTCTATCAACGGTATTCACCTTTATTCACATGTACATTTGGATTTATGAATTAAATTTATGTATTATAAATATCTTATTATTGGAATAAATAATTATGTTTAATGAATCCATGTTATATGATTGATGTGGCACACTTATGCATGAAATGAAATGATTAAGAATGGTGTGTCCTCATAGAACTCCAATGCATTGGGTAAAGATTTGTATCATGATACATCAAGTGTAATTAGGTATTACTCATTCTAATTCAATTTCAATGAGGATTTAATCATGATCCATATTTAATGAGCCTTGTCTTATGCTAATATCATGTTAAATATTGTTTCCACATTTCCGTGTTTTGATAATCTTGTTATATCATGCCTTTAGGTTCATGTTTATTTTGCGCTCATTTGATTTTTACTATTTCCTAATATGAACTTTATTCTTCATTTTATGTAATTCTTACTCCTTTACTAGGATTTATAGAACACCCTTTTCTTATTCATGTCCTTAGTTTAACCCATGCAATGCTAAGTGCAACGGAATGTGTGTGGTCATGTAAAATAATTTTCAATAATTATGTGTATTTCATGTTTTAAGTTCTTATTTAATTTTTTTAAGCCCCAAATACAGTATACCTCTCAGTATTATATATTGTATCAAGTGAATATTTAATGTAATAAATTATGTTTAATTTTGAAATAAAGAGCAGGTTTGTTATAGTTGGTATTAGAGGATAAGATTAGTTATTGTTGGGATTATGATTAGAAAACCCTAATAAAAGCCTTAGGGATAAGACTAAGTATATTAAAAACACCCCAAAAATTTCGGTGACTATTGATTAAGTGGTTTATCAGTAAAATACATCTCTATCTAGATACGAGCAGGTATAAGCGGCTCTGTCATAGATGTATCTTGGTGTAAAACCCAAAAATAACATTTTGAGCTAGACTCGAATGAGAATTAGTGCATGACAACTAGCCTTTCTACACTCATGGTTATGAAAATCCTGGGGGATATGATTTTGGTAAATTCATTATTTTAGTATGAACCAATATTATGGGAAACAAATTCCCCTAGGAATATAGGTTCGGGAGTAGATAATTGTTTACCGAAATAAGTTAAGGAAATAAATGTAATTTATAAATTAACCCTTTTTTACTTTGGATTTCCTTTTTATGTGTTACCCCTTACTTTCCATTTATTCTACATAATAGTCGCTATTAAGGGAACTCGGGCTAACAATCAATGCAAAGATCAAAGTAACGGCTGCTCTAATGAGATGTCCAATCCGATGGGAGGGGGAATCACAAACTTTGTCATGATACTCTCTCAGTTAACTAAAGTTTTGAATAGAAACATGAGTCAAGAGGAACCTTCCACACCCTTTAAGAATGAACAAGTCACAATAGATATCTTCAGGAGATAAAGGCCTCCTCCTTTTAATTGATCATCTGATCCCTCAATCACCGAACAATGGATCAACTCCATTCAGAATATCTTCTCCATCCTTCAATGTTTTTAACAAGAGAAGGTACTTCTGGTTGCTTATCGTATGGAGGGTAATGTTAATAAATGTTGGAAATTTATCAAAAATACAATTCCTAAGTAGGAGATTGAGGCACCGGATTGGAAGGATTTCTAGAAAAAAAAATTATAAATATTTTCCTCACACCCTCTAACTTAAGATGGAAAGGTAATTCCTTCCTCTCAAGGAAAAAGGTGATGAATCCATTAGAGATTATGATGAAAAATTCACAAGGCTTGCATGATATGCCTCCATCATTGTTTTTACCCCCGAATTCTAGGTTTAACACTTCTTTGGTGGGATAAATCATATCCTAATGAAATCCCTAGTGATCTGTGACTTAGAGATCTATGAGGAAATTCTTTGATGTGTCCTCAAGGATGAAATGGTGATCTGAGAATCTCATGGGTACGGTGGGGATAAGAAGTGTAAGTTCGAATTTAATTATGGTGGTCTGATATATAAATCCAATGGTTCTATGAATATCCATCTCTATACATGCCAAAGGTGGGGAAAGAAGAACCCTTAAATTTTCTTGAAGGGGATGAGGAAATGATTTTGGTTTAGAAGAGAAGGGCACCTAACCATTAACTGTAGATAATAAAAAATAGCTATAAAAGAGGAGTGGAATGCTCCATTCAACCCTCAATGTGTTGTTCATTAAATAAACTTTAAATAACTAGGGC
Organism: Viscum album; assembly: GCA_963277665.1. Classification (NCBI taxonomy): domain Eukaryota; kingdom Viridiplantae; phylum Streptophyta; class Magnoliopsida; order Santalales; family Viscaceae; genus Viscum; species Viscum album. The sequence goes on along the minus strand of OY728157.1, from coordinate 1,139,596,073 downwards.
ACTTTTCAAACTAGTTCCCTAAGCCAAGGATTTTCAGAGGCAAACAACAACCTCCGAGGCAGCAAGGGAAAGTTTTTTCCATCACTACCGCTAATGTGAACCCCAACAACGAAGTGGTGACAAGTGCACTAGTTATTCATTCAAGAATAGAGAAAATGATTTCTGTTTCTATTCTATGAATTCTTTTATATCTCAAATTTTTAGTTGAGAAATCCCAAAACCGCAAAAAATCGTGGATGTAATGATGTTGGTGCAAATAGAAAATGAGGAAATCATTTCATCCCTTGAATATAACTCCTACACTGTCATAATTTGTGGACTTAACTTTCCAACAAGACTTTTCATACTCTCTCTAGTATAATTTGATGTAATTTATTACAATTATTGTCTTTCCTTATATAGATACAACATAAATTGTCCTGAGAGGGAAATCCCACTCAATATGGAGAATTGACCCCCTATTCTATACAAGTGCAAGGAGGATGATGAATCTTCTTTAGAACCATCATCCCAAGGGTTGATATTACTACCCTATAATCATAAATATCTTTCTTATATGATTGAGACTAAGGAAGAATCCATACATTATGACATGCATATAGTGAGGGATTTCACTGATGTGTTTGTCGAGGAATTTCCTTGTCTTACTCCTAGAGAAAATGTTTAATTCGATATTGATCTTATACCTGGAGCTAGAGGAGGTGAAAAACAACTACACTAGAATCTAGAAAAAGGTTTTATACATTCAAGTGCTTCACCATGGGGTGCACCAGTCCTCTTCATCAAGAAGAAGGATTGGTCAATGCCCCTTTGCATTGATTATCGTGAGCTCAAAAAAATCATGATAAAGAACAAGTATCCTCTGCCACGAATTGATAAATTGTTCAATTAACTATGTGGAGCCCAATACTTCTCCAAGGTGGATTTGCGGTCATGATATTATCATGTAAGGGTGAATAAGGAGGATATCCCTAATACTGCTTTTTGCACAAGATAAGGGCACTATGAATTCATAGTAATGCCTTTCAGACTTTCTAATGCCCCAAGAATCTTCATGGAATTGACGAATAATGTCTTTAGAGATTACCTTGAAATTGTTTTTTATAGTCTTTATAGAAGATATTCTATTATATTTCAAAACCAAGGAGTTGAATGAGGAGCTTATAAGAACTATATAAGAGACCTTGTGAAAGGATAATCTCTATGTAAAGTATAGCAAGTGTGGGTTCTGGTTTAAGGAGGTCTTTTTCATGGGTAATATAATCAAATAAAATTAGAAATCTGCATATGACACCAAGATATCTACAATAATGGGATAGACAAGGCCAACATCGGTAAATGATATCCCTAGCTTCTTGGGGTTAGCTGGATATTATCGTAGATTTGTGAGATATTTCTCACAATTTTCAAACCCTCTTACCAAGATAACCCGGAAGGGATTCAAGTTTTCTTGGAGTGATGAATATGAAGAGAGCTTTAATGAGTTGAAAATAAGTCTTATCACTACACAAGTGCTCACATTACCCACATTTAGAGAACTTTTTGTTGTATTTGGTGATGCTACATAGAATGGATTTGGTTGTGTGTTGATAAAAAATGACTAAGGCATTGACTATGTATAAAGGCAATTTAATGTTCATGAGAAAAACTATCTAACACAAAATCTAGTGATGTATACACTAATCTTCTATTAAAATATTTTGTGACATTACCACTTTGAGGAAAATTTTAAAATATATATGGATCAAAAAATACTCAAGTATATATTCACATAGAAAGAGTTGTATATGCGCCAAAGAAGATTTCTAGAACTGATCAAAGACTATGACTTCTCAATATATTACCACCATGGGAAAACAAACATGGTGGTTTATTCTCTATGTAGAAAGAACCCAAGAATTCTATTATTAATGTGAATTGAAAAGGATCCAATATTCTTATATTTTATGAATATGACAAGGGAATCATAAAGAATGGAACATAATCAATACTTTTACAAATTATTTCTCAACCGTATATTTTGGAAAGGTTAAAGGATGCTCAAAATGAGGGTGTGGGAATTCCATTTAAATTGGAAACTATCAGAAAATGGAAATCCTTGGTGTTCAATATTAATGAAGAAAGAATTGTGAGATTTGGGACATGATTATGTGTTCCATAAAATCCAGAGTTAAAGAAATAACTTTTGGATGATGCACATATGTGGAAATTCTCTATTCACCGAGGAAACAAAAAGAAGTATCGATATCTTCAAGATCTTTTTTAGTGGGATAACATGAAGAAGGAGATTGTTGAGTATACATCAATGTTCCCGGTATGTCAGCAAGTGAAGCCTGAGAAGAATATGTCTAAGGGGATTATGCAGTTGTTACCCATACCAACATGGAAATAGAAAACCATAACCATGGACTTGTTCGTTAGAATTATGAAGAAAACCAAAGGATACAATTCTATCTTGGTTGTAGTGGATCGTCTTACAAAGACTGCACACTTCATTGCAATTCAGGATGATTTATCATTGGATAAAATAGCATGACTATAAATTAGAGACATGGTAAAGCTGCATGAAGAACCTCTATCTATTGTATCTTATTGAGATCCAAGATTCGCCTATAAGTTTTGGAATAATTTTCAACATGCTCTGAATAATGAGATGAACTTCAATACGACTTTTCATCCTTAAACTAATGGACAATCTGAGCAGAATATCCAATCACATGAAGAAATTTTTCAAGAATGCTTAGTGTACTTCAAAGGAGGATGGGATCAACATCTTCTTCTAGTTGAGTTCACTTCGAATAACAATTTACACTCAAGCATACAAATCGATCCATATGAAGCACTTTCTGTGATGAGGTGTAGAACATTAGCATGTTGGGATGAATATGGGTAGAGATAACTCCTAGGTCTAGAAATTGTTGAAGAAATGGTGGAGAAGGTTAAGACCATCCAGTAGCACATTAAAGATACATATATTTGACAAAATATCTATACTGATAATTGTCGATGAGACATAGATCTTGATGTCAAATATATGGTATTCCTCCGTATATCACCGTGGAAGAGGGTTTTGATATTTGGGAAGAAGGAAAAGCTTAGTACAATGTACATTGGCAATTTTGAGATCCTTGATCACATTAGAGCAGTGGCCTATGGACTAAAACCCCCGCCGGACCTATCTCAAGGACATGCTGTGTTTCATGTATCACTCTTGAGGAAGTAAATACTTGACCATTCTCATGTACCCAATCCAGAGGAGGTACCATTGGAGACTGATATCTCCTATAAATAGAATCCCTTGAAGATCATTTATCATAGAGAAAAAGTTCTAGAAAATAAGATATTGCCTCTCGTGAAAGTGTTGTGAAGAAACCAAAAGTTTGATGAAACAATGTAGTGAATTAGAGGAACTGATGAAGAAATGTTACCCTCATCTATCATAGTGTGGGGAAAATTTCTTAAGGGGGGAAGATTGTATGGACCCAAACATTTATTAATGAAAATTATTATTGATCTAATTAAATGTCTTATTACATAAAATGGTTATATATGACATATAAACATCCTTGGTTTTATGTTTTCAGATTTTTAAATACCATTTATAATCGTTACCATCTCTAATATAGTCTTTTAATAGTGATCACATGATTTGTATAAATGTAGGTATTTAACAAATCCAATTTACTTAGACAAAGGAAGTGATGGCTTCATCGAGAAGACTTGATCCATACAAAGCCAATTTTTTGGAGATCAGAAAGGAGGTGGAATCAATGGATTTCACTCTTCACCAAGCCCAAGACGAGATTCAACATGTTAAGCTTGAACGGAACCACCTACAGAAGAAGTGGAAGTTGATAGTGATTACAACACGAGAGATGTTATCCGAGCCACCAAAAGTATTTTACCATCTCACACCTTACCCATAGGTCATGTGCGGGTGTTATATGGAGTTATGTAACAAGACCCTAACACTATTATTCTGTGCATTATTTTTGTACATAACAAATAATACACATTCATTTTATTATGGTTACTTTGAAAGTTGTTTTTAAAGCACCGGTAATTTTTTAGTTAATATTAAATTAAGAAATCAATTTTGATGAATTAATATATTTTTTAATTAAATAATATTTTAATAAAATATTATTATAAAATTACTTTTTATTATATATAAATTATCATTTAATTTTAATGAATAAAATTGTGATTTTGATTAAGGATTGAAAGTCATTTTTGTCAAAACCATTGAATTTTTTAAAAATGTCGGCTTAACATTAAAATAATAAATTCAAATATTTATAAAATTATTTAGATAAAATGAATATTATTTTTGGAATCAGGTTGTCAAAATTATCCAACTATTAATTTTTCATAATTTTCTGAGATAGTCGAAATTATGGGTAAAGATTAAATATCGTTTTATTATATAATGTGTTTTATAACATCAAAATGACCCAATTGTGACGTAATAAAATACTATAAATGATATTTTCAGACAATATATGGTTTAAAATTAAAATAATGTGATTTTAGTTTTGTTTGATTTATTTTCCAATTCTTTAGTGGATCCTCCAAGGCTTATAAAATATTTTAAACATTTAAAATGTTTTACTTGAGAGTGTGACTGAGCTCCACAAAAGAAAGATTAATATTTTTAGAAGTTCAGTCATTGGACATATAAAATAATGTTTTCCACTCCATTTTTGAATAAATAATGAGCAAAAACCATGGTTTGGAATGTGGTTTTGATTAGTTTAATGTTTGGTGTCCAATACCTAAATAATAAATAATTCCTTCTATTTTCTTATATAATCCTACACAAGATCCCACTTATCATCACTCAAAAACATTGGATAACAACCCTACTATTCTCTCCACTATCTTTTATTCTCCCAAGGGACCCTAATCACCCATGAAGTACCTCTAAAGCCTCTCCCAAGCATTTGGGATCACACTTCCAAGTAAGGGATTTCTTCCTTTCTCATTTTTTCCAATTTTCGTTATGTTGTTATAATATTTTATTTTCAGTAAAAAATATTGGGGTTTGATTTTTCACCTCTCTCATACATTTATCTATATTTTAAAATTAAGAGAGACCTCTTCCTCTACCATTAATTCCTCCAATGTACACCCATTACAATGCCAAAATTCCATAAGGAATTTCTCTCTTCTCATTTACATTCAAGAAATTATTTTATATTATTCAACCAAATTAAATTATATATGTTTGGATATTATGTTCCATGACCCCTGTGTTGCCAATTTCATGTATAAATTATGGGATATCTCATTCTATCTCATCAAACCATTTTACAATTTCTATTTGACATCATTATGATGCCAAAGATACGCCAAAATTTCCATGCCAAAATCATCATGTAACTAAATACCATACCCATATCTCCATCAAGGGTATTCACCTTTATACACTTATACTTGTTGATTTAGGACATACATTTATGTATTCCAAATCTCTTATTCATGGAATAAATTATGATGTTTAATTAATCCGTGTTATATGATCCATGTGGAACACTTATTCATGAAACGAAATGATTAAGAAAAATGTGCCTTGATGACACTCCATGGCATTCGGTAAAGATTAGTATCATGACACATAAAGTGAAATTAGGGTTTAATCATGATAATTAAATTGATATGAGGGTTTAATCATGCTACATGTTCCATGATCCTTAGATTATGCTAATATCATGTTATATTTTTTTGCCACATTTCCATGTTATGATAATCATGTTATGATAATAATGTTATATAATTATTTAATGTTCATGTTTCTTTTGTGCTCCATTGATAATCCTATTTCTAGACATGTACTACATTATTAAATTTATGCCTTTATTACTACCTTACTGGGCTTTATAGATCATCCTTTTCTTATGATTGTCCTTAAGTTATCACATGCAATGCTAAGTGTGAAGGAATGTGTGTGGTCATGTAAAAGAACTTTTCCATAAAGATGTGTATTTCATGTTTTATGTTATTGTGTAACGATCCTAATCCCCATATAAATTATACCTATAGATCTTATATGTTGTATAAAATTAATATTTAATGTAATAAATTATGTTTAAGTGTGAAATAAAGAGTAGGGATATTATATAATGTCATGGGATGTTTCTAGTTCACTACTACTCATGGAAAACCCTTAGTTACCCGAAGTTGTTGGGGTTTTTATGTTCATTATTTTATTTTATTTTCATCTATTTAAAAAACTATTTAATATTTAATTGTTTATTTATCAATTCTTTTTTCTTTTAATGGATTATCATGTTTTATTGATGAAAACATCATTTTGTTTGTGGTACATGGTGATATCATACAAATTGGGAACCCATGTGGATCTCAAAGACATGGTTCTATATTACTCCTAGTGAAAGATGTGTGGTATACACATTTTCCAAAAATCCCTACGAGAAATTTATACATAGAAAATAACCCCCTTTGATTTTTATTTATATTCATTTTTATGTATTAATTGGATTTTTTAATAAAGTGTGATAAAGGGTTATTTTCATTTAGATATTTTTATAAAGTAATTTTTTTCGATTTTGAAATTAAATCATGTTCTTGGAAATGGGGTTACCTAGTTAAAATATATTTTATATTTTTAAAAGGGAGATATGGGATGGGAATTTATTTTTTTAATGTTTTATTCATATTTTATATTTAAATACATATTCTCATAGAATTAAGACTTAGTTTTTAAAAAATATATGTTATTTTTCTGAAACATTTTAAATAACAAAAAGCGTGTTCTAAATATTTTAAATTTATTTATTAATAAGAATGTGATTAAAACATTATCACATAGGGAAATTTCATATACACTTATATTGTTGAAAGAAATATTTTCATATTTTATGTGGAGAAATTTTTTCCAAGATGGATTTATAAATTTTAATTGTAAAAGTTATTTTAAATTGAATTTTTGAAAAATATTTGAAATAAAGCTTTTAAGGTTTTTATTGAAGGAAAATATGTTTGAAGGTATCTTTTGAAATGTGAGTGTTAATATTTGAAATTCCTTGTTGGTTATTTTAAAAGTGAAAGATAATATTTTTTGAATTTTACTTTCAATTTTATGAGTTTTTTCATTGAATTCATTTTTTTGTTCTCTGTTGGTATCTATTGATTTGGATTTAAGAAACAAGGATCAATTCTAACACCCTTAGATTTTAAAAAAAAGAAATTATATTTTATGGCATAAATGAAACACAACAAAAAAATTGGATGATAATTTTTCACCCACGTGAAAATAATATATATTTAGTTTTGAATAAATTTAACATACTCAATAGCTTTTGGTATATGAAACATTGATATGTTTATTCTCTATTGTATGCACGACACACAACACAATGATTAAATGGAATATAAAATATTATTAAAAAAATTTATTTAATATAATATTTATCGCATAAATATTTTAATGATGTGTGGGAATATGAATAAATAAATTTGAAAAACTAAGGTCATCTATTGATTAGAAAAAAAGAAACATTTAAAACATTCTTTAAAAAAGATGTATTATTCTAAAAGACGGTTTTATCACACTTTGAGAACATAATTTAAAATTTTTTTTTCAAAATATTACACTATTTATTTTGAAAAGTTAACATTATTTTTGAAATTATAAAATCAAAATTATCATTGGGTAAATTTTTGTAATTTTTCTGATCATTTTAGTTTTTTGATGAATACTAAAAACACTGAATTTTAATTGGAAATGACATTTTCATTTAAATAAATAATAATTTTATAGAATATTTTTAATTGATTTTAATGTAAAATTATATGAATTTTATTTAAATTAATCCAATTTAATTCATTGAAATCGTTTTCATATAGAATTTTGATATAAAATATTGGTACATTTTCTATTTAAAACCCCACTTTTTCATCACATCTATGGGATTTATTTTAAATTAAATTATGCCTATTAGTTGAGTTGAATTTGAAAAAATAGATTCCAAATTTCTAATCACTATAATTTATATTATATATTTTATTCAACTAAATATTTTATTATATTTATTAGTAAAAACATTAAAAAATAATTAATGTGATTAATGTTAAAATATAGATTTTTTCATTACATGTATTTTTATTGAATATAATTTTAGGAACACCTAGTATTTTTTAATAAATTGGATTTAATATTTAGAATAATTAGGTATAAATTTTATAATTAAACAAATTTTAATTTAGGTATTAATGTCTAAATTTCCTAGTTAAATAAAAATATATAAGTAATCTTGGTAAAAACTAAAAGGGTAAAATTGAGTAAACATATAGACTAAAAAATAACATGAAAAATGTTGTTATTTATATGTATTAGATTTTTTTTATCTACAAAATAAACTGTAACATCCATTATTAGTTAATATTTAGTCATATAAGTTAAGGGAGATCTCCCAGTAGTGAATACTTTTGGGTAGTTACAAAACGTTCACTCCTCCTCATCTATAAAAGGGATATCACTCATCAAACTAATCAAGCTATATTTCTCAAAAAAAACTTGTAAAAATTACAACCCTAATTCTATAAAATGTTCTGAGAAGATTTATGTTTTTATGTAATACAATATACAAATACTTTTGTTCAAAATCATGGAGGATACCCGAAGAAGAGGTAACGTTCATCAATGAGCATTTTTGCTTTTTTTTCTTTTTCCAACCCTTAAAATATCCATAGACCATGATAATATAACAAAATAACAATAATAAATATAATGATATTTTATTTTGTTAATTGAAAAACCTAAATAATTTCCCTCTTCAGTCAAATGGGTTATGAAATCATCATTTATTTGTACGGAGCACTATCACCTCACAAATCGATGTCTTTTGTTTTTGCACTACAACCACTCACAATTGGGTATTATAATATATATAAAGTTTATAAACTGTATTTGTAAAATAATTATATATATTTAGTCATTATATTGTATAAAATAATTTTATATTCCATTCCATAATGGATATGATAACCTTTCTCTTTTGTACGGCAGACTACTGCCTCACAGAGTAATGTGATTCGTTTTTCACTAACACAACAATGGAAGGTAACAAGGTAAAGATAATGAATATATGTTATATAAATTACATAATTATGATGATAAAGAAATATATATCATTATATATATATATAATATATCATTTTATTTTATATCATTTCAATCACAGAAAATGTGATAGTATCATTCGTGGACATATAGTGTACCACCTCCACGAAACAATGTGATTCCTTTTTTCATCACCACATAAAAATGTGGATATATATAAGTATATAAAATAATTTATTACATTATTTATGATTAAATAGTAAATATTTAATGATAAAATATTATTTACATTATTTTCGTAATGATCAATGAAAAATGGAAACATTATTCATGCGTATGTATGATCTACCATCCCCATGATAATAATGATAATTCATTTTGCATAACTATATTTAATAATTTATTATAAAAATATAATTTATGTATAAATATGATAATTAATTCATGATTATATTTATGTATATGTTTAAATGATTACCTTTTTGAACATATCTAACCCACCAAAGTCGATTTTGACCCAAAATCCAAAAATGATAAAAACGTATGACATAAACATAATATATTAAGTAATTTTATGAAAAATTATAGGAAATAAAACAAAAGTAATTATAAAATTTGAAAATATTCTCAATGAAGTAAATAATTAACAATAGTTTATTATTCCTAAATATAAAGACACACATGATAAAATTAGACTCAATGTATGGGACTTCATCTCTATTTCCTTATATTGAGGTATAATTTGATGTTATACACGCATACACTTTTACAAGGTGTATATAAAGCCCTTTGGAAATGTTATACCATGAACATATCTATTTATTTTTATTTATAGTTTTTTAATGTTATTCATTCTTTGGGATTAAGAGTAAAATATTTCCAAAGTGATCCAGGACTACTCTTCAGAAATAAATTCTCTTTAATTTTTTCCTTATAACTCTATCTTTTCCATGACCATGTTATTTAAAATTATTATTGGAAAATATTAATATGGACATTAAAGATTTATAATTTATATTCTATGTCATTTTTATATTTATTTTTATTGGTTTTCAAAAAGAATATTTTTCTTTATTTTATAAGAGATATTTTGACATAGGAAAAAATGGAATGTTTTGTTCATATCATACATAGAGAAAAATAAATTTCATTTGTTGTGACCATTATTTTAGTTTTGTCCTCCTTTGAAATATTTCATGGGTTATTCATTAAAAACCTATATTTCAATTTTCTTTCCCTATTCCAGTATTGAAAATGGATTTTTCAAAGGAATGACTATTTTTATTCGAAAGTGTTTTTAAAAATTGGTTTAAAAGAGTTAGTCAAAATGATTTATGATGAATGTATTTAATTTATGATATGTTAATTGAGACTTATATGAAATGTGTGAGTTCGATATAGATAATATAATGTTTTGAGCCCCATTCTATCTTATGGGTGACCCCGATTTTTCTTATACGAAGGGTTGACACTCATTATAGATAATGAAAAATGGGTGATCTTAATGTAGGTTATATAAAGGGTTGATCCCCATTATATATATATATATATATATAATATTTGAGCCCGATGTAGATTATATGAATTATGATCCCCAATACAACTCTCCGGATCATTGAATACTGATTATATATGAAGTCATCCATATGGGATTACAATTAAAATTATTTTGAAACAGTTTATTAATAAGATACTCTACGTCACCAAAAAGTGGTTTTTAATTTCATGTAATGGATTTTTAGGGATTTATATGAGAAAAACGTGTGTGTTTTTTATTCATATGAAGTTATTTATTTCATAAACTCAAATAGAATTAAATTTAAATGTAACCATTATATGATTTTATAATTTTTTACTAAACTAATTCTTTCTTTTCTTTATATATCCCATCCTGAGATTTTATGCTCATCTAAAAATTTAAAAATATGAATCGCATGGTTTAACGATGAGTAAGGGAAATAAATATGTCAAGTTTAAAGTCATGGATATTTTCTAGGAAAATAAATCATAATTTAATTAAAAAATTATATATTGCGGGAAAAATGTATACTAATTGAAGGATTCCACTTTCTATTTCTTGGTTTTTATATTTTTTGGGAATGGAAATATTCTCTAAAACTCTCTACCTAAAAATATCATTAAATTTAAAAGATTTAGTTATTGACTTAATAAATGAGATTATGTAATTTTTAAGGCTATTTCCTTATATCAATAGAGTCATGTTTCATTTCATTTTAAGTATTCCACAGAAAGGTCTCAATAAATCATGGATCATTGGTTTCTAAAATATATTCATTCATGTCTAGGTTAAGATCAATTTTGGTAATTAGTCATGGATATAAATTTTTTGGTTTGGCCTATATTGGTTTGATGGGATTAATGTTTGAGTAAATACCTAATTAATTTTTCCTTGGGTGTCCCCTTTATTATTTCTTGGAGTGTATTTTTTTTATAAACATTTGTTTTGATGATATGAAATCCTTGAGATTTTTATCAATCATTTTAGTGGTGAAGTCTAGATTGATAGGATGGGAATGATTTGGATGTTTTTATTTTATCTTGATCAGTTTTGTTTAACAATTTTTGGTATTCTAATAGTATGTACTTGATTTTCCTCCCTTTACCCAAAATTAGGGTCTGTATTGATCTTCTTGAGGCATGTTTCTATTTAAATAATTATTAGTTTTATATTTTCCTTATTTCCTAATTTATTTTTCCTAGTTGTTTATATTAAAGATGGAATTTATTCTATGTTTTTATTTTTTTAATGTGATTAAAGTATTTTGGGATTTCTTATTTGAGATTTGATGAATTAGTCGACATGGTTTTCATTGGAAATCATGTTATTAATGAATTATCTTATACTAATTTTGTTACCTTACTCCGTTATTATACATTACATTCTTTTTTTATTTAGTTATACTCTTTGGTTTATTATACCTCATGATATTTTTGAGATATTTCTGCCATATTTATATAATAAAGGATAAGGTTTTATTTTTCATGAGAGTTGTCATGTTTAATGAGTTAGAGCCTATAGATGGTGTTTTTTGGAGATGGTTTTATTTATCCCATAAAAGATTAGTGGAGAAATTATATAATTGGGATAACTATATAGTGTATTGGTTTATATTCCTCACTTAATTTTTTTTCAATTTTTTATTCCCAGATCCATTATTCTCAGGGTTGTGGATCTATAATAATTTAGCTTTCCTTTAGGTGTTATTACTCATTTAGAAAGATATCGGGTTATCTAATTTTTATTTTTATTTTTGACAATCCACTAGAATTCAGTTCATTTATTGGGGAAAGAAAATGTTGTGGTGAGTAAAATTATCACACCCAAACTTATAAAATTATATTTTTTATTAATTATTTGTTTGTTTTTGATTTTGGGGTTTTTTGTTCATTATAATATTGAAATTTTAAATATCATTTCAAGTCATTCAGTATTCCCACATAATTATCTGAACTATGTGAAAATCATGCAGATGGGAATTATAATTTAGAAAGGTTATTTTCTAGGTTGGTGGATGGTTTCATCAACTGTGGTATCCAAACATGGGAATGTATTTCAAATCCCAGTAAATAGTACATTTTCAATGCATGGTTTGGGTAAACAATATGACTACAATACACATCACTGAGCAACATAAAATTTAGAATTTGTAGAGTCTCTACTACCTATTTCAACCCATAATTTTTAATCCCCTTCCGACATACACAATGAACACAACCAATGGGATACCCCATCACACTAATCCTCTAATCAACCTATTTGTTGGCTCCCATACATTCAATTTCAAGGGTATTTCATTCATATACCTATCTTACTCTCCTACTCTTTCTCTTTCTCTCCTCTCTACCACTATTTCGTTTCCCCATGTTACATGTGTGAGTTGGATGAACCCTTAGCATGTTCAGAAAAATATTTTCTCTCGACTCATTATTCCTTGGGTGTATTATCCTCCTTTGAGTTCTCCCTAGAATTGTTCATCATGGATTGAGCCTCAACTTTTTAAATAAACATTTTCAAGTTTTTTTCGCTATTTTTATGGGTTAAACCATAGGAAACCATTACTATTCTCATTATAAATCATCTTATTTTATATATAGTGGTAAAAATAAATATGTTCAAGAAGTATTTAAATAGAAAATAATTTTTCCCGGGATATACCATTCAAAAAAATACATTTCACCTTAGTTGTATATTTTTTTATTAATCTTATTTTTTATATTTTTTGACCATGTTGTCTTATAAGATACCAAAAGATATTTATTAATATTATTTCATGATTTTAAAAGATGTTTCAAATTAAAAAAATGGAGTTACCACTTATTTTCAAATGTATATGGATGTAATATTTTCCAAAAAAACCTTTTTTCCACGGTATAGTGATTTTTAAATAAATTCATCATTCTAATTGTCACTTCAAGTAATTATATGAAATACAGATTCAATAATATAATATTTCTAAATTGGTATATATTTTTAAAATAATTGATATTTATGAGTGTTTTTTGTTTCTATCATTATTCTCTTATAAATAGGTATATATATTTGGGTGTTCCACTTTATTGTGGAGTGAGTCAATTCATTCACTCTAGTGTATATATATATATATCTATCTATGTTTCTCAATGTGTGTGTGTGCCTATATATATATATAAGCATAAAATTATATGGAATCATTGATAATTCATTTCTTAAATCCCAACAATGTATTTAAATAAACTTATTGAGTTTCAAAAATGGAAAACAATGCCCGATTGACACCTTCAACATTCGTTTGGAATGTTAAAACACCATTTTTTTATTTTCACCCAAATTACTGAAAATGGTTTCTTACAAAAATGTTACATGTTGATTATGCCTTTAAGGGTTTTTAAATACATATACGTATTGATTATCAAAAGGTGATGTTCATTAAAGAAATATTTTAGGTAATGAGAAATGGTTTTTTCCTTATATTTTTGTTGTTTCATTTTATGTATTTGTATCGCAAATTTTCACATACATTTATATTCCATGGGAATTTACGGGTAGTTAGGAAGGAAGGATAGGTACATATTTTACACTATTTTAGTATTAATATTTTATTATAGGCCATAAATATGTTATGTACAACCTATGGTATTCTTCTTTTTAGTAAGTCTTGGAAGGGAAATACCTAGTATTATGGTATGTTCTTAGTTACACACAGTTGGTAACATTATATAATTTTTATTTGTGTCCTATTTTTACCATGAACACGTTTTCTCTCCATGATGACTCTAGATATTTTATAGTTGATGGTGTGAATTTTCATCTAATTATAGATTAATTTTAATACCATGTTTTCTTTCTTGGAAGATAATTACCTTAAATTTTATTAAAAATATTATTTTTATTATTTATTATAAAAGTTATTTTTTATTCACTGTTTTAATAAATTTCGGTGAATGGTCTAAGTATATATCTTATAAATTGATTATTTATAAATACAATTATTACATGGACCATTGTCCCGGATCATAGGTCCAATTCTCTTTTTTGGTTTGTAACATATACATTTTCTTACTTATGGATGCACTACTAGAGTTTTCCACTACTAGACCATATCACACCGTCCACGCTACCAAAACCCCCAATTTTAACTTACTGAAACAGTCCAGTGATTCACATGGATGCACATCCATTTTTAAAACTCTACCCCCTGTCATTATCCACCATCTCTCTAGGGCCGAAATGAGGACACTATTTTTACCTTGAATATAGCTAGATCATTTTGCCACACCATCGATTATATTCAAATGATTCTCATGAATACCATTGATCACTGTGGCCATCCTATCTACCTTCACACAAACTTACCCTACCATAAATAAGTGACCCAAGTAATCACCCACACTACACTGACTACAAATTATAGCCAATAATGTCTTCTAATGGAAGGCATTTAGGGGTCAATCACCTAATCAAGATGTGAATAATAAGATATTATTCATAATTAAGGATATATTTATTCTTTCGAAATTGTTTTCATTTCAATAAAAAGAAATTTAAAATTTTATAAATGGATTATAATACTTTTTGGTGTCAACTAATGATAATCCTATTTTAGTGAATGTATTATAAACAATCACTAAATGGATCCTCTATTAAAATTAAATACATGGGGTGTGGTTTAGAAGGAATAGGAACTTAGAATTATTTCCATGTTTGAAATATATTTTAATTTATAGTTTTTGGTTTTATTTGTGAACTATCATTGATCATTGAGTAGTTATAGGAGGATGGTGACGTACAGTCAAATGGTTTTACATTGGTTCTTTGATTATTTTTAATTTCCCTCATAAAATCACCTATTTTGGTCTTTTGATTACTTCTATAGATAGAGGGTATAGGTATCTACTAGTGAATTAATGAGATGAATCTGGTGATGGATTTCTATGTTTCTTTGTATTGTAGGCTAGGGAGAATGGGGGTGAGAAGGGTGTTTATTTTCTTATCAAGTTTACTAATTCTATATTCTTTATTATATATAATTAATACTATATTGAATTGAAATATAAGTATGGCTTATGAAGTGTCCATAATGGGTTATTTTAATATTTTCATCTACTATTTAAATTCTATTTTATTCAGGTAAAATAATCCCTATTTAGTGATTTATATATTTATAAGAACTTATGCTGTCATGTGGGGATAACGAGTGCCATTTGGTCCCTATCACATGTCATATTAGGCATATGATAAAGAGATATATCATCATATTTTGTGATAGTAACCACTAATGAATGTATTTTAAAGCTACAACTACCCTTATACCATTGAAAACAATAAATCTAATAATAGGTTAGTAAAAACATTTTTTCAAGCTATCAAGTATAAGTATAGTAACTATATCCTTCTCATAGTCTCCTAGATATTCTACTTTAGTAGTGACTATTGTAGTGGTTGAATAAAAACATTTTAAATTTTCTTTTAGCATTATTACTAGCATAATAATAGATCAATTAATTATTATATGTGACCTTTCCACCTTTTTATACCATGTACCTATGTTCTACTTAATTTCACTTTAAACACAAATTTTTTATCTCATTATCTTTGTATGGGTGTATGTTTAGTTATTTAACTGATTAATGAAATAACATTAATATATTCATTGATAATATATAAAATCAAACTATAAAGGTATATTTTTTAACAAGAGGTTATTATAACCAAACCAATAAATTTGGATATAATAATAATTAAAACAACATCTATTAATTGATTATAGTACCTCATTTAATCAAAATTGAGTGAGTAAGACATGATTATAATCACTTTCTCTAGGGATTACATGAGAAAAATGGTGTATGATAGAATACTAACACCCTATTTCACACGTTATAAAGTTGGAAAATTAAGTCAGCTAACCAACAAATTGTGGTAATTTTGGAATTACTATTCAACGTAATATTAAAATACCAGTCTAAAAATAATGATGGCGTGCTAATTATGTATAATAAAATGTTCAATAAATATATATTTATGTCACATTATATGTTGGTTTATGGGAAACCATAGAAAAAATTAGTTAATCAATAACCCAATACAAACATTTATATAAAAAAAATGAACATATATGAAAATAAATTCGATTTGAATATTTTTTATAGTTTGATAAATGTATAGAAACCAACAGATAAAAATATATGAGAATGATAATATATATTATGAGAAAGAATGTTTGTTGAATTTCTAGTATAATAGTATGAGATATTTATGCGTAGGTGATAAGATACTCTCTTTAAACTCATGTTTTAGAATTTTTCTAGGTTAAATAAAATCACATTAGTTGAGTTGAAATATAGATTTTATGGTTTTATCCTAATGGGGTAATGCAGATTCAAGGTGGTTATGAGGAATATTCATAGGAAAAAAAGGTTCAATATATTTTTTTGGATATTTCTCAATTATTGTGTATTAATTTTTATATAGTTGAGGGAAAAAAATTTATACCATGCTTTTCACTTAATGTAATACACCAACTTATTGGATTTAATGTTAAGTAACTAAAAACTCAAAAGGTCAATTTATTGGAAGTTGGATGGTGTATATTATTTTCCTTCTTAATTTATGGTTTTCTAGAAACTATTAATGAAATGAATAAGGACCAAATTCACTCTCACTAGACTTTATTATTTAAGAAATAGAGGAATTTTTGGATTTCATAAATAAATAAGAATAATAACTATTTGGGATAGATTAACTAAACTACAATGTGTTAGTTATACATCAATCCGGTGGTTTTTCTATAGTGGACATTAAAACCCAAAACCATAAAATTATAACTATGAACTATACCAAATCTATAATCTAAAACATCCATCCCATCCAAATATTAATCTATTAATAATAACCACATGTCATGAACCACATTCAATAAGATGAGGGAAGGTAAAAAAACTGCAAGACCCTTCTTTAAATAAGTTTATGGAGAGATAATGACCCCCCCCCCCGAGTCCCTCCTTCAATAGGCCATGCAGTGGATACTAACACCAAGGTTATAAAATCGCACCCAAAATGGTTGGAATTACCATTTTATTTAATATGATTGGGAGATGAGACAGAAATCTCAAAAACACCAAATATAGAAATTAATGTAAATCCCAAAATCCATTCTCATATGCATGTCAAAAATAAAGTGATACAAAGTGAAAGATACATTGAAGGAATGTACTAAAATAAATGAAAAGAAGAAATTAACAACTCCTGACGCCCAAGCCAGTAAGGTCTGGCATAATCATCAAATTCATCATAGAAACCTGAATGAAGTTGTATATACGTAAGGTGTGCATAGAGGTATGCTCATTTGGGAAACCAGAATCTCTTGTACACAAATGGGGATATATTCTATTTCCCCTTGAGAAATAAAGATAATAAAATCACCTAGAAATAAACTATACACCCCAACAAACCAAGGCATACTTCCAAAATAAAGCATGTATGGTAATGTAATAGTAATAGAACATTGATATTTGGGTACCCCGCACCACTTTACCACTACTTATTTAGGTTATCCTATGAATCATACCTCCCCCACAAGATCCATTGCAGTCCCACAAATTCCCCAACAACAACCCCATGGGCCATCCCAACCGCACGTCTATCCTTCTCAAAAACACCTAGGCCGCCACAAGAACTCATAACCATGCCTACAGATACCTCAAATATATCAAACACAAAACCTCCTAAAGTTACTTCAACCAAAACCACTGCCACGCCTGACAACAACTTGCCTCATACCAAAGACACTTGGGAAACAAACCAGTTTTCACACACCTAGGCCAAAAAACACAACACACCATGCCCAAAGAGTCTTGGGACATAATTAACCTTAGTCAGTTAAAACCTTCCAAAATAACCTTTGGACACCTGGTAGAGGGAAAAAAGGATCTATAACAATCCACTCCTAGGAATTTTGGAAAAAACACCCTCCCCATTAAACATGGGTGTTCGGCAGGAAGTGAAAAACATGTGTGGGGTGCATATAAGAAACACCAAAACTATACATTATACATATATGTAATCAAGCACTCATCCCATCCTAAGGGTCCTAAAACCAACAACCAGTCTGTACACAACCACTCTTGTTGTTATCCTTTCATTTACAAGTACATGAAAACTAAAACGAATGAACAACCCATTTCTGGAAAACATTTCTCCATTGTACCCATTCTCATTATCATGTTCAAAAGATTCCTTTAAAAATTATCCATCACTAATTGGAAACTAATATTCATAACCAAATTCTAAAAACAACAACTAAAAAAAATATCCAAGAAAGTTTTTAAGAATTCAAACCCAGTTCTCTTGTATATAACAACATCAAATGGGATCTGTGAGTTCTTTCAAATTACTTGAACCAAACCAAGCCACAAAAAACCGGCTCCACACGACCTCAGATTCAAAAACCAAGAACATCGCAAATAGAGAATCCATTCCCATCCACATCACCCCCACAAATTTTAAACATAACAACAATCTATATCAGTATAGAAGAGTATGTATGTTTTCCGATTTAGCCAACATCATTCATCAAGTTCTTTCTTTCTGTTTTGTTAACAGGGGTGATCACAAAATGATTATTATTCATTGGGAATCCATTTAATCAACCATGTTTTGTTGATTAACCAGTTTTCATGTTACATCCACTCAATAAAAAGATTATCCAGAAAAAATAGCTTCATTAGTGCATTAGTAATAACTACAAATGGCTATAATTTTCAGTGGACATGAGCCCATATAATTCAAAACCCAACAAAAAATGTATAAAATAAAAAAATCATCAACTTACCAATCCCTTCATTATTTAAACATTTTTTTATTATCATCATTAAAGTTGGCTTCATCTACATCCTGAAGAGACATCATCATACCCACCCCATGTGATGCAAAATAAATAAGGATAAAGGAAAAACCACTACCTGGTTGATCATGGATCGAAGTTTTCCCCTTGTTCCAAGAACTGTAGTCATGCATCAGGAAACTCCTAGAAGAACTGAACTAGGGGGATCTCACACATGCATGACTCGTATCTCGAAGAGGGACTCTAAGTGATCCAAGGGAAAAGAAATTAGATCAATGAATAAGAAGATCTCAGTGTGATAAATGGCCCAATATAAGAGTTACAAGATGTGAAATATCATTGTTCATAAAAAGAGGATCATGGAATTACCACACAGATAGGTGGTTGCACACATTGGAATTAAATGAGATTTAATAATTCCCAACAGAGATGGTAGAGATAGACCAGCTGATGGATGTGAGTTGAAATATTTTCTTGAAACTGAGAAAACATGTTACAAGGGTGAAACTGGAAAATAAGGGAGGCCGGAAAACATGGTAAAGGGTGTGAAAGGCCACAAATTGTTTTAATTTAGAGTTTCCCAACTCATACGAGATCTCATATATCAGTTATGGGATTTAAAATGTCCATAAATTACATTAAAAGAGGCATTTAATCCAACTTTACATCAAAAGATACATTACCGGAGAGAAACTAGAAATGTCTAAGAGAAGATGGAAATGACTCACTGATGGGTGAGTCACCGACACCCTGGCACTATCACCCTGGAACCTTCGCCCTAGCACTATCTCCCTATAATCACTTCCCTGACACCCATGTCCATCGGTGCAACCAATAGCCGATCAGTGCCACCAATTCCCATCACTGCCACCCAAGACCATCAGTGCCACTGAAGCCCACCAGTGCCACTTATTCTCCTTGGTGCCACCATTCATCCAACCTTAAATTTGGAAAACTCTTCAATGAGTCACTGATGGTCCCTAGGATTCCTCAAACATTATGATTTGGAAATTTAATGAACCAGGAGGGTCCGAGACATTATACAACATTTTAGTTATTATTATATCCTCATTTCACATAGAGAGGCATATACATGGATAAATAAAACATCATAATACAAAATATATAAACTCATAATGTCTACCAATATAATCCAAAATTATTATTAACCACCATAGTAAATTCTTATGAAACCAAATAAATATGAATAAATAAATTTCCCAAACCCTCACCAAGCAAATTTCCCCATGCACTAAATAACACCTTTGGACCAGACCCATTTGATATTTTACGTAACGATGTTGATCATCCTCACTGTATTCTACTAAATATTTAAATTTCACAATGAGTGAATTGAATTTTTTTATTTAAAATTTCTCTATTAAATAATATAACAACAACCCATGGATAAAATAATGTTTTAAATATCTAAAACAATTTTTATAGTACATTTTTCTTTATTATTTTCCTATAGATAAATAATTAAACAGCATTATTGTTAGATTTATAGCTATGAGAAAAATCAAACCATACTATTACACCCATTTAACCTCATTTAATCATGAATATGACACATATCTACCAAAAATAAAAATATAAAAACCATTTAGTTTTCCATTTCTAATCATTGTGATCTTTTTTTTCAAAAAAAAACATACCAAAATTCAATAGCTGCAAATGTTGGTGCATAAAATGCGTACAATAAAAATTATAAAATAATAATAAATTTTCAAAAAAATAATTTATAGATTATGACATGGTAAATTCTTGAATTATTAAATTTCAATATAAAATTTCGATACACATTAAGGTTAAATATTAGTGCACACAATGTTCATGGTTGGGTAAACATAAATATTTTACATATAAATAAACCTTCCAGTCTATTTATATGAACATATGAAACATGAGAATAAATGTATGTTCCACTATATAATTTGAAGGATTCCTATCACATCATGAGGTTCAAATTATATAATTGAAATTTCTCTCTCGATAGTGAATTCAAAATTAAAACCATGTTAAATGGAAAAATGAGTGAATGAAAGTCACATAAAATATTTTTTCATGTTCTTTCTAAGAAATAATACATTTAAAAGGACTACAGTTCTAACCTTATTGAATTAAAATAATTAATAAATACATCTAAATATACATGCTAAAAAATATTCTAACTATGAACCTTTTAGCTTAAAGAAGTTTTGATCAGTAAATTTTGGACATCCCATTCCCCTAACATGTACAAAAATAACCTATATAGACAAATACATTCAATTTAACCATGAATTACATTTATCGTATGTTTTCCACATTAACATAAAACCCCATAGTCATCATGATTTTTTATTTATGTGATACATTACCAATGTATTTACATATCCTTTTCCCCTGAACACAATTTACTATTTCCTCTTTCATCGATAAGACAACCCAACCTCAAATGTCCAATCTCACAAAAGATTTTGTTTGTTATAATCCAATTTAATATAGGGAAAATTATTTTATCATTATTCAATAATGTAACCCAAAATCCTTCAAAATCATACATAAAAACTCCACACATTATATATATACTACACATATGACCAGACTAATTATGCAATTCTATTCTAGAACAAATAGATTATGAGAAACCTTTTGGTAAGACTAAAAAACATTTCTTGAACCTATATTATCTCTATACCATTGAAGGTGGAAATCACATACCTTCCTCCTTTTCCACCAAGGAAATTTTTTAGTTATATTATTCCTCGAATACGTACCATAAATTTTTAATGGTCATCAATGAGCCTCCAATATCAAGTATTTATTAGTATAATCCCAACCACACTACCACTCATTTTCACCTTTTGAGTAATAGGTAATAATATTGGTTCACCACATGTAATTCCCAAGTAGTACAGGTATTTTTAATACCAATTTTGTGGTAATGTATTCTAAAAATGGATTTCCATTTTAAATTTCAACATTTATCAAATTTATCACGAATTTAAAAGGCATGAAAATATTTATAATATATAACCATGAAATTAATGTAGTGGATCTTGTCATATGAAATAAAACTATATGATACTCACCCATTTTGTATAATGAAAAGCTATGCGAATTTCATAATTATATTTTTTCAAAATGTATGACTCGTTATCAATTATGAGATTAACAAATTATTCATATATATTTAAACTCAAACATTTTCTTTTTTGGTCATCCTAATATTTAAGGAAATATTTCAAACTCCATCTTGAGTATTTTAAATGTTACCCAAAACTAGATGTGATTTAATTTCCTTGATATGTATATTTTAGAGCATTTTTTATGTTCAATACTAATGAAATAATAATTAAATCCTCTTTATAAAGAATTTCATGCCATCCTACTCATCCGTTATCTCAAATAAAATTCTTTTCCATCGTATTATATTATAAAAAATTCTATGTACCCTTTTTCTCCATCAGGGATTTTATAAAACTATTGTATTCCAATTATTATATTCTTCAATGAAAATTAAATCTAGTTTTTTCTTCAATACATACTAGAAATACAGTAAAATCTATTATAACTATTATATATTTTTGTATGGAACTAAACATTAGCATAGTTTTTAATATTTTTTATACAACTTTAAACTATAGTATATTAATTTTTTATATTTATGAATAGATGTAAACTTCTCCATAACACTTTATTATCCAACATAATATTAACGTTTAATAAAAACTTATTCTATTTTTGGGTGACCTTAAAATCATCTATGAGTCTCTCATCTTTTTATATGATAAAAAAATATAAACTAAAATTTATATTTTCTTGGAAAAACCAAAATTCCATTAACACTATTATATCTTTTAATTTTAAAATAAATTCTTGACTAACCTTCATAATCTCCTATATGTCCTTAAAATCCAATACTATCCTTCAGTCTCTTAGAACTATACTAGTCTTCTACATAACATTTATGCCTACCTTTATGACCCCAAAATCCAATGCAACCCATAAATCTAAATATATAATAATAAACATTAGGGTAATATTAATGTTTTCCTGGGTTTCATAAATATCAATAGTAATAATTTATTCTTCATAGAAAAAAAAATTTCCCTTTAATCCATTTTGTATATAAATAAACCTCAATATACCCTTTCATTTCATTAATTTTAACTTGGAATATTTTCATATACAGTAATTAATTTCTTCCTAATTATACAATGGTGTACCCATACTCTCATTCTTGGACAACATTAAAACCTAGAGTGTGATCCAATATTCCTTCTACATATTTTTTAATCCACACTATATGGGTAATAATAATTATCTACACATTTCATTAGGGTAGGGATGATTTATTTTATCAATATTCCCTAAATGATGTGATATAGGTCACTCCATTTCAATATAGATTTTCTCCCCTATAAGATCGAAAGTAATTAAATTATTTTTTATAATGACATAGAAGTATTTCAAGAAAAAAATTAAATATATAAAGGAGTCCTAGAATATTAAAAAACTCATTTTATGATGATTTATCATCCCATCATCTAAAATTTGGTATATATATCCTGACATAACAAATTAATCTTTCATCTTTCCAAGGAGCCAAACCAAAAAGGTGTTTTTTGAAATATTAGAAATTAAAAATAGTGACCCCGATGAAAAGTCCCTAAATAGTAAATTTCTTAACAGATAATGTTTTCTTACTTATGATACTATATTGAGTTTTCATTTTTAGGAGTCTTTTAGAGTATCTATATCACCATAATTACTGATAGTTGATGAATTATCATAGTCTTTAACAAGAATGAGGATGGTATTATGATAATTATCCCAAAATTAGTCAAAACCCATATATGGGGTTTCAGAATAATTTTGAAGTTATCAATTTGAATATATTTTCCATAGCACTAGTAAATACATATAAACTATCCTCAACAAATTGAATTCACTTAAATATGTTGGAATCCATGGTATATGAGTTTTTATTTGAAGGAATGATCCTTATGTGCACTACAACCATGGAAAACTATAATTATTTAAGCCACCGAGTCCAGTTACAAAAATACTATAAAAAGGGGGGAATGTTGTACCTATAAATTCAACAAACTAAACTGGGTATACTTCTTTATAAAAATGAAATTCTCTTATTTTTTACATGAAAGTGTAAAATTAAAATAGTATGTACGTCTATGTTTTCTTGAAATACCAAGGTTGTTTAAGATGTTACATCCCCAATAAATGTTGGCTAAGTACCTAGGAGGATATCCACCTTGAGTGTATCTAACATCATCATTTTGGGGGGAAACTAACATCCTTGATACATACATGAAACCTAAGGTTAACCTCCCCATATAGATAACGATGATATGAAAATTCAACGACCCTTTAATTTAGATTCCCCAATTATCCGTTGGATATTCCTAAACATCCCCACTAACTAAATCTTCTTAATTAGTAGTGATCATCCACTATTCTTGTCGTCCCCATGAATAATCCATTGGCCCTTATATAGTTCCACACTATTGATGTACCATTATCTAGTTTGAAATTATTAAATACTATAACATTAAACATTCCATAAATAGGGTTATCTCCCACCAAGGAGGGTGATCCGTGGGAAGGAATAAATTATAATTTATAATTTATTCTATAAAATTATAGTCATTAAATAAAAAAGGAAACATTTAAAAACCATATAATCCATTATTTTCGACTTGGACCTTTACTTTGTGAGGATAATCACATTATAGAGGTTTATTCTCTTAGTCCTTGGCACCATTAATATACATGTTTTCATGATGACGAGAATTAATGTATGTACTCTATGATTATCTGATCTTGATATGTCGGGTTCCAATCTAGTTTCATTGAGAACCCATCATATATAGAATATACTATAATGGCCCACTAAAGTTTCCATAAATATATCTTACATAAAAACCCAATAAGCATATTATATTTCATTATGGAATTCCCTTACCCTAAGATGTAAGTAAAACATGATTTATCTCTTTTCATTGTTATACCAATAATAATCGATATCACAGTTCATTCATTATATGTGTGAATAAAATAATTTTTGTGGTTTATTATATTGGATTATAATAATTTCATTGGAGTTGAAAATTTATAATATGATTAATACTCTAATAATAATGTCCAATACCTCCTATCTATATGGGATTTTTTTAATTCAAGAGAAACTAGGTTTTTCAGGGTTTGAAGATGTGTAATTTTCTAAACATGACTTCTGAATGAGGTTTAAATATTTTAAGAAAACTAAATGAGTGTTTTTTGGATATGGAATGAACATCAAGTGGAATCTTGGGGGCCTGGGAGATCCCTTGGAGGGGGAGATATTATGGTTATCACCTATGCAATATTAAAACATTGAGCAAATAATATCTTTCACTGTCTCACCAGTGGAACTTTTTTGTGTGAAATTACATTTTCCCCTCTATATTAAGAGTGTTAACAATAAATAATATCATATTACTTTACAAATGTAATCAAACCTCCTATAAAACCTCAATCCCTTCATCCCCTTGATTATGGGATGTTTCTATAAATTTTTTTGTTATATATGAACGTATTATCATGACCATCATTATTTGTTCCTTGTTTTTCAACAATATTATTAATTTCTTGATATTTATATTTAGGTTTGAAATTATGATTTTAATTGACAATGGTGAAATAACATATTTCCATTATAACATTCATGGAGCCTAATTAAAAGAATTCTCGAGACAATGTCCTCCTACCACCATTCATTATTTTATAAAAGGTTCATTATTC
Source organism: Viscum album (assembly GCA_963277665.1). Lineage (NCBI taxonomy): Eukaryota > Viridiplantae > Streptophyta > Magnoliopsida > Santalales > Viscaceae > Viscum > Viscum album. The sequence continues at coordinate 1,139,569,856 of OY728157.1, read as the reverse complement.
CAGGGTATTATTTAATGTTTTTTGATTAAATTAAAATGATATAATTTTTTAATTGTTTATGGTACTTAGGGTATTTTCCTAGGTTGGTACAAGGTGTCTCTTTTGGACCACCTTCATGGTCTTAAAATCAATTTTGGTGTGTCATGTTGACATGTTTATTTTTTAATTGGGTATTCATAATTTGGATTAATTTTATTTATTAATTAAAAATTTTGTAATTATTTTAATTATTGATTTATATTATCGTTGGCATGATATCTGATATCAAGTTATAATGTATTTTATTAATATAAATCATCTGGAATAGTTGATCTAAAATGAGCCTTGGTATATCTATTATCAATTTGAGATAAATGGGAAAATCTTAACATTATGAAAGTTTTTCCACATACTATCCATATGGTTATTATTATTATTTTTATATATAATGAGTTGTATAGCCCCACTATTATAGACATTGAACTCCAATTAAATTATATATTTAAATTGGATTAAATGTTAAAATAAAAATGAATAATTAAATTAATTCCATTAATATATATAAGTTAATGATTAAGCCACATTTTTCCTAGAGCACCAATTATATCCATCGTCCACTAAAGGCTAAGGGATTGAATAGACTAATAACCCGTGATATTAATACCCATATTAATGGGTGTGACATATATGAACATAGTTATTCCACCATTATTTAGGATCGAAGGACTCTATTAAATAGGGGTTTAGTGTGAAATTGACATAGTAGACCCTTGTGTGCCTTAGGGATCTATGTGGATGTTGTAGATTGGTTATTTTAATAGTAGTGATAAGATTCATGTGTTCCTACCTTGTTTTTTGTGACTGTTCCTATAGGTAAAGACCTTAGGTAATATGTGATTACGATGGCGTAGATGATTGAGCTATAGAGTCTTTGGGGACCGAGATTGTTCATGGTTTATGTCATAACAATTACTAATATAGAGTACATTGTGTTTCCATAGATTTTATGTTATTATGACGATGTTTTAATGGGATGTGATATTCATAGATTGTAAATTCTATACCTAATACCTTAAATGAGGCTAAGGACCACCGTGAGTGTGGCTTTATACTATTGTGACCTAGAAGGACCTTGGGGGAGAACTTTTGATATTGAACCCATGAGTGTGTGTGTATGATTTTGTAGTGATGGTTTTTGTTGTGACCATATAATTATAACTGCTATGTAAGACAAGTGGGATTAATAATATGATTATGTTTCTTGTAATATGACTATCCCATGTTTAATTTTTATTATTTTTATATTTATATGCAATGATATGTGATTTCCTTGGATACATGAGATTCAGTCATTGGGAATGACACTTACGTGATTTATCTAGATGCACAGGAATGAAAAATATATATGGGTGAGACCTTGGGATGACAGATATGATTGGGATATAGTATAAAATTATATTAATTGTTTATTCCACGTTTTGCAAGCATATGTTTTATAGTAATGGATTCTTATAGGTCATACCTAGGATTCAACAGTAGATCATATATAACTACGTGCGTACTAACCTACCCGTGGTGAATTGAATTCCTTTAATATAGTTGGAACATTGTTAGTTCCCATGAATATTACTTTATTAATGGATTTAACATTAAACAATATTGAATACATGGAATAGGTTGTATTAAAAATAAATTTTTCGTGGTATAATAACACTGTATACCCATTATAATAGATATCATATATCTTAAGGGTGACAGTTACATCCACTTGAACAATTCTAAGATATCCCCTTGGATCTGTTGGATGCCCCAGTTATGATTTATCGGTGAATCCATGAGTTATTAGATAACCTGGTTTCTAGATGTTGGGTCCATGAGGGTATTCCAATTGATTTCATTGGATTCCCATGAATTAATTACATTTTGAGATATAGGATTTCATAGGGCCTACCCCTCCTTGGAATTAGACATAATACAACCACTTAGTACACTCAGGTACTACTATCAGGTTACACATAATGGATTGTGGATGAGGTATACCAAGTGATGAACCATAATTAACTACTCAGAATTGTGGGAGTTTTTGTAGGGGATCCCCAGTGACTGGATAGAGGTTCCCCTAAGGTTAGGTTTCTTCTCAGTATCAATTCATTACTATTAAAAATATATATAGATTATATGGGTATCAAACCTAAGTATTAATTCTTTTTACCTATATTAGAGTAGGATAAATGAGTTTTCTCCTAGTGAGGTGGTGATGCTATGGTTGTAATGATAAAAATGATGTGGTCATACATATTCTAAAATCATGTTAATGATTTTATTATTCGTAGTTATATATTGTTAATTTTCACCTATTTAATATTTTTTATAGATTTCCACTTCCCCATATGACATCATATATTGGATAGTATAGGACTTTGTTTATGGGTCCCAATAATTATCTTTTCCCACACACTTCTTTAGCTACCATTTCACATGGGTACTTGAGCATCTCTCAAATGGTTATTGAAAACACAGGTACGACTGTGGACTAAACTCATGTTTATCATGATCAAGTGGGATTTTTTAAATGATTTTTGAGATAAGTATGTGTTATGTATTGGGGATGTATTTGATCGTCTAACACATTTGATTTTTTTAATTTCTTTTTTTTATATGTTGTAAACATGATGGGTGTCCTCGGAGTAAGCATTATTGTATGCTTTTGCATCATTTCATTATTCTTGGGTATTTTTTATTTTATCCATGAACTAAATTTATGTTCTATTATGGATGATTTTTTTATTTATTAAATATTCAACACTCTAATATAGGGGAGTATTTCCTCCCTCAATACATCTTTAGACCAAAAATTCTAGTCGTCATCCACTATAATTCAATGATTCTCAAATGAGGTAATGTAGTGGTCCAGTCATGTTACTGTTCTACATGAGATAAGTTAAGGGCTTTAGGAAGTGGATTTTGAAATATTTTTTCCATTATATTGTTTTTGAATATATTTGAGAGGATACACAGCGATGTGTTGGAGCTTACGATGTAACCTGGACTGGTGTGTCGCAATCACCTTTCCTAGTGTAAGTCTAGTTTACCATGGATATAGGATTCATGATCATGGAAAGAATTTTTAATTATTTATCAGTTTCACTAGGAATTAATAAAATCATATCTAGGATAATTGATTTATGATTTATTGGTTTTTATCCTTTTTCAATTTGATAGTAGGAAATATATTGGATTTTAGTTCATAGCATGTAGAAGCGATATGCATCACATGCATATTATCAAGAACACATGATTCACCTGATATATAGGCTATATAGTGTGATTAAATTCACTTAGAACCGAGGGATGGATGTTTGAACTATTATAAAATAATCATATGATGTTTTTCATCTAAGTACATGCTTGTATTTTTATAGTTGGGCCAAATTTTATTCATTTATATTATTTGGTTGTCTAGTATTATGGATCATATAGAGATAATGGTGATATAGTCCCTTCGTTAGAGGAGGATTGGAGACCCATAGGGGCCAATAATGTTCAATTTATATCCTTAGATACTAGACCTCTTGGGGTTAGTATTTTTAATGATTTGTTATTTATAGGGACAATAAAATCATATATGGGGTTTTATCATATTGTTTGGATTGAAATGCTGTAAAAATGAACCAAGAGATATTGGATCTAAGACATAGATAATATGATATTATATCATAGACTATCATCTTGAGATTGTGATTTTGGAAGAGAAGTCTGGTGTAAGGATGCTCGGTGAGAATCACTACCTTGGTGGGTTTTTGGGTTGGCATGTGGTGATGTGGCATATACTATACCCTTAAGAGTGTTCTGATTTTTGAGATATATTAAGGTTATATGTGGGAACCTTCTTGCGTCTTTGATGTTTTTTCCCTAGTCTGACCGTTTCCACATGGGGTTAGTGAAAGGACCAAGAGAAATTATATTATGATTTTAGGCTTTTGTGAGTTAGTTTTTATTTTTATTCAAGTGAAAAAATTGAGAATTTTTATCTAGTTGTTTCTTAGTACTTTAGAGTTTTAAACCATGTGTACGTTCTAGCCTTTCATGTCAATACATGGGGGGATCAATCAATTTTATCGTAAGGGGATGGTTTTATCTTTGAATGTTTCATGAAAAGAACATTGAGTGTTGGTTTATTAGAATGTTATAAAATTATTGTGTCATTATTTAGAGAATGGTTTCATGGGTAGGACCCTTAGATTACTTGAACCTACCATTATGGATATGCTATATCACCTGATGATAGTTTTCGTAGATGCTTGTGACATAGAATGAAAATGGATCGAGGTGATGCATATGGTTATTATTGGAACAAGTTGGAAGTCAGAATTTTGGATGAGAGATTCCATGATCTTGTTTAATTTTGGAGTCGATATAACATGGTGTGTAGAGAAACTAGAATGATGAAATTTTACTGATGATATTGTAAGTCCATTTTTTATGATTTGGTTTTAGGTGATCACACACCCATTCATTTTTAGATTATATTAGGATTTGTAAAATTGTGACCCTGGAATGAATTGAATTGTGGATCATTGAACAACTGTCTATGAGCATAGGGTTGAAGAATTCTGATGTGACTCTTGTAGGGGTAATGACCTTATACAATGATGAGATTTTGAAAAGGTCCATTCATGGTAGAGGATTAGTGTTATTTGTATTCGGTGTAATGACAAAGTTGATCTTGGAGTTTGTTAAAGAAACGTGTTTCCTTTTATGAAGAAAACATTTATCAGGAAGAGTAGAATGCATATTTAGTGCTATAATATAGAGATAATGTTCTTAAGGAAAGATTTATATTGATCCATGTTGTAGGGAATTCAACATTATTCCTTTGAGGGTGTAATCCTCATTATAGTGTCAGTGTGTTTATCAACTGATATTGTGATAAAAATTATGTATGATCACGATTTTCCATATTCAGTCATTGTGTTTTGGGATTGAAAAACTATGGTCCATGCTATTAAGGTTTTGATTATTTGAAATGATGATATGGATACATCAACAGAGGGCAGCTTCCTATCACTCGTAGGTGTTAATACCCCATGTATGTAGTTTCATTATTTTTGGAAATTGGTTTCTAGTGGGTTCTAATAGATATTCTATGCAAATGACTAGGTGAGTGTCAGAAAACAATTCTGTTTTCTTGATAGATAGTGTCTGAGCATGGGGGGTCACATTCATGATGGCTTATGATAATCAAAATGGTATTGATCCAAAAGACACCAGTTCTTATGGAAAGGCCTGATGGTGTTTTTAGATAGTTGAGTAAACATTTATGATAATACATTGGATATATTTCATGGACTATGGTGGACTATTTTGAATCATCAATGGGTTTTTATAGGTAATAGGTTATAATGTTCTATTAATTCTTTGGGAATTGCTGGGTTAAGGTTAGTTTTTTCAATATGGTTCACACAATGGAGGAGAATTTATGTTTTTTGCATGAAATAGAATTCATTATTCTAGAATCCAAATTAATAGACTTATATTCAATATTATGGGAGTGTTTCCCATACTAAAAAAGAATATTTCATGGTAATATACAAATAGTTGGAAATTTTATTTGATTATTTAGGCTCAGTCATTTATTTTTGAAATTATTAAAGAGGATTTGACCATTTTAACCAATTTTATCATCTATGTTCATTTTTTATAAGTTGATTACCACACTGAGTTAGTTGGTATAACACTAGAATCATAACACGAGAGGAATATCAAGTGGTTTGAGGCATCATGGATCATAACATAAATTTATATGATAAATAATGTAACCTAGAGAACCTTGATATTTTTTTATCAAAAGGACTCGGACAACTTGGGTGATTCATTATAGATGAGTTTCATCAAGTTCTGTTCTTTATTTCAGTAATGGTTATAATAATTGGAACATGTTTTGGTGGATTAAGATCTATAATTTCAAATTGATGCATCATAACAATGATTTGTTACATAGTAAACGAATGAAGTAATTTGGATTTGAATTGGATTTCGATGTAGTTCAGGTTGTGTGTTTGAATGTAAACTAAGTTTTATGGAGGATGTGATGTGTTATAGTAGAGATTTTTTAATTCCTCATATTTGTATTGGATTTATAAATTCCATGGATATTTTTACTTTTAATGTTTGGTTGATAAGTTATTTTGAGGACTATAATTTAGAAGGAAATTAAAAGGGTTCAAAACCAATAAATAACTGTTTTTGGATGACTAATTAGCCTTTTTGGCATCTTGGGGGAATAGGAGAGCCCTTATTAGGGGTTATATTGGTGGATGTATCCTACGATGTTGTAAATGACTATTTATCCAATAGGAAAATCCGGCTATCATGTGTGAATTTTATGGTGGAAATAAATACCCCATGTTTAAAATGTACAGCCCCACTCTTTTTCCTTCACTTTACTTGTGCACCAGACCTTTCATTGATTCCTCCTTTGCATCTACCCCAAGGATTAAGGGGTGTTTCTAGAGTATTAATTATAGTATATCAAGGTTTTATACTCTCCTCCACTTTTCATTATTACAACTTCTTCAATTCATTTAATTTCATGAGGTTCGTATTTCAGTTGTAAATGAATATTTCATTAGATAATGTTGAAATTTTCCAATTACTTTAGAAAATTTAGGAATCTTAGGTAAAAGACATCATATAATGATTTCTTCCCAATTCATATTTTATTTCAAAGGTACATCACATAATGGATGTATTTAATGTTTTCCATTTCGATTAAATAAAATTAATTATTTAATTGGTCTTAAAATATATGGGTTTATCCATGGTTGGAATTGTGGGTTAAATGTATACCACCAACATTGTATTTTCATCGATTCTAATGTGTAATAGAGATGTGATGAGATTTTTTTTCAGGAATTCCAATTTTGTGTTAAATTTTTTTTATTTAATTACATAAATTTAAACTAATTAAATGTAGATGTTTTATGTATTTGGAATTATCTTAGGTATTGGGTGTCGACTCATTCTTGGAATAGAAATTTCCATGATTGGTTGAGCTTGTAAGGGCATAGGAAGAGCTATTGGTCATTGTTGACAAGTGGGAAAATCATTATCTGAGGTAGGCAGACTCATATACTAGTGTTATTCTAGTTTTTAATTTGTTTTATATAATGTAAAGTATGATCCAACCACTATATGTGGCACCATCCAATTAAATAGGAATATTTATATTGGATTAAATTTTAAATCAAAATGTTTAATTAATTGAAGTCATTAAACTAAATGAGTAATCCAATAATATATTTTTTTCCTGAGAGTTGTTTAGATTTATTGGCCATTGACAATGTTGGTATTTAATTGAGTGATTTATTGAGATATATGGACCCCTATTGAGGGAGAGTTCTTATATAAACCAAGTTGTGTAGCCAGTTATTTAGATCCTTTGATACCTAATGTTAGTGGAGTCTAGTGAAACTAACATAGTAAATCCTTACACAGAACATGTATTTTGGTATTCTTTATATTCATTGGGCACGTAGTATAGACCCATGGATGATTGTTCCTCACTATATTAATATGAACAGTCCTATGTGGATATACCACTAGTATATTGGGATTGGGTGTGGTAAGAAGAGTGACCTAGTGAGGCATGGGGGGCTGAGATGGTCCATGGAACTTCATATGATTATTACTAATATGGAATAACTCTTTTTCTTAATGAGGCAATGTTATTATTATGATTATTCCAAGGAAGGTGTTGTAATTAAATAATTAGCTATTTAAATGAGTCCTTTGTTGAGATCATAGAACCTTATTTGGGTGAATATGTATTTATATGACCTGGGGACCCTCAGTGGTAACCTGTTGATAGTGTAACCATGATCTGGTGTTTTTGAATGGTTCGTGATGTTTACAGGTGCCTCTTTAGAACCAAAAATGACTTGTAATTTTTCATAGTATTAATAGATAGTGAAAATTATTATTGATTAACTGGATCGTGAAATATATTTCCTTATTTAATTTTTTGTTCCATGAAATTTGATTGCCTATGTTTCCAGTGGATCATACATTGTTCCTAACGTTGATGTGAATTCCTAGGATGATCGGTAATCACATGTGGAGATGGATGAGACCCTGAGATTCTAGATATATTTGGTATCGAGTCTTAGGGAATATTTGGGTGTGATTCCTAGTCTGACTAGTATCAAGTGTGGTGATTTATATACTTGTGTATTCCTAGAGGTGGAACCTATAATCTATAATCAAATCATATATCACTGTGTTGGTATATGAATTTCTATGGTCCATGATAATACTATGATAATATGAGACCATTATGAATGCCTTGGAAGCATGAGATTGTAAAGAAATTACAATTAGACTATTCTGAATTCTTTGAACTCTTAGGATTTGATTGGTGGTATAATGTTTATGGTGTGTGTATGTCCATATGCATGGATGATGGATATCCTAAGGGTGATTGTTTCATACCCTATGTTGATTCCTAATACACTATGATTGGGTAGAATCGCTAGTTATGGGTTAGATGAGGAACCACGAGTTATTGGATTCAAATGTTAATGACCAGGAGATCAAGGAGGATTTTCAATTCATTTTCATGGGTCTCTTAAGAATTAGTAATTCCAAGATGTATTTCATTTCCCAAATATTCTCAATCATAGGAATTAGATATTGGTCTAACACTGTGAATGGATAGGTATTACCATGGGTTCATCAGGAGAGGTTGAGGATGAGGGATATTCAGTGTCCCCATTAGGGTCTATTCCTCCTCCCGGTGGTGTGTGAGTGTGGGATCCCTAGTGAGTCGATAGAGGTTCTCCTATGTTTATGATCATGCTTAGTGAGATTATTATAGATGTTGAACTAGGTATGGTTTATCGAGGTCTTCAAGAAGTGTATCATCATTGTTTAATAGTATTGGAACAATATATATATATATACTAATAACATTGGAGGAGTGGTGATTATTTTGTTTTCATGGTCTATTTGACATTATCAAAGAGCATTCAAAATGGGTTTGATGTATATTTTTTTGGTGGTAATATATTGTCTACGTTCTTCTTTAATTTTTATAATAGTTATCAATCATTTCACCATCACATATCAAAATATATATTAGTTATTATGGGAATGTGTTTGTGGTGCCTTATTGTGTTTCTTAATAACACCATGATTGGACCTCCATTGCACATGGGTAGCCAAGAATCTCACACATGGTTATTATAGGGACAGTTAGGTCATGAGTATGAGATATGGATTAGTATGACTGACTTGGGTGGATTAACTTAGTTTGGATATTGGGATGAAGTTATTATTGGGGATTTAGTGGAGAAACCTATAATATTTTTTATTTCATTCTTTGGGTATATGTTATTGATTTGTTATGAGGACAGTGATACTATATGAATGTATTCTTACAAATAATTTTATTATTGGTGATTTTATTTAATTTCATTCGGATACTCTATTTATGTTATATTTGGGATTAGGTTGGGTTATTTCACCACTATTTCACACTCAAATTCAAGGGTCATAGCCTCCCAATAGTACCCCCTTAGAGCCACACTAAAAGTCAGAAGCCTTTGGAATTCAAAGAGGCATGAAAATGGTCTTGTGGTGGTCTAATATTGTTAATGGTTAGAGTGCTCTATGACAAGGAAATTTATAATGTTATAAAAAATTAATCATGTGGTTAAAATATCATTAAAATATATCTATTTATGATAATGTTTATTCAAATAATATGGGTTGGATTTTTTTAATAGAAAAAATACCACATATCCTTATTTAATTATTGATCTTGATAAAGTGATATATATTCCATGAATTAGTGATATACTTAGGGAAACATTCAATAAATATTTTTTGAGAACATCTCTTATATTGGATAAGTAGAACACCTCAATATGTTGGGGTGAAAATATGATTTTAACCTTCAATATATACGTGTTGCATGGAATCCTATAACAAAATGACAATATGACATCCGCTAATAGTATTTAACATACATCCCAAGGTAATTTGTTCTATATAAATGATTAATATTCCCCCCATGTAACAATCAATGTCTGTAGAATAATGGTTCACTTCAATTCACCACAATGATTTTTTTCAGGGAAATCCCATGAGTTAGAACATATATATTCACTTAGAAATATTACTCATGGTATAATATAATATCATCACACATAATGGAATGTGATTTTTAAGATATAAAAATGTTGATGAATTTACTAAAAACTATTTCCAATCCCTATATATTATAAGAGATATTTTTAATGTTATTGAGAAGCTAATCAAGTTATTTATAGTGGAACCTAGTTTGTTAAATTAGAAACCCATTTGTGTATGGCCTCTCACAATAGTATTTTCCCCATATACTATATTTAACAAGTATAGGGAATATTTTTAAAAAAAATAACCTGTATATATTTGTCATCATAATTCAATCCCAAGAGGAATCTAGATAGAAAACAACCACAAGTAAATACTAGGGGCCAAATCAATCCACATTTTTTGGCGAATATTTATCCCAAAAAACATCCCCTACCTCTCTAACCCTATATGTGGTATATTTTTATTTTTGGTTCCTTCATTATGTAAATATGAATTGAAATGGTCAACATATACTCACAAGGTTTTAATCCGATAACTACATCAATTGGTCTACATATGATAAAGGTATGAGGTAATTTCCTCAGAATTATTAATTATAAGGAACCATTTTATTAAACTCAAATGGTATACCAATATACTAAAGAAAATTTCCAAACATCCCCAATGATATAATTATCTTCAATATACCATCCCTGAAATTCAATGAGGATAATCCCATTAATTTAAATTTCAATCCATTTTAATACTTATAATTGATGAATATAGATAATGATTTTCATACCCTAAGAATTGTATTTGTGAATATCATAAAATTCATTTAATAATTACTTAGAACATGGGTTAAAACACAAACCGGATAAGTATTCCCTTCAACAGAAAATTTAACCTCATCCTAAAATTCAATAATTGGTTGTGTACTATAGAGACATTAGATAAGATAATTTTTTTTATAGCATCTTAACAATTAATTGCCATTTTTTCAATAATTTATTAACATAGAAAAGTGAAAAAAAATTATGCATTTCAACATATATAGTTGGATTTTTTTTCAAAAATTTATATTGATAAGTTGATTATCCTAGTGGAAATATTAAAATTGTATCCCAAAAAAGTCTATATATTTACGGGAGCACAACCTATGATGGTGACTTTATGGTTGATTATCTATAACCATCTACTGATTCTGTATAGAAAGTGTGAACTATTTGATCTTTTGAACATAAAGATCACCACCTAACTCATATAAAACATCATAAATCAAAATATGTGAACTTCTATCCAGTGGGATTTGAATATTTTCATCCATTGAACACCGACATTGTTAGTTTAGACAAGTCACCCAAATAATGTAACAATATATTATAAAAAATCATAGTTTGAGACATTAAATACCACTCCCATTTAATAAATTACTTCTTCTATAACTATTTATTTTTATATACTGAAAGGAATATATATATTATGTGATTATACATCCCCTCCCCAACTAAATTTAGAGAATATCATTCTAGGGTTAATTAATGGAAAATAAATCTCAAAAAAAAATTTAAAGTCTGATGTAGCACATTTATGGGGAGATGTGAGTAGAAAGTGGTCAAATAACATTGATTATTTTTATAGTCCCTAAATATTTTCACATTCATCTTGTAAAACAACTAGATTTCCAAACATATCATTTTTATGGAAAACATCCTTCATCAATTCAATTACCACTTCATCTCATTATTGAAGAAGATAACCATCTATAACTAGTTAAACTATATATAGTGAGAAAATGAGGATGTGGAAATTTTAATTTCACAATATAATGGTATTAAATATTATTTATATATATAAATTTCGTAATATAATTTATGTGTACTAGATTTGTAAACTATTTAATTTATGGTTGATAAAATGTTAATCGCGTACATTTTTAATTGTCAGTTTCAAAAAATTTCTAAAATGAAAAAAATAGACTAAATGATGTATTAAACCTATATGTGATCATTAAATGTTCCACAAATGTTTTCAATAAGGTTTATAAAGGCACGAAAATCCACTATAATCATCAATCTAATTATAGTTTTAGTCTGAGCCCCCTAAACACTCTGGTTCTTAATGGAACCAATATCTGGGTATGAAAAATAGCCATATGTGTTCCATATTCTTAAACCTAATATTCTTATAGATAATATTTGGTATAAATATAATAATTACTGGATTATATATTCCACTTATCTAAAATTGGTTTCTCAATTTTTAATTTTCACTTTGGATGAAATTTAGATCATGCTATCGAAGAATAAGATTTATTTGAATACAAGTGTGAATGAAAATGTAATCGATTTCCTATATCAACATATTTAATACATTTTTATTCAACTATTTTTCATCATAAAATATTCACATAAAAATAATATTAGATAACCGATGGATGATACATGAAAATTATAAAGAAAATTTGACTTATATGATAGCAACCCATTTTGATTAATAAGAAAAATTTCATAAGGTTTAGAAAAAAGTAATAATGACGTTTTATTATGGGATTACCCTAAAATAAATAAATAATATAAATGAAATAATTTAGGCATTACCATGTTGAACAATACAGACTGTAATTACTTATATATCCATTTGAGTGGAATCCACTACATTATGAACTCTATTGTGATAATACAATCAAAAGTGATACATAAAAACATAAAGAGGGTTCAAAATAATTTACTATGAAAATAAATACTCTAAAGGACATTATGGCCTATATCATTTGAGGTTGGCCACATCCACCACATAATAAGACCATCTTCTAATAAAGAATATGAGTTTTCCACAAACAATGATGTCTATATAATAGATAGATAATATTACTGGGAGGAAATTAATGAATAAGTCCATTTCCATGGTAGGGAAGATACTCCTTATCCATAAATAATATTTTGGGATACATTTCTAACAATTCCAAACATGTCATAGAATCTATGAAAAAAGAACTTAATGAGAACAACATAAGTGATGGTATAACAGAGGACCACAAATGATAATTTTATCCAAATATAATTTATAGATTTACTAGGTAAAAATTAAATATCATGTTTATACCCAATATCAGTGCCTCTCTTTTACCCCATCACGCATGAAAAAAAATTTCACCATATTGAATTCTAGTCATATCAACCATCTAGAAATATCATTCTTTTATACCTCATAATGGAGTATAGGATCATAAAATCATTAAGAGAAACCTATTCAAAAAATATAATGTGTTCAAAAAAATTATATAGTTCTAAAATTTGTTTCAATATTTGATAAACTTTTCTTTTCCAAGTAACATTAAAAAAATCTCAATATAACCATAAACTTTTTTATAAGGCCAATACTAATATTGAATCCATTGATGAATAATACTCCTTTAATGAATATATATAAGGTGATATAATAATTAAATTTTTTAACATGTTTATGAAGTTGTGAAATTCGGGAAATTAAAATATTTTTATATATAATATCAAATCAAATACCTAGATATCCATTGAATTTTGGTCAAAATTGTCTTCAAGACTAATATCATTCTCTACCATGATATATATTGTCTCAAATAGAAGGAGGTATATTTTTATCCATCATAAAAGAAAATATTTAGTTATGATAATAGTTTTGATAATCCATTTTGAAAAATAAATTTTAATGAAAAATTTAGATACCTAATGTCAGAAACTATCATAATGTTAAATTTATAAAATATAGATTTCAATTATATGTTGGGATGGGCTAGTTTTCATCTACAAGAATTTGTGTCTTCCTGTTACCATTATTACATGAATTAATTAATTAATTGACATGTTTTAGTCATCCATGGTGACATATCCACTATTTAATCATATCAATCCCAATACATGAACATCATCTTCTTCCAAAGGGAAAGGAGGTGGTAGTAAACTAAGAGAAAACCCCATATAGTGACCCTAAATAACAAGGAATTTTCCCCTAATAAATAATTGAATATTTTGAAATAGAGTTTTTTTCTTATTATATATCACATTATGGATAAAATATGTAAGTGTACATGTATTTAGAATCACCCAATCCATGAAATAAAATAAGCGTTACTCCAAACCGACTATCAACATCAATCTAGGTTTAGTGGTCATTTATTATAATATAGTTTTGATTGAAAATTACTTAACAAATTTTAAAAAATACATTATAAAATTTTATTATCACAATTAAAAGACTGATGTATTAGGGAGTAATATTACCAGAAATATTGAATTGGAATGCCCAGAGTGCCACCTTTTTGTCCCTAGAAATCATATCCTATGTCAGGAAGAAGAAAATTTCATTTTATTACCTAGTTATGAGGACTTTTATCCACATACTAACACCTAGTATTATTGAAAAATATCATAACTATTATTTTATTAGATATAATGAAAAAAAATTATTAGCATTGAAAATCACAAAAAAATCATTTCAGGCACTAATGAATACATGTTTCATATTCTAGTCATTATACATAAGACCCATGATGATAAATTATTACATATCATGTTCTATGATGAAAAAAGATGGATTTCATTACACTGGACTAGTCTAAAATTAATTTCATTCCCCCTCGTACTTTTCAATTATATTTTCCCATGAATCAACATTTATATTTAGAAAATAAGAAAAATAAAGGATGAATCCATCCAATAATACCAAGGTAAAATAAAAATGGGGTGTGTTAATAATTATTTGTATATTCTAGGAGTTCTAACACCAATATTTTTTAAGAAACTTTTCACATAAAGAAGATACCATGATATATCATATTTTATACCATATTTTGTAACATAAATATCAATTTAATAAAATTAATTTTTTCATTTTTGATCAAAAACCCATGAATTTATTTAATAACATCATTTGATTCCCTCTATTTTATGGATAGGTATTCTAGAAAAAAGAAAATTTAAATTACCCATGATGGTGATAAATCCATATTTATTAAGTAACATCAATGAGTATATTGGTACAAGGTGATTCCCTTTGACCCCAAAAAACCTTAACCAATAACCAATGGGTAATGTACTATATTTTTAACCCCTATAAAGAGATATAGTTTAATACTTGTTGTATTATGTATTTATAAAATAATAAAATCATTTTGGTAAGTTAAATAATATTGAGGTGGTGTTCTATAAGTAAAGATGTTATATCTTAAATATGATACCATTAAAAAACAAATTATAAGACACATCTAGGAAATTCCATTGATTTATAGTCTAAAATTGGGGAATCAAATAAATTCTTTATTTAGAGGACATCCCGGATAATTGTATACAATATCTTCATCATTTGAATCCTTGAAAATATATTTCCACATTTCTTAAAGATGATAATAGATGGTATGGACCAATATTCTCTATGTGTATTCCATGGTGTAAATCGATCAAATTTTTTAATATGAGAAGAATAATTATTTCAAGTTATATAGTATATAATATGAAAACAAATAAATTGTCAATACTAACACAATAAAAACCATTATTGTTAAGAACTATCTTGTTTATATATTTATGGTGAAATATATCCATTATTACCCATAATATCCAAAATTACTCTTGTTCACCCTAATTTATCCTTTAATATAAATTCCCAATAACCACATGTTTACTTTGTGGTTAGAGATATGGTTTGGGATCATTCAATATTTTAATATATGGTTTACCATTATGATAAAAATCATAGGTTATGGTTTGTAAAACATTTTGGTCAGCCACTATAAAGAATCTTGAGCATGGAGAAACTATTATTAATTAATATAAAAATTATTATTTTTATATTGTGTTTAAAGACTAGATATTACATAACAGTGTTAGGTTTCATCCATATATCACGGGTAAGTTATTTAAATATGATCATTGAATTCAAAATGATAGAATATTTGATTCAATGTCTTCCAAATGTTATAATGATATTCAATGCATCATAGATCAAAGAAACCAAACTAGAATCAAATTTAAAAAATAAAATTTAATGATAAATTAATAGTTCACTGATATTAGACTCTCATGTAAAAATTTATCAATCTAAGAAGCTTAAGAGTAACATGTAGTCATAGAAAAATCCTAAACTCAATCTGATAATATAGGGTTGTAATTATATAATTTATTTGCCTTTATAATTTTTATAATCCAACTAAAATGAACATAGATGATGAAAATTTCAGAAAAACAATTTCCTAGACTTATGTCTAGTGTAATATAGGTTTTAATACTTTGATAATATTTTTAATATGTATTTACTAAATAAAAAAATATATAATATGTAAAAGAGAAAAACAATTAAAAAATATCTTAATTAACATGGTATATGTATTCGAAAAAATATTTATCTCACATATAGCATTATAAAACATCACATGATAAAATAAGAACCAATAACTTAGATTTTACCATCAGATTACAATTAAATATCCTTAAATTAATAATATTAATTTGAAAATTTTAATTTTCATCTATTTACATTTTATACATAAAAAACTTTTGAATTATATTGTATTTTTTATATATACTCAACCTATATTACATAATATTGAATTTATTTATTATCTAATTATGATTGTTCACACTCATACATTCACCATATCAAGGATACAAAGATCACTATTTCCTAAACAAAAATTCATAAGAATTCATATAACTTATGGATAATATTTGTGTGTGTACCTCTAGAACCTTATCTCTATAGTTGGGAGTACTAATCATATATGAAGATTGGTATGTTTTAACACATCAATTCCCTTTCAATATAATTGTACATCAATGTTATGAAAACCCCATATGGGAATATACTGTGTAATTGAATCATTTTTTCTAATGATATTCTTATAGATTATTCATTTTTACACAATCATAACATTGACTTATTATTTATTATTAATGAAATAATATTATCAAAAATATGATTTTAGGATACTATTATTTTTATATAAAATTCCTAGAACTTGTTTAGAGATGCACATTTATATTGCTTTATTGGATTCATGAAAATCTATATCATACTAAGATTTTTTCAATTTGGATACTACTAGCTATAATAATCTTCTCTACCACATTTATTTAGCTCAAAAATGATATTTCATATATGTGGTCATATCAATGGTTAGTTTTATATCACCTTTAATAACTACCTCACTTTAATTTATAGTACTAGGAACTTATCCATTACACATTTTCAGGTATTTTCGACAATTTATGGCCACTTCCCTATGTTATTCATATATATTTCATTTGTAATTACCTAATATTAATTTATAAATAATAATTTTAAAATATAATATATAACATTGAATATGTAATAGTTCCCAACAATGTAGAATATGATCTTTTACAAATATTCATGATATCCTCATATGTCATAAACACATAATCTTGGAGAAATTTATTACATGTCATTTAAGATAAAATTACCACTTGATTTACTTAATGATAATTTTCTAATTCCGAATAATTTATATACATATAAAAAAATTTCTCTCCCAATATATCTTGTTCCCTAAAATAAGGGTTGTCAATTTATTTCATTCATAGAGAGGTGGTGTCAAATAATTCTAAAAATTTTATAAGACTAATAATTATTTTTCATATGTTATCAACATTTATCAGTTGTTAAAATATTGTACTCCAACTAAGTTGTGTTAGAAACAAGTTATAATAAGAATAATTAAATGATTTAATACCCTCCTTGATTCAGAAGTGAATCCCTGTACATTTCACAATGAAATTTTTATTTTAATATGAAAAATAATACTATTTATATCTAATAGATATGATATAAAATTTTCAAATTTTAGCATTCAATATCAAAATATAATATTAAATCTATATTTTTATTGATTTTAAATTTGAAATGGAAATTATAATCTATACAAGTGAATTGGTTTATATAAATTCAATACATTAACTTGTATTTAATTTTTAACCACTGACTATTAATTATAATATATTTATTTACCATCAATCTAAATTTTTATTGATTAACTATTTGGAACCAATATGGTATATGTCAACTGAAGATGCTACCAAAATACATATTTGTTTTTGAAATAGTGAATCCAATTTTTGAATTCATATTCTCATTTCATTTAATATTAATTTATATTTACATACTCGTTTCTTAAAAAACCCATTCTTAATGTATAATATATCATTTATCATGGTGAATATAAAACCATATCTCTTTGGTTATATCATTTTTATATATTGTGTATCATTGAACCATTCCCCTTCTATGAAATCATTTTGAACTTGTTTTTATGAAAAAAACTAGTAAATATTAAGAATTAACAATATCAAAGTAAATATTACTTCTAGTTTCTAAAAATGATATGTTATCCTATAAAATATATATATATCATCCATCACCTTACTATCACTTTTCTACTATAGATATTTATGTAGTATCCTTAGTAATTTAAATATAATTCCAATGGATGATCTTTGTTATTGGTATGTATATTTTTTACTAGGATTATCCTTAAACTCTTTACATAAATTAAGACAAATTTTGGACATAATAGATTCTTCCATATTATGACATATAGGATATTCAGTTTTTTATTTTAATTGGTATATGGTATAGTCTGAAAGATGTTATTCTGGATAGAAGTCTTAAAATATAATTGAATGATTATAATGCTTTTATGACTCGTCATCGATATCAACATTATTGGAAAGGTGGAATATAACATTTAACATACTTCATGAATCTGATATATAAAAGGAAATTTGTGTTTTGGAATATTCTTCACACTAGATTTATTGATTGATTAATGATTGTCTATAATATTTTCGAGATGAACTTCCAAAATAATCTTCATCTTTTTACCTTGTTTTTCAATTTCATCGATATAATATTTAATAAATCTCATTATGGAATTTCATAATGGGAGATAATTTACCGCTAACTTCAACATGAATAGATCACATGTATCTCTCTGGGAATTATTTGTAATCTTTGCAACTCTATAAACATTAATATTAGTAGACTTCCCCATTATTATAACTTATAATATATCATGTCAAAATACTAAGACATCATCATTTGTGGTTATTAAATGGTGTTAATATCCAACCCATCAATTTCTATCTAATTGTGGGCCAACACATTGTTTTTTCAAATTTATATGGTATTTTTCCCTTAGGGGTAATATATTATTTAAAATATGGATTATGAAAGACTATAGGGAATAAAGATATTTTAATGGATGAATGAAATTAGATTTAAATGAGAAGATGTAGGTTTGGTTTTATTTAATATTTAGGCAGGATGTATGACTGTCATAGAGAGTTATTTGGTGGATACAATAGAAAATGGGGATATAATACATTATATATAAACACCCCTATTTCTAATACCGGACATGTGGGTGACTTTTTAAGAGAAAAAATTCCATAAGTGAGAAGACGTTATAGGAATCACTATGGGAATTCTCTTATTATATATATATATATATATATATATAATTTAATGCTCATAATAGCCATAAAATCAATAAAAACCCTAATGGTTTTTATCTAAAATGTTTCTATAAACACATCACATTTTATCTTTGTCCTTTTTTTAATTTTTATTAACAATGTATTTTTTACTACCATAATAGGTTCTAACTTGAGTGGTATGTATATATTATTTAATATTTACCTACATAAGATATTTATGAATTGTAAATAACTAAACCTGTAATCAAATATGTTATACCATAACAATAATATTTAAAGAGGGAAATGAAATATCATTATTTCTAAACATGACACTGAGATTATGTTTTCTAAACACATAATAAATTATAATATTTTAAATTTGATGATCATGTCCACTATAAAACGTGATGAGGGTATGTCTCTATCTAATGTAGATGTTATGAACCATAAAAACATGATGATCCACTTAAATAATGTAATAATTTCATTTATCATTGGATATTATATTTGAATAAAAAAATTTCAGTCATAATTATATCACACATCCAAGAAGTATAAATGAATTATTATGTACAGTGATAAATTTAAAAAATTAAAATATTTGGATTCTTCCTATTTAATTTTTTTCAATTCCACTTATAATGTCATTCCATGCCATATGAAAATAAAATACCATATTCTTTATACTCCCCTAAATATTGTATTGGTTTTAAGAAAGAACATATTGATGGTTCCTTTGGAGTCTTTCATTCCACTAATCATGATGTTCCATTCAATTGAATGTTCGTATTTTTTTTCCACAAGTTTTAATGTGTATATATTGATTAGTGTTGGATGATATAGTTTCAATACACCAACCTATGAGTATGCATTTTTTCCTCATGTCAACGGTTAATGAAGATTGATGTAATGGATACATGAGTATAATTAAAAAAAATTATAGTGGGAATACCAAAATGAGATGATTTATAAATTTGATCCTCATGTGATTGAAAAATACTGAATTGTTATGTGAATTCTATAATATTTCGAAGTTGGTTGATTGATGTTGGATTCTAAGTGAATATATTATTAATGAATTCCAAATTTGGTCACATGGATGGTTAATAAGTTGATCCTATGTATAATAATTTAAAAAATTATGAGGTTTAATACACATGATATTTTGGTACATGGTTATTGGATTATGTATGGAGGTGAATTGAAAATTTTGAGAATCGATGGATTCTTTTTGAAAGAACCATAGTGTAATTTGGAATGATTTATTGAATACTAAGTATATCATATGAAGGATAGAGCATATTACATTGGTGCATATCTTCATCATATGACTTCTATTCTATATGAAATTAATCATATTACTTTAGTATGATCATAAAACATCATCATATGAATGTGATTATTAACATTTGAATTTTAAGATATCATAAAAATTGAGGGTGTAGTGTTAAATTTATCATTCCCAAGTCTATGAATTTTTAAATTCATTATTTTTTTTTAAATTCCCAGTCTTATAAAATGTAGAATATATGAATCATATTACATTTAAAGTCATATCATATAAAATAAACAATGAATTTATGACATTGATCATATAGTATTACATTGATGTAAAAAAATTGAAATATAAGAAAATAGTATGAATCTGAAGTTAGAAAATATAGGGTTTCCCTAATAAGTGTATGAATTCCATACCAAAAATAATTTATTAATGTTTCTAGATTAAAAGTAAAGTTTTAGAATTTGTTTCTAAATAGAAAAACAAATTATAATGATTCAAAAACCATTCATTCAGGTCTAAAACATCATTAATCTTTAATTATCCCTGACATATGATTGACATTATAAATATTCAAGGGGAATTAATTGAGTATATCACTATTGTTTAGGTTATAAATTTAAAATAATAATTTTTGTAATAAAATATATGTTTTTAATATAGATATGATAAATTAAATGATGACATGTATATTCATCAATGAAAAAACATAACATTTAAAAATTGATTAAGGGTTTTTACCTAAACAATTTTATATTAAATATTGAGAAGGGAAATATAACCACTAATATTTTTTTATAAAATAATAGGTCTTAAATGATCGTATTTATCTTCATGAATAATTTTTTTTAAATTAGTTAATGATTTAGTTGTTCTCTAGTGAATCAAGTAATCCAAAATGAGTTATCACTAATGTATTACCTCAAGAAACTAATATTTTAAGCTGAATGAAGATGTTTGAGCTAATAAGTGAAGATGGATGTAAAATTTATATTATGAAAATCATGCAATGATTAAAAAAATATAGTAATTAATTATTGAATTGTTGAATTCATGGAATAAGTTTGGGAATAAATAATTAGATCCAATTTTAAAAATCCTGAATTTATTTTTTTGGATGACATAAAGACATAAATAAGAAATATAAATTAATGTTAATTTAGTTATAATCGTATTTAAAACCCATTTGTAATTAAATGTGGTATGTTTAAGATACACCGACATGAGAGGTTATTGAGGGGGTAATTTATTGGATTATGGGTTCACTGTATGATACCTAATTGATACATCCATTTGGGTGAATATAATAAGAAAACACTAATTTAATGAGTGGAATATATCAAAAATATACAAATAAATTGCGATAATTGGAAAATGTATCTATATTTGGGGGTTATAGTTTAAGGGTATGAGAGAAAATTTTATCTCAATTGAAGGGAAAATGGGAATATAACACTATATGTGAAGCTTAACATGTTTTGCATCAATTTTAAAGATAATAATAAAGAGTTCGTAATGTAGTGGATGTTTATCTTTGAAAAATATAAATACCATATCTTTAAAAAATGAAAAGTAGAATATATATGTGTTTATGTAGATATGGTGGTGCATGATCTGAAAAACTATAGACCAAATCATATTGAGATCAGTAAAACATTGAGGAATATGTATAATGTTATTCTAAAATACCCTAGAACACAAATTAGTGCCTATAATAGTAGTGATATGTGACCTTAGGAAAATACCCTTTTCTATTATGGGCTACCAACTAGAAGATATTGTGTAGGGTTTTAGCATGAGGAGACTATACATATTATATTAGAGTATCAAAAATTGATAAAAAACCAAACATTATATGTATTCCATAACAATCCAAGAATGAATATAAATAAGACATTCAAATAAAAATTATTTTATATGGAAAAAACATACAGTAATATAAACTCAATAATCCACTCAGATAATAAAATATATAAGATAAAAAAGGAAAATACAAGACATATATATGTATATGAGGATCCAATATAATCATTGAATCTCAAATCCTCTTGATCTCTAGTTCTATATAATCCATCCTACTAATTTTAGAATCCCTAGTCCACCACCCAACTTGAATGAGTATTAAGTGAGTGTTTTCTTAGGAACCCAAGTTTAATGAAGTCCCAGTTAGGTAGTGATAAAAAATATTAGTATTTTACCACCAACATGATCTAGTATAAAAATAAATTCATTTATATATCTATGTGACATGATCTATGAAATAAAAAAAATTAAAAACATAAAAAAATACTCAATGAAAACCAACATTAACCCAATTCCAAAATGTTTATGATAATCAAATGGGCTATTCTAACCACTTTACTATGTATCAAACCATTATCGATCTATAGGATCATTAACCCAATAGACCATAAATTCTTCAAAATGTTCAAGGGTGTCTTAGAGAATTTTAAGATGAATGTGCTCCAAATATTACTAACTCAATACTCCATTTCATATAGATATGTATCATGAACCTCTAAAAAAGAGTTTTCTCAGACATGGTATATGTTATAGGTAACACAGACACCATATACATTATTTTTCTAAGATTTTACTACCAATGACCTAGGGAATACTCATAGGATCCTCCTTCCTATAATACGAGATCAACCATGTCTCCATATCCATGGAAGCCCCAGTGATAATAATATAGACCTCCACTATGATACCACCGCTACAAGGGTTTTCTCATACATATAGAAACACTTGATAAATCACCACAACTATAAATTATCCAAATATAATAAAATAATACACCCTATGGATTTTACTAACCATAAATAAATATTGTCCTTGTGCTCTTTTACTATTCATAATAAATGACCACCACAAGAGAATTTGATGTAAATTGGTACAATAATAAATTTAAGAATGAGGTTTGACCAAAAAAATAAACTCAAACATCACAATACCACCTCATCAGGCATACATGAACATTTTCGGTTTTTAGGCATCACCTGTAACTATCTCAACCCATGACCATTACCTAGGGGTAGCACATCCCTCACCTGGTCATAACCAATTCATGACCTTATAGGCTAACTAGGGTATACCTCCAAGACAACCCACTAAGTATATTTCATAAAGACCATCTTTATATTCATGGTCTCACATGTTTTTTCACTCTTTCAACCCATGATCATGTTATGACCAACTGAGGTTATCTAGTACCAACCCATCGCATTCCTCCATGTGGATGATCTAATAGAGCTTAATGTTGGTCCTATAAACTTGATATTAGTTAATGTTATTAAATTAAGCTCCTCTATAGTTGTATGGACATTTTTTTATGGTAATAATTAAGGTATCGACCATCAAATTCTGGGGTATATGGCCAATGCAGAAGGCCCATTGTGGAATTACCACTTTTTTATTCAAGGCATATAAATTTGATTAAAAAATTATTCATTATAAAATTTATATTAATCAATAAAACCCCCTCAGTGTCATGAAGACATAACCCACAAATCATAATTAAAATTCATATAAGAGATGATGCTAGTATGAAGACCACATAACTAAAATAAACTTCCCCGTTTATCTTTTTTTCTCAAAATCTCTTTGTGTATGCCTGTTTATGCCTAGTCTTAGGTCAAATCAACTCTTCCATCCATTGGAGTCCCTAAAACACAGGGATAATTTTTAATTGATCATTTATATAATTTTAATTAACTAAACCAATTTATAAAAAATTGGTATAATCATGTAAAACTATTCGTGTTCTCCCATAATAATAGAATCACATTTAAAGAGAAATGGAGGGTACACCGGACAACCTCAGTATAATACTTGCCTAAATACTTGTCCATTGTAATAAATTCCATTATTAATTAAATTAATTTAAAAAAAATACATATGAAAATTTCAAATAGTGAAATACCTCTTTGAAATCACATAGTGATTTCATGAAAATGATGTCTCAGGATGTTGTATTCTAGTGTAGTATAGAACCCTATTCATTCTTGGTAGATTCCTCCAGGATCTTATCAAATCAACAACATACCTCAACCTAGAGAAAAAAATATCATATAATAAGTAACGAGAAGAGGATAAGATCTAAAATTAGGGAAGACTAGCCTAGACCATTGGAAATTTCTATAAAAATACCAAAAAATGAGGCGGAAGCAATGTGTGGAAGGGGGATCAGAACCCAGTTTTCATGGCCAATATTTGAAGAGTATGAGGAATCCAAATTATAAAAATTTGAGGGGGAGGGGGAATTGTAATTTTTACAACTAAATACCCCTATATCTATCTATTTCCTCATAAAGGTGGGTCTTTCCACTTCTAAAAACCATTTCAGAATAATTAAAAGTACAGTGGATTGATAGTGGCTACTTTTAGATAACAGGTTCCATAGTCCAAGATGCTTTCTAGCCACTAGATACTTAATGTGACTCTAGCTAGCTAGAACTCAAATAATACATTCCCATTATTCTCTCAATCACCCAAAATCCATTCAATATCCATTCCAAGTCCAAAAATAAAATTATAATATATTAAAACTCTAAAAATTTCATTATGATGCCGGGATCAAAATAATCCACCTTCAATAATTAAAAATTAATGTTTCTTCTCAAATATCATAATCCCAAATAGACAAGGGGTATTAAAAATTTTCAATAATTACACTTATCATCCTTGATAAGTCTCAATTCTTATTTAAATGAACATTCCCATTTTTCGTAGCCATTAATTTTTGTCCCAAAGAGCACTTTCTTTTTCTAGACACTAAACTAACTCTCAAAGAAACATGATCTATTATATTAACTCAACCCTACAATCATAATCCATTACTCAAATTAAATATCAAAACACTTATATGACACTCTCATATTCCCAAATTCTCATAGATATGTTCACGTATTAATCCAATATACCACCCGACCTATGGTGCTCCCCATTATATAATTTATCTCATAACATCCATGTTTCATGTTATGAATCTTTACCAATTGGATTTTCTTATCTAATCACCAATCCAACATTATAATGATATTCCTGAAGTGGTTTAAAAAATTATTACATCCAATAATACATGATTATGTAATTTAAATTTTGGTTCTCATTCTCATTTCTGATTCTATTCTAAAATGGATGTTTACCCACTATTGATTCATTAATCCATGAAACCCCATATTTTCTTTTAGAATCCTATATAATTACAAAAAATATACCTATAGTATGAAGTAAAATTAATATGATATGGTTTCATAATAAATTCATCCAATTACGCATCAATCCCCTAGTAATATTTTCTATATGAAAAATATATAAAAAACACATGGATAATCCCACCAACGAGTTCCCAAATTTTAGAATATTTATCCCACTACATATGGAGGTAAATTGAGATAGTTTTGAAATAACTAAAGGGAATTAACCCAACAACCTTTGTGATTTTCAGGGACTATTATAATTTTTTCAAATCTACCATCATGCCCTTGTATTTCAAAACCTCAGACAGAATCCCAATATATTTATATTTGAATCATCTCAAAAACAATCCTCAATATATCCCAATTCTTGAAATTCAACTAATATTAAATATGATCTGAATATTTTCATAATCCATAAAATCCAATTCAATTTGGATAATTTTTATCACTAGTGTCCCAATGCCAAAAATTAACATATATCCCGCAGTATCATTAACTCATGGACCTTTAACACTAGCAGTGTATTACCATCAACAGACATCTTTCTCCCCACCATAGTAGAATCCCTGTATTTTTAATACCATAGAAAATTGTTGCTCAGAGTCACCATTATCATATATTTTATTAATCCTCATTGATGGATGTAGTTAAATATTCCCATCTAAAGAACAAACCCAAAATGATTCTCACTACCCATTCTTGACCTATGGGAATTCCATCTATGAATCCTACTAAAATTCAAAAAAATAATTAATGTCACCACCAACAACCAACTACATATGAATATACAACATTATTAATTAATTTAACCATATCCTTGAGAACTAAAAAATTAGGTACAATCCATAATAACACATGTCTCTCCTCCCAATCCATACTCACCATTCATTAGAGAAACCCCTATTTTTTCTTTTGAGTATCAACCATAAGTGTTCATTCACTGCACATGATCTTATCCAAATTTCATTTTTAGAGAAGGAATATATCCTATGATCCCAATTTCTAATAGTCAAACAACCTAGACCAATATGACAATGATAAATCTCTTAGAACTCTTTACAACCTAGCTCAGAATGACATCTCACTGACCTAAACTCATCAAGCTCCCTGCATGATCAATGTAGACTACATGATATCATCTATACAAATGAAATGTACTTTCATATATCACCTTATCCTTTAGAAACTATGAATATTCCTATGTCAATCATGTGGTCCTCCCAAACCAATTTCATCCAAACACCATAGTTCCTACCCATGATCACACAACACTCCTAAAGGAACACAAAAAATCTCTGGGTTCAAGGAATTCTCATAGAGGTATCACATCCTCTTCCAACCTAAATCAACTTTACTCATCCTACCAAGTGTTGTAAATCATATATAAAGGACGAGATTTAAAAATAAACTAATCATACCTAAAGAGATGTATTTTTTTTCAAAGAAAATCCCTCTTTGATTTTATCATTAAAAATTATGTATTTTATCCCACATAGAATCCATCCATATGATTAACATTCGTCATATTACATCCCATGTTGAGATTTTAGATAAATTTTATCATTTATAAATGAAATTATTATGATACCATATGATCGTTATTCTTAATAATCCATCCATTCAAAATAATAATCAATGCCATGAAACTCTATGTGCCTATCATTTCAATGTAATGGAACTCAAGGATCTACCATATATATCCTCAAGAAATAACCCAAAATTATTCCAAAAAATTGATAATACCATCCATGAATCATTATAAAAAAAAGAACATACCCATCTATCCATCATTATGAAACTAGTAATGAAATTCAAATCCCGCTCACAGAATTCCCTACAATAGTAATAAACAACAAAAAACTAATTCCCAAGCCAAAAAAATAATGGTATCTAGGTCAATCACCTTTACGTGTTAGTAGAATCTTGAAAATGGCTCTCGCCATGGGACATCACCCATGCTCCCATTTCAAAATCACACAAAAAATTAATATGCAAAAACACCCACTCCATGATTCCACCCATAACTCAAAATCACATGAAAAAAATATCATCCCATCAAAAAAAAAGTACTCCCCATGCATCCACCTATGTAAATTGTCTATCGACAATCACTACCTCATCAATAATTACACACATAACCCATTGAAACTTCATGGATGATATGTACATAAAAATATTATCCACAATATCATTTAAATATAATTTAATACAAAATATATGGAAAACACAATATATCTTTTTATTACAACATTATAAAACTAAACCCATGGAGAGATAAACCACATGGTATCCAATGCCAAAGAATAACGTGCCTATACAAACTCATTAGGGTTACTGAACCTCCAATATATACGAAAATACACTATCTCTATTATTAAGAATTACTCAATAGACCCACATTACCTTTAATCATAAGGATATGTTTATATATATAAGCTGGTAAAACATAGTAGAATTAAACAATCAACTTATATGAAAAAACATCATATGAGCAGTCACAAACACACTAATAGCTTGCACTCAGCCACCAATGATATAACTAAATATAGGAAAGAATATATGTAATTTTAATCCTGTTTTCATTATCAGGATGCATGAGATACCTCCTTCCTATATGAAAAAACATCCAAAAAACATTAAATTGTAAATATCAAACCTCAAACTTCATGTGAATAATATGATATAAAAATCAAATCAACCACGACATCTCATATCAAGAACTATAATCTGAATTATTGAGTAATCTAGACATCCAACCAAAATAGGTGTTCATTATTTACCTACCACATATTCATCATAGTTTTATATATATATATATATATATATATATTTATATTATTCCTCATCCCAATTAGTAGGAATAATGAAAAAAATCTCTAGTTCCACATTGTAACATATGGCCACCTCGAACCACTAATCACTTCCAAGACTAGTAGAACTATGTGACCTCATGGACACATCCTCATATTTCATAGACTACCGACTCATAGAAATACCTAGGGTGGTAATGGGAGAAGACAATACCGTATATATCCATGTTTTAATAATTGATAAATAACAAAATATCATATGTGAACTATAACCAAAAGAAAAAGTAGAAAAATAAGATAAGAAATCAATATTAAAATGATATAGAAAAAAATAAAATCATTCAATATCAACTACCCACTAGGATAATCACATATACCAAATAAACAGAATTAAACTATAAGACATAAATATAAGTAGATGAATCAGAACTATAGTCCCTGATATTTTCCTCATCTGGATCTCTAATCCCATCTATGTTTCCCTTCTCGATCTCTCAACCAAGGGCCTCTACCTAACATAAACCTAAAATAGGTGAGAGACTTCTTAGGTATCCAATTGTAATGGAATCTTGAGTGGGGTTTCATTATAATGATTAATATGTTACTACCAATACAGTCCTACAAAAACTATCAATGTAGGGATATGTTCTTGTGACATGATTAAAATGAATAAATAATTACTGAACAAAATATAAAAAACTACATCAATAACCACTTAGTCCCAATATAGGATGCACCTGAACACATCAAGTATAAAATTTCAACAAAAGTACCATGTAACAATCAATTTTCGATCCCTCGGTCTTTCACCAGATTGTCCATAATAGTTTTGGCTAGGATTACGATGTCCCTAAGAAAAGTTTAATGAATGTGTCTCATAATATAATGAAATCATGTATCCTTGCAATAATTGAAATTATTATTGACACCCCCTAATGGAATTTCAATCTCCAAGGAATGATCCATACACATGGTAGGGGTCTTGGACTACTGTAAAAGGAACCCCATAATATTGCATCTCATGTAGGGTTCAATATATAGAATTAGCCATTTATGGAGAGATTTCAAAAGTGAGGAATGTGTATATTGGGGATATGAGAATGGAGGGTGAGGAGTGTGTTTCACAGGTTTTGGGACAGGAAAGATAGTGGGTAGAGGTCTCTCGGTGGCCATGATATCGCTATATAATGACATTGATAGGGGTCGGAGAGTGTTGATAACCCTGGTGGTGGATGATGGGTGAGAAGGGTTGACCTCTGGTGAACATCATAAATGGACATGGAATGATCGATGATGGGATTGGGTTGTGTGGTATCTCAGAGAGGGGTCAACAGATTGGGTGGCAACTGATAGGTGAGAAGGTTATACTTTCGGTGGACTGTGCTGGAAGGATTCATGTGGTGAGAGGAGGATTGATGAAAAAAATTGACTCCCTTCAATATTTTTATCTATATTCTATTTAGATAAACATTTTCTAGATTTATCGGGCTACCTGATTTGGCTGAACAAGAGGGTATAGAATCTTCCATCAGGACCAGTCACCATGAAAGGTAGAAGGAAAAGCTTTTTATAAAGCCATGAAAAGTGGGGGAGTTTGATAAAAAAAAATTCTGGGTTGGTCTATGTTGTGGTGTTAATATATGGGGGAATCAAGAGAATTATATTAAGTCTATAGTTTCCTCCTAGGAATATAAGTATTTTATGGATCCTAAGATCCTCTAGAATTACGAGCCATGTATGGTTACCCCACAATCGAATTAAAAAGGGTAAAATAAATAAGAAATTAAAGGCCTTAAGTCATTGCAGAATAATCCATACAAAACACAGACCTATCCTACAATACATTTCTCATCTAGTAGTAATAAAAAACTAGAAAATTTACCTAATAATATCTATCCCTAAATATTGGATCAACCAAGGCACCACATTCATCATACCCCAACTGAAAATAATGTATACCTACCCTGTATGAGTATTTGTATCCAGTTATCATAGATTTACCCCATAGGAATTTTCATAGCTATGTAGTAACACATGATAAATAACTTACCCTTTTTAATTTTCCATACTTAATAGAAGGCCATCCCAATGGAATTTAAAAACCAAATATAATAAATTCCCCAAAACAATTTACTATACACAATTAAAGACATCCCCAAAGCGTGTTTACCAACCATTAGTACATGTAAAAAATTAAGAATGAGGGTTGGATAAACCCCCATTCCCATCCATAACAACACCAACTCATTAGGTGTATATAGAATTCAGGGATTTTATGGTGACACATGTAACCATTTCAACACTTACCCATTTACTAGGGGTTTTACATCCCTCACCAAATCATAAACAGCGAGAGACCTCATTGACTAAATAATTCACAAATCATTGGATTCCCACTAAATATATGTAATAAATCCCTCATTGAACTCCATGATCATACAAGGATGGTCACTCACCATATCCATGGTCATGATATGACCCATTAAGAACAACTAGTATGATTTATTCTCTTCTCTCCTCTAGAATAGCCCTTGGTCACCTAAAGTGGGACATATAAATAAATGATCAATTCTTTTTAATAAATTTTCCCCTATTAAGGGATCTAAACATTCTAGGAATTAATTTTTTGTGTAATCAATCATCAAAACAATAAGAAAAATTCAATTTAAATAAGTCCTAATATAGAATTTGCACAGTCATCCCTTCATGGAATATACATTTTATGGAAACAAATTAATCAATAATTATTTTTAAATTGAATAATTCAATTACCTGGGTGGAATTCTTTCACCTCATGTACATCATAGACTAAATTCATAAAACACATAGGTATACTATGTGGGGAAAATACCTTAAATAATAATATCTATTTTGATCAATTCCTAGAATATCCTCCCTAATCCCATGTAAGACTTATTTTGGGTCAAAAAGCCACCAACATCCATTGGAGGATCTGAAAAATTACAATAATTAATAAATGATAAATAATAAAAATTATCATTTGCATAGACATTTATTTAAAATTTTAAAAAATTTCGAATACTCAGACAGTGCTCCTGCATCCACAGAATCACATCCAACAGCAGCTAAAGGGTTTAAAACACACCTATAAAATTATTCTATCCAAAATAAATCACACGAGACTCCCTATGATAAATTTACTAGATAATATGTGAATATGGGTTATTTGGGAATTCTCTTCAATGGTAGAGTAGAATCCCCTTCATGATGGGATAATTATAATTTTTTCTATGGCCCTAGATGGTGGAAATAAAAATTAAATATGAATGAAGTGGAAGTGGAAATTATCTATTGAAGATAAGAATCACCTTTGATAATATAAATCACCACAAATACACCAAAAATTAGGGTAGAATAAGTAGGGAAATGGATCATGGACCCTTGGTTCAGGTGTCCATATCATTAAGAAAATGGGGTTTCCCCTCTAAAATCCCTCGTAGAAAAATTGTAATTTTTGTGATAAAACATCCAATGGAAGGTCAATCCCTCATGGTCATTTATATTTCCACTATAAAAAAAAATAAAAATATGGTACTGGTCTGCTAACTACATATGGGTAGCCTAGTGATTGTAAGTACCATTATCTAAGACACATACTAGATAGTGGAAATAGTTTATAGACTTTTCTGGTCCATCCTCATCTGATGGTTTCCCACTTATCTCGTGATACCTTCGACTACCCTTTTAACTCCATTCAACATAAAAAAAATCCTATTTTTAGAAGTTAAATATATTTTAATTTCACCATGAAGTCTAGTTCAAAATCAATCTCCTGCACTATTTAAAAATTTACAATCCTTCTCCAAATTCAATTACTGGTACCCACATAGGTAATTACAAACTAGTTATGTAAGGACAAAATACATGTAGTTGTACTAGAAATTTATTGGTTGTAAAGTTACTTGTTAAATTTAATATAATAGAAAAATTATTAATGTGAGATAGATATTTATCTAGATTATAAACTAAATTGAAACCATTAGACATTAATGATTATAAGCCATTCAATTACAAACTGTGATGAATCGGATAATAATAATTTATTTAGAGACATATTATATTTAATATGATGTAAAACATTATATTTTTATGTTATTTTTGTATCCTACAGATTGAATCTATGATGCTAAATTCATGAAAACAATTGAAAATGATTTATGAGATTGTTTCGGTGTGTTAGGCACCCTTGGTTGGGATGATAACTGTCCACACCACCTATAAATAAAAAAAATTCTTATTAGTACAAAATAATAGATCATAGAGATTAAATAAGGGCAATAAAAAGTTAGTTTCCCTTATAATGATCAGTCTTTGTAAAAAATCAATGATATATATAATTTATTTTAATTATATCATTTCATGGTGGTGATTGGAATGATAAAAAGTTGATACAATTGGGTATTAATTGACCAAATAGGTTCAAATATAAATGTGGTAATATATAAAAGAAATTTCAGATATTGAAAAAATATAGTACATATGATTTAACCCTCCCCATAGATGTCCACACCGGACCACTGTTATCAACACGTGGATTAAGAGATAGTCTTTCTCTAATTGGATCAAAAATATTTTTGTATAGTTATTTTTCATAAAAATTCAAATATATTATTTGAAATCTTTCCATCAGATCCACAAATGAAAAAACTTTTGTACCATTTATTTTAATTAATAATTATGATTATCGACCAAGGGATTATGAAATAGGATAAATAAAGACTCTAATTAATGTATAAAAATATATAGTAATATAAAGTTGACTCCATTAGGTTAATTAATCCATGTTTTACAATCATAAGGTGAAACTAATAATGTCCATAATTATAAAAAAAATATGATTCATATAGTGTTGAGGATGAACCTATATAAAAATATTAAATCCTCTATAATCTGGTGAGGATTAGTTTAATAATTTTTTTGATATGATTCTTACTCACATATTTAGGTTTATTCATACAAAAGATGGTGAGACTACACAACTGATAACTGATATAAATATTGTTCATAATGCTTTAGTAGGATAACTATAAAAAATAAACACTCTCGTTAAGGTTTTAAAGGCCATTGATCAATCCTTACAAATTAGTTGAAAATAATTATAATTTATTAAATACCAAAAAAATAAATTCTATTTTGGAATGGAAATAATAGTATAATTAGTGTGGATAAAATTAATGCATTAGAGAAGTCTCCAAATGCTTCTTTAGATATCAAGGGTGATCATTTTGAAATAAAATAAAAATGGTTGATGAGTTAGATAATAATTTTCAAAAAAATATTAATATTTCATGTATATTGGGTTAGTAATATGAGTAAAGAGTAGGAATATATATTTAAATTTGTCTAGTTTTATAAATATCACCCCAAAATGATGTTTCTAAAGATATAATTAAAGTTGATGAATATAAAAATGAAACTAGAAGAAACATACTATCTTACTAATAGAAGAAGTGTCTCCCAAAAATTTAAAATAATATTCATGCTTTATAATACATTCAACATTGTGGAAAAACTAATTTATATCCTTCATAAATCCATCTTAATCAATTTTATTTAGGATTGTATACCATAGTCTTATAAAATCTATATTAAAAAAAATCTATTTTGAAAAACAGTAACGGATAATAGAAACTGTATATAAAACCCTTGAGGGATATACATTCTTAGAATTACCAAACAATTCAATGGTGAATGGGATTAATATTATGGAGATTATTTACTAAAACATGTACAATTAAAGATTATATGTTATTTGAAATTAACAAGCACTAAAATTTAGATAGATTGTGTCTATAATAATATAAATAAGGTTTTCAAGGGAATTTTTATTGTTACTAGATGTTTTTTGTTATGTACATAGATATTTGGTATAATAATTAAAATTAATAAAGTCAAATATTGCCTAATTTAATGGGTTTTAATGTCAAATCATAGAACATAATAGTTGTGAAAAATAAGTTTTTACCAAGAAAGTATAACCTGCCCCTGGAGAACATATATCAAAGAAAGAAAAACATATACGATTCTTACAATAAGAAAATAAAAAAATTAGATGACGAAGATAAATATAAACATGGTGTATACAATATATAAAAAACGAAACTACTCGAATGAATTTGTTCGAGAGTTATAATTAATTGCGTGGCATAAAAAAGAAGTGAAGTTCCTTATACTTTGTCATGAGAGAATAATTCATTAATAAATGAAAAATAAAAATTAATATCATTGAAAAATTATACATGTAGGGATCTATAAGGGTTTATCAAAATAAAATAAGGTAGTTGGATTGGAATGGTTATTGAAATCATAATAGAGTATATAATCAAGTTGGATTAGAAGGGGAGCAGTGAATATTGATAAATAAGTTTATAGAAGGAGTAATTGGAAGGAAAAATATTTATCAAGTTAATAACATGGTTTTATGGTAAAAATAATCTAAAAAATGGAAATTTTAATGAACTCAGTACCCCATGTATATGGAAATATGATTTCAACATTGGTTTTGAACAGAATTTTTAGCATGATCACTTATATAGGGATTATAATTTTACATTTAAAGATCAGATATGATAATAAAAAAATGATGGATTAAAAATCAATGAGTTAATTTTCCATCCAATATCATGTGATGAAATATATTTAATCTAAAATGAATGAATCTAAAATCAATAAGAAATATATACTTCACAAAAAATTAACGTATTTTCAATGTTCAAGAAAAGGAAAGAATATAGAATGCTAGATACATTAATGTTAAAATTATGTGAGTCTATGGTTTAAGAAATTGGTCTCTTCCCAATTCCTATAATTGATGAGTCTGTGGAGATCCACCATATTTCAAGGCCCATTTAGTTCTATAATTTGAAATTGAAACTAATAGTGAAGTGGAAATAAATTAGGGTAATGATGTAATGATAAGACAACATGAAGAAATCAACTCCATCATGGTAAATATTGATTTATATTGTTTTTATCTCTATTAATGTCAACCATTTTTAATTATGGATAGAATATTTTTAGGGGTATCTATCAAATGAATTTATGCTACTGGAGTTTCAAAAAATCAAAATCCAGAATTTTGGAGAACACCATTTCTACTAAAGTTTAATGTATTATATTTAGTCACCATTATCTGTTTTAACTTATTTTTTTAATAATAGGGATGTAATATGTATCAAAAAGGGTAAAGGGTAAATTTAATTCAGTAAAATATTTTTTCATGTGTTTTTTAAAGTAATTAAATGTAATGAATGTTTTTCAAAATCATTTTATATGTTCCCTAGATAGTGAAATAGGATGTGGGGTCACATTTTGATGGTATAAGGGGAATATTGGTTTTCTAAACTTTATGATTTTTTTTTCTCCACAAGGTTATCCAATGTAGATATATAATGTAGATCTGAAGGTATTTAAGGAATAAATGTGAACAAATATACCATTACTTCTAATAACATGACATCTTATACTAAATGGTATGGAAAAAATTGTATTTGGAGGATTTCTTATATGACATGGAGATGGTATAAATTTTAGTGGGATGTTAATAAGTTCTACACCTATTGGGATATTTTATAATTATGTGATCTAACATGGTTTATGATGATAACATCCCACAAAACATGTAATCGACAAAAATATTATTATTATAAAAATAATAATCATTGATAATAACTAATCACTTAAAAGATTAGGTTTTCCAAATCAGATTCATACCACGATAAAACAATTTTTTCATATATTAATTATTTTTTATAGATAATATATTCTTTTTAATTGAAAAAATATGATCCCTTCTTGTATTAATTTCTCATATAGTTTTAAATATAAATGTTATTAGTAGATAAAATTATTATTTATAATTTGTTAAAAAAATATAAAACACCTCATTCACCCTAAAACCCACACTCTAGGGTGTTAGAACTCATATAGTAGGATTAAGAAGTTGTTTAAAAGTGAGAATTCCTCTGATTGGATCATAAAATATCTTCCTCGGTTGGATTTACAAAAAAATATAAGTTGAAAATTTGAATAAATTTTTTAATAGGGTGATAATAAATAATCATGTTCAATTACAATTAATATACAATTGTATGTATATGGAAAACATGGGGAAAGGAATAATAATGATAAAATGAATATAATAAAATGATATATGAATATTGAGGTTACACCACTCGTTCAAGGTAGTTAAATTGGAAGTTCATAGGGTGAATCTTTTAACGATCACCTTATGAGAAAATAGATTCAGATAGTGGAGAGGATAAACCTTATGAAATAGTTAAATACCTATACTATAAGGACTAGAATATATTGAAGGATATTTTCAGTAATGTTTTTACTCACATAACTGAGTCTACTCATATACTATATAATGAGAATACACAATTGATATTATATGTAAGGAATATATAAAATTATTTATCTAAATAGTTGTAAAAATTACACACTTCAACCAAGGATCTAATGTCTACAGAGGAATCCTTAAAAATAAATAAAAAAATTCATGGAAATAATAGACACTATAATTTAGTCTTCTTAAGAATACTAATATTA
This sequence comes from Viscum album, assembly GCA_963277665.1. Taxonomy (NCBI): domain Eukaryota; kingdom Viridiplantae; phylum Streptophyta; class Magnoliopsida; order Santalales; family Viscaceae; genus Viscum; species Viscum album. Next base: position 1,139,532,424 of record OY728157.1, on the reverse strand, counting down.
AATAAATCTATTATGAGAATATTATTGAATTAAAAAAACACATAAATATTATTTGAATATAAAATATGCACATATTTAACTAAAATAAAATATTATGAATAACTTATATGATAATTTTTAAAATATTTAGTAAAATTCAGGGTGATTAGGTTTTTAAGATGATGATAAATTGGGAAAAAATATTTAAATTAGCTGAGGTTGACAAATATTCCCTCAACAAGAACTACAATGTGTTAGATTTAAATATGGTAAATCTATAAATGAAACTAAATAATATTTTTAAAATATTTAGTAAAATTCAGGGTGATTAGGTTTTTAAGATGATGATAAATTGGGAAAAAATATTTAAATTAGCTGAGGTTGACAAATATTCCCTCAACAAGAACTACAATGTGTTAGATTTAAATATGGTAAATCTATAAATGAAACTAAATAAGATATACCAACATATTTAATGAATAATTGTTTCAATAAAAATTTCAGTACCTCAAACTCATTAATATAGTTTTATGTATGTAATGTAAACCCATTATAAACTAAAATAGTTTTTCAAAACTATTGAAAAAGATTGTAAAAATATTGAAAAAATTGGTGGCATAAAATTTTTATAAAACCCATCACTGATTCATGGGTATAGGCAATATTGATTATGATTATTAGTTTCATAATCTATGCGAAAAAGAGGTGTGAAGTTACAAAAAATAGCATGGAATGAGATATAGTCATATTTGGTATCCAATAATATTATGAATGTTTGTGGTAAACATATGGTGTTTCTGGAGGTTTGGTCATATGCACCAATATTTTTTGTGTAATAGTTTTACCTATTCAAGTGAAAGAAAGAATGAAGAAATGGTGAGAAATTCCCAAATCAAATAAGAGACCATTTTTTCATGATCAATTTTATATAGATTAATAAAAAAATTACATTGTGAATAGATATGTTATTTGATAAATTCTATAATTATGTAATTATAAAGAATTCACAATAAATTATGATTTAAAATAACAAAAATAATAAAATGTCTACACAGGGAAATGTATAAAGAAATAAAATTGATACAGATACTCTTAATAAGTAATTTTATAGATTAGATAAAAAGGGATCCTTGTTAGGGGAGATAAAATGATTCCAATTTGGTAGAAGAGGCCACCTCATTGTCCATTGAAATACGGTCATGAATGTAAATGAAAAATGTATAACCTGAGAATATACAATGGTTATATGAATCTATAATGGTTATTAAAGGATTATAATTATTTTTGACATCGATATTGAAATATTTGAGAATCCTCCCTATAAGGTTTAGGTGAAAACTAGTAATGTATTGTATGAGAGAGAGAGAGAGAGAGGTGAAAACATCATAGAAATGTTTATACCAAGCATCTTATAAGACTCATTAGTAAAAATAATCTTACAAGGGAAAATAGACAATAAATTATGATGATAAGTTAAAATAAATATACTAATAGGATATAGTCTATGCATATAATTAGGTCTACAAATGTGCTGAATGACAACCTGGTTATATAGCCAGAGCATCTATAAAATTCCAAGAACATAGAACAAGAATGAAATATTCAAATTACATTTATTTATTATGTATATAATTTAATTCATTATGAATCAAGAGAAACCAAAAAAAACTCAAAACCTATGGGGGAAAATGTTCTAATATGGTAAGAAATAGATAAATAAATAATAAAGAAGACCATACACTTTAAAGCTAAAATGAAGAGATTTTTTTGGTGAGAAATAGGTATCAAACCTATTACTCTCATTAAATAGTCTTTGAAAATACACCTTATTCCCAAACTTTTTTCAATGGGAATTATTATATTTTTAATTAAACGTTAATATTTAAAAGGTTCTAGAGGAATATTGTAATGATAAAACAATATAAATAATGTGAATCCATTATAGAAAAAATTATATAGTATCATGAAAATATCTAATGAAATAAAAAATTGTGCAGTATAGAGAGATTAACTTAAGGTGGAGAAATATAATGAACTAAATATTCTAGAGATTCATTATTTAAAATAAAAATTATTAATCGCCTCTACTATGTATAATTATAAGGAGTGGTTTTCACTCACCTTTAATTATTTTACTTGGGATATAATTATAATGAGGGAGTGGAAATATTACCATAATGGGGTTAAAAATTCATTAAATTGACTGTTATTTGTGTGTTTATTTAATTGAGTTCACGTTTCAAATTGTTTGTAAAATCATATTTATAAATCCCATATAATGTCAATTCATCTATTAAATCACATTTTAATTAGATAAAAGATAACACTATTTTATAATATGTTCACTCTCATTATCTATAATGTTTTTTCCCCTGTAGATATTGATTGAATTTATTTATGGGAAATTTATATAAAAATGTTTGGTACCAAATTTATCTAATATGAAAGGGGGTGTATCTCTTAATAAGTGAGAGAATATAAATAGGGGAATAACTAGAGGGAAAATCAGTATCATTCATTTATAAGAGAAATAAGGGTAAATATCATTTACATGATGGTGCATACCTATTATCATGTTATCAATAAGGGTAGAATAATTTCCCCTTTTAATTTAATTTCAAGAAGGTTTAAATGATTTACTAACAGAAATTTAGGTCATAGGTAATTTATATTTATTGATGAGAATCCAAAAAGGGGAGATTAAACCTTCTTTTGTCCAATTGGTTGAAAAGTTTGTCAATAAATTTCACAATTAATGTCTTCATGAGTGTTTTTTGATGGATTTAGTATTGAAAACCAAAAGATATTGAATATTCAACCCATTTAAAGGCGTAATTAAGAATAATTTAATGGATACTATTAATAATCATGAAAGATTAATTCAAGAGGTAATCACAACATCAAACAATTTTTATAGTTTATTGAAACTGTAAAGACATGTATTAAAGTGTTATTTTCTATTTAAAATTTATTGAAAAAAGCATTGAATGTTATGTTTGATGGGTTAATCTATAACTAAATACTTTTAATGTTATCCTTAAGAATAATATATGGGAGGAATATATAATGAAACCAGCAAATGGTTCATGAGTTTTTGGGAGGTTAAAGTCAAATTTCATGGTTTTTGAATGATTTTCAAAATTTAGTTGAAATTTTTTAGAATAGATATACTTTTTTGAAATAAAAATATAATAATTTGATAGGTATAATGTAATATTTAGAATCTTTTATGACTTTAGGAGAGGTCTTATGCCTCTTGAACATGACTTTATCATATAAAATTTTCACTATAAGAATTTTATTGTATGACTTTTGGAATCTTATATAACATAAACATATGACTTTGATGTATAGCATATGAATTTGATTATATTATTATAAATTTATGTTCCATAATTAGACATTTACTTCCAGTAATAATGGAATTGTTAATTCGATATATTCAGGAATTTGGATGTCATGAAAAAAAGAGAATATGTCTATCATATAACCTTTAAGAAATATTTTATAAATTCAACTAAGAATATATGTTTTTTAATATATATATTAAATTTTATGTTATTCTAAATGGATACTGTTAATTCATAAGACAATGAAGACAAAAAAAATTAACTTTCTCAAAGTAGAATATAACATTCCAACTGAGAAAAATTTTAGAATACTACTCGATAAAATTATAATGTCAAGAATTTATGTTTTGAATTGATGATAAACATTTATAATAGAATAACCATTAATTTGAACAAAAATATAATAAATATATGATTATCCATGATAGATTCATGATTTGAGGATGATTTATGAATTGTAACTAAGATGATAATTTTTATTTTTTTTCAATTTTGAATAAGAATATTTGGACTTAAATATTGTTGATCTATATGGATTTGTGAAATAAAATTATTCAAGGAATTATTTTCAATGATAAAAAATTTATATTTAATGTGGAATTACTATTGATCGCTTGAGGAAACTATTCTATAAGTGTGTGAGGATAGAGATAAATTCTTTGATGAGATTCTAAAAAATAAAGATTTGAATTGTTTTAAATTATTTTATAGAATAGTGATGAAAATTAAAGATATGAAATTTGAGATATTATTTAGTGATTCAAATAATCAATATGAGTATTGATTCATGTTTTGTTTTGAAGGAATGATTATTTAACATGAAATTAAAATGATAAAACTATGAAGATTATATGGAAGTGATGATATTATATCATGTGTAAATTCCCCATAATCCAAATAATGAGTTGAATGATTTTTATGCAACAGGGAAAAGAATAAAAAATGAATAAAGAAAGTATAGTCTTTATGGCAGTATTTTTGAGAATAATAACATGGATAATGCAATATAAAATATTAAATTCTATATTCGGGATAAGAAAAAGATAAAAACAATAGAGATAATGAAAAGTTCATTTAGTAATACTCTTATTGATAATATGCTATAAAAGGAACCAATAAATGTTGTGACACATCACCATGAATAATTTTTGAAAAGAATATATACAGTATTATGGGTTCTTTCCATGATATTTAAATAGTATTTAAATTTTTATAAAGTTTACATGAAAACTGTAATTTAATGAGTTTCATATATAAAAATATTAATAAAACTATCAAGATAAAGTAAAAATTAAAAATAGAGTTTGTGGTGTGGTGGTCGATGGTTTCTATAGAATAAGTTCTGTTGAAGGAAAATAAAAATTGAATCAGGTAGTTAGTGTGAATCTGAACCTATAGAGTATCAAAGGTGAAAAAAAATTAAATACAGGATATCCAAATTCCAAGTATGTTTAAACTATTAAAAAAATAAATACCAATAAATTTATAAAATAGAAAAATATTATATATGATTTCTTATAGAAAATGTGGTGAATGATCTGACAATAATTTTTTATAGATATTACTGGTAATAGTCTGAGCTTGATGAAGAAGAAAAAGTTGAGTAAAGATGACATGGAGGTAGTTCCACTAAACAATAATTGGTTGTTGAGATACATGTGTGAGTAAAGGATATAAATTGTTTATAAATAAGATATATTTATTTGGATGGTCTATAGTCTATATTTATACTTTTATTTTTTAAATATCAGAAGTAATTAAAACACTCTATGTTTCATAGATTATATCAATGGTTTATTAATTGACATATTAAACTTAGTGATTTCTACATCATTATAGTGGAATTTTTTTTATCATGAATTGATAATCTGTTATGTCAACTTCATTGCTTGTATTTGTAAGTATATAGATATGTTTTGTATGTTTGTGATGTAATGTGGGATAGGATGATAGCTACCCAAATCAAATACAATTGAGAATTATTATTAGTTGGGAATATATGAATTGAGATAATAAATGATCACAATAAGGAGTAGGTGATGAATACTGGGGGAAAATTTATTTTTTGATGCAAAATTCTAATGGTATCCCACTATACAATGGTTCCATGAGATTATCATTTCCGAACATCTTAATAATTGTAGGTAGCTGCTAGGTTGTTTTTTAGTGATACTACAGAATGAATGTGGGATGATATTGGGGGGGGGGGGTTCTGGCATATTAAAAAATTATTGTTGGATTCATGTCTACTCTTAGAGTCTCCTATATAATTATGATGGAGTTTTATATCTTCCCAAAATCATAGAGAGGGAATTTTTACTATTAATGAAATTTTTATATTCAAACCATGTTTTGATATAAATTTTTATGTGTATTCCATATTCCCTATCATTGTATTAACAATTATTAATTCTATGTTTTAAATCCACATAGTTGGGAACTATATCATGTATACCCATCTAGTTTGAAATTTTTATGGTGGAGTTAGGGTCATTTCCCTAATAGGACTTCCTATGTAACCTAGTAAATTTAATTAGAACCCATATTGTTTGGTTATACATAATGGTATACATTGTGATATTTAAGGTCATGTGTGAGAGAGAAATCAATATAGTTTAACATCATATATTAAGGACTATAGGGATAAAGGTTCCTATTAATGGTTTATATGAGTCATAATCAAGGGTATCCCTTTTAGGTTTTCCATATTTATTGGTAACTAAAATATACATGGTATAGATTCACTCCAACTCATTTCCAAAGTTATCTCTAGTTCAACACCAAAACAATTGATTCATTATAAGCACCCTTATATAGGAAGATATTATAATCCTCACATAGGAGGTACCTTGCCCAGGTTGGATCTTACTCTGATTATGAGGCCTATATATGGGATCCAAGATTAGTATATTGAATCATGATATATTAGCAATCCAAAATTTAAATCTAGACACATGGTATATTTAGAAACCAAAAGGATAATCTCAAATCTAGGCGGATATGAGGGAACTAAAAAATTTATCACGACTCAATATTCAAATGTGTTATTTTGTCCTTGTTTTCTAAGAGGAATGATATATATTCAAGTATTTATATTGGACCACAAAGAGGATTCTAATGTATCCTATTTAATAGGAATCATATCCCATATAGTATGATGCATGCAGTTAAGTTCAAGTGGGAGAACCTATTCATATAATTTAATATCATGTAGTAAGGATGTGAACTAGGTAATCTATAGTCATACAAGAATGACATAATGGTAATTTCAGTTATCCATATCAATTAATCTAATTGAATGAAAAGTAAATCCACTACGACTATCTGAGTCATTCTCATTGTGAGAAAAAAGAAATATAAAATTATTCATATTACATTGGATAAAACAACAAGGGATTTAGTAGGGATTATTCCATTATTCCACACTAGGAGTATTCATGTGTGTTGAAAGGGGAGTTAAAAATATATTGAATGGGGATTACACATGGATGTTTCCCTTTGAGGTAGTTTTGGGTAATACACCCAATTAGTGGTGGATAGATGATAACATGGTTTAGTATATAAAATTTTGGCGATTGATGGTGTTTTAGGTACGTATGTTTCCTTGACATTATATGAATTTTAGGGGGGTAATGTGAATGTATATTTTTTTGGCCTACACGTAGGAGGAGACCCATATCTAATAACAAGATAGAGTATCTCAAATCAAGGTTTTCTTATAGGATAAGGGTTGGGGGTACATGTTTTGAAAAAAATATCAAACCCATATGAAAATGCTCAATAATAGATTCTTGAATTAGCATCGGGGTCAATTGCAAAAGATATAATTCGAGTTTGAATTCTTGGGGGTGTATCTAGATAATGATTTCTACTAGGTGTGTAAGGGAAGATCCCCTGCAATATCTAAATGTGTATTTTTTATAATATTCATCCTCATGATAGGCCTCTGTGTGTTTCCATCCACATGATTTCTTCCATGTGATGACATCCATGTCATGGCCTACATGTGAGGTAATTTTCATGATGAACTCTATGTGAGGCCCTATAAGTGATTTCTATGTGTGAGTGCCTCTATGTGATGAAAATTTTTATGAGGCCTTCCATGTGAGGGACTCTAGATGATGGATTCCTCATGATACCTCACATAGAATATTTATTTAGGATGTTATTTCACATACATTACCTAATTATGTTCTCTTATAAAAAAGAGTTTTTGAGAGGATTTAATTTGGTAATGTGGAATAACTATAGGATTCTATAGAGAGAAAATATTTGTATTCATTTATCGACCCTACTCTATGGATGGTATGGGGAATTTATCCGTAACATTGTGTAAAATATTTTTTAAAATGGGCGGTTCTGTGAGATATCACTCATCAAACCACATAATAAGGATGTATATTGTGGTTTCTTAATATTTATTTTTCTAATTCATGATTTATGAGTGTCATACAAAACCAAATTTGTTTTTTTTCTTTTGATATATATTAGATGAGGGTATATTGAGTTTGTATGATAATTCTGCAAAATATCAGGGTATCTCATTAATGTGTGATAACTAGACATTTGATTAGGGTAACATTCAAACAAATGATAAACTATTGTAAGATAATTTTATCTGTAAGCCACATGAATAATCCTTTTAGGATATATAAACTCAAATGTTCTCTCATGCTCACCCAATTGGACTGCCTTTGGTCCAAAAATGTTGATGATATCTAACAACTAAGTGAAAATTATATGATCCACATAAATATCACATAGGCATTTTCATTTACTAAATTTACTTCATTATGAAATGTAGAGGTTCATAAAATGGTTATAAATTTTGATCCATAAGTCTATTTTGGATTCATAACCAGTCAAATAAAATCTTATAATGAAAACTAATCAAATAGATATCTAGGAAATCCCATATAAGGATATTTAATGTGTTCAAAGAATTTATTAAATACACTCAAAAAGGGATTTTGACTTCAAAATACGTTTTTTAGTAATGGATTAGATTAATGGCCTACTCATAGAAAGAGTTTCTTGTCATAAAATATCCATATTCGGAAATATTTTTTCGAATTCTCCATCAATTAATGTGTGAAAATCCATTAACTATATGGATATCCCTTTTTCATATACTTTATGTGGTGATAAATGTTTTTTAATCAAAATTAACATGTGTTATCTAGGTGGGGATCACGTGATGAGTTCTAAAAAAAGTGTATATAATGAATTTTATGGTTCTAATACTTATAAAAACACAAATGGAAAACATTATTTTTTCTATTTATAGAATATTGTGTTTTTGATTAGAAATTTATAAAACAAATACAAAATTTTCTTAATATAACATAAAGGATCAAATATCAAAGGGGGATGAAAGATAGATGGAATAATTGATATTTTGTATTAAAATAAATTAAATTTTTATACCATCAAAAATGTTTTTACACTTTTCCACTAAAATTAATTTATGTTTCTAACATTAATTTTATCTAATTTTCTATGATATATCATGATTTATCTTTATTTTTGGTCTTGTATTGTTATAAAACCTTGAAAAAAATTTATATAAATAATTTATTTATATTATTTATTTTATAACTCTCAAAAAACACTGAGAAACTGAAAGACTATGATAAAATAATGGGATATATAAATATATACTGAATGTGAATAAATATTTAATGCATCACAACACTCTGAGGACTCCATGTTACTTTGTTTTTAAAATATTAATAAAAAAAATTAAAACCATGTTATAATATAATTATACTCCCCAAAGGAAAAGTTTACCACCCTCACTAATATGAAATAAAAATAAATATATGACATGTATATGTGGATTTTTATGAGGTTATACTTTATGGATGGTGACAAAAACCTTTCAATGTTTGACATGAATCTTAGCCAAATATTTTAAACTAATGTCAATAATGAAGAAATGTGATATTGGAAGGTAGCACCAATAAAATACTATTTCTCAATAGTTACATTATGGAAATATTTTATTTTTCATGGTAAAAAAATTATATATTGATAGAAAAATATGGATGGAGTGACATCATGTACTCTCTAATCAAATTATATAATAAATATTAAACAGTCCCACGATACTTATTTAGAATAAAAAGAGAATTTTCTAATTTATTTAATAACTTCAACTTCCATAATATATTATATAAACATAACCATTAGAAAAATAAATATCTCATCATATATGATGAATATTTAATAAATAACTTTACGATATACACCATAATCATATAGGTATAGTGTCTATGGTAACTGGGATTTATAAACAACTTTCTCAAAATATATTTCTATCATTTCCCACTGATATTTTCATAACTAGAACCCCAGTTTGATACATTATTCTCTATTCTTTATAACCTAGGGAAAGGAAAAACAAGAGAGGGGGAGATTCAATGCTCATTAAGGGTAAACAAGGGGGTATCAAAATAACATGAGCACAAGAGTATGATTACATGATTATAAAATTTAAAAACCAAATCATGCATATTATATATCATAATATTGAGTAATCGAATATATCATGGAAGTTTATAGGATAAGAATCTTTAAGGAATTAATGATAATGATTCATGAGAGCATAAAAGTGTAAAAATAAAAATGTATGTGGCATACACATAAGAATGGGAAATTATTTTCATATTCAAGAATCACTACCTATACTATCATAGTGGATTGGTAACACTCCCAATTCCATAATTTCATTTTTCAAGTTTCACAACCATGGTAATTAATGTTTCTAAATTTCATTTTTGACCTATTTTCTCTCCCCATTCCAGTCTATATTATCTCATAGGATATTTATCTCCATAAAAATCAAAGGAGGATATATAATATAATTCCCACCCATTACATAATCATAATATATTCTTATTGTTTATAGAATAAATTAAAACCTTCATCAAATATCATAACCCATGTAAATGAAATGGGTTTTATAGACATTCCAAAAATTCACTATAGCATAACCCATGGAAAATAAAAGAGTTTTATACAAATATCATAATAATTATTTTAAAAAATCCATATATTGAATAAGGATGTTATAATTGATTCATAAACCCTATAAATAATAATTAACATCTAAGTATGTTATCATAAATTAATTTTTTAGGGTAACTTGGAATTTTTCTTAAGGAAAATACCATTATCATTTTTAATCACATATTTATAATAAATAAAATATCCAAAAAAACATGGAATGTATTTTAATTAAAAATATAATTTAAAAATTTATAATTATTCAACAATTCAATGATGTTTCATGATTACTAGAATTTATATTCATATAGTGTGCGATTAAACAATGATTCCAGTAATTTTTATGAAAATAAAAAGTCAAAAATTTTGAAAAGTGATACGATATACCTTATAATTTATTTTCTAAAATAAAATAATGTTTAAAAATTATTTTAAACAATCACTAGATATAAATAAAAATGAAAAAACTTTTATAAAAAAATTGATATGCCTGAAAAATTATTTTCGACCGAAGAGAGAAATAATGTCAATTTCCTTTATAAACATTCCTTTATATATTGAGTTATTAAATAATGTAAAATGAATTTAAACCATGAAATATATACTGAAACATGAGTATAGTAAAATTATAGGGATTATTGAAAGATATTTTATAAACTTTTATCATCCAAAACATGATTATAAATAATCCTCTTAAACAATGAGACTATAACATAATTCTCTAATCTCAAGTTTAACGAGCATGAAATTCCTTGTAACCACCTTTATAATAAATTAATATTTATTTTAATTCTATAAAAAATAATTTCATACTTATAATTTCATATATTTTACACCTAAAATAGTTCAACACCCTTGTATTTGTAATTTCTTACTAAAATCATTGGTTTCATGTGTAAAATATATCTTTTTCATTTGATTTTCAATATGGTATTTCAATTCCTTATGCATAGATAATTTATCCATTATCCAAATAATTTTATTATTTACATAAATAAAATATGTATTTATTATATATATTCAAATTCATCTATAAAATATATAGGTAGAAAAACAAATTAAACTATTCATCAAGATGGTAGGTCATATGTAAAAATAAATATTGTTTTTAATTTTTGAAAAATAGAATGAAAGAAAGGTAAATAAACAAAAAATTATATTTAAAAATAATTATTATAACATATATATAAAATATAATCATTAAATATATAAATATCATCATCTATGTAATGAGGTAATGAAAAACAAATCACATCACCTTGTAGAGATGGAAGTCTACACATACTCATTTGTGAAGTTATCATTTTTCAATCGATTAAAAAGTAAGAAGGTATGTAAGGACCAAGACTTAATGATAAAATAATATTTTTTTTAATTTTAGAATTAATATTCTGAAATTTTATTAACTTTATGTTTTTAGTTTTAGAGAATTATTCCACCACCCTTATATAAATAAATATTACATCACAAAATGGATACTACTTATTGTATCCATTTTTTTTAAAAACACAATATTTACGATATAAAGTATTTTATTATAATAAAATGTCTTCAAAATATTCATATTAATCTCAAAATTACCACAATATATCATGAAAACCATATGAATAAAATTTTAATACAAGGTATGAACACAAAAAACATTGTATGGAACATATAAAAACAATGAAAGAAATAAGTTATTTTATTAGTACTTATATAACATTTCTAATTTTACAAAATTAATATTTGGTCTTAGAATAAACATTTAATTATCTAAGAAATAAAATTTTATTCCAAAATATTTTAATTAAACATTTAATAATAAATCATAACGTTATAATAAAAATCATAAGGATTCATTTTCAATCTTGAAAAAAAAATTCAATCATTTTAAAAAAATTACAATTTTCACCCTTATGATATAGAATATACATTTCCTTAATCATAAGCATGTGAGTAATGAAATAGGGGAATAAGATAATCATCATGGTATCATATGGTCATGTACATATAGAAAATTTGTTAGCCACACATAACATGACATAAACATGAGTTAAGGCTATCTTCATAGACAATATCTCATGGTTGAAAAATTCTTATAATGGATAAGGTATACTTCCCAATCCCATATATAATGTATATTGAGATAAAATCATTACATAATTAATTAGTGTTCTACTTGTGAGAACACATCATAACATTTACATGATTATGTTTTCCACATATGGAAATAATTTTTAATGTATAACCGTAAATATTTCATAGGGAACAAAATGGGTTTCACCTGATAAAAGAACTTATGGAATGGATTGCCCAATAAAAGGAAGGGAGTCTAATTTTATTATATTAATGAGAGGATTATAAATATAATTTATAATAATTATATAATATTAAAGAGTGACATATAGTTATTTATAAAGGTTATGGCTATATCCTAATGAAAAATGATGTTTAGAAAAATCCCGTAAACCCATAAGAAATATATTTCTAATATAAAAATATCTATTCCAATTAAATACTTTTCTGAAAATAAATAGAAAAAATGATAGTATGGATTTAATTTATGGAAAAATTAATGATTGTACGAAAATAAAATAATAATAAAATGGTTCTCGTGGGGTAAAATTCATTGAAATCATGTTTGTTGAAATAAAATATTCTTTTTTGTATTATGTAATGAAATTAAAAACAATCCATATAAATTAAATAAAGTGGTTTTCTTGGAAAGAGTTGAAAGAATTAAAAACGACATAAAACTCACACTATAATTAATTTAATTCCATAAAAATAAATTAATAAATCAATTTTATTAATATTTATAAGGTAAATAATAGTTGAAAAACATCCTTAAAACCATTAAAAGAGGTTTATAAATTAATGTACCTCTGATGTAAACCCGTAAAAAAATTCCTTTTTCAAAAAAATAGTGAATGTAAAATATGAATAAATTAATTTTATCATCCTTTTGATAATTAATATTAATTTTTATAAAATATTTACTAGCTCATAGATGTGGATAAAAAAGAGTTTTAAGGATATCTATAAAGAATATTTTTTTTAAGAAAATAATGTCCCTTACCATGAGTCAGACTCATAAGGTTTTTTATTTATCATCCAAAATAGTGAAATTATATCAATTATTTTATTTAATAAGATAAAATAATGTTTTTTATTACATTTATTTATTTAACCCCATGTGATATACAATTACTAAATTAAATATGGTAACATTGGTTGTTTTGATGATATTTAGGTCATCTCTAAAAAATGACTTCTATAGGTTTATTATGGATAATGAGGTCATTATTTCATCATGTATAGAATAGTATTCATGAAATAATTTTCATTATTATTCAAATATTATACATTCAGCCCCAATATTAATATATGGTTATAGAATAATAATAAGGGCCTTATTATCACTGAGAGGTTAGGTTGTATGTGCACAAGAGTATTGTTTCCATTTTTCAATGACCATTAAGAAAATAATTTTAGGTATTTTTTATCATTCTATAATGATAATAATATAATAAATACCATTATATTTATTTAAATTCACTTATATAAATCATCAAAGTGTTCGGGTGATGAAAAATGAATCACATTGCTTTGGGGATGTGGTAGTCCTCACGTATTCACAAACAATACTATCATTTTTCAGCGAAAGAAAGGATAAGAAAATAGATGAAATATTTATTATTAAAATGGAAATATATATATAATATATAATATATTATATATACATTAAATTTATTATTATAACAATCCATGTGAGGTGGAGATGGAAAACTATCAAACCGCTTCGTGGGGTAGTAGTATTCCGTACAGATGAATGGTAGTTTTGTTTCCCATTTGATAGATAGAGATATTGATATAGGGTATTATATTAATATAAAAATATCAAATTATATGTAAGATACTGAGGTTTTCATGTCATCATGGTAAAATAATATTTGAAGGCAGTGGAAGAACAAATATATCAAAATGCTCAATTAAGAAAAATAACTCTTCTTTGGACAATGTAACATCCCAGGTAAATAATGAATATGAAATTTTAATAATTATTAATATATATAAATTAAATATTAGTTTTACATTAATAGGTATTCTATGTTCAATGGCGTACCTGACATGCAACAATTGGTTTTTTCGAAATCCTATGTTGCACACAATGCTGAGTCATACTGAAAATAATAATAATATAATATTATTATTTTAAATGTTAGTTAAAACATATCCATCGTACTGGAAGGAATGAACGGAACTAACTATATTATGATTAAACATGTTTGTTAAATGTTTTTACATTTATCTAATAAAATATAGAGGCTTAAAATGATAATGAATCAAATTTTTAGTATAAATACTCTAATATTTTTAAATGGTATTTTTACCTCCTTTTGATGGAGAACCCTTTTTAAATGTAGTTTTTTTAACATTTATATGTTCCATTTGACAAAATAAATCTTTTTTTAGAATCAAGATATCAAAATTTACTTTGGGTGACATGACAGTGGTAAATGTTAATGTTTATCCTAAGAGATATAGGGAATATAGTGTGACCAGTATTCCAAACGTAACACCCTATATAGCTGGGAAAGCTATAATGTAAGTATGATATAAATTCGAGAAGTTATATTTAAAATTTAGGATTATTATGTGTTATTCATAAATCTTATAACTTCATGATGTATGTTAAAGAGTTTATGTTTTTTATTTACTGATTGAATACTGTTTTCTTAATTTTCTTATAACCCTTACTGAGATTTTTAAACTAATCCCACTCTTGTGAACTTTTTTTCAAAGGTTATAAGGAATTGTAAGAGAAATGAAGTATTCAAAAGATTTCCATCAAGAAAAAAACTCTTCTTTTATTTAGTTATTTTTATTTTTGTGAAAACATTGGATAGAGTATAAGTGTCTACCTTGTAATATTGAGATGTAATGTATTAGTTATGGCGTACTTCTCTAAAAATATAAACATGAAAAGTTCCGCAATGTG
Source organism: Viscum album (assembly GCA_963277665.1). Taxonomy (NCBI): domain Eukaryota; kingdom Viridiplantae; phylum Streptophyta; class Magnoliopsida; order Santalales; family Viscaceae; genus Viscum; species Viscum album. Next base: position 1,139,517,103 of record OY728157.1, on the reverse strand, counting down.
AATTCTTAACATAACTCAATATTATGTAATGCATAACGCTGGGGACTTATAGTTGGTATTATAGGTTAGTTTTGAAAACTTTAGGAGTTAGTAAATTGGTAAATTAATATCTATAAATTAATTTATGGTATGATTAAAATGATATAGAATTTAATGATTACCATATTTTTTAACCTAAGATATTTCTATTTTCATAATGGTTTTTCATAGAGGAAACAAGAAATCTATGATGGGATGACATAGTGAGTAAAACAAGCTTCCAAAATAGCAACATGAGATTATCGGAATCATAACTGAACAATTTGTTGTAGTGATGGTACAATTGACTTAGGATATACATAGTGGTAGTACACATGCACAAGATCAACTAGATCAAACACAAAGGAACATGCCTATAATAAAACATTTCATGAGAAAACATCCCCCATCATTCATAGGATCATCTAACCCTAGGCTAGATGACGGGTTTTTTAAAGAACTGGATCTGATTTTTGATGTCATGGGCTATTTAAAACATCAAGAGGTTAGTCTTTTCCTTTACCATTTTAAAGGTGAAGCAGGTTAGTGGTAGTAAATGGTTAAAAACATCAAGGATATCAAGGAGATTGATTCCCTTCATTGGGATGAATTCAAATGTATGTTTCTTGAGAAATATTTTCCTAATGTGGTTCAACTTAGGATGGAAAAACAATTCATTTAATTAAGGAAAGAGTATTACTCAGTGCCTACTTATGAAGAGATATTCACTCGACTAGAATGGTATACTCCAAATTTCATAAGAGATCATGATAGTAAAATCAATAGTTTTTTCTCAATATGAAATGCAATGTATCGAGGAGCATTAGCTTCTCATGAGTTCAGAAGTCATGATAAACTTTTTCTATGTATGGGGAAGGTGGAAATGGAGTTTTTTGATGATAAGGTTTTCATTGAAAAAAAAACAGAATAAGAGGTCGATTTGGGAGATGAGAAGAAATAACTCTTCAAAAAATTCTGATGGAATGAAACATAAGTTTACATTTTCTGAAAGTTGTGGTAAAAATAAAACTGGTTAATGCCTTTTGAATTCTGGTATGTGCTTATAATGTGGTAAAATGGGACATAAGGCTCGTAATTTCACGAAAAAGGACTAGGGAAATGGTAATAAAAAATATGATTTATAGTAAGTAAAAGTTATTAAGTCCAATGAAATGGGTCATTATGCAATTGAGTTTCCAATGAAGAACTCAACTGAGGGAAAGAAGGTGGAATACGAGAAAAAAGGGGTGGTGAAATCCTTTTCAACTAATTCAGTAGATTATGGGAAATCAATTAAAGTAGTATCAGGTACACTATTTTCTTTAGATTATGCAAATGTGTAGTTTGACTCAAGGTCTACACATTCTTTCATTTTTGATAAATTTTATAGTTAATTTGGAATTCCATCTCAAGATATGAATCCTAAAATTATGGTAAAAACAATAGATGTAAACGTTGAGATAAAAAGAAATTATAAGAAACTTTTTATCCTTGTGTGTGGAAAGAATCAACCTACAAAACTTATTTTTTTCCTCTGGTAGAGTTTGATTTTATTTTGGGTATAGATTGGCTTTCTTTTTATCATGCTAAAATTTACTACTGAGCTAAAGGGTTTTCTTTTTAGATATAATTTCTATTTGTGTACATGTTTTAACCCTTACTATTGATAAAATTTCAGGAAGCTGAGAAACTCGTAAAAGATAGAAATGAATGTTACCTTGCACAAATTGTTGAAAACAAAGGAACTGTTCAGATTAATGAGTTTTTAGTGGTAAATGAGTATATTGATTTTTTTTCTGATGAGTTTCCTAGTATAATAAATGACTGGGAAGTAAAATTTATAGATGACTTAGTTTCGGATGCTAATTCAATTTCAAAACCCCCTTATCGAATGACTCAAATTGAACATTGATATTTAATGAAGAAATTACTGGAGTTATTAGATAAAGGTTTGAAAAGACCAAGAAAATCACCATGGGGTTCTCTTATATTGTTTTTTAATAATAAATATTATTTAATGTGACTTTTCATTGATTATAGAGCCTTTAATAACATAACTATTAAGAACATGTATCTTTTTCCTCATATCGATGATTTGTTTGATCAGCTCTAGGGAGCTCATAATATTTTGAATATTGACTTGAGGTCAGGGTACCATCAGTTGAAAGTAAATGAAGATGACATTCTAAAGACAATGTTTTTTACTAGATATGGACATTATGAATTCTTATTTATGCCTTTTGAGTTAACCAATGCACTTGCTGTATTTATAGATCATATAAATATAATTTTCTCGGAGTTCCTTGATAATTTTGTGGTTATGTTTATTGATGAAATTTTGGTATATTCCAAAATTAAAGAGAAACATTATAGTCATTTAAGGGTTTTCTTGAAATCATTAAAAGAAAAGATACTATACGGGAAATTCAGCATGTGTGAGTTTTGGTTGATGAAAATTTCATTACATGGTCATATTGTTTCTAAAGAAGGTATAATTATTGATCCTGCTAAAACAAAAGTCATTAAATTATGGTCAAGACCCAAAAATATAACTGAGATTCGTAGTTTTCTTGGTTTAAGAGGTAATTAAATGAGGATTGTTGAATATTTTTCATGGTTATCTAGCCCACTGACTATGTCAACTCGAAAAGGTGTAATGTTTATCTGGACAAAAGAATGTCATGAATGTCTTTAGGAATTCAAAAGAAGATTGGTGAATGCTCCAATTTTGGAACTGCCTTTCAGAAATGGTGAATTCTTTATCTAGAGTGATGATTTGGTGAAAGTATTTCTTTGTGTCATAATGAAGAATGATCAAGTAATTAATTATGCTTCATGTTATTTGAAACATCAGCAGTTAAATTACCCTACACATGATTTGAAATTAACTATTGTTGTTTTTTCTTTAAAAATTTGGATGCATCATCTGTATAGATTAAATTTTGAAATATATAATAACCACAAAATTTTTATGTATATATTCAATAAAAATGAACAACACATGAGATAGAAGATATGACTATAATTAATCATGTATTATGATTGCAAAATTCATTACCATAATGAAAAAACAAATAAAGTGGTTGATGCTTTGAGTAGAAAAGGTAATGCTACATTAACTCTGTTACATTTGGACTAGATCCGTTGATTAAAAATTTTAGGAACATTGTTATAAAAAAATTTGGTGTAGGAAATTTATTTTTATATTTCAACTTTCAATACAATTGTCCCTAGAAGACAGAATAAGGAAAGCACAGAAATATGACATTAATTTAGAGTAAAATGTAAATTTTTTTCAGAAGGATAAGTTACCTAAGTTTAACATTAATAGAGGCTATGTTTTGAGGTTTAGAAAAATATTATGTTTTCCTTGTGTTTCATTGTTGAGAAAATAGATATTATGTGGAACTTATAGTTCTCCATTTTCAGTTCATCCTCACAGTACTAAGATGTACATAGAGTTTCAGGAGTATTACTAGTGGGATGGAATGAAAAGAGACATTTCTGACTTTACCCTGAGATGTATGATTTTTAAACAGGTTAAAGAAGAGAGGAAGTTATCGAAAGGGATGCTTCTACCTTTTCTAGTGCTATAGTGGAAATGGGAAAATGTGTCCATGGATTTCGTCATGAGATTACCAAAGACTTTTCGAGGTAACAATGCAACCCAGTTTATTGTTCATTGATTTACAAAATATTCTCATTTTATTCCAATTTCAGATACTCTGTCTCTATATCAACATTCATGATTTTATATTAATGAGATAGTCATGTTACATGTATTTCCCCTCTCAATTGTATTTGATCATGATCTAAGGTTCACGTCTAACTTTTAGAAAGGCCTTCATAAATCATTAGGCACTGAATCAAATTTTAGTAAATATTTTCATCAACAATAATATGGGAAGACAGAATGAACAATTCAGACATTGTAAGATATTATATGTTCTTGTTCAATGGATTACCAAGGAATTTAGGACCAACACCTTTCTTTTGTTGAGTTTTCTTATAATAACAGTTTAATTCTAGTATACATATGGCAATGTTTTAGGCATTATATAGAAAGTAGTGTCAAACTCCAGATTTTTGGGATGATATAGGTGAAAGAAAGTTGATGGGACCAGAATTGGTAGAAGAGATGGATGAAAAAGTTTAGTGGATTCAAAAGCATAAAAGAATATCCCAGGGTACATAGAAAATATTGGTGGATAATCGGAGAAATGAACTTTTTTTCGAGGTAGGTGATCATGTATTTCTCAATGTTTCTCCTTGGAAATGTGTGATGTGTTTCGGTAAGAAGGGAATGTTAAGTCTGAGGGTCATGTGACCCTATGAAATCCTAGATAAAGATGGATCAGTTGCCTACAGACTGGCTTTACCTCCATGTTTACCCCAGGTACACAATGTTCTTCCAGTTTCAATGTTTAGAAAGTATATACTAGATCCATCTCATGTTTTGAGTCCGGAGGTGGTTCAGTTGGAAGACAATCTTTCTTAAGGGGAATAATCAGTCTATATACTTGACCATAGAGAGAAAGTGTTTCAAAATAAGATAAATCATCAGGTAAAGGTTTCATGGAAAACCATATGGTTGAAGAGAAAACATTAGAATCTAATAATGCTATGAGGGATAAATACCCCCACTTATTTGATATGTGAATAAAATTGTGAGGACACAATTTCCAAAATGGGGGAAGGATGTAACATCCAAGGTAAATAAATAATATGAAAATTTCATATTTATTAATATTTTCGAATTAAATATTAATTTTACCTTAAAGGGGATGATATGTTCGATGGCGTACTGGACACGCAAAAATGGGTTTCTCCGAAATCTTATTTTGCACACAATGCAGAGTCATAATGAAAATAATAATAATATAATATTTTTATTTTATATGGTAGTTAACTATTATCAATTATACTGGTGGGAATGCATATAAAAAACTATATTATGACTAAACATACATGTCAAATGTTTCAACCTTTATCCAATAAAATTTAGTGGCTTAAAATGAAAATGAATCCAAATTTAATAATAAATAATCTAAAATTTTTAAAAGGTAGTTTTACCACATTTTGACGGTTCACCCTTTTTAAAACTAGATTTCATCAATTTCTATGCCCCAATGGACAAGATAAACTTCTTCTTTATAATTGAGACATCGAAATTTACTTTGGTTAATGTGATAGAGGTAAATGTTAATGTTTCTCTTAAGAGTTTTAGGGGATATAATGTGATGGTTATTCTAAAATTAACTCCTTATTTATCTATGACAGCTATAATGTAGTTATTACCCAGATTCCACAATTTACCATTATGGTTTGTGATTAGTATTTGTTATTAATAAATCTTATTATTTAATGAGGTTTGTTAAAGATCTTTTGTTTTGTATGTATTGACAGAATAATGCTTTATTTTTTTATTTAAAAACCCTTATTGAGCTTTTTATGGTCATCCCATATTTTTTAAATGTTTTTCATAGGTTATAATAAAGGGTAAGTGAAATGAAGTATTCAAGAATATTTCTATAATGAAAAGAACTATTTTTTAATTTAAGGATTATTATTTTTTAGAAAAATTTTGATTGAATAGAAGTGTCTACCTTGTAATATTGAGATGTAATTTTATAGTTATGGCTTAATTCACTAAAACACTAAACCATAAATGATTCTCAATGTAAATTAGTGTCTTAACTCATGATTATGTAATGTTTAAGGCTGGGTCATTATTGACAACCTCTTTAGGTATTCACCAAAAGACTTAATATGTATGTTTAATGATCGGTCCAAGGACTATATGATGTGGGTAGTAATGTAAGGATAAGATTTTGGAATGAAATTGTGGGAAAAAATGTTATTTTAAGTCTGAACAAAATAGGATTGGAAGTTCCCTTTCATAAGGGTGGGGAGGAGATCATATTAAATTTCATAGAGTATTAAATTAATATATATTAATTTTCATATTAAAATATATATATTTTGATAATATGTGAATATTAAATAATGATGTGTCAAAATAATCTCATATAATAAAAATTTGACATATTTTGGTTATATATTTTACCCTTACCCTTTTATTATAACCTCTATCAACCCTTTTTTTACAATACTATAGTAACAATATTTTTACCCATTATGAGTATCTATACTTAATATAAAGGATAACTGGTCCATGATTGTAACATAGTTGATATTTTTACCCATATACAAATATATTGGCTGAAAATAGGATATTTTGTAAATTTAAATCATTTAATAAAACATTATTTATTATAAAATATTAATAATGTAAATTTTCATACTATTAATTTAATTTTAATTTACAAATATTAGGAAGAAATATATTTAAATATAATATATTCATTTCACACACCAAAAATATGTTATAATTATGAAAATTTATTTCTAAAACAAATAATTCATTAAAATTCGATTACATTTAATATTTTTTAAATCGTTTATTGTAATTTCCTTTTAATTAAATAAATTCTTCATTGGGTTTTCATAAAAATTAAAAATAAATATATAATTACTAATAATTAGAAATAAATTACCATAATGAAAATAATTTCACTATGATCAAAATGAATATTATGCCTCTTTCAGAACATGTTTTCTTCCTATGTTAACTCATAAGATATTTTGAAAAATATTATAGGGTTTTTTTTTATCTTTTTCCTTTCCTAAATTACAATATAAGTCATTTTTAAGGAAATGTCGATTAAAGCAACCCAAGATACCCCAAATAACTGGTAACCAAACCAATATTCCACTTAAACAAAGGGATTCCCAATATCCAGGGGCTATTGACTTACACACAAGCATAAAAAATAAATAGAAGGAACAATTTAAATTAACATGGAATAGATGAAATGGAATAAATATATGTAAATGAAATAAAAAGTGTTATAAAATAATAAATATATATTATATAAAAAACATAATACATTATATGTGATACAACTCAAAAAAATTAAACCAAGATCCATTGTATGGGTTTGGAAACAGTTGATCGCCAAAATAGTAACTTGCTACGACATGTGATATGTGGGAGATTTACCACCATCACACCACTAGCCACCCATAACAAGCTAATAAAATAATCCACCACATCCCAATGGACCCTTTACTTTTCCTATATGTAAATACATAATAATTTATAAAATATAGTGTTCCAAATTCCTCTTACATGACTATTACATAATTTTTAAGATATGCACGATCCTAGTGTTGCAAAACTAGGATCTAAAGGTTTAGTCTATTAGGAAAATTGGGCTAATAAAACTATTTTATATAATAAAAATTAATAAATTCTTTCAAAATTTATTCATTATAATTTTAAAATATTCAATATCATTAGTACATGATGTCACCTGATGATATACATAAAATAAATTGGTGAGATAAAATCCCAGTAAGATGAGAAATATGAGACATGAATTAATATAAGATAGGTGAGCATAATCATCATCATCATTATATCAAAAGTATATTATCATCATAATAAACATGAGGTAAACATTCGATAAATTATCTGAATTCAAAAAATATATATAAATGAAATATCGTGTCATAGTGGTCAAGTACAACACGTAATTGTAAATAAAGATAACATCGTGATTATGTGTAAAATATGTTCTAAAATGAGAACATAATTATTGTGAAAAAAGTACCATCATTTTCATTCATATTTCACATAATATCATGAGATACATCACATTATCCAATGCATTGGAGGGATATATAATTATAGTCCTACCTTTCACATCATAAATTCATATAATCATGCATGAAACATAGAACATACAACAATACTAGTCATGAAATATCCAATATAATTTTATGGGATTGATAAATATTTCATAAAGGAAACTCTAATGAACAAACTTTGGGGTTGTTAAATGAATTAAAGAAAATTTATCTGTTATAAACATCATCATTATTGAGTGATGAAAAAACAACACAATATGAGTAAAAAATGTTCCTTGGAAAGAAAGTCATTTTTTAAAATTATTTTTATTTGGATGAAAATCATTTGGAATCATAGAAAACAAGTATATCCACAAAAAGAGAAGGAAAAATAGTGAACGAATCTTTAAGGATTATCAGGAGAAGGTCCCTACTAAAATTGATATGGATAACCAAAATAAAAATTATTGGGTTTGATAATACCCTTAAATTGTTTTTATTTTAAAATTTAAGACCACTTTTCTATTTGTAAAGATTGAGACCCATTACCTATACCATATGCTCAAGGCCAAGTGGCCCATGAACATGGCTTGAGGTCCCAGTGCAGTGTTATACCTACATCATACTTCTTATGTCACCGTGCCTGAATCATCATCTACCCACATCATGCATGTGTCCCTAAATGAATCATAAATCCCTTAAGGGGATTTCCAGGATTTAAACCCTATTCGTTTGGATGTCGGATTACAAGTTTTACCACTCAGGTTCCAACCCAACTATATAATACCCCTATCATAAATTCCTCATTATTTCAACATTTTTATGCCTTTTGAATAATAGACATGGGTTTATTAAACATTTATAAAAAATTGAATTTTTTTAATATTTACCAATATTTGTCAATTATAGTCATTTTATTATATTTATTAGTTTCTTTAGATAACAAGAATAAATTTTGATAACTTCTTTTCCTAAAAAAATTCTTCATTTTCTATGATTTTTCAATATTCTTTCTTGTAATTTATCCATTATTATAATTAATTACAGAGTCAAGAAATAAATTTATTTATAATTAAATATATTAAAAATAAAATAGTATAACCACCAATATGTTTTTTCATATTGATGAATTTTTAAATTTTCTTATTAGTAGTTAGCAAACTATTATTAGGAATGATTTATAATTGAGGAGAAAGTGTGGTAAAAAATATAAATATTTCAAAAATATTATATTTAGAGTTTTTCAACATCATTAATATAATGTTAACATATTGTATAATTAATATTTTAATATTTTTCTTTGAAATGGATAGATAAATAAATGAAGATAAGAAGAGAAAAAATGAAGAATGGGTGAAAACATATAGTCTTCTTGGGTTTTCTTCCCTTTTATGACACTAGAAACCCTGGATGATTGGATTTGGATTACTCCAAAACATCCCAATAGATTATTAAAGCTTATAGAGAGAGTGTTTGGGAAGATATTTTCCTTTATATTGTGTTCTATGAGTTGTTAGACAATGGTAGGTAGAGGGGTTATTTATACAAGAGGAGATGAGTATTTTTAGAGAAAAATATTAAATAAAAAACTATATATAAGTTAATCCATGTAATAGTGATATTTATTAAATAAATAATTTCATATAAATAAAATATAATTTTCTGAGTAATGTTTTACCCTTTATAATTTTGAGTCACTAGTTTACAAAAAATGATAGTGGAAAATGAGAAAATTGTTCTTTTTTAAGGATAACTTTTGACATTAGGCTTTGAAAACTAATTTTTTTGGATTAGAAAACAAGTTTACTATATTATAATGACTAAGATATGAAATTAAATTTTTTTTATTCATCATCATGTTCAATAAAATATTAGGTAATTATTACATCATGAATAATGTGATTTAAGATACAATGGTTACGAAAACAACTGTATTTTTACTATTTACATGAAAAATAATATATTATAGAAAATTCTAAAAAAACCACCCTTATAAATTATTGAAATTTTTATTCAAAAAATTCAATTTTTTTAAAAATAATTTTCTAATATAAGTAATATTAATTTTTATATATAAATTACTATTATTATATGAAATACCTTATAATTTAGTTTACTAAAAACATACTAATATTTTCATTATGTTTTAAATTGTGATATTTATATTATTGAATTATAATTATTATATTTAATTAAATTACTCAAAATAAATATTATTTATAATATATTATTTATTTCGATGTCAAATTACTGTTCCAACAGCCATATTACAATTCCTAATAGTGATATTTCTTTCCAGTAGTCATGAAATTATTCAATTTTTCATAATACCTCCTATAAATATTACATAATTACTTCATTTAACAGTAAAAAAATTTATTTCACGCTTTTATATTTCCATTTTATAAAATTTCCATTGATTGATAAATATTTTTTATAGTGTTGTTCATGGGAGTGTTGATTCTATCCCATCAGGGTTATCCAAATTTTACCCTTATTATTTTTCTATTTTCTATTTATTTTCCTCTTGTAATATTTTTATTTTTAGATTGTTTATTCATATTTAATTTAAATTTGGTAATTAATGAATTAATGTGTCGTTTTTTCTCTATTTGATTTATGTCTATAATAATTATAAAATATAATATAACACATTTTTATTTAGGAAACCGTTATCATTTAAATTTTTTTGTTCATTACAAACCTACATCCATAGGGGTGTGTAGGGTGTGCACTAAAAAGGATCAGTAGGATCCCACAGAAGTGTTCCATAATTATTAATTATATAGAAATCCATACATACTCAAATTTAATGAAAACACAGCATAATGAATAATTAAATTGTTTTTATATCATTTAAATGGAAAAAATTCCACTTTTTCTAAAGTTAAAAATAATATAATAAAATAGTTTGAAATAATATGGAAAATATCAATACCAGTAATCAATTACATGTAATAAAGATCAAAGCATAGGTACATCAGACCAAGGATCACTATAATTCTAGCTAGCTTGAACACTCATACCCAAACATAGACAATAAGGTGCATCAAGGACATAGAGAAATTAATAAAAGCTTGGGTGTAGAGAAATGACCTCAAAAGTGAACGTACAAATATTTTCTAACAATTCCCAATGACACTTTTCATATAGAGAATAAGAACACCCAATGATTGAACCCCCCCCCCCCCCCCCCGATAGTAACACTGGATGAGGCCTATTTATACACCTCCATCAAAGCACACAAGGCTTCACATCTGGTATATTTTTTAAAACATTTAATTTAATCAATTCTTTTAAGAAACATTCATAACTTCATTTCAAAATGATTTGAAAATAAAATTTATTTTACCAAAAATGGAATATCCAATTTTCTCATAAATAATTTGCATACATGAAAATATATGAATCATTCCAATTAATTTATTATAAAATTCATAAAAACCAAATCATTTACTCTCCATCAAAAATATGCTAGAAATCCCACCACTTAAAACAAACTCGAGATGCATACACCTGTAATTGGGATTCATTAACACCATTTGAAACTGAAGGACTATAATGGTTGCTAAAATAGATTCCCACATCTTAGAATCAAATTCCATAAACAATAGAGAATGTTGATATGATAGGTCACGACATAGATAAAAGGAAATTCAACCACCACACCACAGGGGAAAATGGACTCTCCCCTTGTAGATGACCATACAACAAATCCAGAAGAATCACATCAGAATCAAAATATAATCAACGGATTCTGTAAATGGGTTCTGATAACACTTCCATGACCCATAGAAATGAATAAGAAAAAATACCATTTATAAGCAAGAGGAGACACACCTAATATGTATTTTAAGCACTAAACTATTTGATCTAGAAGGTAGGTATTTTCCAAAAATCATATAGAACAACGATATATCTTGAGGGTGAATGTTTTCACAATGATAATGTGAAACATCAGATGTGAAACATAAATTAAACCTGCTAAGATGAAGTAATTATGTAATACACACCACTTTTTTGGAATAAATATACCATAACTAATATAAAATAAAAAAACTTCTCCAATAGTTAAATTTACCCTGATTGATTATTTAACGTCAAAAAAGTTGATATGATGGTGTAAAATTATTTTTTGAGGTAAAAAAACATTTTATGGATTTCATCATTCCTGTGTCAAAAACTATTTCACATCATGTTCCTAGTGACATATTTATGTTTTACACTACAAATTTATTATGTAAATTGGTTTTGTATGCATTACACAAACCTGGTTTTATATAAACTTAAAAAAAAAATCTTATTTCTTCTTAACATGAGAGATAAGATCTTAAATAAGAAAAAGGTGTAACTTTATATCCATGGTGTTACAAAAAGTGTCCCATAAAAAATAATTATCAATCCTAATGTGTTAATGTATTGAATCTCTTAATACATTGGTATTGATGATGAAAAATATTTTCCATATCACAATGTATTTACCAAGGTTATCTCAATTTTCCATTTTACCATGGTGAAATATTATTATAGTTATTATTATTTATTAGGTCAAAAAATTATGTTGACCTTACTAAATAATATTAATTAATCTAATTTAAAATATGGAATTCATTTTATAATATTAAATAAATTTTTATATAAGTATCAGAGATTTATTTTATAATAATACCGTATAGTGTGATGAAAATAAGTCTTTTAGGAAATAGTTTTTTTTCAAAAAAATAATCTTACAGCATCTTCAAAACTATTAATAATCCTTATAAAAATTTAAATTCATATATATATATATATATATATTATAGATATTTTTTCTAATTATGGTTTATTCTAACAAATAAAAATTTATAAATTTTATACACTGGCCAAAAACATTTAGAAAACTGTGTTTTTAAGCATAAAAATAATCTTATATCAATACCATGAAAATAATTAATTAAATTAAATGTAATTATATTAGTATAAATAAATTTTTTTTTATTTAACTTAATGAAAAAATATAAAATGTAACTATAATTTTAAATTGATTTATAATAAAAATGAATCACAACAATTCAAAAATTTGTACTTTTACTATTCACTTTGAAATCAACCTTTTCAAGAAATATCAAAATTTCACAATAAGCTATTTTTTATATTCCAATTAAAAAAATAATTTAATATTTTCAAATAAATTCTCCAAAAGTTCCATAATTTTATTATAATATTTTCTCAAAAAACACAAAAAAAACCTTAGGGAAGAAAATGTTTTTTTAAATAAAATGAATTTACTAAAAGTTGACTGATTATTAACAATGAATTTTTCATTACAATTATATGAAGTATTAAATTTTTATATTTTCCATAATATCATTTATCCTTTTCATCGATACAAATTTTACATCTAGCATATAATTTATATATTTAAATAATAATATTTTAGGGTTTGTTTAGGTATTTTTTTGAAAAAACAATTACCATATCTAACATAATTTTCTTTTAAAAACAATTGAGTGTTACATCTTCCCTCCTTCCATTGGTAATAAAATATATCATTATACATTGAACATGAACTAGGTAATCAATAGTATGACATATTAAAATACCATTTCATAAATTCCACATCATAAAATGGGTTAAAATACATCTTCAAAAAATTAAGGAAATAGAAATACGAAGGGAATCACATATATAGTTTTCCAAATAGAATAAAATTTGCGGTAAGTGAAAATATATAAATGGAGAAATAATTAATTTTTAAATAACCATTTATATATACATATATATATATATATATATCTTCTATCAAAATAAATATAATGATCAAGATAAAGATAATGACCACAAAATGAAAAACTGACGAGGTTTTAAAATGATCATTAATTCAATAGAAAATAAGGTTATAAGATAAAAAAATTCAATTTCTTTTTCCTAGAGTTGACAAAGTAATTTAACTTTTAATATAATAACATAATTAAATATACTCAGTTGAAATGTATAATTTCATCCATTAATTAATTTTTATCACCATCTCATCATTTTTTCCAGATGATGAGTATTCAATTTGTTTTTTATCACTAAAGAACTAAAATTAACATCTAATGCATCACAAAATTATATAAAATGATTATACTATATCCCTTTTATTTATAGATATTAATAAGTTAAAAAGTGGTTATAATAATTTATACTAATTCCCAAAATCAATAAACCATCAAGTAATGAAATAAAAAATCAATATCTAAAGCGTCAATAATAACACCCAAATATCTTCTTTTTCATTTAATAAAAAACCATCCTTATAATTCTTCAAAATATTCTTGACTGGGGAATAAACCAAAATATTAGAATTATTTGATTACACAATCTTCCTATATAAATTTAACATTAATCACCAAACAAAATTAAACACTCTTAGAATTAAATAAAACAAATATTTCCTAATCATATGATCTCTAAGATATGATAATCATGTCTAAAAATAACACAAATCACTATATATCCACATTAAAATCATATATTGTTAACAAAATACTATAAGCCCCCATCCTTAAACATTACATAATCTTGAATTAAGTTAATAATTCTTATTGATGATCATTCTAGGTTTAGAGTTTTATTGAATTAGGCCATAAATATTACATTACATCTCACATATTACAAAGTAGACACTTCTACTTTTTATCCATTATTTTCATAAAATAAAAAGTCTTAAAAGAAAACACGAGTTATTTTATTAATATAAATCTTATTGAATTCTTCCTTTCTATTACACTGCCTTATACCCCGTGAATATCATTTCAAAAACTTGGGATGTGTATAAAAATCTTAGTAAGCGTCGTAGAATAATGAATGAAATCAATATCCCATTAATACTGTCACAACTCGACCCAACGGGGCTCGAACTATGACTCCCCAAGCCCGCCTCCAATAGGCCAGGGGCTGGCATCCAGCACTGAGTAGGCTATCACACACATGAGAGGTATTATCCTAAGGTACATGTACACACACACCCACATACACCTCCATTAAATAGTGCAGAGATATATATATATAAACTGGAATGAAAATGCATGTATACATCTATCCCAAACCAGAGTACAGCAAAATTACAAAATGGAAAACATGTCCCACTAAAAGAAAACTACAAAAACGTCCAACCTGCTCAAAAGGATAGGATCGCTGTCAAAAGGACATTCCAGTAAGCTCCTTGGCACAGATCTGGTAAGGCTCCACGGTCAGACCCGGTCACTCAACTCCACCTGCTCTGGGTCCTCCTGGGAATCCATGGAATGTCTTGTGGTCTGCACAAGACACAGACACGTGTGGGGAATGACCATGCAAGGGTGAGTATACAAATACTCAGAAGGCACCCCAAAACCCAAAAGAAAATGGAGCAACTGAAAGGCAACAGTCAGCTCATCCCACCAAGAGGGATCCTAGATGAGAGACAAACTCTATCTCGTGACCATCATCAGTTAAACAATACTAGTCAGCTCAATCCAGGAGTATTCCCATTCATACACCTTGATAATCCAGATATACTCAGCTCACGCCCCAAGCCACATGAGGTACCGACCTCATCACGAGAAACGGTGCACAACCAAGAGAGCGCACACCATGATCGCGGTCATCCCAGATGACACTCATTTGAGAGATACACACCAACGGGTCCCACAAGAACATCTCTGATGCTCACTCGATAGATCACACTCAATGAATATCGTCAATTAGAATATCATACTGAAATAGTAGGAACAACAAACTCCTTGGATAGGGGATCACTCATAGGGACCGCTAGGGGATTCCTAAACCCACACCAAAATACGAAGATCCCATAGATAAGGGATCACTAATAGGGTCCACTGGGTGATACCACAAGACGATCTAGCATTCGTAGAGCTCATAGATAGTGGATCACTCCCAGGGTCCGCTGGGGGATACCACAACCCCGTCCGGCACTCAACAAAAACGCGTCACTCAGATAGAAGATCGTCATCCATGTCACGAAGGTCACAACAATAACGTAACCCTATCTTGTACATCTCACACTGTAGGGGATTGAATTGACGATACCGCAACCCTAACAACACCACGCGCTGAGTAGGGGATCGTATAACCAATGATACCACAACCCTACTATAATCCTCATACTGAGTAAGGTATCGTATACCCGATGACACCACAAGCCTATTGAGCATGGACCACTGTGTAGGGGAACATATTCCGGATGATTCCACAAACCCTACGGAGTTGACCTGCTAGATAGAGGATCACCTCTCGTGGATAAGCGATCACATGGATACCAAGAACCCGATATAGGGAAACCATGCTATAGGATCCCACTTCAGGCCCACAGGAGGGATGCCACAACTCAAACAGATTAAACAAATCATCGAGAAGATCACAAACCTATACTAAGGTTGTGAGTCAACATTAACCCTCGTAGGAATGAACCAAGGGAGTACCCTCAACCACTGTTGGTCCAATGTTGCTAACCCGAGTGACCCGCCACAATGCCACACCGTGCACCTCCAAGGCTGATTCCAAGGCCACCATCGCGATTTATGTGGAAAAGCACACAGGATAGGCTATCTACTCACCCAAAATGGACAACCGGTGAAAAAGGAACTATTCACTGTAGCTCGCCCGTGTGGGGCCCACACTACGATCTCGAAACTCCTCAAGCGGATCATACCACTACGATCCCCTTGGAAAAACACATGTAATCCACTACTCATTCTTCCCAAATGGACACCCTGTGAAAAGGTGTTGTTCACCGAACCTAGCCCATGTGGGGCCCACACTACGATCCCAAAACACCTCATGCAGATCACACCGTTACGATCCCCTTGGAAAAGCACACGGGATCTACTACTCGATCGTCCAAAATGGACACCCGGTGAAAAGGCCACGTTTCTCTGTAAACGTCGGAACTCGGCCTTGAGAAGCCCACACCATGTTCTCAGTCCCAATACTCGGGAACTATCTCAAAAATTCTGTTGTACCGTGATGGTCTCAACGCCACTGAAGACACGACATTTGGACACTCCGTGCAGGAGTTATGGTGGGTCGAAACTGAATAATAATAAAATATTATTATTATTTCACCATTTCATAGCCTCGGGCCACAAACCTGACTCATAAAATTCCCAATGTAAACCCAAAAGGTCTGTCTAGATGCAAGGAATGCGTCGCCGCAAATAGCTCCGGATTTGGACTCTCGATATGCATTTTACGGGGGTTTAAAGAGATCCCGAAAAATTCTGGCCGGACCACCCCTTGCGCGCCGGAAAACTGATCGGACCGCTGCGCCGACCTTGCTGGACCACTGCACCACCACAGCACCGAGCCGCCTGCCAGCTTCTTCCGCGCCACCACCGCCCTCACCCGATTCCCCCATTTTTACCGCCAGAATCCGGGTTTTCCACAGGAGAACTTCCGGGAACCCCCGGAAGCACCCCGGTGCTCCAAAATTAGATCTGAAACATGTTTCGGAAACCTTGGGACCCGAACTATACCACCCTTATAAAGATTTTAAGAAAAAAGCACATAATCAGGGTCCTAAATTTTAAAACACAATCCACCTACCTTTTGGCGAATCACCGAAGCTTCGGGTGTAGAACGACGCCTGCAATGTGCTGGAGCTCGATCCACTGACGATCGGTGTAGAAAAAAAACAGTTGCGGCTCAAATCAGAGAAGAACGGAGGGAGAGGGGGAGGGTTTCACCATTCATGTGTGGGGGGAGGTAGGTGAGGGATGAGGGGTTTGTTTTTTTATTTTAAAAAAACCTCATTTAAATTAACACCCCTGACCAGACCTCCCGACGCGGAGGAAATTAGGTCGACCCTAGGGTAAACATGACGTTCTAAACACAACAGCGGACTTAGATATTTGATCCGAGACTCCATTAAGAAGTTATTCGAGCTGACGCTCATAAATAAACTTTTCCATTTATTTATCAAAAACGCCCCTGGTGGCTTTTCTCAAATCAGGCCCGCACCCGCAAAGTTTACACCCCGCCTAAGGTAAATGGCATGCTCTGGATGCAACCGTGCCCTCAGATTCTTGTTCTCAGATACCGTTTATGATATAACACACCCCCTCCACATTTATAGTATAAAATACTCAATATTTTTATAAAAATTATTTCATGGAACACCGGGCCTCAGAATCGCATGCCATCTTCACACATAACTCTAGAATTATTTGTAAGAATATTCCAAATTCTGACAGGACCACAACCCAAGTCGCAAAAATTATATTCAAAACATAATCTCTTTAACATACCTCATCAAATCATAATATTTATGAATAACACATTGAAATCATAAATAATAATTGTAACTTGTGGAATCCATATCAAACTTACATTGTAGATTTCATAGCAACGTAGGGAGTTACATTTGGAATACCCATAATAGTATATTACCTAAATATCTTAAGGGAAACATTAAATTTTACCTCCGTCATGTTACCCAATGCATTATAGAGTTATCTCAGGCTCACCCGCTCTAGGTATATCACATAACCACTCATACACGTAAACAATTCCCAATAAACATAACATATTCCTAATATATAAAACAAGCATGAAGGAAAGATAACATTTCCACCATTCAATCACAATATATCATTTCAATATATTGATATATTCTTTTCATTTCTAAAACCATATAAAACATTTAATAAAGTTATTTTTGAATCAAATTGTCTCATACCACATTGAAATTTTTATAGGAATTAACATTTTAAATCCTTAATGTCAATATAAATAAATCCATAAAACATTTTGAAAACATGAACTTTAATGAGAAATATTTATAAGATTAAATTTTTATAACATTTAAAAAAATGTTTTAATTAAAGAGTCCCTTTCCACATGAGAAAATACATGAATAAAAATAATTAAATAAAAATTTAAAAGAAACCTATAATATCAAGAGAATAAGTATATTCATGATATAATATGTAAAAGGGTAATATATACACCTCATTGGATAATAAAGTTGCAAAATATCATGATATGCCTCATTGAAAAGAGATTGAGACATAGTCCCTTACTAAAATTCAGCAGCTTAACGACGTCACTTTAAAATTTAAAAATGTAGTTGATGGTAGTGAAAAGGGTATCTCATCAATTAGAAATAAAATTTAAATCAATAATGATATATATTAACATATCCCAACATAATAAAATTTAAATTAAAAGACATAAAAAAGAAGAAGTCTTTGATTAAAAGATGAGGGTGAAAGGTTCCTTTACTAAGACCATTTTATAAATAAAATAGATCAATTATGTGTATTCACAATAATTAAATATACATAATGTCTAAATAAAATATAGGATATCAAAATTCCTTTCTCAAATTATAATTCACAATAAAAACAAGAAGTATAAGATCAACCCAAAGAATGGAAATTGGGTTAAGAGGTTCCCTTACCTGGTGACCAACTTGACTCATTCATTCTTTAATATCCTGAATAATAAACTAAATTTAAATCTACTTACTTAAGAATATTTTTGAAGTTTATTATTCATTTTATATCTCTTATTACCTTGCTATAATAATTAGTTAATTATTTGAGTTCATATCTGACATTTTGTCAATGTTTGGAAAATGAGTCAAAAATGAACTTGTTTAATTACAAATTATCCATGTCGTAAAAATTTCATTATCCCCAGAATCATATAAGTGATTAAGATATTATATATATCATATATATATATTCAGTATATATAAATATATAAATATATGTGTTTATTATATTATATAACATTTGGAGATAAGAAATGAAATTCACCGTTCATGGAGACTGTAAGTCGTACATACACTTGAACGCTACTTTTATTTCTATTCCATATTTAATGGAATTAAAACCTAATAATAAATAGGTATATTATAATTCTAGTATAATATCAAATATAATTTTATTAAATCCATCCTTTTTACATTCCAAATATGAATTGAACGAGTCATATCACTTTGAGGGGGCAATAGTTTTCACTTCCTCAACTGAAATTATCGCATTTACCCATTATAGAAACCCTAAAGGTAATAAATAAATAAAAAATACAGAGGCATAGAGATAATATAAATATTATATATATCATATATAAATATAGTTCCATCATATTTTCCACCATGAGAACAAGAAATAGATAATTGAAGAATTATCGTTTCCTGAGGCAGCAGTTCGACATCCATAGAAACAGTATGTTCGTATCCATTAGATAATGGTGAGTGGAAGTATAGTTTGAATCCTACTCATAAAAACATCCTTGTATATTTAGGATACTGTTTTTATTATAATAAAATATAATAAATAGAGTCTAGGGGGTTGGAGAAGGAAAATAAAATAATGAACTTGAGGGAAAACGTTAACTTTAAATCGTGTAACTCCCTTTCGTTTGAACCAAAAGGCTTTCGTGAATTGCTTTATAATAATGTAAGTCATATAGAATCAATATAAAGATTTTGGGAGCTTTTTGGTGTAGTGTTTGGACGAGCCAAGGGGCATGAGAGGTGTGATTAGTCGGTTAGAGGTGGTGGCCTTTTATAAGAGGGAGGATGGGCTCTTTAGGATGGTTTGAAAGTATTATTTTATTATAAAATATTTTTATTTTCAAAAGGTACAAAACTTATTTAATTAAAACATAAGGTTCATATAATTTTAAATATAATTATCCAATAATAATTGGATAGTTTAGGTTATTTTTTAATCTATATCGTTTTATTCAACCCTTTTTTACTCTTAACGTTTTATCAAGTATTTATCATTTTGAGAATCAAAATAGTTACCAAAACTAGTAAAATATCCAATTAAAGAGACAGTAAAACGATTTAAGACTTATGATAACTATTTGGCTGAATAATATTTTTTTTTGGTTTTTATAATATTTAATAACATATTTTATATTTTAAAATATGAATTATGTCTATTTTGACACTATTCTTACCATGACTTTTTAAAAAATCTGAACAGACTTGATTATTTCAAAAAGCCTTAATTAATTAGAATATAGAAATTTATAATAATCTATGAAATTATTATAAGGAATAAAAAGTTTCAAAATAAATTTATTTTAATATTTATAATATCATTTGTTTGAATCCTTTATTAATGAAGCAATTACTTCATCACCATTGTGTCACAATTACATTTATTTATTTAGTGTTTAAAAATTATAAATAAAATACCAAGATGTAGTAGATATTTTGACCTTTATAATTACTATTTATAGTCAAATATATCACTTATATAACCCCATATAATTTTTTTTACTAAATGATTTATATTTGTTTTACGTATTCCATAACATTAATTTAATTTTTATTAAGTGTCATTGTCAATTAAAAGTTTCTCCTTTGGGTCCCAAAATCGTCTCAAGGATTCCCATCGTAGGAAATTTATCATCCAATAGGGTTAAGATATGTTTTAGGCTAATTTATTATTATTATAATATTATTTTTTAATTTTATTTACTAGATTTACCCTTTAACCATGGTAAATAAAATATTTACTGAATTTATTATTCTTAATGTCGAAAAGTAAAATATACCTATTTAAAAAATTTGGACCTCCAAATTTCAAATATAAACTTTATTTTTCCAAATTCAAAACACAAAAGTTTTAGAAATTAATTTAAATATAATTTCTATTGTTAAGACCAAAAAACGTGTTTTTAAGAAATAATAACTATCAAAAGATTGACACTAGTTTATGTCCAATTTAAATATTATATTACTTACAATGACAAAAATTGGATTAAATGGTAAAAATATAATCCAATTAAACTTTAAAAATAATAAAAATAATAATCTATATATATAAATAAATTTGATTAAAAGCTACATTTGAATTAAAATGCAGTATTTTTCACTATTCATTAAAAATGATCTTTATTAGAAAAATACCAAAAAATTTCCCAAAGTACATTTTTACGTCCCTATTCTAAATAATAAGTTTATTTTTTCAAATAGAAAATTAAAAAGTGAATAAAAACTTTATTTAAAAGGGGTTCATCATCAAAAGGAGGTAAAACGACCTTTAAATAATATTAGTGTATTTTATGATTAAAATCAGATTCTTTCTTATTTTATGCCTCTAAAATTTATTTGATAAATGTAATGACATTTTATATACATTTTTAATCATATTTTAGTTATTTATATTCATTCATGCCAATACAATTACTATACGTTAACTACCATTTAAAATAACAATAATATTATATTATTTTTCGGTACAACTCAACTTGTGTGCAACGTAATATTTCAAAAAAAACTCATTGTTTCGTATCGGGTATGCTATCAAATATAGCATCACCTTTAATGTAAAATTAATATTTAATTCACAAATATTAATAAATATGAAAATTCCATATTCTTTATTTACTTGGAATGTTACATCCTTCTCTCTATTGGAATTTCATCCCCGTAATTTATTTCAATTATTAAAAAATGGGTATATTTATCCCTCATGGAATTTTCATATTCCCACATTTCCTATTCAACCTTATTGTTTTTTCATAAATCTTTTACCTGAAAGATTACCTTATTCCGTAACACTTTCTCTCTAATGTCAAGAATATGGACTGGTTGTTCCTCATAGGAAAGATTCTCTTCCGACTGGACTACCTCTTGACTCAAAACATGAGATGGGTCCCGCATATAATTTCTCAACATAGAAACATAATAAAAATAGTGTAGCTGAGATAAACTTGGAGGTAACGCCACACTGTAGGAAACTGATCAATCATTCCCTAATATTTTATAGGGACCAATGAACCTCAGACTCAACTTTCCCTTCTCATCAAATCACTTCACAATTTTCCATGGAGAAACATTGAGAAAGACATGATCACCTAAATCGAAAGAAAAATCCATCCTCTGGATATTCATATAACATTTTGACCTTCCTTGAGATGTTATCATGTGGTTCTATATCAACTAAACTTTCTCTATCATATAATCTACCAATTGCGGTCTCATCAGTTTCCTTTCACCTACTTCATCCCAAAAAGATGGAGTTCGACACCACTACCCTTATAATTCCGCAAATGGAGACATATGTATTCTAGAATAAAAATTGTTATTATATGAAAATTTATCCAATGAAATATGTTGGTCCCAACTTCCCTGGTAATCCATTGAGCATGAACGTATCATATCTTCCAATATCTGAATTGTTCGTTCTGACTGCCCATCTGATTGTGAAGGAAAAACTGTACTAAAATTTATTTCAGTACCCAATGACTTCTGATGGCCTTTCCCAATGTTAGAATTAAACCATGGATCATGATCAGATAGAATAGAGAGGGGAACTTCATGTAACCTGGATGTCTCTTTAACCAACAACCGAGAAATTTCATCTACAGACAATGTATCTCGAATAGGAATAAAATGAGAAGATTTATTCTATTAATTAACAATAACCCAGATTGCATTGTTTCTTTCAAATGTATTCGGTAGTCCCACAATGAAGTCCATGTACAATTTTCTCATTTCCACTTTGGCACTAGTAATGGCTAAAGCATCCCTTTTGGTAACTATCACTCTTCTTTAACTTTTAGAGAAGTCAAACATTTCACAGTAAAGTCATCAATATAACTTTTCACTCCATCCCACCAGTAATACTTGCGAATATCGGTGTACATCTTAGTACTTCCAGGATGACCTAAAAATGTAGAACTATTAGCTTCACATAATAACACTTTATTCAACTATGAATCAAAATGAACAAATTATATCTTCCCAAACCATAAAAAATAATCTTTATCAATGTTAAATTCAGGTAACTTACACTTTTGAACAAACTCTACCTTTTTAGGAAACTCAGTGTCTTCTTTTTACGATTTCTTTATTCTATCTGCTAGGAATGATTTCACTGACACCTGAAACAAAACAAGGTAATTTCCTTCACCAACAACATCTATGACAGAGTTCATCAAATCATTATTAAAATGATCTTGTTCCAGACGTAACATGCGTAATGTATCATTACTCTTTCGACTCAAAGCAACAACCACTATATTTACCTTTAATGGATGGTAATGAATTGTGGAATCATAATCATTGATTAATTCCAACCATCTCCTCTGTCTCATATTCATTTTTTTCTGTGTGAATATGTACTTCAAACTTTTTTGGTCAATATATATTTCACATTTTACTCCATAAATTTAATGCCTCCAAATTTTTAAAACAAAAACCAATAGTAGTTTATTCCAAATCATGTATATCGTAATTTAACTCATGGGGTTTCAATTAACGAGAATCATAAGAAATTACCTAATCATTCTTCACAAGTACACAACCAAGTACTTTCAATGAAGCATCACTCTAGATAGAAAAATCACCATTTCTTGAAGACATTGTCAAAACTAGAGAATTCACTAATAATTTATCAATTCCTGAAAATAATCATCACATGTGTTTTCTAGATGAACTTAACACCTTTTCAAGTTAACATAGTCAGTGGGCTTGATAACCGTTCAAATTTTCCAAAAAACCTCCAGTAATAACCTGTTAAACCTAGAAAACTATGGCTCTCAGTTATATTTGTGGGTGTTGGCCATTTTTCAACAACTTTTGTTTTATTAGGATCAACAGTTATGCATGTGACCAAGGAATGAAATTTGTTGTAACCAAAACTCACAATTTATGAATTTCCCATACAGTTTCTTTTCTTAAAAGGTTTGCAAGAAAACCCTTAAATTAATTTCATACTCCTCTTTACTTTTAGAATAATCCAAAATATCATCAATAATCACACCCACAAACATATCCAGGAACTCATGGAAAATTATATTCATAAGATCCATTAATATAATAGGTGCATTCGTTAAATCAAAAGGTATAACTACAAATTCATAATGGCCATATCTAGTATGAAATGCGGTCTTGGGAATGTCTGATTCATTTACTTTCAACTGATCATACCCCAACCTCATGTAAATCATAAAAAATTACTAAGCACCCTGGAGCTGATCAAAAAAATCATCGATATGAGGCAAAGGAAACTTGTTCTTAACGGTGATGTTATTCAAGGATCTATAATCAATGAAAACTCTTTTTGAAACTTCTATACTTTTAACCAAAAATATTGGATCACTACGTGGTGATGTGGTAGGTCAGATGAAACTTTTATCTAGAAACACCTTAAATTGCTTCTTTAAATCTAAATGATCAATTTGAGCCATTCAAGAAGGGGATTTTGAAATTGGATTAGCATCACAAACATATTAAACAGTAAATTCAACTTCCCAATTAGGTATTATACCTGAAAACTCATTAGAAAAAACATCAAGATACTCATTTACCACTGACACATCATTAATCTTAATAGTTCCATTATTTTCAATGATATGGGAAAAGTAACATTCATTTCCACCTTTTACTATTTTCTCAGCTTTGTAATATGTTATCAAAAGTAAGGTTTCATTTTTGTACACAAACTGAAATTCTTTCTGAAAATAAACATATTTAGGTCTACAGTAAATATTATCATGATAAACTAAAAGCCTATGCATACCTAAAATATCATCAAACCCTACTAGAGGAAAAACAATAAGGTTTTCAGGAAGATTCTTTCTGCACACATGAACATGAAGGTTCTTATAATTTATTCGTGTCTTAACATTTCTTCCTGGTGTTTTTACCATAAGATCAGGATTCATATCCTGAGATGGAATTCATAATTTACTAGAAAACTTCTCTAAAATGAAAGAATGTGTAGACCCTTAATCAAAAAACACATTGGAATAATTTGAATAAACAAAATGTTTAACTGATACAACTTCATTTTATGGACCAACATCTACTGAAGTAGTTTCAAAGGATTTCACCACCCCTTCCTGCTTGTAGTGCGATTGATATCCCTTATTTGTGTTCTTCGTTGCACACCCATTTTCATAATGACCCCTTACATTGATCCTAAATCGTTTTACTTACTGTAAATCAGATTTTGTCTTACCACTACCCTGATCCTTTTTAGTGAAATTATGACCCTTATGTCCCATTTTACAACATCAGTATCACTTACCAAAATTCAAAAGACATTCCCCTACGTGATTTTTAACAAAATTGTCACAAACTGTAAAATTAAGTTTCTTACCATATGATATTTTTGAGTATTTCCTCCCTTTTTTCTTCCACCTCAACCTCATATTCTGTTCTTTGTAAAAGAACACCCAATCATCGACAAACTCCATTTCCACTATCTATGTACGTAAAACAAGTTTATTGTAACCTTTATACTCAAAAAAAGGTAAAGACCTTCGATACTTTGGATTTAATTATGATTAAAACTGACTTATTTTTCTTTTATGATATTGTATAAATTTAGAGCATACCTTAATAGTCGAGTGATTTTTTTTCATAAGCAGCCACTGATTTATCCTTTTTCCTCAATTCCATGATTTTTTTTCAAACCTAAGATGAACCACCTTAGGAAAATATTTCTGAATATACATACCTTTGAATCCATCCCAATCAAGAGAATTAATCTCCCCACAATCCCTGATATGTTTATCCATCGACTACCACTGATCGATTTCACCTTCAAAATGGTAAACATAAAGACTATCCTTTTGATATTCTTAACACCCCATGACATTAAAAATCATTTCCAGTTCTTTAATCCACCTTTTAGCTAGCACAAGGTCAGATGGTCTTCTGAATGATGTGGAATGTTTCCTCATGAAATTCTCCACTATTGAAATATTCTAATGTGGTTGATCTGGATAATCTCATGCATGGATTCTTCCACCATTGAGATCCTTACTCAATTCTTCCATCATTGCAACAAACTATTTAGTTCTGATTCTGACCATCTCTAGTTGCTAATTTGTATAGTTATCTTCCTCTTGATGTTTTCCCATCATAGCTACCAGGTTTTCAATTCGAGAAACCATTTTAAATACAGAAATATCTTAGGAAAAGCAACATGGTAATCTATAAATCCTATAACATTTCAATCATTCCATAAATTAATTTATGGATTTTAAATAAACAATATCCAAAATTATAAATTTATTTAAACCGACATTTGATACAAACTATAAGGTCCCAAACATAAACATTACATAATATTGAATTATGTTAATAATTCTCATTTGAGCATATTTTCAGGTTTAGAGTTTTAGAGAATTAGTCCATAATTATTACATTACATCTATAATATAAAAAACTAGACCCTTATACTCAGTAACCATTTTTTCATAAAATTAAAACTCTTAAAAGAAAACAAGAATTATTTTATTGATATAAATCTTCTTGAATTATTCCTTTCTACAACCATAAATTATACCCTATGAAAAAAATTTCAGAAACATGGGATGAGCATAAAAAAGCTCAGTAAGGGTTATAAAAAAATACAATAAATCATAATCCAATAAATTCATACAAAACATATTCTCTTCAACATACCTCATGAAATCATAAGATTTATGAAGAACACATAAAAGTCATAAATCATAAAAGGTAAATTATGGAATCCATATCATACTAACATTTTAGCTTCAATATCTACATTGTGAGTTATGTTTTGAATAACCATTACAATATATTCCCATAATCCTTAAGGAGAAACATTAACGTTTACCTTCGTCATGTTACCCAATTCATTGGAGAGCTATCTCAGGCTCACCCACCCAAGTATTATCACAAAAACACCCATATACATAAACAATTCCCAAGAAATAGAACATATTCATAACACATAAAACAATAATGAAGGAATGATAATATTTACACATTTCAATCACCGTATACCATTTCTATATATTGAAATATTTAATCCATTTCCAAAACCATTTAAACCATTTAATAATGATATTTTTGAATCAAAGTGTCCCATTTCAAATT
Organism: Viscum album; assembly: GCA_963277665.1. Taxonomy (NCBI): domain Eukaryota; kingdom Viridiplantae; phylum Streptophyta; class Magnoliopsida; order Santalales; family Viscaceae; genus Viscum; species Viscum album. Next base: position 1,139,489,544 of record OY728157.1, on the reverse strand, counting down.
GAAAATTTTATAGGAATTAAAATTTTTAAACAATAATGTCAATATAAATAATTCCTTTTAAAAAATTAGAACATTAAAATTAATAAGAAAGATTTAGAATATTAAATCATTAAAACAATTAAAATATTTTCTTAATTAAAGTGTCACTATCCACATGGGAAAATACTGAAATAAAAATAAATAAATAATAACATTAAAATAAATACATAATATCATGAGAATAATTAGATTCATGATATAATATATCAAGGGGTAGTATATACACCGTATAGGATAATAAAGGCAGACAATATCACAATATTCCTCAGTGAAATATGATTGAGATGTAGTCCCTTACGAAAATTCGGAAGCCTAGCAACGTCACCTTAAAATAAATAAAATGAGTTAATTGGAGATAAAAGGGTTACTCATCACATTGAAATAAAATTGACAAGAATAAAGATATATAAGAACATATCCCAACATAAGAAAAAACATTAAAATACATAACAAAGAAGAAGTCTTTGACTAAAATTAAAGGGTGAAATGTTCTCTTAAAAAGATCATTTTGAAAATAAAATTGAGCAATTATGTGTATTCACTATAAGTAAAAATACTTAATTTATATACAAAATAAGTGATATAAAAATTCATTTCTCTCATAATCATTTCACAACAATTACAAGAATCATTTGATCAACCCAAATAATGGAAATTAGGTTAAGAGGTTCCCTTACCGCGTTCCTGACATGACTCATTCGTTATTTAATATCCTAAATAATAAACTAATTTTAATTTTTAATATTTTAAGAATATTTTTCAATTTTATTATTCCTTTTATATCATTTATTACCTTGGGATAACAATTATTTAGTTATTTGAGTTCATATTGGACATTTTGTTGATGTTCGAAACATGACTCAAAAATGAACTTGTTATAATTTCAAGTTATCCATGTTGTTAAAAGTACACTATCTATAGAATGATATTCATGATTTAGATATCATATATATCATATATATCCAGTATATATATGTTTGTATTTATAATATTAGATAACATTTGGAGATAATAAATGAAATGTGTTGTTCATTGAGACGGTAAGTCGTGCCAACACATGAATGCTACTTTCATTTCTATTTCATATTTATCAGAATGAAAACATAATGATATGAATGGATATTATAATTCCAATATAATATAATATATAATTTAATTAACTACATCCTTTATAATTTCCACGTATTACATGAATGAGTCATATCACTTAGAGGGGGTGGTAGTCTGCACTTCCTGAGATTAAATTATCGTATTTACCCGTTATAAAAACCATATAAGTATGATATAAATTAAATAAATACAGAAAAACTAACGAAAAATAAATATAATATATATCACATATAAATATAGTGCCATCATAATGTCCACCATGAGAGGCGATAGGAGATAATTGAACAACCATCATTTCGTGAGGTAGCAGTTCACTATCCAAAGAAACAGTATGTTCAAATCCATTAGATGGAGGTATGTGGAAGTGTAGTATGAATACTCCAAATAACAAATTCCTAGTAAATTTAAGATACTGGTTTTTTTATTAAATAATGGAAAAAAGAGTTTTTAGGGGGTTGGAAAAAGAAAATGAAAGAAAAGAACTTAAGAGTAGATTTTACCTTTAACTTGGGTAACTCCCTTTGATTTGAAACAAAAAAAGATTTGTTGACTTGCCTTCTACCAATGGGAAGGATTCTAGGATGAATATAGGGATGTCGGTAGATTTTTTGAGTAGAGTTTGGAAAATACAAGGGGCTTTAGAGGTGTGAGTAATGGGTTAGAGTTGGTGGCCTTTTATAAGAGAGAAGAGGGGCTCTTTAGGAATGTTTAAAATTATTATTTTATTATAAAATGATTTTTTTAAAAAGGTCCAAAAATTATTTAATTAAATTTTAAGTTGAATATAATTCTAAATAAAATCTTCTAAAAATAATTTAAAAGGTTTTTGATATTTTTTAATCCTTATCTTTTTTATTTAACCCTTTTTACTCTTACCATTTTATCAAGTATTTCACACTTTGAGAATCAAAATAGTTTCCAAAATAAGAAAAATATCCAATTAATGATTAAATAATATAATTTTAGACTTCATAAAACTTTTTGGTTAAATCATATATTTTTTTGGAATTTTATAAATTTTAATAAAATAAATTATATTTTAAAATATGAATTAAGTCAATTTTAACACTATTCATATCATGACTTTTTAAAAAATCCAAAAAAAACTTGATTATTTAGAATAAACATATTAAATTAAAATATAACAAGTCATCCTAATATATAAAATTTTTGGATGGTATAAAAATTTTCAAAATAAATTTATTTTAATATTTATAATATCATTTATTTGAATCCTATAATAATGAAGCAATTACTGCATCACCATTGTGTCATAATTAAATTTATTTATCTAATGTATAAAAATTATCAATAAAATACCATGATGTGGGAAATATAATTATATTTATAATGTATATTTATAGTCTAAAATATCACTTATATATACCCATATATTAATTGTTTTACTAAATGGTATATGTTTATATTACATTTTGCATAACATTAAATTAATTTCTGTAGTGTCATTTTCACCTAAAAATGGCTCCATGGGGTCCCAAAATCGACCCATGTATGAGCATGGTCGGCCATGTATCATCTAATAGGTTTAGGACACTTGTTAGGGTAATTTAATGTTATTATAATATTATTTTTTACCATTATTTACCACATTTACCTTTTAACCATGGTAAATAAAATATGTACCTAAGTTACTATTCATAATTTTTAAAAATAAAAGCTACATATTTAAACAATTTGGACCTCATGATTCCAAATATTGGGTCCATTTTTCCAAAATCAAAAGACAAATGTTGCAGAAATTAATTTAAAAATAATTCCAGTTGTCAAAACTAAAAAACATATTTTGAAAAAATAATAACTATCAAATGATTGACACTTGTTTGCGTCCAATTTTAATGTGAAATTACATACAATGAAAAAAATGGATTAAATGGTAAAAATATATTCTAATTAAATTTTAAAAAAAATAAAAATAGTTACCTAAATATATAAATAAAATAGATTAAAAGGCATTTTTGAATTAGAATGCTATATTTTTCATTATTCATTATTAAATGAACTATATCAAAAAAATACCAAAAATTTACCCAAAGAAAATTTTTATTTACCTATTCTAAATAAGAAGTTTATTTTTTCAAATGTAAAATATAAAATTGAAGAAAAATATATTTAATATGGATTCTCTATCAAAAGGTGGTAAAATGACCTTTAATGAACATTAGAGTATTTCATACTTAAAATCATATTCATTTTTATTTCAAGCCTATAAAATTTATTGGATAAATGTAAATACATTTTAAAAACATTTATAATCATATTTTAGTTAGTTCTATTCCTTCCCTCCAATATAAAAACTATGTTGTAACTATCATTTAGAATAATAATAATATTATATTATTTTTCTGTACAACTCAACGTTGTGTGCAATATAAGATTTCAAAGAAACCCATTGCTACGTATCAGGTACTCCATAGAACATAACATCCCCTTTATATTAGAATTAATATTTAATTCACAAATATTAAATAATATCAAATGGTCATGCTCTTAATTTACCTGGGATGTTACAAATACAATTTGAAAATTATTCCTAAAATTAAATGTCACAATATTTTATTTTCTATACTCATATATTATTCCCAAAAAATATTGATATATCTTTTAAAAATAAAATTAATTAATTATTCAAAAATAACTTTTTAGTCCCATTATTATATATACAATAAATCATATCCAACCAATTTGTAATAAACCATAATTACCTCAAAAGAAAAGATCATATAATCTACAATGGTTATCAATTCCTTTAAAATTATATTAAAAATGTAATAGCATTCGACCTTGAATATTAATGAATATTAAATGTAATGTTTACATATACTTAAAACTAATAAAATTTCTACCAAAATCTTATCAATCATAATAAAATATCATAACATAAGTTATTAAATGTGGGTTTATATGCCTTTGAGATTATGATCAGCCTTAAAAATATAAACTCATGATGGATTTTATCTCTATTAAGTTAACCTCATAATAAAAAAACATAATCTCAAAAATTTTCTAAACCTTTCCATTGATACCAACCATATGTACCTAAACATAAGCGTTCCATAATCATAATTTATATGTAAAGAATTAATTTGATAACCTTTTTGGATATTTACATTTTATAGTTTTAGATAATTCTACTATCACCTTACATAATTATATTTAAGATCACATAGAGTAAAAATTAGTGTAGTATCCATTTTCCCACAAAAATTCATTTATGATATAAAAGGTTTTATTTTCATGATATATCTTATAAAGTGTCATATTTACATCATTTTTGTCTCTAATCATCATTTAAACACTATGAAAAACATTTAAAAATTTCGAATGATCACAAAAATCTCAATAAGGGGTATATAAATTGAATTAATGAAATCAGTTAGTTCATGAATACTTATACGAGATACGTTATTTTAAAACATAATATTTAAATAAACATTTTTTCTCAAGAAATAAAATTTTATATAGAAGTTTTTTCATGAAACATTTCATTATAAAGCATAATGGGAAAATATAAATTGTAATGATTTCATTTCAATAATAAAATTCTTATGGAAACCTTTTAAAAATATATTATATTCACCCTTATTAAGTAGAAAATACTTTCCTTTAAATAAATGCTCATGACTGATAACATGGGAGAATATAATAGATAAAACGGTATCATAAGATCATGGAAACATATTAAAATTTGAAACAATATATAACATGACTTAAAATTGAGTCAAGGATAACCACCTCAACAATAACAAATCGTTAACAAAGTCCCAAAATTTATTCTGATAACTCCCTAATATCACATAAGAAAAAAGATTTATGAAATTCGTTTGTGCATTATCTGGTCACACACATCACAAAATGTATATACTTATGTGTGACATAAATGTAAATCAACATAAAGGAATAAACTAAAAAGTTATATGTGGAAAGAAATGGGTTATATTTGAGAAATAAAGCTATTTAATGTATTGACCAATCAAATGAAGGGATAATAAGACCGGTATATATGTGAGAGACATATATATATAATTTAGAAGAATTAAATAATACTTAATAGAGATGTAAAGTTTGTTAAATATAATGGCTATATCCAAACTAAAATGGTCTTTTAGAGAGAACCCTTACACTAATAAAAAATAGTTATTGATATTAAAATATCAATTATAATTAATAAACTTTTTCAAAATACTTAGATGAAATGAAATGAAGATTTTTATTTCAATAAAATAATAATGATTATACACAAATCCAAACATGAAATAATAGTTTGGGAAGTTTTAAAAGTATTATATCCTGTATATGTAAAAATAAAACATTACTTTTGTTGTTTTTAATGAAATTCAAAACATTCAATTTAAAATATGTCAAAATATATCTTTTGTAAACATTAAAAATAAAGTAAAAAAGACCCAAAATTTCCTTTATACTTAATTTATGACCATAAAAATACAAACATAAAGAGTTTTATAATTATGGACTTGAAAGAAACCATTTATGAAATTATGAAAACATGGTTTTTAAACTAAATATTACCGTATGGAAAAGCTTAAAAGTATTCATTTTTAATATAATATAATTAATGTTAAATATTTTCAAAAATTATCTTCATTATCCATTTATGAAGAAATAATAATTTTTTTATACCTTTATAAGAACTTCAATATGGCAGAAATAGAGTTATAAATAAAACATTAAAAAGTGATTTTTTTAAATAAAATTCCATTACATTGACTCTAACTAATCACATTAATTTTTTAACTTGTTGAATAATAAAAATGTTTTAATTTTATACTTTTATAATTTCATTTATAAATTTAAATATTAAAATTAGTTTATTAATATGAATTTTAATAATCTTATTTAATCAATTAAGTTCATTTCATTCATTTTGAGGGTATCTACCTCTTATGTAAAAAATGACTTTAGTACATTGAATGTGGACAAAGTTATACTTATTTCATCATCTAAAAAATTATAATAATAACGAAATAATTATAATTTTAATTAATAATTTATACTTTTAATGAAACCCATGAGAGGTGGTTGTGAAAAATGAACTATGTTACAGTCAGGGAGATAGTAGGTCGTGCATATGCCAGAGTAACATTTCCATCTTTCAATGATCATTATAGAAATAACATAAATATTAATTTTTAGGAACATAATGATAATAAAATCATAATTAAAATATATTTTCATTAAATATACTTCTATATGTCATCCACATTATGTGGTGATGAAAACCAATGCACATCTATTCATGGAGGTGGTTGTCCACATGTACACACAAATAACATTATCATTTTTAATTTAATGAAAATTGATGAAAATGGACGATATAACACGTTGAAAAAATTATAAAAATGTCAATAATATTATATATATATACATTAAATACATCATTATAACCAATAATGAGAGGTTGTGATGGAAAAAAATCATAGCGATGCATGAGGTGGATATCCATCGTACTCACAAATGACATTTTCTTCCATTTGATGGATGGGGATATAGACATAGGGTTTGATATTAATATAAAAAATATAAATATAAGGTAGATAATTTTTTTATATCATCCTGGATTAATAATATTTGATGGAGTTCTAAGAAGAAATAAAACAAAACACTCAGTTATGAATTACATCTCTTTACTAGAAAATCTCTTTAGGTTTACACTAAAATCCTTCGTATAATGATTTACTAATAAAAAAATGGCCTACAGGACATTAAATTGGATTTGGTTATGGTATTTTGTAATTAATTAGATAATAAAAATCTTATCAAGTGTGAGTAAAAGAGTAGAGAAGGTTCCCTTTTATAAGGGAGGGGATGTGTATTCTTAAAATTTAATATGGTATTAAATTAATATAAAATAAATTTCATATTAAAAATGATTGACACAGATAATATTTGAAAATGAGATATCTATTATTCTAATTAATCTAATTCGATAAATATAATAAAAATTATGGTAATTTTATCCCCCCTTATCTTTTTGTTTTAACACGATTTTAGCCTTTTTGACAATTACTACGGTAACAAAGTTTTTATTCTTTAGGGGTCCACAGTGTAACAATAAAATGAAAATTGGTCCCTGAATGGAATATAGTTAATTTTTTAAAACATATAAAAAACTTTTATTGAGAATGTATTTATTATAATTTTAAATCAATAATAATACGCCATTTATTATACAATATCATTAATATATATTTTTATACTGTTCATTAAATTAAACTATTAAAACATGAATAAAATATGATATTAAAAAATAAAACATTAACATATATAAAATATGTTATAATTATCCAAAAATATTCTGAAACACAAAGATTAATTCAAATTATATAACATTGAATATTTTTAAAATCATTAATTTTATTTTCATTTTAATTAAATAAATATCACATAAGTGTTTCATTATGTTATAAGGTAATTATTTAAGTACTAAAAATTATTAAAAAATTACTTCATGAAAATGATATAATTATTCTTAAAATAACTATTAATATTCATCCACAACATTCTTTTTGTCCAATTGTGAACACATAATTGTTTTTTAAAATTATTAGAGTGACACTTTTTCTTTTTCATTACTTTAATTATTATATAGGTCCCCATCATAGAAAAATTTCCCATAAATAAATAAATATCAATATTAATGGGATAAATTTGAAACTATCATCATTAAATAGTATTTAAGATGAAAAATGGTTGCCTTATCACTTATTTTTCATTTAGGTTTACCTGATCTACCCATTACCATTATGATAACATTTTACTATTTTTTACAATTAATTAGAAACCAAAACTACATTAAAAATAATTAATGATATTAATTATTCTAATTAAAAATATATAATCCATTTTAAAAAACTAAATCTCTATAAGTGGTTGAAATTAATTTTAGAATAATCCAATAAAACGTGATTAAAATCAGTTTTCAGGGGAATGGATTTTACAACCAATATAAGATCTCATATAAACACTGTGAATAGAAATAATCATTATATAAATTTACATTCATATAATTATAAATATAATATGTCAATTAAATTTAAATATTTCCTCATTAGGTGTTATTTTATTTATTAATATTTATAAAATGTTGAAATAGTAGGTGCCTTTGACCTAATTATTCAGTGTTTTTTATTACAATATCATGTATAAATTTAGATATGCATGATGTCATATTACCATTACAGTGTAAAAATTTCCACATCCCAATTGAAATGGTATTTTCTAAAGATTAATTGTCGTATCAATAGGTTATAGCAGATCCCAAGCTATAATGAGAACCTCAAGGTACTATGACATTAATCTTAAACATATGTTCTATAGTATAGATACATCTTACTGATTAGACATAGTAGTTGTTTGAAAATATGGTGTTGGGGGTTTATAAGCATTGATATTTTTTCTCAGGAAGTTCACACTTGGTGATTTATAGTAGTGATATCATGAGGACTAACCCGCTAATAGGAACACCACATGTTTTAGGTGTCATTATTTGTTCTTATCAATGATCATGTATAATGGTCTCTTGACTTGAGATCCTTACCAGCGTATTTCATTTGATTATGTACTTTTATTAAAGATGAAAACCATGGAAATGAAGTCACGAAAAGGTACTTTTTGTTGGGTGCATAATTAGTGTCATGTATTTGGTTGAATTGTTATGAAATGATTTTTGGTATTCAAGTTATGGAAGTAATATATCTCAGGCCATGTTGATAAGGTTGGTAGGACCTTCGTAAGACCATGGCCATTGAAGTCAAGGGTAAATTTGTCCAGTTAGTTCAACAAACAATAAACATTGAAAAGAGAGGTGACACGTGAGTGTGTCCTTATTTATGAGATTTTATAGACCAAGAGATTATATTACACATTACTTGTTCGTAGATTGGTTGTTGCTGCTGTGAAAATCTTTATCTCTTCATGGGCCCTGACCGGTGGCTAGATCCTACTCTTTTTTTGTGAATACTATTCAATGTTGTTGAGATTAGGGCCTAGATGGTCACAAACAATAGCGTATTCAAGAATCATCCCTATTCAGTTGAATAAGAGTTTCAGACATGGTGGGACCCACTACCGGGGTTCGAGATTTGTCCAAGGAAAAAATTCACCAATGCAATAAATAAATAAAAACTTTCTAAGTTTAGAATATTGAGAATTGAATTTATTTACTAAAATATTTACGAGTTTTAAATAAAATACATGAAAAATATTAATTGACGAATATTAAAATATTCAAGGTTCAATTAATATTTTTGATAACATTGAGTCATGTTTTGGAGTCAATTATTATCATGCAATATATTTTATATATTACAAGATAAATGATAATAATATTTAGGACTCATTTTATTACTCATAATATGTCATTAATAGTGCACGTATTTTTCGGGTGCTAGGTTGAAATTTCTAGGAAATTACATGACAATATAAATAGAAGAGGAGAGGAGTTTGCCAAATACTATTCAGGGGATTTCTATCTCTCTCCTCTCTTCCATGTTCAAGAGAGAGACACTCTTGATCCAAGGAGATCAGATCAATCACTCTATCAGGCTTCGCAAGAAGAGTGATGTGGTGATCTTTAGAGCATCAAAGACATCATCAGTATTCAGCACTAGCACTCGAACATCGACAAATGGTGTTCCTGCTATTTCTTGAATCACGTGTGGATTCCCAAGGGGACTTCAATGTTAGATTCTTCGACCAGCGATCACCAATGATGAGTAGACATTATGCACGAATTTGGATTTAAACAAAGTATTTTAAAATTTATTTTCTTTTAAACGCTTCATGTGTGGTGCTTAGCAAAAATCGATCTATTTCTCGCCGACATCGACAAGATTACGTCGATCATTGGTGAATATTTTTAAAATACCACATGTTTGGGGATTCCATTGTATGCTCGGTTCCTTCAAGTGGTATCATATGGAAATGTGTCAATTTAAAGAAAAATAAATTAAATTTTCATTAATTGTTAAAGAGGATATCATTACGGTCCAAACGCTGCAGACTGTGTTTTAATTCGACAAAGGATGATAATTCTACGGTCATCTGATGTCCTAGAGAAGATTTGAACTAGTAGTTTTGTGAGGTCCTAAATTGATGAACCATCAAATTAATCAACATAATTAGTTGTTAACACCATAAAAGTTTTTTCGGAAGTAGGTTAAAAATGATGATTATGATTATTATTATAATATAATTATAAAAATAATAGTTCGTTTAGAATAATAATAATAATATTATAATATTTTATAATAATAATATTTTATTATTATAAGTTTTTATATTTTCTAGTCTAAATTTAGACATAATAAAAACTTATTTTAATAATATTAAATTTTATTATAATAATAATAATATTATAATGTTATTATTATATTATTATTAGTTTTCTTAATCCTTATAAATAACCCTTAGAATTTTCAAAAAAATTAAATGTGGGGAGACCTTTTTAGTAGGTCTCCAACAACCGAAAAAGGGGGTGGATACCTACATTGTAGGACCCTGAAAAAATAAAGATAATCATTGGGGGGGCTGCATCCTCTTCCCCGCAGAGATGCGGTGCACCAGGTCAGCACCATCCGGCACCCATCACGGTAGATGCTGCCACTGTTCCCACTAGTAGTCTCAGCGCTCTGGTCCCAGAACCTCCCCGAACTGCCTCCTGATTGTCCCATCCCTACCACCTCCTCTCTTCCACATGGAGCAAGCAGGTGCATCGCACTAGTAGGTGCCGCCTAGGCCACCTCTTGCAGCGATGAAGGCCACCTCCCACAACACCCACCTGCATGGGTTCCACTAATCCATTCCAACTCACACACACTATAACACCAAAATATTTCATTGTATGATATCTTTTGAAAGTAATTTAATAGCTTGCGCTACATGCAACACCGAGTTCTAGCACATCATGACATATCAAACTAGCCGTTTTAAAAGCAGTTAAGAATAATATTAAACACATTTTTAACTTTATATATATATCCTATATAACTTTAACATTAATTTTTTTTATTAGACATAATATAACGACAAATTCAAATTTTCAGATAAAAGAAGTATTTTTAAAAAAATGTCGTTTTTCCGCCTTTCATTGACGAACCCTTTTTAAATCCTATATTAGAAACTATTATATATTAAATTTAATGAAATTAAAATTTTCTTTATATGTGGGATATACAAATTTAATTTCGATAAATTTTGGTACTTTTCTGATAACTTTCATATTTTGATGAATAGTGAAAAATACTAAATTTTAATTAAAAATAACTTTTTTAATCAAAATAATTTGTTGTGTTAAATTATATATTAGAGTGGTTTTAAATTATCTTTATATTATATTTTTTAATTTAATATAATATAGGTCATTTTATGTAATTCCACATTTAAATTGTACATAAACACATGTACATCTTTTGATAGTTTTTACTTCTTAAAAACCCGCTTTCTGGTTTTGACAACGAAAAATAAATTTAAATTAATTAATGTAACTTCTATGTATTAAATTTGGTAAAATAGACATATTTTTGGAATTTGGAATATCAAAATGTTTTTATGGTGAATTTTTGGTATTTTTCTGAAAACCTTCAATTTCTGATTAATAGTGATAATCACTACGTTATTTTAAAATGAACTTTTTATTTTTATAATTAATATTTTTATTTAAATTTGTTTTAAACTAAAAATAGATACATAATACCTATATTAGTCCAATTTAATTCATTTGAACCATTTTATAATAAGATTAGATATATAAAATTTTATTTAATTATTTAACGTTTTTACCCACATTCTTGGCACATTTGCATGTTTGCATAAAAAGTTAATTTAAAACTTCTTTGAATTGAATTTGAAAAATCTGAGAGACATGGATGACATCATTAAGTAATTTTTTGTTCAATATGATGAAAATAATTTTTGGTGAATAGTAACTTTTGAATTTTATTTACCATAGTTAATAGTAAATAAGGTAATTAAAGGTAAAAAGTATATTATAATTACCCGAACACATTTTGTAATTATATTGGATAAGGATATTTTGTCCAAAATAAACCTTTGGACAAAAATATGATCCTTTTTGATCCACTTGGTCAAGATTAGGACATTTATTATATTTTATTTAAATAAGAGTTAAAAGTTTTCAATTCATATTTTAATAACTAAAACATTTTTAATATTGGGTTAATCATAAGATAAATTCAACTATAAATATTCATTTTAAAGCTAAAAATAATTCCTACACCATGGTGTTTTAATTATAATTTTTATAAATTAAATAATTTAATTTATTTACAACCCAATGATGATTCTGTAAATAACATATTAATTAATGATTAAAATAATCGATATTATAAATATTAAAATAAATTTAAATGGAATCTTTTGATGCATTTCCAAAATTTTCATGGTTAATATGAAATTTTAGGGTTAATTAATTTTTTTTATTTCAAAGAAATCATCTTTATTTGAATTTTACAAAAACCAAATACTAAATAGTGTCAAAATTGACAAAAATGATTTATTAAAACAAATACTATTTTATTAAATTATATAATAGTCCTAAAAAATAAGGTTAGACCAAAGGAATTATATAATGATATATATATCATCAATGATCCACTTGAGGTTCTCTTGTAATTTTATAGTAAGATTATGAACCATTTATTTTAATAATACAAGAAAACATGGTAAAAGTTAAACTATTTAATTAAGAGTTAAATCTAAAAGATATGGTTAATATAGTGACATAAACATGTCTAAAACCTATTGGTGGAGAAGTTTTCAACCCATCACCACCTTATCCTATAGATAAATCCATTTTGAGGTATTAAAAATTGATAATGATTTTATAATAAATTAATATTTCCATATTATCCTAAAGTGCCTGTCACATCTATTTTAAAAGTGTACTTTCCATTATATTAAATTAACACCTCCAATTCACTTAGGATCAGCCAACCCTGGCTCAAATATCCACCAAAATACCCTCAATTTAAACTAGAGGCCTTAATTTGATCCTAAAGACAACCTATATATACCTTTTGTTCAAATCAAAAGGAAGAACCCAAAGAAGAGATAATTATTTCATCACCTCATTCAAAGTTATTTTCTTCTTCAACTTTATATTTCATTTTTATTTCCATAACAAAATAATAACTTCAATACCTTATAAATATTAAGATTTCATTATAAATATGGTACAACCATATTCATTATTCTATCTATCCAATGAATGACAAAGTCACATTACATGCGTACGTATGGCTTACAGTCCCCACATTGTGGTGTAGTTTGTTATTCAACTCATTATTATTTGGATTGGTATAATAATTAGTATAATTGATATAAGTAATAAATGTAAAATTTTAATGATTCATTATATTTAATATTCCATACAATTACATATGATTTCACCATCAACAGAATGATATCATTGCTCGTGCGTACGTATGGCTTGCCGTCTCCACGACACGATGAGATTCATTTCCACATTCACCATTCAAGGATGATTATAAAAATATATATTATTAATAAGTATGTAATATATGAAATAATAAATCTACTTTATATATATATACATACATAAATCTCATTCAATTACTTCCATTCAATACGATATGAAAACGGAAACAACGATTATGCATACGTATGGCCAACCATATCCATAAACAGTGTTCTCCATTTCAAATATCTATATATTGTACTTATTTATAATCTGAATATATATGATACCTAAATAAGTTTTTATATTCTGGAAGCATTTAAATCATGATATAAGTGATACAATCAAGGATAACAAGTTAAAACGCGTATGATACAGAAAGCGATTATTCCCCAAAATATTATTTTAACAAATAAATTATTATTGAATTGGCAGTATAAATCCATAAATGAATAAATTATGATTTTATAAATATAAATATGGTTCTGTTATAATTTAATAACATACTATTTTCATAATAGAGAAGGTTAAATGTACCCTCGACCAAAGGAAAGTACAATGTTAGTGTCATTTCTCTATCTCGTCATTATCCAAGATTTTTTATCTTTATGTATCTACTGGGACATTTTTATTATCTATGTCCATGTTTCATTAAAAAAATTTAAAAAGAAATATTTTAAGGTTTTATGGAAGGTAATATTTATCTATATCATCATTTTAATTGTTTTTTAATATTAAATTTTTTAAAAAAATTAATTAATGTTATTTTATTCAAAAAAAAATTAAGGGTTTATTTACGTGGACATGATTATTTTAATGTGTAATTTTCTTTAAACAGATTAAATGTGGTATGGGACACTTTAATTCAAAAATCTACCGTAAATGACTTCCTTTATAATTTGTGTTACTTTTAATGGATTTCATGATAAGGGGTATTTCTCTCAGAGTATTAATGATTATTTTCGACTATTTCAACAACCATTGTTGGATATTTTTCTGATTGTGGTTGATTTACTACAATAAAAGATTCTATATTGTATTGAATGAGTTATTATATGTTTGAATGTGAATGTGCTATTTTTATACCATTCATGGTTTATGGTTAACATATTGATCTTTCGAATGCTAGTTTTAGTATGAATGATTATGTTATGTTTCAACCTTTTTCATATGATGAATGCATTGGACTTAGTAAGTGACGGGTGGGGCCCGTTATAGCCCCTTTATGCATCAGTAGGCCTCATGAAACAAAATATAGTCTTGGAACATGGAAATGACAGAAGGATTATTTCTAGTCTTGGCACGAGGCCTTGACTATTTGGTTATGATGTCTGGCATTATGAATTCCCTCGTTATGAAATTAGTAATTACATGTGATTATCTGAATAGTAGAATATCCATGTTCATGTTCATATGGTAATGTAGGATTTATTTTTTCCATATTATGTTCATGTTTATTTTTAAAAGGTTTTTGTTTTTATTACACATCTTTCCTTAAAAGTTTATAGCTTTCGCTGAATTATTTACTCTTACTGAGCTTCTGAATCTCACCCCTTTCTTATGTTCTGTTTTACCTGGATTCCAAGAAGTGAATTATGATATATATGCATGGTTAAGATATGGGAAAAATGGTGTTATGAAAGGATTATTTGTTTTATGTTTTATGTTTGAATGTGTAATGTGACGTCCTTGTATACAATCTATTTTCCAAGACTACTATATTGATCGGTCCTTCGGGAATTGATTCCTTGAAATAATTCCAATGTATTGAAATAAGGCAATGGATCCGGAATTTTTGGGTCGGTGCATTACACATGACACTATCCGGCTTCCACTATCACCATGACACAGACCACCTCGGCCCCCCCCTCTCATCATGCAGCCTCCTCCAACAGTTTCCACCATTACAGCTGCCCTGTTCCAACACCCCTTTCTAAAGTTCTTCTCATCTAGTCGACAACATCCTCCCTTCTCCAGGAATTATGGACTGCCTTTTCCCAGACTTTCTTGTGCCATTATGGCAACCCAAACCTAGGATCCTCCATGCATTGCCTCACGAGTCATGTTTCCTCCATGGTGCGGGGTGGCCAATACCCGCTCGAGCCATCACATGTCAGCCCAGCTGCTGGTTGAACCAAACCTGTGACGTATTTTCAGTTTGTTTATGACTAGACCAGATCTAGCCTGAAATAGGCCTCGACAGGTCTTCCCTCCTACGAACAGGTTTGCGCAGACTTGTCCAGCCCAAAACACCCATGCATGGGGACTGCAAGGCATAGACTAGGCCTATGTGGTTTCGCCCCAACCTTCACATGCCCTATCTAGTTTTTGGGGAACAAATATAATTTTAATTAATCAAAAATTATTTATGATAATTAATTAAATTATAGTTGATAAATAAATTAATTAAATATTAACTTTTTCTTATTAAAATTTATTGTTTCTTAGTTAATTTAATCTTTTTTTAAATAATTAATAAATTAATTAATTTATACTTTTAAAATTAAATTAATTAATTTGGACCAAACAAAATAATTTTTTGAATTAAAATTAGAGTGAAATTTTATTTCAATAAATAATACCCTCAGAATTTATTTTAATTCTAGTAAATTTTTTATTTTTCATTCAGTTTAAATATGAAAGTTAATGGGCATACTGATCTTGACCAGGAGACAGAACAATGCATATCTGGTGTATGTTTACTTTTTAATTATTTATTTAATTATTGCATACATATTTTTAATAATAAGTGAAATAAAATGTGGTATTTGTATCATATCGGTATCATTATATTTATCAGGTAATGCATGTCCACTTCTCAGAGTTATATATTCACTCTTGATATCCCCTTGCATGAATGTGATAATCATTGGATAATAATGATATGAGGTGTGATGAAGTTCATGTTGAGTCCAGGTGATGCACCAGACAGGAGTTGGATGCAATAGATGAGAAGAGTTTTTTTATTCAAGTTGCAAACCATGTGACTAAAGGTATTGTCCCTAGGGTCACAGTTGGACTGTTATTCACTCAATGGATCCACCATTATATTATGATCATGATCAGGTGTTCAATTTTTTTTTCATGGTTTATTATTTTTGTGCACGTGTTGTTTATTGCGCGATTACATAGTATAAAAACAAACAGGCATGCAAGAAAAAATGAACATGTGACACGACGAAATTTCTATGTCTTGCATGATCAAATGTTACTGCAATCACATAGTAAATTCATTTAAAAATAAAAATTTCTTTCATTCCTCACATTAAAAATAATAAAACCCTTAGATATATATTAAGTCATAACATCCTTCCATCATTGAAATTTGGACAAAACCAGCTGTTTGAGCTGCCAATCATGCCATAGATGAGGGTGCCTCTTACTACCAGGGAGTCATTATAAGAATAATGGGTTGACATAAATAATGTGCTAGTAAATATTATCCATATATAACTTGCAATAATTTTAGGGGCATGCATTGAGTAAATCAAGTTTTTATTTTAGAAGCTGGGACTTCAATAAAAAAAGCAATGAACAACAAGTCAAAGCGGTTGGCCAGCCAAAATCCCACCTTGAGCACTCCACGTAGTGGCATAGCCATAGCTTGTAGACTATGAGGGGTCATTCTGGTATTATAGCCACTAGAATACTCAAGATAAGTTTTATTCCGATTCTAGAAAAGAGGGTTCCTATAATCGGATTAAATAGTGTGAGATATTAAATGATTAAAGTAATTAAGTAAAACGTCTTAACTGGTAATAATGATAAAAAGTACTAATGTAGTAAAATTTATTTTTTTATATAAATGGAAAGTTATACCACATGTTTAAAAATATTATATTATAATGGAAAAAGTAAATGTCCACACTGGAATGAGTATCCACGAATAGTACATGCGTGTGTGCATAGTACTGTAATATTGGAAACTCATGGTGCTAGTGACCCCAACACTATTAAACTACTTCAGGAATTAAGGGTGAAAAATCATACATTAGACTAATGTATAAATATTATTATCGTTATATAATTATTTTTCTGTCAACATATAGTTTCAGTTGTGGTCGCTACTCCCAGAAATGGATGATATAACATTAAGGCTCCTCTCCAATAAGTTTGCAAGTAGAAAGTGAATCAATGATATGAATAACAAATGATAACACTATATTTGTGTAAATTGAAATATGAGTTATGGTCTTTCAACATGTCATATTATCATATCATTTACCCCTTTACTCATTTTCGGTTTAATGTTATAAAATGAACAAGAATTGAGTAAACACTTCATTACCTATCTAGGTAAGGTTTTCCAAGTAAATAATAATATTAATGATAGTTTTATCTTTAATTATTATGGAGAAAAAACTGAAATATAGGGTGAAAAGGAAGAAAGTAATATAATGCCATTGGCACATTTTCAACCTTTTTCAATGAATTTGGTATTAAAAAAGCTTAGTTTCATTTTATATTATAAAATAAAACAATTGAAGATTAAAAGTGATAAACTGAATTAAAGAATAATGTTACCCTGTTTTTCATTAAAAATATTCATCAATTGTAGTGTTTAAGATTTACTACCTGTGTATTAAATTCAATATGCTGGTGACATGTGTATTCTAATACAGTAACAAAGTCAGTATAGAAACCTTACTAGAAGTCAGGCGTATTATTCATGTGGTTGTGAAAGGGTGATACCTAGGCCTATGGTGAGAAGAACACAACTTCTTAATATCCAAGAGAAAGATTCATGTGAAAATATTATTGTGTATAACAACAAACATTAATCTCATGTTTCCTTGGATATAAGGATAAATTCTTTCAGGTTTTAGAATGAGTGTTATTTTTGGTATTTAAAACTCAATCACTAGTTCTGTAATACATGAATCTTTGGCAATGAGTGATGAATATAAATGCAAGACTTATAATCAGTTGGGGAAATATAATTCATTTCTTTTGTAATAATAAAATTGATTATTAAGAATATAGAAAGAATGTTATTTAGGCTGGTCACAGCTAAATAATTTTTGTATTATCGATGTCTTTATTTTGGGAAAAGTTACCTTTATAAATAAAGCTACATCATTAAGCTTTTGGAAATAGTTCAAAAAGTGAGCATGAACTATTCCATGAATAATCTAGAGGTGTATATACTTTATATTATTTTTAAGTAAATAATGAATGGTAAAATGATGTAAGTGCATGGTCAGATGATATGAGTCGCTTCAAGCCAGAATGCCGAAGAATATCTTGGCTGTGCAATCATCGATCATGATAATATAGCATAGAATAATTCTTAAATTCACAAT
Source organism: Viscum album (assembly GCA_963277665.1). NCBI lineage: Eukaryota > Viridiplantae > Streptophyta > Magnoliopsida > Santalales > Viscaceae > Viscum > Viscum album. Next base: position 1,139,470,617 of record OY728157.1, on the reverse strand, counting down.
ACCTTATCCACATCACAGTTTTGACTTTAATGAGGAGGATCGATGATATTGTCTTACATGATAACATTGATCAACCAAAATGTAGCACATAGTAATTCTTAAATTCATTTTTTATACATCAAATTCATGATGCCACGAGTATCAATGTTGCAACTGACATAAACATCCATTATGGTTCATGACATTCTTTGAAAATAATGGTGTTATCCCATAACTATGTGTCATCTATAATGAAAAATGGATATCATAAGATTCATAATATGATGTAAATAAATTATTTCATAAAGACATGTGTTTGGATACAAATAGTTTGTCTGGATACAAACAAACAAAAATCAAGATAAACACATTGTGCATCTAAGGTACTTATCCTAAAAATTTCATAAAATAATACATAAATATCTAAGATAGGAAAGTTATTTTAAAGTAATAGAGTACATTATATAAGAGGGTACACATCTGTATTATATATAGTGAAAGCTATATTGACTTGTGTTTAGTCAATGCTCAAGATGCACAAATAATTGGAATTAGAACTAGTTCCACAAGAACATGCGGAACATAGTATATTCCGGAGACACATACTACGTAATAAGGATATAACCATGAGAATGGTTTTTATATTCACCGGATTTGGTAATCTACTATTCAATGAGAATAATATTTCATACAAGTAAGCAGTGTATAAGAATTTGCTAAAATTTATAAGTCCAACTAAAATTCAACTAATTGATTTCATGTATGAAAGTATAAAGGGGCTTATTATTTTGAATACTAAAGTCGGTATTCAAATGAATTGATACATAGTTAATACAAGCACAGTAAGAATAAGGCTTGATTGGTTTAAACAAGTTATTATGCCTAAATCCATTAGAATTTTACTTATCATAGCTAATTTTTATGATAATATTATTGAGAATTTTATTCCATGACCAAAAATCATGGATGGTGTCTATACGATGCAACCAGAAAGGGATGGTCATGTCACATATTGATAATAAAGGTTGCAAGTTACTGAAATTAGGTTTAGGATTAAATTAAGAAACATGATCATAGAATATAAATTTTCATAAAATGATTTCCATGTGTCTATGAGTGGTTAGTGGGAGCATAAATGTTTTACAAGTAAAATATATTCAACAACATATGGAAAAAAAACATTGTTCTGACAGTTAGTTAAGATCCGGATGAAATATTTTATCCCGTGATTGACTTAATGTAGCAACCTGTGTTCTAGGGAATAAGATCTACTATGGTAGATCTATAGGATGTTTGGTCCTAGTCAATCATACATATAGTGACATTGTATTGAAAAATAAAAGTTGGAACAATTAAAGAGATGAATTTTTTTATGCGTCTCAGGGCATAATCTCTTCATGTATACATGACCAGGACATGGGAAGAGATAAACATAGTGAGTTGAAGTCCATACGCTTAAGAGATGGATTAATCACTTATTCCATGATATGTACAAGAATTCATATTTCTAGGATATGCTTTATAATATGAAAATAACTGTTATATCCAAGATCACTGTAAGGTATACAGTCAGAACTATTTCATAGTTCTTCCGAAAGTATAAAAGTTATGTAACTGGTAAGTGGAGAAGAAATTTTCCTAGTTTTCAAGGAGCAAAACTAGTCTTCCATAGATCCAAGTGATCTACTATCACAGTTAGGATAAATAAAATGAGCGACTCAAGGTCATATTCTCCAGTGGTATCCATACCTATAAAGACTGAGTACATTACAGCTTTTATGGTAGCGAAGAAGCTACTAAATGCAACAATTTGTTCAAGTTCTTTGAATCTCACCTGGTAAGAAATGTTTTATCATAAGGTCAATTATGATATTCTTACTAGCCAAGATGTCAAGCTATGACTATGGAAAAAAAGAATATACTAGGGATACCATCTCGTGAGAAGTTTTATTCGAAGAGATAAGGTCGCAATAGTTGAATAGACACACAGCTGAACCATGGTAGACCCAGTAGCTAAATCCATTACTTAGTAGAGATATGATATATATCATGTGAGTATCTAACATGTTTAGTTAAAAAGTTGGCTCCAGTTCAAGTGGTAGTGTTGAAATAGTGGGGACCCTAGACCCAACAATTTAATGATTTTGATTACCATATCATATATATAGTTAGATATTCATGATTTCATCTTACCATTATAGTGTAGACATTTTCGTATCCACTATTGAAATGGAATTGTCCAAATATTAATTGTAATATCGAGAGGTTATAAGATATCGTAAGCTATAATGATAACCTCAGGGTACAATGAAATTAATCATAAAAATATGTTCTATGGTATAGATACATTTTACTGATTGGACACAGCATATGTTTGACTATCTGGTGGTGGGGGCTCATATGCATTGAGACTTCATCTTCTGAAGTTTTTACTTGGTGATCTATAGTACTGAGATCATGAGGACTAAACCTCTAATAGAAACACCACTTGTTTCAGGTGTCATTTGACATTCCGATCTATAATCATGTGTAATGGTATCTAGATGTGAGATCATTAAAAATTTATATCATTTGATTGCATACTTTAATGCAAGCCTAAACCCATGGAAATGATGTCACGATGACGTATTTTGTGTTGGGTTTGTCATTGGGGGTGTGGAATTGATTGATTGACCAAGAAAAGATTTTTCACTTTCGAGTTATGGAAGAAATATATCTCAGGCCATGTTGATAAGAGTTGTAGTGCCATTAGAATACATTTCCCATGTTAGTTGAGAGTAAATCCATCCAGTTAGATTAACAAACAATAAAGCAAGAAAAGTGTGATGACATATGAGAGTGTCTTGCTTTATGAGATATTATAGGCAAAGAGATTATATTACATAGTACATGTTTGTAGTTTGGTTGTCACTACTGTGACAATCCTTATCCTTTCAGGGGACATGATGGGATGATAGATCCAACTCTTGGCTTATGAATACTATTCACTAATATCGAGAGAAGGGCTTACAGGGTTACACACAATAGCATATTCAAGAATCATCCATATTCAGTTGAATAAGAGTTTTGGACATAATGGGCCCCACCACTGGGTTTAAGATTTTTCCCAGGAAAAATGATTACTAATGAAATAAATAAATTCATATTATTCAAATTTAGAATAATCAACATTGATTTTATTTATAAATTTATTTACGAATTTTAAATAAATAAATAAAAAATATTAATTCAAAAATATTATAATATCCATGGTTCAATTAATATTTATGGGAACGGCGAGTAAAGATTTGGACATAATTATTTCCATGTAATATATTTAATTTATTACAAAAGAAATGATAATAATATTTATGAATCATTTTAACAGTCATAATATGTCATTAATAATGCTTTGATTATTTGGGGGCCAGGTTGGCATTTCCGGGTAATTACATAACATTTCAAAAAGAAGAGGAGATGAGTTTTCCAAAGACTATTCATTGGAATTATATCTCCTCTCCTCTCTCCCGTAATCTATAGAGAGATGTTATGGATCCAAGGAGCTCGGATCGAGCTCTCTCTCAGGCATCACCAGAAGCACGATGTGGTTATCATTAAAGCATCGAACACATTATCGGAATTTTATACTACACCCAAACATCGAAGAAATACATTTACCATAGTTTATTGAGGTGTTTGTGGATGATCTAGAAAAGTTAGATTTCAGATTTTTCGAGCAGCGATCATGAATAACAAGTAGACGTCATGTGCTGGTTAAGAGTTAAAGAAGGTATTTTACAGTTTATTGTTTGATTAAAACTCTTCACATGTTGTCCTTGGCTAAAACGAGGTTGTCGTTCGCCGACATTGACAAGATTACATCAATATTTGGTAAAACGATATTAAAATACCTCTTATTTGGCACTTCTTCTGCATGCCCGGTTCCTTAAAAAATATTATGCACATATACACAATTTTTAGAAAATAATTATTCTAGGCATAAAAATAGTTTTATACCAAAATCCTAAAATTTAATTATTCAAGTAAATTTAATTAAAATATTTTAAATATAATATTTTATATATAATTATATATTTAAAAATAAAATAAAATATTACTTTTATTTTAATTTATTTATGGAAAAAAATAATAACATTTAAAAAATTTATATTTTCACTATTCACATAATAATTAATCTTTTCATAAAATCTAAAAAATTAAACATATGATTATTTTGATATGATAGTTTAAAAAAGTACATTATTTTTATTAAATAAATATTATATAACCTTTCAAAAATTATTATAATATCTTCTTATAATTAACAACAACACTATTTTTTAATAAAACATATTTTTGAATAATAAAATGACCTTAGTAAAATTTTGGGGATTGTTTACTCGGAATTTTTAAATATTTTTATATTTTTTATGGAACTATATATATATTCCATAAATTATTAAATCATATCCACACTCAAAAATATATTTTATATGTTATAATTGTAATATTTAGATAATAATATTTCATTTTTCGTTTAGGCTTAGTGTTGCGTGTCATATACGATATTGATCATAGTTATCCTTTTAAAATATTAATAGTGTTATAAGGTATATATGATATTATTGTTAAAAGAGAATAATTATATAATAAATATAATATATAAACATTTAATATATCTAAATAACTATCCATGAATTTTAGTGAAGGAAAATCAATTTTATCGCTACCTGGAGGCGGTAGATAACAGGTACAGATGAGTGATACATTAACTTCCCATTTGATAGATTAAAAGATGATATTTGAGGTTATATAATAATAAAAAAATTCAATATATTTAGGACACTTAAGTTATTATATTATTATTAATACCATATATTTATAAAATGTATTAGAGGAATGAAATTGAATGTGTTTGGGTAAGTTGGTGGCCTACTTTTTGGATAGCCAATTTTAGATTTTTCTTATACACCATTAAAATGGTCTTTAAAGAAGATAATATCCTCAAATTAGTGTCTAGGTAAGTTTATAAGTGTCTTGGGTTGTTTTAGGGCATGCTATACATCTCAAAATGGTGTAATGATGAGGAAGGAGAGGTGACCATTTATAAGTAGGGGAGATGAAACACTTGGAATGTATTAAAATATTATAATATAATAACGTTTTAATCATGGAATATGATTCCATGTGGATAGGTATTATACTATGGTATAATATGAGGTAAAAATATTTCTAGGAAATGGTATTTGGAAATGTTTAATTGGGAAATATACTTCTATTTCTTAGTTTAACTTCCCCATTAAACTTGTTTTAACATTAACCATGATGAAACTTTTTTAATGTTATTACTATTGATTATGAAAAAATTTTAATTGGTCTAGTTAAAAAAATTCATGAAAAATTATTATAAATATGTAATCCATTTTATCAAATTCAATATTGAAAAGTGGCAAAAATAACATTTAAAATAATATCATAAAAAGTAATGAGAAAAAAATATCATGAAAAAATTTATTCATAGGTGTAAAATGTTTTTCCAAAAACAACATAAAATTAATTTCAATGGAGAGAATTAGGTTATTAATAATATTAATTAAATAATTTTACTTATAAATCCATTTGAAAAATGAGAAAATTTTATTGAATTAACTTTAAAAATTAATATGTTTATTTCTAAAATGTGGTACATTATTTCAAATATGTTTTCTATAATTGGTAAAAAATTATTTATATTTTTTCTCACAAAAAAAATATAAACCATTTTCATGGTAACTAAATTTTTTGAAGAATATAAATAATTTAAAAAAATTAGTTTCTTTATCTATAACCATTATACATATGTTTAATTTTTTTATTCCAATTTATATATCCCAATTTGCAATGGGCCTATAAGAACATTCTATATTACAATTAATTTAGATTACGGGTTGTGCATATCGTAAAATATCAATGAAATTAAATTTATTTAATGAAAAATATATCATACAATCTCATGATTTTATATTCTATCTGAGTTTAAATTAATTTCACCCTAAAATGTATTTCACATTGATGAAAAAATGAGGACATCTATTTTCATCACATCCCCTGGTTCCCATGTGTCATTTTCAATTTTATGATTTATCTTGATAGCATTCACAATGGGCTAATTCATGTTTTGTAGTACTTTATTTCAACTATGAAATATTACAAATAGTTTTTTATCATAGGAAATATCAATATCCATTAAAATTATCTATAAGTTTAGTAAATATGAGGATCAGGTATGTACTACCTTAAAATAGATACATGGAACATGTTAGGAACTTGAGGGAGGATCAATGTGAGTGCCGAGATTTACGATAACATTCCCACTTATCCAATAATCTAGAAGTAACCAATATACCTATGGATCAACCATCCATTATTCTAAAAGAATATTACCTTTTTCCATATATAAATTTTGAAGAAATAAATTCTCACTATATTTTAATTATAGATTTCACTTATGATTTTATATATAATATTTTTTTGACCCTTAATTGCATTAATGTCCTTCTAAATGGAAATGAATGTATCTACCCCTTCCTTTACAAGATGAGGTCTCAATATCTTTCCTTCTCCAATTTCATACCATCATGTGAGAGCTATACACTTCTACCCATATTGGTCTTCATTTATTTCCATCTGAATTCGTAGGTGAAATCTATTGCAGTAAGAAAATTCACGTAGAAGGAGGGGTTGATCCCAACCAATTATTAATTCCTAAGAATAATTTCCCAGTATATCCTCTAGTATTTGAATGGTAATATCAGACTAACCATCAATCTTAGGATTGCAATAAGTACTAAAACAAAAATCTTAATCAATAAAATTATGAATATTTGACCAAGACATCAATGTAATCCCTGGATCCTGGCCATAAATAATAGAATATGGTACTATAGAAACCTTAGAACCTATTTAATGTATTTTCTTAAAATATAATATAGAGATATGTTTTATACAATATTAAAAATGTGTTTTGAATTTATAATTTAATCAACTTCAACACAAATATAATTATATCAATTTGATGCATTGGGGGTTTTGATGAATAAATTCAATGAGATATCATCTAATTTCCATTATTGTATGGGTAATAGTTGTAAAATCACCCTTATACTTCTATATATACCTTAACTTTATGTCATAACAGGCATCAAGATACATAATCTACATTATCTCTCTTCATATTTTCCCACAATAAACACTCATTCAGATCTAAATATATCTTTTTACCTTAATGATTAATAAAGAATGATTCAATACGAACATCATAAAATAGATCCTTCTTCATGCCTGGTAGTGACGGGACAGAAAATCGATTATTAAAACATATTATTCCCTTCAAAATCAATAATGAACTCATGAACATTTTTTAACATTAATTATAGTTCCACATCTTATCTATGTTCCTCTTAAAATGTCACTTGGAGAGATTGTTTTACTGATATTTGTGGAAGATATGATTTCTACAATCACTTTATGGTCTCTATATTGAACTATTAAAAATAAATAAATAATGGATAATTTTTTATCCAGGTCATAAATAATATAACATAATCCTTTTGACTCAGTTAATCAACCACCTTATTCGATTTCCTAGGGGGTAATGTATTGAGAATTCATAACCCTTAATCAACTCCAACCACAATCCCTATAACATATGCAACTCATTCTAAGATGATATATAATCTAAACAATTATGTTTAATATATATATATATATATATTTAATTTCTCTGTAAATATAATGCCTCCATATCATTAACGAAAAAAATAAACGCGTCATACTCCAACTCATGAGTTGGGAAATTTTTATTCGGAACCATCAATTATTATATAGAATAATCTATAACTAAAGCATTATTCCTAAGGACAATTCATTGTCACTTAGTTTATGAATAACTAATGATCAAATACCCTTCTCTAGGGAAGGGTTTTCTTTATTAGTTTCATTTAATATCCTTCTCTACGGTTCCTTGACATTTTCCTCAGATTCACCTAACTAAAGTATGTTGGCTCCCATCTGAGTCATCATATTGATTGGATTTTATATATTTTTTTATTTTTTCCAAAACAAATTTTTTATATCCAAATAAACCAAGAATACTATAGATCAATGTCATTTTGGTTTTCTATTGACAACATTTTATAACTTCTATCTTTCACGGATCTATAGATATACCCCCTGTTGAGATTAAATGATCTAAAAATAGAACATTTTATATTCAAAATCAAATCATGGGAAATTTTTCATACAGATTATGATTCCTTAGGGACTTTAGTACAATCCTTTATTAATCTACATTCTCTTCCTTATAATTTAAATATATAATAATATCATCTTTAAAGACTAACACAAACTTGTCAAAGTAATTATTGAAGAAATTATTCATAAAATTCATGAAGATAACATGGGCATTTATAATATCAAATGACATCACAATAAATTCATTGTGTCCATACCTAGTATGGAATTTTTTCTTTGGTATATCGTCCTTCTAGGTCCCAAATTGTTGATATCCATAATGATGAACAATATTTTTGTAGTTTTGATCTCTTCATAGTTAATAAAACAAGTCATCAATACATGGTAGTGGATAGTAATTCTAGATAGTTATCTTGTTATGTTTCTGATAAAAAATATAGGGGTGTATTGGTTAATATTTATTTGTCATAAAATGAATAATTTCACCATCAGGGGACACATGTGGCCAAATGAATACCATGTCAAGATTCTCCTGGAGTTAATTCTTCAATTATATAAACTATGTTGGTACTATTCTATAAATATTCATTGAAATATGTATAGAACCATGTATGTTATATATATAAAATTAGACTTTGTGATTTGGAGGAAGAATAGTCTACTCACCCATACAGACATTTAAAAACTCTAATGAAAATAATATATTCAATGTTTTGTTTCACCCAATAATATGACATATATACCCCTCTTGAATTGGATTAAACACCCATATACTGTATTTGGTTTTGATCATAATTTCATATTTATGATTTCATTGATAGAAATTCATAGGATGGTTCAGAATATCAAACATGAAAACCCATCCCCAGAAATTGATGTGGGATTTATGTATAGAAAGTGGATCCTTTCTTAAGATAACATCAAATTCAACCATGTGGTGGATAACAAAATTTTTATCAATAAAATTCCCACTAACATCAATTGGAGAGGAATCCTAGACATGATATGAAATAATACTAGACTTATGGGTTTTAAATTCTAATTAAATATCTAATCATTGGGGTGGTATTGTGATTCCATTGGGAATTTATTTAAATTATAAATAATGGTTAGATCTAGAATCAAATGATACATTAAAATATTATAGTGGATGTTATGTGTATATTTCACCACTTTATTATCATACCCCACATCATAAATGGTTATCAAATTAGATTTCTCTGTTTATATAGGCTTAAAAGGTTACCAACATTAATCATTGTCATTAACCTTAATATTTGAGAACTTGTTATCATATTTACCAAACACATTTCATTTGAAACACTAAAGTGTATGGGTTCATTATATGGATCATTTTCTCCATATTTAGCTAAATTTTTCTTCCCATTACATTGATATTTAATTTCTCATTGAATATTATTTCCGTAGAAAAAAAATTTACCATTCCTCATAAGACTATTTCATCCATTTTTCATTCCAAACATCAAGAATGGATTAAATATCATTATATTTTCTACATGGGTTATATAATTGTCCTTGAATTCCATCATTAATTTTTTATAATACCATCAGATTAATGGGTCACTCCACTCACAATCTCGACATTGACAGTACATTGATCAATTATAACATAGATTCTAGAGTCTCACATCACTAACAACATTCCTAGATTTTTTTCTAAGACACTGAAGAATCAATCATCCTTACATTTAGGTTGGATGATAATAAAACAAGTTTACGATGAATGTCATGTAAATTATTCTTCATAGGTACTAATAAAATCCACATCACTCTATTTCATCATAAGCAATTGCATCTCTATTTTCATATGATGAAAATGATGAATATAAATATTTTGAAATATTATTCTAATATAGTTCGACTATATGTAGTAAATCTATTCAGATTTCCTCATGGTCATGATAATATTCCATCATTTATATATTTATCATTCCAAAAAATAGACCTCTATAATAATTTTTTCATGTTCTGAACACTGGAGAATAGAAAATATCTTTTCATTGGTAGCAATAAATTTCTTAGTTGTTAGTGGATCAATGTAACCACTAAAAGAATTTGTATTTATCCTTATGAAGGACTCAAAATAATGATGCTCCATACTTTTCTCATTTTTTATCTCAAAATGATTAATTTCATTAGAATTTTTTGTAAGCCGAGAAAGATGATTTTTTATTCTCCTAAAATTGTTTTAGTTTGGTGGAAATTCATTTCATTTTCAATCACATTTTAAATTAACATGGTTTCTTCAAGTGATATCAAAAGAATAAAACCAAATATTTTAGTCTAACACACGATAATCATAGTGGAAAACCATAAAATCTTGAAAAATAATGTATAGGATGTATAAATTAGGATAATTTCTTTTATAACATAACACTTTTGGTTTAACCTAAGTCATTCATGGGAATAATATATTCAATCATTCATTATTTTTCATAATGATAATTTGAGTTATCCAATCACATACATTGAGAGTGTCATACCAAGTTCATAAAAAGGTTACACTCACCATGCACAAAAAACATGTCTGAGATATAATAAACCAAAAATGTTAAGGGGTATTACTCATAGATACATATATTATGAAACCACATCCACTTATAGTACCCAGAAATAGATTTATATCTCAGATAACCAGACTCCTTGATTTATAATAAGAAATGATGCCCTTTGATGGATAAGATTATACTAAGGGCTCTCACTATGTTTTTCTCATCATAGTTTCCACTGGTAACAAAACCTTTCTCTAATACCAACAATTTTGATCTATATGTTCATATATATAAACATATATCACTTATTAATATATGAATTTTCAATACATAAAATTATGAACAATTATAGAATTATATTGTTCTACTGTATTTAGAAACTAGGATGAATAAACAAAGTGTTCATAATATATCTACATCATCTCCCACTATGTTATTCATAACTAGAACCCTTCAATTACATATCATACATTAAACATTTATTCATAATATGTGGAAAGGGAACAAAATAATGGGTGATAGGAATGCTTCTAAAGGGTGAAAAAGTGAGATATCATCATTACATGAACATATGGGTATGATTAAATTTGAACAACATTTTTAGACCATACCATTCATATCACTGATTATAATCATGAATTGTGGCATAAAGCATTATAGTTTATAAGACATGAATTATAAAGGAATCTAATAGAATTTTCCTTATAACATTGGAATAATACATAACTTTATCGAATAACCATAAGAATGGAAAACATTTATTTATTCACGGTAAAAGTCCATGAATATCATTTTGAATTGGTTTTAATCCTCATTCAATAATTTCATTAGTTTATGTTTACTCCCAACAGTACCATTGTGGGAAATGTCCATCACTATGCTAGGTTCACTCAACATTACAATAATTATGATCTCATGAGATATCCATATCTACTAAATGGATTATAGGAATATATATTTTCATTACATCCATCATGTAATAATAATATTAATAATCAATTAATATGTATTCCACAATATCATAAAACTCTCATCTTATAACATAACATATGGAAATAAAATGTGTTTCATAAACATTTCAACAATTCACCATAGAATAACCCATAGTAATTTACGGGGTCCATAAACATATCATCAGCACAATCAAAAACCATTTAGAGAAATAATACTAATTGTATCCTTCTCTCATATCACATGTAAAGAATAAGTAAAATCATAGGATGTTATCATAAATGGAAATTCCTTTAAAATATACTTCTAACATTTCTTGAGGAAAATACCGTTTTCATTTTGGAATCAATTATTTAAATAAAAAAATATCCAAAATATTATAAAGAAAATTATTTTTCACAAATATTCATTGACATTTTTAGAGGATAATTCAAATCATTGATTAGTCATGATGGTGGGAAATTATGTTCATTTTATTTTTATTAAAACAATGATTACTTTCCTATTTATGGTCACAAGTCAAAAGTACATCATTTAGAAAATGACAAGAATATTCCATTTAATTTTTTAAAAAATCAATAATGGGTAAAAATGAATATAAATTAACATATCATAATATATAATCATCCTTGAAATTTTTTTAAGAAAACATTGATATGGAAAGAAAGAAAAATTCGAACGAAGAGAGAAATAAAGTCAATTTTCCATAAAAACATATGTTTGGTTTCTTTAGTTCTTAAAGTTATGAAAATTAAATTAAAACATTTCATCACAAAAAATAACTATTTAATATGAAAATTAATTTTATTTTTGAGATATAGGATATAAATTTTTATCATTAGAAAACTGGAAGTAACAAATCCTGATAAACAATGAGATTGTAACATAAATCATATACCTTATGTTGAGAGATTTGATAGTGATATAAAACCCTATATAATAAATTTAAAATTATTATAATTTTATATTAGAATCATTTACATACTTATAATACCATATATCCTCCACTTAAAATATTTCAACACATATTTATTAATAATTCTATATTAAAATCATCATTGTCATTTGTAGACTTTTTCATGTTTATTGGGAATTTCATCTTGGTAGTTCCAATCAGTGTACTTTTTTCATGGTTACATCATATCAAAAATGTTAATAAAAATATAAATTTAATTTATATTCATTTTATATAATGATATATATATATATAATACATTTATATTCCCCCATAAAATATATAGATAGAAAAATGAATTACAATGTTGATGGAGATTGTAGGACTTACGTACGGAGGAATTATGAATTTATTTTAAGAATGATCAAATTAAAGACATTTAAATAGTATTTAACCTTTATATATTTGTTATGATATCATATTTGTCACATATGTTTTCTAATTATTTCATTATTTCCATTGATGTATTGTGTAAATGAAAAACAAATCACACCACATCGTGGATGTAGTAGTTAACATGTACACAATAGTAAAATTATCATATTCCAATGGATTGGAAGGTATGAATGTAGATATGATATTATTATATAATAATAAATATTTCATAAATATCATATATTTAATATAAAAACCCAAAACCCATACTTCCAAATTTAGTGATGAAATCTTAAACATTCCTTTCCAGCTTTGATACCAATAATTGTGATGTAATTTTTTCCATCCAAATCGTACAATGTAAAAAGGAAAAAATTGATCAATTTTATTATTGATCGAATTTTATGATCAAAATTTTATATTATTAGGATGAAATCCTACAAAAAAAACTTTATATAGCTTTAAATTATAACATCTCAACCCGATAGACCTCTAATATGGTAGACAGACCAGTGGGTCACATGGCCTCAATTGCGCCTCCCTATATGCTAGTGGATACCAACTAACAGTGAGGGTGTAAAACGATATAGTGGGAAGAATATAACCTCAAGTAAGAGTAGCATAGTTATATAAGCTAAATAAAAAACAAAAAATAGTGAAAGTAGTAATAAATAAATGACGTCGTAGTTGAAGAACATTATAAACCGAATAAGTAAAGATGGCCAACACCAATGTCCATCTGATGCATGCATGTCATGATGATAATAAATAATGAAAAGTTAAACACAAAACATGATAAAATAAATAAAATTTACCAATAATAAATAGTAATGTAAATCCCCAAGGGATATGTCCTCGAGAATCCACTACTCCAGCTCAGTTTTGTGATTCTAACTCTATGTTATAAACTAAAAATATAAGAAATAAACCACGTTCGTGAAAATATATAGTTCATTTCGGTACCTCATTGAAATGGTTTCCCAAAAATTTGTGAGATAATAATCCAAGTACGTTCCCACCAAACGTTTTTACAACTAAATTCAGTCCGTGAAATATAACATAAAGTAGTTTATAGGTCCATACAAAAAGATAAGCAAGTAGTGCTGAATAACTAAACAACCCGCCCAAGTTCCAAAGGTTAACCTAGATACCATACCTACTTCTACCATATCCATAATACTATATCTTACCAATATCTATATATATATATATATATTATATTTATTTTTTATTTATATATTTCATCCACCTATATGAACCATGTGCATATTGATGCCTAAGGACCATATTCCTGGAATAGTAGTTGTTGGATGGACCATGGCTTAAATTTGACAACAATAACCAGTATAAATGATCATATAAGATTATAAAATATTTTATGTTACATACATACCAATAGAGTGAGAGACATCATTTGACAATACTCAGGATTAATAGTGATCCTCTACCGAAATAGTTTATCATGGTATGTGGTGCATAATCCCAACACCCATATAGTATCACTAGTGTGAGAAATCATGATCTATGCCCAATAAAAGGGAGTGTGATGTTCCATTCTCAACTGAACCCTTACCATCTTTCTACAACCTATGTATATGGTGTAATAATATTTATCATAAATTTTCCTTAGGAAATATCTATCACACTTTACATTTATCAGGACCATATAAAGGTGTTATCATATTTATAATACAATCCATGAGGAAATACCTCTTTTGATTTGAATTTGTCTATCCCATCATAATGAAGTAAATTCTATTTATAAAAATCCAAATCAAACATTAAATAACAACAAATCCATTCAACTCTTTACATTTCATTTCATTTATCATATTCAATTCATTAAAGGCATGCAAACCATCATGAACCATGTGATTCAATATGATGAATACATAACATTTAAAATAACCCAGGAAAATCGACCAATCAATTTTAATATTTCCAACATGAATCATTCTATTTAGTTATGAAAAACATGAAAATTAAATTTATAAGGATCAAAGAGAAACTTTGGATGTGATATGGATATCTTAACAATTACCTACATGGGTAATCCCATTTTAAAATCAAATCAATAAATTAGGATGATCATGGTTCAAATCAAACATTTATAAAAGGTGGTAAAATCCATTTATGGTTTACACTATGGTTCATTTCCCAAACATGTCAAGTAAATAAACATAATAGAAGCATAAGGGAAATACCAAAGGAATATGGCCAATCATGTAATAAATCTCTAAATACCACTTCTCAATTTCAATGAAATAACACCTCATCTAAGGGGTTTTATTATTAAAACATGTAATTGTTTAATAATAAATGATTTATCAAATTTAAACATCAAATTCAAGATTAATAACTAAATTCGCATAAAATAGGAATTTTAACAGAACATCCAAGCATTGAAGAAAACCATAAGCCTTGAATATGGATCTTAAGAGGTGTCGTTATCAATTGAAAATTGATTTGAATTGGGAAATCCATTTATAATTTAATATTAATACTTAGAACGAGTTCTAGTATTTTAACCATTTAAATTAAAAGGAAAAAACTTGTTCACACACCCATTAGGTGTCCATATATGAAGTTTGTTTCCTATAATAGTAATCAAGAGACATATAATAAAGTGAAATAATAAATTTTATGTCATGATATTGATAATAAAAAATAAATGATAAAGGTATCCATGAATAATAATGAAATCATTTATAAATCAATGAAAACTTTTGGAATAAGTCATATAACACCTACCTCATACTTAGGATGATCTAATCATCTAATGTCATGGTTTGATTTGACCGAGATTGGAAAATATATTAGAAATAGACATTCAACCAAAAATAGGGAAAATATTATTACACCAAAATCAAAGATTATATGGATTGAAGAACTTGAAAAATATTATAGGTGATTAGAGAGATTATAAATGTGGATTCATAGAGATGGATGGCAATTAATTTATACGAAGTATGGGAGAGTTATCTTGAATCGTAGTTGGAGGGGAAAAGATCTCAGAGGCACGGGGGTGGATCTTCACACAGTTACTAGAGGATAAAAGGATAAGAGAGTTTAATAAAAACATTATTAATGGAAGATGGTCACATTACACTAAACTGGGGTCATAGGGTTTGGTAGTTCGGTTTATCCCAACCATACACCAAACGTGTGACACCTATCCCTTAAAGAAACACATCATATGGTTTAAGCCAGATTGTTAGACATAACCATATGCCAATCGTGTGATGAATAGTGTAAGAGTACGTCCTAAGGGGAACTACCCATGAGAGATATGCATATAGTTTAGAGAAAGTGGGCACAACCCTTGTGTGGTGTTTTTTTACTCTTATATAGGCCACAAATTTTTCTGATGAGGACCTCACAGTTTAAAAAAAAGGTTTTTCTTGTGAATATCACCTGAACATATTATTTTCTTGCCCTAGTGCTACAAAAACATGATGATACACCTAGGAAACCACTCTACCCTTTACCTATGTCAAAAAACAACACATTGAAGTGTTTCAACACTCAGAATTATGTTCTGATGCTCCATTTTAGAAACAACCCATCCAAAAATCCTAGGAAGTCATATTCATTTGGATTTCTATCAAGGTAAAATACTGGGGTCATTATAACCTCAGAACCTTAGAAAATATCATACCCAATAAGAAATCATAAAGAATAGAAAGATCATTCTAAACTATAGGGGTTGTAGAGTTTCATTCACGAGGTCATGTTGAGTTTCAAAACACCAAACTCACCTTTAATAATTACATAAGCATACTATAATTAAGCTATAAAAACTAATTCCAATTCTCATTTTCCAATTGAAACATTAAAATAGAGCTTACCTAAGATCATCTAGGCAGGAAAAAATACACGGCATCGACCATTTAAACAATATTTCATTGGTGCTCCCCACCATTGGTCTTAATAAAAAAGAGGGTCCAATTCTACGTCATGGAACTACCACCATCAGAATTTCCTTATAAAGAATTCCCATAATAATTACAATTATTTTTTGGTGTGATTTATTACCAGGGGGAACATTATTACATCTACGATCCTAAGAGGGAACTTATTTGAAAGAAATGGTCAACTACTGACATACCATATAAAATTTTCTCATGAAATATTTATATGAAATACGTGGCTAGCATTAAGACCACACATTAATGATCCAGAAAATATTCTTTAAAATGGTTCCTTAATGACCGTAACCACTCAACTAGAAGGATAAAAAGTCGAGCCACCTTCGGTTGACATTCCTAAAGATGCTTGTCTTAGTGAGCCAACGTATTACAAACAAAACCAAAATTCCATATTCATGGGAATTGATCATTTATAACGAGGACACTTATCAAAGTCCACATCTGAATCCCAATGGAGTTCCTTTGTCTAATCATCACTTGACCAATTATTCTATTGTGCATCAACACGAAGAAGGGTGTTATCCGGATCCATTAAATATGTATTGTTATCCTTTAAACACCACCTACAAGCCCGACTACAAGTATGGGGTAACCTCAGATTCAATAAAATGTATTCTTGGTAACTAACCAAAGTATTCCACACCCTTGATTATAAGTGAAATGTTGGTAAAAATCCAAAACGGCCTCCATATATAATTTCATGAGCCTAGAGTGGAATCCACAAGGAGTTCAAGTCAAAGGTAATAGATGGTGTCCAATAATACATCCAAGATGTGCTTACGTGGGAATATAAGGGTTAATAAATATTAAAAAAACCTTGATAAGAACCATTTTTTAGTGTGAAACACAATGAAAAAAACCCAAACAGGATCAATGGATTTTAAGAATTTATCATGGTGTAACACCAATGCTATATTTATGCATCAGAGATGATGTAAAGATAGGGTACATGTTAATCTATTTTAGAAGAGTACACTGAGAGGTTTTCAATGGTTTCCATCCAACCAAGAAAAATAAAAAAATGACAGTCGAACTACTGTGGGATGAATACTTGGAATAATCTTGGCATCACTTATCGGTGCACCATCACAAACCGAATCATGATTCCATTACACATGAGGTATCCCATGATCACTCAAGATTTAACTACTAATGTCATCCAAATCCAATGATGTTTTTCAAGAGTTTCAAATATATCTGACCACCTCAATGTTTTTCTACCGAGAAAGAACTGACATGATTTAAAATATTCAAGCCTGAATGACATCCAATAAAAACCAACCTTTTTAAAATGGTCCTCCATATTTATTTTCTTTATACTCTTATGAACACACATATCTTGGAACTAACATGAAACTAACATACTTAGGATTTTCATAGTAATTAAAAACGAAATATAGACCAGCTACTCACAAGAATACTAGATCAAAACCAACTTAAATGTACAAGTGTCACTCTTTTGATTTGTGATCACAATGTCACATAAACTGAGCATTTTTTATAGAAACCATTACCAAACAGCCCAACATTCAAAAAAACATGATCACCAGGAACCCTTACTATGAATTGAGATGAAATTGATTTCTTTAACTCATTGGTCACTCTACTATGATGATGAACTGATAACGTACTCAACAATATAAATCTTAGCGATTCCACTGAAATAAACAGGTTCATTAGATCCTTTAATGATCGATGGGCATCACGTATGTAAAAAACTACTACCCCTATAGTTTCATAATAAACATGATGCATGCTTGATACTATCCATAGGTTTTCATCCCTATGCATACAAGTTTCAAGTAGATTGTGCATGAGACTTATCCCCAAATCTTATTACCCATATAACTATAAAATATCTTGCGACATCCTGATCTACCCAAATAAAAATGGAACGGTTAAAGGGAACTAAAAAAACATTTATGAGGAATATATAACAAAAAAAACTGACCATTACTAAATTCTCATTCCCATAACAAGTCTAATTAATAACATGATCACCTTTCCGCAAAAGGGAGTCATTCAGAAACTAAGAGTCCTACAGGGAAAATGACACTCGATCGACATCAAACCTCTGATGACTCAAAAAATTGTAAGGGTAAATAAGCTCAAAGGGTGATACCTACAATGGTATAGCCCCTTAAAAGATAAAAAACATTGGCCATATTACTAGTTCATGCCAATTGGTGTTACCTACTCAAGATCCAATCATTTAACACATTTCTAAAAGAATATGGCCAATGAAAAATGCTCACGTTTCCATTCCTATTAAACTCATAGGGATATTTCAATATTTCCATACATGAGGGTATCAACTAAGGACACCACTATAGATTACTTTTCAAAAAAATTACATTGGTTTAATTTTAATATTTAATCATTTAAAATATTTCAAACCAAACACTAAGGAATACAAGAAAGTCTTATCAGACTTACTTTAAAAAAAATTAATATTTATTAAAATCCCATCATATTAGGAAAGTTATAATATAAATTCCTTTTTAATTAATAGGGATACCTATGAGGATCCCACTATGCAAATATGGGATCATTAAAATGATACCCAATTATAGTTTTTTAATTATTAAAGATGAAAACAACCAAATGGGAAATTGCATAAGAAACATGCCTCTACTAACCAACATGAATATAGTTGGTCATTTTATATGTTAATAAATTAATTTCATTTCAGAAAATAAAAAATCTTTTTCATTTATATTCATTACAAAATATAGCATGGTCATACATATGCAATGGATCAATTACATGGCTTTCCACCACTCCAATCTATAAATCACACATAGGCTTTATAAACTCAAGTCCTGCTACCATTTAATTGAAACTGATCCCATTTCAAATTGGAACATGATAATATATGTAACAACTTATTTTTCAGGATATCTTCCCCAATAATCCATAAATCACCCATACACTTTACAATATTCTTTTGGATACCATTAATCAAAACAAATTCACTTAAACATTTTACACTTTAGCAGCCTTTACATTCAATCATCAGTTTATAAACATGTATAAATCTCAGATATTGTTTGATTATATGGTTTACCTTTCCCCATTTATAAGCTTACAATACACCTTATATTTTAAAATAAGTTTTTGTTTAATTACAAACAATAAATTTATCCCATATAACCATTTTAAAATACCGTACAAAACAAGCATGTTACGGTAAAATGTAAACATAGAGGAACAATCTATAAACATTTTAGCATGGTATAAAATAAAAACATGTTAAATAAATATGAATAATGGCATATAATCACCTCAAAATTTAATACAAGTTGGTTTGATAAAGATAATAAGAGCATGACATTGGGTATAACAAACAAGGTTATACAAAATGGCATAACATATGCATGAAATGTTATTTTTCTATGTGCCTATAAAAATTCATGTAATTATTCTTCAATGAAAATTCAGAAAAATATAAAAATAAATGATATTCATAAACCCACATGTAAAAGAAATTAGACTAATTACTCAAAGTGAAATAATTAACAACTGCAACAGAATATTGCACGAACAACAATCCCTTCATATGCCACTTGTATTTACCCTGTAGGTGGAGTGATCCGTAATAGACTTGGCTATTTACAAAGACCCTACACATTATTATTATCCGATTTTCCCAGAATTTTCTTTTATACAATGAAAAAATGATCTCTAATACCAATTTTTGAATTCTTGGCCCGATCAACAACTAATACTGTAGTAAAACTAATGGTTCACATAGCCTCTAGCATGACTCCCTATATATCAGATGATGCCTACTAGTAGCATTAGTGTAAATATGGTATAGTGGGGGGACTATACCCTCATGTTATATTAACATAGTTGTATAACAGAAATAAACAACAGACAACATCAGGAGTTGTAACAAACGAGTGACAGAGTAGTAAAATAATAATATTAAAAGAAGAAGTAAAGATATCCCATGATAATATGCAATTTATCCATACTTTTCATGATGATCATACATAACGAAAAATTAAACATAAAAATTTCTATATGATACAATAAATGAAAATAATGAAATTTAAAGTGAATACACTAGGGGCATCTCCATGAGTATCCTGAGCTCCATCTTGGTCATGTGCTCATAAATCCTAGGTTCAAGATAAACAGAATAAGAAATAAACCAAGGTCCTAAAAATATATGTTCTATTATGGTACCTCAATGCAATGGGATCCCAGGAAGGTGTGTGATAATAATCTCAAAAGGTTCCCACCAACGATGTCTATGATTGAATCTCATCCGTGTAATATAACATAAAGCATTCTATATGTAGAATCTGAAAGATAAACCAGAGGTAGTGAGTAAATAAACAATAACACACCTTGGTTCCTAATGGACACATGTCAGTTACAACAACTTTGTTTCGTAGCTATAATAAGATTTATAACCTATAACTATATATATAAATCAATAATTATATATAATTTTTGGTGATATATTGAATCCACCAATATAAACCAAGTTTGTGTGGAAGCCTAATGGCCATATACTAGGAATACTAGTTACTGTCTAGACTGAGGTGTAACTCAAACATCCATAACCAGTCCTAACATGCATTTAATCTCTTGCAATTGGTAACATATCATAAAACCAAATAGATTGAGATACCTCATGCAACAACACTCGATATGGAGAGTGAACCTCCACAGTAACATACTATCATGGTATGTATCGCCTCACCCTAATGCCCATATAGTATCATTGGTTCAAGATGTCATGTTCAACACCCGATATAAGGCTGAATGATTTTCCTTATTCAAGTTAACCATTACATTCATTCCAAATCCTCTGTAAATGTGTAATAATATTTATCATACAAATTATTATGGGAATACCATTCAAGTGTTACATTTATCAATCCCATATAACAGAATCATCATATTTATAATAACATCCATGAAGAAATACCTCTTATATTTTTCAATTATGTATCCCATCATAATCAAGCTAATTCCATTTATAAAAATTTAAATCAAACATTCAATAACGGTGTTGGGTTTCCACCATTTACATTTCATTTCATTTATCATATTCATATCATTTGAGGTATGTAAGAAATCATGAAGCATGATTGTTCAATATAATCAATAAATAACATTTAAAAAAATCCAGGAAAATCATTCAATAATAAGTAATCTATTAAATATTATACATTCTATTTAGTTAAGAAAAACTAATAAATTCACTTTACATGGCTCAAAGAGGTTCTAAGGATGTTCTATTGTTATATAGAAAATTATCTACCTTGGTAATCACATTTTCAACGAAATTCAAGCACTTAGGAGTTTTTTGTTCAAATTATACAATTATCAAAGGTGGGAAACTCGATTTAAGGTTTCACCAAGGGATATATCCCTAACAAGCCAAGTAAACGACCCTAAAAAGGAATAAAGGAACACAAGAACAATGTTTCCAAGATTGTAATAAAACTATAAATACCACATTCTAATTTTAAGACATCACACCTCGTCTAAGGGGATTGTTTATAAACCCTTATATTGTTTATAAAAAATCAATTTAACACATTTAACAATCAATAGAATGCTCTATAACTCAATTCAATTAAAATTTTCCTTTTAGAATAACTTCTAAACCTGGAAAACAAATGCATGGTTTAGGTATATCACATAAGAAGTGAAGTTTTAAAATAAAAATTGATTTAAAAGTGGAAATCCATTTATCATCTATGTGAAATGCTTATATAGAGTTTTGGTATTTTAATCATTTAATTAAAAAGGAAAAACATATTGTCACACCCATATGGTGTCCATATACAAGGTTTGTGTCCCATAAACTACCAAAAAAGGATGAAGAGATATTTTACATGGTGAAACTATCAATTTTATATGAATGAAATGATAATATAGTAACACACAACAATGGTCGGCGTGAGGTATAAGTAAAACCTTTATAAATTTGTTAAATATTTGAGAATAAGTTATTATCCACCAAACTCATACTTAGGATGACCTAGTCAACCAATATCAAGGTTTGGTTCGATTTGGTTTGGAATAGATTTATGAAATGGACATTCTTCTTGAAACATGGGAAAATGAGCCCACACCCAAACATTACAGCACATCAAATGAAGAACCTGAAAAAGATTAAATAGGATTCAAGAGAATACCGATGCAGATCTATAGAGACCAAAGAATATTGATTAAAATTATGGAAGGGAGAGTTATCTTGAATCCTACAATGGAGAGGTTTAATTCTCATGGGTGAGGGGGAGGATCTTCATATGGGTGATAGAGGAGAAATGGGAATAATGTTTATTAAAAACATCATTAAGGCTAAAATTGTTATCTAACACAAAAAATGTTGTTATAGGGCTTGGTTTCATGGTTTGGACAAACTATGCATCAACTGTGTGGCACCAATCCCTTAATAAAACACCTCACATAGTTTTAGGTACAAGTAAGACATAATATTGTGTCAACCATGCGTTGAATAGTGCAAGGGCAGTTCCTAAGACTCAATACATGTGAATGATAGTTGCACTGTTTGTAAAAACTGTGCACAACCCATGTGGGGAATTTTTACTCCTCTAATTTTGGTTACTAGATTTTTTGTTGAGGGCTACATGGTTTTATAAAAACCATGCACCATTTTAAGAGCACCCAGACCTTTGATTTTCTAACCCCGACACTCCCAAAACTCAACAAGACACCCGAGAAACCACCCATGCCCTCACATAAGTCTAAAAACAAAGCATTGAAGTCCTATGATTCCTAAAATGTTATTATGAAGCATGGTTTTAAATACACCATGTCTAGTAAGTGAAAAAACTGAATTTCCTTTGTATTTTTGTCCACTTCAAAAACATGGGTCGTTATATAAATGATCATTTATCCCACTTAACATGACTTTTATTTTTCACATTAACACATTTTCATCATCCATGTGAAATAACTTCTAGAAATAACTCATTAAACCTTATTCATTATAACCTGGGGAAATGGAATTACAAAAAGGGTGAGATCAAATTATCAGTACGGGTAAACATAATCATTCATAATTGAATGTTATCAATTAGCATAAGAAGTGTATAAGGGTATGCCAACATAATCAAATCGCCTGATAGAATAATAAAATAACTCATACGCATCAATACCCACATCATCAAATATGAAAATAGGTAAAATGAATGAGTCATCAAAATCAATAATCATGAGCCATGTGATATTAACATTGATCCTAAGAAACATTATAAACCCATAAAATCATAAAAAACATGATGGTAACTTAGAAATGTTTCTTCATAATTAATGTTAAACCTATGTTAGAAATAACTAGAGCTTTAATAAATCCATAAGATATATCATTAACTTACTCTCTCTCTCATTTCATCTCATGAAAAGGTATATTACCGAATGCATCTGAGTGCTATATGGTTGCACACATTGTTTATTTTATAACAGTCTCACTTGAAAAAAATTTGGGCCACCCCCATCATATAAACTAAAACTAGCTCAACCTAGATTATCTAAGCCACACCATCATATAAGCTATACATAGATTTCCCAGTTCCATTTGGGCCACCACATTATATATTTAATGTCTAAGTACCACGATATGAATAACATACAAAGATCATTCATATCACCATAAAATTCCTAAAAACAATTATTATTCCCTTTAAAACTTGTTTAACCCATTGAAAATAAATGGTTTCCATAAAAATCTCTTTTAACTTGATTCTCATATGGTATCAAAATTGGTTCAATAACAATCTTTTGGAATCATGAATAACCCATGGAAAAGAAAAAGTGTCCCATAACAATCTCTCTCTAACATGATTAAATCATGGAAAAGAAATGAGTTTTATAAAAATATCTTCGAAACATGATTATCATGTATATTAGACATGGTTCCAATAAAAATCTCTTTCAATCATGATTAACCAATGGAAAATAAATTGTTTCTATAAAAAACATTTTTAAACCTGATTAACTCATGGAAAAGAAAAATGTTCTGTAACAATATCCTTGGAATAATTTTAATAAATATAGAGAAATAATGATGATTTTATAATTAAAAATATCTTCATTAGAGACTGAGTATCAATAATTGTTTTCTAGAGATGAATAGAAATAATATTAAAATATCATTAATTACATTTTTATGAAAATTCCATTTTCATTCTGAAAATCACTTTTCAAAACACAAAAAAACCATTTTCATTGAAAATAACATTGAAAAATAATATATTAAGATTTTGAAAATAATTTAAAATAATTATTGAGTAAAATTTTCCGCCATATTTTTCAATAATTTTTAATTCATTTTTGGAAAAAATTGTTTTTGAATAAAATGATTTTTCAACTAAAAATATCATTTTTTTGTAAGAAAAAATTCTTTTGAAATCATGAGTACATAAAGATATGAAAATAAAAGGAAAAATTTATTATCATGACATAAACATAGAATAAAAAAAATAATGAGAATTCTATATAGGTACATCATGAGATAACAACATTTGATACTTAATCACATAAAATACTGATAAATGATTGGATTGTGAAATAAAACTCTTACCGCTTAGGTAAATTTGGATCCTTGTCTTGATGAAATAATATCATTATTGTAAGCATATAATATAACTAAAATAATTATATTCGTGATTTAACATGTCATCAGTGAAGTATGTACACCTCATAAAAGAAGATCAATGAATAAAATAACATATGTCTCAAAGTAGGAAAGTTAAGACAAAAATCCATTACACGATTGGTAAAATTGAATCTATAAACGCCATGAAATATATATACACAAATTGTTTTCTAAAAAAAATTAAGTTGAGGATAATAATACTAAAATACATTAATGTGTATTAAATACACCATTCAACAAAAATAAGTTGTGATTATTGTAAATCCTTGGCCCTAGAAGCCCTGGTCTAGTGCCATACATTACTACATTGGCATGATTAGAAGGAATGAAATCCCAATGGACCGATCGGTTTAGATAGTTTTTAAAACCAAGTTTCAGACATGATACATATATTATATTTTAAATATAAAATAATACATTGTACTTATTAAAATTAAATGAACAATATCCTTGAAAGATTATTCAAATAATTCTTCTACATAACCAATGTAAAGAAATAAAAATAAGGGTGAGGTAAAATGATCTATAAGGGTTAAGTATAGTGGATGATATTATGAATTAAAAAGTAATATTAAATATTTATTAGTAAATATACAAACATTCATTCCATTTAAACAATAAAATGAGATAAAAAATGCATCTATAGATAACATCAAATAAAAAAACACATGGATAATAATAATAACTTAATTCTAAATAAATGAAATGATTAATTATTGGACATCATGATTCTAAGGAACATTATACAATTAATATAATGTTTGGTCATCATTACATATTACAAAGAAACTGGTTATAATTTAATCCTATTTGGCCAACCGATTTGTCTCATCTGACAACTGATGCATCTCAAGTATTACATTAACCGGTCCCCAACCTTTAGAGATTGCATTAACTGGCCCCAACCTATAGAGATTTCATTATCTGTCCTCATCCTATAGGTCATTAAATAATTTGTCCCAACCCGAATTAATAATATTCTAAAACATTACACATATATTTAATACTATATTTAATAAATTAATAATGTTCATTATCATCAAATATCAGTATTGAGTAAATGATATCGATTTATCAATATTTCCCAAGTTAACTAAATAATAGTCAAAGTAAACAACATATTTAACAATGGAATAAAGTTTCATAAATAATAATATATATTACAAAATAATATGAAAATCAACTATAAATTAAATATCAATTGAAAAATTATGACAATACATTGATTGTCAATAGATAAAGTTAACAATCACAAAATAAAGTGAGATTATATGAAAAAATTTAATAGTTGGTATTTTTCTAGTAAAAACACTTTAGATGAGATAATTCAAAGTAAAACCATAAATGACATGAATATAAAAGGATTAATGGTATGATATTTCTAAAGTGTAATTAAATACACCACACAAATTATTAAAGTGTTTAATATGACATTTATCTCACATATGTAAAAAGTGAGATGAAAATCGATTATATTATGTTTATTTTTAGTTGTTTAGTTTTTATACTCTTATATATTGGATTAAAAAAAAATTTAGACTTATAATAGAACCATAATCGTATTTATATTATAATATATGATCGTATTATAAAAATTATTAATATTTTTATAACAATCTTTCTTTACTTACAATGTTTTATGTGTTAATTGTCATGTTTTTTAGTATTTTTTGACTTGTTGTATTTGTTCTTCCTACATCATTCATGAATTAATCATTTCTAGGATTTAATCCATGATTTAAATATCATATATATATTTTTATATATGTAGATATAATAATACACAAAAATTGGACAGGTGAAATTAAATACACCATTCATAGATACGATAGGTCATACATATTCTTCAACACTGTTCCCGTTTTATTTTTTTATTAAAATAATAATAATAAAATGATTTATATTTATATTATAATTAAATTATCATATTTATGTCATATATTTCACCTATTTTTATTACAACCATCATTAATATCATCCGTTTATATCATGACCGAATCACATCGCTTTCAAGATGCGGTTGTCCACATGTCCACAATAGATGTTATCATTTTACCACAAAATGGAAAGGATAAATGTATATATTATATAAAAAATTAATAAGAATAAATATATTATTAATATAATATATATCATGTATAAAAATTAAATACATCATTTTTCCTGACCTTGAATGGTGGTAATGGATGAATGAACAACATCATTTTGTGAGGTTGTAGTCCGGCATACACAT
This sequence comes from Viscum album, assembly GCA_963277665.1. NCBI lineage: Eukaryota > Viridiplantae > Streptophyta > Magnoliopsida > Santalales > Viscaceae > Viscum > Viscum album. The sequence continues at coordinate 1,139,442,821 of OY728157.1, read as the reverse complement.
GAATAATGATTGAGTATCCCATTTGATGGTTATGCATGTGAGTTTAGGTAGTACACATGAAATAATGAAATAATATAATATTGGATATAATGAGGCTATTAGATAAAAAATATATTATAACAATTAAAGTGGTGGAGTAAGAAATAAAACCAAATGCTCGTTGAAAAATGTTAACTCTACTTCTGGTAACTCCTTTTGGATTGTGCCAAAGGAATTACTTGATTTTATTAATTCAAAAATTGTGGATTCTAGGATGAGTTAATTGATTTTGGAAGATTATTCTTTTCGGTTTTGTATGTTAAAATGATTTTATATTTGTAAATAACTGGTAGGGGTGAGTGTCAGTTTATAGTTGAGAATGAGTGGCATTACTCTAAATATACAATGGTAAAAACTATTTATTAAATATCCCTTACTTAAGGTTCCAAAAATAATAATGAAATATATAAAAGTATGTTTATGGTAGATATATTTCAATACAATTGGTTTTTAACATGCTTTTACGTTATTTCGGCTCATAAGATTATGGTTTATTCACTTGTTAAGCTAGTTTTTATCTTAATCTCTATAATTAGTTTTAATTTATTTCACTAAAATTAAGAAAAACTAATTTTAACTTAATATAAATTTTAAATTATTATTATTCCAATTATTTGATCTATTTTAAAAAATTACAATCATATAACTGTTATAAAATAATTTAAAATTAATCACGCAGACGGGAAAAGAAAATAGGTTTTTAAAGTGATAATATTCCAAAGTTCCCCATGTTTTGATATCTAAATTAAAAATAAAAATTATTAAAATGAATTAAATTTTATTAATATATTTATAATTTGTTTATTAATACTTGAAATCTGATTTAAAATATAATTTAATCTTATAAATAAATTATACAAAAAACAGTTTTCAACTAAAATTTATTATTTTTCATGATTTAACAAAAAATGAAATATTTCAAAAAACAATTAACCCTATGACAAAATTTATGTTTATATTTAGAATTTGAATTTTATTTTGAAAAATAATTTTTAAATAATTTTTTAAATTTTTATTTTAAATTGGTTCTCCATTAAAATACGGCAAAACAACCATTGGAATTATATTGTTTTTTGCGTAAATTAGACTTGTTATTTTCATATTCCTATCAAATATATGGATAAAATTTAAATAATATTTTATATAATTTATTAGATATATATTTAACTAATATCATACAATAATAGTAATTAATTTAATTTATCAAGAAAAAATGAATTTGGAGTATAAAAATAGTTTTTTATAAAATCATTTAGTTTATTTTAATTTTGTTTCTTTATTAGATTATAATTAATTTGCAACCAATGAATTAAAATATATATTTTTTAAGATATTTAAACATATTAATAAAATCCAATTTAATATCTCAGATACAATTTGAATTTTAAATATTTATATTAATTGTATTTAGTAATATTTTCTCTTGCGTATAACGCAAGCCATCGAATAAACATATTGGGTGCAATACAGTCTAAATTCCCTGTTCCATGAATTTAAATATATAGAATAGATTGAATAGATTTAATATATTAAATATACTATATATTATCATGATTTTATATTCTCGTATACATTTGGTGTTGAATTTCATACACACTAACCAATACAATGTCCTTTTTTATAATTTTGGGGTTTCACATTCTCCCCACCATAAAGAAATTTCATTATCGTAATTTAAATGTGGTAACAATAATCAAGGTTTTTATATTTGAATACAAATTATTTTCTACAATCCCACTTTATAAATAAGGTTAAATACACATCTTCCTAATAAGTTTAAATGGAAATGTGAATGTAATAAAAAACTAGGATTTCGAATTGGAGAATAATAGTGAAAACATAGACATTAAGGAGAAATAAAACAGTCAAGTTATGATGGATGGTGATAGATAACATGTTCATGAGAAATTTTTAGACCACAAATCAATAAATTATTGGTGTAAAAATCCCATTTATATCATAAAAATGATGATAAGAATAAAAATTTTATGTTTTAAACCCTTTTCCTAGAGTTGAGGAATTAATTCACTCTAAAGGAATGTAGGTAAATATAATTAATGATATACATCTATTTCATTAGCATAATATTTTGATTTTTTTGTTCCATGAACTAATTCCACTTCATCTCTTACCACAAGTTACATCATAGGTTGAAGTAATAAATAAATATCTAAAACCACATCCAAAGATCAACTTAAACCACTTCATAAATCGTCTTCCATTCCAAAAGATTATAGTATATAACTTTAGAATAATTTCCATGGTAGTTTGTATTTTACAATTTAATTAATTCATATTAATCATCTCATTATCAAACATCATTATCTCAAAATTAGGAATATATTAATGTTTATCATTCCCATAACCATGTTTTTTACAAATAGGTTAACTTGATACCAAATCAATTTTCTTGGTACCATTCAATATATGATCTAAAATAATTAATTAAAAGGTAATGTACTATGATAAATATTTATTTCCCAAATTATATTATGATAAAATCATCGATAATGTAAATTTAAATCATTTTTATATATCCAAATACATATGCACATTAATCATTTCATTTCATTTGTGTCAATAATATTTTCTCAACCATAATACCTTGGCATATTATAAGGTATATTTCCTTGACTCTTAAGTAATTTGTTGGAATATTTCACCATATCCAAGTATTTGTAACAAAGAGTAGTATAATTTTCCTTCTTCCCCTTCCATTTTTTTACTAGGGACCCTTTTCTCCGCACATATAACAAACTCCCAATACTTTTAGTCTTCTACTAGTGTGATTCTTTTCACTATTATCTCATATTGGAAAATCCATCATTCCCTTCTTAGCATTATCTTTTATTTTCCCTTTATTTCCCTTCTTATTTTTATTCCCTTTTATTCCATATGTCTTGGAAATATCTTTCTTGGACTTCATAGCACATAAAATAATTTCATCGTATGAAGAAAAGGATTGAGACAATATCATCCTTTGGAGACAGGGCTTAATCCCTTCAAATTGGTGATGAGTATTCAACAACTTGATGAATATAAAATTATTAACATACAATCTTAACATTTTAATGGTATATTATTACTATAAACCCCATTATTCCTCTTTTTTCATTATATTATTTAACTTTATCTTCATCTCAATTTGGTTCTTATAAAGGATATATTTTTTAAAAAATGTGTCTTTAATAGATTTCTAATCCATGATTTATATTTTCTTTTCCTCACTAGTATTTTGGATAAATGACCACCATTGATCCAAATTTACACTATGAAAATACAAAGAAAGTGTTAAATTTTCCTTTTAACCAAATCTTAATTAATTGAATATCATCTCTATTGACTTACTCCATCGCTTAGTTGTCATTGGGTTAGTTCTAACATCCTAGGTAATTATAGAATAATAAGTTTTAATATTTATTAATAATTTTTAAATATATATTAATTTTTCCATAATGGGATGTTATGTCTGATAACATACCCAATACGCAGTAATGTATTTCTCCAAAATATTATGTTTCATTCAAGGCTGATTTATACTGAAAAAGTTATAATATTATTATTTTAAGTGGTAGTTATCTCCTAATTTTTTTATTAGTGGGAATAAATAGAACAAAATATATTACTTTTATACATGTTTATGAATTTATTTTACATTCATCTTGTAAATTGTTAGGCCTAAAATGAGAATAAATCAAATTTTATGCATAAAATACTCTAATATTTTTAAAATGTAATATTATCATCTTTTGTGAGATATAACATTTTAAATCTATTTTTTATCACTTTTTTATGTTATATTTTAAAAAATAAATTCTTATTTGGAAGTGGGATATTAAAATTTACGTTGGTTAGTTTTTTGGTATTTTTCTAATAAATATCACATTTTATTGAATAGGGAAAAATATAGAATTTTAGTTCCAAACTACATTATGAACGAATTTATTTATATAGTTATATTGTAATATTAATTGTTTTTTAATTTTAATGAGATTATTTTTTATAATTTAATCCAATTTATGTAACTAAAATCAATTTTACATTTAAATTAGATATAAAAACTTTGTAAACTTTTGAATGTTTTAGTTTAAAACCCATTTTTTGATATCTTAATGGAATTGATTTTACATTAATTATGGAAACTTTAATGAATTTAATTATAAAAACATTACATAAAAGGATGTAATCATTATGAAAATTTTAACCTAATATGATCAACTTAATTTTTGTTGAATAGTATGTTTAGAATTTTATTTAAAATGGTTAATGGTAAATCAGGTAATTAAAGATAAAAATAAAATTATTATATTATAAAACTACCCTAAAAATTTTCTATATCTTATTGGATGAGTTATTTTTGAAAAATAAAATCCTTTGTCTAAAATTAGGGCCTTTTGAAGCCACTAGGGTGTGATTTTAACACTTATAATATTTTATTTAAAGTAAAGAGAAAGATTTCATAATCATATGTCTCAAAACCATAACAATTTTAATATGGGGTTATATAAGTGATATATTAAAATATAAATAGTCTTTATAAACATATAAATATTACTTACATCATGGTAATTTATTTTTAGTTATTAAAAAATAAGTATTTAAAATTAATTGCGACACAATTATGATGCAGTAGTTGATTTTTTAAAGGAAGAATAAAATAAATGATATTAATAATATTAAAATAAATATAAATTAACATAATTTATGTCAGATATGAATTTTTTGGATTATTTTTTCAATTTGGTGATTATTTAAATGATTTATTTCAAACTTATGAGATTTTAAAATAACACATATTTTATTATATAATATAATTTTTTAAAAAATCCATGGTTCCTCCAACTAGTTTTAATACGACCAAGAATATGATAAATGACACATTTATAGGTCGTTTTACATGTTATGTTAAATTTTTTAACCTTAAAAGTGTGAATTAAATGATAAAATAATAAGAAACAAACATGTTTAATAAGGTTTAAAACAAAATTATTAGTGTTAAAATAAAATCAATACATATATAAAAATTATTGATTGGGAATATTTTTAACCAAAATTATCTTATCTTAAAACTAACATAACTTGGATTCATTTGGAGTTAAAAATTAATTTATATTAATTTAATATTTTAATGGTTTTCAAGTTTTCCCCTCCCATCTCCTATAAAAAAGAACTAATTCCACTCTATTCCTTACATATTAAATAACATTCCACCAATATCTACTGAAAACCCTTCCTATAACACCTTTAGAAAATCCAGAGAAATTATTTTTGAGAGAACACCATCCTTAAAGGTGTTAAGGTGTAAATAAATGGGATCATCTGAAAGAAATATAATTGTTTTATTTAAGTTTTTCTATTTTATTTCTTCTTCCATGTCCATAAAATATTATCAAACCATTATGAAATAAGAAGTATATTATCGTTAATATAATAAGATGTTATTTTGTTAATATCTCAACTTAAATTAATCTTCACTTCCATTAATGGGGAAACAATTAATCGTCTATTCATACGTGTGAGTTATCACCTCCATGAACCGATCTAATCCATTTTCCATAACCATCCAAAATGATAGGTTATAATAAATGATTTAATGTTCATATATGATATTCTGTACATATTAATCATTATAATATAATATCATATCAATTATGTTCCTATATTCCATGGACATAATAATGATAATGTCGTTCAGGCATTCGTTTAAACTATCACCTCCACGAAGTGATGTGATTCATTTTTATTCACTACACCACTTATATGATATATATATATATAAGTACATTTAAATGATTTATGTGATATTAATTATTATATAATCATCTGGTAATGAAAAAATAGTACACACCTTCTTTTCATAAGGATCATTGAAAAATGTAAAATGTTACTCATGTGTACATACAACCTACTGTCTCCATGATTATAACGTTGTTTTTTCAAAGTAATATTTAATAGTTTTATTTAAAATGATAATTGATGTATAAAATTGATAATAATGTCCAAAAAATTATTTTTAATATGATGTACTAATGACCACATGGACTATTTAAAAAATACCATGTTCATTTTTTACTCAAGTACCGAATATTGAAAAAACATCTGATATGAACTTAAATAATTATGTAATTGTTATAACATTGTAATAAGTGATAATAAAATTAATAAAAACATGAACATAGTTCTCAATCATGTATAATTTATCTTATGTAAATTATTCATGAAGATAAATATTGAATGTGACTATTTTGACTCAATGTAAGGGACTTTGAATCAATCTCTTTTCATTGAGGAATATATTGATGTTATAATCCACCTTCATTTTGAATGGTGTATAATAAACCAATTTTTTGAAATTTTATTTCATTAAAATGGTTTGAAAATGAATATTTCTATGTGAAATTTTTTACATTCTTTTCAAAATGATAAAAAGGAATTTTCTGTTTTAATGTATATGGCCATAATGAATTTTCCACCACTGTAAATGTTATTTGATATTTATCTTATTACATAAGAATTAATGTTTTTAAACGGGGAAAATAAATACTTTGTTATATTTTTTTATATTTTGTTATTGAAAATGTTTTTGAAAATAGATTTACTATATCAATATATTGAAATAATAACTTATGTTTGAAAATAAAATTTTATGAGCGAAATGATGATATTTGTAATCATTTATGTGTTATGAATATACAATGTTACATATACATTTGATATATTTTTATGCAGTAAAAATGTATTTTTCTATTATAATAAAAATATTGTTGGTTCTATGATAAACCAAGGATGGGTGGTAACATTATAACCATCAATGCATTAGATATGGAAGTCAGTCGTATGGTTATTCCATTTGTAAGAGTGGTATGTATGGAAGTCTACCATATGGATATTCTATTCAAGAATGATTATTTCCCAAGTTATCCTTATGTGTAATATTTTCTTTCTATGGGTTTTATGGTAATATTTTAATTAAAAAAGGTAAAAAATGATTTTGTATTCAATGGAAAGGATTTACTGGTTCTTATAGGTGAAAATTATTACATATTGATAACGTATTCATGGTTTACATGATTTCACCAGGCTAATAGTATTCATTATTTTTGTATCCCATACTAATATATTTATGATCAGCCCAAGTTATAAAATTTTTTCTATAGTATTTATGGGGTAATAGAGCCAAGGATGGAATCATGGAAAAGGTATGACAATTAAACAAGAAAATATACCATGTTTCATTTTAAAAGTTTTGTTTTATGGATTTTGTTGGATTGTCCCCTATATATTCATATAGTTTTGTTATGTATTATTTATTTCATAATTCTATAAATATGTAAACTTGAAAAGACCCTCAATGTAAAATAAGGTATAATTCTTGACTTAACTCAAGATTATGTAATGTTTTAAGGGTGGGTCCTTATAGTTATTATAAATTGATGGTTTAAATAATTTTAAAGGATATTATGTTATCCATTTATAGGTTAATGATCCCATATAACCAGGAGGGATATTATAATATGCTAAATTATGGAGGATAATGGTAAATTAGGTGGATTTTATAAAAACCGAAACAACTTAGATATAAAGAGGTGGATATATTAGAAAAAAATTATGTTATATTTACCCTATAAAGGATTATTTTTTTAATAATTCATTTAATGTTAAAGTTATGATTCATTTCATTAGATTAATAATAATATGTCAAAATGGAAGGAAATAGATCTTTCACAACCTTCATATCCCTCCAAAATGATATGATCATCACTATTATCAAAAAATCTTTTTCAAATGATTTTGACTAATTCGTGGGTATTCAATTCACTTGAAAAAAATTATTTTAGTTATCCATAACCTAAACTATTCTCAATAAATTTTATGGGTCATGGTGTATTGTTCATATGATTTAATATCTCAACTCATCCAACTCTTTCAAAATGTGAAATAACTGAATTGGTGTGAATGTTTTTTTTGAATGTAGGTCAATATGACAAAAGAGAAACAGAAAATCAGCAAGATGATGATATTTGGATTCAAGGTATGAATTATATTCTTATTCATAATGTATAAAACATGATCTTATTGATATTCATGAATCATGAGGATATAATCCATATCTTTAATTTTTAATACTGTGGTATTAATATAGATGGTGGAAATATATAGATAATGGATTATGAAGAATGTTGAAATAGTAAGATGAATAGAAATATAGGATTTAATAGTTAAGGTATTATTAAATACCTATAAATTTTTAAAATTAAAATTAATCTTTTGATGATTGGAGTAATTTTGAATATTTTTTTAGTTTTGTAATATATAACCCTGATTTTTTTAATGTGAATTTTTTATTTGATGAAGAATTCTATTTTGTGGATATAATTATATAAGTAATTTATAAAAAGTATTAGATCATTTTTTTTGAGGTAATTATGGGTTGTTACATTTTGGGACGCAAAATGAAAGGTAATAAATTAAAATTGAAGTTAAAAAATATTAAGGAAATTTTTTGAGAACTTTATCATTTTTTTGAATTATATAGTTTTAGAAAAAGGAAAATCCATAGGATGGGTGAAAACCCATCACAACGAACAAGGCTACATGAATAGAACCCCCAACCTAAGGGCGACAAGGGTGAATCTTGTACCACTAGCCTACGTGATGTCCCTAGTTAGTATGAATATTCTTTTATTAGTTATGTGAGTTTATTTATTAAGAATAAATTAATTTTTTTGAACATATGTTTTATTAAATGGATATAATTATTATTGTAAAATGATTTTTGGTTTAAGTGAAAAATATTATTTTGGAAGTTGTTCCATATTTTGGGAACATTATATGAAGAAGGTAAATAGAATACTATGGTACTTTAATTTATTACTAATGGTTTAATTTTATTTTGAAAGAGTCAATAATTTTAATGAATGAATTATGAGTAATTACATTATTTATGGTAATGATTAACCTATCATGGAGAATATGTGATTAGGTTAATTACTTTTTGGTATAAAATATTAAGAGTGATCAATTTTATTTTGAGATAAATGTTAAAAAAAAATTTAGAATAATTAGTAGTGAAATTATTTTGAGTTTTGGGTTTCAAAATTACATTTGATTATTTTGGGGTATTTTAAGGACAATTATTTATTGAATGATCACTATTTAACATTGGGTATTCATGTTTACTTTTGGAGATTAAAAGTAGTTTTTCTTTATCCAAAGGTTTATCCTTTTGAATATTTGTTTTAACTTATCCTAACCATATTGGATTAATTTAATGTTTTATGATAGGAGAAATAGATAGTTAATATTTTTTGGATTATGTGATTCTCTATAAGTTCATTATAGTGCTTCATGCATGAAAAATTAATCTTAAATACTCATAATTTTGAGAAAGAAATGAGTTTGTGTTCAAAATTTATTAATGGATAAAACTCTACTTACCAAGTATAATACCTTAATATCTCGATCCAGAAAGTAATAGATTTTTATAACTTGAAAAAAAATGATCTTGAAACCATAACAACATCTGTTTACTTTTCCTATTATGAAATCAAACACTGTTTAAATATTCATAAATTTATTATTTTGTATTTTTAACATTATCTTGAAAATGTTTTATATCACTATCTCTTAGAACATGATGTATATTTTTCTATTTTATGCACATGTTTTCTTACATAGAACCCTATTATTTTTTATCTAAAGTTACCTTATTTACTTCACTTTATATCTTTTAAAGTATAGTTTTTATTGAATCTTTTTATAATGTGTGATTTCAATGAAGTAATTTTTCCAACTGAAACCTTAGTTTCCAATCCGAAATTTAAAATTTTGAGGATGAAATTTCTAAAAGGGTGAAGGATGTAACATCCTAGGTAATTAAAGAACTATAATTTTTCATATTTATTAATATTTTTGGATTAGACAGTAATTTTACTATAAATTTATTCTATGTCCGATAACATACCCAAAATAAAATAATGGGTTTCTCTTAAAAAGTTATAACAAAAAAATAATATATTGTAATATTATTATTTTATGTTTTAGTTATCTCCTAGTCATTATATCATTGGAAATGAATAAAAATAACTATATTATGTTTATTAATGTTTATGAAATGTTTTTACATTTATCAAATAAATTTTATTGGCTTAAAATGAGAATAAATTGTATTTTAAGCATAAAAAAACTCTAATATTTATAAAAAGTAGTTTTACCACCTTTTGATGGATAACACATTTAAAATATAGTTTTTTTTAAATTTTATATGTTCTATTTTACAATATAAACTTTTTATTTGGAATACAAAGTAAAAAAATTTCATCTGTAATAAATATTTGTATTTTTATGATAATTTTATATTTTAATAAATAGTGAAAACTACTGCCATTTAGTTCAAAACTACTTTTAATTGTTTTAATGTGTAATTAGATTAATTTTTTATCATTTAATATCATTTAGGTCATTATAATAAATTTTTCATTTATATTGGATATAAACACTATGTGAACTTTTGAACATTTTACTTTTAAACCATATTTTCTCGATCGATCAATCGGATTAATTTTAAATTAAATATTTCCACTTTTATGAATTGAAGTTTCAAAATCATACATATATGGTTTTAATTTTCATTAAATTTTTGATCTAATAGGATAAAACTAATTTTTTTTGAATAGTAACTTTAGTATTTTATTTACCACGGTTAAGGGTAAATCAGAAAATTAAAGATAAAAATAATATTATAATTTTATGAAACAACCCAAACACTTATAAAAATATTATTGGGTGATTTGTTTTCGACCAATAAAATTCTTGGGATAAAATTTTAGCCTTTATAAGCCACTTGTGTGTGATTATAACACTTATAACATTTTATTTAAAGTAAACAGAAAGATGTCATAGTCATGTCTCTCACACCTATAAAATTTATTATATAAGGTTATATAAGTGATATTTTAGAACATAAATAGTCAATAAAAATAAAAAATTGATTAAAAAATCATGGAAATTTATTTTTAATTTTTAGGAAATAAATAATTAAATTAAATGGTGACATAATGGTGATGTAGTAATAGATTTATTAAATGAAGAATCAAATAAATGATCTTAATAATATTAAAATAAATATAAGTTGGGATACTTTATTCCATAAAGGACATTTATGGAGTAATTTTTCATTTTGGTGACGTTTAAAATGATTTGGTTAGAACTTATCTTGTTTTTATGATATGTTTAAAAACTTAATTAAGGAATAGTGTCAAAACTAACACTTATGATATTTTAAAATAACTTATATTTTATTAAATGATATAAATATTTTTTGAAAATATATATTCATGAAAATAGTTTGGATAAAGAATAAAATATCATCAATGACTAATTTATAGGACTTTTGGAATATTATGGAAATAATTTTTAACTTCTAAGTAAAAACTAATTGATAAAACAGTAAGAATTAAAAAGGATAAATAAGGGTTAAAACAAAAAATATATGGTTTAAAATAAATCAATACACGTATAAAAATTATTGGCAGAGACGATTTCTAACAATAATCATATTATATTATAACAAACATAATATTGAATCATTGGGAGTTAAAAATTAATTTATATTAATTTATTATTTTAGGGGTTTCCAAGGGTACCCATCCCCTCTCTTATAAAAAAACCATTCCTCTTTATTAATTAAACATACGAATCCTTCTTTCATCAAATATCTACCAAAAAACGTTCTTATAATACCTCCCCACATTATATAGGCCTCATTTTTAGTAGAACGCAATCCATAGAGGTGTTAAGGTGTTAAGGGATACGATCAATCAAAGGAAAGATAATGTTTTTATAAAAGTTTTTCTATTTTATTTATTATTAAAAATCCTTAAATTATATTCCAACCAGGATGAAATAATAAATAAATTATAAAAAACATAAATAGGTATTGTTATGTTAAAATCACCACTCAAATATATCTTTATTTACATTAAATGTAAAAATAATTAATCGTTCGTGTGTACGCGTAAACTATCACCTCCACAAACTGATCGAATTATTTTCCCATAGCCATCTCTAATGATAGGTTTTAATAATGGAAGAAATTTTAGTTTTTTGATATTAATTACATATTATTAATTTTGAGATAATAATATATCAATTATGTTCTTACTTTTCATGCACATAAAAATTATAATGTCGTCCGTGCGTATGTATGAACTATCACCTTCACGACGCGATGTGATTTGTTTTTATTAATTACATCACTTGTATGATATATATAATATATATAAAAGATTAATATGTTATTAAAGATGTTATTATCATTCTATAAGCATAAAATATTAATTACCTTCTTTTCATAACAATCAATGGGAAATTGAAAATGTTACTCATGCGTTTGTATGACCTACTATCTCCATGATTATAACATTATTTATTTTGCATAACAATATTTAGTGGTATTATTTAAAATTATAATTGATGTATTAATATGAAAATAAATTCATGAGTGTTATTCTGGAGATGATATAATTATGACCACTTGGAATATTGACATCTCACTATGTTCATTTTTAAATCAAGTACCGAATATCGACAAAACATCTGATATGAACAAAAATATTAATGTAATTTTTATAACATGGTAATAAGTGATATCAAATGAATAATAAAAAAAAGGGATCTCAATTAGGTATAATGTAACCTATTTTTATTATTAAGGATGATAAATATTGTACGTGATAAGTTAGACTCAAGGTAAGGGACTTTATCACAATCTCTTTCAATTGAGGCATATCTTGAAGTTGTACAAGACCATTGTTTTATACAAAGTATTATCAACCCCTTTATTAAATTTAATTTCATAATAATATTTTAAAAGGAATATTTCAATATTAATTGTTTTCCTTTCTTTAACAAATTATAAAATAAATGTTTTGTTTTAATGTATACAATAATAATAAATTTTCCATCGTCATAACCATTATTTAATATTTGGATTCCTCTGTAATCCTTATTGTTTTTAAAAGGGGAATATAAATACCTTACTCCCTTTTGGGTATTTTTTATGGAAAATGTTTTTGAAAATGGATTGAATATTTCAATATCTTGAAATGATTTCCTGTGATTGCAAAGGAATTTTTATGAGTGAAATATAGATAATTGAAATCTTTTAAGGGTTATGATTATACAATGGTACTTGTACATTTGATAAGTGGTTACTTGATAAATCATATATGGGTAGTTCAATGATAAACCAAAGACAAGTGGTTCTATTATAATCCACAGATGGGATGTTAGGCTTTAACCTCCAATGTATTAGATATAGAAGTTGGTATGTGGCTATTCAATTTATAATAGTGATATATATGGAAGTCAACCATATGGTTATTCCATTTAAGTATGATTATGTACCATGTACACTTAATGTGTTATATATTCTTTCTATTGGTTTTATGGTAATCATTTAATTAAAAAAATCTAAGAAATGAGCTTATATTTAATGGAGAGTATTTACTACTTCATAGAGGTGAAAAGTATTACTTTATCATAAAGTATTCATGGATTACATGTTTCCACAAGACATGATGTTCTCCTTATTTTTTATCCCTTAATAAGATTTTTAAGATCATCCCATGTTGTAAAATGGTTTTAACATGGTTAAAGTGAGAATAGAGTCATTGATGTGATCAAGGAAAAGTTATGATGATTAAACATGAATAGAATCCAAGTTTTATTTTAAAAGTTTTATTTATGGATAAAGTTGGAAGTGCCCCCTTTGTATTTATCTTCTTTTGTTTTGTATGATTTATGGCCTAATTTTCTAAATATGTAAACATAAAAATATCCTCAATGTTAAATAATTTAGTATTCAAGACATAACTTAAGATTATGTAATGTTTTAAGTTCTGGTCATTATATCAATAGTATGACTAAATGAATGGGGCCTATGTCGCATAAAGTAATATAACATCGGAGAATCATGTTTTGGAATAGGTTACTCCATCCAGGAAAGGTTATGTTTCGTAACCTATTTAATTTTTCCTTATATATCCATAATTCTCCCTATTCTAATACCAGAAGTAGTGGTTCCCTCTACATGTCAATCTCTTCGTTATCAATGAGTAGTAATAATATTCTTATTTACAGGTTCAATTTAAAACAATGGAACATACTAGATTATTCCCAAAACTAATCATAATGTATAATTTTAGAAATAAATATAATCATTGATAATAATAGAATTATATAACGTGGTTTATTTGGGGATATTCTTATATTCAAATCCTTCATAATGGTCTGTAAGAAAAATGGGAATTATCTTAAGTGTATCCCTCATGAATTTCCAACTAGGTGCACAGTAAAGACCATTTTGGTGTACCTCTATATGCTCGAGTTAAGACCGATAAACATTTTCATGGTATTTTCCCCTATGTATATTTTTTCTAGAACCGTGTCCACTTGTAGTATCCATATAGGGATATATTGCAAAAAGACCCACATAATATCCACCTTACCAAAATTTTAGGATGTACTCATATACTTATCCTAAAAGTATATCTTAGAGTTATGTTCTATAATATATGTTTTACTAAGTATAGTTTCAAAGTTTTATTCAAAAATTACTTTGATACCAATTATATTGCATTGACCCCAGAAGCCTAGAGATATTACTTTACTTTATTACATTGGCATGATAATAATCAATCAAATCATGATAGATTGACTAGTTTAGCAGTTTTGGAAAACTATATTATATATATGATACCCAAATTATATTGGGAAAATTAAAATAAAACATGATACATAATAAAATGTAATGAATATGATCATTGAATGTTTATTCAACTATTTATTCTTTATAAACTCGAGAAATGAAAAAAAAAATATTGAGCGCAAATACTTTTTAACTGTTAATTATAGAAAAATCAATCATAAATTTATAATGAAAAATCAATATGAAATGTTATATAACTAAACACACAAGACACTAAATAAATAAACTATGAACTAAAATTCATCCATATATAATTTCAAAGAAAAAAACATTCTGATAATAATAACCACAAAATTCTCAATAAATAAAGTTATTAATTATTTGAAATCATGTCTCATAAAAATATGATAAATTTTTTAAAAATACATATAATCAAGATAGTTTAAAACATACTGGGTAAAAACTCATCTGTTATGGCCAAATAATTTTTCTCATGAGACTATCGATGCACTGAAGGACTTTCATTAACCGGTCCCAAACCCATTGGGGCTTCATTAACCAGTCTACATCCCATATGGCTAGTATTAATTTCTACAAAACCCATGTCATTCCATTCCAAATCATTACCTATATAGAATACCTATTTAAATTAATAAATAATGTGTCTTGTAATAAAATATATTTATTGAATAAAAGATACAAATATATTAATATTTCACAAGTTAATCAAATATCTGTCAAAGAAAAAACCCTATATAAAATTAGAATACTATTTAGGAAAAAATCATATCCCTTACAAAATAATATGATATTAATGATAAATTTAAATTCCAATGAAAAATTATTATAATAATTTTATTTTCTAAAAAAATTAATAATTACAAATGAATGTTAAATTGCAAGTTAACTTTTACCAATTGGTAATTTTCACATTAAAACCCATAGTATGATATAATTACAAGTAAATGATCGAATTAAATGAAGATAAAATGATTAATGATATAATTTATCAAAATATTTAGTATATACACCCCATAAAATATGTGTTTGGTGAATAAAATAATTATCTCATACATGTCAAAAGTTATATGAGAATACATTACCTTATTCTTCATTTTAATTGAGTGGTATTTAACCTCTAGTACAGTTGTTTCAAACTTTTTAATAAATTATTAAAAAAACATAATCATTTTTATAATATCACATATGATGTTATTATAATATCTTATTACCCATTTGTTTAAAATATTTCATTATTTTCATCATTTTAGGAGTTAATTATCATGTATTTCGAGTATCATTTGACTTATAATCTTTGTTTTCATAGTTAAATAATGATTTCATAATCTCCAGGATGTAAAAAATTATTTAAATATCATATATATTCATTATATTTTTATTATAATAATCCATAAAATTTGGATATAGAAAAATAAATATACCGTTCATAGATATGGTAGGTCGTACGTACACATGAATGTTGTTTTCATTTTATTTTCGTATTAAAAGAATAAAATTTAAATTATATATATCCTTATTATAATTCAATTATAATATTTATATTATATAGTCTTAATATGTTTATTATAACCATTCATAAAACATTCCACGTACAACATGAATAAAACATATCACTTTGAGGAGGCAGTACTCCAAATGTCCACAAATGATGTAATCGTATTCCCATAAAATGGAAACCGTTAAGGGATGTGTTATATATAAATTAAATAAGAATAATAAAACTATAAATATCATTTATATCATTTAAAAACAATAAATATATTATTATTCCCAACCATGAATGGTGGTAATAGAAATAAAAATGACATCGGTTAGAGAATTGGTAGTCTGTTGTACACACAGATAAGGAATGTGTATCCTATTTTATGGAAGTGTGTGGGAGTGTAGGTCATAAACATAAAAAAACATCTATGTATGTTGAAGATACTGATTTTATTTTATAATAAATAAATAAGAACAATTTAAGGGGTAGAGAAATATATAAAACCAAATTGCTCTTTAAATAATGTTACCTCTTCTGTAGGAAACTCCTTTTGATTTTCAATGAAGGGATTTCATAGTTTTATTTTTAAAAAAATTGAGGCTTAAATGATGAGTTTAAGTATTTATAGATATTATTTTTTTTTGGGTTTTTGAATAAAAATAACTTTATAAGTGTAAATAAGTTGGTGGGGTGAGTTCTTTTTTTAATGGAGGAGTGACATTCTTGTCAATATAAAAGATAAACACTATTTCGAGTTCTCTCAAACATAATGTGCCTATATTAATGAAATAAATTATATAAATGGATTATGAGGTCTAGATATGTCCATCCAATATTTTTTATACATATTTATTGGCCATTTTGGCCATTAAAAATAAAGTTCAGTCCCCTGTTAAGATAGTTTTTCTCTTAATTACTGCAATTAAATTTAGTTTTATTCACTAATATTTTTTGTAAAAACATTTTTTAAAATAATATAAATCATAAATTATTATTATTACAAATATTTATTACATTTTACTATTTCTATGTCTTACAATTTAATTTATTAATTTATTTTAAATTAATCCTGTAGATGAGATGAGAGAGTGGGTTTTTTGAAGAAAATATTCAACAGTTCACAATGTTTAATATTTAAATTTATTATAAAAGGTGATTTTAATAACATAAATTGTATTATTAAATGTGATTTGTTTAATAATACTTCAAAAATAATTCAAAATATAATTTAACATTATAATTATATTTGACAAAAAAAACTGTTTTCAATTAAAATTCATAATTTCTCATTATTCATCAAAAAATAAAATATTTCTGAGAAATACCAAAAATTCACCCTAAGATAATTTTTCTGTTCCTATTTAAAAAATGATTTTTATTTTAAAAAATAAGGTTTATAAAAGTGATAAAATATAAATTTATCAAATATATTACAAAAATGAAAACAAAATATTTTGGAAAATATAATATTGAGATTTAATTAATATCATCCACTAATATTAATTAATTTAATTTAATATGATAGAACACCTTGAAATTTTTTTTAAAAAAAAATTCTTTATTTTTATTTGGTTTCTATATTCATTTTTGTAACGACCCGAACTTTTTGAATAATAATTTTTTCTTGAAATTGTATTTTATATTATTTTTTACTCAAATAAACTATATACTTTTATTAATAAATTCATTATAATTGAAAGTAGACCATTGGGTTTCAACTATTATATGATTGTTGGTCAATATGACTGTTGGAAACTATACTCTTAATGTTATGATTAATGATTATAAATTGAAATGGTAATGGTTATTATTATAGAAATAACATTTGATGACATCTTTTAGTAATATTGGGTCATACTAATCCCATTTTTTAGAGCTTATGAAAGAGTTGGCATCATTGGGCTTCACTCTGGGCCAAGCCCCAGCTGAACATCAAGACGTCATGATAGAACTGAATCGCTTATGAGAGAAGTTCAAGTTTATATAAATCACCACTATAGAAATGTTGTCTAAGGAACCCAAAAATTATATCACTACTTCACACCTTACTCCTAGGTCTTATGAAGGCATTATAAGAGTTTATATAATAATGCCTTAGTTACATTGTGTTATCCCTTGGTATAAATAAATTTTTTATTTCATCATTCATGTTTTAATAATATCTTTTCATAATAAATTATATGTTTGGATATAAAAATTTTATAAATTGATTTTAGAAGTAAAATTTTTTACTTTTCAAAGATTTATCATAGATAGAGAATTATTATGGTAAAATAAACATCATTTTTGAATTTCAAGTGTCAAAATTAATCCTTTTGGAATTTTTAGATGTTCTCAAAGAAGATTCAATTTTCTAGAATTTGATGAATAGTATTTGATGAATAGTGTCTTCGTTGAATAGTAATAAGTATTTTATTATTAAATAATTTTTTCTGTGAAATTAATTTCTAAAATAGGACATACATGACTATAATTAGGGTAAAAATATGGTTCAATAAGATCAAAATAATTCTTGGTGAATAGTATCATTTCCCATTGGAATAGTAATTTTACCCTTATGAATAGTATTTTGATTAATGGAATAGTAACCTCACTAAAGGAATTAAAAATATGGTTTAGTACTTTTAAGATGTAATGTGATTTGATTATATCATAGTATAAGATAATAAATGTTTTAAAAATTATCAGTTATGTATTATTATTTTATTTATTTAATTAAATTTAAAATAAAATTATTTTTTATAAAATTGATTTCACTTTTTAATTATTCACGTTGAATAATGGTTAGGTTAAATTTCTTGGATTTTCTTAAAACCGTTGAATTTTTTATGAATAGTAAAAGTAAAGTTTTGGGTTTTCCGTATGTTTAGTGACATCATAACTATGTCATAATAATTTAAAGAGTAAGATAAGATTCTGGTAGACTTTTATGGATTCAAATATGATAAGATGTGTCCCGAGTGGCCAACAACATGGGAAAGCCCATGTTTTTTCAAATACTTACTAACAAGGTGTCCTATAAAATTAATAAAATATTCTCACCGTTTTAATATAAATACCAACACATTCCTTCATTTCTATTCATTAAAAAATAATTATAAACGAATTTATACATGTTATACCTCCCAATGTGTCCTCCCAATGTGTCCCCAAGCCCCCAAGTTCATGATCTTAGAATTTTAGAAATTACTTTTCAAGGTATGTTAATTCTCAAACATCTCTTTTCCATTCAAGTTCACTTTTATTTTGTATTTCTTTAAAATTTCCATTCCATGTTGTAATTTTAATTCTATTATGTCCCTATAATATATTATGAGTCATTTTTTAATGGGAGAACCTTTTCCCCTATAATTTTAATTTTTTCAAAAAGAAAGTATCATAGTCGTTATGCTATAAAAATTTCATCTTATAATCTCACTATTTTTACCAATATATTATTTTATTTTATTTATATGAATACAAAAAACACATTAATTTTCAAGGGTATTCATCATTACATAAAATTGAATTATTTTATTTTGGTATGTACATACATAAAATCCTCATTCCCTATATGTGGGTTATAAATGACATATTGATCATCTTTTTCAGCAATTTTTTAAATGCCATGATTTTGATATGAAACCCATTTATTTTATTATCATTGGTTTATTTATGAAATATTTGATTATGATCTATGTGTATCACATGAATATAATGACATATTTTGGGTGTGACCTAATAGCTCTACCATACATTGGGTAAAGAAATTAATCTCTAGATATGAAAAATTTCATGATACCTTGGTGAATAACCTTGGTGTTTTTTATGACACCTTGGGGATGGACCTTGGTGATATTTTTATGAGTGCCCAAATTAAATGTTGTAGCCACATTTTGAAGTTGTGATTCATGTTCTTTTTATTATGATATTCCTATTTTTCTATTTCTCATGTCTTTCTATATTGAATCAAGTTCTTATTGATATCACAAGTAAATTGTTTCCCTTGTTTACCCCTACGGGGCCTTCTTCTCACCATTTCCTTTGATTTATTCCCCCGGGATATGAGATATAGTAATTTTAATTAGGATAAACCTTTGATAAATCTATACAAGTTTATTAGAATAATTCCTTACATTTTCATATATTATTTACATTATTTCCAATACACTAATCTTTAAATATCATATATTAGAAAAATGTAATGAAGGGTTATGTAATAAAAATACGGGATGCCACAGTTGGAATCAATTGAGATTTTAGTTATTTTTTAAAATTAGGATATGAAAGGTTTTAGAATAACCCTATATGAAATTTTAAATATTATACAACTTCATGGTATTTCGGTGAAATACTATGTAATTGTCTTTCGAACAAATAAATCTCTATCTAGATATGAACCAGTGGATGTGGTTCTAGCACAAATATATCTAGGGGTGAATCCCGAAAACACCACATTGTGCTAGAAAAAAATGGAATGGGTGCATGACAACGAGCCTTACATCTTATTTGGATTTTCACTCCCAGGTGATATTTTTGGTCAATCATAACCTTTTGACGAATCATTTTAAAGGATTTATAGGAAATGAAGTTAATAATATTGAATGGATTGTTTAAGAATAATGATTTAAGACTTAAAAATAGTTTATATTTATAAGATTCTTAAATGAAACAATTTTATCCCTATTTTTTTCTTCTTTTATAAAATCATAGGAAATAGTAGGAATTGTGAACATGGTGACCGCAATAGACTATTAACTAACGTCCCTCCAATGAAATCTAGAATGGAAGAATTCATCTGAATGATGAATCAAATGATTGAAGTTATGGGAAATAAATTGAATCACGCTGAGAGATCGATTTCAACAAGAACAGACCAACATTTTGTTGAGTCCTTTATGCATAAACAACCACCAATATTCAGTGGATCAACCGAAATATTGATTACATAATAGTGGATAAGCTCTATAGAGATAATCTTGTCTGAACTCTATAGTTCGTAATAAGAGAAAGTCACCTTGGTTGTTTACCACTTAGAGGGAGAGGATGATCCATTGTGGGAAATTATTATAATTATAAGTCCACGGGTGCAGATTGAGCCTATGCAGTGGTAAGAGATCAGGGGGATCTTCATCAATATGTATTTCCCTAGTTCGATGAGAACAAAAATGGAGTAGGAATTACTAGAGCTGAAGTAGAAGGATAATAAATATATGTAAATCTACGAGATAAACAACAAAAGTCTTTCGTGCTTTATCTCTATATTTTACAAGGATCATAATAAGAAGTTTGAAAGATTCTTTGGTGAACTAAGTCCTCATATACAAAATAATCTATCGAACTGATATAAAGATAGCAACGAGGAGAATGTACGGAGTACTATGAATGTCGAACTGTAGTTCGGTGAGCTGCAATGGTCACACAAATCCAATGAAAAGAAGAGAAAAATGGAGCAAATATTGTGGAGAATATTTGATTCTAGGAGAGTATGAAAACTAGGGAAACTTCCCATGTGTAATAAATGTAGGATGAAGCATTCAGGGAACTACCTTCTCGGATGAGGTAAGTTTTACAAGTGTGGATGAAATGGTTATATTGCTTGGAATTTTTAGATTGAGGTGGAGCCTAAACATCCCAAAACTAACGAAAAATGGAAGATGGTGAAATCCCCCCCTGACATTCAAATCATTAAGTGTGGACAAATTTGTCACTTTTCAAATAATTTTCCCAATCAAAAGGAAGTGGATGGGAATCACCGTCATCCCCATTATTGGACAAGGGATAAAGGTCATATATTTTCTATCACAGTGGCTAAACTTGAATATCCAAATGATGTGGTCAAAGGTACTATTTTTTTTTCTATCAAATCTATCATGTACTATATTTAATTCGGTTTCTATGAATTCCTTAATCTCCTCCATATTTGCAAAGAATATAGAATCAATTCATAAACATCTAAAAGTAGTTTTATCAGTCAAGACTCCTGGAGGGATTATCCAAGAATAAAAAGTTTTTAGAACCTCTAGTATTTACTTTAGCGAGCATAATCTTATCTGAAATATAATAGTCATTACCATGATGGAATTCGATATTATACTAGGGATGTAATGGATATCATTTTATAATGCTAAATCAAATGCAATAGTAAGGAACTTTTAGTAGTCTTGAATGAAAAACCGACAGTTATCTTCCAAAGAGAGATATCTCAACATAATAATTGTCTATAAGAACCTCTTATAACATTAAATATAATAGTTCATCTTATTTCAAACAATATATTGTTTTTATTTCATACAAATCCATTTTTTGGGGAGTATAGACATCATTATAATCATGTTTAATGTTATTCACATCGGGATAGACTCAAAATAAGTACTAGTGGAATCCCTTGAATTTTCTATTCTGAACATCATGATATAGACTCTTAAAACATTATCTATTAGTCTTTAAAATATTTCAATCATCTTTAGTGCATCAAAATTGTGTTTCATGGTCATCACATCAGTAATCCTAATGAAAATATCAATAAATATTTAAAAGTATGGATATCCTTTAGTGGATTTATGTTTCATTTCCCCATAACTATAGGAGTGAATTAATTTATATATCTCATTGAATTTAGTTTTTACTCTTATATGACATCCAGGTATCATAAATCCCATCCTAAATATTTTATAAATAATTTTACATATCTCTAATATTGTGTCATGTCACAAAAAACATCTCCCATTGATATTTTTCTCAAAATAAATTAAACAAAATGGCCATGTCATCAAGGCACACATTATTTTGATCATTCAAAATAACATAACAAGAGTTACATGGATCAACAATTTGGAATAACATTCCAATTTTCATTTATCCCATAGTTATAATTCTTATATTATTTTATGACAATAAGATATAATTTTTTTCTAAAAATGTCATCATTCATTCATAATAGGTTTTTATTACAATAAATAAGTTGTTATTAAGTAGTTACATGAATAATGATTCATTTTTATTCAATTTAGGATCTTTGATCTCAGTTTTGTCGACTCCAATAATTTTTAAAATTATTTAATTACCAAACATGACTACATTTCCATAGATAGTTTAACCATAATTCATTTAGAATGATATAAATAATTAGATATCATTATAATTTTTATTTTCTATATACTGTGTTAAATTCCATAATCGTGAATAAATAATCATCAAATTGTATATATAGTGTTTTTATCATAAAGACTTTATTGGTCACACCATTATAAAATTTCAACAATAAAATACTTTTTTTGTAGATAGACTTTATATACAACTATTCATAGTTTTATTATTATTTGTAATTTCTCATTATACTATGATATTAACTCTGCAAAAAAAATTCTACTTTTTATCCCTTGAATAATAATATCATACTATTGATTACAAAATTTATGCCCATAAATTTCATTCCACCTATAGTAACCTTTAAGAATCTATCTTTGAAATAGATAAGAGTTATATATAGTGAAATTTTGTTCTCATATTTACCATATAGAGAATTTTATTCTTAATTTATATATATCTTTATTTTTTATTTATTTTTTTTATTAATTTTTCTTAGTCTAATATTTCATATTATTTATTTTAGAAACATCACTAATTGTAAAAATGATTTACCTTTGAGATTAGTATGATTATATTTTCCATTGAATATTGGGATATTATTTTCAATAGCTTATATTGATGGATCCTAAACATCCAAAAAATCACCGTACCGTTCTACCAGATTCAAAAAAATTAATTTACCTTAAAGGCACAATTATTGTGACTTATTTAACTCCTCATATTTTGTAGCTAATTTTTCATAATAATGATTTAATATTCCTCTTCTATTTCAATTCTCATATTAGGATTATTAATCCTTTTAATTTAGTCATCTAACTTTTTGAGAAAGCCTCTAATTTATTCCTTATTTTTTTCTACCTATTACATTGATAGATTTATTTATTTTATTATTTTACTATTTTTCTGAATATAGGCATCATTTATAACTTTTAACAAATGTTCGTTTTATTCATATTCACTTATTTGGTCATTTGTTGATGTTTCTTCATGTTTTTAAACATGGTCAGTGATGTTCATTTGTTTTTTATCACCTTATTCATTTGAATGACTACTTTTAGTAGAGTACCCTACCTATTCACTCGTGATCATAATTATTATTTTCCATATAGAAAACAATTTATTTCAATTAATTGGTTCATTGATAGTTTTTATCAATTACCTTGTTCTATTCTCTAAGGTATTTATTTTTTTATCTTTATCCTTATACTCACTCCTCTTCTCTTTGTTCAATCAAATTTGTAATTCCCAATTGAACAATACATAAATATATTAGTAGAAGTATTAATTTTTACATGATGTTTCATTTTTTAAAATTATTTGTGATATCATCTCTAATCCCCTTATACCCTTAATCCATTTCTTCATCATTTACATAATATCTGGTGTACTCATATTCCCCATGCATGATATTATGCTTTTTTCCTATATTTAAATGTTATCTCAAACTTTATATTCTTATAAAACACAAAATAATTCCTTCCCTCATAGAATAAAATATTATTATGTAATTTATAGAGTCAGATTTTTAAACAATAACACCTATAGATTTTATAAAAAATAAAACTATATTAGAGAGCATATATTTTATCTAACACCGAGCCTAAATGAACAGAGAAATATTATTAATTGAATATGATTATTATAACATAGTAATTAAAATAGTGGGTATTAATATTGTAAATTAATTTATGAAATATATATAAATATCTTATTCAATAAAAATTTAGATATAAATTACTTGTAATGTAATTCTATTCTCCAAAATTATGTTTTCTTCAAAAATGGTTTTAATTTCATTTTGTGTGAAAATATTATAATTAATTTATTAAAATTTTGGAATATTATAGAATAATGTGGAAACTATTTTTTGAAATTAGTATATAAAAATTATCTTATGATTATATTTTGGTATTTCTCTATAAAAGTTAATTTTTTTATGATTAGCGAAAAAATAGAGATTTTTATTGAATTTTGTTTATTTTAAAATATTAACCAATTAAAATTATATTTTATATTAGTTTAAAATTTTAATTATTTCCTTTAAAATAATAATAATATAATTATGGAATTTATAATTATTTTTATACTTGGACATAGTATAAGAGAATTTTATACTTAAAAATAATTTTCTTGAAAAACCTTTTTCCATCAGGTCTCATGGTTCTAATTTTTAATTAAAAACTTACCATTATATAAAATTAATATATACAAATGGATTCCATATTTTCAATTAGGAGGTCCAAATTTGGTAAATTCTCTCCTTTTATTTTTAATCATAATTAATATTAACTATATTAAATAATTGTTACCACACTAAGGGTAAATCCAGAAATTAAGGTAAAAAATAATTTTATAAGGACTAATAATTGACCATGAAACATTAATTCATCATATTGGATGAGTTTAGTTTATTTATTTCTACTCATTTACCTAGTATTAATCCATTTGGTGTTGTATTTCATTGATTTTGATCTTTATAATGTTTTTTACTTGAGAAATAGAAAAACGACACTTTACTTCGTTTAGTAACATTAATATTTGTTAAGAGGGATACAAATAACTTTTGTTCAACTATAAAGAATAATTTGAAAGATAAGTTATTTTTTATCATTATAATTTATTTTAAATTTTTAGACACCAAATATTTTCAATAAATTGTTATGAAAAATTAGCATGATATTTATTAAATTAATGAAAAAATAAAATAAATGATTCTAAAAATATTAAAAGTAATATTAATTGAATGAATGATATTATTCCACTATTTTTTTAGAAATATATCATTTTTGGGATTTTTTTAAGATTATATTTAAAATAATTTTGTTCATTTTTTTCAATGTTAGATTATATGTATAGTTTCAAGACTGACATTAATAATATTTTATAATAATTATTAATTTATTAAATTATTTAAATTTTTTAAAAAATATATTTAGAAATGAAAATTTTATGTGATTTTAAATATCATCCATGTCCCATTTAGTTTCCTATTTACCTATTATAGTAATTATCGTGGCCCTTAAATTCTATAAAAATTGATATAATAGAAATTTAAAAAAACGATTATTGAAGTTTAAAACAAAGAGATCAAGGTAAAACCTTATCTAAACACATCCAAATTTTATGTGAAGATTTTATTTAGAATCTTATTACTATTAAATTAATATTATATAATTTTCATACTTTTTTTAAAGATAATTAACATTTATTAATTTACTATTATGTGAAATTACCAATGTGACCCTCCACTCGCTTGTAAAAGTGCACTGCCACTTCTTCATTCCTCGTACTTGAAAACACTATTTTAATAGAAAATAATTACCCAAATAATTTTATCACTTATCTTACCATATCTTATATTATATTTCATTATTATAGTAACCTCATAATAAGTTATTAGGAGTAACTCTAGAGAGGTTGTTTGAAGAAGAGGTATCATTCTTTACTGAGTGTTTTTTTTATTTTTTATTCCATATTCTTAAAATTTTATTCAATCCTGATGATATAATAATGTAATTATCTAAAATTTTCTGTAATTTTATAATTTTATCTAATAACCAACATCCATCTCCACTTCCATCAAATAGAAAATGAAACCATTATTTATGGGTACAACGGACTACCTGGTTGTGAACTAATGTAATTTTTTTCGATCATTACCTCCAACAACTATTTATTATGTTGGATTTAATGTGTATATCATATTTTAAAGAAATAATTACCTTCATGTAAAGGTGATTTAACATATATTTTACTACCATTAAATTCATTTAAATATGATAATTTCATTCGTATGTATGTGTCGATTACCACCTCCATGAAGCGTTGTGATTCATTTTTTATTATCGCATAAAAAATATGGTATATTAAAGTGTATCTAAAGAAATAATATGATATTTATTATATAATTATAATTATCTAAATATAATATAACACATCCCTTCTTTCCATCATGACCATTAAAAAAGGGAATCATTACTTATGTGTATGTTTGACCGACTATCTCCATGATTGTAATGTAGTTCATTTTTTATAACCATATTTCTTATTCAATTTTAAATATATTATAACACATCCCTTATTTCCATCATCACAATTTTTATTTTTTTATCAATTGAATATATATTGTGTTAATTTTTCATAATCGTTTAACATAATTATTTATTTTAATAAAAATTATAAATAAATTAATATTATAAAAAATAATATTTATAAATAAAATAACTATTTATAACTAAAACTTTTAGGGAATTATCCTTATCACATAATATTATAGATTTTAAAAGAAAGAAAGTTCCATTTTGGTCTTTATCTTAATCTTAAATATTACAATGGTCAAAATAAATGGAAAATAGCCCATGTGCCATATATTCGAGAATTGGATGGAAAAACTTGAACTAAAATCATACAATAGGATAAAGCAAAGTGTCAGGATCAATTTTTAGTTCTTATCATATTATTTGTAACATTAATTTCATGATATAACCTTACTGTGCTGACATATATTAAATATGTTACTATTGATAATTACATAAGCTAAAAGAGGAATATTTATAAAATATGAATTTTTTTATTCCAAATATGGAATCCATTGTTTATTATTCAATTAACTAAAGTGGATTAATTTAAATTAAAATTATATCAATGATATGTGGCAAAAAATAATTTTTTAGAAAAATACCTTTTTAAGTAAAAATAGTTTCATATGGTATCCTTCGATAAAATTATTTCCAAAGCCTTTAATTAGATTATGTTTAATAAAAAAAATATTTAAAAATATAAACTATTCCAAAATATAATTTTTCTTTGTAAATTCTTGAAAATAAAATATATTTCTTGATAAAAATGTCTATTTTTTCACAATGAATAGAAAAATTAAAAAAAATTACAAAAAAATTCACCAAAAATTAATTATGAAATAAAAATTTAGAAAATTATATAAACTATATAAAATAAAATTTATATAATTTATATAATTTTTTATAATATTCACTCATAAAAATCATTAAAACCAATTTTTTTTTTGAGAAAACGTATTTTTGAGGAATAAAAATCGTTTACTTAAAGTAGAGAGATTATTTACTAAGAATTTATCCATACATTTATATTGATTTGGACCTTTATATATGATTCATAAACAATTTAATCGAATTCTTACCCACAAAATTAATAGCCACATTATAAAGGTCATATTTGAATAATAATATTTTGTGGATCATTTAGGCTCAGTATTGGGTGTCGTATAAGATATCGAACATAGTTCTATTTTTAAAAAATATATTGGTGTTACATTATTCCACCCTTTAATAAATTGGTTCATCAAAATATGAACTCAAGTATATTAAAAAATGGTTTTCCATCTGAAAATTACATGTATAAAATCCCACATTGTGAAAAGGATTAATAAAACATCCTCTTCAATAGAAGGAAAAGGAAATATGAGGTTCATCACCTATAAATAAAAAAATAGGAGAAAATTAGGGGGAAGTTGAAAATGAAATTGTAAAAAGAAAATTTATAAATAATTTTAGAGAGTGATATATATTATTAATCATAATAAAGTGAATGGTCATCTTAATTTTAAGGAAAAAAAGCATAAATTGTTGAGTTATGAAAAGGACTTTTGATTAATAAGATAAAAGGGTAATGGGTTAAGAATTTTTTTTCATTAACTTTTTACTATATTCGAGTAATTATATAACCATGAATATTTACAATATATGGAAATGAACTTACTTGAAAAATATTATTTCATCATTTAATCAATTTACACTACAATGTTGTCTTTTCTTCCAAACGATGAGTTATCAAGATGTAATTGTTTCTATGTTAATAAACTAAAATAAAAATATAATGGGAATCATAATATTTGAGATTATAATAATGTCTTAATATCATATTTATACAATATCCAAAACTTAAATTTAAAATAGGATATAACTCTAAAAATGAAAAAGCATCATATGAAGAAATTATACAATAATCCCCAAAGCCTCATTAATAACGAAAAAATGCTCTACATAAATAATTAAATAAATTACTAAACTTAAATTTCATAAAAAATTATTCAATACTAAGATTAAATCCCAATGATTATAACTATTTTATCTCATATTCTTACAGGAAAAATTTAACATTAGTCTCTAAATGACATGAATCCCTCATAATGTATAGCATGAAAAATATATATTTCTTAATTATAAAATCTCCATGATGTTGTATTAATTTTCATAAATAATGTAACTCACCATAAATCCATTTTAAATTTATATATTATTCAAAAATATAATTATAATTTATTCCACAAATGAAATTTCACAATTTTCTATTTAACATAATCATATAAGTTTCCAAAAATACTAAGCTTATACCAAAATAAAATTAATCACCAATTTAAAAAAATCAATTTTCGATCATTGGGATTTACCTATAATAATGCTTATGTTCTCTAAATCATCATAATATTTATCTATCACATCATTTAAAAATAAAATTTCATACTAACAATGAAATCATGTTGTCTAGCGGTATGTGCTTCACCCTTTTCGCCCTTCAAATGTGGGTTTAATCATCACGAGCTTTCCAGCCATGGCATGTTGTCTTTTTTGTTAAAAAAATATTTCTATAATTCTTATAAAATCCCTATAAATATTATTATCATACCAAATAATACCCTCTATCAAAAAATATCATATAATCCCTGAAGGTTATAAAATATCTTTAAACTTATGAGAACAACAATCTTCCTAAAATAATATTTCTTGTTGAACCTAAGGGTATTATATAAATAAACACAATAAAATGTCAAAAAAATTATTTAATAAAATATAAATCATATAAATTCAAACAAAAAATGGGTGATTAATATTTTGAACATATGATCAACCATAAAAATATAAACCCATTATAGTTATAAGGCCCCAGCCTTAAACCTTACTTAATCTTGAGTTATTACAAGATTACACATTGAGGATCTTTTCAGGTTTAGAGTTTTAGAGATTTAGATCATAAAACATACATTACATTCCACATTTAAACAAGGTGGTTACATAAAAGATATTATTCATTTTTTCCCATCAATGGAAACATATTTAAAAATAAATCATTGATTCTTTCTTGAGACTTCCTTGACACTGTCATCATATAATGTAACTTTCCCATGACCTGTGAAAAACATTTTAAAAAAACTTAGTATGAGAATAAAAATCTCATTAAGGGTTATAAAAAATATGGAAAGGAAACATGAGTTCATATATACATAAGAATGAAATCATACTTTACCCATAAAACATAGGCACTTTAACATACCTCATCAAAACATGAATAAATCATAGAAATCATAAGACATAAAAGGTAACATGAGGCATTCATAACATTCTTACATAGGGAGTAACCCTCTTGGTTACGTTTGGAATACCCACCACAGTATATTCCCTAAATCTCTTCGGAGAAACCTTAACGTTTCACTCCTTCGCGTTACCCAATGCATCAGAGAGCTATATCGGGCTCACACGCCCTTAGTTTATCACGGAACCACCCGTTTTCATAACAATTCCCAAGAACCATAACATAAACTTATCACATAAATCATGCATAAAGGTAACATAACATTCCCACATTTCAATCACAATATAACATTTTTTTATATTGAAATAATTAATCCATTAAAAAAGAAACCATTTCCAAAACCATTTAAAACATTTAATAAAGAGATTTTTGAATCAAAGTGTCCCATACCACCTTGAAGCTTTTAAAATTTTAAACCATTAATATCCATATAAATAAATCCTTAAAACCATTTTGAAAACATGGATATTAATAAGAACAAATAATTAAAACATTTAAAGCAATATTTTGGTTAAAGGGGTTCTACCAAAATTAGAGACACTTGAATACAATAATTGAGGAATAACATTTAGTTATAACTTTATAATATCATGAGAATAAATTTATTAATGATATAATATTAAAAAGGACATAATATACACCATATAAGAGTGAATTGGTGCATAACAACAATTAAGTCTCCAAAGAAATGTCAAATGTGATCAATTCCCTTATAAAGAAGTTATCCTTAAATTAAGGATAATTCAATATCAAAATTATGTGTGAAAAATATAAATACACCCAATATAAGTTGATATTAAGTGTAAAACAATAAAAGGTAATTCACACATATTCAAAAGATGACATATTCAATAACTACATGTTGATCCCAAAGAAATCGAAATTGGGTTAAAAAGTTTCCTTGAGAAAATTCGACAGCCTAACGGCGTCACTTCCAAAATTCAGAAAATGAGTTGATGAGAGATAAAAATGGTATCTCATCACTTGGACATAAAATTTACATCAATAAGGATATATATGAACATATCCCAACAAAATAGTATGTGAATTAAAAGACATAACAAAAGAAGTCTTTTAAAAGAGGAGGGTGAAAGGTTCCCTTACCGAGTTGGGTAACATTCGAAACGTACACCCCATGGAAGAACGGTCATACAATGAAGATTTGAATACCCATAAATGAAATTATACTAAACAAAGTGTATAAAAATTGGAAGTACATACACCACTCAAAGGAAATTGTGGAAAATGTAGCATCAATATCACGGGAATAAAAGTGAGATGAAAAATCCCTTACGAAAACTTGGAAGCCTAACAGCACCACTTAAAACTTACAAAAATGGATTGATGAGATCAAATAGGGTCTGTCATAATATTAACATAAAGTATAAAGAAATATGAATATAAAATAACATGCCCCAACATAACAAATAGGATCTTAATAGAAGTGACATAAAGGAGAGTACTTAAAAAGAAAGAGAGAGGTTAGATCTCTAACGAAAATCCGGCAGCCTAACGGCGCCACTCAAAACCTCCAAAATGGATTTATTAGAGAGAATAGGGTATCTCATCATATTAACATAAAAATTAAAGTAAGAGTAATATAAAATAACATCCCAAGAAAGATGAGCTTTAAAAGGAATGACATAAAAGAGTGTACTTAAAAAGAAAGAGAGGAGTAGGATCCCTTACCTCAAGTCCAACTTGTCTTGTTCGTTTCTTTATATTCCTGAATAATAAACTTTGGTCAATTTATAATTTCTTAAGGACCTACTATAAATATTATTATTCAGTTCATATCACATATTTGAATGTTATAATAATTGGTTAATAATATGAGTTCATATCAGACGTTTTTGTTGATGTTTGGTACAGGAGTCAAAAATTGAACTTGTTGGAAAATAATTTTCCATGTAGTTATAGGTACATCATATCCAGAATTGTATTTTTGTTTTAAATATCATATATATCTAGTATATATTCATTTTATACTATTTCATAGCATTTTAAGATAAAAATTAAAAGCACCGTTCATGGAGACGGTAGGTCGTACGTACGCATGAACGCTACTTTCATTTTTTTCATATTAATGGAATTAAAAAAAAAAGAGATATATATATAAGTTATAATTCCAGAATGATATACATAATTTATATGTAATATATTACATATACATTTATTATATATATGTTCTTATAATAGTACATAACATTTTGAGATATGAAATGAAATGTACCTTTCATGGAGACGGTAAACCATACGTACACATGAACGCTACTTCCATTTATATTTCATATTTAATGGAATTAAAAAAATGATACATAATAGTATTTTAATTACAGTATGGTATAATATATAGTATCATTAAATATATCCTTTATACGTACCACATATGGTATTAACGAATCAAATCACTTTGAGGGGGCGGTAGTCCGCACTTCCTTAAATGAAGATATCGAGTTTACCCATAATGGAAACCATAAAGGTATGCCATAAATGAAAAATACAGAAGCTTAAGTAAAACATAAACATATTATATATCATATATAAATATATTGTCATCTTAATGGGCACCTTTAAAGGTGTTAATAGAATATTGAACAATCATCATTTCGTGAGGCAGAAAATCGCCAACCACAGAAACAGTATGTTCTTTAACCATTAGACAAAGGTGTGTGTAAGTGTAGCTAGAATCCTTATTATAACAACATCCTATTATATTTAATATACTGGATTTGTTATAAAATAAATGAATAAAAATAGTTTAGGGGGTTGGAGAAGCAAAATAAAACAAAAGGACACAAGTGAAGACATTACCTTAAAATCGGGTAACTCCCATTGGTTTGAGCTCAAAGGATTCTTTGGGAAGCCTTATGCCCAAAGTGAGGCTTCAAGGAGTTAGAGAGGGCTGTGGAGATACAAAATGGTCAGGGTTTGGTCGAGCCAAATGCTTTGGATGTGTGGGTATGGAGGTATATGTGGGGGCCTTTTAAAAGAGGAGAGGTGGGGCACTCTTGGAAAGTAAAGAAATGTTCCTTTATTTTAAAATGAGTTTCGGATTTTAATGGTCACACATTGATGTGTTTCTAGGATAAGGTGATAAGGGTTCTAAATCCACCCATACAATAGGTTTTTGACATGTGTAGGTCTTATATTTTATATTATCTTTACATTTTATTTAAATCGTTAAATAATGAGGTCATCGCTGCATCATCATGATGTCATAAGTAATTTAATTTATTTAATGTCTAAAAATTATAAAAAAACTACTATGATGTAGGAAATCTTTTAAGATTTCCAATTACTATTTATAGTCAAATATCTATCTTGTATAACCCTTTTTAAAAATTGTTTTAGTAAAACAACTCATGTTTGTGTCATTTTAATTTTAACATTAAATAAAAAGGTATTTATGTCATTTTCCAACCAAAGTGGCTCCAGGGGGTCCCCAAGTTGACCCATGGATTTTCTTTGTCGGCCATGACACATACAATGAGTGTAGGACATGTGTCTATGTCATTTCATATTATTAAAACATTATTTTTACCTTAAACTACACTAATTACATCTAATCGCGATTAAAAACTTAATAAGTTACTATTCACCAAAAAATTATTCTAATCCCATTGAACAACATTTTACTTCTTAATGACAAACATTTATGTCGGATTTTTTAAATTCAAAACATAAAGGTGGAAAAATGTCATTTAAACCGAAATTCAGTTTTTATAAGTACCACTTAGTGGTTTCACTATTCATCAAAAATTGAAGTTTTTCAGAAAATTACGAAAAATTCAACCTAAGCCATATTTGATATTACAAATTCAAAAATGATGTCTATTTTAAAAAATTAAAAACATATAATTTTGCATTAATTATTTTAATAATTAAATTCCGCTGTCAAAACAAATAGCGTGTTTTTATGAAACAAAAAGTATCAAAAGATTGACACTAGTTTAAGTCCGATTTCAAAGTGAAATTAATTCGAATGAACACTAATGGATTAAATGGTAAAAATATATTCAAATTTCACTTTAAAACCAATTCAAAGGATAATCTAATCATTTAAATAAATTATATTAAAAAGAGGTTTTGAATTAAAATACAACATTTTCACTATTCATTAAAAATTGAACTTTTTGGGAAAAATACCAAAAATTTACACAAAGTAAATTTTGATGTCCCTATTCTAAAGAAGAATTTTATTTTGTAAAATATAACACATAAAATTGTCAAAAAGTTTATTTAAAATAGGTTCGCCATCAAAAGGCGGTTAATCGAACTTTTAAATAATATTAGAATGTTTACGCTTAAAATTGGATTCATTCGCATTTTTAATCCTCTAACATTTATTGTAAAGAGTAAAAATATTTGAAAAACATATATAATCATTTTGTAGTTAGTTCTGTTCATTCCCGCTATTACAAAGGCTAGGCGTTAACTACCATTTAAAATAATATTATTTTTTTATTAGAGTGCAACGTAAGATTCCCAAGAAACTCGTTGTTGCATATTGGGTATGCCCTCATGCATAGCATTCCCTTTAAAGTAATATTAATATTTTATTCACAAATATGTATAAATATGAAAATGTCATATTCTTTATTTACCTGGGGTGTTACATCCTTCCCCCCTTTTGGGAATTGCGTCCTCGCAATTTTTAAAATTGGGCTTTGAAACTTCATTGAAAATCCCACATCAGAACAAGAGTCAGTAAAACAATCACTTTAAAATAAGGGAATATAAGTACAGAGGTCACCTGAGTTAACCCATACTAGGATTCCTTGTAGGAAAACATGGACATGGAGGAGAAAACATAGGGTCATGTTCTGATGGATAGTGATAGAAAACATTTTTAGTAGAAAGTTAACCACAAGAAAATGACAAACTTGTTATGGGTTAAACGGTATTCGATTCCCCAGTAGGAAAGGTTAATAGAAAACATTTTTTTTAAGTTACTTTTTATTGAGGAATTTTTTCTTAAGGAAACATAATCACTTATCATGTTGACTTTCAAATTTTATTAGATTCCTTACACAAACTCATATTTTCTCCAAAAGACGAGAATTTAGGAAGACTTGTTCACATTAAGAGTATTATAATCAACTTCTAGAGAATCACCTAATCCACAAAAAAGAACTATATACTTCCCATGTCTTTAGACTTTAACCAAAAACAAAACCAAAAAGGTTAGTACAAGATCAGATAATCCAAAAAAGGATAACCATTTATAAAAAGAAAATATATTCTTAATCTCCAAAATTTGTCCAATAAAACCCAAAGTTCAACGAGGACCATTCGATAAACAATTTGTCCATAAAATTATTCAATGTAAACCAAACTAAGATTGAAACCCAAATATTTTAAGGATTTATTCACATAGCCTTCCAAGTTAAATCGTAACATTTATCTCCAAACAACATCAGTTTCTCTTGGTGTCTCACATTGAAAAGTAATTAACCTAATCACATATCTTCCATGATAGGTTAATAAATTTCCATAGATAACCCAAAAATCAACTTACTCTTAATTCATAAAATCATCTAACTAAAAATAATAAGTCAAACTAAGCAGGGACTTCACGTAGTCCAGTGGTAGAAGATAAATACCAGTTGCACTTTGGTTGTGGGTTCGATTCCCGCAGCTTTGTCCGACGCAACGGGTTGTCACACGGTCTGTGTGTTGTCCTTTTCCAAAACTACATAATTCTTAAAAAATTCCCCATGATGAGATGAAATCTTCAAAAATGATCATAAAATATTTTAACTTCAAGTTTATCTCATTCCTTTCATTTTCCATCATATCATATAATAACCCATAATTACCTAAAAAGTAAGGATCATATAAACCCTAATGGTTACCTTTATATTTATTACCTAAACTTCCACATCGAGTTGGCCATCTCGTACATGATGCATTAGAGAACTCACCAAGGTTGACGTGGTTGATCATGACTCCTTGATAGTTGGTTTAGAATAACCATGAGTTTCCTTATTGAATCCCCCATT
Organism: Viscum album; assembly: GCA_963277665.1. NCBI lineage: Eukaryota > Viridiplantae > Streptophyta > Magnoliopsida > Santalales > Viscaceae > Viscum > Viscum album. The sequence continues at coordinate 1,139,406,145 of OY728157.1, read as the reverse complement.
TCATCCAGTCTCTTGATCAGAGAACCACCACAGTTTCCTTCAAACCTATTGTCACTTTGGTGCCAGCTAGATCCATCCATTCACTAAAAACAGAAATGTCAGTGTCAGTAACAAAACCATCATGTACTGATGAGGAAGATAAACACTAATATATACTTACTCATTCGCTTTATCTAAAACTAGGACTCTTTATGAAATCCTAACCATTATGGTAATGTCACTTATGCTTAGAGAATACCCTAACCTCTAAAGTTATCTAAACCGACCTTTGATACCAACTATAAGGCCCCAGCCTTAAACCTTACTTAATCTTGAGTTATTACAAGATTACACATTGAGGATCTTTTCAGGTTTAGAGTTTTAGAGAATTAGATCATAAAACTTGCATTACATTACTCATTTAAACAAGGTGGTTACATAAAAGATAGTATTCATTTTTTCCCATCAACAGAAACATATTTAAAAATAAATCATTGATTCTTTCTTGACACTTCCTTGACCCTATCATCATATCATGTACCGTTCCCTTGACCTATGAAAAACATTTCAAAAAAACTTGGGATGAGCATTAAAGGCTCAGTAAGGGTTATAAAAAATATGGAAAGGAAACATGAGTTCATATATACATAATAATGAAATCATACTTTAACCATATAACATAGGTACTTTAACGTATCTCATCAAAACATGAATAAATCATAGAAATCATAAGACATAAAAGGTAACTTGAGGCATTCAGAACATTCTTACGTAGGGAGTAACCCTCTTGGTTATGTCTGGAATAACCACCACAGTATATTCCCTAAATCTCTTCGGAGAAACCTTAACATTTCCCTCCTTCGAGTTACCCAATGCATTGGAGAGCTATATCGGGCTCACCCGCCCTTAGTTTATCATGGAACCACCCGTTTTCATAACAATGCCCAAAAACCATAACATAAACGTATCACATAAAACATGCATACAGGAATCATAACATATCCACATTTCAATCACAATATAACATTTTAGTATATTGAAATAATGAATCCATTCAAAAAGAAACCATTTCCAAAACCATTTAAAACATTTAATAAAGAGATTTTTGAATCAAAGTGTCCCATACCACCTTGATTCTTTTAAAATTTTAAACCATTAATATCCATATAAATAAATCCTTAAAACCATTTTGAAAACATGGATATTAATAAGAACAAATAATTAAAACATTTAAAGTGATATTTTGGTTAAAGGGGTTCTACCAAAATTAGAGACACTTGAATACAATAATTGAGGAATAACATTTAGTTAGAACATTATAATATCATGAGAATAAATGGATTCATGATATAATATTCCAAAGGATAGAATATACACCATATAAGAGTGAATTGGTGTATAACAACAATGAATTCTCAATAGAAATGTCAAATGTGATGAATTCCCTTATAAAGAAGGTATCCTTAAATTAAGGATAATTCAATCTCAAAATTATGTGTGAGAAATATAAATACACCCAATATAAGTGGATATTGAGTTTAAAACAATAAAAGGTCATTAAAACAAATTCAAAAGATGAAATATTCAATAAATACATGTTGAACCCAAAGAAATCGAAATTGGGTTAAAAAGTTTCCTTGAGAAAATTCGACAGCCTAACGACGTCACTTCCAAAATTCAGAAAATGAGTTGACGAGAGATAAAAAGGGTATCTGATCACATGGACATAAAATTTACATAAATAAGGATATATAAGAACATATACCAACATAATAGTATGTGAATTAAAAGATATAACAAAAGAAGTCTTTTAAAAGAGGAGGGTGAAAGGTTCCCTTACCGAGTTGGGTAACTTTCGAAACGTACACCCCATGGAAGAAGGCTCATAAAATGAAGATGTGAATACCCATAAATGAATTTATACTACACAAATTGTATAATAATGGGAAGTACATGCACCACTAAAAATAAATTTTGGAAAATGTAGCATATATTTCACGGGAATAAATGTGATATGAAAAATCCCTTACGAAAACTCGGCAGCCTAACGATGCCACTTAAAACTTACAAAAATGGATTGATGAGATCAAATAGGGTCTATCATCATATTAAAATAATGTTTACAGAAATATGAATATAAAATAACATCCCCCAACACAACAAAGAGGAGCTTAAAAGAAGTGACATAAAGGAGAGTACTTAAAAAGAAAGAGAGAGGTTAGATCTCTTACGAAAATTCGACAGCCTAACGGCGCCACTCAAAACTTCCAAAATGGATTGATGAGAGAGAATAGGGTCTCTAATCATATGAACATAAAAATTACAGTAATATTAATATAAAAGAATATCCCATGAAAGATGAGCTTTAAAAGGAATGACATAAAAGATTGTACTTAAAAAGAAATGGAGGAGTAGGATCCCTTACCTCAAGTCCAACTTGTCTAGTTTGTTTCTTTATATTCCTGAATAATAAACTTTGCTCAATTTATAATTTCTTAAGGACCTTCTATAAATATTATTATTCAGTTCATATCAAATATTTTAATGTTATAATAATTGGTTAATAATATGAGTTCATATCAGATGTTTTTGTCGATGTTTAGTACATGAGTCAAAAATTGAACTTGTTGGAAAATAATTTTCCATGTAGTTATAGGTACATCATATCCAGAATAGTATTGTTGTTTTGAATATCATATATATCTAGTATATATTCATTTTATACTATTCCATAACATTTGGAGATAAAAATTAAAATCATCGTTCATGGAGACAGAAGGCCGTACGTACGCATGAACGATACTTTCATTTTTTTGTCATATTAATAGAATTAAAACAAAATGAGAGATATGTATATCTGTTAAAATTACAGAATGATATCTATAATTTAGATGTAATATATTACATATATATACATTATATATATGTACTTATAATAGTACATACCATTTTGAGATAAGAAATGAAATGTACCGTTCATGGAGACGGTAAGCCGTATGTACGCATGAACACTACTTCCATTTCTATTTCATATTTAATGGAATTAAAACATAATGATACATAATAGTATTTTAATTCCAGTATGGTATCATATATAATATCATTAAATATATCCTTTATACGTACCACATATGATATTAACGAATCAAATCACTTTGAGGAGGTGGTAGTCCGCACTTCCTTAAATGAAGATATCGCGTTTACCCATAATGGAAACTATAAAGGTATGCCATAAATGAAAAATACATAAGCTTAAGTAAAACATAAACATATTATTTATCATATATAAATATAGTGTCATCTTAATGGCCACCTTTAAAGGTGTTAAAAGAATATTGAACAATCATAATTTCGTGAGGCAGAAAATCGCCAACCAGAGAAACAGTATGTTCTTTAACCATTAGACGAAGGTGTGTGTAAGTGTAGCTCGAATACTTTTTATAACAAAATCCCAGTATATTCAATATAATTTAGTTGTTACAGAAGAAATTAATAAAAAGAGTTTAGGGGGTTGGAGAAGCTAAATAAAACAAAAGGACAAAAGTGAAGACATTACCTTAAAATCGGGTAACTCCATTTGGTTTGAGCTCAAAGGCTTCCTCGGGAAGCCTTCTGCACAAAGTGAGGCTTCGAGGAGTTAGATAGGTATGTATAAAGACAAAATGGGAAGGGTCTGGCCGAGCCAAAGGCTTTGGAAGTATGGGTAAGGAGGTAGAGGTGGGGCCTTTTATAAGAGGAGAGGTGGGGCACTCTTGGAAAGTAAAGAAATGTTCCTTTATTTTAAAATGAATTTCGGATTTTAATGGTCCCACATTGATGTGTTTCTAGGATAAGGTGATAAGGGTTCTAAATCCACCCATCAAATAGGTTTTGGACATGTTTAGGTTTTATATTTTACATTATCTTTCCATTTTATTTAAATCAATAAATAATGAGGTCATCGCTGCATCATCATGATGTCATAAATAATTTAATTTATTTAATGTCTAAAAATTATAAAAAAACATCTATGATGTAGGAAATATTTTTATAATTCCAATGACTATTTATAGAAAAAAATTGGACTTGTATAACCCCATTTAAAAATTGTTTTAGTAAAACAACTCATGTTTGTGTCATTTTCATTTTAACATTAAATAAAAAGGTATTTATGTCATTTTCCAAACAAGGTGGCTCCATGGGGTCCCCAAGTTGACCCATGGATTTTTGTGGTCGTCCGTGACACATAAAATGAGGGTAGGACATGTGTCTAGGTCATTTCATATTATTAAAACATTATTTTTACCTTAAACTACACTAATTACATCTAATCGCGATTAAAAACTTAATAAATTACTATTCACCAAAAAATTATTATAATCCCATTGAACCACATTTTACTTCTTAATGACAACCATGTATGTCGGATTTTTGAAATTCAAAATACAAAGGTGGAAAAATTTCATTTAAACGGAAAATCGGTTTTTCTAAGTACCACTTAGTGGTTTCACTATTCATCAAAAATTGAAGTTTTTCAGAAAATTACCAAAAATTCACCCTAAGCCATATTTGATATTCCGAATTCAAAAATGATGTCTATTTTAAAAAATGAAAAACATATAAGTTGCATTAATTAATTTAATAATTAATTCCCACTGTCAAAATAAATAGCGTGTTTTTATGAAACAAAAGGTATCAAAAGATTGACACTAGTTTAAGTCCGATTTCAAAGTGAAATTAATTCCAATGAACACTATTGGATTAAATGGTAAAAATATATTCTAATTTAACTTTAAAACCAATTCAAATAATAATATAATCATATAAATAAATTATATTAAAAAGTGGTTTTGAATTAAAATACAACATTTTTCACTATTGATTAAAAATTGAACTTTTTTTGGAAAAAAACCAAAAATTTACCCAAAGTAAATTTTGATGTCCTGATTCTAAAGAAGAATATTATTTTTTCAAATATAACACATAAAATTTTCAAAATGTGGATTTAAAAGAGGTTCTCCATCAAAAGGCGGTTAATCGACTTTTTAAAAAATATTAGAATGTTTACACTTAAAATTGGATTCATTCGTATTTTTAATCCTCTAACATTTATTGTAAAGAGTAAAAATATTTGAAAAACATATATAATCATTTTGTAGTTAGTTCTGTTCAATCCCACCATTACAACGGCTTGGCATTAACTACCATTTAAAATAATATTATTTTATTATTAGAGTGCAACGTAAGATTCTGTCCCGCCCCGACATTTATGTAATTTCTATTTTATTTTATTATTTTCTTGGTTTTAAAAATTTCTATCGAGGTTCAGGTTGAACAATGAACAACAATTTTTATGGTTTATCGAAAATGTGTTTTTTTTAATTGACGTTGTGGAGCGCACGGGTGGAGCGCATTTCTGAAACCCCGCGTGGCTTTGCTTAGGTAACGACACTGTCTTTTGCTCTTCAAAAAAATTTAAAATGAATAAGTTTTATATTTTATTTCGGTTACGGTTATAAATTTTAATTATTATATTTGTTAAAATTAAGGTTATTATTATTATTATCATTTGTATTATTATTATAATTGTTGATATTGATATTGATATTAATATTATTAATATGGATTAAATTTATTATTATTATTATTATTATTATCATTTAATTTTTTATTTTTATTGTTTTTTTTCTTTCCTCTCTTTCTTCCTCTTCTTCTTCTCTTTTCTTTTTTTTTTCTTCTTCTCTCTTTTGGTTATTCCACGCGGGTGTCCCCCCGCCTTGCAGCAGACTTCCTCCTTCTCTTTTTTTCTCTCTTTTTTTTCTCCTTCTTCCCGCAGCAGCTTGCTCCACCTCTTGTTTCCCAGGCTGCTGCTGCTGCCCTGCACCCCCTGCGTGCCTCGGCTCCCCCTCCGCATCTCCCAGCTGACCCGCGACCTCGGCTCCCCTGAACCCTGCTCCGCCTGGCGAACCCCCTGCGTGCCTCGGCTCCCCCTCCGCAAATCCCAGCCGACCTGCGACCTCAGTGCCCCCGTTCCCTCCACCCTCCGCAGTGCACCGCCACATGCCATCTGCGGCTCTCCTGACTCGCGCCACTGGTAGCCCACCACCCGCACAGCCTCCGCCCCGCACAGCACCGCCCTCGCCCTGCTCGGCCAGTCCGCATGAAACCCGCCCCAGCTCTCTCTCTCTCCCCTGGATGCACCGCTGCCCTCCTCCGGCTTCAGCTACACAGCAGCAGCACCTCTTCCGCCGGTGCGCCCCTGCATAGCAGGTTTTTCGGCCTCCTCTCCTCCCTCAATGTCATGCCACCAGCCCTCCGCCTCGCCACTCCAACCTAGCAGCGCCTACCCTGCGCCCTCTTGCTTCTCCAGCACACACCCAGCCGTCGCCACAATCCCGTGGGCCAACCTTGCAGCGTCCCCGCCCTCAGCTGGATCTCCCACGCTGCACTAGCCCGCCTCCAGCCTCCGCACTCGCCGTGACTTCCGGCCAACTTCAGCAATCTGCGATGCCTCATCCTACTGGCCAGCATCAACGGTCCGCAGTCCTTCCCGCTGGATGACCAGACCTGCGAAGAGCCCCCTAGCTCCCTTGTTGCATCGTGAGTAGGACCTCCCCACTGCTCTGCTCCTATCCTGCATTAATCCTCGGCCTGCCTACAGCCAGTGGTGCACCACCTGCTTGCCTGCCGCTGCCCCACACCCCAGCTCTCCCGCACCCACCCTTTCTCCCTTGCAGTGCTCCCCTCCAGTCGTCCCTCCTGTCGGCTCCTTCAGAGCACCCGTCGGTGCACCTAATACCTGGTCGAGACCCCCCTCCTTTCCGGTCATCGTGTGATTTTCCAGCCCAACACACCCCCTTGCCGAGTTTTTGGCATTGACCTCAACTTTCTCACATCACAACCACCCAGCTGTTTCGACCAGGCCTGTCATCAGCTGCCCGAGTCTTTGCGCCGCCGTTGACGGCGTCGGTGACCTTTCCAGTGAACCGCAGCACCGCGCCTGACCATTTATCCTTTCGTGTGACCCTGTTGGTCAAGGTCGGCCCCGTGCCGAGGTAACGTTTGTGCTGCTTCTTTGTTGGTTATTATGAGTTTTTGTTTTTATTTATTTTTGCGGGTGTTGCAGCTCTTTGGCGACGTATTTCCGCGGTACTGTAGTCGTCGCCTTGCGCGTACTTGTGCGCGAGTGTGAGACGCACCGCGTCATCGTCGTAACCGAACTGCGAGTCGAGGTAGGTCCCCCACTGCACTTACTTTTAAATTTAGAATTTATTAATTGCTTGTCGTTTTATTAATTTTAATGAATGATAAATAATATAAGATAATTAATTTTTAAATGATTGTTCAATGTAAAAAAGATCCGTTTATTTTATACACGTCTCTTGAAATATTTTCCTGACGAGCGGACACCCAGTATTGAAAGAATGCCCATTTGGCCTTTAAATATAATTTACAGAATTTCAAATATGGTTCTGGTTTTAAAGATAAATTATTTATTCTGAACAAATGTTTTGTGTTTTCTTGAGAAACGATGTTTTTCTTTAAAATTGGTGAAGGCCCGTTTGGAACATTAATAAAATAAATTATTTTGGAAAACCCACTCAGGGGTGACTTTTGGTGTGAGTTGTTTTCGTGAGCTAGATGTGATGTTGGTGCATCGTGACTGCTTAATTTACATTGTGGACGCACCCCATCTTTATTTCTTGTGATGACATGGGAACCTGGCATATTGAGTGAATTTTCTCATAACGATTGCTGCACTAGTTTAGATTACGCACTGGCTAGTGGCCCCATAGCAGGGGAATATTGAGTTATTGCTGCTATGGGGATTGGGCCCCTCGGTTAGGCCATGCAGGGCTATGCCGGGCGTTAGGGCGTTATGACGTCATCGAGTTAGGGCATGCCTTCAGGATGAGTCAGATGTATAGTACGTTCTGCATTGTTCACGATCTCCTAGGTTCGACCCATGTTTTCATTATTGTGTATTTGTGTGTGGCGGACGATCGAGAGGTCAAGTTCGGTTGCTGGCCTATGTGTGCCACTTTTTCCATTTCCCTTGGTATGTGTTGTGTGTTATGTGCGCTATGTGTGGTTTTAATTTTTGGTTAATAACTGAAGTCTAGATTTCTAAATTGTTCGTAGAAAAATGTTTTAAAAATGAAATGTACTTATTCCTTTCAAACATTAAACTTGTTTTAAAATTAAAAAGGGAAATGGACTGATACTTGTTTTAGAAATTAAAGTGTGTGTGTGTGTGAAAACCAATATTTTTGTATATTTAGTTAAAACCTGTAATTGGTAAATTCTTCATTTAAAGGTAGTGCATTGGGAATAGTTTGTTGGGCACGCCTACTGAGTTTTAATACTCACGCCTATAGTGTTTTCCTATTTTTAGTTTTGTTGTAGGCTGGCTCGAGTTTGCTCGCCGTGGGCAAGAGTTGGTTGTGGTCTGGCGAGCGACTCTCGGAGTCGCGAGGAGTTTTTGGCCGAGACCAGGTTAGTGTGTTTTTGTTGGTCGTTCTTTCTTTTTCATGTCATTTATTTTCCTTCCGCTGCTTTGTTTATTTATTTATTTTTGCTGGGCGAAATCGTTCCCACTTGTCCTCTATTGATGCCCTGGCGCTTGTCGCCAGCCCGGGAGGATCGGGAACGCCTCTCGGGCCATGTCGCGGACCGGATCGGGTGATCGGTTCAGGGTCGACCCGGGTTGGTTCGTGACAAAATGGTATCAGAGGAGGTTAGCTCCTGTGTGGACCTTGTTTTTCAGAGCGCCCATTGTTATCTAGGGTTTTCATGGTAGAAGGCGTATGATTGTCGAGACTCGAGGCGTACGGACGAGAAGGACGTCATGAACCCTTGCTTGCTCCGAACCTCTGGTTACCATGGGATGTTTGGGTTGTCGATGTCTTTTGATTCTTATAGTTTGTTTGGTATTGGTAAATGAAATGAGAGTTGGGAAAGTGACCTCCGTGAGCTCACATGGTCTGGCAAGCCATGTGGAGCCGGAGATTTTACCCTAGAATGCTCTCAGTGACGGTGGTGTGACTGGCGTATGGCCGCCAACCATATGGTCGAGTCACTCATCATCACTAATTTCCCTCTAGTGAATCGTTTGGATTTTCCTTATTTCTGAAAAAAAAAATCGTTTTGAAAAGTGTTATTTTGGTTTTTGAAATGACAATGACCATGTTTGACCCATCTTTTTTTTCTTGTTCCTTAGTGTTTTCCCCACGAAGGTTCGATGGATGCCCAAGGTGCAGCTTCAGGTGGTGCATCCTTAGAAAATCCTCCAGTTGATCATCCTAAAGACTACGTCCTCGAGTTTCGGAAGTTGAACCCTCCCCTCTTTTATGGGCAGACAGATCCTCTTGAGGCAGAGGAGTGGTTACGGAAGATTGAGAGGAAGTTCAGTTTCATTGGGTTGCCTGAGTCGTTAAAAGTGAAGTTGGCTACCTTTATGCTTGAAGGTCCAACCTGGAAATGGTGGAAGTCCGTGTCTCAAGATAAACCTCGGAAAGATCTCACTTGGGAGTTCTTCAAGTCATCATTCATTCAACAGTACTTCTCTGAAGTGACAAAGGTGAGGAAGAGGATGGAGTTGTGTGGTCTCCAGCAAGGTGTCAGATCGGTGTTTGAATTCTTTCGTCGTTTCCTTGACCTGGCTCCGTATGAACCGGGGTATGTTGGAAATGATCCCGTGAAAGCTCGGCATTTTGATCTTGGATTGCGTCCTGAGCTGCAGTCGAAGGTGGGAGAATTCAACGTAATCACTTTCCTTGATGTGGTGAGACAATCTTTCCTCGTCGAAGCTGAGTTAGCAGGAGGACATGAGGTGACGAATCCTCCTCCAGCTTTGGGGTGTAGTTCAGAAGATAGCGATAAGAAGAATGAGAAGCGGCATGATGGTGGTGGAACTAGTAGAGGAATCAAGAGGCCTTTAGACCTTAAGTCATCTTCCTCATAGCACAATGCCTTGATCTGTCACCAGTGCGGTAAGCGGGGGCACAAGAGGCCGATGTGCCCGAATGCTCCAAAACCCTGCCACAACTGTGGACGTCTGGGCCACTTACAGCGATTCTGTCGAGGTGTTTTCAAGAAGCACGCTAAATCCATACCTGGATTGTTGAAGGTCACTTCAGCCCGTCCGCAGGAGTAGGATGCTGTTTGGAGATCATTTTGGGGTTTTCTCTTTATAGTGTTTCTTGGATGTAGTAGTCGTCACCTGTACCGTTTTGTGGTGTTTCTTTTCTTTCAGTTGTAAGAATGGTTGTGGCTGAACCTCATTGAAACCTTTGTTCTAATGGATGTGTGTTTGGTAAAATTCTTGTTTGGGAATTTTGAAGCCTGACTGCGTGGCAGAAGATGCTTTAAACATTAGAGCTCCAGCCATAGGTCCCGGAGTGAAGTTGGCGCGTAGTCAGGTGAACCCCAGCGGTGAAGAAGGGCCTTGGTTTAATTTTCATCCTTAGTGTGGTATGGTTTGTGTTCTTCTGAGGGTGTGACATCGTTGGAGTGACTGTGACAGTAGTTTTGATGCTCTACCCGTAGGGCCCTTCCCTTCTCCCCCTTATAGTGTGGGGTTTTTGGACTGTGTGGAAAATCTTCATGCTCGGTTACCCTAGTCATTCCTTATGGTTGGGAGAATGATCACGGGTCTCATTGAATTCAGTTGGCTTGTTTCCTATGGTGGGGAGTCCGTTCGGGCCTCCCCGTGTCAGTATCAGAGTTTCCTCTCGGGTATCGTTTAGGGTGGTGTTTAAAGTGTTCGCGTTTTGAGGATAAGTTGTGTGTCATGGGTTTTCGGTGTCTACTTGGATCAATCAACTAGATGTGGTTAAACTTTTGGGGGTGATTGACACTTAAGGAGTTTCTTCTTGGGTCTAGGTCTTGTTGTGGCTTCCCGGGGTCAGGAAGCATTATGGTGGGGAGAATTGTCACGCCCCGACCTTTATGTAATTTCTATTTTATTTTATTATTTTCTTGGTTTTAAAAATTTCTGTCGAGGTTCAGGTTGAACACCGAACAACAATTTTTATGGTTTATCGAAAATGTGTTTTTTTTAATTGACATTGTACAGTGCACGGGTGGAGCGCATTTCTGAAACCCCGCGCGGCTTTGCTTAGGCAACGACACTGTCTTTTTCTCTTCAGAAAAATTTAAAATGAATAAGTTTTATATTTTATTTCGGTTACGGTTATAAATTTTAATTATTATATTTTTTAAAATTAAGGTTATTATTATTATTATCATTTGTATTATTATTATAATTATTGATATTGATATTGATATTAATATTATTAATATGGATTAAATTTATTATTATTATTATTATTATTATCATTTAATTTTTTATTTTTATTGTTTTTTTTCTTTCCTCTCTTTCTTCCTCTTTCTTCTTCTCTTTTCTTTTTTTTCTTCTTCTCTCTTTTGGTTATTCCACGCGGGTGTCCCCCCGCCTTGCAGCAGACTGCCTCCTTCTCTTTTTTTTCTCTCTTTTTTTTCTCCTTCTTCCCGCAGCAGCTTGCTCCGCCTCTTGTTTCCCAGGCCGCTGCTGCTACCCTGCACCCCCTGCGTGCCTCGGCTCCCCCTCCGCATCTCCCAGCTGACCCGCGACCTCGGCTCCCCTGAACCCTGCTCCGCCTGGCGAACCCCCTGCGTGCCTCGGCTCCCCCTCCGCAAATCCCAGCCGACCTGCGACCTCAGTGCCCCCGTTCCCTCCGACCTCCGTAGTGCACTGCCACATGCCATCCGCGGCTCTCCTGACCCGCGCCACTGGTAGCCCGCCACCCGCACAGCCTCCGCCCCGCACAACACCACCCTCGCCCTGCTCGGCCAGTCCGCACGAAACCCGCCCCAGCTCTCTCTCTCTCCCCTGGATGCACCGCTGCCCTCCTCCGGCTTCAGCTACACAGCAGCAGCACCTCTTCCGCCGGTGCGCCCCTGCATAGCAGGTTGTTCGGCCTCCTCTCCTCCCTCAACGTCATGCCACCAGCCCTCCGCCTCGCCACTCCAACCTAGCAACGCCTACCCTGCGCCCTCTTGCTTCTCCAGCACACACCCAGCCGTCGCCACAATCCCGTGGGCCAACCTTGCAGCGTCCCCGCCCTCAGCTGGATCTCCCACTCTTGACTAGCCCGCCTCCAGCCTCCGCACTCGCCGTGACTTCCGGCCAACTTCAGCAATCTGCGATGCCTCATCCTACTGGCCAGCATCAACGGTCCGCAGTCCTTCCCGCTGGATGACCAGACCTGCGAAGAGACCCATAGCTCCCTTGTTGCATCGTGAGTAGGACCTCCCCACTACTCTGCTCCTATCCTGCATTAATCCTCGGCCTGCCTACAGCCAGTGGTGCACCACCTGCTTGCCTGCCGCTGCCCCGCACCCCAGCTCTCCCGCACCCTGCCTTTCTCCCTTGCAGTGCTCCCCTCCAGTCGTGCCTCTTGTCGGCTCCTTCAGAGCACCCGTCGGTGCACCTAATCCCTGGTCTAGACCCCCATCCTTTCCGGTCATCGTGTGCTTTTACAGCCCAACGCACCCCCTTGCCGAGTTTTTGGCATTGACCTCAACTTTCTCACATCACAACCCCCCAGCTGTTTCGACCAGGCCTGTCATCAGCTGCCCGAGTCTTTGCGCCGCCGTTGACGGCGTCAGTGACCTTTCCAGTGAACCGCAGCACCGCGCCTGACCATTTAACCTTTCGTGTGACCCTGTTGGTCAAGGTCGGCCCCGCGCCGAGGTAACGTTTGTGCTGCTTCTTTGTTGGTTATTATGAGTTTTTGTTTTTATTTATTTTTGCGGGTGTTGCATCTCTTTGGCGACGTATTTCTGCGGTACTGTAGTCGTCGCCTTGCGCATACTTGTGCGCGAGTGTGAGACGCACCGCGTCATCGTCGTAACCGAACTGCGAGTCAAGGTAGGTCCCCCACTGTACTAACTTTTAAATTTAGAATTTATTAATTGCTTGTCGTTTTATTAATTTTAATGAATGATAAATAATATAAGATAATTAATTTTTAAATGATTGTTCAATGTAAAAAAGAGCCGTTTATTTTATACACGTCTCTTGAAATATTTTCTTGACGATCGGACACCCAGTATTGAAAGAATGCCCATTTGGACTTTAAACATAATTTAAAAAAATTTCAAATATGGTTCTGGTTTTAAAGATAAATTATTTATTCTGAACAAATGTTTCGGGTTTTCTTGAGAAACGATGTTTTTCTTTAAAATTGGTGAAGGCCCGTTTGGCACATTAATAAAATAAATTATTTTGGAAAACCCACTCAGGGGTGACTTTTGGTGTGAGTTGTTTTCGTGAGCTGGATGTGATGTTGGTGCATCGTGACTGCTTAATTTACATTGTGGACGCACCCCATCTTTATTGCTTGTGATGACATGGGAACCTGGAATATTTAGTGAATTTTCTGAGAACGATTGTTGCACTAGTTTAGATTACACACTGGCTAGTGGCCCCATAGCAGGGGAATATTGAGTCATTGCTGCTATGGGGATTGGGCCCCTCGGTTAGGCCATGCAGGGCTATGCCGGGCATTAGGGCGTTATGACGTCATCGAGTTTGGGCATGCCTTCAGGATGAGTCAGATGTATAGTATGTTCTGGATTGTTCACGATCTCCTAGGTTCGACCCATGTTTTCATTATTGTGTATTTGTGTGTGGCGGACGATCGAGAGGTCAAGTTCGGTTGCTGGCCTATGTGTGCCACTTTTTCCATTGCCCTTGGTATGTGTTGTGTGTTATGTGCGCTATGTGTGGTTTTCCTTTTTGGTTAATAACTGAAGTCTAGATTTCTAAATTGTTCGTAGAAAAATGTTTTAAAAATGAAATGTACATATTCCTTTCAAACATTAAACTTGTTTTAAAATTAAAAAGGGCAATGGACTGATACTTGTTTTAGAAATTAAAGTGTGTGTGTGTGTGAAAACCAATATTTTTGTATATTTAGTTCAAACCTGTAATTGGTAAATTATTCATTTAAAGGTAGTGCATTAGGAATAGTTTGTTGGGCACGCCTGCTGAGTTTTAATACTCACGCCTATAGTGTTTTCCTGTTTTTAGTTTTGTTGCAGGTTGGCTCGAGTTTGCTCGCCGTGGGCAAGAGTTGGTTGTGGTCTGGCGAGCGACTCTCGGAGTCACGAGGAGTTTTTGGCCGAGACCAGGTTAGTGTGTTTTTGTTGGTCGTTCTTTCTTTTTCATGTCATTTATTTTCCTTCCGCTGCTTTGTTTATTTATTTATTTTTGCTGGGTGAAATCGTTCCCACTTGTCCTCTATTGATTCCCTGGCGCTTGTCGCCAGCCCGGGAGGATCCGGAACGCCTCTCGGGCCATGTCGCGGACCGGCTCGGGTGATCGGTTCAGGGTCGACCCGGGTTGGTTCGTGACAGATTCCCAAGAAACTCGTTGTTGCGTATTGGGTACGCCATCGTGCATATCGTCCCCTTTAAAGTAATATTAATATTTTATTCACAAATATGGATAAATATGAAAATGACATATTCTTTATTTACCTGGGGTGTTACAATAGTATCCCTAACTATTAATTTCACATATCATGTAAAAAAACTAATCAAAAAAGTTATATATACCATTCATATAATATCAAATATAAGACGATAGACTTAAAAATTATATAATATTGAGATATAAGTCAAGAATTAATATTATTATATTCGAATATTATTATGGTTTGGAGTTTTATAGAATTTTTTCATCACACTTACATAATTAAATGTTACATAAAAAATGGAAAAATACAATTAATATATATTTTTACAAAAAAACATTTAAGATATAAAAAGATTTATTTTCATGAAATATCTTCAGAATCTTTATATTGACCTCATACTTTATCATAATTATCTATCAAACCATGTGAATTTTTTTTAAAAATATGGGGTGAACAAAAAAATCCCAAAAATTGATTTATACAACAAAATAAAAAAATGTTTTAGTTCATGAATACATATAAAAGGTTTCTATTTTTGAAAATTAATATTTTGCATAAAAAATAAAATTTTATTACCCATGTAATAAACTTTTCTGCAATTTTTTTTCACAAAACATTACATAAGAAATATGAAAGATGAAATAAAACTCATGATGTTTCCTTTTCCATCATTAAAACCTCGGAAAATTTTATATGAAAAAAGATATTAATTTCAACCTTATGAAGTAACATGGACTTTTATATAAAAATAAGATCACGAGTAATCACATGGAGAATAACACAAAAAAAATTATATCAAAAGAATAAGGAAATAGAGGATAGAAACACAAAACATGACATAATCATGATCAAGGCTAACTACAATGATAATATCACATGGTGGATAGTGTCCCATATTGTATTGGGTTTACACCCAAATGTCATAAATAATTTCTCTTTAGAGAAAAGCATTAACCAATAAATTTGACCATAATATGAGAACTACCATTATATAAGTTTCATAACTATGTATTCCGCAAAAGGAAATAAATTATAAATAATAATAATAATAATGGAAGTAAATTGTTTACATAATCTATAATTATATCATAATAAAAGTAAATTTCATTGATAATTACTTTGAGAAATGAAAATAAATAATATAACTCCCCATCGAGGGAAGGGATAATAATCTAGTTATAAAAGTGAGAGACACCCACACACAAACAAAGAGATATATATTTATATTAAAATAACTACATTAAATTATATAGAGTTAGAAAGTGAGTTTGAGAAATAATTGACTTAAACTGAAGAAAATTATTGTTAAGATAGATTACATACATGCATAAGAAAAACATTTCTAGTTATAGAAAAATCCACTCCATTTAAAACCCTTTTGCAATCTAGTTATAATAATTGGAAACCATGGGATTATTTGAAGAAAATGAGGAATATAATAAATGAATCCAATTACCCAATAATGGTTACCATAACAAGAAAATCCTTTTACGCCAAATATAAAAATATAAATCATTAATTTTGTCTTTTGTAAATAAGGACAACATGTTACTTATAAAATATGTAAATAAATTTCTTTTTTAAAAACATTAAAACAATGAAAAAAGTGACATAAAATTTCATTTACAATTTATTTATTTACATATAAATTCATTAATAAAATAATTTTAAAAAAATGGAAATAGTAGTGAAATATTTTGAGAATAAATTTTAAAAACATTAAAATAAGGATTTTAATGTAATGTGGCCATTACATAAACCATTAAAAGATTATATTTTATTAAAAAGTAAATATAATGATAAAAATGGACAAAAATGTCCATATCAATGCATTTAATAATAAATACTAAATTTCTTGTAACTTTTTGAAGAATATGGTAATTGAATAAAAATATATTTGCAGGAAAATATTAACAAATGAATTTTTTGGAAGAAAATCTCTTACTTTGATTTCGAATCATCATATACATTCTTTAACTTCCTAAAAAATAAAATTATGTTATATATTAACATTATTAAAAATCCTTCTCTATATAATTATAATTTTTTACTTTCTTTATTATCATGTTGTTTTCAATTAAATAATCATTTAAGTTGTTGTTATTGTAACCATTATTTGGTATTTAGATTCATTTATAATATTCCTCATTTTCTTCAAATAATACCATGGTTTCCCATTGTTATAACTATATTCCAAAAGGGTTTTAAATGGAGTTGATATTTCTATAACTATAAATGTTTTTCTTATGCATGTAAGTGATCTATCATAAAAATTATTTTCTTTAGTTTAAGTAAATTATCTCTCAAAATCACTTTCTCTCTCAATATAATGTAATGTAGTTATTTTTATATAAATATATATCTCTTTGTTTTTGTGTGGGTGTCTCTAACTTTTATAACTAGATTATTATACCTTCCCTTTATGGGGAGTTATATTATTTATTTTTATTTCTCAAAGTAATTATCATTGAAATTTACATTGATTATAATATAATGATAGATTATATAACAAGTTTATTTCAATAATTAATTATTATAATTATTATTTTTAATTTATTTCCTTTTTCTGAATACATAGTTATGAAACTTTTATAATGGTTTTTCTCATATTATGATCCAATGAATTGGTTAATGCTTTTCTCTAAAGAGAAATTATGTATGAGATTATGGTGTAAACCCAATACAATATGGGACACTATCCACAGTGTGATATTATCATTGTAGTTATCCTTGATTATGATTATGTCATGTTTTGTGTTTCTAACACATTTCATCTGTTCCCATATTCTTTTGATATGATTTTTTTGTTATTATTCATGTGATTACTTGTAATCTTATTTTTATATAAAATTCCATGTTACTTCATAAGGATGAAATTAATATCTTTTTTCATATAAAATTTTCTCTTGTTTTCATGATGGAAAAAATAAACATCATGATTTTTATTCCATCTTTAATATTTATTATGGAATGTTTTGTAAAAAAATGGTAGAAAAGTTTATTACTTGGGTAATTAAATTTTAATTTTGAGCCAGAATATTAAAGTTGAAAAATAAAAAACTTTTATATGTATTCACACACTAACAATTTTTTTTTATTTTGTAATATAAATCATTTTTTGGGATTTTTTTGTTCACCCAATATTTTTTAAGAAAATTAACATGGTTTTATAGAAAATTATGATCAAGGGTGAGGTTAAGATGAAGATTATGAAGATATGTCATGATAATAAATCTTATTATATTTTAAATGTTTTTTTGTGAAAAATATATATTAATTGTATTTTTACCTTTTTTATGTAACATTTAATTATGTAAGTGTGATGAAAAAATTCTAAAAAACTCTAAACCATAATAATATTAAAATCTAAGAATATTAATTCTTGAATTCGATCTCAATATTATATAATTTTGAAGGCTATATTCTTATATTTGATATCGTAGGAATGGTATAAATAAATTTTTTGATTAGTTTTTTACATGAGATGTTAAATTAATAGTTATGGATACCATCGTGGGTTTATATATTTATGGTTGATAATATGTTCAAAAAAGTAATCACCCATTTTTGGTTTTATGTTATATAATTTATATTTTATTAATTATTTTTTTACATTTTATTCTGTTTAGTTATATAATACCCTTAGGTTCATCATGAAATATTATTTTAGGAAGATTTTTTTCATAAGTTTACAGATATTTATAACCTTCAGGGATTATATGATATTTATGAAATCTAGGTTTAGTTATTTATTTAATTATCCACGTTGAACATTTTTTCGTTATTAATGAGGCTTTGGGGATTAATGTTAAATTTATTTATATGTTCTTTTTTCATTTCTAGAATTATCTTCTATTTTAAATTTTGGTTTTGGATAGTGTATAAATATGATTGTAAGATATTATTATAATATTAAATATTAAGTGTTCCATTATATTTTTTAGTTCATTGACAATGAAAAAATTACATCTTGATTACTCATTGTTAGGAAAAAAAGACAACATTGTAGTGTAAATTGATTAAATGATGAAATAATATTTATCATGTAAGTACATTTACATATATTGTAAATATGTATGGTTATATAATTACTCAAATATAATAAAAAGGTAATGAAACAAAATTCTTAACCCATTACATTTTTTTCTTATTAATCAATGGTCCTATTCATAACTCAACAATTTCTGATTTTTGGTCCTCAAAAATAAGATGACCATTCAATTTTTTACGATTAATGATATATATCACTCTCTAAAATTATTTATAAATTTCTTTTTTACCATTTCAATTTTAACATCCCCCAAATTTTCCCTGTTTGTTTTATTTCTAGGTGGTGAACCTCATATTTCCTTTTCCTTCTATTCAATAGGACATTTTATTAATCCTTTTCACAATGTGGGATTTTATCCAAGTAATTTTCAGATGGAAGCCCCTTTTTTACTATACTTGAGTTCATATTTTTATGACCCAATTTATTAAAGGGTGGAATAATCTAACACCAGTATATTTGTTTCTAAATAGAACTATGTTCGATATCTTATACGGCACCCAATAATGAGCCTACATGATCCACAAAATATTATTATCCAAATATGGCCTTTATAATGTGGCGATTAATTTGGTGGGTAAGAATTCGATTAAATTATTTATGAATCATATATAAATGTCCAAATCAATATAAATTTATGGATAAAATCTTAGTACATAATCTCTCGATTTTAGGTAAACTAATTTTATTCCTCAAAAATACGTTTTATAAAAAAAATAGATTTTTATGATTTTTATGAGTGAATATTATAAAAGATTTATATAAATTGTAGATATTTTATTTTATATAGTATATATAATTTTCCAAATTGTTATTTCATATTTAAATTTTGATAATTTTTTTATTTTTTTATGAAAACTTTATTTTCTATTGCTTGTGAAAAATAGACATTTTTATCAATAAATATATTTTATTTTAAAGTATTTACAATGAAAAATTTTATTTTGGAATAATATATAATTTTAAATATTTAATTTTATTTAAACATGATCTAATTAAAGGATTTGGAAATAATTTTATCCAAGGATATCATATGAAACCATTTTTACTTAAAAAGGTATTTTTCTGAAAAATTATTTTTTTCCACATCTCATGGGTATAATTTTAATTTAAATTAATCTGCTTCATTGAATTGAATAATAAATAATGGATTCCATATTTTTAATAAGAAAATTTATACTTTATAAATATTCCCCTTTTAGCTTATGTAATTATCAATAGTAACATATTTAATATATGTCACCACATTAAGGGTAAATCATGAAATTAAGGTTAAAAATAATATGATAAGAACTAAAAATTGATCCTGACACTTTACATTATCCTATTGTATGAGTTTAGTTCAAGAATTTCCATCCAATTCTTGAATATATAGCACATGGGAAATTTTGCATTTATTTTGACCATTGTAATATTTATGGAAAAGATAAAGACTAAAATGGTACTTTCTTTCTTTTACTATCTATAATATTATGTGATAAGGATAATGCCCTAAAATTTTTAGATATAAATAGTTATTTTATTTATAAATATTATTTTTTATAATATTAATTTATTTATAATTTTTATTAAAATTAATAATTATGTTAAATGATTATTCAACATTGACACAATATATATTCAATTAATAAAAAAATAAAAATTATTTTTAAATTTTTTATCTATAATATAAATTCAATGAATCATTATGTTCCATAAATTTTTTAGATAAATATAAAATTTTAGTGATTATTGGATGGATTATTTTATAATTAAATTGTTATTATCTTTTCCTCAAAGTCAAATTAAATTAATAGTTCTGAAAATGACATTAAGGTTATTTTATAATAAATCATATTTTATTTAATGAATGAAGACAAAAAAATTCTGATATTAATAAAATTTATTGTTATATGGTTTTATATTTAAACCATTTTCAATTTATCATCCAATTATCCTTTTATAGTAACCATATTGACTTTATAATGTTTAAATACATTATTATAAAGATAATTTTCCAAAATAGTTAACATGGGTTAAAAAATATAGAAGGATAAAAACCTAAAATAAACATGTAAAACTTTTATTTAATGAAATATTTTGACGCATAATTTTTCTATATTTAATTATATAATTTTGGAGCCTCTTTTCATTGAAAATTAATTTATATTAATTTAATATATTATGAAATTCCAAAATATCCCATCACTTTAATTATAATAGCGCACCTCCTATTTTAATTTCCTCACATATAAAAAGAAATTTTATTCAAATAATTACCATTAAAATAAATTCCTTAATTTTTTAAAACATTATTGAGGCCTTTTTATTAAAAATACATCTTGGATGTATTTTAGTGTAAACTTGATGATGTTCTTCATAGAAGAGGTATCATTGTTTATTGAGTGTTTTTATTTTTTTCAATCTTTTATAGCCTTCAAATATTTTTGAAACATGATAATATAATTACAAAAATATATGTAATATAATAATAATTTTTTATCTTAACATAATAAAATATATCTATCTCCTCTTCTATCAAATGAGAAACCAAACCATCTTTCATTTGTATGGTAGACTACTACCTCACGAAATGTTGTAATTAAATTTTCATCATCACCTCCAATATTTGTTTATGATGATGAATTTAATTTGTTTATTTTATATTAAGTAAATATATATAATTCTTTATATTAAATATATCAAATAGTTTCTTATAATTTAATTAATTGAATGATGATAATTTTTTTCATGCGTACATGTGGATTACCCCTCCACAAAGTGATGTCAATCATTGTTCATTATCGCATCACGTGAATTGTATATATAACTATATTTAATGAAATAATATGATATTTTTTATGTAGTTATTATTATATAAATATAAAATAAAACTTTTCTTATTTCAATCATGATCATTAAAAAATAATAACATTACTCATTCGTACATACATCCAACCATCTACATGATTATAACCAATTTTGTTTTATATTAACAATATTTCGTGGTTGGTTTTATATGTATAATTTATGTTTAAAAATTTTAATTATTTGATTATCATTATTCTAGTGATAATTAAATATTTAAATTTCTTACCATAGTCAGCCTAGTAATGTCATTTTGGACTTATGAGGGACTTAAAAACATATTTTTTAATGTTTTAAAAGATTGTTTTCTAAAAAAAATTCTTCAATGTCGATATAACAAACTCACTTTTTTTATTTATCTTATATGGAAATAAATAAATTATATATATCATTTTTTCTTCTTTTATTTCATTCAATGTTATCCTAATGTAATACTTATAACTATTTTATATTTAATGTATTTAATTTATTTTAAAAACAAAAAAATAATGTTTTATTTTAATATATAGGTCACTAACAGAATTTTCCACCATGACAACCATTATTTGATATTTTGATTTCATTATAATATTCCTTAACATATTCAAATAAAAACACTCTTAAATTTTATTCTAATTATTTTAAAAAATGGTTCTAAAAGTAAAGGATATTTTGATATCGGGAAATGATTTTCTTATTGGTGTAAGGGATCTCTCAAAACTACCCTTTTATTTGAATTTGGATAATTTTCTATATGAATCACTTCTTATATCTATTTAATGTTTTTTGAATTTCTATAAATTATCTATATATATCTATATCATATAGACCTAGCTAATTCTCACTTCCTTTGATTGTTTAATACATATGTTATG
Organism: Viscum album; assembly: GCA_963277665.1. Lineage (NCBI taxonomy): Eukaryota > Viridiplantae > Streptophyta > Magnoliopsida > Santalales > Viscaceae > Viscum > Viscum album. The sequence continues at coordinate 1,139,383,973 of OY728157.1, read as the reverse complement.
TTTATTTCTCAAATTCCTTCATTAAAAAAATTTCCATTAATTATGATAAGAGGAAATAATAGGAAACCCATATCATTCTATTGGAAATTCTAATGATTATGATTTAAGATTTATTTCCTTTCATAACAAACATAATAATGAACATGTAATAATGGATTCACCCAGGTGGAACACTAATATATTTATTAAACATTTTTCCTCAAGTGATGTTATATATTTTATTGGGGATTAAACCCAATCCACTATAGCATTCTCTCCCCCATATGATGTGGTCTTGGAATTTATCCTTGGATTTTTTTTATTTCATTTTTTTGTTCAACATTTCTTATGTTGCTAAGATATTATGATACCATGTTATTTATGTTATTCTATCATGTGATTACTCATGATATTATATTTTTAAAATATTACATGCAACTTATTAAGGATGAAATGTATAACATTTTTTTGAATAAGATTTCATAAGTTTTTAGTGATTTCAGTGAAAAAATTATGACTTTTATTTTTTCATCAATATTTATTATAATTTGTTTTATGGAAATATTTTTACAGAAAAGAAGATTTCTTGGGTAATAAAATTATTATTTTCATCACAAAGTTTAATATTGGAAATTAAATATATTGTATAATTATAAATGAGAAAACATATTTCATTATTTATTTTTATATGTCCATTAATGATCTTCATATGATCAGAGAATGTTATAAAATTATTTTCATAGGATTTTAAGTATGAGTAGCATGATGGATGAGTTGAACATGAAATTTTTTAAGATATTTCATAAAAAATATTTTATGTCATAAATGTTTTTTTGTAAAAAATGGATTTGAAGAGGAAGTGTCCACTTTTTGGTGTAATATTTAATTTTGAAATGGTGACAGAAAAATTATGAAATAATCTAAACAATAATATTACTAAATTATAAGAAAATAAATTACTGACTTAAATATAATGATTTTGTAATTTTTATGGATTGGTATTTATTATAACTCCCTACCCTTTATCACCATGTTTAAGCCGGAGAGCTACAATACCTAATTATTGCCTCCCCATACATAAGAGGTTGTTGAATAGTATCAAGGTCTTGATGTCCATCAGTGGGTATACTATACCCTATGTATCATATGGTTAAACTAAAAATAAAAATTAAATATAAAAACTAATGATATTAGAGTTTAAACACAAAAATATTAAATGGAATACATTTTATAAAATAGATAAATGTGATCCCTATGTGGAAAGACAAACTAAGTTTAATGTTTTGGTGGGTAAATAAATAAATAAAACCCAATCAAATACTTTAATGTTTATCCCAATCCTACCACCATCTCCATGATTAATAAATCATATTTCTTTCATGGTACACATTCACATTCTTGAATCCCTATATATGATGTTTTCAGTCACATCAAAATTACCATTCAAGGTTTGAGAAATAAACCCTAATTGGAGAAAACCAATCCATCCATTACTATTATGAGTTGGTATATTAGGTGAATTACATGATATTAACAATTTCACAGGGAGTTAGAAACAATAATATTTTTATAACATATGTGCTAACCAATCTACCATGAGCCTCTTCCATACTTTCTTCATCTATATTCTATAAGTAATATAAATATATTAGTGGTAATCAAAAACTAAACATTAGAAAAATAAATATACATATTGTATTTGTGGAACAAGCTATTCGGCATCCACTATGAATACAGTGATTCATGCTCTTAGTATCTAGTAGGAATTGAGATGTAATTCTACTCAACATCCACTGAACCTCATGTAAACATTCTACTTGGAAACCACTAGGAGTCAAGTGAATAACCCAAATTCTATGAAGTATCATTTTGTCACTACCATGTACTCAGGTCCATATTCTTTATCATTACATGTTTTTCTATAAAATCCCATATATTTCTTGATATGTTCTTCATTAAATCATAGAAACCCATATTGATAAGGTTGTTTTTTTAAACCTAGAATTTCAAAACATTACCTGGCTGGATTTTTTCTTGGAGGATACAAGAAGAGTTTCTTGAAGAAAATTATTCTACATCAGGGATCCATTGGATATGATGTAACTATAGTCTCTATATCATAGAAGAATGAGCTATAACATAGGGAGTCGATGGGATGAACATCATAGAAATTTTCTTTTTTAGAATATATATCTCATAGCCCAACCATGTGTAGCTGATATCTATAGAATGGAGATGATGGTTATGACACAATGTCCTTAGGGTAGTATTTAATTAGTTCTTCCAAATTTTTTACACATGCGACATATATTTAAGGGGAATAATATCCTATAACATAGGTTTCTGTGTTCTACACCATGGTGTATTAGATTGTGTATTATTACATCCACAGGGTTTATTCCATCTTTGAAATGTTCCTAGGAATGATATTTGATTCTGGTTGAATTGGGAATGCTATAGTGTAGTCATTTATCCAAGGTTATAGTCCTATTATTGTTAGCATGTTCTATAGAATGGTTTAGAATGTTTTGTTGTGGTCTTAAATTCTACAGGCTATCTATAAAGACGCCAAACCCCAAAAAATTGATTTCCATATAATGTATTTTACAGGAACCTTATGCACCCCATAAATACATTTAAATACATTTGAATCAATTTTTAATCAAATTCAAACTACACCTTATAGGGATCAATTATTGGTGAACCATATTTCCATTGGAAACCATTATACATCCACATTAAACCAAAAAGTAGGTTTCATTAGATCATGTTGTTCTGGGTCTGGAGTTTTATGGAAGGAGGGAATATATTCCAACTTTGATATTGAGTATTATTAATGTAATATCCACTTTTTAGTTAGGTGGTTTAGGAAACACCCTAAAAGTCCAATTCAAATAATTCTATATGTTGAATAATCAGGATCATGTTGGTATATCATTCATGTGAGATTTATAATGGAATAAATCATGGTTGTTGATAATTAAACTATGTAGACTTCCTTGGATCCTATTGATTCTATTGTAATTGAAACTATACTTGCAGTCACCTGAGAGGTGGTCCTACCATTAGACTTATTTTGAATGAAAATACTTTGAAACATGATTTTTATTATTATCGGTGAATTGTAGAGATTTCATAAAATATGATAATATGGACTAAAAATAATTTAATTGATGTGTAATTATATTGGAATGTTAACTTGATGGGTTGTTCCTACATTGGAATGTTAATGAGTATTAGGATAAATTTATTAAAGCAACATACTTGTAGAAATTATTAGGGTAACTAGAAACAAGAATATGTTAACTACAAATAGATAGATAAATGGTAATTTGATGAATTGATCATTATATATTATGATGACATGTCTTTTATGATTGATTATTGGCTATATGAATTTATTTACTCAATTTTCCCTTAATATGACATAATTTTGATTAATTCTAGAGTGTAATATATTACATTGATTGTTGAGTTTTTTTTCATGAATTGTTTTTATGATTGGTTCTTGAAGAACCCTATGTAACAAATAAGGGTATGGTTTCAAATATGACCACCTCCCAAGGGTATGATGCATGGTGTTAAGTATGGATTGAGGGAATGAAGCATGGGATATGATCTATCTATGGATAACATGAACAATCACTGGATACATAAGGGAGAGATTATTGATTTCATGAATATGGTATTTAATTTTTTATTACTCGATATAGTTAATTCATCATCAATAAAATAATACACCGCTGATAAGTGTGATTATTCTCTTGAAAAGAATCCAGCACATGATAAAGTTATTCAGAATCATTATAAATATAGTTTGGATAACATCATTTATTAACTCAATGCTCATACATTAGTGTATTTACATTATGTGTTGTATTGATTTATTATATTGATAGTTGTATTTGTCTCTTTATTTCATGCACTACATATACATGAATGATTTTTTTGACATCGTTAGTGGTGGAATACTGATTCACACTCACACCATATTTGTTCCACCATTTTTTACTAAATTTTATTCACTAGATATAGGTATATATAAGGGAAATTTTGATTACATTGGTTAATTGATTGTTGGATTTGCGTTATCTTTGATACATAGCCATATAGGGGTTTGAGACTGGGTTTTTGGAGTCTTTTATTTATTATACTCGTGATATTATTAATATGTATTCCATAATTTTCTATATTTAAATTCATCTGGTAATTACATGATAATTTTATTATATGGATTATTCATTTTTATCCTTATATATTCATGAGTTTATCATCTAATTATTTAAATTATTTCCACTACTCTAATATTATTTCCCCTATTATTTATAATATGTACCACTTGAGATCGTCTCCCCACTATATTCCTTTCACCCTCACTCCTTGTAAGTTTCCTCTAGTATATGTGGATGCACAAATAAGGTCACATAACTCCTGGATCGGTCACATGAGGATGAATTAAGGTTGGGATATTTCAAAGTGATATTAATGGATGTTTTATTTTTATTGATTTATTATTTTGGAAATATAGAATGAACACTTTTTATTTTAGTACATCATAATGAGCTTGTTAATGGGAGTATCTATCCAATATAAAGGGGATCCGAGTTCCCAGGGGTGGTATTTTTTAATGTTTTTTCTTATCATATTTTTGATGTTGTTTAACCATGGGTGATTCTCTTGTTGTTTCATGTTATTGTTTTTTGACATATTACTAGTGGGTCAGAATGGAATAAGGTGGGTAAGCCTGAATAATGTTTAGAACATAATGATATATGTTGACATTTATTGTTAATTCTAGGGACACCTTGTTTTCATGTGACATATCTTACCATATGAACTACAAAATGAAATCCCATGGTATGAAATCCCATGGTATACCAGATATAAGAGACAAAAGAAAAATTTATGTTAAGCTAATTTTTATCTTAATCATAGTATAGTAGAACATTAAGTTGATTATTCTATGTTCTTTTCACAATTTATGGTTGATATTTTTGTGATACCTATGTTCTATGGATTATTTTAAATACTATCAAGAAAATACATCCTCATCACCCTCTAATCGAGCAAAAGGATAGTGGTAATCATCATGCTTCAAATGAAACTGATTTGTAACTTCCTACAACTCGAGAACATTAGATGGAAGACTTGCCTGATGAATTTTTCTTAAGGATTATTTGATCCATGTAATGAGAGTCTATTCACACCATACCATTGATATCTGATCGGAATAGATAGTTCTAGATACAGAAATAGACTATATTAACTTGGTATGGTGTCCCCCACGTAGAAAAGTTCTAAATCAATATAATCCATGATATTTAATAACATTTATATTCCCATATATAGAAGGGATAATATTATTTCTTACATGATTTTAGGACTATCCCAACATTAGTAGGACATTTTGGATCCATCCTTGTAGCAAGAAAACTAATCCAAGAAGGAATTTTTGGTGAAGTTTCAGTGAAAATTCTATCTAATGATGTGGAGTTATGATATATCATGCAAGATCATAACCATGATTTAGGAGGGAATGTGAGTTATATTTCATTCCAGATTATTCTCTGACTTATAGTATCTTACTTCATATTTGGTATTACTACTAAAAAACTGGCCTTTAACAGAACTAGAAATGGACATTATCAATGCAACAAAAGATATGACTACTTGAGAATTGTTAAAGGCCCAAGACATTTATCAATACTAAAAAATTAACTGATAAATCGGACCATTATACATGATTTTAGAATCATTGAGAAAGGTACCATTTATCAATGGTTTTTTAGTATAGCTAATGATTTAATTTATTATCACTTTTATAGGCACTAATAAATGAATTTTTATTAGTTCTTTTGAAAGTGCTGATAAATGATTTCTTTATTAGGTATTTTTAAAGAGATAGCAAAGGGTGATATAGTAGTGTGATGTTATATCACACTACAATGCAGCACCATAAACACACCAAAAAGACACCAGATATCTATAAAGTCAAGTCACAATACAGAATTTAAATGAAATAAAATTTACAAACCAAATACTATAAAATGACTGTATTATAAACATTTCAAAAATTATTTTAAACAAAAAAAATAAAAAAATAATTTTATATAAAATCAAAAACAATCCTAACTATATGGAAGTCACCCCAACACAAGAGATAATAACTTATCCAATGTGTTTATTCCTCTTCAACAACAAATCATCCAAAAATGATTCCTCTAAAAACTTCTCAAAATGGATATCATTGGAGAAGAGGACCCGCTCATTGATATCTAGATTAGTACCTCTAATGAAAAAATAATATTTCAATAGATCATGTGACGCCACCTCTAGAAAAAAGAAAACTAGCTCTTTGATGTTTTAACATAATCCATCACTCCCTGCTGACCTGGCAGGACACTCATGTGCACTTCCCTTTTCTTCATCTTCACCTCCTCATGTATAAACCATCAGATGGAGGGGGACATAAAATATTCCCACATCATCCCAACTTGAATCATTGGTGGGTAGAAAAATATCCATGATTCCAAAGATGAACCCCCAGGTAGAGCCAAAATATTAAGAACTCTAATATCTTTGGGAGTTACAAACACTCTAAGGACATTCTCAACTTCTTCAAGAAACTTCACTACCTCTAACAAACCTCGATTATCACAGAACATTGGAAGAAGCCATAGATAACTAGAAATAGGAGAATACCTAATAGAAACATTATGGACCTTTCTAGGAAGCATATTCTAAATAACACAAAAATCATAAAATCATGTTCAGAATCATTCTAAAACACAACTGAAAGGAATATCTTAGGCCAGAACAACTGGATCAAAATCTAAGAAAAAATTAAACATAGTATGTGAATCACATATAAGGCTACTGGACCAAAAAAAATTATACAAGTCATCAAGTTCAATGAACATCCTAAGAATTATTTTTCAAACTCTCAATTTATAGTTTTAATACATTCTATCTACTTTCTTTGTTATTAATTCTAGTTTATGGCTTTTCAATCAAAATCAATAATAATATTTATTATTAGTATTAAATTTGAAATAAATATTTTTTGAGATGGGGGGATAGAGTTATTGTGTGACCTTATTGGAAACTTTATATGTATAATTACTAAAAATTACTCAATGTCTATTATTGAAATATATAAATTCATTGAGACACCCATAGAGAAATAAGATAATGTTTCAATGATAACCAGATCATACTAACTCTTATAATTAAATGAAATCCATTTATAATTATTTCTCATAATAATTGTTTCATACCTTTTTTAATAACCTATATTATTGATTTATCATTATTTGACTTTCTGATACGTACTCATAAATTGACTACGGGGGTTATGGATTTAATTATATAGTTCCATTTTAAACCAAAGGGTAGAGATGTTGTATTCAATAACAATAATGAAAAACAATTATTTCTCTTTTTATTCAATCAATTTCATATAACTTATGAAAATCCCAATATATCATAACACGCCATGAAAATATATTCCCACTATTTACATGAAAATGTCAATTTATGTTGATTATAGTATACATCATTTATATAATTCAATATATATTAAAATAAACATATATATAGTTAGAAATACTTAATAACACATATAAAAAGGGAAATTTTTATTTTAGGGTCAGTCCTTATAAACCCCTTCTTGAGGATTATAGGGTTTAAAATTCATGAAAAAATGTATTATTCCTTTAAGCATCCAACACCTAATATTCAAACTAAATTTATTCTGATCATAAAAATTAAATCTAGATAACAGGACTTATGTTTATGAATATTTCCATTACATTTCATGGATCACATTATATTGGGTTACTCATATAACATTTCGATGGGACATACATTCAATAAACATTATAACATTAATGTTAAAAAGAAGAACACTCATAATGTTTTAAAATATTTATTAATATTCATGTGATCAAATATAAATTTTTAGTTTTTTATTAGGAACTATATACTACCCATCCAATTAAGTTTCTTTAGAGGCATCCATAAGAAAATATGCTTATAGGGGTTTTATCAAAGTAAATAATGTGTCAGAAAGGTCTTTAGATCCATATACTCATACACATTAAGATCTTCTATAATAGGTTAACATAGAGGATAAAGTACACATCCATAATTTATAATTCTTTTTATAACTCTATTTATAATAAACTAGAGTAATATTTTTGTAGACCGCATAAAGGGTCATTTATGAAGGGTTCATTCTTGATCAAATATTATAAAGAGGAGGTTTACATAATATAGAAAAACACATTATTTAGGAATCCAATTGACTATATAAAATTTTATTCCTTATGTAAATTTGTGGTGTATATGGAGGATAATGATTTTAAGGATAGTGGATATAATAAATATTTAATATAGATTCCTCTGTAAATAAATTACACGAGGTAAACTAAAGGGGTCTTCATCAAGGCCATTATGCAACCAAAAAAATATTATTTGAGTTAGTCATGGCTATGAAGAACATATATGGGACTCCATCATATTTATAATATCCAATATGAATGACTACGTATGGTAATTCCACTCGAAATACATTATTTTTAATTATTATACCTTAATAAAGTAATTTGGATGGTTCTCGAGAGGAGTCACGCTAGCAACGGTGGGGAGATGGGATGTGGGGTTCATAATAGTGCAAAAACACAAAATGTGGAAGCCAAAAGATCAAACAACGATATCGGAAAAGTATAGAATATCATACCTTGGATTTTATTAATTATTCATCTAATGGATCGTAATGGAGTCATGCTAGAAACAAAGGAGTTCCATGTGAACTTTAGAATCAAGATGCCTACATGTGAGTTAGGGTTTTTTAAAACCGATCGGCAACACTTTTAATAGTGATTTTTGAAAATCGCTGAAAAATATTCTATTTATCAGCATTAAATTGGTAAGAGCTGATAAAAGTGATGTTTATCAGTGATAAAACTCATGAATATATCTCAATATTTATCACCACTCTGAAATCCATGATAAAATTAATCTTTATCATCGCTAAAAAAATGCACTGATAAAGGGTAACCTTTATCAGCACTAAAATAAAGCACAGATATGGTAGACTTTTTACTAGTGAAAAATAAAAGGCACTAATAAAGGTTATCCTTAATCTATACATTCATTTTTAACTGATAAAGGTCATCCTTTATCAACTCTTATTTTAGCACTGATATAGAGGGAATTTCTGAGTGCATTTTTTCTAGCACTACTATATTTCAACAGCGTTAAAGGCCAATTTTGTATCAGTGTATCCAATGAGGTATCTATGTTGATATGTTTCTAGAATGGGATTTTCTATGTGATAAGGTCATATGTAAATTTATTTCACATGATAACCCTTTCGAGTATGATTAATCAACCTCAGATCATAAAACAAATATGGGATAGGCCCTAAGTTTTATCTTGGATGATTCAGTATTTTAGTCTGGAACTTTTTATTGCGATGGAAATAAGAGACGATATGAAATCTATCAAAATATTTTTACTACGAAGTGTATTCACGGTAGTGGATTTCCTCTATAAGTTCATTTCAAGGTTAATTGATTTTAGTGTGGAATTGTGGGCTATAAGAGACTATAGTTTCCTTACACCATAGATAATTTTTTTCATCTGGTAGGTTGATCCATATATAGATGTACTTTATGAACTTTTAGTAGTATAGAAGAGGTAGGGGATCTGAAAAAACACCATATTAGGCAGGATTCAGCTACCCCTCAGAAGACTGGTAACTAGAATTCTATCACACATTGAGCCTAAGGTAGAGGATGTGGTACCCCAACATTAGAGTGATGGTTTCATCTAGAGGAAATAGAAAAAGGGAGTCATTATATATCCCAATTTAGTGGAAGAAGTAAAATACACATCATACAGTCGACTCCAATAAGTTTTGATGCAAGACCTTCTTTAGTTAGAGGTATGATTCTTGTATTATCTACCTTATGGTATTTTTTATAAAATAGAATCACATTACTTTTTGTTTTAACTTTTTCAAGTGGGGTTTCGTTTACTTTGTAGTGATTGGATGTAATTATTCAAATTTTAATGTCATTAGGTTATGATCGGATCATATTTTATATTTCCAATAGTGTTATAGATAATTTTGTTGTTATCTTTTTTCTTTGGTGTTTTATGTGATTGAATTGACCAATTTTTATCTGATGCATTGTTTGGATTGGAAAGTTCTATAGAAGTATCATATAAACTATTATCACATGATAGTTTCCATTATAGATCTAGAATAGTGATGTTATATTCACCCGGGTGACTGAGATCTTTAGGCTGGTCATGCTAGATCAATTCTATTCATATTATACTGTCTCATAGATAAGATAGAAGATCCAATTATATATGATATTTAAATGTTTTAGGATAATTTTATCCAAGTTTAAAATATTTTACGGAATCATTTCCTAATGATTTCTCCAGATTACTATCATTGTGGGAAACTGAGTTCTTGATCGAGTTGGTGTTTGGATCTGTGGCAGTTTTTATAATGCCTTATAGAATAGAACCAGAAGTACATCATGAATTTAAATTTCAATTGGATGATCTAGAATGAAAAGGAATCATGTATCATGGTACTTATCCTTGGGATTATCCCAGGAATTTCACTAATAATGATGATTTAATTTTTCACTTATATGTGTACTACTAGATATTAAACCATATGATGGTCTGGAATCTATATCCCCATCCACACATCAATGGTATCATTGGTTATCTCAAAGGTTCTAAGATATTATCTAATATCAATTTTAGGTTATAGTGAAAACATATATGGGTGTTACCATCATACAAACCATAAACTATATTTTGGAGGTGGTATGTATTTTTTGAGTGTTTAGGGATGTAATTTGGAATGATAAACACACCAGTGGTATTCATGGATCATATACATAACATCTTTCATCTATTACTAGATCATTTTATGGTAATTCTAATAATTGACATCACGGTTCACTCCTAATATACAGATGATCATTCCCAATATCTTAATGTCACCCAAGGTATACCGAGGAAGAGTCAACCTTACACCAATCCATCCAAATGATACTAATGGAATTATATAGTTCACTTATTGGGCCACATCATCTCATAGGATAGAGTCGCAATGGGCCCATATATTTTTGAAACCATATATTCTTGGGAGATTCCCAATAATATCATCAAAATTTAATTTTTGTTTTGTTAAAGCTGCCTATTATTAGCTCAGTTTCTTGTAATTATCTCATTTGGATTCACTAATATCCATACTGACCATAAAGGCGTGGATTTTTATTAGTTAGTTTCTTAGTAGAAATAATTTTATGAGATAAAGGGTAGTATGAAAATGACATAAATCGTCACATTTCCTATATTAGTTTAGGAATATACCATGTACATTGATCCATTTGTGGTTGTACATGGAGTAGTTCTGATGCATGATGTATTGGGTGGTTTCTTAGGGATCTAGATAGTTGAACCTTTGGTAAAGGAGGTGGGTCAAGTATCTACAATTCTTCAAAATCAATTAATCATAGACACCTAGAAAAAATATCAATTTTTATGAGTTGAGTCCAAAGATGTATGAGAAGATAGTCTGGGAGTATTCTGATAAGAGTTAGACGATCAAACAATTTCCTTGCATGCATATAGATGTTCAGGATTATTAAGGATTTGTTTCTCTAACCACAACTTCTATATTACCAGTTCTTCTCGACTAGACCATGGCGTAGTAGATATTTGATATGAAGTTCTTGAATCTAAGGGATATCTTATATGGTGGGGGATCCACCATCAGGATGGTCTCTTGATAGTGGATATTTTATTTTTATTCATAGACAAGAATGGGTTTCTATGGTCTTGGGTGAGGAGATAATGAGGGAGTTTCATGCTATTAAATATATTATATATATAATTTTAATGATAAGGTATTGTAATTTATATATAAAATACTTGTGGAAAAAGATGAAAAGGGAGATAATGTGACTCATAGAAATATGTTTTGACAATTAGTAGGTGAAGGCTCAGAATTAGAGGTCTTGTAGATTATTAAGACATACTCATATTATAGAATAGAAGTTGGATTATGTGCCTATATACTTTGGGATGGGATTACATAGGACCCCCACAAGAATGATGATGTATAGGGGATACTGAACAACTAATCGAGTTATCCCTCTTCCTTCCTAGTAGGGATATATTCACTATTTATTATTTGTGTAGTACATATGTATGAGATTATTTTAATATTCCTGGGCTCTTATGGATTTTAGTTTCAGATCGAGATCCTAATTTCACATCTTGTTTCTATAAGTGTATTCAAAAGTATTTGGTATCATAGAGTATTCAAAATATAACATATCTTCCTCAGACTGATATAAAATCAAAATATATTATTTCTATTAGGGATAATAATTTAAAATCATATGTTATGGGTTCATTTGGTTCTTGGGAGAAGGATATAGTTGTCATGGAGTTACCATATAGTAAAATCATCCATGCATCATTGAAAATGGATCTTTTTGAGGATTTATTTGAAATACCATGTCATTAACCACTTTTTTGGTTAGTGTCTTGTGATTAAGTGCTCATTGGACATATTATCATGTTTAAGACTTCTAATAAGCTTTAATTTAATAGAAATAATTTGTAAAATGCACAGTTCCTGTATAAATATTACAATATCCATTGGAGATGACCTATGAAGTTTTATGTTTATTATTATTATTTTTTCAGGTCTCTCCTAGGCCAAAGAAATTTCATATCAGGATTTAAGGGAAGCTATAAATCATTTTTTTATCATTTGAGATAGTGGAAATGGTTGGCCCAGTGGAATAACATTTAGAATTCAACGACACTAAAACACCATGAATGACGTGTTTCACCTGTGAGGGATTTAGAGATATCATCCTGACCCTTCTCACAATATATATATTATAGAAGTTGATCTTGGTGTTGATGTGTCCAATAAAAAAATATTATTCATATAATCTATTTTTGTAAAAATAATGTCTAGTGTAATATTGTAAATATAGTGTGAGTATTGTGGAATCATTTTTGTGTGCAAGATGAGTCCTAGGAGTAGGAGTCAGATATCCAGTCATAGTGTCCAGAATTGTTTGTTGACACCCAATTTGATTCATTAGATAACATATTAGGGATGAGGTATTATTTTTTTGGGATTTTGTATGATCGTTACTTTTTTGGGTACTTACCTCTTTATGTTTTAGTAAACCACATTGAGTTGGTATTTTTGATTTGATCCTTTTTTATTAAGCCTTAATCCAGATGGGTTTGTTCAAGGAGGAATCATAAAGAGTTAGCTAAAGTAGAGGATTATATTACATGGAGGAATAGGTTGTGTTTTATATTAGGCAATGATATTTGGCATCTCAAACTATGTTGTATGGTTCTTGAGGGGGGATGCTCAAAGCCGTTTAATTTTGAGGCATAGTTGGGGTGTGGTCTCATGTTGTAGCATACCCCTTTAACTTGTAATTGGGATACGCAATGTGAAGAGGATTATTTTGGTGAAATGGAATTGGGGTGGGATTTTATTGGTTCTTTCAAATCTAGTACCCATGCATTATGGTGCTAGCATACATTGTAGACTACCTCTTGGGTTTCTGGAATCTGCAGCATGGTGTACTAGGATACATCATAGTCCTTTCCCTGAGTTTATAAGATTTTCATTAAGGTCCTTCCCATGTTCCCCATACATGGATTCATCATAATGTTTTTGAATTGGTCCCTCGTGATATATAATATGTAACACCCTACGTTTTTATAAAATAAAACTATGTTTGATAATGTTTATGACACACAACACTGATTCTAAACAAACCTTAATCAATTATTATTCAAATATGAACTTTATAACTTATCGGTTAGATTAGCTAGTGTGAAAAGGATTAAATAATTTAAAAAATATATATAAATGTCCTAAATATATAAATTTATGGAAAAATACTTTTTAAATAACAACTCTATAATTATTGAAGCCATTTTATTTCTTAAAAATAATTTTTCTTCAAAATTTTCTTTTATTAAATTTTTTGCATGAAAATTACTGTTAATTTATATAACATTAAGAGATTTTATGTTATTAAATGAGAATAATTTTTTAATTAGGAATATCAAAATTAGAATTAGGTGAATTATTTTTGATTTTTCGGAAATTATTTATTTTTTAGTAAATAATAAAAATTAATGATTTTTGTAAAACTGTCATTTCATGTCATTGAAAAAGCATCATAATATTTTAAATTTAATCCTAAATTCATATAATTTTCATTCAATCAAAAATAATATAATTAATTACACATTAACCCACATCATATTTGATCTTTGTATTCAATAATTGTAGACTTATAATACAATTTTCTTTTAGAAAACAGCTTTTTATTGTGCTTTCCAGGATACTTAAAAATGAATTTTACCACTTACAGATATTGGTTTTGGTAAAACAGATTTCAAAATTTTGAATCAACATAATTAATATTTTTTACTAAGGTCGAAATTTTTTTTTGGTCATAATGAATATTAAAAATAAAAAAAATTCAAAGGTAAAAGTGTAAATCTCTTTACCCTAGGATAGAACTAAGTAATAAGGCTACCAATTTTCATATTAAATATTGATCAATGATATAATTTTGACCCTTATAACATTATAATCATAACTTATTTTATTAGTGGTACACTTTTCTTTGAAAGTGGCCAATAGAATTATTTAATCAAAGAATAATTCAAAATTCCACTCTCTTACTTTTCAAATTATATTTTCTAGTCACATTAGGGAAAAAATATATATATTTAATGAATATTAAAGGTTATTTTAAGAACAATGAAATTATTTTCATAATTATTTATAATATTTATTAATTATTTAATTAAACTAAATTCTTATGAAATACTCACGCAGTATATATTTAATTAAATGGGAAATAAAATAAATGATATTGAAAATATTAAAGGTAATATAATTTGAATTAATCAATATTTTATAAAAAAATTATAGATAAATAAAACATATTTGAATATTTTTAAAGGTTTATATTTTAATTCCAACTTGTTCTTCTAGTTTTAAATTTAAAATAATTTGATTTTTTCAAAATTGACATTATTGATATTTTATAATAAATTATCATTTATTAAATTATTTAAATTCATAAAAATCTTATCATCAGCCAAGAGATTAGAATATGTTCATAAATTCGAACTATACTCCATTAACAGAGAATTTATTCTTTTATAGTAACTCTATTGACTCCTTAATAGTATATACCTTGTTACCACTATAATTTTCCGAAGGGGTAGCATAGTTTAAATTAAAAATATAAGGGTAAAAATATCAACTAAACTAGAATTATTTTTATTGTATGTGAGGATATAGACGATACCCAATGTTATATTTCATTAATATAAATTTTTATCAATTTAAATATGAAAATTAATTTATATTAATACTCTAAGAAATTCCAGGAGTACCCCTCCCTCTCTTCTAAAAGTAAAACCTCACTCATCTTTGCTTCACACAGAAATGGATTACGCTTTATCTAATTACTAACCATATACCCACATCCAATAGTAATTTTTTTGATCATAAAAATATCCTCGGAAGTGTTTTTCGGTAATATTTAAGAGGTTTCCTGAAGAAAATGTGTAATTCCTAATCAAGAATATTCGTTTTATTTATTATTATTTATCCATAAAACATTCTTAAAATGATGAAATAATAAAAGCAGTATCTTACATATACTGATATTTTAAATTTTTTGTAATTTCCTATATCCATATCATCTTCTATCAAATGGGAAAATAAAACCATGATTCTTGTGAATGGTATGCTACTTCCCCAAAAACTGATTTAATTCGTTTTCAATCACAGTCACTCATGGACAATTGTAATTAAGTATTTAATGTATATATATATATATATATGATATTAGTGATATTTATAATCAGGGAATAGTGATATATCCTCTATTTTTTAACTTTTTCTTCACTGAAAAATGATTATTTTGTTTTTGCACACATGAGGACTACTGCATCAATGAATAAATGTGATTCTTTTCATCACCACAAAACATGGATGATATATATTATTATATTCAAAAAAAAAGATATGTAATTTATGGTAAAATTATCATTCCTAAAATCTAATATAGTACTTTCATTCTTTCCATAATGATCGTTGAAAAATGGAAACGTTACTCATATTTAAGTACATCCTAATGTCTCTATAGCTATAATGTAGTTCATTTTTCTTAAAAATCTATAATAATTAGTTTTAAAAGAATAATTTATTTATAAAAATATTTTGTCATTATTATTATTCTGGATGTAATTTAATAATTTCCACATTAACCATAGTCAAAATATAAAAGTGATTTTTCATAGATGAGCCGGATATCATCAAAACATCTGCCATAAACTTAATTAATTTATATAATGGTATATAACCTGGTAATATTTAAAATGAAAGTAATAATAAATTTTTAAAAATATTAATAAATTAAATAATTGAAATACTTTTTTTATCATTGAAGATAAGGAATAAATATGTTGAGTCAAAATCATGGAAAGAGTATTTTAAAAAAACACTCTTTTAAAGTGTCTCTTCCATCTATTTTTATTAATTTCTAACGTTCTTCTATATTTTTCAAAAAAAATTATATTTATTCTTAAATTTATTATCAAGGTCATTTTTACCTTATTTACTTTTCTTTATAATTTTTTTAGAATGGAATATTTAGAGGTTTTAAATAACTGAATCTTTACTTTGAAAACCTCATTTTAAGTGTTTTAAATATTTATTTTATAAATATTTTTATTCTATATACATAATCATTAAATTAGGTTTTCGATTTATTTATTTTTTATTATATAATTATAAGATAATTTTATACCTCTATAAATTGTATTCAAAATGTAATATTTTTGCGGAACATTTTTTGTTTATTTAGAAAATAAAAATGGAATATTTTCACCTATACAACATCAATACTTTTCCATCTTCCACAACCATTATTTGATATCTGTATTATATTAAAGGAAATATTTTTAGTGTAAATGTAACACCATATTTAACTTAGTTATCCATATTTTCAAAAAGTGTTTCAACTGGATTTGATATTTGGATATTTGGAAATGATTTTCTTATGGGTGTAATGGATTCAATCTTAGTTTTCTATCATTGAGGAATATTTCAATGTTATTGAACATAATTTTTTATATGGTGTATATACTGAACCTTTTAAATATTATTTCATTAATCCATTATAATTTATGTTATTTTATGTTATGATTTATTTATTATCATCCAAGGGTTTATTGCAAATGTTACTAAAGCGGTAAAGTCTTTGTGTTAAAATCTAGTTTATTTGTGACATTTTTTATATTCAGGGTTCCATTTAGGGAAATAATATACCATTATATTCTTGAACCACATAACTTTTATTTCTAGTTTATCATAAAATCTATTTTTATATTTGGTTTTCATTTCCTTCCTTATTTAATAAATAAAGTTCAAGGATGTTTTTTGTAAGTGATACTGATCATGTATATTCTTTCAGATTCTAGAATCATTATCTTTCATGTCAATATATTCCTTAAATATTTTAAAATAATGTTTTAAATATTATATAATTTTTTATTTAAGACATTTTTACCCATATTTTATTTTTTAAAAATGGTTTAAACATAATTTTTAATCATTTTATAGACAAGGTACTTTTTCAATTGTTTAAAAAGTTTGAATGAAATATTTCTTATAACATATATGGAATGAATATAAGTTTTTCCACTATGAACGCTTAATGATTTAATGATTCCATTACCAATTTCATTAGTTATTTTCAAAAAAATGTTACCTAAATTATTATTTAAAATTTTCATATTTTAAAATTTTATTTCAAACTGAAAATGGTATTTTACTCAATAAATATTCAATCCGATCCCTTACAAACATTTTCATCAATGATGACATCATTTATTGATATTTATTGCTTATAAATTCTATATATATCCCTTTTAAATATACATAGTTTATTTTCACTTCATTTTTTGGGGTGATACATTCTTTATGATCAATTTTCAAATACATTATTTAAGAAATTTCTTTTTATTATGATATGATGCAATATTATGAAACACATTTCATTCCATTGGAAATGATTGTGATTCTTCCATAATATTGATTTCCATTTACGGAACACATAATTATGTGCATAGTAAGATGGTTGAACCCAAATACCACTCCATTTAATTAGGTAAATCATTTTTCCCATTAGGCGTTATGTATGGAATTGGGGAGTAAACCTTATCCATTATAGGATATTATCTACCACGAGGTATTTTCCAGGAAGTTAACCATGATTCTTATTTATTCTATGTTATATATTTATTCCACAATTCATATTTTTCCATGTTATTATGAAACCAATTCCTTCAGGTTATTATCCAATGTGATTAGTTATGATATTCTATTTAATGGAAAGTGTATGCTATTTTTTATGGGTGAAATTTATAACTTTTTTGAAAAAAATAATATTTTTTTTATGATTGTAAAAAAATTTATTATTTTCATTTTACCAATAATATTTCTTGTGAAATTATGTGGGAATAATAGTTTATTTCAAGGGTAATAAAATATTAATTTTTAGGTAAAAGTTTTATTTTATAGAAGACAAATCATGAATAAGTATACATAAACTAACATGTTTCATTATTTCATTCCATATATCCCTTATTGATGTTATTTTTTCTTGTATAATGTTTTAAAATGTTTTCACATGGTTTAATGTTTGATTAGGGATAAGGGTGAGCTCAGGATGAATATTATGAAGATATTTCATGAAAATACAACTGTTTTATATCATAATGTTTTTTTCTCTGGTAAAAAAAGATACTAAGAGGTCATGTCCAAATTATGATGTAAATTTTATTTATGTAAGGGTGATGGATTAATTCTATAAAACATTAATCCTTAAATATCCTCCAATTGATGAAAAGGAATACTTCACATAAAACAAAAAAAATTAAATGTTTAATCATAGTTCCATATAGTCGGTTTCACAAAAAGTTTAAGATAACTATGGAGATTTGGAAGATTTTATATGAGATTGAAGTATGAGTCATAGATACAATAATTGGTTAATAACTCTATATTTCATCATATGTTAAAATTCATTGAGAACCCGTTTTAAGATTTTAGGTTATTTGATTAAAATTTGACTAATGATTTTTTGGAGGTGTTTTATTGGATTGAGGTATATGTAACCCTTATGTTCAATATGATGTATTATTTGAAGAATAATTATATTTTAATAAGTTTAAATCCATTGATAAAAATTAAGGTTTATAATAATTTTGATTATTGAGTTTAACATTTCTAGATTTTTTATAAAAAATATATTAATATAGTTTTTCTAAAAAGGATAATATGTCACATCCAGAAAGGTAATGGGGGTTGAACCCAAAACAAAAGGAAAATGAGGGTGTTAAACCTACCACAATCCTGTGTATTTTCTTAGTTTCTTTGATAATTATGTTTTTAGAACGATCTTATTATGAATATTAATTTGATTTTTGAAAATTATAATTTATCACAGAGATAACAATGGGATTAAACACTGATTTGGGGATTTTTTTGGATAATGATATTTTACAATAATTTCACCATTTTGAGAAAAATATATTATTAATGAGAAAAAAACTTATTGGATTTTATTTTTGTAACAATATTTAAATTATATTTTGGAAATACATATTATTTTAATGTGGTTTTGTGGTGATTTAGGTTATTTTTCATAATGATAATCATAAATTAGAGAATGAATGATTAAATAATGTACATTTTTTATATTTTACATTAAAATTCACAGATATTATTTATAGATAAATTATATATTTATCTTGAAAGAATACATGACCAAATCTTCCTAGTATTTGTGTTTAAACATTATTCAATGATATTTTGATGAATTTTGAGGTTAGTTATTTATCAAATGATCTATGTTGTTCATTGGGTGTTATTGTTGAGGATTTAGATATTAATGTTTTATGTCATCACACAATGGTATATTAATTTTTGGAATTATCTCTCCCTATACAAACCATTTTGGATTTGGTTAATATCTAAATATAATAGAAATTTATTATTATCCGGTTTTGATAATATGATCCATTAAAATCTGTTTTTAGAGTCTTAGGCATAAAAAATAATCTAAAATACTCTTCATTTAGAAATAAAGATTAGATTGTGGTGGAAATTAATTAATGGGTGAAGTAATACTTTTCAAGTAATTATATATATTTATTTTTTAATATATATGGAAAAGTAATTCCGCAACTCTAGGAAATGGATCTAGAAACAATAATGTAATCATTATACTTTCATTTTTTATGAATCAATATTCTTTTTCACACATAATGGTTTATGGTTTTGTGTTCATTAACATTATATTTATCAATTACATTATTTTGATCAATGGTCTTTATCTCTATCTATAATTATTTAGAAATTATGTTTCTTCTTTATGTCCATATTTTCACTTCCCTCTAATATTCTACTATTTGGAAACCTGTTTATGTTATAAATATCATGATTACATTTATTTCTTTCCAATGTAAAGTTTTATTAACCATTTTTTGATATGGGATTTCAAAAAAAATAATTCTATTATGATAAACTCTTTTTTAATAAGTTAACATTCAATTTTTTAATAGGTAATTTTTTAAAGGTGTAATAATGTTACACTCATTTTTATAAACAAAAAACTATGTTTAATAGCATATATGTAACACATCACTAAGCCTAAACGAACCATAAAAATTTATTATGTAAATATGAAAATTATAATGCTGTTATTAAGTTGGTGGGTATTAATAGGATTAATAAAGTTGGGAAATAAATAGTGACCCTACTCAATAT
This sequence comes from Viscum album, assembly GCA_963277665.1. Lineage (NCBI taxonomy): Eukaryota > Viridiplantae > Streptophyta > Magnoliopsida > Santalales > Viscaceae > Viscum > Viscum album. The sequence continues at coordinate 1,139,363,044 of OY728157.1, read as the reverse complement.
AAATATATTGAAAATGTATGAATAAATAATTATTAATGATTATTAAAGTTATTTCATGCTTCAAAAAAACATTTTCATCGAAAAGTATTTTTTCTAAAAATTAAAATTGGAAATTATAGTAAATTTATTTTAAATTTTATAATAATTATTTCAAGAAATTAATATTATTTTAATTAAAAATATCAAAATTAACTTAGGTTGAAATTTTGATAATTTTATAATGTGATTTATTTTTTAGTGAATATATAATAATAATTATTTTTATAAAATATTAATTTAATTTTCTATAGAGACTCACATTATATTTGGAATTTAATAATAAATTAATATAATTCAAATTTAGTTTGAAATAATATAAATAATTACATTTTAATCTCCAATATACTTTATTTTGGTATAAATTTACTTTTAGAGTTATAAACGATTTTTTTCAAAAACTGTTTTTCATTACGCTTTATAGGATAATTATAAAATGAATTAAATCCACTTATAGAGATTAAATTGGGAAATATGAATTAAATATGTGAAATCAACATAATATGTATTATTTAATAAGGTCAACTTAATTTTTTGTGATAATTTATTTTAAAAATAGTAAAAATATGTCACCACAATAAAGGAAAATCTTATTATCCTTGGTTAAAAAAATTTATAAGGCCACCATTTTTTTCATAAATATTATGAAAAAAATTTATTTCATCCCTTTTAAACTTATTATCAATATTTAATTTTGTATTGGATACTTTTCATTTAATTTTAACTACATAATAACTTCAGTAGAGAAAATAACAAAATGTCACACTATTACTTTTAAAAATATATTTTTTGTTCACATAAGGTAAACATAATTTTGTGAATGAATATTGATCATTATTTTGAGAAAAATGAAATTATTTTCATTATTATAATGTATTTATAATTTTTAGTAATTAATTAATTACATTAAATACTTATGAAATGCTAAAATGTTATTTATTTAATTAAATGGAAAACCAAATAAGTGACTTTTATATTACTAAAAGTAATATAATTTGAAATAATTAATGTGTTACAATACATCTATAGAAAATTGTACCATATTATTGGGATTTTAAATTTTTATAATTTAATTTCATCTTCGTTTTCATGTTTTTAAAGTCAAATTAAATGATTAGTTCAAAATTAACATTAATGATATTTTATATTAAATATTTATTTATAAAATGATTTAAAATTACAACAAAATAAATATTTGGAAACATTATTGGTATATATTTCAAAATATAAATATTTTTACATTAATAGTACCATTTTACTTTTATAGTTACTATATTTACCTCTAAATATAAAAAATTTTGTTGTCAAGGTAATTGTCAAAAACAGGTAACATGGGTTAAAACAAAAAATTAATGTTATAATCATCCCATAACATGAAAAATTTTAATTGGTTTAGATGATTTAAAATCCAAATCATATTATATTTTAATGTTATCATTTCAAATTCATTTGAACTTTGAAATTAATTTATATAAATACTTTATTATATTCTAAGAGCGCCCCTAAAGGCCCCAGCCTTAATTATTACATACTCATGAGTTTAGTCAAGAATTTACTTAATTTATTATTTAAAATATTTTAAGGTTTATATTTATATAAAATTAGTTCATACATATTACATAATATACTTATACATTTCAAGTTGATAATTACACTCAATATCCACTTTTTCCACCAAAGAAAACCCTTTTAAAAAAACATGATTTCTTTTTCTTTATAGAAATATTATTGAGTTATTATATTCAATTACCCATTATTATAACCTATTTAAAACATTTCAAACAATGTTTATGATAAATAAAAAATGTAAATATGGGATATAAAAATAAGGAATGATACCGTTAGTCCATGAATATTTTAAACTAAAGAAAAAAATTTCACAAAATCATATTTTTTTCACCTAAAAAAATAAGTTATTTAACACACCTCATGAAATAATATAATTATTTAAAATACATCTTATTATTCGTAAATAATAAAGATAACTTGTGGAATATATATCATACTTATAATGTGGCTTTTAAATCTACATATGTAACAACCTCCATGGTTACATTTGGAATACCCATCATAATATATTCCCTAAATCTCTTAAGAGAAACCTTATCGTTTAACTCTATCTCATTACCCAATGTATTGGAGAGATATAATGGGCTCAACCACACTTTTTTTATCATGGAACAACCCATATACATAAGTAGTTATCAAGAACAAAAAACATAATAATAACACATAAATATTGCATAAATTAAAAAATAACATTTCCACATTGCAAACACATGATATCGTTTCAGAATATTGACATAATCAAACCCTTATCAAAACAATTTTCAATACCAAAATACATGAATAAGAAATATCTTATTTATTTTATTTTTAAAAAAATTATGTCTTATAGAAGAATCCAAATATCATATGACGGCTATAGCGGCAAAGAAGTTGTTTTCATCGAATACGTTAAAAAACATTCCTTTTATCATTTTGAATGAAAATTCAAACAAATCATATGAAAATATTCCTAAAAATCAAAATTTAATTAAATTGAAGTTATAAATAAAATATAATATATTCAAATTTCATTTTACACATAAGAGTTGAGTTGCATAGTCAAGAATTGGATTTTTAACCCAAAGAATGGAAATTGGGTTGAAAAATTCCCTTAACTCGAGTCTGATTTGTCTCGTACGTTATTTATCTTCATGAATTATAAACACAGGTTTATTTATATTTTCTTCTGAACCATTTTATATTTTATTATTTATTTTATATCACTTAATACCATGTTAAAACAATTACATAATTATTTAATTTCATGTTGGATGTTTTGTCGATATCAGGTACTTGAGTCAAAAATGAACTTGGTATGATGTCAAAAGTCCATGTGGTCATATTTGTATTATCTACATAATATAAAAAATCATATATATATCCTATATATTTCTTATATAACTATTTATAATAATCTTTTAATACAGACGAAAAACACTATTCATGGAGATGGTTGGTTTTACGTACGCATTAAGGATATTATTGTATTACATGTCGCATTGAAAGAGAGAAATTAAATGAAATGTATATAAATATATATAGATATATAATAACATTAAAATATAATTAAACTTTCATTTATATTTCATATTATTACTAAAACAATTCGTAATACATTCCATGTGTTTTTTCAACTAATCACATCCTTTTGAGGAGGTGGTAGTCCACACGTCCCCAAACGAAGTTATCCTATGACAACAATATGGAATTAATGAATATATGATTATTATTAAATTTAAAGAATATAAAATAGGATACAACATACATTTTAAATTATAATTTTACCTGAAAAATATTTTTAAGACCAGTGTTGATGGTGATAATTGAAAAGGAACAAAATCATTATTTACAGAGGTGATTAAAAGGCATAACATAGACAACAATTTCATTTCTTTGAAAAAGAGGAGTTGAAAAATGAAATGGATATGAGATATTTCAATAAAAATATAAAACTCTAGTATATATATGATTCGGTAGTGAATAATTTTTTTACCGTGGTGAATTTTTTATAACTAAAATTTAAATTCACAATAAAACAAAATTTTTACCTTGTTATTGAAAATATGGAATCCATTTTACATAATTAAATTATAATAATTGAGAAAATTGGATTTAAAATTAATTTCGCAGACAAAACTAAAAAGAGGGTTTTTTTAAAGTGAAACACTCAAATGAATGAATTTTTTTTATCTAATTTAAATTTTAAAATAATTAAAATGAAAAAATGTATTAAATTATAAAAAAATAATCTAAATTTACATTAAAAATAATTAAATAGATAATATAAAAATTTAAATAAATTAGATGAAAAGTTGTTTTGAATTAAAATGGAATATTCTTCACTACTTATTACTTTATGAATGTTATAAATAAAATACCGAAATTTTATTAAATATAAATTTTGGTATCCAAAATTTAAATAAGATGTTTATTTTTTAGATATAACTTATAATTTTTTCAAAAAATAGATTTAAAATGTGTTCTCAATGAAACGGCGGTAAAACTCTCGATTAAGAATATTATAGTATTTTATGATTGAAATTGGATTTGGTATCATTTTAATAATCTAAAATTTATTATATGAAAGTAAAAATTTTTAATAAACATATTTAAACATAATATAGTATGTTATGTTCATTTTAGTCTATACAACGTCTAGATGATAACTACCTTTTAAAATAATAATACTAATAATGTATTATTTTTTGGTATAACTCAATCTTGTGTGCAACATTAGATTTTGACAAAAACAATTGTTTAATGTCGTGTTATCGATTAAATATCGAATGCATATTAGGAAAAAAATTAATATATAATTCATAATTATTAATATATATGGAAATATTTAATTCTATAATTTTCGGGGATTTTATTGCCCCCCCCCCTCTATTACAAAATAGCACATACTCACCTCTTTTATTCACACTTACAATTCATTTTTGATTGGATAATACATAATAAATATCATGACTAAATACCTCTACCCATCCTAAATAATTTTTTTTATTATAAAAAAATACTATGAATTATTTTGGTGTAAACATTAAGAATTTGTCTCAAGAAGAGGTATAGTTATTAATAAAGCATTTTTGTTTTATTTATTCTTCTACCTCATTTGAAATGTCTTAAAATGATGAAAAAAATATCTTACATATACTGGGATATTATTATGTTGATTACATGACCTATATCTATATCATATTCCATCAAATGGGAAACAAAACCATCATTCATATGTAAGACAAACTACCACCTCGTGAACCGATGTAATTCATTTTCAATAATTTCCTATCACCGATGGTTGTAATGATTTATTTAATATATATATATATATATATATATGATATTGATGAAATATTTATCATTATATATAATTGATAAATCAATAAGTCTCTTATATTTTAATTTAATGATAAATTATAATGTGGTTTACGATTACATGTGGACTACCACCTCTATGAATCAATGTGAATTTTTTTCTCTCGACCACATCACATGGATGATAAGTATAAGTATATATAAAAAGATAATAATCTATTTATCATATTTCAATCATTATATAAATTAATATATTCTATCCATAATGATCAATGAATAACAAAAATGTTACTCATATAAACAAATGACCTACTCTCTCCATGATTGTAACATTGTTCATTTTTCACGCCCATTTCCAATTATTAGTTTTAGAAGTATATTTTTTTATAAAAATGAATATTATTTAATGATTAATAATTTTTATCTGATTTAATAATTACCTCATTTTCCATAGTCAACCAACCAATGTCATTCTGAACATATGATTCAAATATCATCAAAACATCTGATGTAAACTAAATTTATTAAGTAATAGTAAATAACATTGTAATAAGGAAAATAGAAGGAATAATAAATTTTAAATTTTTTCATATGATTTTAAATAATTAACAATATTTTATTATTCAGGAAGATAAGTAACACTTGTGAAAAGATGAGCTCAAAGTAAGGGGATTTCTTTTTCAAACCCCTCTTTTAACATTTCCCTTCCAAATCTCTTTCATCCATGTATATGTAATTAAAAAATATTTAATAATAATTTTATTAATAATTTAAAAGATTATAAAGGCCTTTTTTACCATATTTTTCATTCTTCATATTTATTTTTTAAAAATATTTTTACGGTATTACATAACATACACTTTACTTTAAAAAATAGTTTCAAATGTTTTAATTATTTATTTTAATATATTTTTATTATAAGACCATATTTGTAAAATTATTTTATGGATGTATTTATGTTGACATAAAATAATAATATATAATTTTTATGTATCTTCTAAATTTTTTATTAAATTAAACTTCCAATATAACATTTTTTCTTCATTAACAAAATGAAAATGGAATTTTAAACATATATATTTGGAATAAATTTTCTCACCACCATAAAAATTATTTTTTATTTGAATTTCATTCTAAATATCCATTATTTCATCTAAGAAACACATTATTTCCCTTTTTTATTTTTATTTTCAAAAAGGGTTTTAAATTGAATGGGTGATTTGAAATCCTAAAATATGATACTTATGGGTGTAAGATATTTCATCTCAATTTCACTTTATTTTTTCATATTTTAATGTTATAGACCAAATTTATTTTATATATTGTATATAATACCCCTTTTACATATTATTTCATGAATCTTTCATACTTCATCGAATTATAAATGAAATTAATATTACTCCATCCAAGGGAATTTGATTCAAAAGATTCCAATGTAATAATGGATTTATGTTACGATCTGCTTTCTGGTAGAGATTTATTATTATCAAGGTAATTTTGGGTAAATAATATAAAATTATTTTATTGAATCACATACATTTTATTATCCTATGGTCATGCTTTTTTTAATGTTTGTTTTCTATGTCCTGCCATATTTAACAAATTAACTTCACGGATGTTTTTTTAGGTAATATAAATATTTTATAATCATTTATATATGGAACATTATTCTTATTTATATATATATTACTTAAATGTTTTAATAATGTTTTTAATATTATATAAATTATTAATTAAATGCATTTCTACACATGTTTTACTTCAAAAAATAGTTTGAATGGATTTTTTTTTCTGAATGAGGTACTTTTTGAATTTTTTATAAATGTGTGAAAGGAATGTTTTATTTTAACTTATACAGAATGAAATTAATTTAAACTATTATGGAATATCAATTATTTGAATATTAATTTACAATTTACCATGCATCATTTCATAAAAATGATTTCAATAATATTTTAATAAGTGTTAGATTCTAAGGAATAGTTTTTAAAGGTAAAAGGGTAATTTCCTCAAGAAATATTCCATGTGATCTTTAAATACATTTTCATCAATGAATAATTCGATTTTTGTTAAATATTGATTATAAATTCTATATATATATATATCACATATTTACCTAAAATATTCTATATTCCTTTTATGGGCAAATAAATTCATTGTCATCTTTTCCCAAATTAATTCTTTAAGAAATCAATTTGGATTATGATATGAGGCAAGATTATGCAAACCATTTCCATAAATGAGTAATTATTATGTTCATTTCATAATATTGATTTCATTTTATGGAAAACAACATCATATACAAGTTATGCTTGGTGTATACAGATAATTCTCCAATGCATTTGGTAAATCTTTTTTCTTAGGTGACATTATGAAAGAGATTTAGTAGTAAACCTAATCCACTATAGTACTTTTTCCACAATATAATATTGTCTAGAAAGTTACCCTTGATTAATGTTAATGTCATATTATATGTTTCTATTGAATTTACTATATTTATATGATTTTTAATACCAAGTTCATTATGTTATTCTCCTATGTGATTACTTATGATCTTCTATTTAAATGAATGAATATTATAATTTACAAGTGGGAAATGTTTAAATATTTTGTTATAGTTTTTCATAATTTTTTTAAAATATCAAAGGAAACATAATGTTTTTTATTTTTTTATTTTAAGATTAATTATGAATTTTTTTATGGAAATATTTGGGAGGGAAATCTTCTATCTTGGGAAATAAAATGTTCATTTTGATCTCGATGTTTACTTTTGAAAAAGATATATCTTGTATAATTATTGATAAATTAACAAGTTTTATTCATTTTTTAAGTGTCCCATGTTATGATTTTTTAACTCATCCAATGTTTTAAATTATTTTTTATAGGTTATAAATGATTAGTAGTGATAGGGATATGTTTGAGGAAAAAATTGGGAAGATATTATACAAAAATAAAAATTATTATGTAATAAAAGTCTCATTCTATCTAAAAAATGGAAATCAAGGGGAAATATCCAATTTTTTATATAATATTAAATTATGAAATGTTTATAGCCAAGTTATTGGAAACTCTATACTATAAAATCATTAAATGTAATAAATGAATTCATAACATAAACTCATTATTTATATTGCTAATGGTTATGTCCTTATACCATAATCTTATTCATTTTAGACTATTTTTTATATGCTTAATAAGGTGATGTCATGGTCATATATTTTAAAATATTTCAATAAATACACAATTTCCATCTAATAAAACTTCTCTCCCATATCTTAGACTCAATCCATAGGAGACCCAGAGAGTTATTCTATCGTTTTTAATAAAAAAATTAATAAAATTCAACCCCAACTTCTAGTGATTGATATGTGGTTACCCAAACCTTCCAATGATGACATTTGAGTGTCCTATCAAAACATAAAGCTTTTTTTTAAAGGAAACGTCATGGTCAAAGACTATGACATAATTTATTAATAATCAAGAAGGGAACTTCAAAAGTCTAAAAGCAGGGATTTTATTACAATCTCCTTCATAAAGAGGAATAAGGTCAACCAGTATATTATCAACCCACGTAACGCTTTGTTTGATACAGTTGTTTGCAATAGCATCAACCACCATGTTGGATTCCCGGTAGGCATGTGTGGAAATATATCTAATCTCTCGAAGAGAGTCCATGCATCTCATTCAGCGAGATGTAAGGGGCCAGGAAAGGTGGACCACGTCATTCCTAATTGTTTGGACGATGGATGTAGAGTCTCTTTCAATCCAAATGTCACTAAAACCCTTTCTTTGCACAAAATCAACAACCTGGATCATCGCCATCATCTCAGCTTCTAAGGTAGTGGTGCTGGCACAACCTCCAAAGAAACACCCATGAGAGTCGCTCAGATAATCCCTACAGACAACTCCAAAACTTGCTGTACCCGAGTTCCCTTTTAAAGCTCCATCCATGTTAATTTTTATCCATCCAGGAATTGGGACTTTCCAAAACAACTCAATTAATTGACACAGCTTTTTTTAGAGTTCTACAACCCAAAGAAATATAAGAATCATAAAATCTTTAACAGAATTGTTACAGAAGTCCTTTTAAATCGAAGCGGCATCCCTGATAGTAGTGAAAATTCGTGAACAACCTGCATTGAGATTGACTGAGTGCGTGTTACATTAAATATCATTACAATCATACTAGACAAAGTGGAGGAGCTCAACAACTACTGAAAGAAAAAGATTCTTGATTTGTTTCGAGGTGTTGAGCTTCACACAACATTTCAGATGTATAAGGACTGAGTGAGAACAAAGCCTTCTGTAATCAAACATGTCAGTTATAAAATTCCAAAGAGCGGAAGAAGTAATACAGCATAGGAATAGATGGTTGGTATCTTCTATATGATGATAACACTTATGACATTTAGAAAAAAGTTGGATGCTAAAGGTCTGAAGGCAAAAATCAGTAGGAATATGATTATGTTCAATCCTCCAGATAAGATTAAGTCTAGAGGTCTTGATCCAATAATTATCAAAATGTTTGATCCACCAAAAAATATTTTTAGATGAAGAAAAATTATGATTATAGAAAGCTGTTTAATCCAAGATACCATTATTTGCAGGTTCCCATACAAGGAAATCATCTGTAATAGAGAAGGTATGTCTATTGACCACATGCATAATGGATTCCGGGAGATTAGGACAGGGGGAATTCATAACCTCCTAAATAGAGAGATTTATGTTGTTAGGAGGGGAGTGTGGAGATAACATAGAAATCAAGGGGATCCAGACCAGTTATCGAGCTAGAAATTCAAAGATGAGTTTTTACTAACCACCCCTCTAGTATTAAAATAATTTAATTTAATGGAATGATTAACTAAAAATTTTATTGGATGTTGTGTATTATTCTTTTATTTTCCTCTTTTGAGGTAGTTGGTCCTTAAAATACCTTTTTTAATCATTCTAGAATGTTTGATAAATATGATCATTCAAGAAAACCATGTCAATGACTTATATAATTGAATAAATCATCATTTTAGATAATATAATTTATTAAAAATCCCAGGGGTATCATCAAGTCTATTAACATTGAGATCAGCCTTGTGTCCACCCATTAACCGAGATAATTTAACATAGAATAAAATCAGTTAATATTTTTTGGCATCTGATCATGATAACCTAGCATGTTGTGGTTATATAGGAATTTTAATGTATTCTGGTTAAAATTGATAAATGGAATTGAATTATGTTAGTTTTTATATTAATTGTAAACCGGAATATGTAAAATGTAAACTAATAGAAATATTATAATTTGATGAATTAATCACTTCAGATCATGAGGACAATTCATGTATGATTGACGCATGTCAATGTGAATTGCTTTAATATAAATTTATCTAATATGGAACTTTAGTGATTAATTCCTAGTGGACGGATGTAATAAAAATTATTTAGTTTTGTATTTTAATAACATTTTATTTGGATTGGTTCTTGAAGAAACCATCTCTAACAAATGAGTGTATGATTCTTGGATATGACCTCCACCTGTGCAAGTGATGAGTGGAATTCATCAATTATTAAGGGAATGATAAATGTGGTATGGTCTACCAAAGGGTAATATGCACAATCACTGGATGACTAAGGGTTATATTCTTGATTACCTGAAGGGTGGTTCTACTATATAATGACATGATATAGGGGATTCTCCATTTCCAAGAGAATACTCTAGAGATATTGGCGATTCATCAAAGAAAAGATAATTCACTACTTGATATAAACATCCAACATCAAGCGTATGTAGCTTTAGATTATGTTATTTTTCAGACTAGATATCTAGGATCATTGGGTTTTCATTATGTGAAGCATTAATTTATTAAATTAAGAGAAATATTTATCACTCTATTTCATAAACTAATTACAAAGAATGTAATTTTTAGACACCATTGGTGGTGGCCTACTGAGTTGTACTCAGAAACTATTCATACGACCATTTGGTCGCTGTGATGATTTCCTAGATACATGTAAAAATAAGGGAAAGGGTCACTTCCATAGATGATTGGTTAATGGATGGGTTGGAAATTGTATATGGGACCAACTTGAGTTCAACATCATGGTTTTGGAGTTATTTATTGAGACTTCAAGGCCTTTTATTTCAATGCATTCCAATATTTTATTTAGTTACATTTATCTTGACATTATGTGATTCTCTTCTTATTTGGAGTGTTCAGTTTTATCATTATTTATTCTTCTAATTCGTGTCTAATTTTACATATTATTTCCACTATTATTATTATTCTGTACTTTAGGATAAATTCTCCACAATATATTTGTAACACCCCAAATTTTTTTGAAATATTTTTTCTCTTTGAATGAATTAATTTTAATTGATGCATGGTAGTTCACTAAATAAAACATTCTTTTCACAAAACCCCAATTTTTTTCTATAGGAAACACCGAATCTTCATATGTTACACAAAACACTGACTATGCATACACTACATACAACACCTACTTGGTGTACTTCACACTCAATACAGAATTTCTATGAAACATATTTTTTGTTATAATTATTTAAAAGAGATAATTTTAACCTAAATATTAAAATTAATAATAACAATATTAATAAATCATTTTTAAATTTTTTAAATTTTATTTATAAAAATAAATAATATTGATAATTAAAAATTATTTTTGTAATGACTTTATTTGTTTAAAAAATACTATTTACTAAAATAAACTGTATTTCAAGTCCTTTTATGTAGAAAAAAACATAATTTTATGCACATATAGAAATTTAATTTGGTAAACAAAAATTAATTATATAATTGGAATTGGGAAATTATCTTATGAATAATTTTGTGTATTTTTCTGAGAAACAACATTTTTTGATGAATTGTGAAAAATACTACATTTTAGTTAAAAATGCGTTTATGTTTAAATAATTATCAATGTTCAATTATATTTTAGTATTTCTTAGTTAAAATAATATAAATTATACATCTATTAATACAAACTAGTTTATTAGAATCAATTTTACTTTTAAATTAAATATAAAATCATAATAAACTTTTGAACAATTTTCTACTTTAAAAACACATTATTTCGTCCCATCTATGGGATTAGTATTAATATTTTTTTAATATTATGTTAATTAAATTTCAAAAATAAGACATAACCCATTTTAATAAGTATAATATTCAGTGTATAATTATATATTTTTAATTTTTGACTAAATATTTTATTAAAAGTGATTATAAATAGTCACACAGATTAATGTCAAATTAATCTTAATTAGGGACTAAACCTTAATATTTGGGGCCCAAATATCCTAGAAACTTGTCTGACACCCATTTTATGGACATATTTTGTTAATAAACCTTACATTATTGATTGTTTTTGGTTTGGTATGACTTTTTTAGGTAATAACGTGTATAAACCTATCTTGTTTTCAAATATTGCATGTCATTTTCCTTCCCTATAAAAGGATACCAACTCTCCCTCCTCTTCACACATATCATAACTATTTGGATAGGCCAATATCTAACTAATAAAATTACCAAAATCCATCCCTTCCTCCTTGATTCCTCAATTTTGGAATATATTTTTCCTAGGAAGCCTTTTGGCACAAACTGAAAGGTGTAACCCAATAAAGAGGCAACACGTTCTCTCAAGATCCTTTCTTTTATTTTACTTCTCCAACCTATACACACTATTTATTCTATTGTTGTATAATAAAATCTTGTATCCTAAATATACTAGTATTTTTTATGTTGTAGTTTCAACCTACACTTACACATACCACTATCTAATGGGTAAGAAACATACTATTTTCGCGTAAGACGAACTACCACCTTACTAAATGATGATTGTTTATTTTTCCTATACCGGATCTCAAGGTAAAAATTATGGTGGATATATTTTTATATATGATATATGATATATTTATTATTTAATTAATTTTTTTAAACATATATCTATATATGTTCCATTTGGTGTTAATATGACAATATCGTTTGAGGAAGTGTGGATTACATCCCCCTCAAAGCGATGTGATTTATTCATACACTGCATGGATTGTATTAAGGATGGGTTTAGTGAAATTATATGATATATATATAATTATAGTTATAATTTAATTATATTTTATGCATATATACATATATTTCATTTTCATTATTTCTTTCAATAAGATACCAAAAAATAGAAACAACATTCTTCCTTATGGACAACTTACCGTATCCAAGAACGGTGTATTCCATTTAATAAATTATATTTTATATAGAGTATTATAATAAAAATATACTTTACATATTTATATTTATATCATGTTATATATTCTACAATAATTATATACATATAATTACCAAAGATATAACAAATTCCAGAACATGTGAAGATCAAAGAGAATATTATCTAATGTGAAACCTTAAAATACGATGGTTAACAAGTGGATAATATAAGGTCATTATAAAACAATATATGGTACTATATATATGAATATGATTTTTAAAAAGAATTATAATTAATTTATATTTATTATACAGGTGGTTTTAATGATTATGATGGGAGTCAGTACACATGGTAAGGGGATTTCATCTTAGTATTTATTTCCTCGAGATACCAATTTTATTCACCACCTATTCCTTTTATGTGGTGTGTATACTTCCCATTGATGTAATAAATTATTATTATAGTTAAATTTATGGATATCTAAATATTAATTATATGACCTTTTGTTTCATGGGGTTAATGTTTCAAAAGGTACCAAATTGTTAAAAACGTTCTGTCTCAATTTGCCTTCTATGAGACTAATGTTTTGTTATGCCCCTAAATTCATATTTAGGTTTGTATACTTCCATCTTACATTATATATCTTCAATATAAATCATTTCATTATATTATAGTAATAATTTAATTTCATTTTATTACATAGATGGAAATATCCCACATAACCCAGTGATATGATTTTATTGAAATGAACACATCACTTTTCAAGATTGTTTATTTTTATGCTTACTTTGATGAAATATTAAAACCCATATCTCAATAAATAAATTAACTTTTTTCTCCTATGGTTATTAATGATATATTAATTTATTTTTACCATGTTTCCACACTTTTTTTATAATATATTTAATATTTTGTTTAAGAAATCCCAACGTTACCTTCTCCCCGGTCAGATATCTATGTTTTATAAAAAGGGTTTTGAGGACATTGTACAATTCTCCCATAATATTTAAAACTCATATTTACCCTTTTTTTCTTTTAACAATCTTTTTCAAGGAATCAAATCTTCTCTTTCAAAACAATCCATTTATCTAACCTTTCTACTTCGCAAAAAAAAGTTTATTTACCACATACGACATATATGGATTTACCCGTCATCACTTCATTGAAAAATACTTTTCATTTTTAAATGGTTAATTTTAAAGAATTATTTTTAAATATTATAATTTTTTTAAAACTACATTTATTTATATGTTTTAAAATTGTTTTCGAATAAAAGGTTTTTGAAAAAGTTTTGAAAATTATTTTATAATATTTCAAGGGAAAAGGATTTCAAAATGATTCCAATCCTTCTGTCTAAGTTTTCTTAATATTTTAAAATAAAATGGATTTCGAGAAAGTTTTAGGATTTAAAAGGATTTATTTAAAAAAATGATGCCTTCCCCGAGAAATGTTTTCAAAATATCTTTCCTTGTTATTTTACATCTAAGATGACATCTGTTGATATAAAGAAAGACCTTTTAGGAAATGACCCAAAGGTTCCATAAATATTATTTATTGAATGGTTTATGTTTTGAAGGAATAATTATTAATACGATTGTTTCCCTTCCATAGTTTATACAATATTGAAACCCGCTTCTTTTCACAGGTTTTTCTTCGATGAAAATGTTATAAAACCTATATCATTTCAATAAGTTTTGATGTGATGAAATGTAAATGATACTTATTTCATTTCATGGGTTAGTATTTGATGTTTCTAAAACCTATTTCCTTTTATGGGTCATGATATGATGAATGTTTCATTATCATTAGGAACATGTATGAATGATTTTATTATGATATAGGGGGGACCTATATCTCCCTCAAATGCATTGGTTAATAATGGATGACTAATGAGTATAAATGTTATCAATAAACCTGATTACATGTCCCAAAAGTTATGCATGGACCTTATTTCATTTCCATAAGTTTATGCATGACCCAGATCACATGTTCATAATTTTATGAGTGAACCGTATTACATGTTCAAAATTTTAATCATGGATCAGGTTTCATGCCCATAATTTTATGCATGAACCTGATTACATGTTCTCAATTTTACGAGTTAACCAAATTACATGTTCAAAATGTTATGCATGGACTTGGTTTCAAGATCATATGGCTTTGTGTGAACCTGATTACATGATCCAAATGTTATCCATAGACCTAGTTTCTTGTCTATGAGGTTATACGTGAACCTGATTAAACATTCAAAATGTTATTCATGGACCTAGTTTAATTTCCATAAGGTTGTTTGTGAACCTGATTAAACGTTCTCAACATTATGCATTGAACTGTTTTCATGTCTATAATGTTATGCATGAACCTAATTATAAATTCACATTATTATACATGGACATGGTTTCATGTCAAAAAGTTGATATGGAGACCTGATTTCGTTTCCTTAAATTGATTATTCAACCTGTTTCTTCTTATACATGTTCACAATGTTATAAAAACTGCACATGGCACAAATTACATATCTTATTCTTGTGTTATTATTTCAAGACATATTTTATTAATTATATTATAATCCATGAATTATGAACTTCCAATATTTATTATGATCTCAAATATATAGGTTATGATCATAAAATGTTATGTATAAGTTCCATACCCATTTTTTCATGTTATACTTACACATTTCCTTTATTTAGCATTACCGAGCATCTGAGATCACCCATTTCCTATTATTCCTTTCCCTGAGTTATAAAGAATTCTTTTAGGTATAAGTACTTAATGTGGATATCTTTATAAGAGTTTTGATGATCTTTCACCAAGATATATATTTTTATTTCCATGTTTTTGAGGACACTAATCTATTACGACCCTCATGAATGTTTTTTCATAATGTACAAAATAGTTATCTAGATTGACATAATATCCATGAATGTTAAGCCGAGGTCTCTATATTTGGAATAAAATGGAAGGTTTTTTCATCCTTTTTCAACTTTGATGATAAAAAGTATATTATATCCCTAGGTATGTTTCTAAGGATATTTCTTGGGATGTCTCTAAGGATAAGTATAACAATGTGTTAAAATTTTAAAAAATGTTCTCAAATTTTGGTAAATGATAAAGGGAGTTGTTTCAAATAAATACTTCCCTGTCTATATACTAAAAGTTGATATGGAACTAGAACAAATATACCTAGGAGTAAAAAATTTGAAAAGATGTTCTAGGCTTGACTCAGGGTAATATGGTACGGGACAAAGTGTCATACTTCACACTTTTTTGAACACTCTCGAAGGGATATGCTTTGGAAGTTGAGAACACTTCATGAACAATTATGAAGGATTTAAATATAATATGACTACAAATAACCTAGTATAACACTAACGTGTCAATAATTAAAATGTATTTATCATTATTGATGCATCATATAAGTAATTTTTCTGGATTATATGGCTTTCTTATATGATTTGTGTTTCTCACCACATTCTTTATGATTTTTGTCAATAGATACAAGTAAAAGTAACATGGTTAACATTTAATGTTTAGGTTGTAGAATCTATGTTCATTAATCGAATCTATTTTCCAAGTGGAATTATTATAGGGAGAATTAGGAATTTTGTAAGAATACTAGTTATACTTTTGAAGATAAAGATACCGCAAATGATATGTTAAAGGTGTTTGATATTCTTCCCATATTTTTTACATTAAGAATAATAATCATAATTAGATTATGGTTTAGGAAACTTAAAAAGGATTCATATTTAATATTATAGGAAAGTGGTGTTATGGAATAAGTTGAAGAATCTTGAGTAATGGGTGAAGAATAAGGTTGGATTAATGAAATATTCTTGTTTTGGAATTCAATGATTATGTTATATGAATCCTAATTTTTTTTAAATTTAATGTAAAAGTTTTCATTAAGTATTTAAAAGGACATGTTGAATGGTGATGATGACATAGAAAAGTGATTTCATGGAAAGGTGATATTTTTTATTAATGGTATGATACAATTAATTAATTCCTGGCATTGATATAATGATGTTTAGATAATGATATTATGGATAAGAATAAGTAAATTGGGTGGTATAAATTACCCTAGAATTGATTATAAAAAAAGTGTTCTATATCATCAAGGATGATGTTTACAACATCTTGGATTTAAATAATATATCTCGTAATCATTATAAAAAGGAATCATGTATGTTTTGAAAAAGGATTTATTGTAATTATGAGAATATATGATGAGGGTATTGACATGATTGGAATTTGACAACCAAGTGGTACTTTGGATATACGGGGATCAATGTTAAGCCGATTTGAGGACTTTATTTCTAAAAATTTGAATTTTCATCATTTTAACAGTTATAAGGTTAACAATTTATGTAATTTTTATGTTGAACATTAGATTAATTCAGTAAAATTAAAGTGGTATCTCTCTATATAAGGATTTACGCATATTGGATAGCATGTTCAAATGACATTGTATTGATAATAAATTATGGGATGGCTATCATGGGTCTCATGATTCATTAGTACTTTAGGAATTAAAAATTCACCTTAATTTTTAGAGAAATAGGTGAAGTGGATAAATGAACAAACAAGGAAGAAATTTTCCTGAAATCTTACAAGAATATATTTTCATGAAAATTCATCAACATTTTGAAAATGGATCTTCAAGACAAAATGGTCTCCTATTACCAATGTTTTTTAATAATCAGAAGGTCCCTTAGGTCATTGTTGATTTATGGCATTGTTATTGTTATCCTTTTCCTAGCCATGTTCTCTATCACTCTCCATCGGAACATTATGTGAATATTTCTC
The DNA here is from genome assembly GCA_963277665.1 of Viscum album. NCBI lineage: Eukaryota > Viridiplantae > Streptophyta > Magnoliopsida > Santalales > Viscaceae > Viscum > Viscum album. Next base: position 1,139,345,116 of record OY728157.1, on the reverse strand, counting down.
TTCCATTCTATGATTTTACTTCCCACCTATGTTCCTAAATTTGGGAATCTCATTATGAGTTACTATGGGTCACCTTTATGGTTCCAAATTTCCCTTGTTAAGGTAATTTTAAGTATTTATTTTTTATTATATGGGTTTTATATGATTCAAACTTTCAATTATTAAATGTTTGATAACCTAGATGAATTTTAAGGGAGATATTAATTTTTTGGGATAGAATATAACACCTTGAGATTTTGTGAATTTGTTTTCACTTCAAATGAATTAATTTTCATTGATGTATTGCAATACACTAAGTAAAAAATTCCTTTAACACATAACCGATTTGTATTGTGATACATGCAACAATTACTATTTTTACACTACAAAAAACACCAAATTAACGTACATCACACAAAACACTGATATTTAGTAGGTTACATTCAACACTGAGTATCTACAAAATTTCATTCTTTTTAATTATTTAAACGAAGATAATTCTAACCTAGTTATTAAACAAAGTAATATGAATATTAATAACTCATTATAAAATATTTTTTTAATTTTTTTATATAAATATATAATATTGATAATGAAAAATATTATTTTTTTTGTAAATCCTTTATATGTTTAAAAATACTATTTTCTCGAATGAACAACTTTTCATGTGATTTTGTGATGAATAAAAACGATTAATCATAGAAACATGTCTAAATTTATTTTGGTAAAAAACTTCATTTTTGAATTCGAAATGCTGAATTTATATTATGGTCAATTTTTGGGATTTTTCTGTGAAACTTAAATTTTTGATGAATAGTGAAAAACTACATTTATGTAAAAAACGACCTTTTTGTTTGAATAATTAGTAATGTTAAATTATATGTTAATTTTTTTATTAAAAATTTTATAAATTTTAAATATATTAATAAAATTTATTTCATTTGAATCAATTTCCCATTGAAATTTAGTATAAAATCTTATGAAACGTTTGAACACTTTTCTACTTTAAAAAACCCGTTAATTCATCCCGTCTACGGGATTAGAATTAATCGAAGTTTTTATGCTTCTATGAATTGTATTTAAAAGAATATAGATATAAAATTTTAATAAGTATAATATTAAAATTCAAATTACATAAATTTAATTTTTTTTTAAAAATATTAGTAATATTGATTAAAATTATTCACAGCGATTATGGACAAATTAAGATTAATTAGGGAAAAAACCATAATATTACTGGGGAAATGTATTATCCACTTTTTGAAAACCCCTTTTCGGGCCATATTTCCTCAATAAACATAAAATTATATATTTTTATTGTTTCTATGAATTTTTTTAGGTAATAACTTCTGTATACCTACCTTGTTTTCAAAAATCCCAAGTGTGTCCTTTTCTTTACCTATAAAAGGCCACAACCTCTACCTCTTCATTACGCCTCTCAAACCTCTTAGGATAGGCCAATACATGACCAATATAATTCTAAAAAACCCTTCCTTCCTTATTTAGGCCTTCCATTGGTCATAAATTCTTCTAATTAATATTTTTGGCACAAACCAAAAGGAGTTACCCAATTAAGAGGTAACGCCTTCTCTCAAGCTCCTTTATTTTTTTATTCTTCCCCACCCACTCTAATAACTTTAGTAAATTATTTTATAAAAAAACCAGTATCCTAAATATAATCTTATTTTTTTATTATAAGGTTTCAACCAATACTTACACACACCTCCATCTAATGGCTAACGAACAAACTATTTACATGTACGACGAACTACTATATCACTAAATGACAACCATTCATTTTTATTTTACCACCTATCATGGTTGAAATAATTGTGTAAAAACTATTTATATATGGTATATATTATATTTATTATGTCTTTAAGCTTATTTAATTATTTTAAACCATATATGACTATACATTTCATTTTGTGTTAATATCATAATTTCGTTTGAGGAAGTGTGGACTACTGCCCTCTCAAAGTGATGTGACTCCTCCATACACTACATGGAATGTATCAAGGATGGGTTTAGTGAATATATATGATATATATAACCTTATAATTATAATATAATGATATTATAAACATAATTACATATATTTCATTTTCTATATTTCTTTCAATACGATAATAAAAACGGAAACAACATTCATGCATATGTACAGCTTATTGTCTCCATGAATGGTGTATTCCATCTGATACTTCAATATTATATAGATTATTATAATAAAAATATACTAGATAAATTATATTTATATTATTTTTTACATTTTTAAATCATGAATTAAGTATAAGGAGCTACGATATAACAAATCAAGCCACATGAAAATAACCAAGTGAATATTATCTGAAGTGAAACCTCAATAGAGGATGGTCAACAGGTCGGTAATATAATTTCATAATCAAAATATATATGGTATTATATATAATAATACGGTTCTTTAAAATATTTTTAATTAATTTAAATTCGTTATACGGGTGGTTTGAATAAGTACGATGGGAGTTAAGATGCAAGGAAATGGGATTTCATATCACTTTTTATTTATGTGAGATAGATGCTTTATTCACCACCCATTAATTTAATGTCGTTTTTATACATCTCATTGATTTAATCTGTGATTATTATAGTTAAATTTATGTGTATTTACATATGCTTTCTATTACATTTATTTCATGGGTTTTAGGTTTCAAAATTTACCAATCAGTGAAATAGTTGTGTCTCAATTTTCCTTCATTGAGATTGAAGTATTGTTATGTGCCTAAATTCATATTGAGATGTGTATACATCCATTTTAAATGATATATCATGAATATAAAAATTTAAATTATATTTTAAACATTATTTAATTTATTTTTCTTACATGGAGAGCGTGATCCATCATTACCAAGTTATAAGAGTTTATTAAAACAATCTCTTCGATTTTGAAGATAATTTACGTTTATACATCCCTTGATGAAATCATAAAACCCATCTATCAAGACATTCATGAATTTTATTACCCTCTATTTATTCATGATATATTCATGTATTTAGCATATTTCAACACTTTGGTACATAATATTGTTAAGAATTTTTTTTTAAGAAATCCTGACATTACACTCTCTTCGATCAAAAATCTACATTTTCTAAAACAGGTTACAAGAATATTGTACAATTCTCCTATAATCTTTAAAATAAATTTTTATGCTTTTTTATTTTACAAATCTATTCGAAGGAATATTATGATACCTTTATGAAAAATCCATCTTTCTATCCTTTCTACCATACAAAAATAATTATCTTTTATCTCATACAACATGTAAAGATTTACCCTTCGTCATTTCTTTAGAAGCTTCATTTTCATTTTAAAAGGATAATTTTTAAGAAAATGTTTCTTTAAAACAATTTCATTGAAATTTGTTTCAAAGTATATTCAATATTTCATTATATTTTTTTCAAATAAAAGAGGTTTTTAACTTTTTTGAAGTTTATTTTATATGTTTTCTAGGAAAAATGATTAACAAATTATTACAATATTTCTTGGCCAGTTTTCTAAGTATTTTCAATAAAATTTATTTAAAAAATATTACTTGCATTGAGAAGACTTATTAAAAGAATAAAGGATATTTTTCCTCATGAAATTTTCTCAAAATATATTTCCAAGTTATTTTTCATCTAAGATGACATTCGATGATGTCAATCAAGGCCTTCTTAGAAATAAATCAAATGTTCAATTCAAAATATTTATTTAATGGTTTGTGTTTTGAAGGAATAAATATTACGACACATGTTTCTCTTCCATGAGATATACAATTTTGAAACCTATTTAATTATCACAAGTAGTGATTTTATTAAATGGTTATGAAACCTATTTTTCTTCCATAGGTTATGATGTGATGAAATACTAATGATAATAATTTCATTTCATGGGATATGATTTGATGTTTCTAAAACCTATGTATTTTTATGGGTCATGATATGATTAATGATTCATTATCTTGTGGCACTTGTATGAATGATTTTATTATAAGATGTGTGGGACCTTTATCTCCATGAAATTCCTAGAGTAATGATGGATGAAACGTGAGTATAAATGTCATGTGTGAACGTGATTACATGTTCACAATGTTATACATGGACTTTGTGGCATGTCCATAAGTTTATGCATGAAACTAGTTACATGTTCCTTATCTCTTGAGTCAACCGTATTACAAGTTCACAATGTTTTACATGGACCTGTTTCCATGTCTATATATTTATGCATGAACCTAATTACATATTCACAATGTTATGCGTGAACCTGATTACATGTTCATAATGTTATGCAAGGACCTAGTTTCATGTTCATATGGTTATTCTTGAACCTAATATCACATTAAAAATGAGATGCATGGACCTTTTTTCATGTCCATAAAGTTATGTGTGATCCTGATGACACATTCACAATGTTATTCATGGATCTCGTTTCAGGTCTATAAGGTTATACATGAACCAGATTTAACATTCATAATGTTATGCCTTGATATGGTTTCATGTTAATAAGGTTATGAGTATACCTAATTACACGTTCACAATGTTATGAATTGTCCTGGTTTCATATCCATAAGATGATGTGGTGGCCTGATTTCATATCCTTAACATAATGAGTGAAACTATATATACATAAACATGTTCACAACATTATAAAAAATGTACATTACACAAATTTTATATCTTATCCCTATGTTATTATTTCACGACTTATTCTCTTAATTCTATTTTGATCCATGTATTATGAACTCCCAATATTTATTATGATATCTAATATGTAGGGTATGATTGTAAAATGTTGTGCTCAAGTTTCATACCCTTTTTTCATGTTATGCTTACATATTTAAATTATTTATCATTACTAGGCATAAGAGATCACCCCTTTCTTACTATTCATTTCCCCAGGTTATGAAGGATAGTTTTAGGTAGAAGTCGAAATTATGGAGATCGTTATGGGATTTTTTGAATATCATTCACCATGATAGAATATTTATTTCCATGGTTCAAAAGAAACTAAACTATTGTGGTCCTCAGGGATTTGTTTTTTTAATGTGTTGAATATTCATCTAAAATGATATAATATCCATGTATTTTAATCCTGGGTCATTCTCATATTCCTCTCAACCTCACTTCTAGTAGTAAGCCACTGATATATGTAGTGGAATGTGTGTGGAAATGTAATTGCCATTTCTCAGTAATGTGAGGAAGTACCAGGTTGGCGATGATATATGTGTGCACTTACCTACTAAGGGATTAATACATCATGACAGTACGCCAAAGAAAAATACCTCCAAATGAATAATAACACAAATTAAATGGTATAAAATACAAATGAATCATAGAATAAGATCATGAAGAGATATTATAAACATTTAATGCACTTTATAAACATAAAACATGAATAAAAAAGTTATAAGTATACTCATGGAAAAAGTATTATATTTGGTCTCACAAGCTATGGGAACACCCGCATGCAATCATAATCAATCACAATGATCGATGTATACTCAATAGAAATAATACCATGTAAACATGAGAAATAAAGAGTTCTAAATGGTAAATAAAATCATATCTTAATGTTTTTGAATATGTTCTCTATTTTTTACCAAGTATCCAAGACTGAATCCCATAATACGCATATGTAGAAATATCCCTCACAAGAAGGATGTCTATTTTGGTTCTACTTCATCAAAGAAAGCTGTTTATAATGGAGTATCATGTGGATTTCATGTAAATAAGTTCATTATAAATAAAATTCATTAAGGATTCTTCCCATGGAACTAATTAATTAGTATTTAGAAGGAGAGGTCACTAATTCACCATCTCTGTTGATGATTAAGAAATAGATTAGGAATTCCACATCGATTGTAGAAAAGTAACAACGTTCAATCCAACAAAAATCAATAAATAACCAATCTATAAAAGAAAAAAAGAGGTTAAATATGGAAATTAAAGGATAGATAGATTCAAGATAATAAATCTATGAATAATTACCCGAAAACATCCATTGTTCATGATATTTATATCTCTGATCAATAGAGATATCATAGGCATGTAAACATCTCCACTAATATAAAAACTAATTTTCAATTAATTAAGGTTACATAAAAAATAAAAAATAAAATATACGACTATGAATATGATAAATAATAACTTACCTATAGAACGTTCATATTTGATGGTATATAGTTATTTGATCCTAGAAATATGCGAACATGTTGGATCCACCGTCAATATATGAATAATGATTGGAAATGTAATTTTTTCCATAGAAACCATATAACCTCTATAGAAAAATTATAATATCTCTTTAATAATGTAGAGTTTTGAGAAGATCTAAGAAAAACATTGAATTCGTGCTTCAATTGATCGGTCAAATCTAGGAAAGGAAAGAGGGGGGGGGGGGGATGGGATACTCTAGATATAAGTTTAGAGGTATATAATTCATAATATATTAAATGGGGTTGTATTTTGGTTTCATATAGGTTAAAAAATGATTCACATTAAAATCCCACATGGAGTATTAATTTCACCCTTGGACCGGAAACATCTGGGACCCGATGTGTAGATCTGCCATCTGGTGTTCTAAGAAGAACAATATAGGCTCTTATAGATCTGATATCAAGATGTTGGGGTCTATAAAATTAATAATAATTATTAGAATCCCACTGGATGTCCAATTTGTTATATCATCCAACTAGTGGAAGCCTTCCCACTACCAATAATCAATTCTCCGCTCATCTATTCTACCTTTAAATCCATGAATCCATGTTAAAAATAACTAAAATATTACACACTTATTTTAGATAAAAAAGATGAAAAATAAAATTATAAACATAAAATATCATACATTTAATCAAAGACAGGATATTACAATTATCCCCCTTTAATGAACTCGGATCCCCATGAAGTACATTCAATCGTTTTTCTCAAACAACTCTGGCGATTGAGCTATAATATCACTCTTTAATATCCTCCTATATAATTACATGATACCAAATAATGTTAACTACTAGTTATATTTTCTCTGGAATTACTTTCTCACTATTTTCTATAATACACACTAGTAAGTCAATATATGATGTTTCAGGATCATTCTCAACATCCTTGCAGTCATTGACTTATGTAAGATCATAAATGTACCTATAATGTTTTCAAACATTAAAAATTTCTTAAATAAAATAGAAGTGAGAAAGAAGATCCATATTTTACTCCATTTTCCTTACATGCCCAGTGATCTTGGTGGTTCCAACAAAGTGTGAAGCTAGCTTCTCTTTCTTTCTCAAACATTAGAGGCCTAATTTAGGAGATACTATTTGAAAACCTCTTTTGCCTACATCAATCACAAAAGGTATCCTCATATTTTAGGAATGAGACTTCTACCTTATCTATGTTTTTATTGAACTCTTATATATAATATGAAATCTATTAAATGTTTTTTTCACCATTAATGGACCCTCAACCATTTCATCACTAGACTCATTCCAAAAAAAAGTAGTGAGTGATGATGCCTACCATAAAAAACATCATAAGATTCCATCAAAATCGATTCCTAATAACTATTGTTGTATGTTAAATAAACCAATCCTAGCTGATCATCATAAGATGCACTAAATTATATAATGAAAGATAAAATAATATCCTTTAATATTGGAATTGATCACTCTGAATATCCATTTGTCTAAGGATAGTACACTATACTCAATCTCATATGAGACCCTAAGGGATTCTAAAATACCTACCAAAACTGATATGTAAAAAAATATCTATCATATTCAATTCTCATGGGTAATCCATGAATGAATACTATTTCATAGACATATATCTTTCATAGTTTGTCCACTTAGAGAGTCCCAAATATCAATAGGAAATGAGAAAATTTTATTAAGTAATCGAAAATCACCCAAATAGAATCATAGCTACTAGTGGTCCCTAGTAACCTAATGAAAAATTGCATAATGACATACTCATATTTCCATATGGATAAATGTAGTAGTTTGATCAAACCATGAGGACTTTGGGGCTGAATATTTATCCTTAGATAGGAATGGAATCTAGAAAAAAATCTAGTAGTGCCCCGCTTTATCAGAGGACACCAAAACTTACAACTAATCTCACGGTACATAATTATCACTCTATGATTCCCCACCTATGTAGAGGTATAGAATATTATTATAAAATGATCCCTCATGGATGCACAAACAAAAACTCTCTCTTGTACAAGGATCACATTATAACTTTCCAATGATTTATCGGGTATTGTGTCATGACCTATTGGTTGTTTCCGCATCACAACACACTCTAGATCGTACTTCTGTATAGCCTTCAACTGATATACTATAGATAATGTGGCCACCAATGGTTCACATTACATCAATCTCTTGTCCTTAAAAGCGTCAAACCTCCAATTAAAACAGTATAATCATTATGTACAACTGTTTTTCTAAATGATGATCACCAATCCCATGGGATTCCTACGACTTACAACTAAGATCATCTACAATTATGTTACCATAACCTAGTGCTTATAAAATATCAATGTCTAATGTCTACTTATACTCTACCCAAAATAAATTATATAGATTTTCTGAAATTTTCTTGATGATATAGTATAATCAATTATAGCTAGTGCATACCACAAACCTATCTATGAAGATATAGTGTCTTCAACGCCTCAAACTGTGAACTGAAACTACTAGACCCAAATCTTGATTATGATAGTTCTACACATTTCTTTATAGATGAGATGAACCAGATGTGGTTACCCACAACCTCTACCTTAATAATTATCCCAAACCATGTCCTAATGCATCAAAATATTCAATGTATCTAGTAAATGGCTTAAAAAATATCAATACTTGGTCTATTCTAAACCTTCTCTTTATCATAAGAAACACAACTTCGTATTGATCAAACCTCGAGGACTATACTATATTCTTTATCAGTGTATCCAAAGGTGATTATAATTGGGAGATGTCCTGGATAAAACATTAATCGTATTATTCCAATCCTAGATATATCCTAATCTTGAACATGTTATGGGGAATTATCTAGGTCATTAAAACCTAAAAATTATTTGGATTAATGGAGATTCCAATTTTAGATAGCACATCCCCCAATATTTTTAACTCATGAATCCTAAAGATACACTTTGATGACTCAGAATAAAGATGAGATGCTTGAGTTGTACTGAGGAAAATATCAAGATATTTGGCATGCTACCATGGGGTTTATGAGTATATGAGGAAGTTGTGAATGAACACCGTGATGAATGAGACAAGGTATAAAAGGAAGATATTATTCGGAAATTCCTTGAACTCTACATGTAAATAGTTTTTCTTAAAAAAAATAATACATACTAAAATAGAGTATACATACTCTAAAACGCCATCACTAGTATTTCCTCTTCTATAGTCTATAACTACTGATAAACTAATTAAATATCAATCAGGAAGAGCCATCGGGATCCCCAAAACCGATCAAGGTGATAAATTTTCCCAAAGAAAGGATATGGATTCTTCACCATCACATGATTTATATTATATTAATCTAAACATAGTTGATGATGGTTGGTTACCATATTGAAGAAAAAAACATGTGCACTACAAAGTGATGTACTTTGCCTGATAAATCTCTTCTTCTCTATGAAAATATATCTTTCCTTGAACTCCATCAACATTTCTAATGTTATAAGACATGGGGGTATCAAAATATTTTGTTCACAAATATTTATATATATCTCAATATATACTACTCTTTCGTGGGGATTCCTTGTGAAGTATTCTGGGAAGTCTTCCTAATAGATATCCACAATTAGAGGGAGAGAAAAGGGGGTTACCACAGGTACTTCAAAAAGATCCATGCCAGAAATTTGTTCCATAATAATTCCAAGATGACTCAAGAACGGACCAACTCAACCGACAACAAGTTCCCCTTCATTGATCATCAGAAAATTCTATCTATTCATTAAAGTGAATGATAACCATATCTGATATCAATACATGTCATCTAAAAACTAGTCAGCCAGTGTATACCGAGGATGACATCGAAGATCATCATATACCATGTTATAAATTTCAAAATATGTGCATAATTATAAATGAATATATTATCTATTGGAATTGATGATGAATACCCACTTTAATACCCAAAGTTTTATAAAAATATAGCAACTCTGAAGACAATATGACTAGTTAGTCATGTCCATCAATTACATTTGCAGAAAATGAGGAATAAGATGCATCGATATAAAATTAGGATTTAAAAAATGTATAAGTGATTAAGACTGTTCATTAAATATTAAATGGTATATCAACACAATATACTATAGTCTTAACAACTATATAAACTTTCCCTACCTTTTTTATAACCCTATCTCTGACATATATTACCATTATGAGACATCAATAGTTGATCCAATATCGTAATACCCCAACAGAATCCCTAGATCCCTAACCACATCTTCCTCAATTAATTTTGGTAACATAAAATCCATACCTTAGAGACGTTTTTTTTCAAAATTACTTGAATTTATACATTTTCAAACATAATATATGAGTTTTTGTGGAGACCATATCAGAATAATCAATCATTCAATAGTTAAAACACCTTCTTACTCCTCCTAATGAAACTGAATAAGTTGAATTCGTCTCTAAATACATACTACACCTATAAGTTATGTCTCTAGTCTTCCAATTCATACTACATGGTGAGAAAAACATCACATTATTAGGAGGTCCATGTGCTTTATTACTAAATGTTGGAAGAAGACCAAATTCTCATTCCTACCCATATCCCTTTTCTATAGTAAAAAACACTCATAGAACCTCTATTTATTTAACTTGGTCAAAAGTCCTCACCGATCACATGATGTTAGGATAAAGAATGATCTTGATAATCCTAGCCTTTTGTGATTCATTTCAGACCAATATGGGAATATAGAAAATTATCTTAATAAAATTATCAATGTAAGAATATTTCATTATTGACACCTAATATAGATGCATGAAATCCTATGCCCAGTCCTGATTCATTATATTGGGAAAAATCATAAAAAAACTCTTTGATAGCCTCCTAAGTGAGATCTTAATATCTGATGATGTGTCTCATGCTTTCCCACCATCTCATGGTGTGTCCCTATAGAATTAATTATTCATGTTTCACCCTTATATCATTAGGTATAAAATTGAGGTCATAGACACCCTCAATGATTTCTATCCAGTCCTTAAGTGGTGTAAAGGGATAACAGATGGATGAGTTGGAAGTATCTGTTATAGTTGACCAAGAACCTCAGTGCCCTTCCATTATAGGTTATAATAAGGGGAATGAATACAAGATATGGTTGGAACAAATACTCCACCATGTGACTTAGTGTAGGAGGATGCCCTATTGTACCCTCCTACACAGCAGGTAGTGGAATATGGGAATTTACCAATAGGGGTAATCATGAACTATGTCAGTAGGTTTTCCTATGATCTCCATCAAGAAGATATATTATAAAACAAGAAATAAACATTTATAAAAAATATTCTTTATTATAAATCTTAAGCAGTATATGGGATCCCACGATGTTTTCCAAGGAGTCCACAAAATAACCCATTGTATATCCCTCCTAGCACTAACTAAGGTCTCTATCCATGAATATTAGACTCATTAATATATATATATATAAATATATAACGTAATACCATAGTTAGGATCAACTAATTAATGTCAGCATATATATCACCCAGTCAAAGAATATATGACTTTCTTAAACATAAAACACACTTCATAAAATTAAATTATTGAACTAGGTTGCAACACAAAATAGGTATATACATGGAATGTGATCTTGTAGTCTTAGTTAGGATACATGAACACTCCAAATCCCAAAAAAATAGTATCATCAATCCCATTAATGGTAAATTGGTGGTTCGATGCACATTATCCTGTCGGGAACATTTGAAATCCCAAACCCATGTCATACACTCATATCTACATTCTACCACATCTTGTTTTAGTAAAAAATAAAATAAGGAAATTGTACTATTATACCATTTAGTAACACCATGATCTGGATAATAGACTCTAAGCTGGTGATCCACAAGGCCTCATACATTCCACCCTGAATGCAAGAGGTTTACATCTAGTATTAAGGGTCCATATTCTGTAAATGGGGTTAATATACCCTTAATATCATATCCTTACTCCAATAATATAAATAAAATATAACAATTTTGAGTATCTAGGGAGGATGAAAATAATATCAAATGAAATACCTGACATACAAAAAATATATATGATGCCTATGTGTAAATCAAAATTAGAGTAAAAGTGTATATAGGTAAATAAATAAATAAATAAAACTATGTAGAATCATCTAGTGTCTATCCCACTTCATCCACCAACTTTGTGCTCCATGAATCCATATCCTTCTATAATCACCTTAAATTTCATGAATCCCTATACATGAATTCTACATATGTATCAGAATTCATGAATTGGGTGTGAGTAAAAAATCAGATTTGGACACCACTAATTTGTCCATAAAAAGTGTTCACGTGTATAATAGGTGTATTCCCTGATAACAATAAATGTAAATAAAAGGATAAACAGAAAAAATCGGAACACATCTGTTCCAACTAATCCACCACAAGCCTCATAATTACCTTATTTAGCTCCATGTTGAATATAATATTAAGGTATTGATAGTAATCAAGAACTATCCACAATTATTTTAAATGAACTATTGGACTTCAAGTGAACAAGCTATTCTATATCCACTAATAATGTTGTGAAAAAACATTCCATCCATGATGCATCATTTTATCCCTACCCTATTTATAGTTTCATAGTCTTTATTATAATATGTAGTATTCACTCACCCTCTAAGGGATAACCATATCACGATGCTCCACCTTTGCCATGAACCAGGAACACTACCTCCAAAGGAATGATAAAACACATAAAATAGTTAAGAAATCAAAGTAAGCATAACATATCATCATGAAAAAATAATAGAAATATAATATAAATTTTATCAATATCAGACAAGAATAAACAATCTATAATAATAATCCTAGCAACAAGTATCATAAATGGCCATATGAGATATGAACATAGCCCCATGTGATCATAATCAATCATGTTAATCAATGTATGATATATATAAATCATACCATCAAAACATGTGGGAACAAAATCCCTAAATAGAAAGTAACTTCCACCATCAATGTTATTGATTATGTTATCCATGGATCAAAAAGTATTGAATAATAAATCACATCACTAATCCATGGAGAAAATTTCCCCCAAACACGGATTCCTATTTCATTTTTGGTTTATGGAAGAATGTGGTTCAGAATAGACAATCTAGCTGATTTAATGTCAGGAAGGTTGTTTTAGAATAACATACCTTATAAAGTCTTCTAATAGAACAAATTCCAATGTATGTCAAAGGATATTTCCCCAACACCCCAGATACTTTTTCAATTGGGAAATGGATCAGGAACTCCTCATCAATTTAGTGAAAAGACCACTCTTCTAGACAACTAACAATGATCTATCACCAGTACATTAGTAAAAAATAGACTCATGATAATCTAGGAAAAGAAAGTCTCAATATTATTCACCTATAAATACATACCTAGAAGTATCAACCATTACTCATAGTTCTATCTTCGGTCAATGGTGTTATCATTGACATGTCAATATCTCCACCAATATATATAATAATCTAAAATTAATTAATATTTTATCATCTATCGACCATGAATAATATTCCTAAGATGATTATCCATAAATAATTTCACATGGAACATTTGTATTTGATGATTGATATTTATTTCATCAAAGAATGATTTCAAATCTCTAGATGAACCACTAATATAATAATAGATGAAGGAAACAACATTGTATATCATAGGAAACTATATATCCACCATAGTTATATACTCATCCATCAAGAAGGATGGATAATTTAGTATAGTTTTATGAAAAACTAATAGTTCCATAGTTACTAGATCAGTCCAATTTTGAAGAGGTAAGGGAAGAATAATGAGGGATCCTACAGATAAGGGGGCATAAAATCCGAAATAGATTCAATGTAGTAGTATTTATTTGTTAAACAATTTCAAAAAAATTGGACAATAAAATTTAATCGAGTGAATTAACTTTATCGCCAGACCGGGCACACTGGACACCCATTGGGTCTCACTAATGAGCCAAAGTGTTAATAAGAACCACTTAAAATATGCCTGAACCACCATAGATCTTGTGTAACCCCAATTATAATCTAATGGAAACTTTATAATTCTAATGATATAATTTAATCCCACCAACCACCATTTTTCATGTGACATCCTTTTTCTCACCAAAATACATCTCTCCTATAAACTCATCCACCTAAAAAATGAAAACTCCTAGTTACTAATAACTGGCCTTATTCGCAACCATATCAGAAAAAAATAGTAATTGTAAAATTATAAACATAAAAACTTATAACTTGAATCAAAGTGAGGATTTTACATAAGTCACGCATATCTTTTGATATAGTTACTTTTTAATCAAACATGTTAGAAATTTTTTTCTCATAAATTTCATAACATTAGTATTATAATACATATATTTATGAAACCTTAAATGTTGTAATAATTTTCATCTAATCTTAGGACTAATTAAATTATATTTTCTTAATTATCCCTCTTCACATATATAATAAATACTCTCTACACTTACTATTTTATTTCCTTATACTTGAAGTCACTTCAAAAATATTTTTGAGTTTGTTTGGAATCTCTTTAAATGTCTTAAGTTTCATCACATTTATTTATACATCTTTAAGTAAAAACATAAAAGTAGAATTAGTTTTCATGCCATGAACTCTAATATTTCTTTTATCCATTAATATTGTTTGAACATCTCTCTCAATAAGAGTAATATTCATAATAAGAGGATAAAAAACTTCCAATTCATTTTAAATAAGGTAATGTATCATTAAATAATTTCATTAAGGGTAATTTTTTACCTAGAAAATATTAATTAATCAATATATAAAATAAATTATAATCCTTATAATGATTTTTTTGGATCATTCATTTGTAACTTGGGTAACTCAAATACAATTTAAAGGGCTCAAAAATATGATTTAACATTAATAAGTAGTGATGAATATGTGTTTACATGTTTTAATAATAACTTTTCTAAATTTCAGATCTCTTATTTTTTAGAATAATGATATTATAAAACATTAAAATTCATCCTCACAAATTTAAAATGTAGATAAAATTAAAAAAAATTAAACTTGATTTTTACAGTTCTCTACCTCAATGTCAGTTAATACTTCTTCTATTTATGTCCTGTTTGAGAAAATGATTCATGAATAATATCAAAATAGATTATATGTATTGTGGGAATGTATCTTATTTAAACTAAAATTTTTTCCAAATGCATTTCACTAGTTCTACACACTTAAACCATCCTGTTTACAAGGATAACCAAAATTTGGAATGTGAAAAATCATTATCTCTATAATGATTAGAAAAAATATATTTTATCTTCTCCTAAGAATTTTTTCATATATAAAATATTTTAAACTCTTTAAGAAATTAAAATTCCATAATTAATACTTGTTCTGGAAAATTTTTCCATGGTCAGTTCTTTTAGAATATCAATTTCAATATGCTCAACCATT
The DNA here is from genome assembly GCA_963277665.1 of Viscum album. Lineage (NCBI taxonomy): Eukaryota > Viridiplantae > Streptophyta > Magnoliopsida > Santalales > Viscaceae > Viscum > Viscum album. The sequence goes on along the minus strand of OY728157.1, from coordinate 1,139,329,455 downwards.
ACTCTTTGAATATCCATACTTTGGAATTTACCATACTCAACTATATACATCTAGAATTAACAAGTCAGTCTCTCATGATCTATTCTAAAACATTTCATCACTAAGTTATTAATGAGTATATACGTTATATAAATGATTATACTCTAATAAATATTAAAAACATGTACTTATAATAACAAATTTTCATTAAACTAATTATGTAATCTTCCTCCATTACTTCATCTCAAAAATTTACCCTGGTGAAGAATCCATCATAATAAACTCTTAGTTGATATTATTTTTCTCTCCCTTTATTTATTTTTATATTATAGATTATTACATTTGTTTAATACATTTTTAAAGAAATTTTATCATCATCTAACATATGTTATGATAATTTTAGTTAGTTTATACACTATAACTCCCGAAAATTCTTCATTTTCTAATGTTCATCAGTTTACCAAAATTATTTCATCTAATTATTTACACATGATAGCTGATTATAATCTTCCATACTCACATGATACATCAGCCTTATCTCTATATTTATCATTAAAATCAATTCTTCTAGACTTTGTTATGTTTTAGATCATCATACTTTTAGAGTTTCCTCTTCTTTGGGTACTACGTCTCGTTTTAAATTATTCATGAATTAGATGACATGGTTCAAATTTCTTCTCATTCCTCTATAGAATTATATCATCATATAGATAAATAATATTATTTTTCAAATTTTTCTTTTAAATTATCATACCAGAACATGTTGATTATTTTGTTTAGCTTCAGGTTGAAAAAAAAAGATTAAACATTTTCATTGAATTGATTCTGTATGTGAACTATACAAGCATAATAACTTAGGTGTGGTAATTTGGATTGAATATTAGGTTGAATATGTCTATTTTAAATTATTTGAGGTGTCATGATTGTTAGTATAGACCAAGAGATGAGTCATGGTTTGTTCACCAACAATAAATGAGAAATTCCATATAACGCTGAAAAGAGTGTTTCATTGTCTAGGATTTTAGTGTGGAGAGCATTAATATCCAATTAAAGTTTATATTGTTTTTTGACTAGCCTTAGTCTTTGGATTTGTGGTATGGCTGGTTTTTTTTAAATAATAAATGTGTTTATAATATGATTAAAAATATTATATGGTAGGGGAGAAAGTTGTAATACATGTATTTACACTATAAGACCTTAAATGGCGAGGGGGTTATTCATTGATCCCAATGGGTCATACTGTAATGAGATCTGGGTAATGGTTTTCATCTTTTTAATTATTATATAGGGGAAATGTGATTCTCTTTTTAAAAAATCCAGGATTTAGTATGTACAATATTTTTAGTAAATATTTTTCATATTAATATCTATCTAATTTTTTGAAATTAATAGAAGCATAACACAAAAGAAATTAATATTATTTCATTAAATTACATAACATTGAAAAGAATCCAATGTTTTAGTATAAGTTAAATAGGAAAAAAATAATAAAAATAATAGTAACAATTTCAAAATAAATCATTATGAGGTCCAATAAAGTTAATTCAATCAATTGTAATTATAGAAAGAATGAAAACATATAGAAATATGGAAGTCATTTTTAAAATAGAATTTGAAAATATAATGTTTTTTTATTTGTATAAAAATAATATTAGATCTTTATTATCAATTTTATATGTAATAAAGTATTCCTTGAGGATAATCATTTTGTGATCCATAGAAATTGAAAAATAGACAGGATTCGATATTTTGAATAATTCAAATTTATATTTTAATAATATTCATGTTTATATCTTTTTTAAAAAAATAAATATATGATTATCTGTAGAACCATGTTTTCTTTTTTGACATACTTTTCAACCAATTCAATGGATTTAAATATTCATATGGAGTTCCCCATTTCAAAGTCTTTTGTTTCAAATGTTATAGAAGTCATAAGGGGTTTTTTTAATCAAACATTGAAATTTATATTACCTATATTTGAATATATATTAAGGAAAAAATTATGTCTTTTCTCTCTAAAACCTAATTTATTTTATTCTAATCAATTTGTTTAATGGTTTTACATTTTTATTACCATTTCACTTCCCTTTGGTAAGAAACTCTACCGATAGCTTACATGTGAGTGGAGAATACCTTATCCCATTTTTAATTGAGAATCATTGTACGAAATGTCATTAATTGTTATATTATACGATATATATCCATTTATATATGCATTTGATTACATATGATAATTGACCATTTAAATTTAATATATTTACATTTTTTTAATTGAATGATTTTATAAGGTTGGGTTCATTTTTTTTACACATTGACTTTCTTTACCAAAATTTGAATAGAATATATATTTTAACACCTTTTGTAAAATACATTTTCCTACCATCATCTTCAATTTCCATTATGGATATTATTTTTTAGGTATTCATTTTTTTAATAAAATTTCTAGACTCATTTTGATATAAATTATTTACATTAAAATAGCTATTACAAAAAATGTAAAGTTTATATCTTATTGTTTATCAAATAAATTTTCTACTTCCCGTATAATGTTTTTTTATATGTAAGATTTATTTTACATTTATTATGTTTTAATATACATGTTATCTAATGATACCATCCATATTCCTTATTTTTATGGAATATGATTATGTATTTTTGAAATCTCCATTAAACTAATTTATTTATCCACAATTAATAAAGCTATGATAGGATTATAATTACTGTTATTTTGATGTTGAACACATATTTATGAATTTTCATTATGTTTTGAGTGGATACAATATATCCCTCTAATGAATTGATTAATGTTATATATCTAAGGAGATTGGGATGTGACACTAGTCATTAAAACCAGTCCAAATTATCAAACAAAGGTATTTAACTCAAATCTACTATTTTATGGATGGGTAGTTATCCTAGATCATTATGAAATGAATTTATTAGTTTTAACCATGAAATGTGTTATGAAACATACATATTTCATTATCTCGTGAATCTGGATCATTAATTCAACAATCAAAAATCATAAAAAATGTTTAATTTCTAATTCCAGATGTAATATATCAGGATTCATGAATTATAACAATTATTTTATTTCAATTTATTATTTTATGTTATTTTTATGTAGTTATATTAAGTTTTAATACACTTGTTTTCATCTTATGTTCACTCATGATCTTCATCTATTGGGTTAACCCCTTACTAGGATTTTTTTTCTCATCACATGTTTTCAAATTATTTTCATAGGGAATAAGGTCGAGTGTGATTGGACATAGGTTAACATTATAGTCATGAAGTTTTTTTCTTGAATGAATCAATAAAATAATTTAGTGTGTTGTATTTAGTGTAATGACGCTTTTATTTTATTCAATGAGTGGGTTTTGTTCAGTAAAAGTTTTCTTAATACTCTAAAATACTAACGATTAAAATATGTTTATTATGTAAATGTTTCAATATTTTATATAAATATTCATATTATTAAATATTTATGTGTTAAGTTGTTGTAGTTGGTATAGGGTATTGGGTTAGATAACATTTAAGGTTATAATATTATATATTGAGGATAAATTAATTATTTTTGTACCATGTGAGTTAACAAGTCAATGGTTGACCATAAATTAAAGGATAAGAAATTCTTTTGAGGAAATATGTTATTATATTTTGAGGTGCTTAATAATATTTTAAGAGAAGGTTATTGGATATAAGATTAATACATGGTTGGGGAATATAAAATTGATAGGGTTATAATGTGATTTTATGTGATGTAAATTTTATTTATTTGGATAAAAATGTTATTATATTTTCATGATATATGAATAAATTTATATATATCCATTATAGTTGAAAACTTATTTCGTGATAAGATGATTAATTTTAATTTTTAAAATATTTAATATATTATTTAGAACATAAATTATTTGGTTATATATATAATAGATAGCAAATATGTGATTTTATAATGTAGAGGTTATTATTATTTATAGAATAAATGCTGAGTTAATGTTTAGAATCATATATAATTTTATTATGGTTTTATGTCTTGTTGATTTATGTATTTTTGTGAAATTATTAATATATTTTTATTCTAGGAAATATCCAATAATAGTTTTTGTGATATATTGGGACCATTATTTTTTATAAGAAATTATATTTTTTCTAAAATTAATAGGATAAAATGGTTTTACGAAAATATTTTTGTCCCAAATTTTTAGAGGATACATTAAGAGACTTTATATGGTTATGTTATTCTTAGAAATTTTGGTGAAGGTAAGAATTTTTTTATGATATATTCTTATATTAATTATTATTTTGTTGATGGAATATTATTCTTCATTACAAGAATATGTTATTATAAAATTGATTTTCAGTTAGGAATAATTACTAATCTGATTACTATGTTTGTATATATATTTTCAAAAAAAACAAACTTTTAATTAATATTTCATTTTCTCATGTAGTTGAAATAGTAAGGATAATATTTCCTTATGAAATATAATGAAACCACCGAGTTTTCAGAATGTTTTATCTTATTATCCAATAAATTATTTTTATGAATAAATCCACAATTTTGGAAAAAATATAGTTATTACATAAAATTAATAAATATTATTTCATAACATTAACTACCAAGGAAACAATTTATTTCATAGGATCACTACAAGTACGATAGGATAATTATAACAATTAAATAAAATATCTTCTAGACTGACATATGCTTCATCACAAAATACCATAAAGACTCCATATAATATAATTGTATAAAGAATGAAATGTTTTATAAATATTGTATAAATTCATATAATAGATATAGAGAATAGATTGTGTTATTATTTATAGGGAAAAAATATAACAATTGTGGAATTCATTATATATCCGGTCAAGAAGGAATTAAGTTTTTTCATAATAAGATCCCCAGAAACAAGAGAAAATACGTTATTATTTATTTTGAATAAATCAATTTTATGGTTTATGAATATTTTTGGTATTAATTTAAAATTTTAATTTGAAATATGTGTATTTAATGATATAACATATACATTTGGAAATAATTTACAAATTTAAAATTAATATAAAAAACATGATTTATTTTAAGCAATAATTGATTTATATTTTTGATGAAATTAAATAATATTTATAAAATAATTTATAATTGGATTTTAATAATTAATAATTATATATATTTTCATTATTAATTTCATTGGATTTATTTTATGAAGGTAGGTATGATTTTTTATTTTAAATGTTCTTCTCTAAATTATAGATTAATTTAAAAAAAATGATTATATAAAGTTATATGTTTTTAAATTAATTTAAGGTATTCAAATTCTGATAGTTATATTATGAGTTTTTTATATTATATAGAAATGAAAATTCATACTTAAAACCCTTACATGATGAAAATTTTTAAAAGAAAATATATTATATATTTAGTAATGTCATAAAAAATCATGTGTAGAAACTAATGTAGTATAATTTATCTTTTTTTCTTCAAAATCATTTTTACATGAGTATATTTGTTTAAGATGATTCATAAAAGAGTTCTAAACCATCATAAATGAGTTAGTTTACTTCTTTTTATTCATTCACAAAATTGTACGCCAATGAATTAATCTCACATTAATAAGTGTTAATTTATATGAGGGTTATTTATAGGATAAAAAAATAATTATTACATTAATTCATATATAATATGACATGATCCACATTTCTATTAGATTTATCAGATGTTATTGTCTCAATATAATCAAATATGAGAATCAAATTAATTTACATTTCTTTTTTATTCTAATGAAACTCATATTTATTCATATAAGAGAATATTATTAATTATACATGATCGATTTATGCCTTCTTGTTCATGTTATATACAATGAAATCCCGATTATTCTTATATAATTATCTTCTTCACTTTACACATGAGTTGTATCTTCTTAAATCATTGTTACATATTAGCTTTTTAAACCCATTTATTCATGTTCAATGTCATATCATCCAGAATATATTTACATCTATATAGAAACCAGTTTATCTACTGTATTAATATTTAGTGATGCTTTAGAGAGGTTTAATTAGCTAATGGTTTTAAAACCCATGTTTTCTTCTTACAAATCTGTCAATTATTTAATCTAACAGAACCTATATTCCTTACATTTCTTATTCTTATATAACATTTATTCTATAATTCCTAATAATCCCCCAATATCTTAACTTCTATAATATCTAGAGCTTCAGATCGCTATCATTTTTAAATATCTAATCATGTATCTATCAAATCCATCCTTTATTTCAAATTTAAATTACTAAAATGATAATTTCATTCAGGCTTCATCTTTAGCTTCAGTATATGTTCTTATGAAACACTTCAAGGGTAGTTTTATATTATTCCTTCACTCCCTTTTCATCTAGATAATAACTTACGGAAAGAATGTGGGTTATTTTTTATTTGTGGAACTATAGAAAATAGTGTTTTCAAATGATCCTAAAAATAATTAGGGAAAAGGATGGTTTAAAATTTTCTAATCGCATCAAAAAAATAAAATTAATTATAATGGTTTTTGAAATATTTTTTCGATAAGCTCACATTAAAAAGATTAGGATTTTTTGGGAACATATTCTGAATGTATGACATAAAATTTAGGCATATAATATATGTTACAAAAAATAATCTTCGAAATAAAATGAGTATTTATTTTCTAGTCTATTTTGAATCATATAAAACAAGTATATAATGGTTATAAACCATCCCATAGATTTAACTTAGTAATATTTTAATCAATTATAGTATTTAAATTTGAACGTTTCAATGTTTTTTTCTATAAAATTGGAATTCTCATCATCTGAATACAATAAAAAAAGGTTAGGTTTTTATTTTCCCATAATCCCTCTCCCGTTATTCTTATACCCATTATTTAGTTTTTTGAATCTATAAATATTAATTAGGATTTTATCATTATGTTAATCTATATAGGAATGTTTAATTTTACTCTAGGAATTTACATAGTGAGATTCCTAACTCATTTTCCTTTCATTGAGTTATTCATTATATTCACCACGTGTTTAAATTTTTTTGTTTGTATATATCACTCATGGATGAATTTTTGTCACATATATCTTGAAATTCAATAGATTTATAGAATAATGTGAGGTTTTTTATTTCAATGTATTTTTATTTTGATAATACTAAATCCATAATAATTTTTTTCTAATTTCTTTTGGAAATTTTATTTTCGGTGTCAAAATTTTCATATTTTGAAATTATACGATCTTCCTCTAAAAAACTAATATATGTTTTCCACTATATATTATTTTTATCCTTACATCTATTTTCTCCATTTTACCACCTATTTGTTTAAAACTGATCTAAAAGTTTCCTATAAATTGAAATAAATTTATCCCATATTTTCTATTGTTAATATTTTTCATCCATGTCCATATTATCTTTTTTATTACTAGATATAATTATTCATACCCTTATTATTTCATAAGGTCATTATTCATTTAATTTTAAAATTATTTCAAAGGTTTGAGAGGAATCACTACATCATTTTTTTATAGAATCATCCATTTTACTGGCCTTTAATATTTTGTATAAAAGTGTGAAATGAATCAATATTTAAATTTTTTTCCTGATTTAATTTTCACACTGTAACACCCCATGATTTTATAGTATGTTATTTCTTCAATTTAATTCAATAACTTGCACTACACACAACACTGAGTTCAAGCACACCACGACTTACCAATCTAGCAGTTCAAAAGCATATATGAATATTATTAACCGAATTAAGAATTTAATATAATCCTTTTAATTTTAAAAAACATATTATATGTTTCTTAGACATAATATAAGAACAAATTCATTTTTTTCAAATAAAAGAAGAATTTTTTTAAAATGCAATTTTATCGACTTTTAATAGAAAACCCATTTTAAATCCAATATTTTAATCTTTTATATATTAAATATGAAAAAATAAACTTCTTATTAAGAATCAGGACATAAATATTTAATTTTGGTAAATTTTTGGTGTTTTTCTAATAACATTCATATTTGGGTGAATTGTGAAAAATACTAAATTTTAACTGAAAACAACTTTTTTAATCAAAATAATTTATAGTGTTCAACTATACATATAAATGGTTTGGAAGAATAATTAGATTATATTTTCAACATTTAATCCAATGTTGGTCATTGGAAGTAATTTTACTTTGAAATTGAACGTAAACAAGTTTCAATCTTTTGATAGTTATTATTTCTTAAAAATACGCTTTTTGGTTTTGACAACGGAAATTAATTTTTAATTAATAAATTCAATTTCAATGTTTTTAATTTGAAAAAATAGGCCTGATTTTTTAATTTTTAATATTAAAATTAGCTTCGGGTGAATTTTTGGTTTGTTTCTAAAAACATTAAATTTCTGATGAATAGTGAATGACACTCTGTTATTGGTTAAAACCGACTTTTCATTTAAATAATTATTTATTTTATTTATAATTATTTTAGGTCAAAATAGATACATAATACATATATATGTTCAATTTAATCCATTGGAGTCATTTTTTAATAATATTTGATATATAAAATTTTGTTGAAATTTTCACCATCTTTTACCCACCTCCTAGGAGAATTTGCAAATTCACATAAAACTTAATTTTACCACTTCTGTGAGTGGAATTTCAAAAATCTAAGAGACACGGTTGATATCAGTAAGAAAAATTTGGTTCAATAAGATGAAAATAATTTTGTTTCAATAGTAACTTTTTACTTTTATTAACCATGGTTAAAAGTAAATAGGGTAATCAAGGGTAAAAATGATATTATTCTTAACATAACATATTTAATTATTCTATTGGATAAGTGTAATTCGACCAAAAACAACCTTAGGAAAAAAATAAGATCCTTTAGGTTCACTTGGATTAGATTAGGACATTTATTATTATTTTATTTAAAGAAGAGTTAAAAGAGTTTAAAACAAAGTTTAATAACTAAACCATTTTTACTATATTGTTACACATAATATAATTTCTACTATAAATATTCATTAGAAATAAAAAAATATTTCCTACATCATGGTATTTTATTTATAATTTTTCGGCATTAAATAATTAAATTTATTTATGACTCAATGATGATTCAGAAATTACCTTATTAATGAAAGAATCAAATAAAAGGTATTATAAATATTAAAATAAATACAATTTCAATGTTTTTATGAAATCCACGAATTTTATAGGTGAATATGACATGTTATGGTTGATTCAATGTATCTTTTTCGAAGCAATAAAGTTGTGATGAGTTTCACAAAATCCAAATACCAAATAGTGTCAAAATTGACATAAATTGATTTTTAAAACAAATACTATATTTTTGGTTGATATAATATTACTAAAAATATAATGATCTACCAAAGGTCCTAAATAATATTATATATGTCATTAAGGAACCACTTGAGGTTCTCTTGTATGTTTAGAGTAAGTTTATCAACCATATAGTATAAGAATACAAGAAGACATGGTAAAAGTTAAACTATTTAACCAAGAGTTAAATCTAAAAGATAAGGTTAGAATGGTAACCTAAACTTGTCTAAAACCGATTTTTTAAAATTATTTCGACCCATAACCACCTTATACTAAAACTAAAACATTTTTTAGCCATTAGAAACCTAAAATGATTTTATTATAAAATAATATTTCAATCTTTTCCTAAGGTGCCTCTCTCCCCTCTTATAAAAGGGAACTTCCACTTCTCTCAAATTCACACCTCCAAATCCATTTGGCTTGGTCAAACCCTGACCAAATATCCTCCCAACTATACTCCCTTCATCCCAGAGGCCTTAGTTTTATCAGAAATCCAACCTAAGGATCCCTTTTGAACAAATCAAAAGGATGAACCCGAAGAAGAGGTAATGATTTCACCACCCTCTTTCAAGTTCTTTTCTTCTTCCTCTAAATCATTATTTTTTATTACCATACAAAAATAATAAATACAGTACCTTATATATACAGTGATTTTATTATAAATTTGTCACAAACTTATTAATTATTTTATCCATCCTATGAATTATAATGTCACCATGCGTGTGTGTGTACGGCTTACCGTCTCCACGTCGTGGTGTAATTTTTTGTTAAACACTATGTTATTTGGATGGATCTAATGATGAGAAACATGTCTATATATAATGACAATAACATGATAATTTCTCTGTAAAATTAACATACCATCAAATTCTATACCTTCAAGAAAAAGATATTATCGCTCGTGTGTACGTACGGATTATTGTCTCCATGACGCGATGACATTCATTTCCATGTTCACCATTCTTTGACGATTATAAAATATATATTACTAATAAGAATGTAATATATGACATAATAATTCTACTGTATATATATATTTATTTATTTATTTACTTACTAACTTATATCTTATTCACTTACTTCCGTTCAAAATGATATGAAAACAGAAACAACGTTTATGCATACGTACGGCCTACAGTCTCCACAAATGATGTTTTCCATTGCATATATCTATACTTTATAAATATTTATATTCTAAATATGTATGATATATAAATCAAGGTTTATATTTGGGAATTATTTAAATCATGATCTAAATGATACGATCAAGAATAACAAGTTAAAATATGTACGATAAAGAAAGGGATTATTACCCAAAATGATAATTTTACATGAAAAATCATTATTAAATGGGTAGTATAAAGTCAAAAATGAATCATGTATGATATAATAAATTTGCTTATGGTTCTGTTATAATTTTATAACATAAAATGGTCATTAAACATGAGGTTAAACATACCCTAGACCAATGGAATGTGCAAGGTAGGGGTTTTCATCTCACTCCTTATTCTCGTAAGATTCATGCTATATTGACACTATTTCCTTTTGTGTGGTGTATGTACTACCCATAATTGTATTATTTTTGTAATAGACTTTAATTTATGTGTATTTAAATCTTCATTGTATGATACTTCTTTCATGGGGAGTATGTTTCATAAGTTACCAAATTGGTAAGGGTTAATTCCTCAATCTCATTATTATTCAAGATTGTTGATGTGTAAGTTTTACTGGGACATATTTATTATCTATGTCCATGTTTTATAAAAGAAAATTCAAAGGGATTATTTTTAAGGTAATGTTTTACTAAAACATCATTTTAAATGTTTTAAATATTTATTCATCTAAACCTTTCTCCTTAATGTCCATGTTTTTAAAATGGTTTAAGGATTTATTTATATGGATTTATATATTTTAAAATGTTAATACCTTTCAAAAGTTTCAAAGTGTTGTGGGACAATTTGAATCAAAAATCCAATTAAAATTAATTCCTTTATAATTTTGTGAATTTTAAATGATTTCATGAAAAATAGACTTTTATCTCAAAGATTTTTACAGATCATTTTCAACTATGCCAACAACATTTACAAGATATTACTCTTTATCGATGTTGATTTATTATGATACAAATATTCCATATTGATTTTAATGTTTTGTGATATGTTTTACTATGGATGAGTTCTTTTTATGCCATTCATGGTTTATGGTTAAATTATTGACATTTTTTATGCTAGTTTTAATATGAATGTTTATGTTATATTTCATCCTTTTCTTAAGATGAATGTATTGTGCATGTATATTCCCAGTTGGGGACCGGTAAAATTAAGACCTCTAGGTTGGGGTCCTATTACAGTAGAACCTCTAGGTTGGAGTCTAGTTATAGAGGCTCTCCAGGTTGGAGTACAGTTACAGAGGCTCTCCGGGTTGGATTCTGGTTACATAGGCTCTCCGGGTTTGGATCCTGTTACAATTAGCCCTTAGGTCCTAGCATGAGGCCTTGGCATAAAAATTAATTTCTGGTACTATACATTCCCTCATTATGAAATTAGTTATTACATGTGATTATTAGACTAGTATAATATCTATATTCATGTTTATATGGTAATGTTTTATTTATTTTTTCCATATTATGTTAAATTTTATGATTAAAAGGCCGTTGTTTTTATTACATATCTTGCCTTAAATGTTTATATCTTCCGCTAAATTATTTTTCCTTAATGAGTATTTGAGTTCACCCCTTTCTTATGTTTTATTTTCCCAGGATATGAAGAAGTTATTTATGAGTGACTTTCAGGCATAATCTAACAGGCTTGGACATTTCTAATGGAATAAATTACTGTTGTTTTTCTTTTCAAGTTGTAATGTTTTACTTCATGTATGTAATCTATTTTCCAAGAATACTAAACTAATTGGTCCTTCGTGACTTGATTACTTGTAATCATGCCAATCTATTAAAATAATGCACCAACTCTAGGTAAATAGGGACAGGGAATTATATTTGGTATCATAGGAAGTTTAGAACAAACCTTGGAAAATAGATTTAGATAAACTCTTCTTAGAGCACATTATTCTAAGATAGACTTTGTGAAATAGTATAGAAGAACTTCCCTGAATTTTGGTATTGTAGAGATTTTTTTAGTTTTCTAAGAAATAAATACATGTCTAGATACGAGTAGGTAGAGGCGGCTCTCGAACAGATGTACCTAGGTGTAAAACCCAAAAACATTACTTTGAGCTAGACTCGAATGGGAACTGGTGCACGAAAACAGGCCTTGCTGCACTCTTGGTTACGACACTCCCCGTAGATATGTTTAGGACAATTCAAATTTTTATTACAAGTCATTATAAAGGACTTAAGAGTAAATACTTCCTCAAACAAAACATTTTTATTATTATGGACTATATCCATAAACAGTTCAATTTATGTTAGGTATTTTACAAGTTTGGAATTATTCATTGTGATTCATAAATTGACCTAGTGTATGCCATTGTTTTGAAATAGCTCCCAATAGAAGGAATGAGAACTCCAGAAATACGTATGATCCAAAGAGTAAGAAGGACCATATTGTTCATGGTATTAATCCAACATTTTGAAGGGAAATAGTCTCGCATGTATTCTCAACAATGAAGAAATAATATCATGTGTTATCAGATAAGTAAAGAATTCTCTATGTTCTACGGCTTTGAAAGGATACAAGAGAAGAAAAGGATGGTAGAGATAAAGATAGATAAAGAGAAGAGGGGAAAGAAGGATTTTCCCATATATGATAAATGTAGAAAGAATCACCTTGGTAAATGTTTGAAGGTAATGAGAGTTTGTTACATGTTTGGAGAAAAAGGACACCATGTATGTAATTTTCAAGGTTAAGAAAAAGGTTTCAAATATAAAATTCTTCATCTACAAGGCATTGGGACACTACGAGAATCAATGACCCAATCATCAGAGTATACCGTAAATTATGCTATTGTATAATAATCATGTTATGATACTACCTCAAATGAAGAGGAATGACTAGTGTTCTTATGTTGTTATTATATAATTATTTCATTTGAGTGTTGTATCAACAATATACTGGTTATTTGAATTATGGAGATAAATAAGGATTGTAGTGCAGTACTATTTTATTGAGGATTTTAGATTATACGGTTCTAAGAAAAGTGACATAATAGTAAGATACACTTTTTCGAAAATACATGGTTGAAGGAGACATAATCCTTAATATGGTCCTGATAATAAGGTAGTTATTTTGGAATAAGAGATGGTAGATTTTGGTAAATTATATTAGATATTATTGACTCCCTTGGAACCGATTAATAGTTTTTTTATTACATCATTATAGGAATATTAAAAAAAATTGGATATAAGGGATATATCCAGTATTATATAATGAATAAGGGCGAATTAATGTAATCAATAAGGTTTTATGGCAATTCAAGGAGTTACCATGTTTTAAAAGAATACATGATGATGTTTTTCACATGTTATTACGTAGAAAAAGGATCTTCATTGTGTTTAACTTCCTTATAAATTTTGGACTGTGAGTTTGGATAGATGTATTTTGGATAAGTCTAAAGGATGGAATGGATTATGTTTGAAATTTGATACAACTGATAATGTTTTTTTGGGATTTTCACAAAAAGGAAAACCTAGAGGTCGGGTGATAACCAGTCGCATCCGGCAAGGCTACGAGACTTGAACTCGCAACCGAAGGGCAACAAGGGTGCATCACAAACCATTGGCCTATGTGTTGTTCTAGATTGTATAATGTAGTTTTATTAAAAGGTCTGATAGGTGAATTATATATTCATTATTTTTGGAAGCCTATACGATTATGATAAATAGCATTTTTTTAAATCTTTTGGAGTGAAATATGAGTTTGTGGTAGGAATTAATTAAAGGATGTAACTCTATATGTCAAGTCTATATATATATATATATATTCCATCTTATTCTATGACTAAATAAATTATTAAACTTTAGTTAAATGACCTCATCTCAATCTCCTTTCACTGAAGCATCCTTAAATTTGTAAATGACTTTCTTTTATACGGTGTATAAAACCCTTTGAATTTTTATTTCAAGGGGAATATTTTTATATGAATAATTTTACTAAAAGACAAAAAAAGGAATGTTTTTTTATGTAAGCGTTGCCAATGACCTTTCCACCGCTGTGAGTTTTATTTGATCTTTAGATCCCTGATCAAGCCAAAATGTTTTTTCAAAAAGAAAATAAATACCATATACTCTTTTTACGTATTTTGGTATTGAAGGTGGTTTTGATAATGGATTTGTTATGTCAATATATTTAAATGATATATTGTGATTGATAACCTCAATCACTCCCTATAAATATTTAAAATTTCCCTCCAATTATGTGTCTCTAATTTCAACCAATTCTCTCTTAATCGAGATCATAAATTATTGGTATCTTTTTTCATTTTCCTTTCCCTCTTATTAAGACTAAATTTTATAAATCCAATTTCGGATGTGGGTTCTCCACAAAGATGTTTTTCTATTTTTAACCTTTTATTTTTGAAGAACAATTTGAAATTGTGAATATGGAAATTATTGGAGGGGAGAATGTAACACCCCAAGATTTTATAGTACGTTATTTCTTCAATGTAATTCAATAACTTGCACTACACACAACATTAAGGTCAAGCGCACCATGACTTACCAAACTAGCCGTTCAAAGGTGGTTATGAATAGTATTAACTGAATTTTGAATTTTATGTAATAATTATAATTTTAGAATCCATATCAAGAGTATCTTAGTCATAATATAAGAACAAATTCATTTTTTTCAGATAAAAGAAGATTTTTTTTTAAAATGAAATTTTACCACCTTTTAAGGGCGAACCATTTTTAAATCCAATATTTTAAACATTTATATATTAAATTTGACAAAATAAACTTCTTCTTTACAATAAGAAAATTAAAATCTATTTTTGATAAATTTTTGGTGTTTTTTTGATAAATTTCATATTTTGGTGAATAGGGAAAATACTAAATTTTAACTGAAAACAAATTTTTTAATCAAAATAATTTATAGTGTTAAACTATAAATATGAATGGTTTGGAATTATAATTAGATTATATTTTTAATATTTAATCCAATTTTGGTCATTATAAGTAATTTAAATTTTAAATTGGACATAAACAAGTGTCAATCTTTTAGTAGTTATTATTTCTTAAAAATACACTTTTTATTTTGACAACAGGAATTTATTTTAAATTAATAAATTCAATTTATATGTTTTTAGTTTGAAAAAATATTCTTCATTTTTGAATTCATAATATTAAAATTAGCTTAGGGTGAATTTTTGGTATGCTATTGAAAACATTCAATTTTTGATGAATAGTGAAAACACTGCGTTATTGGTTAAAATTGACTTTTCATTTAAATAATTATTTGTTTTACATAAATTTTTTATAGGTAAAAATATATAAATAATACCTATATATGTTCAATTTAATCCATTGGAGTCATTTTTTAATAATATTAGATATATAAAATGTTATTTAACTTTTCACCGTATTTTACCCACCTCATAGGAGAATTTGCAAATTCGCATAAAACATAATTTTACCTCTTATGTGAGGGGAATTTAAAAAATCCGAGAGACATGGTTGATATCAATATGAAATTTTTTTTTCAATAAGAGTGAAAATAATTTTTGGTGAAAAGTAACGTTTTACTTCTATTTATCACGGTTAAAAGTAAATATGGTAATTAAGGGTAAAAATGATATTATTATTACCATAACACATGTCGTAATTCAATTAGATAAGTGTAATTAGACCAAAAACAACCTTAGGAATATAATAGGATCCTTTATTCCACTTGGATTACATTAAGACATTTGTTTTTATTTTAGTTAAAGAAGAGCTAAAAGAGTTTAAATCAAAGTTTAATAACTAAACCATTTTTAATATAGGGTTACACATAATATAAATTAAACTATAAATATTAATTAGAAATAGAAAAATATTTCCAACATCATGGTATTTTATTTATATTTTTTAGGCATTAAATAATTAAATTTATTTATGACACAATGATGATTCATTAATTACCTTATTAATGAAAGAATCAAATAAATGTAGTTATAAATGTTAAAATAAATATAATTTCGACGTTTTTATGAAATCCACCAATCTTATAGGTTCATATGACATGTTAGGGTTGATTCAATGTATCGTTTTCAAATAAATAATGTTTTTATGACTTTCAAAATTGCCAAATACCAAATAGTGTCAAAATTGACATAAATTAAATTTTAAAACAAATACTATATTATTGGTTGATATAATATTACTAAAAAACTACAATTTTCCGAAGGGAATAAATAATATTATATATGTCATTAGTGAACCACTTGAGGTTATCTTGGAAGTTTATAGTATGTTTATTAACCATATAGTATAAGAATACAAGAAGACTTGGTAAAAGTTAAACTATTTAACCAAGAGTTATATCTAAAAGATAAGGTTAAAATGGTAACCTAAACGTGTCTAAAACCTATTGGTTGAGATTATTTCAACCCATAACCACCTTATACACTAAATAAATCATTTGTGTGCCATTAGAAACCGAAAATGATATTATCATAAAATAATATTTCAATCTTTTCCTAAGGTTACCCTCACCCCTCTTATAAAAGGGAACTTCCCCTTCTCTCAAATTCACTCCTCCAAAGCCATTTGACTCAGCCAAACATTTCCAAAATATCCTCCCAACTATCCTACCTTCATCCTATAGGCCTTAGTTGGATCATAAATCCAACCTATGGAGCTCTTTTGATCAAATAAATAAGAAGAACCCGAAAAGAGGTAATGATTTCACCACCCTCTTTCAAGTTCTTTTCTTCTTCCACTTAATATTTCTTTATTATTACCATACCAAAATAATAAATACAATAACTTATATATACTTTGATGTTATTATAAATATTACATATCCATATTCATTATTCTATCCATCCTATGAATGATAACGCCACCATGTGTGTGTACGTACGACTTATCGTCTCCACGCCGTGGTGTAATTTTTTATTCAACACTGGGTTATTTGGATGGATCTAATGATGAGTAATATGTATATAAATAATGAAAATAACATGATAATATATCTTTAAAATTAATATACAATCCAATTCTACACCATTAAGTAAATTATATTGTCACTCGTGCGTACGTACGGATTACCGTCTCCACGACCCGATGAGATTCACTTCCACATTCACCATTCATTGATGAGTATAAAAATATATATTACTAATAAGTATGTAATATATGACATAATAATGATATTGGAGATATATATATATATATATATATGTACTTACATATATCTTTTTCACCTACTTCCGTTCAAAACGATATGAAAACCGAAACAACGTTTATGCTTACGTACGACCTACCGTCTCCATAAACAGTGTTTTCCATTTTATATATCTATCTATTATAAATATTTATATTCTAAATATTAATGATATATAGATCATTTTTTATATTCTTTAAGTATTTAAATCGTGATCTAAATCATACGATCAAGAATAACAAGTTAAAATATGTACGATAAAGAAAGCGATTATTACCCGAAATGTTAATTTAACAGGAAATACATTACTAAATGGGTAGTATAAAGTCATAAATGAAACATTATTATATAATAAATATTTGTATGGTTCTTTTATAATATAATAACATACAATGTTCGTTACACATGAGGTTAAATGTACCCTCGACCAAAGGAAAGTGCAAGGTAGGGGGTTTTCATCTCACTCCTTATTCTCGTAAGATTCATTCCATATTGCCACTATTTCCTTTTGTGTGGTGCATGTAATTCCCATAATTGTATTATTTGAGTAATACAATTTAATTTATTTTTATTTAAATCTTCATTTTATGATACTTCTTTCTTGGGGTGTATTTTTCATAAGTTACGAAATTGGTAAGGGTTAATTCCTCAATCTCATTATTATTTGAGATTGTTTATGTGTATGTTTTACAGGGACATATTTATTATCCATGTCCATGTTTTATAAAATAATTTAAAAATGTATTATTTTTAAGGAAATATTTTACTAAAACATTATTTTAAATGTTTTTATGATTTATTCTTCTAAACCTTTCTAATTAATTTCCATGTTTTTAAAATGGTTTTAATGGTTTATTTATATGGACATGAATGTTTTAAAAAGTTAATTCCTTTAAAAAGTTTCAATGCGGTATGGTATAATTTGTTTCAAAAATACCTTTTCAATGAATTCCTTTATAAATTGTGATAATTATAATTGATTTCATGAAAAAGGGACATTTCTCTCAAAGATTTTTACATATCATTTTCAACTATGCCAACATAATTTACGAGATATTAATCTTTATCGAGGTTGATTTATTATGATACTAATCTTCCATATTCTACTTATGTTTTTGTGATATTTTTTAATATGGATGAATTATTTTTATAGAATTCATGGTTTATGGTAAAAGTATTTACATTTTTTATGATAGTTTTAATACGAATGTTTATGTTATATTTCATCCTATTCTTTGGATGAATGTATTGGACTACTATGTTCTAGGTTGGGGACCAGTAAAAGGATGCCCTCCGGGTTTTGGTCAGGTTACAGCTTACCATCCGGGTTGGAGTCTGGTTATAGAGGCTCTCTAGGTTGGAGTCCGGTTACAGAGGATCTTCGGGTTGGAGTCCGGTTGCAGAGGCTCTTTGGGTTGAAGTCTGTTTCTAGTTAGCCCCTAGGACTTGGCACGAGGCCTTAACATAGAAATTAAAATCATGTACTTTACATTCCATCATTGTGAAATTAGTTTTTACATGTGATTATTCAACTAGTAAAATATTCATGTGAATTTTTATATGGTAATGCTTGATTTATTTTTTCCATATTATGTTCATGTTTTTGTGTGAAAGGCTGTTTATTTTATTACATATGTTCCCTTAAAAGTTTATAGATTATGCTAAATTATTTAACCTTACATAGCATCTGAGTTCACCCCTTTCTTATGTTTTATTTTCTCAGGATATGAAGAAGTTAGTTATGAGTGACTTTCAGGCATAATCTAGGAGGCTTGGATATTTCTATTGAAATAGATTACTCTTTTTTTTCTTTTCATGTTTTAATGTTGAACTTCTTGTATATAATCTATTTTCCAATACTACTAAACTGATCGGTCCTTCGAGACATGATTCTTTATAATAATGAAAATGTATTAAAATAATTCACTAACTCTGGGTAACTTGGGTTGGGTCGTTTCACACACCATCCTATTTTTTCTATAATATTATTCCATTCAATGTTTTAATTTTTTTTCAAATAAATTTTGATTCTAGTTATTTTATAAAGTATTTATTTTCATATAAATTACTAAAAATGTAAAGTTTTTTCTTCCTATTTTTAAATATAGTTTTACAATGCTCTTATAAAGTATTTCTCAACTATATGAATATAAATTATAATTTTTTATTATTTTCAGGGGATATTCTCTAATTATACCATCCAACTTATTTCAATAAAATTGTTATGTTCTTTTTTATTCTCATGAGGCACATTTATTTCTCATAGGTTAAGTAATATATAATGGGATAGAATATCTATTGTGTTGTTCTGATAAAAAAAATATTTGCAGAAAACTAACTTTTTTAAATAATGTTTTTGGAAAATATTAATCATTGATTTCAAGAATTTTTCAAAATTTGACAGTTCTATGGAAGAAAAATTGAGGAAATTAGTAATTTAGAAAGTTTATAACATTCTAAAAATAATTTCAGATGCATCTATACAATTTTTAATGATTTGTAAGTCATGATAAAAATCATGATAAAATATGTTGATATAAAAATGAAGTCAATATTATCTAGAAAAAGATTTATAAAAACAGATCTCAATAAAAGATCTGGTGTAAATGTTTTTGAGTTTTTATGAAGGAATTTATATAAAATGGAATCAGATTCAGATAATAGAAATGACAAGATCAAATGATTAATATTAGATGAACCCGAACTGATTCTTGTGAAAGTGAAGAGATGTAAAAAAGTTTTATTGGATGAAATTTTATGAAGGAACCTCATAATAAAATATATAAGTGATGAAGTTTGATGTTCCTTTAAAATAAATAAGGTCAACTATCAAAGGAAGTTTCTAAAAGGTAGAAAAGATTTTCTTTGTAATCCTAAAAAAATGACCCAGCATAGTTGTGTGGTCATAGATAATAAGAGATCCAGGAAATAAACTTTTTTGTTTTACCAAATGATGAATTTTTTGTAACCTCACAAAAGGGAAAAATAATGTTTTATAATAAGAGTTTATGTGGATACTATATATAATGATGCATGTGGTTGATTTCCCTTGAAGTTTCAATAATATAGTCTACCATATTCTATTTGTTCAGAGTAATGGATGATGTAATTGTAACATTAATTTGATTTTAGTGGGAAGATATAAACATAAGTTATTTACTTAAAATGGGTCAAGAACATTGGATTATGGAAGGTGAGTTTCTCAAGAATGTAATTTTATATGAAATTTGTATCGAAATTTTTTGGTAAAGTTCCATGTTAGTGTTGAGAATTTTATAAATTCTCGTAAATAGATTCCATCAGATATAGTTATCTGAAGAAACAGTTGATCCACTAATATGAGGTATGAATAATAATCTATGCCAATTGAATAAAAAAACAACAAGAAGAAAATCCAATAAATAATTAGGGACAAAAAAATTCAAGATCAAGTTTTATTAATAATATTTACATAAATTTGTAATGTCTTCATGATTATGGATAATTAATTTGTAATTTAAATTGTTTTTTATATCATCTATATAAAATGAATGATGTATTAATTCCATATATGCCTAAAGTTAGGAAATCTTAATAAAATGAATGGAATTAAAATGTATAAAATGAATGGAATTAAAATGTAACCAAAATTCATAACTATTAATTTTAGTGAGTAGTAAAAAAATGTACCTTCCCATTTCCATTTTTGGATACCCTATAAAGTGATTCTCCAAATTACAACATACATGACACTTATCACTGACAAGAATATGATATGTATGAATAATTATGTTAGGGTATAGATTCTAATAAAATTTGAGATTTTTTGTTGAAGAAGAGTTATATATTGAAATTTTTTATCATAATAATTAGACAAAGGTGAGTTCAGTTACCAGAAAGAATAAAATAGATAGAGTTTTTGACTAGAAAATTTATGTAGCACAATGTATTGTTAAATTGGGTCGAACATAAGTCTGTATCAAGAAATGTTTTTGAAAAGGTTGTTCGAATGAATATTACAAAATACATAAACAATAGATGACCAAGTTTTTAGTAGATAAGATCATATATAGGGAGATCATATGATGTTTCCAAACAGACATTTATTGAACCATATTATCAATTATTCATATTATTTTTGTCTTAAATTCTATAAGATATTTTTCAAAAAAATAATGGGAGTCAGTATAATGATACCAATCATGAGATCGAAGGATTCCAACATGATTTTTCTCAAAAGTTATGTTCACTTCTTGGAAATAGTGAGTTTCCACAAACTCATAGGAGTGGAAATGGAAAGCATGTAGGTTCTCATAATGTGGTTGAACCTTTTAATTATTCTGATTTTTTTTCTTCTTTTAAATTCGTGTGATTTAAAAAAAGAAATATTGATATAACTATAACAATTTTTTGGGGATAATTTTCATAAAGATGGATTTTTTAAATACAATAAATAATTTGACCCCCCAATCGTTCTATGATACATTGGAACTTCAAGTGAAATTATAGTCAAGGTTCCCCAATAAAATCCTTATCATGGAAAATATCATTTTTTTTATAGTAAAGGTACTCATAAATTTTATGGAAAAATTATCATATATGTGAAAATAAAATGATACCATATATTCTATCTTTGGTATTTCGTATTTTTGATGTACTCACTCTTAGGTTTCCAGCCATTAAGAAATAGTCACCTAATATTTTTTTATAAGAAGAATATTGAGATTGATGGGAATGATAGAAATGTTACTCCTATGTCTTCATCAACTGAAATTCATGAAGGTGATGGTTGTCAAAAGTTCTAAGGAAACATGGTATAAACTCAAAATTAAATTTAAGGAAACACCAAAGTAAATGAAAAAAAAACCAGAATTTCTAGTGATGAAATTATGAATATACCAGAATGAGATATGTTAAAACAATTGATAAATACTTCATTATAGATAATGAGGTTTTGTGAAACATTTTGGGTTTTATAGATATAAAAAAAGATTATATAATTGTTAAGAAACACATGAAAAACCTCACTAAAAGGATTCACTCTAAAATATATACTCTATAAGATAAATTATGCCCTATAATTTAATAACATTCTTGTATCTCCTGAAATGAGAAAAGATCAATAATTGAATTATAGTATTAAGGAAAAAATGGATTTGGATGTTATGAAAAAGATAAAAATCCATGATTGTAAGAATACTTATCATAGTGATTCTGAAAAAATATTAGGATAATGAAATGAATGAAAACATCATGTCTCTCATCCCCAAAAAACCATCAGATAGGTAGTGGACACTATGAATGTAAAATTCCAGTCAAATTTATCGAGTGTGGAGGAAATGGGATTTTTTTTATTAATTTAACAAAGAAAAAAGTTGGTTAATATTAAGAACATTATAAATAGAAACCACATTGTAATAAATCCATAAAAACATTGAATAATGGTAGGAAGTGAATTGGTGAAAAGAAAAAATTCACTCGAAGGAGAAGAAGCATGTAGATTAAGAATGCTGAGAATTAATCATATGATAAAAATTCATCAGAATGTGAATCACCAAATAAGAAAAAAACTTTATTCTATAATTTTGATATTAAAGATGATTCCTTAAATTTTGAAGAATATGGGTTTGAATAAATATATAGAGAATATTAGATGAGATTATAACTTGTTTATTTTCTTGGTCAAAATAAAAAACTGAATAAAGAGATCAGAATATCAAAAAAGGAAAGTGGAAATAAAAATCCAAAAATGAAATATGTTCTTATATGGAAGGATAAATATATATAAGATTTTTTTAACTTCAAACTGAGAATTTATAACCAATATAAGATATTGAAGGATCATAGTAATAAATGTCAAACCAAGAAATATAATATTTTCAAAATTAATTTTAAAAAAAATTTATTTAGGAATTACATTATTAAAAATTAATGAGAACTTCAATGAATAATTTGAGGTAAAAGATAAAACTTCTTGAGATGTAGAGAAAGTTTATTCCCATAGTCATATTATATCCTCCTCTAATAAAACTAAGAGTTCATCAAATTTTTCTAACCATGGAGATGTTAAGTAATATTTTTTTTAAATCTTGGTTTGAAAAAGGATGTGATAAATCTATCATATCAAAAAAATTTCAATTAATCCCCCATAAAAAAGTATCCCCTTTAAAAGAGGAAAAAAGAAAAAAAAATCTTATGATTCTAAAGAATCTCAGAATTGAAAAACATACTAATTCAATAGTAAAATGATATTTTTTAGTTTTTTAACTACTATGGAGTTTATGGACAAAAATATAAAAACGGTTGGTAGAACATATATCTTCTAAAAAATAATCCGGAATTCATGGGGACAAATAGTGGAATGAAAATGAGACACTTTCTTAAGCCTTAGGAAGTTACAAAAACAGAATCCCAAGATGTTATAAAACTACACACTAAAAATAATTTTGGATTCATGGGGAAAATGTGTAGAATATGTGACCAACCGGATCAATTTACATAAGAATGTAAGACTACTCTTCTAAGAAAAATTTCTTATTCTATAAAATAAAAGTATACTAGAAATAATATTATTGAAGAAAACATCTTTATTGTTGACTGAACACTTAAATTATGTAAAAAATAATAAACCATGGATTATTGAATATGGTTGTTCATTGAATATTATTGGTTATTTAAAAATATTAAAATATTTAAAAAATAAATATGGTTGTTCAGTTACATTTTGAAATAGTAGTTCTATAAAAATCAATGGAATTTGAACTACTGAGATAGAGGTTGAGAATATTGAATGTAAGGATGTTTTATATGTTGATGTAATCAAACATAACTTACTTTGTATGAGACAAGTTATTGATAATGTTAATGAAATGATATTTAGAAAAGATCCATGTATCTTCAGAAGTGTAAAATATTAAAAATTTATTAACAAGGGAGAATGAAAAAGTATACAAATTTCTAAGATAAGAGAACATTTCGTGTCATGTTCATTATGTGCTGATGATGAGAGAAAATTATGGTATCAATGTCTTGGAAATATTTGGTGGAAAAGTACGAAAAACTCTTCATTGTAGCTATTATCAAAATCATTCCTATGTTGATGAGAAAGGAAAATGATGTTTTTATAACATGTCAAAAAGTGAAGGTAATTATTCAAATATATAAGAAAGTTGATATTCATTTTAATCTTCCTTTTGAAATTATCCACATATATATATTGTTATGATGATACATTAATAAATTAAAATATATTTTTTACTTCATCACTTTTATTAATGATTTCACTCGGATTGCAAACATTATTTTTATGAAGAAGAAATCTATGGCAGTGGAAATGTTTACATTATTTGGAAGGGATATTTAAGTTGAAACTGGTATTTATATAAATAATCTATTAACTCATAATGTAATTATTTATACCTATATTGACATTGAGCCTTATCTAAATAATCATGTAATTAAACATTCTTATAGTACCACATTCCCCCCTCATCAAAATGTAGTAGCACAAAATAAAAAATAAAACAGTGGTGGAAATTGGAAGAATTATATTGGAATTGAATATATGCTCAATGATCTATTAGAGATAATAAATCAGTACTATTGTACATGTAAATATATATATATATATATATATTCAAGTATGAAATCACACATTATTCCTTATGAAATTTGGTATAAAAAGAAACCATCAGTGAAATATTCAAGGTTTTTAGAAGTACCTATTAACTAAATATCAGAAATCTAGATCTTGGAAAATTTAATAAAACAAATTCAAAGGATACACACCCACTAAAAGATATTAAAATTGATGTATCAAAATCTTACAATAATTAGTGTATTCCTATGATTTTAATGTTATTGAAAATCCAAATTCTATAATAAAATTTGGTGAAAATGATGGGGAACAAATGCTAAAAACATGAAATGAAAATGGAAATATATGTGATCCAAATTATATACTTTAAAATTTAGATGAATGATGTAGTGATAAAAGTAATGTAGGAATGAAAACTATAATTTTTCATACACTATAAAAAATATTTAGTCTAAAAATATAATTGGGAATTAAAAAGATCTATCTCATACTAGAAGAAGGTTGAGATTAGAAAACTAGACATCAATTATCTCATATATTAAGAAATAATAACTTTCAAAAGTAATTAAACCTAAATAATGTTTTGATTGTGGGAATGAATAATTAGATCATATTGAGAAAAATGAAACTTGGGGACTTTTTCCAGGACTAGTAGAGAATAATATCATTGGAATAATGTGGGTATATAAAGACAAGCTGAATAAACTTGGGTAATTATTTAGAGACAAACCACAATGTGTTTGTAATGTTTATGAACATGTGGAAGGTGTGGATTTGGAATAATCTTTTTACCCAGTTTCAAGATTACAAACTATCAAAATGTATATAAACGTGGAAGCACACTATTGTTACAATTCTTAATGGATGGATGTAAAATCATCTTTCTTAAAAAGAGACATTGAGGAAGAAGTTTACATTAAGAATCCTTGTGGATTCTTATTTAGAAATGTTGGAACCAATGTTTCTAAATAGATGACATCCTTGAATGGATTGAAATAAGCTCCACATTTATAGTACTCAAAACCTAATAATTTATTCAATAAGTAAAAGTTTTATA
This sequence comes from Viscum album, assembly GCA_963277665.1. NCBI lineage: Eukaryota > Viridiplantae > Streptophyta > Magnoliopsida > Santalales > Viscaceae > Viscum > Viscum album. The sequence goes on along the minus strand of OY728157.1, from coordinate 1,139,303,165 downwards.
ATGTAAATTTTGATAGCATGTTATATGTGATATAAGTAAACTCATTAACACTACTTGTAATTGTTTATGTGGATGATATCTTCTTTCCTTAGGATTGATAAAATAATTCTAAATATTTTTCTGAATAAATGATAGAGAACATTGTAATGTAAATATCATGATAATAAATTCTCTTCCTTGGTTTAAAATTTCAAAAAAAATCATTTTTCTACCTCATGATAAATATTTCAGGGAATTGTTACAAAATTTTGGTATTCCATATTCCAAATAATTTTTCAATCGAATATCATTGGGTATGAAGATCAAAAAAATTGAATATAGGAAAAGTTAGAATAATAAATAGATGTTGTTAGGAATGTTATAATTCCCTAGCCATAATAATTACATAATTGTGAGTTTGGATCATTAGTTTAATTTCAATCACTTTTAGTATCTTTTCAAGTTCATATCTTTATAGATTTAGGCTATAACTGTTAAATTGAATCTCAAAAATTACAAAGTAGACAACTCTACTCTATCCAATTTTTTCACAAGAATAAAACCCCTTAAATAAAACAATAATTATTTTTTTGATAAAAATATTCTTGAATTTTTCCTTTATTTTATACTTCCTTATACCATATGAAAAAAAATTCAAAAACATGGTATGAGCATAAAAATACCAATAAGGAATATAAAATAATGAACAAAACCCTTAGTCCATGAATATTTAGAACCCAATATAACATTTTCACAAAATCATACTTTTCACCCAAAAAATGTAAACTACTAGATTACATCATGTAATCATAAGATTACTAAAAAATAACATAGAAATCCAAAAACATAAAGTTAACATATGGAATCCATATCATAATAGAATTGTAGTTTTCACAACTACATAGGTAGTAACCTTCATGGTTACATTTGGAATATCCATCAGAGTATATTCCAAAAATGTCTCTTAGGATAATCCTTTATGTTTACATCCATCATGTTACCCAATGTATTTGATTTCTATAATGGGGTCACCCACCCTCTATTTATCATAGAATCACACATATACATAATCAATACCCAAGAACCATAACATAATCCTAAAAAATAAAACTGACTTAATGGAAAAATAACACTTCCTCATTTTCATTCACAAGATATCATTTCAAGATGTTGACATAATCAACGGAATTTAAAAAACCACATTTAAAACAATTATAAAAAATATTTTTGAATCAAGATATCCCATATGGCATTGAATAATTTAAAATAATTTAAATTTTAAGACATTCATGTCCACATAAATGAGTTTATAAAACCCATTTTCTAAACATGGACATAAAATTGAATGATTTATAAGAATAAATCATCAAAACATTAAAGTGATATTTTTAGTTAAAAAGTCCCTTACCACTTAAGAAACACATAAATAATAAGTATTAAAGAGTATCATTAAAAAAATCGTTAAATATCATGATAATATTGTAATTCAAGATAGGACGTGTCAAAATGGTTGTATATACACCTTATAGGATAATATAGGTATATAATATCAAGATATGCCTCAATGAAATAATATTTAAACTAAGTCCCTTACAAAGACCATATCCTTATATTAAGGGGAAATCAATGACATAATTATGTGTGATAAATATAAATACACTCAATATAAATGGATATTTAATGTAAAACAATCAAATTTCATTCACACATAATTTTGGAAAAACAGAACAATGACATGTATATTTAACTCAATGGAATGAGATTGAGTTAATATTTCCTTTACAATGATTGTATAAATGACATAACAATTTATCAATGGTATGGTTAGGTGTAGAAATTTTATTTACATATAAAGGAAGTTTAAATTATAACATAAATATATAAATAGTGATTCCAAACATAATCTTGGCATAATATAATCAATTAAGTATGTGTAAAACCTAATGAGTGGAAATTGGGTTAAGAAGTTCCCTTACTATGAGTCTGAATCGTGATGTAAAATAATTATGTTCCTTAATTATAAAATTAGGATAATTTATACTTTCTTTAGAACCATTTTCTAGTTTGTTATTTCTTTTATATAACTTATTACCATGTTAGAAAATTTACATAAGTATTTAAGTTCATAATAGTTGTTATGTTTATATTTGATACATGAGTCGAAAATGTACTTATTTTGATGTAAATTGTCCATGTGGTCACTAGTAAATCATATCTAGAATATTATTTATGATATAAATATCATATATACCCATTATATATCTATTTATTATTTTACATAACATTTGAAGATAAAAATAATTAAATGCTCCATTCATGGATACGGTAGGTTGTACGTATGCATGAACGCTACATTCATATATTTATCATATAAAAGAAATGAAAAATAAATTATAAATAGGTATATCATAATTAAATTATAATATCTGTGTTATATATGTTACATAAGTTCTTTAAATACATCCTTTATATGTTCCATGAATGGCATGAATGAGTCATATCACTTTGAGGGCGCGGTTGTCCACATTTCTCAAATGAAATTATCGTATTTACACAGTTTAGAAAGAATAAAGGTATGTTTAAAAAAAATTAAAAAATAATATATGAAATATAAATAAAATATATATCATATATAAAACCATTCCATCATAATGTCCACCATGAGAGGTGGCATGAGAAAATTGAAAAGTCATCATTTCGTGAGGTATAAGTTTCCCATACACAGAAACAGTATGTTAGTATCCATTAGATGTAGGTGTGTGTTAGTGTAGTTAGAAAAATTCTCATAAAAAATCCTTGTATATTTATTATTCGGTTTTTGTTATTTAATCAATTAATAAAAAGAGCATAGGGAATCGTGAACGAAAATAAATGAAAGAAGCTTGAGAGAAGATGTTACCTCTAAATTAGCTAACTCCTTTTGATTTGAGCCAAAAGGCTTTATTGAATTTTCTTATTCCAAAGTTAAGGATTATAGGAGTAATGGAAATATATTCAGATCTTATTATATAATAATTTGGACAAGAAAAGGGGCTTTATAGGTGTGAGTAACTAGGTATGTATTATGTCCTTTCATAAGAGAGATGATGGGAACTTTAGGAAAGTCTTGAAATATTATATTATTTTAAATTGGGTTTTTAAAGATATAATATTTAAAAGTGATATAATTGGAATATAATATGATTATGGGCCGAAATATTCTCAACTAGTATATTTTAGACAAGTTTATGTCATCAAATTACCCTTATCATTTAGATTTAACCCTTTTTGAAAAACATTAACTATTACCATGTCTTCTTGAATTTTAATAATATATGGTTACTTTAGTAACTATAAAATTTCTAGAGAACCAAAATGGGATAATTAATGTCATTTATAACATTATATGAGTCATTTTTTAGAATCTTATATTCTTAAAACTATTATATAATTTAATAAAATACTATTTGTCTTAAAAATTCATTTATGTCTATTTTGACACTCTAGTAATATATTTTTGTTAAAGTCATAAAATCATTATTACTTCTAATAAAATGAATTAAATCACATTTAAAAATCATTATAATATATAAAATTATTTTATGGAATCAAAAAGTTAAAATTACATTTATTTAAATATTTATAATATCATTTATTTGAATCATTCATTAAAAAAGGTGATCAATGTATACTCATTGTGTCATAAATAAAATTATTTATATAATGTCTAAAAATTATAAATAAAAAATGATGTAGTAAATATTTTTATATTAATAATGACTATTTATATTAAAATATATCAGTTATATTAACATATATTAAAAAAAATTACTAAAAGATACATGTTTTTGTTATATTTCTCTTTACATTAATTTAATTCTTATAACATGACATTATCACACCCAAGTGGCTTCATGGGGTCCCAAAATCTACCCAAGGAAGATCATGGTCGGACATATCTCATACAATAATATTATAACATGTGTTAGGGAAGATTAATATTATTATAAAATTATTTTTTACCCTTATTTAACTGATTTACCCTTTAACCATGGAAAATAAAAATATACTCAAGTTATTTTTTATAATATAAAAAATTAAAGGTATCTATTTACACAATTTGGACCCTTTGATTCCAAATATGGAATCTATTTTTCTAAATTAAATCCAAATAATTGGTGGAAATTAATTTAAAATTAATTTTCACAATCAAAACCAGAATACGGGTTTCTAAGAAATAAAAACTATCAAAATATTGACATGTGTTTATGTCCAATTTAAATGTGAAATTAATTTCAATGTCTAAAATTGGATTAAATGATATTAATATAACCCAATTAAACCTTAATACCATTAAAAAATATAATCTAACAGTATAAATTAATTAGAAGAAAAGGCAGTTTTGACTTAAAATGCCGTATTTTTTAACTATTCAATAAAAATGAACTTTTCTAGAAATTTACAAAAAAATTATCAAACGTAAATTTTGATGTACTACTTCAATAGAATAAGTTTATTTTTTTAAATAGAACTTATAAAATTTACCCAAACAATTTTTAAAAAGGGTTCTCCATCAAAAGGCAGTAAACTATCCTTTTAAAAATATTAGATTATTTTATGCTTAAAATTGGATTCATTCTCATTTAAAGCCTCTAAAATTTGTTGGATAAATGTAAAAACATTTAACAAACATGTATAATAATATTTTAGTTAGTTATATTCATTCCCCTCAATACAATGACTAGGTGTAAACTTTCATTTTAAATAATAATATTATTATTATATAATTTTTTGGTATAACTCAAAGTTGTGTGCAAACGTAAGATTTTGGAGAAACCAATTGTAGTGTGTCGGGTATACTATCAAAAAAAGTGTCCTATTTAATGTAAAATTTATATATTATTAATAAATATTAATAAATTTGAAAATTAATTGTTATATAAATATCTGGTTGGTTACATCATTCCTTCCTTTTGGAATTTACATCGTCACAATTTTAAAATTAGGCTCGAAAACATCATTAAAAATTCTACATTGAAAAATGCGTCAATAAAACTAAAAAATTAAAAGAAATAAAGAGAAGTAAAAAGGTCACTAGAGATAACACATTATAGGATTTCATATAGAAAAATATTGATATGAAAGAAAAAACTAACCATCTTGTTCTAATGGAGAGTGATAGAAAACATGATTATGAGACTGTTATTAATCTAAAAACCACAAAATTATGATGGTTTAAACAATCATTGATTCCCAAGTAGAAATAGTAAACAAAATTTGTTTTAATTTCCTTTTCAAAAGTTGAGGAATTTATTTATGATCTTGACTAAGAACATTTTGAATCATACTTACTTTTCAAGTAGAGATTCATCCATTGATAAATATCTACCATAAACTCATCTTTTCTCAAAAAAATGAGTATCAAAGATGACTTGGTCACACATTTTGGTCTAGAATAAAATTCTCTAGAATCACATCATATTTAAAAGATGAACCATGTATTTTTTTATCTAGAGAAATTAACCAAAACCAAAATGGTTAGTAAAAATCCAATAATTCACCAATAAGAATAATCCTTTAAAAGGAGAAGGACTACTTTTAATCTCCAAAATGCAACAATAATACCCAAGATCAACATAGACAATTCAACAAAAAAAATGCCCTTAAAATTCTATAAAATATTCCAAACTAATATTGAAAACCAAAATATAGAAGTATTTGATCAAACAGTCTTCCACAATAAATCTTAACATTTATATCTAAATAACATTGACTAATTTTAAAGTATCATATTGAAAAGTAATTAACTTAATCACATGTTCTACAAGATAGGTTAATAATTTCCATAAATAACCCAAATATATAAATGTTCACATTAAAAACATATATTCATCCAAAATAAAATTCAACCATTACTCCTCAAATGAAATCCCATAGAATTCTATTTTATTTAGGTATATAGTGTTACCAAAAGAGTGAACGTCATCCAAAATAACCACTATCACTTAATCACCAAAACATTTTACTATACTAAGGATATCCATTTGACAAAACATAATTTCCCAAAATCAACATATTATTAATCCCCAAAATCATTTAACTAAAAAGAATAATTCATACTAACCATGGACTTCATGTAGGCTAGTTGTAGGAGATAAATCATAGTCACACATCGGTTGTCTGTTCAATTCCCATAGATTTGTCTGATGTGATGGGTCTTCACATGGACTATGTTTTTCCATTTTCAAAAACTATAAAATTTAATAACATTTTAAAAAATGAGATAAAATTCTCAAAAATAACCATAATATATTTTAACCTCAAAGGATATCTCATACCTCACATTTAGCATGACAAAAAATAATAACCCACAATTTCCTAAAAGGAGAATGTCTCCAAAAATACCATTATTTACCTAAATATTTCAGATAATAAATCCTCAAAAGGGGTTTCTATGACATTGAACATATGTTCTATCTTAAAAGTTTAAACTCATGGTGATATCCCTAACCCTTAAGAAAAAATTCTAATCACCAAATTTCTCTAAACCATCCTCTGATACCAACTATAAGTACCCACCCTTAAACCTTACAAAATATTGAGTTTTGATCATGAATTTACTTTCTTTCACATTAAGGATATTTTTAGGTTTATAGTTTTAGAGAATTAAGCAATAACTATTATATTAAATCTCAAAAAATAAAAGTTAGAAACTTCTACTCTTTACATTATATTCACAATAATATTACTCCTTAAATAAAACAAAAATTATTTTATTGATGAAAATCTTCTTGAATTATTCATTTCTCTTATCCTTCCTTATACTTTGTGAAAAAAATTAACAAAACATTGGATGAGCATAAAAATATATGTAATGAATATAAAATAAGGAATAAAATTTTTAGTCCATGAATATTTAGAACCCATGAAAACATTTTCAGAAAATCATTCTATTCACCCATAATACTTAAACTACTTAGCTTATATCATGTAATCATAATACTTTAAAGGAATCATAAAAAAATAATGGTAACTTGTTGCATCCATATCACACTTACATTGTATATTTAAAAGCTACATATGGAGTTACCTTTATGTTTATTTTTGGAATACCCATCACATTATATTCCCTAAATCTTTTAGGATAAACTGTAACGTTTACCTCCATTATGTTACCCAATGCATTAGAGAGAAATCACGGGATCACCCTCCCTCTTTTTATCATAAAGCCAAACTTATAAATAATAAATGAACAAGAACCGTAACATAATAATAAAACATTTAACCATATAAAAGGAAAAATAACATTTCCACATTTTCATTCACAAGATATCATTTCCAGATATTTCCATAATCAATGCAATTTAAAAAAACACATTAAAAACATTTAAAAAGTTTACTATTGAATCAAAGTGTCCCATAAAAATTTTATAATTTTTTAGGAATTAAAATTTTAAAACATTCATGTCCATAGAAATAAATTTTTAAAAACCATTTTGACATAATGGACATAAAATTGAAATATATATAAGAATAAATCATCAAAGCATTAAAGAGATGTTTTTATTTAAAATGTCCCTTAACACTTGAGAAACACATGAATAAGAATCATTAAAGTTTATCATTAAAAAAACATCAAATATCATGAGAATATAGTAATAAATGGTTTGATGTGTCAAAAGGCATGTGTATACACCTTGTAAAATAATAATGGTTTTTAATATCAATATATTCCTCAATGAGTCAATATTGAGAGGAAGTCCCTTACAAAGATCGTATACTCAAATTAATGATAAATAAATGACATAATTACGTGTGAAAAATAAAAATACACTCAATATAAGTGGATATTTAATGTAAAAAAATAATATTTCATTCACACATATTCTTGGAAAAACAAACCAATGAAATGGATATTTAACTCAATGAAATGAGATTCAGTTAAGATTTCCCTTACAATGTTCATATAAATGATGTAACAATTTATCAATGGTATGATTATGCGTAGCAGTAGTATATCCAACAAATTCATGAGGAAATTATAACACAAATAAATAAATAGTTTTTATACACATAATCTAGGAATAATTTAATAAATGAAGTGTGTGTAAAATCCAATGAGTACAAATTGGGTTAAGAAGCTCTCTTCACTTGAGTCTGACACATCACGTTCAATCATTATGTTCAAAAATAATAATAATAGGTTAATTTATACTTGACTGAGAAAAATTTTACATTTTTTACTCCTTTATATCACTTATTACCATGTTAATAAATTTACATAATTATTTATGCTCATATCGGTTTTTTGTCGATATTCGATACTTGAGTCGATAATGTACTTTTTTTATGTAAATTGTTCATGTGGTCAAAAGTCCATAATATCCAGAATATTATTCATTATTTAAATATCATATATATCCATTATACATGAATTTATAATATTCCATAACATTTTGGGATAAGAAATGAAATTCACCGTTCAGGGAGACGGTAAGTCATACGTACGCATTAACGCTACATTCATTTCTTTATCATATTAATGGAATAAAAACTAAATGATGCATAAGTAAATTATAATTATAGTATAATATATAGGTTATATATGTTATATAAGTTCATTAACTATGTCCTTTATATGTTCCATGTATGGAATGAATGATTCATATCACATTAAGGGGCGACACTCCAAACTTCCTCAAATGAAATTATCTTATTTACAAACTATGGAAAGAATAAAGGTATGTTTTAAATAAAACCTACATAAGTATATAGAAAATATAAATGTAATATATATCATATATAAATATAGTTTTGTCATAATGGCCACCATGAGAGTTGGGCGGAGAAAATTGAATAATCATCGTTTCGTTAGGCAGTAGTTCACCATACACAGAAAGAGTATGTTCGTTTCTATTGGATAGAGTTGTGTGTACTTGTAGTTCGAATCCTCATCCTAAAAACATAATAATATATTGAGGATACTACTATTGTTATTTATTCAATTAATAAGAATATTATTGGGAGTGTCAAAGGAAAATAAATGAAAGAATCTAGAGTTAATATGTTAACTCTAAATCAGGTAACTCCTTTTGATTTGAATGAAAATGATTTATTGAATTGCCTTCTCCCCAAATTAAGGCTTATAGGATTAATTGAAGTATTTTGGTAGCCTATTTGAGATAAATTTGGGTAATCCAAAGGGCTTTATAGGTGTGAGTAAGTGGGTACAGATGGAGGCCTTTTATTAGAACAAAGAGGGGAACTTTAGGAAAGTCATAAAATATTATTTTATTATAAATTGACTTTTAGAATTATAATAATTATAATGTAAAATAATTCTAAGATAAGATGTGGATTGGTTGAAATCCTCTCAACCAATAGGTTTATACATGTTTATGTCCTAATATTATCAATATCTTTTAGCTTTAACCCTTAGTTTAAATCATTAATTCTTGCCATGCCTTCTTGAATTTTGACAATATATTGTTACTTTATTTGCTATAAAATGACAATAGAACCACAAGTAGATCAATAATGATATTTATAACATTATATAATTAATTTTGTCAAATATAATATTTTGAGAGCTATAATATCATTTAATAAAATAGTATTTGTTTTAAAAACTCATTTATGTCAATTTTGACACTATATAGTAATTGATTTCTTTAAAAGTCATAAAAACTTTCTTCCTTAAAAAAGGAATTAACACAAAGATAAAATGTCAATATAATCCAAAAAATTATTTGTATGTCATAAAAATGTTAAAATTAAATTTATTTTAATATTTATAATATCATTTACTTGAATCTTTCATTAATAATTTGATCACTCCATCATCATTGCCTCACAAATCAAATTATTTATTTAATGTATAAATTTTGTAAATAAAATTCCATGATGTATGAAATATTTTTAGATTTATATTTACTATTTATAGTTAATTATATCAGTTATATAAATAATATTTTTAGGAAAATATACATGTTTCTATTATATATCTATTTACTTTAAATTAATTCCTATAACATGTATTTATTATACACATGTAGCAAAATGGGGATCCAAAATAGACACAAAGATTAACATGGTCAGAAATATCTCATAAAATAGGAATAAGAAACGTGTTTGGGTAGTTTTATGTTATTAAAATATTATTTTTTACCCGTATTTATCTGATTTACCCTTTAACCATGGTAAAGAAAAATAATTATTGAAGATTAAATTCATAATGTCCAAAAATAAAAGGTAAATATTTATCCAATTTGGACCCTATGATTCCATATATGGAATCCATTTTTCCAATTTCAAAACACATAATTTATGTAAATTAATATAATATTTAGTCTCATTGTCAAAACCAGAAAGTTGGTTTTTAAGAAGTAAAAACTATCAAAAGATTGACATGTGTTTATATCAAATTTAAATGTGAAATTACATTCAGTGAACAAAATTTGATTAAATTATAATAACGTAATATAATTAAACTTTAAAACCAATAAAAAATATAATCGTACTATATAAAAAATGGATGTAAAGGCAATTTTGACTTAAAATGCGGTATTTTTTACTATTCATTAAACAATTATCTTTATTAGAAAATTCCCAAAAAATTATCCAACATAAATTTTGATGTCCCAATTATATAGAAGAAGTTTATTTTGTATAGTAGAACATATATAAGTTAAAAAACTATTTTTAAAATGTGTTCTCCATCAAAGGGTAGTTAACCAAAATTTTAAAAATAATAATGTATTTTATGCTTGAAATTTGATTCGTACTCATTTTAAGCCTATAAAATTTATTGTAAAAATGTTAAAAAAATTAGAAAACATGTATAAACATATTTTAGTTAATTCTGTTCATTCCCTCTAAAACAACAGTTTGTCATTAACTACCGTTTGAAGTAATAATAATAATATTATATTATATTTCAGAATATCTTAATGTTGTGTGAAACATAAGATTTTGGAGAAACGTATAGTTTTGTGTCTGGTACTATATCTGAAAAAAGTGTCCTATTTAGCTTAAAATTAATATCCTATTCATAAATATTAATATATATGAGCATGTATTATTATATAAATACCATGGTCGTTTGAAAGGTTTTTATATCTCACAGCTTGAAGGAATGACATTTTTTGCACTGTAACTTTCTGTTGCAAATATCAGATTCATCCGATAAAATCTAATATATTGGATGAAAAAAAATTCTAATGTTTTTTTTAGAAGAAACCTCACATGGGATATTTTGAAAATTAAATAGTGGTGTAAACATTAATGGGTATACTTATGCTAATAGGGATAGATGTTTAAATAATAAAAAATAAAATTTATGAGAAGTGTTTTACTAGGGATAATGTTGTACGATTTTGGCATATTAAAAAATAGTGGTTAGTCAATTTGACCACATAAGAGTCATAATATGTTGTTTCTACCCAGTCTTGTACACAAATGTTGTGTATTAAAGCTAATCATGAGGATTTAAATGTGAAATTTTCTACACCATAGAATATATTTTTTGATAATAAGTGATCCAATGATCATATAAATAATCCTATCCAAACATATAGGTCATGAAATATTGATATTATGTATCATGTCATCCAATAAAATGTTTATGGTGGGGATTTTTTGATAGATTATATTTCTACAGAATATAAAATTGTATATTTTCTCTCAAAACCAATTCCATGAACATTTTTGCAATTGAGATTGGAAATGATCAGTCTCTACCAAATAATTCGTAAAAATATTACAAAAACCTCATATTTCATTGGATTATGTTGAATAATATAGAGAAGAACATGAAACATTAACATAAATAGAGAGAATAACTATTACCTGAAATGGGGGGAGAATATCATTTTTTAAAGGGGTAAAATACACATTTTCCCAAAAAAAATATCAATATGATGTTGTGTTTATCATAAAATGTGGGATATAAAGAAAAAAAATAATGAAGATAAAATGAAAAGTGATAAAAAAATTAAAATGGAGTTTATCATTACATAGAAGCAGATTTTCATTTCAAAGTGGGATGAAATTCCTTTAAAAATATTACTTTATCTAGTATAGTTGTGTTAGAACATTTTCTTTTGAGAAAGGATGTGTTTTTTAAAATTTGAAAATTTTGAGTTGTGAAAAATTTCGTGTGATGCGAAAAGATTAGTGTTAAATGTTGTTAATGAATGCTTTCAATGAATACCAAGGAGGACATTGAATAACCATTCTGATGTTTTTCTAGAATTTTTTTTTATTTATTAGGAACTAACTTTTGTTAGTTATTTCTTCTGTGAGAAATAAAAAAGAATATATTTTTAATGTTACAAAATTATTATTATCACTTGATAAATAAATTGATAATGTTAAGAATCTAAAATGTAATTAACTTGCTAAACCTCATGTTGGATGATTCTATGATGATTTTAAAGTTCCTTAAATCCTAGAAAATATCATGGTACAAGATTTTATTATAAATATAAGGTCATGTTTTATGAACATAGTGTTCATAAAATAGTTCTCTTTCGAAGATCTGGTGGGTTAGTTTATGAGTTTGTTAAAAGGATATTTTATAAAAATTCATCAAATATAGACCTTTAGATAGACCTAATTGGATTTTAATTATTGGATAGACTAGAAAATATTTTTTCTTGAATGTAAAAAGATCTAAAAATTTACATATGAGAAACCGTTCTAGAGAAACCTCATTAGACAAAAGATTTGTTATAATATTGATATTTATTTAGAAAATCTATGTTCATCAAATGAAGTATGTATCTAAAAGGAAAAAACTATCAACATTGTAAAATTAAATAGATGACTAGATAGTGTGGAGAAGTATCAGATAAACAAATAGAGATTCAAAATAGAAACATGTAACATTTACCAAATTATAAGAATTTTGTGAAAATGAAAAATGAATAAAATGATTTTTCACAACAAGAGTTAAAGTGGATAAAAGATATCATGATGCATTTTATTAACGTCTTTATAAATTTAAAAAATTTAATTACCCATATTCAGTTGTTTTGGTGCAACAAATGTGGAAATTGTTAATTTTTTATTTTAGTGGGTCAATATCAATAGAAGTTAGTTACTTCAAATGGGCCAAGAACATTGGAATGTGGTAAGTGAGTTTTTACAGATATTAATTTTTTAAAATATTAAAGGAAAATAGTTTTATTATTTGTAAAAATACAATGTTTTGATGTTTTAAATTGTTGGTAAATAATATTCATTGGAAGGAATTATCTAGAGAAACATCTATTTCACTGAGTTAAAGAAAGAAGAACGATTAGAGTCAACCAAACAATAAAACTTGGAGAATAATTTCAAAAAATGACTTCCAGATAAACATTTTCTAGATGGAGCTTTCATAATAATAATTACATAAATTCATAAAATCCTCACGATTGGGGATTCTATGTTTGGAATATTAATTTGTATTAATAATAAGCAGAGAGAAATAAATTTTGTGGATTTCTTTAAAATACTAAATATAAGGACATCTGAAGAATTTTGAAAATAAAAAATGATTCAACAATATTTGAGAATATTTTATAAGGTTCTATATTTTTCTATAATACATGAAAATAATCAATGTTGAATAAAAATATATGCGACATTTTTATTTTTGAATTTTAGTGAGATGGAAAATGAAAAAAAATATCCCACTTATTTTTACTTGTAGGGAGCCAATAAATAGAATAGGGAAAGAAAATCATACGTAACATTTTCTTTTGAAAAAAACCTAAAAACTCTAAAAACTATGTAAGAGTTTAGTTTCTAACCAATGTTGACTGGTGTGTCCAAAAAGAGCTCTAGATATAATTTTTTTATTTGAAAAATTAGATAGAGGTGAGTTCATTTACCAGACCGAATACAATAGAAAATGTTTCTCTATAGAATGTTTTTAATGAATTTATTTTTGTTAAAAATATATAATTGATATTTTTATGATGTAAATTTTTATAAAAGGTGCATTATATAGATATTATGGTATATAAGAACACAAAACAAAGAAAATCTATAAATAGAGGATCAGACATGGGAATATCAAAAAATATTTTTGGAAAGACCTCTATTAGAGAAGATTCAAAAAGATTCATATATTATTTTTTGTTCAAATTTTTTAATAAATATTTTTAAACTATAGCGAGTCAGTATAATCATACATATCAGAATATAGAAATATTTTAATGGGATTTGGATAAAAATCTTCACCTATTGGAAATGGTGAATTTTCATGGACCCACGGGAGTAGCCATGAAAAGAATATAGGTTATCACACTAAAACCGACCCCTATAATTTTTGTGTTCATTTTTTCAGATTCCTTCATTTTAAATCACTTGAATTTGATAAAATTTGATAAAAATATAAATCTAAAATTTTTCAGGGGTGATTTTTTATAAATTTGAAAATTTATAAAAAAGAAAACAACTTATTCATCTCCACCCCATATCAATTTTTATATGAGCCTTATAAAAAATAGAGATTATGAATGATTTAATATTCACATTGGTCACTTATTTATGTTTTATAATTTTTTTAATGTGGGTCTATTATATCACTCTTATGCATTCGGAATTGTTTTATATCTCAAGAGATTAGGATGAGACACTGGTAATTAACTGACATATAAAATGTTTTGGGACATGTGTGGTGAGACCAACATCACTAATTTATGGATTTGGAGTTATCCTAGTCTAATATGATATGAATTTATTGTCAGTTAAAATTATATTTGTTATGATTTATAAGATTATTTCTGTGCTAGAATTATATGTTATGAAACATATATATTCAATATTATCATTATACATGATATATAACTCATGTATCCACACTCTTATAAATCATTTAATTTCTAATTCCCAATTATTTATGTCATGATTCATGATTTATAATATATTTTTATTATGTATGATTTTCTTATATTATGTTCTTGTACCTTGATTATGTTCTTATACCCATATATTCATCTTATGCACACATGTCATTTTGACCTCTTTTTTTCACTCCTTATGGTGATTTTATGCCCATACAATATATTAAAACGCATTTTTTAGGGATAAAGATGTGTTAGAATGGATATAAAGTTAATATTTTTGTTATGAGGTTTTAGAATTGAATGAAGTTGGTGTATCATTTGTAGATTTTAGTTTAATGGAAAAAATATAAATTTGGTGGAACGTTTAAGCTATGTTATGTAAACATTTTTCTAATTATCAAAAACACTAAAAATAAAAAGGTATTTTGTATTTATGTGAGGAAATTTTTTTCATATATATTTTATAATTATGGGATAGTTATTTTTTGGGCTTCTATATCCATGGCCATAAGGGACTCTCTATGAGGTGGGTCTGAAAATGGTGTTTCATGGTGAGCCTTAAGGAAATTCAATAAAGGAACGACTGATAATTTTTATAAGAAAAGTAATTAATTGTTTTATTAAGATTATATCATTTGGGTATCCCTCATTTAATAGATTTGTGTTGGGTAGTAACCCTATTCTTCATACATGAACTTCTTCCCTTCCCCATGTGGATTCTATAAAGAGTCTTCTTGGTTCTTCAAGATGTTTACCCAAGGTGTCACCAAATATTTTTAAATATATTTTATTTGAAGTTAAGTAAGTGCATGATATTGGATTAGTGTGGTCCCATAATAAAAAGATAAGGGTATATTACTATTTATGTTGTTTTTTAATGTGTTATTCATTGTTTGATTTCCTGTTTGGATATATTTTTTATAGAAATTATAAATCAGGTCTGGATTGGGACTATCATGTTTAGTAGAGATAACCTATGGTAGTATAGGGTGAAATTTCACATAGATGGTTTTTTTAGTGTTATATTACTATTTGAGGTATAATGATAAACTTGTTCATGTGTGTGCTTGGATTGAATCTCTATTTATATATGGTATGTATACTGCAAATATTTTTTTCCATTTTCAAATAGCCAGTTCTTGGGTTTTCAGTACCCATATATAGAAATTAAACCATCCAAAATCCTGAAAACACATCCAAAATCCAAATTCAAAATTCAAAAAAAAAAACCACATCATACCAAATCTCAATCAGAAACGTCATACTCCACGCGCCTTGTGACACACCGCCTCCTCGATCCAAGCATCCATCCGTCAAGCATCCCATTAGAACAGAGAGTCGGTGAACCCAACCACCAGGGAGTCGTCTCTATCCCATGCCAGATATCACCAGAAGTAGAAGAACCAAACTCAAACACATCAAACAGGCCATGACAACCACATACATAACAACACCATGAAACCACACATCCAAGAACATCATCCTCGAAAAATTGAGGAACAAACTCAACAAAAGTTCACGAATCCACAAAAACAACAAAATCAGATCCAAAAAAAATAGATAAACCAATGCCAAGAAACCCAAGGACAATAAGGGGTCTTTTGTACATATGACTAGGACCATAAGGGGTATTTTTCCTATAGTTTCATGGAAATAACCTCCTTTGTTGAGTTCTATTGGATGGTTATGTTAATAAATAAATATAGAAGAAGTAAAACCATAAGTGTTCATAAAAATTGGGGGGTAATTGTGATTTCTAGTTGGGGGATTGAGAGGATGTTTTTGAATGGGAAGTATTATGTATATAGAGTTTATAAATGGGAAGGGATATTTGTAGGATTTTGAATTGTGACATAGTAATTTCTGTCTATTGTTTTTTTACTCATTAATTATTCTCTACCTACATTTATAAACTTGTTTATTGTAGTTATGGAAACTACTGGAAGAGTCCTACTATTTTTTGTAACAACCTCCCTTTATGGGCCATTTGGAACATGTGAAAATATTCTACCTTTTTTAGCAGGTACGGTTAAAGGTTCTACATCTGGTGTTTAATTTATGGAGGTGTAGTAGATTCATTAGACATTGGTTATGTGTTAATATTTGGATGATGTTATGAGTGGATTTATGGTTCCGTGATGTTGATTTTTTTATTTATAGTCTATGTGTATATTTTATCGTCATGTGGGAAATCATATTCCATTATGTTTTATATATAAAATTATATATTTTAATTTTTTTATAGATTATATAATTTTTCATTCTAACTATTATTATTTTTAATTTCATTTTATTTATCATTATTTCACTATTGTTTTTTTATTTCATAGGGTATAGTCTCCCCAATATCATCTCTTAGTATATCACTGGTAGTTTCATCCCTTATCATAATAAGAGTTTTTATATAAGTCTTTGGAAAATCTATTCATTAATTGGTTCATATGTATTATCAAAGGATTCTTTGAAGTGGATTCAGAATGAAGTTATCATAATTTGGTACATTGGATGATTTTTTTCTTGTAATTTAATATTATAGTTTGATGATTATTATGGGTTGTAAATTGAAATAGATAGATAGATATATATATATATATTTAAATATATATATATGAATATACATATCCTCTATTTATATAATGTTCATGTCTTATTCATTTAAGTTGTTATTTTTATTTTCACTATCATATTTTTATGGTTACTAAAATTGATGTTGATTTAATGGTTTTGTGATTTAAAGTCTATCTATTTTCTTGTAGTGGTACGAAGTGGAATTTTTTATGACTTTTTTTATGCATGCAGGGATTCTAGGAAATTTTTAATAGTATTGTTTTTTATCTGGTTATATAAATAAAAGGATAATTTTTATATAATTATGATTTGTGTGGATCATATTTGTGTGTACATAATACCCAACCTATAGTTAAGTAGATGGAGTAAGTAGGTAGGGTGGTATAAGTCCTAGGATATAGGTTGGGAGTCCATGGTCTAGTGGTTTGAGATACATGGTATATTTTTCACAATCATTAATATATAATCAATGATATATTTCATTAGAATCATATTTTCCTTTTTGTGATATGTCACCTCTACAATAGACATTAATTCCCCAATATAGTTATGTTGGGAAAGAATCTGGTAATTTTTTCAATGTGGACCCTAAGTGGGGAGATAATCATGTCATATATGTAAGGTTGTGTGGTTTCATTGGGAAATTCATCTAAATGTATAGTTAGTGAAATGGATTTATTATCAACTCTTAGATAGATTAATGTGAGTTATACAGAGCATGGACCAAGGGATTCACTAATGAGAATCTTCTATGGAATACATAATATATAGGTTCTAATTTCTGGATATTTTTTTAATGAAGATAGTGGCACCTAGGAAGTGGAGTACTTGATAGAGTAAATAAATATAATATTTGATAATATCTACATCACTCTGTGGCAGCACCCATGCAGTTGATGACTATATTTCAACATTCACTTATGCTTTCTACCACGTGAGGACACCTACCGATCAAATGGTGGTATTAGTGGAGATCCTTTTTCATGGTTTGATCTGGTGCTAGTGGAGTCTGGTGACTCATGAACACAATAAAAAGATTCTCACCTAGGTTGAGTTTGAGCTGCTCTTTAGGGAGCAGTTTTATCTAGCCACACTGAGGTCAGTGGAGATCAAGGAGCTTTTATAGCTTTAGTAGGAGACCAAGACTGTGGGAGGGTACTCGACATGGTTTACAAACCTATCATGTTATTCCCTTGATATGGTTTGTGATCCATTCATATGAGCACAAAAATTCGCGTAGGGATTGCACCAGGACATTGGGTCATCAGTGGTGCTACTGTTCATACCCACCAATACAGGAGTGTTGGAGTGGGCCTTGGTGGCGGAGATCTTTCTGGCTGAGCAGATTCTGACTGTCAGTGTTGCGCATCGGGGAGATGAGACCTCATTACCTGGTTTTTTAGCTAGTATACAATGGCAGTATTTGGGTTCTAGGCATTCATGGCATTTTAGGCGGTGACCCCAGGATGGAGGATCTATGGCTCAGGGCTCTCAGTCTAGTTTTGGTCATCTTTAGGAGTGGCAATGTTATTCTTATGATTATAGGGGGCATATTTCTATAGAGTGTTTGACTAGTTGTGCTGCTGAGAGAGAGATAATCGGCATAACTCTATGGTAGAAGCATCATTTTGAGAATGGAGTTCCGATGGGTGGAAAACATTGAGGAGGAGAGGGTGTAGCTGTGGGAGGTGGTAGACGGTACGAGTTGCCGCCACGACCACCCCAAGGTGGTCCATGCTAGGCTTAGAGAACTAGAGGACTGGAAGTGGAAAACTATAGTCCATTGAGATCATTGACCCAGAGTCTCCACAGATGGATATAAGTACGTTCTGTGACCTTTCTGCATTCTTTTGTAGTGTTTTTAATCACTAATATGAGGTACTCATTTCATTCAGCTATTTTCTCAAGGTTTGTTCAGAGTGAAAGGGGGAATTGGTAAGAACCTATGTCAGTGTTGTTCATCATATATTTGAATACATGAGGATGATGTATCCTTCCCCAACTGAGACGTGTTTTTGTGACGCGACTAAGTCCATGTGGTAGAGATAATTCCGCCCAAAGCGGACAGTGTCGAGGTGTGGTGGAGGAGTCCCGCTGACTTATTTGTTTGGGGAATGGTTGTGTGTTAGAGTTTGCACTGGGGTCTAGTGAAATTCAGTGTGCATTGTTAATCCCTATATTGTTCATTTTTTCCCTTGTGGGTTCAGCTTCATCTACTTATGTGAGTCACATGAGGAGGTCAGGTTGCAGTTTGACGTGGTTTCGATCTCAACAGAATTAGGTAAACTTTCCCCACAGAGATATGTTCTTGAGACGTGATCTAAAATCATTATAAGTATTCAATGCTTCCCAATGTAGATTGTATTAAGGTGAGGTGGATTTATTATTTTGACTTGTGTGTTTGGAGTGGTTTTGTTAGTCCTTGCATCAGGTTAAGGAAGAGGAATACCTATGGACCCTATGATTGCTGGAGACAAGGCTCTTGGTGTTTTCCCACCAATCGCATTAGAGGAGACATGTTCCCAGTTTCCCAATGTCGACCGAATATGAGATGGTCTTGGGTGTGGCCTTAGTTTCCATAGAGTTTTTTCTCATTAGCACCACGATAACCCTTTGTGGTTTTTTGTGGTTTTGGAGAACTCACTGCAGTGGGAAACACAGTTGATAGTTTAGTTTCATTTCATTGTGCCAAGAATTTCGCTTTTTAGGATGAAGAGTCTTAATTTGTGGAGGATTTAGAAACTATGTAATTTCCTTATAAGGCTTCATAACATATATTCATAAATTTCCAGAGCTAGTGGCTGAGACAATGTGCGATTCTGTGGCCCGGTGTGCTTGGAATAAGTTTTATCAAAATATTAAGTATTTACCAACTATTAACATGAAGGAAATGAGTTGTTTATTAATGTGTAGCATGAATCAAAAAACAGAGTACATGGTGGATTCTAGAGCATGTCGTTTACCCTGTATAAGGTATAACCATTGTTGTCATAGGTATTCCGTGGAAAAAGTTATTGAGGGCATTTTTGTAAATTTATTTATTTTTTTATTTCGACATCAGATGTCAAAGAACTCTTAAAAGTACTCTCAAATTATATTTCTCAGACCACGGTTGTGTTCAAAACAATGTTTTTACCCTAGGTGGAACAAAATCTTTTTTTTTACTAGATGTCAGGTCAGGGCGAGCATTGGTGACGAGGTGTTAAGAGGATACTATTATAAAAAAATTAAAACAAATATCCACATGTATCATTCATCCCCCATTGTGTGTTCACTTTATTACACTACCCAACTTCTATTCGACGATGAATAGCTGGATATAATTGAGAAAACAAGGTTCCCTTAATCTCAGATATTGATGAAATATCCTCTTGGATCATGTAGCACTGGCTTTAGATCACCAAATCAACCTCGATGTGTAGATGTTTTTCCACGAGGTTAGAAGATTTGAGTTTTAATCCTGGTCAATTTATGTTTCGTTTTAGTTCAATAAGTCATTGTTTCTATGTAAATAATATCATGATATTTCTAAAATAGGTATAAGATTAATTTTTGGAGCATCGGGGTGCTCCTGTTGGTCTTTGAAAGGTTAGTCGGCGTGCGGAGGTCCATAGCAGCTGCGCTGGGCGGTGGTGGTGTGGAGCACCAGAGGGTAGAGGTAGGTGGTGCACTGAGATCATGAGACGTAGAGTGGCGAGCAAGGATAGTGGTTGAGTCATGGGACAACGGGGTGAGCTGGGCCGGCCTAGGTGGGGTAGACTGACCGGAGAGGGGCGGACTGGCTGGAGTGGGCTGGTCCAGCCAAAATGGCTCAGACATGTTTTAAACCCTTTTAACTCTCAAACTAGATTTCTGATTGAATAGTCATCTACGGAGACCTGACCATTGCTTTGATGTGGAGCTTTGGAGGCCAATTTGGGAACTTTTTTGTCTTGGACGTGAGGCTTCCTGGTATGAAACATCTAATTTAAATAATAATAGTATTATTATTATTATTTGGAGTTTCTTGTGTCGGACATATCACCTATGTCTGATGTTTGATTGATGCGTTGTAAGTGGAGTTGTGCCCCTGAATTTACTTCAAAAAATTCATGACTGTTTTCAGGTGCTCAATCCAATATTGAGGTGTGGGCCCCAAAATGACCGATTTGGTCATATTCAGTTATATATGGCCTTTTTACTAGTTTTCTATTTTTTAGTAATGGGTAGCCTATCCTTTTTGTTTTTTCCCATAGAACAGGATAGTGTCCATGTTTTGGGCCAAGGAGATGCAGTGTGCAAGCGATGTTGTGTGGGTCTCTTAGGTCTGTAATGCCTATACCAATAGGGTTGAGTGGGTCCCCCTAGTTCATGTGTGTGAAGTTTTGATTAGCGATGTTATTTGAATTCTTTCTGGTCCATTATCTATGAGGGTTTTTAGTATCATGTCCCTTACACCGAATTATGACCCCTCTTCGGCTACTATGAGGGCTTCCATTATTATATCATTAGTATAGGATTGATATCCCCTTGATAGGATTAGTCCAGATATAGTTGTAGAATTTCTCAGGTGAGTCTGGGGTGGGATCCTCTAGTTTAATTTTTCCCTAAATCGGGTTCTTGGTATTTTTATGGCCAACACTACACTGGCGGGGATCCCCTATCAGCCAGGACATCCTGTGGGGTTTTTTTTGGCATTTTAGGGATATGATCTCTTATGCTGCGGGTGATGATAGTAGGGTTTTGGTATCATCGGTTATATGATCCCCAACTCAGCTTGTGGTTTAAATAGGGTTTTGGTATCATAGGTATGATCCTTTACTTCATGAGTTTTACCATATGAGGTTTCCGACATAATGGTGACCACTGATACACATGCAACTATCCTCAATCGATGTGATGTGATTTGTAGAACATCAGATCTGGTTGTAGTATCCCCCAACGGATCCTGGGAGAGATCCAATATTTGAGAAATCATTGAGTTATTGAATTGGGTTCTAGTATCCCCAATATGTCCCTAACAGTGATCCCTAATTGGAGGTGTTTGGTGTTTCCACTGAGTTTTAGTGTGACACTTTAAGTGGAAATATCTGACGAGCATGTGGAGTGTGTCTCTTGAATTAGTCTCATTTGGGATAGTGGTATGAGAACTGATGGAGTGTCTCTCTTGAATTAGTGTCATCTGGGATGAATAATCTTGTGGAGTGTGTTCTCCTTGTATTTTGTTTCCTTATATCCTCGAGTAAGAACCTATCACCGGAAATGAGGTCGGAACCTCCTGAGACTCGGTTCCCTAGACGAGTATATCTAGGGTGATTTCTGGGTTTCCATTCGATGTTGTCATTTCATGGAACACAAACCCTATGGTTTGCGATTAATAGTCTTGTATATCTAGTGACATTCTTGAGAGGAATTATCTCTCACGTTTGGGTTCCCTTTAGAATGGTTGAGCTAACTGATTCCAATCAGTTACTCCATTTTTTATTTGGATTTTTGGGGAGCCTACTGAGTATCTTTATACTCACCCCTATACGAGCTTTTCCTACATATGTCTTGTGCCTTTTGTAGACCAAAATCCTTTTGATGGTGTCCTAGGAGGACCCAAAGCAGGTAGATATTAGTGAGATAGACCGAACATGGTGTTTAACAGAGTTAGTCTAAGGATCTTTCTGGCTAGTGCATTTGACTATGATCCCCTCTTATAGTATAGGTTGTATAGTTTTTTTTGTTTTAGTTTTTTGGGCCCTGTATTTTCCCTTTTTGTACTTTTTATTTACTATGGTTGGGATAAATTTATTCACGCATTTCATTTTAGTTTTAATATATCTCTACACTGTTGTATGTAGGTGCCTGTAAGTTCATTGGTATAGGTATGATAGAATAAGGCCTCCCTTGTGTGTAATAGCTGACTAGGTACTAGTCACCATCCCCTGGTCTATTGGACACATGCTTGGGGAGTCACGGATCAAGCCATATTGGGTCGGGTCGTGAGATATTATTTGATCACTTCAACCTTGATTCATTGATATTTAATGATTTTTTAGAGTTCATGAACCTGATACATGTGGGTAAATATCTTATAGATTTTTTTAGCTAGGTTCCCAATTATTCATTTTTGTGCATTGAATATGGATGGGGATGAGTTTTACAATGTATGATGTTTTTATTATGTACATCTTCATGTGATAATGGTATATGAAAATATATTTTCGGTGACATAATTTTCCAAGTTAATAAGAATGAACTCATAGAGGATTGAATCCTCACTATTGGGGGTTCATTTAAGAAAGTAATTTATTATAGATTATATAAGAAAGATTTGGGTAGAAATTGGATATAAACAGGTATAGTAAGATGGCCATAGTTGGGGGTTGAGGTTTCCATTAATGAGTGGATAACAAAATAAAATTTTTAATTTTGGGGTGAAAATGCATGTTTGGCCTCCAAGTAAATGAGAACCAATATAGAGTAGGGCATATAGATAGATGAAACAAATGAAGAGGTTTAAATTTAATCCTCAAATATAACTATAGGATGGGGATCTTATATGTATCATCCATATAAGGTAAGTTCAATATCTACATAGTCAGGTAGTCATTGGATTTAATCTATATCCAAATGATGGGGTAGTGGGATGGGTGATCAATATTGACATGGGTTTCTGATAATGAATATAAGACTAATGGGGGATTACAAATCATATTTTCAAGGTTTGGGATAGTATCATGTTATATTGTTGACCTTCTCATTGTAGGTAGATGTACTAGTGATAGTAATTCTTATTTCATGAACATAGGGTATTTTTAAATATTTTTCATATAGGTCTACAATGTTCATTCTATATGGATTTGATCGACCACGTATCGAAAGATATTTATGAATAGAGTGTGAAATTGGATAATGATTTTTAATAGTTAAAAAATTATTTTCCAAAGCGATATTAGGTAGAGTACCATTTATTTGTAGGCATGTTTATTAGTTCATAACTTAGTGGGTGATTAATAATATGGGGAGTTCCAGAGTGGGTATTGGTCTACTGATTTAATTTATCAAATAAAATCAAGATTATAAAGTTCATTTGGCATTCTATTAATATTTAAGGGAACAAATGAGTGAAGAGATAAGGTATTGGAAGTATATAATTTGTAATATTTCCTGAGAAAACTCAAGGATTTACTATAATGTTTTGAGGTGTTTTTAAAAGAACTTATATTGGATTGAGGTAATTTCGGTTCGATATAGGATTGATGGTGTTAATTTTGATCCAGTTGATGTGTTTGAGTAGTCATTGTAGGCTATGGGTTGATTCTTGTAACTTTATCCCAGGATCCGGAAGAAATTGTATATTATGAAGAAATCCACAACAAAATGAAAGGGATTGCAGGATGGTGAGGGGACGCAAGAAATTTAAACTTTCATGTTAGCGATGGACTATTCAACATCTAAGATATTTATGGTGTAGTGGGGGTCTTGTAATAATATTTTTTTCTATAAAAATATTAATCTTTCTGGTTAGTATTGGATCATGTCGTAACTCATGGGGGTAAGTCATGAGACCTCGATTAGTGATAGTGTTGTTTTTTTGAGCCCATGGATTAAATCTGTAATAAGATCCCAAATAGGATTAGTCATGGTTTTTGATCTATATTGGGGAGACATATCATGTTGTGACCAAAATGACTATTCCATGAGTTAAGTCGTCATACAACATTGCCTTGTGAGACTTTGATCCACCCTTTGATCGTCCTCCTGGGTAGTTCATTTAAAAAATTATTATTTTAATTAAAATTTTAAAACTTTGGGTTAACCTATTTGAGTCCATTTTTAATGGGAGACACCATATAATTCTATATTATCTTTTCCTCTTATACCAACTAGGATATTAGTTAATTTTTACTTCATCATGTATTTTTTTGAAATTTCACCATACATTATTAAATTTATATTATTCTGGGTAAAGTGACTTTATAGGATTTAACAAGAAGGGTCCTATAACTGATAACTATATGATCTATAGTAATCCCTATTGTTAATATATTTTTTATAAATCATGTTATTTTGGGTGTTTATTTGGATATTAGAGAGACTAATAATCAGCATTATTGATGTTCTTTGATGTCCTAGGGAGTAAACCAATGGTAGCCTATAGTTTAATTAAACAAAGATGGCCATTTTCTTAAATTAAATGGTAGATGATTTGGGGGTTCATGTGCTTTCTTAAGATGTATCCTTTCTTAGAAATTGGTGAAACTCATCACATTGTGGTTACATAGGTTAACGATTATACATGTGGTGATATTTTTCAATATAGAATATTGTAGCAATAGAGTTTCACTAGGTTAAAGTTGTAGGGTATCAGTGATTTCTGTCAATATAGGGATGATGCGGATTGGGGTTATGTTCACAAAGTGTAAGTTCCATGATTTGGATTTTCAATGAATTTATTAGAAAAATACTATAAATTATTGAGATATAGGAATGTTATAATTATTAAAATTCTCTAATTGGGATATTCTGTAGGTGGCCATGGTAATTGGGTTACAATATTTTTCATCGATTGATGACTTTAAAGACCTTTTATGTATGGGTCGTACTGTGGATTTTGAGTGGGAAATGGGAATGGATATAGGTAGGATATTCAACCTTGGCACAATAATCAATAACAATTAATCTATTTTACTCACACATTATTCCTTTAAAACACTTATATACATGTGGATGTAAGTTAGGGGCTCCACTAGTGGAGGACTACTGAATTTTGTAATAATTTCCCAATATGGGCCCTTTGGGATGTGAAAATATTTTATGTTTTGGGTATCATGTAAGGGTAAATTATTTTCTTCTAGATATCAATAGATAAAGGTTTATTTGGCCAAATGTTTGTGTTTTTTGTCTTGATATTATAATGATAACCTTGGTATACTTCTACTTATTTATGTTTACTATTTCATTTTTTTCCTTCTAGTCTATGTGTATATGATATTATCCCATGGGAAATCTTATTCAACTATGTAACCAGTATAAATTTGTAAAAATATGTTTTATAATATTATATTTAATGTTTTTTATGAATATTTTTATTTCTTATTAGTTTTCATTTATCATTTCATTAACTTTTCAAAAATTTATTTTTTAGGATATAGTCGGCAAATGATCACCTCCTAGACCCTTTCTTCTAGATGATAAACTTTGGTGTACGGGGAGGAATTAATGAGGTCTATAGAGCACCAATTTATTTGTTATATTTTTTCCCTAGTCTATGAGATTCTACATCAACATATAAACTCACCATATATAAAACGAATATATAGAACTACCCTTTTTAAACATCATTAGTATTTCGAATTTCCTTTTTCAAATTTAGAAAAATTAGCATGACTCCAAACAAATTTCAGTTTTTGGATGTAATCTTACATAGTCAAAATTTGAATGAATCAATATCTTCTGCATGATATCTAATTCATAAGGAACAACAAATATTCACATAACTTAATACATTTTATTTATTCTTCTAAAATTTCTTGGAACATTTATAAATAAAATTATGACTCTAATTATAGAATTTGTTCTTTGGATCATCCACTTATATAAATTTTATCATATTATCATTGACTTCTATAACACCTTAATGGTATTCCCATTCCTCTTTTGTAATTCATTCAATGTAACACCCCTAAATTATAAAGTAAGAACATTATATTTGATAGTGTGTTTGAAACGCAACACCAAGAGCATAAGGGGTTATAATACAATGAAAATTTAAAATATAATTACTATTTTATATATTTTTTATATTTTTTATATTTATTAATTTACACTACACTATTTTAGTGTGAATTACACTCAAGAACGACCTTCTTCGATGGCAGGTGTTACACGCAAAACCCAGTTTTACCAAACAATAATATATTACTAAAATATTATTATTTGGTATAATAAGATATAAACATAACTTTATGAATATTATTAACTAAATTATGATAAAATATGGTTTATATAAATATAAAATGATTTCACTGGTTACTGATTAATGAGAAATTAAAATAAGAAACAATTGGATATAAAAAAGATAAATTATTATTATTATTATTCCAAAGGAGTTTTATCTTAATAAAAATAATTAATTAAAATTATTTATTTATTTTAATGAAGTATATATGTTATATATTCAAAAAATAATTATCTAAATTCATCTAATAGGTTTTATATTCATAACATAAGAACAAACCCTATTTAACATTATAAAAACCTCTATTTATATAAATTCATTTTTACCACCTTTTAATGGTGAACCCATTTCAAATATTAAATTTGTAAATTTATTTAATTTAATTTGTAAAAAAAATTAATATTTGAAAAAAAAATATGAATTATGTTAGGGTATATTTCTGATATTTTTTCTAAAACATTCCATTTTTTTAATAAATTGCAAAAAATACCGATTTTTTGTTCAAACCTGCTTTTCATCTAATTTATTTATAAAGTTAATTTGTTTTTTAGATTTTTTTAAAGTTTAATTATAAAATATTTTTACCAATTAATTAAATATAGTTAATTGGGATCATTATCACTCTGAAAATGACTCTAAAAACATAGAAATATTGTGGACATTTTTACATTAGAAACATTCTCTGTCATCATTATTTCAGAATAAATTTTAAATAAATTTTTTCCACTACTATGATTAGAAATTGTAAAATGGATTTCATATTTTGAATCATCATAATTTATAATGTCTAATAATGCCTAATTTGTTTTACCAAAAATATTATTGAAAGTAATTAAAATTAATTACAATTATTAAGGTAAAATTAAATATAATAAATAACTAAAACATTGATTTATAGGACCAAATGACTTAGGAACTTTTCCACCCCCATTTTTTTATCTATATTTCGTCTATAAACCTTATATTAATGTGTTCAGATGTTTTTTTATGTATTATTTTAGATAAGAACGTGTGTACACTTAACATGTCTCCAAAAATTCTAGGTGAGTCCTCTTCCTTCCCTATAAAAGGCCACCAACTCTCACACTTCTTAAAACCAATCAAAACTATTATGCTTAGAGAAGATCTAAATAAAATATTCCCAAAACCCTTTCCAATGACCTTGAATCCCCTATTTTGTATGAAATCAATCAATGGAATCCTTTTGGTACAAACCAAAAGGAGTTCCCTAATTTAGAGGTAAAAAAATTCTTTTATATTTTTAGTTTTATTTCAATTATACATCCCCTAAAATATCTTTATTTGAATATTATATAAATAAAACTATATCCTAAGTATAAAAGAATGTTTTTATGTTAATATTTATAACTTAACTTACACACACCTATATTTAATGGGAAACAAACATACTGCTTTGGTGTACGGTGAAATACTACCTCACAAAATGATGATCATTGTGTTTTCTTTTACCGCCTATCATGGAGGAAATTTTGACGAACAATCTATTTATATATGTTTTATATGATACTAAGAATTTATTATGATTTTTTAATTTTTATTTATAACATAACTTTATGAATTCCAAATTGTGTAAATGCAATAATTTTGATAGAGGAAGTGTGGACTACCGCCCCTCAAAGGGATATGACTTTTTCATGCCATACATGAAACATATAAAAGATGTTTTTAATAAAAATATATAAAATATATAACATATTTATTATATTGGAATTATAATATAAAAATACATAATTTATCTTTCAATATTTTAATATAAAAAAGAAGTGAAAGTAGCATTTATGCATACGTACGACCCACCCTCTCCATGAAAGGTGCTCGTTATTTATAATATCCAAATATAAATAAATAATATGAATAAATATATACTAAATATATAAGATAATTAATTACTAGTTTAAATTCTTGATATGATGAAATCATGATATAATTATAAGGAACAGTAAATTACAATTCAAAATATACTTCAGAAAACTAGGCAATTAACTCCAAAAATGGTTAAAATCAAGAAAGTGTGTTAAAAAATGGGTAATAGAATACTATAAGAAGTTAATATATGATATTATTAACATTTTCATAGTTATAGTATATGTTATAATCATATTTTAAACCACTATACAATAGGATAAAGTCCACACAACAAAATGAAGGTTAAGGTAAGGTAATTTCATCTCAATTTACATTTCATTGAGAATTATTTGTTATTATGTGCCAATTCACATTCATTTGGTGTATATAAATAATTTTTCTTGTTATATAATTAATACTCATATTATCATGATATTATAATCATCATTTATGGTCATACCTTTTAATATATTATGATTCAAATTTTTCAAAGTGGTATGAGATACTTTGGAATGTAAAGATTATTCTCCTCATGATTTTCCTTAAGGATTATCTTTTCAATCACACTTCATTTTGTTTTTTAACCATATCATGAAACAATAACATTATTTTAAACATTTTTCATTGTAAATTTATTTAAATATATATATTCTTATACAACGGATATTAGTAATACCTTAATCGTATACCATTTTACATACAGTGTTTACTTTTACAGTTATTTGATTAACTTGGTAATAAATAATAAATCTATTTTTATCATTCAATATGGTTATTTGATAATTTATAATATTTTAATTATTAAATATAAGGAATAATTTAGTCAGTAAATGGAAGGTGTTTTCTGGAATATAAATATCTCCTTGATACATCAACAGGTTCTCATGAGACAAACAAGTTGGCCAAATTAAACTGATTTCATACCATATTTTTAAATTGTCTTATGAAAGGTCTTGGTGGTATAGGTTTTCATGTTTACTAAGACATTAAATATATTAATATTATATTTCCCCCATTTATTTCTTGTTATTATTCATTCATGATATTTTTCGTCAACATATCGACGGATAAATTTTATTTTCAATTAATTAATAAAATTGAATCAGTTTCAGTTTCTTACATTTCCGTATTGATTTTACACATCTAGTTATTTGAATGTCATGTGTTATCAGTTGGTTACCTTACCATGTTAATTTACTCCCATTGTTTAATTATTTATTTTTCATTACTTTCCCTCAGTGATAATTTGAGCGTACCCTTATTATGTTTCGTTTCTCAAGGTTTTTAAGAAAAATATTTGAATATGATTTCTAGGATAAAGTTTATTTCATTTTATTATTTATCATATTTTTAATTTATATTTTCAAATTTATTATTGGAATCAAGTATGTATTCTAGATTTAAAAGACTACAAAAATAATCATTCCTTCAGGATTTTATTCCTTATAATCATGGCAATGTAATAATATAATGCAAATGGTCTGGGATTCTAGGGTCGGGGTGTTAAAGTTGGTATCAAAGGATACTTAGAAACAAACATGGAAACAGGATTTAGAAAAAATTGATTATATATCAAAAACCTAAGATTTAAATGGAGTATATGTTTATAAAAATTTCCTAGAATTTTTTATAGGTAGAGGTTATGTGGGTATTCCATGCAATAAATCCCTATCTGGATACTACAAGCAGTCGTAGATATGTAACATATGTACCTAGTGTTAACAAATCTTACCAGTTTTTTTGGGCCTGACTCAGGGTAGCTTGGTACATGAAAATGATTCTCACTATGCACCAAGTTTGACAGTCCTAGGGGATATTCTTAGGATAATTTACATTTTCCTTGAAAACCACTATGATGGATTTAGATGTATTTATTTCCCCAAAGTAACCAAATTAAATGATTCTAGGATTCAAGATGCAAAAAAATTATTTGTCATATCATATTTGGAATTATATATTATTTTATGATTTAATTCATTATATTCCATTATTTAAAAATGGATCCTAGTAAATGGAATGTGAACCTCACTAATGTATGTGATCCAAAGAGTAAGAAGGATCAAATATTTCATGGACTAAAGACAACATTTAAAAGGGAAATAGTCTCCCAAAAATTCCCATCATATGAGAACATTGTATCATGTGAAAATGATATGGGTAAAGGATTCCACCATTCCTATGTCTTCTAGGGAAACTAAGACAAGAAGAGGGCATCTGAGAACCGTTAAAAAGGGAATGATTTGATGAAGTTGAAAGGAAAGAAAGATTTTTTTCACATGTGATAATTGTGGAAAGAAACACTCTTGTACTTTCTTGAAGGGAATGAGGGTTTGTTATAAGTGTGGATAAAAACGTCACCATTTTTTTAATTCAAAAGAATGAAATAATAATCCAATTTTAAATGCTTCCACTACAAAGAGATGAAATACTATGAAAAACAATGTCTCAAAAGAGAAAGGAAATAGCCTCAAAAGATGATACTAGATAATTTTTATGTTATACTACTTCCGCAGATAAATAAGAATGATTAAAATGTCTATTTAATAATTATTTCATTTGAATATTGTATCATTGATCAAATGGTTATATAAATTATGAATTACATGAGTATTGTAATAAATTAATTTTTCCTTAAGGATTTGAGATCATATATTGAATGATATTGAGAAAAATGATTCATTAGTTTTTTAAAATTTTGGTAAAACACATGATTGAGGAAAATATTACAATTAATGTGTTCCTCATGTTAATATAATGATAACGAAATTATTTATATGTCTATGTGTTTACAACAGTAGAATTGATTAATGACTTGTTGAAAAGTGGTCTATTCTATCATTTAAGGGGTTTACAACACCTCTGGATTAATGGAATATATCCAATAACATGTGTCTCTCTTAATTAATAGAGAATAATTCATGTATCTATTCAGGTTTTATGGTGAATCAATTTATTTCCAAATTTCAATAAGACACCAGATGAATTTATTCATGTATTTGAAATGTGAAAATTTATAACTACATCATGTTGATTAACCGATAATGATATGTTCGTTTTGTAAGTTCAGTGAACCTCCTTTAAAATTGATTAGACCATAATTGGTTGGAAATTATAACCATTTATAAAATGGTTTAACATGATCATGGGATGATATTTTATAGGTTAATGCCTTACTTCACCATATGATGTATCATTTACTAAGAGATTAAGTAGAAATATCTCTAAGAATAATAGAAGAAAAATATTATGTCTATAGAAACATATATTTTTGTATTTTCTTATAGATTGAATGAATTATTCAACTAAAGAGAAAATAGGTTTAAAACCAAATATTTTGTCTCATTATCATCATTTTTTATAATATCAATGAAATTTATTCACACCTATGGTTATGGTTTTTTGGTGAACATATTTCATCTAAATATGTTCTCTAGCACTCTCCATGGGAAAAGGATTTTTGGATTTTTTTTCTTGTATCAATGTTTCCATTTCCCACTTATGTTCTCCTACTAGGGGACCTAGTTATGTGAAAGTTGTACTTTCATCTCTCTCTTATTAATAATATGTTATATTAACCATTTCTATGATGTGCGTATTTTGAAAATAGTTTATTTTCAATCCCTCTATCACCAAGATCATGTTTGAATTGTGAGGATGCAATTTAATTAAGGTGGGGAGAATGTAACACCCCAAAATTATAATGGAAGAACCTTATATTAAATAGTGTTCTAGACATACGATACCAAAAAAATAAGGGGATATAATACTGTGAAAATTAAGATATAATTACTATATTAAATATATTTTATATGTTTTATATGTTTCAATTCACACAACACCATGTTAGTGTGTGTTACATTGAAGAGTGACCTTCTTCGATGTCTTGCGTTACATACAAGATCGAGTTTTACAGAACAATAATATAATATTAAAACATTATTATTTAATATAATAATATATAAACTAAACTTTTTTAAAAGTATTAACTAACTTATAAAAATATACATTTTCTTAAAATATAAAATTAATTCCTGGGTTTCCAATTACTGTGAAAAAAAATAAGAAACAATTGGATAAAAAAGGAATATTACTATTTTTATGATTTAAAAGGAGTTTTATCTTAATAAAAATAAATAGTTACAATTAATTAATTGTTTTAATGAAATATATATGTTATATATTCAATTAAATATTGTTTATATTCATGTATAATTTTTTATGTGCATAAGATATGAACAAACCCTATTTTACATATTGAAAACCTATATTTTTAGAACGATTATTTTACCACCTTTTAATGGTGAACCCATTTTAAATACACATTTTGACACATTAATTAATTAAATATGTAAAACTAAACTTCATATTTTAAATCTAAACAACATAATTTGGTTAGATTGAATTATTGACATTTTTTTGAAGCATTTCACTTTTTAATGAATAGTAAGCAAACACTGAATATTAGTTCAAAAATTCTTTTTCATTTAATTAATTTGTTATTTAAAATTATGTTTAATATTGGTTTTAATATTTATTTAGATAATATTTTTACCAGTTAATTCAATATAGTTCATTGAGATCAATTTAAATTTAAGGATTTCTATAAAAACATAGAAAATATTTGGACATTTTTACTTTAAAAACACACATTGTCATCCCGCCTGCATGATGAATATTAAATTAATTTATTCCAATTATGCAATTGAATAAGAAAAAAAAAGATTCCTTATTTTTAATCCACAAAACTTATAATGTCTCATAATGTCACATTTTTTTACCATAAATATTATTGATTGTAATAAAAATTAATTTCAATTATTATGGTAAAATGAAATATAATAAAGTACTAAACCTTGAAGTTTAAGGACGAAATGACCTATAAACAGGTCCAAAACCCATTTTCTAGACACATGTCTTCCATAAAACTTCCATTATTTGGTTTTTTTTATGAGTTGTTTTAGGAAAGAACTTATGTACACCTAACTGATTTATGAAAATTCCAAGTGAGTCATTTTCCTTCCCCATAAAAGGCCAGCACCACTCCCACATCTCCACACCTCTCAAACATATTAGGTTTTGCCAATATCTAAATAATATATTACCAAAATCCTTCCTCTCTACCATTAATCCTCCATTTGTTAATAAAGAAATCTATGTCAGCCTTTTGGTACAATATAAACGGGGTTCCCTGATTATGATGTAACAGACATCCTTAATATTTTTAGTTTTATCTACACTACCCACCACCTAAAATATCCTTATTATATTATATTATAATAGAACCAGTATCCTCAATATAATATTATTCTGTTATGTTATTATTTATTCCTACACTTACACACACATCCATCTAATGGGAAAAGAACATATTGCTTCTTTGTATGGAAAAATATTGCATCACAAAACGATGATTGTTCAATTTTTTCTTTACCACCTACCATGGTGGCCTCTAGGATGAAAATTGTATTTATATATTTTATATATGATGTTTATAATTTATTTATGATTCTTTAATTTTAATTTATAATATACCTTTATGTATTTCATCTTGTATAAATGTGATAATTTCATTTGAGGAAGTGTGGACTACCACCCCCTCACAGTGATATGACTCATTGATGCACTACATGGAATGTATAAAGGGTGGTTTTAATAAAACTATGTAACATATATAAATATATATTATATTTGAATTATAATATACATATGTATCATTTATATTTCATTTTATTAACATGAAAAATAAATTAATGTTGTGTTCATGCATATGCACGACCTATAGTCTCCATGAATGGTGCACTTCATTTCGAATATCCAAATGTAAAGGAATTTTATAAATAAATATATATGGAATGTATATGATAAATAATTCGTGGTTTAAAATCTTGAGATGATGAAATCATGATCTAACTAATATAAATAAAAAATCATAAGTCAAAACATACTTGAAAAAACTAGGAAATTAACACTCGAAATAGTTATAATAAGGAAAGAGTATTAACAATAAAGTAAAAAAATATTATAATAAGGTAATATATGATATTATTGAAATTATTATAGTTCTGATATAAGTTATTAACACTATACAGGTTAATAAAAACCACGCAATAAAAGAAAGGTTAGGGTATGGGAATTTCATCTCAATTTACATTTCATTCAGACTTATTTGTTATTATGCACCAATTACCTTTTATTTGGTTTATATACTATGTTTCTCTTATTATTTCATGAATCTCCTTATTCTAATTATATTTTAGGTTTATTTTAATGTTATATCTTTTGTATATTCTGATTTCAATGTTTCAAATTAGTATGGTAAAATTTGTAATTTTTAAAGAATATTCTTCACAAGATTTTCCTTAAGGATTATCATTGCAATCTAAAATAAATTTTTGATTATTAACCTTATTTAGAAAAAAGTAAATTTATTGTAATAATTTTTACTAAAAATTTACTCAAATATTCATATTCTCAAATAATGGATATTAGTATTGCCTAAACTTTATACCATTTTATATAGGTTGTTTACTTTGACAGTTATTTTTTTAACTATGGAATAAATAATAAATCGGTATTTCTCATTAAATATTCTTATTTAAATAGTATATAATTTTGATTATTCAATGTGAGTAATTATTTGGACTAGCATTGATGGGTTGATCTTGGACTTTATATAGCTCCTCAATGAATTGAAAGGTACTCATGTGAAAAACAAGTTGGCCAAATTAAATGGGTTTTTATCAGTAATTTTAAACCATATTTTGAATGGAATTGACATATAAGATTTTATGTGCCATAGACATGATTTAAATTAAGAATTTATTTCCCAAATTTAGGTCTATTTATTATTTATCCATGGGATTCTGAACCGACATATCTATGGATACATTTTATTTTCAACTCATTGATTAAATTTCAGGAGTTTTAGTTTCTTACCTTTCCATATATATTTTTCCACATATAGTTATTTGAATGCAATGTGTTATCAGTTATTTACCTTTCCATTAAAATTTATTCTCACCAATTAATTATTTATTATTCATTACTTCCCTTACTTATTAATTTAGACCACCCTTATTATTTTTTATTTCTACAACTTATGAAGAATACATCTTTGAATAATCTTTCATGAATGTAGTTTATTGCATTTTATGATGTATCATGTTTTTAATTTGTATTTAGCAATGTATTATGGGTATAATGTATGTAATTTTTCTTTCAAATATTACTAAACTAATTAGTCCTTCCGTATTTTATTCCTTGTAATCATGCCAATGTAATAAGATAATGCACCGTGTCTCGGCTTCTAGGGTCGGGGAGTTACATTATAGACATTAATATGATCAAAAACCATGGTTAATAATCCAATAATTCTATCTTTATAACTCAATTTTTTTAAATAAAACACATTATTCATAATAAATAATGTTTCTTACATACCATTGAAAACAAATACGAAATTAATTCAACATGTCAAAAATTCCATTGGAAACCTCAGTAGTTATTCAACATTAATCCTTAAAAATTTAGAAAATCCATGAAATACATAATCTTCAGTACATGAGGTCCAAGAAGGATACATTATAATAAACATGTTTATTAAAAGTCTCATTAGTTTTCTATATCACTTTCTCCTACTAAAATTGATTGAGATGGGACAATATGGTGTAATCATCCATGCATCCATGATTCTTTTATAACTCCCTTGAAATTGATGAAATTATAACAATGTAATCACCCAATGAATCATCCATGTGTCTTATATAATCCTCCTATAACTAAATTTCATCCAAGGGTGTACCATAAGGTTATGGGGACTCTAACACATAAAATAAATTTTCAATTTAATGTACCATGTCAAAAATGTTTTATTACTTTTTGATATTTTTTATAGTAAGGCGATGTCCACTAGATAATATTGATCATTATTATTTTGAGGTATTACATTACATTTTTCAGTAAAATGAAATTTTATATGATAAATATATATACCTTCATTATTATTATTTATATTTATTTTATTTATTAATACTTAATGTCTCTCTATTTTCTTCAAATCCAAATAACCCATTACGATTACATTTCAAATATTTAGTCCCATGAATATTTTAGTAGAAAATATCCATAAAACCACTCTTTTTAGAAAATTTTATGGATAAAAAAACTCATAGAGTTTTAAGATATTGTTTTGGATTCCCAAATACACTGACTTAGGTATCCTTGATCTGTTTAGTGGAGTTCCATGTTCAATAAAACTACAAAGTACATTTTCTAAGCACCTTCCACTAAATAGCCTTCGATATATTTGTTGATGCTTATTTGATGATATTTTTAATTATTCCCACTAATATTTCTAAAACATCCTATTATAAAAATACCTCCTCACATAAGTTTTTTTATCACCTCAAAATGTTGATTTATTCTAAATTATGTGATGAAAGTTGTATAACGTATTAATTTTTATTCATAACATTTATAGTTTTTTATATTCTCTGTAAATTAAATCAAATTTAGTTAATCAATATTTTTTAATATAATTTTAATCATATATTATTAGGAATCATTTATTTCATTTTTATTCATTTCATTTATGTATGGTTATTTATAATATTATATTTCCATGGATATGTCAACATATTCATAAATGATATAATTATGAATTATAACACAAAAAATAATTGATATAATAAAGATTTTGATAATATTGGAAAATCCATTGAGGATTTGATGGATGAAAAAAATCCGATGGAGAATTATTTTAGTCTTTTTATGGCTCAAGTAATAGTACCTATCAGATTCTTATTTATTATAAATTTCATACATTCAAAACATTTATCACCTAGAATCATGTTATTGTGGACTTGACTTCTTTATCTTTGTATAATAACTTGTAGGTGAGGGGAATGAGGATATGATATTAAATTAAATTAAATATAATGAAGAAACACAGGGACTTATTCATATTTTATATGGAGAAGAGACACATGGATATCTAATATAATATTTCATATTTAATTATTAAAAAATTATGATAATTACAATGAATAAAATTTTATAAATTCTAATATCATTATATATATTTATTATTTAGATGCTGGAATGTTGAAATAAATATACATTACATAATAATAATAATTTTTTAATATAAAATTATAGTCAAGAGTATTTATAATTTATTATATATTTCTGAAGATATTTCTATTTTATTAATCGCATATATCATTGAACCTAAAATTTATTTTTATATGACAAAAATTTAATGAAAATATAGAAATATTTCTATATTTTTTTGTATGTATTTCACCTAAAAAGACACATAGATGTATGAAAGGGCCTCAGTTAAACCCTCTACTAATTTGAACTAGGTCCACCTCAAACAGAGTCAGGTTTGACCTAGTATGATTGCCTAGGGGGTAGCCCACTCTACATAGGTATCAATTTAAAATCTAATAATAAATCAACTGATATAAAATGTTAATGGAAGATAATGTTTTGTTGGGGCATGTGTTGGGGTTGTGTGGCAGTCCTTTGTGCCACATTTTTTATAAAAAGTGAATGAAAATGCGTTACATGAGCTTTCAGTCAAACCTAGATCTCCAATAAACACGGGAAAGACTTATATCACTAAGAAAAATCAACTATAAGATTATATATATATATTATTAAAAAATATATAATTAATTTCATTTTATGTGACTCGTACATTCCCCACCCCACACACCCCCACAACTACAAATCCTTGCCTACATAAGGACACGTGTGTGACTCAAAATTATTATTTTTGAAATAAAAACCCATTTGAACATTCAAACTTCCATTTTTTCTATCATATATCTCTTGATCAATATGTAATTCCCCAATTCAGAGGCCACCCAACAATTTCCTTTGATTGGAATTCGACATGACCTCAAGCATGCCACCCCAATGGATAGAGATTTACAACTAGTGGTGGGGGCCTATGTAGGTATTTTTTAGAGTTTATAACCCATATATTAGAGTAATAAGTAATGGTTTATAAAAAACATCCACATAATCATTTTTGTGTAGACGGAATTAATTAATATATCAATAGTAATAAATAAATTTTGGGTCTATATAGACAATAAAAATTATCTAATCATGAAGGAATACAATAGTAATCACCTATAGGATTGATCACATATATAGTTAAAAATGAAATAAATAATAAGAAATACAATACCATTTTATCAATTCATACTATATCCCAGCCTCCATTCCTACATGAGCTACTCCAACTCAAACATAGAAACTCAGGAATCTACTCAACATGTACCTAAAACATAGAAGATTTTTCTTAGGTAACATTGCGAAATGGTGACTTTAGGAAGATGTGGTTATATAACTCAATATGACCCCTTCAACGTGGTCCTGTATATAATATAAATATAGTGATATTTGAATATTACATTCTCAGATGAAAAAAATAAATAATCAACCAAAACCTCATTGAACCTCAGGTCCAGGATTCCAATCTATTGTACCTTCATTAACATAAATCATTTTTAATCTGAGAATGTCATGATATCATTCCAACCATATTAATAGTTTATTACCGGGTGTAACCCAAGAATCATGAATACTAGGGCTCAAAGGAACATCAATTTATCATGAATAGAACAACATCCAGAACCCAGGAATCTTGGTTTTCTCCCTAAACTCCATGTGTAACTAATGGAATAATTTTTTTACCAAGAAAGGCCAACAAATCACACATCTAAATCAACTTGATATCATCATGCAAAAAGGATTCACCCCATGTATCTTTATAGATCCAAAAAAGAATATGTACATTCACCACTATGGAATGTTTAGATACTAGGAGTGGCCTAAAAATCCTATCATAATAATAGTGATTATAATCCCCATGCCTAAAGGACTAGACCCTAGATATGATAAAAATCCTAGGTACTCGTGTAATCAAGGGTGTTCTATACAGACCCAATATCAAATCTTATCATGCTAGGTACTCTTAAGTTCCTCAATAAATGGATCCTAGAAACAACATTTATGCATCAAGGAAAATTTCATCTCATTAGTCTCATTACACCAATAATAAATGATACCCAAAATGTGGATATCATGAATCACCACATGGAATCCACCAAACCACCATCATATCAAATAAGGATCATAATCTAGATCCTATCGAGAAGATCTGTGAATCCATATATGCATCAAATATAATAAAATAAATAAGAAATATATGTATAGGGTCAGCTGATAACCTAAACTCATGACCACTCTTTAGTTCTCCATGTATTTAAATGTTCATTACATGTTCATTGGTTATAATTAATTCCATCACTAACCATACCTACATGCACACTCTCAGGGTTAGTCTATCACTAGGGTGTCCACTATGGTCCCCTAGGATATAACAAGGGGGAGGCACCCCCCTTTGGGTTCTCTTGTTCAATATAAATCATGGTAGCCCTGAAATATTTACCTTTATGTTCAAATCACACCTAGGTCCAAATACTTTAACATTAGGGAAACCCATCCTTTACTCAATATTTTAATTCTTAGATAACTTCATGGGAAACATGTGTAGTCAGCTTACTTATCCCGTCTCTTATCTGGGGTCACTCAAGGATATTCAGCTTACTTATCCCTTATCCTATCTTTCAAAGGACTATATACCTACGACTAACTCACCTCAATGGTTCTCAAATGGCCTACTAGGGTTATCCATTTCAAGTCGCATCCCAGCCCCAATTGGGTGTGTATGCTTTTAAGGGTGTCCTTTAAGTTTAGGTCTCATCCATTGATTTATGATTAATAAATCCAATATACAAGTTCTTCAGTTCCCTTATCACATTACCCATTTCATCCAAGGAATTTTACATTTGTTAATAAATTTAAATTAAATTCCTATTTAATTTCAATTAACCAAATAATTTAAATTAACCCCTTGTTTTTTAATTATGTATGGTGGATAATAATTTTCAAAATCAATTCCCTAAATGGATTGACCACAAAACACATCCACCATAAAAACAACAACTAAATACAAAAAGAAACAATAGAGGACCACCTAACTCATTAAGAGCTTTTTCTTTTATAAACAATAGTTCAACACCTCTTCCAATGCCTCTCTATCTCTTTCCTTGGCTCTCCTTGGCCTAAATTATCCCTACATATAAACTGGGGCTCTTATTCCACACTAAGACATCAAAAAATTTATTTATAATAGTTTATAACCAAATAGTTAATTTATTAAATAAAATAACATAATTTTTTAAAACACATAGAGCCCTCTCTTTACACCAAAATTGTATCCAAAAAGATTTAGGAGGTCCAAAACTCACATTTTTTCATATCACCAGAATAATAATCAACACCACACATTATTATTAATGTAAATTTACATTAATGATAATGAAAATGAATAAATAAATACCATAGAAATATATATCATTCAAAACAATGAACAAAGGCACCAAGACACATTCTGGTTTCGCCCCCTCACTAGGTAGAGAAGAATCCTCGTGAAAATCTTCTTATTCCACCATGATTCGGAACAATCAAAAATAAATTTTATAACCCAAAAATTAAAATTAAAGATGAAAATATGATAGATAATGTGTATATCAGGGAAGGAATGAAAATACATTATATCCCTAAGAAAATCCTATTAGTACACCCCCTTGAAGGGTTTGTAGGATGAGAAGAAGAGTATGAATCCCCATGGTCATGTGACAGAATTTGAAAGAGATGATAGGATCATACCCTTTTAAAATTAGAGATGGAAAAATATTAATTTTACCTATTTAAAACCACTTAATAATTGTTGTTGGACCACCATCTATCTAGTTTAGTGTACAATTTCTTCCAATCCACTTCTCAACTCACTATCAAGCGGATTATTTGACATCGGCAAGCAGGTGGATGAAATATATAGAAAAACTAGCTCATTATCCATTTGGTTATCTCTCAAACCTACCAAACTTCATCTGAACTCAATTCAATGTAAAAAATACACCATTTGAGGGGTTATAAACTTCTTAATTACATCCTATGTATTTTCTAATGATATAACCCATCCACTATATTAAAAACAAATAAAAAATAACACTTGAAAGTTTTACACTTATAGAGATGTGTGGTCTTAAATCTCTCCTCCATAGCTCTTATCTCCCCTGAGGATTATAGAAAATAATTCTATCCTTGCTCCCAAACATAGTCTAGTTGTAAAGTATTATTTTAATGTCCACATTTCATCTAGTAATGCACAACAAATTTTCAAAATGATGCTATAAATAGATAGTGATCAACCATAGAAATATGATCAATCACACAAATTAATAATTGAAATATAAAGATGATACTCCATGACATCTTTCAATCTTGAGACACCTGTGTTTCATCATCTAATTGATCACCAGAATATAGTGCCTCCCACTATAGGACCAACTCATACCAGATTATTCTAGGTCCTGAAGCCACCATTGGAATCACCTACCAAAACATCCATATCATATTTTCACAATTTTCATGGTAAAATTTCCCATATATCATGGCATGTCACATCATAAAACATATTTCAAACATTGATACTAATTATCATTCATGAATCTAAACTCAAGCAAATTAAGCATTAACATCAAAAGACAATTTCAACATGAAAAAAATCCAATAAAAAGCTGTAAAAAACCAGAAATGCACCTTTTGTATCATATACATTTTATTTGATGTAGTTTCTATTTCATGTCATCAAAATCCCCAAAAAAAATATGATATGTTATTCTTTATATGAACTATCTCAAAGGCACTCTGTTTTAGCTGATATTGCACTTCTAAGATACATTAACATGATTCCTTGATCCCCCAAGAAATACTATAATCTTTTGAAATGTACAACTTGTGCCTATAAATGACTTCTGCTAAAATCCATTGGATAAAAAAATTTCCTAGAAAAATGATCCACCATTATATTCTATTTCATGATCACTGATGAGCCATTTACTTGACCACACTTAATTCACTTTAAATCATCCTAGTCCCAACATCAATGCTTGGACTCCATCCAATACCATACCTGAATATTCAAATGGTATTCACCAAGGAATATATATTAATTTGGATTCGTCTACACACTAGCCTCTCAATGATAAAACAATTCATTTATCTATTGGCCTCATTCACCCATGGACGTTAAACATAATGGTCGTATTACCCACAATCAACATCACACTCCCCAAAATTGGTGCTTCAATTACCTCATACTACTAGTAAAATTTATTTATAACCATTTCCCTTTCCATGTAAATCAACAAAAATAATGAATATCTTTGTCAAAAATTCCCATTCATGGGCACTATACCAAAACATAACTAATAATATTTTCCCAATCCATGGGAACATCCTTCACGAATACATCAAAATTCAATAACAATGATGTTCACCAAACTCAATCATCCATGGGTGTACTTAGTATCAATTGGATTTACTGATATATATCGCTCCTCATGTTCAATTCATGATGCATCCTAAATCACACGCATGCCACTTCTTTGGATCCATGGTTATCTACTGAAAACATGTGACAATACACCTCCCTGGAATTCCATGTCAATGCTCATATTTGGGATTATAATTCTATTATGCTTGATCCATATCAAATGTGTCCTCTATAATGAAGATAAATTTTAATTTATAATTATTCCTCAGGCGGCCATGCCCAAAATAATTTCATCTATTTCCATTGACCCTCATCTCACACCGATTGGTTGTCGATTTAAAACTCAACAAACCCTATGTTAAACCACAAGAACTATCTCAATAGTGATCTATATAATTGGATTGTACTCATGAACCACCTAGTTATAAACTCATCTCACAATACCATGCATCACACACTATCAAAAACTAGCACCAAATACCTAATAAGTAATGATACTCTTTAATCATTCTAGTCATTTAAATTTAGGATCACCCTTAGAACTTCCCCTCAAAATTGGGAACTTTATAGAAGTCATTCCTATCCACATACTTAGTTGTAACTTGGAAACACATTAAATCCACAATCATATTCTATTCTTTCACCGTGCTTTAAAAATAAATTTAGTCTTAATAGGTTCATCCTCCCAAATTTTCCTTCCCTTTATAGAAATTATTTATACAATAACACTCTAAGTTCCTTACATATCAAGGTTTTAGAAACTAGGATTCTAATATTATAAAACCCC
The DNA here is from genome assembly GCA_963277665.1 of Viscum album. Lineage (NCBI taxonomy): Eukaryota > Viridiplantae > Streptophyta > Magnoliopsida > Santalales > Viscaceae > Viscum > Viscum album. The sequence continues at coordinate 1,139,258,799 of OY728157.1, read as the reverse complement.
GTGGCATAACACTACCTATTCTAGAAACTGTATTGCACCTACCGTGCATTGATTTTAAACACAAGACATCCAACCATACCATTCTACTTATAAGGTAGTCAACTCCCCAGGCTAACACCTCTCAAGGGTTACCCATGATAACACAAGGTGTTGACTATATTGGTCATAGTTGCATAAAAGGGTCACATAGTTTCTCACTAAGTATAGAAAACATGTCTCAAAAGTCCCTAACTCATGGGTAACATCTTGTTTCTATATTAAATATACCTCCACATAAACATTCCAATTCCCACTCTAGGGTCCCATATACTTATCAATAATGAAAAACATGGAAATTCATCACCCCACTATGGATCTAATTATCACTAGGCATCCACATATAATACTACCCTCTTGAGAATATCGATCACATCAATCAGGATCTATATATATATATATATATTCCATCCTAGATGATCACTTTAAAGGGAACCAAAATCACTATCTTCAAGAAGTATAATTCCATTACAAGATATATGGTAAAATTATATATAAGTTCTTACTAACACATTTAATAACTAATCTTGTAATAAAAACAACCCACAAGGGGTTTTCCCTAAAGGTTTCATCTGCCTCACTGGCGAACTAGGGTCACTCCATTTCCCATGCACCGAAGGGTTGTATCGTCATCATTAAAGAGTGTCTTATATTATATCCATAAAAAATACCATTAAAAGTAATAATATGCACATTGAGGTTAGTCTATGTTTAATTCCACTGACGTAATTATACTGGAAAACATTGTATGATTATTTTATAAAACATTAAATCGGTAAACCTATCATTAATAAAAAATCACACTAACAAACTTCCAAATGTCATTTGAATCGTATATACCTAACAATGTTTCATGAGAAACTTATTTCCACAATTAGATAAGGTAAAAAATCCAAAAATGGCCCCTTTAAAATGTAAAGAAGTTCCAAAAATTCCAAAAAACAAAAATATAAATATCATGTGCATCACATTATGTGAAAATCATATCATTTATAACATCACATACCACAAATTCAAATATTGATCCCCTAGTAAACTAGACATCCCACCAAACAAGTTGTAACTAATCTACCATCCCAGTATCCATTACAGGCTCTAACACCTTCTTATATCTACTATCTTCTATGTCTCAAATTGTAGTATAAAAAAGATTATCTAATACAACTTTATAATTCCATGATCTAGAGGCCACCTAACTGGTGCCCCAGAATGGACCATTATATTGCATCAGGCATGCCTCCTTAAATTCTATAGGGTTCAGGCAAGAAGTGGGGGGTTTAATGAGGTTCTATGATAAGGCTACACAAACTATAAAAATTTGGAAATTATGGTAAATAACTAAATTACATCCACATTATCATGTAGAAGTATGCAGAATCTATATATATATAAAGAGTAAAAAATGAATAAAAGGGTTGTAAAAACAAAAATAATCATAATGAAGATATAAAAGACTAATCACCCAATGAACATGCCACTTATATTAATATAAAATAAATATAAAAACATGTAATGATCTATGACATCGTAAACCCATACCGTATCCTAACCTCTTTTCCTAATCAAGATACCGCAACTCAAACATGAAAACCCAATCCTCTACCCCACCTATGCCTACAATAAGAGAGAGTCTTCTTTGGTTCCCTAGTGCAATGTTGGGATAATTTGGGTGTGATTATATAACTTAGTTTGGATCCATATACACAGTCCTATAATTCTATTATTGTTAGTGTCTTCATATAATTTCTTTTTGATTTTATTTATATATAATCTTATTTAAACCTGCTTAATGGGGATCCCTTACATGGAACCAAATACTAGTGGTAGAAGTCCATTACATATCTCATTATCTTTATGTAACAATTCCAATACAAGGCCCAAAAAGTTGTCCCATATATATCCATTAATGTAATGTTATGTGTATCTAACTTGATCAGCTTAAAAAATGAATAGAACAATAAATAGTTAATTAAAACATCATCAACACTTGGTTATATGACCCTAATAGAATATAACTACTTTAGAATATGTCATATAGTCTCTGATATCATCACAATATTATTTCAAACAAATAAATAATGGGAATCATGTTTTAATCTAGTAACCCCTAATTCAAAGTCTCAAGTGGACAATAACACATCATGAATGAATTAATTTGTAGATCATTGGAATCCTAGGAATCTCTCAAAATTACAAGGGTAATAAATGGACCAATACCTATTTCTGGGAAACCTAGGAAATCACTAAACCAAATTCATCTCCATAAAAACTTGCCAAAGTGTTGATATTTGGCATCTCAATCATTCCGAATGGGATCACATAAAATAACTTTTTTGACTGGATGGATCTTAGGGGTAGCTTAGTCAAACAATCCTAATAATATTCATAATAACCATGAAGACAAAATGGATTTATCTTAGACATGATATAGATCCTAGGGTCACATAGGATCCTTGGAATCCTATGTAGACCTGAGTTTTATCAACGAATTCCCAAGAATTATTATGTGTCTTAACAATCTGATTCTAAGATTCACATTTATGAATCAATGATGATTTTATATTGTTAGTCATATCTCAAAATTAAATCATGTGAATCAAAAGATAAATATTAGGAAGAACCTATAGGATTCCACCACATCACCATCATATCATATAAGGATCATAATATGAATCCCATGGAGTATATTTGGGTATCCACACATACTTTAAATGTAAGAAAATATAGTATTAATAAATTTTTAGTATTGAATGAAGACCTAAACATGTTACCAATTTATATATCCCTAAGAGATTACATGTTTAGTAAAGGTTATAAGGTGACACCCACTACCATCTCTACCCATGCCTAAAAACACCCACATGGTATTTTATTTCACCATGGAACCTACTAGGGTTCACTTGGTTCGGTCAATGGAGAAGCACCCTACTTGAGGTCCTCTTAGTCAATAAAAATAATGTTTACCCTGAAAGGGATACCTTTTATGTGTGCTCAATAGTAAGTCCAATTACCACCACAAAAGGAAAATAAATTCCTTTCTCAAGTTCATAATCCTAGCTTGACCTCATGGTTCACAATGGTATTACATACTAGAAATAGTATTAGGGGATGGCCCAATTCCCATATCTAGGTCAAAGGCCACACCCAACCTATTTATTTCACCCATATCATCACTAATATACCTAAGGTATATCCAGCTATTCATAACTACCCTCAAGTGTCCTCACACGAAATACTTGGGACATATTTATTAACACGCATTATAGTCCCTCTTAGATGTATTCAGGTATCATGTTATCCACATAGTTTAGGCCTCAAAAATCAATGAACAGGGATTCAACCCAATGAAATAGGTCTTCAGTGTCCTTATAACTTTACCCATTATATCTTATGAATTTTATATTGGGCATGAAATTTAAATTAAATTCTGATTTAATTTAAATTAACAAAATAGTTCCAAATAACCCATTGAATTTATATTAACCAAAGAAGAAAAGGTTTTAAAAAGTTCATTTCTCTTAATGGTGTGACCTTAGAACACAATCACTATAGGAAAAATTCATTAAATCCATATGGTAAGTAAAGCATACCACGTACTATAATTAGAGTTTTCCCTTTTCTATATTATAGGCTAGCTATACTTATGAGGCTTATCTATATCTCAAATTGGCTTATCATGGTCCAAACTACCACCACCTATATTCCCAGTAACCTACATTATTCCAAGATATCAAAACATTTAATTATAATTAGTTATATTTAAATAATACATTTTCGTAAGAAATTAATTCTTTGAAAAACTCACTACGTGATCACAGAGCACAATAATTGCATCCAATAGAACATATATGTTCTTAAAAAACATATACATCATATTTATCTAAATATAAAACACAAAATAGCATAGGAATAAAAAATATAATTTAATTTTAAATAAAATTAGAAAATAAATTCTCTTGACCACTTACCTCGAATGAAATAGTGAACAATGACACCAAAATAATCTCTTTAAACATCCCCTAACATGGTAGATTACAATCCCCATGAAACTCAGCTAATAACACCTTGTTTAAGTTTAAGTAGTACCAAATCCAAAAACAATAATTAGAATAATTAGAGATAAAAATAGCATAAAGATGTAGAAGATTGGATGAAGAAATAGCATACCTTATATCACCATGACACAACCATTATAACACACATATTTAATGGGATTTAGTATAAGAATAAAGAGTGGATACCATAGCCATGCAGGATAAATGGATGGGGGTATGGTTATCCCCTAAAACATTGAATATGAAAAGTGTAATTTATCTCTCTTTTAACCCCATATACTATCCAATAATGGTCTACATGATTGCTAGTCGGACCTAGGCCTCTACTAGCCCCACTATCTAGATAGTGGCTACATACTGTATCATCGATAGCCTAAAATCATTTTGGTTCTCCCTCAAACTACCCCACCATCATAAAAACCTCATTCCTTGTCCAATATACCAACTTTTTGGCTTTCTATACTTCAGATTCCATTTTATGGATTGGTTTAACATCATATAGATCTAAAAAATGGAAAACTCAAAAAAATGACTGATTAAAATTAACTCACCCAGAATATTGTGTGGTCTTACAAATATATGTTCAATGGAATTATTACTATAATGTTATCCTCAAATATAATTATACATATTTTATTATATCATTTACATAAAAATATTCACGACCATTTAAATACAAAAAATATAACCTAAGAATAAATGAATCATTCATAACTATTATAATCATACAAGTTTTATGTAAAATGTTGGAAAACACTATATCTAACATTCTAATTTTTTGGTTTATACACAGATCATGTGAACATAATGTATGTATGATAATTATAATTGATACAATAACTCGATTGAATATAAGACATCGGTATACTCAAGTCATTATCAGTGTTCCATAGCTTAATGAACCCAAACTAAGCTTCCTAGTAATCATCCAAACATGAAATAACATACTTGTTTTATCACTCATAGAATATTCTGTGTAATAATGTTTCAGCCAATTTTCTTATGAGGTTTTAATGATTACATGAAATTGATAAACTCAATTTGATAATTTTGTATCAACCAGATCGTATGTATTACATTGGTTTCTCTCTGAAAACAAATAAAAAAGACTTAAAATAACTATAATTCAAATACTGAAACCACATACCACATTTTATTTATAAAATTAGTTTTTAAACCTAGGTATAGTTTCCTTTATGTTAATTTAATAACTAAAATATTACTAAACCATTAAATTTAATTGAAATGTGTTAAAAATATTAACTAACTACTTATATGTGATAAGGAAACTTAATCACTCACCTATAATAATCTAAAATTTCATGTTATCTAATATATAACATTAAATAATCATATTTTACTTGAAAATAGTTAAAAACATTTAATAAAAAAAATTAATAGGAAAACTCATATTATATTATTAATTTTGTATACATAAATTACCTATAAATACCGTGAAATGTAGATTAAATTATCATTATTCCAAATTTTTATAATAAAAAAATTAATTTATTTGTCTTTTAATTTTCATCATTCACACTTAGACATTCATCATTCACACTTAGATATTAACTATCCCAATGACATGGTGTTTACCTCATCCTAATCTCCAATTTATCTATGTTGGTTGAACATGTGGGTACAAAAAATTTGAGAGTCTCTATTACCTTTTCTCTATATAAGTGTATCCTAATTATAAATCCATATCGGTATGTTGGATTACATCATGAACCATAAACAGATATGGATACCTGGTTGCTAAAACAACTTCTTATAAACACTTACAGTGTAATATAACCTATTTTACTTTTGATATCTTATAAATAATAATAATAACATTATGTAACCATCTAGTCATGATTTATTTATCATTTTTAATATAATTTTAGAGACGTTCAATTTTCTACCATCTAAATTGATTTAGTTAAGGATCTATTATCTAGGAAAATGTACAAAGATACCCTCTTAATTTATTTATAAGTAAAAAACATATTTTTATGATTCAATAATTTTTTTATCACAAATGACACACCATATTCATGTCACCATAAAAACATAAATGGTTAGAATTTTTAGAATTCTTTAATGTACTATATTATATTTTACACATTCATTATGATTTCATGTCAACATAACAATAAAAATTCTCACATATAAGAATATATAATGACTCCAAAAAACAAGTGGTGATCCCATATATTATTCAATCTTTATACGTAATTTATCATTGAAAATAAACATCCAAATGGAGAAGTATACTATTTTAGTGATTCCATATATGAATAAGATATATAATTTTATGGTCTATCTCAAATAATGAATAGTAAGGGGATGGATGACCCTATCTTCAGAATGGTTGTCCTAGAATAATTCTTCATTTCTCCTATAATGGTTATCATGCTATATAATTTCTTCATCAATGTAGGTCATACCAAGAATCAATAAGAATAATTATATCACATAAATGGTATAAAATTCTCTATAATAATTCATGTTAATCACCTTAATTTCAATGTTGAATATAATCTGATGATCCAAAAATTAATGAGGTACATGGCATAAAAAACGGTTGAAATGATTACACTTGTTGTATGCAAATTTTATTTAATGTTATATTATCCAATTGATCCAATTCTATTAAACATTTTCTAGTTAAATAATTTCCATGGTGGTACTATAGAAAACCTAGCCACTACTCTTGATGACCTAGATGAAAAAGAAATGATATTTTTGTAGTGCATAAGAGGTTGGTGGATCCTTTTATTTATTAATTTGTAGTAGTGGTAGATGAGGTCAATATAATCATTCTATTCAATGAGTCATCATCTACAAAAGTTTAATTAGTTTTCCATTAGATGTCCCATATTATAAAATTTCTCCAAAAATATCCCTACTTTAGTATCCCAAACTCCAAAAACCTATAGGTGGTAGTTATATTTAATTATTGATAAAAAATTAAACGATTAATTGATGGATTTGACAACATTGTAATATAGGAGTACTAGATAAATACATACATTCTTATTGAAAACATAAAATAAAACATGAATTAACTTTGAGAACATTATTAATCCTTCCATATTATCCCTATAAATTACACATAGTTCTTATTTAGGATTCTTGTGGAACGGAAAACATTTATGGTTGAGCTCATATGCTCAGAAAGGTGTAAAATACAAAAAATAATAATAAAATAATAGTGGAACATGTGATATAATAGGAATAAATAAAAAAATGGAGTTGTAATAAAAAAACTAATAGAATAATATATCCATGATTAAGAATGTAAATTAACATATTTCATCTGTAATAGTAATTTGTTCCTTAGTAAAAAATGAATAATTCATAACACCTATTTTCATACCATAATAATATCTATCATGATATTATAAATCATGATCTTAATATAAAGGAAATATATTTTTCTAAAAGGAATATAAAAATATGAAAATATGTATGTATCATGATAATTTCCAATGCATCTCGGTGGTATATAATTCCCCACCATCATATGTTTATTTCCAATGAATTCATCATATGATAAAAATTAATAAAAAATTTGACATCAAATATTCCAATAATTATTCATATTTGAATAACACTATATGGAATTCCAATACTTTTTACTCTAGTAAACAAATGGGGTAACATGACCATAACCCATTCAGAGATAGAAGGTAGAAGGTTAAAGAATAAATATTCAACTTTCAAATAATCATCCACATTTCAATAACAAAATACATATTTACAATAAATTTTTTATTAACAATAATCAAAATAATATAATAAAAACTAATCCCAATATAAAATTTGGATGGGTAAAAAATACATGATTGACTTTTCAAAATTCATTTGTACTAGAATAATTGTTTACAGAATACTAATAGTTTTTTTTAATTTAATAAATGGTATAACATGATCATGACCCATCTATAGATAATAAATGGATGGCTAAGAAATACATAACAAGTATAAAATCTATGGGGTATTATAAATGTATATATGAAGTAAAAATTTAATGAAATAAAGATAAGGTAGTTGTGAAGGGTTTATTAAAAGTGTTGGGTTAGAATAAAAACTTATAATTGAGTTCAGTAGTTTTCACTGTTTGTAGAAATCATTTTTCATGGTTCATAAAGATTGTTTGAATATATTAAATCATATCACCTACTATTATATATATAGGTGTGAAATATTTTTCCCACTAATCATTCATATGGGTGATGGTTGAGACATTTATTCAAAAACAATCAGGGTGATTACCCTTAGGTTCATCTATGCCCCTATCGTATCCACATTCTAGTATTTAGAAATATATTTCATTCCTTGGAAGACATGCAGTCTTTAATTATAAAAAAAATAATATTTTTTCATTATTATGTATATAGATTGTGATTTATTGAGGTGAATTGTAATTTTCATTATACTAAATAGGTTCTAAATCCATTGAATTACAATTATGATGACATTATGAAAAAAAATTATAATCAATAATGGATGTGGGAAATGAGAGCCCTTACATTATTATAACAACAAAATTTGAATAACATTATAATGATTGGGGATAAGTATTCTATAATTAAAATATATAAATTTGTACATAATACCCTGACATTAATATCAATTAACTATTTGGAAATTGTATCATAACAAAATAATTTCAGTAAAAAATTGAAGTGATAGATTATAAACCATTACATTTCTAAATATCTTTTTAATTATTTGAAGGAATCCATATTAACTTAGTAAGACATTGTGAAGGGTTAAGAGAGGTACAGTTAATGAAAAATCATGATAACTGCCTTTGGGTTGGAGTGGGATGAGGGAATGGGTGGGAGTGAGATCCTTTTATAGGTTAAAAGAGGGTCTTTTTAATGGAAATTAATGTTTGTTATGTGTGTGATAGGTGGATTTTGTGAGTTAGAGGAATTACGATTAGAAATGGTTAGTGATACATGTGGTTATGAATTTCCTTCCTATCAATTTGTTCTAGAAGTTTCATATGGCCTTTTAAATATAAAAAATTGAGATGCATCATTTACCCACATTACCCTTTTCTTTAATGATTATAAATAATATTGGTATGGATATAAAATTAGAGTGACTAATTATAAATTTTATTTTCATTTTTATCAAATAAAATTAATATGTGTTTGGGAAATGTATTTTAACAATTGTGTACATATACCATGTTTCTTTTTTGAAAAACCTATTTCTAAGAATAAAATTAATGCTAGGATAAAAGTATCAAAGATTATTATTTTCAAAATATGAATTTTTAATTTCAAAAAAAAATTCATGTTGGTAACATAAGTTAAATAAAAGACATAAAAACATTTCTTTAATTGGAAAATATTACATAATATAATATAATAATAGTATTTCAAAAAAATAGATTTTTTAAATGAGCACATTTGTGAGAATTTAAAATTTTTATAAACTTATAGGTATTTATTATATAATGATATTTTTATAGAATTCATAGTTTGTTTAAAAACGATATTCTTCACTACCCATTTAAAAATCAACTATTTTAGAATAATCAAAAAAATTATCATAGGATAATATATTTATGAAAAGTTCAAATATGTATCCCATTTTGTTAAAATTAATTTATAAAATTGATAAATTAATCTTTTAAATATACTCATGAATAAAGTGTCTTTAAAGTGTGCATTGTGTGATAGTTTAAGTGTGTAAAAATTACCTTCTATTAAAGCATCTTGGGTATTAAATTTTCCACCAATTAAATATTTTTTATAATCATTGGCTTATATATATTATATTTAAAAATTGTGGATATTCTGTCCTTATAGAATCTTCTGGATCAAAGGTCACCTCTTCTAGTTTGTGAGATCACCAAATGAATTTCACTAATAAAGTTGTTTGGTATTTGAAACACTTTCTCTCTAGTGTCAAGATTTTTATATTTTATTCACTATATGATATATAATTATCCAATTGTATTCACTAAGATCTGATCACATGCATTGAATCTATATTTTATTTACTTACTAATAAATCATGGAAACTTTTTTGTACTTTATAATAGTTTAGAGTCATAGCCAATTGGATTGATAGAACTACAATTATTTATAATATTTGTAAATTCCCAACATACCTTGGGCTTAAATTCCCCTTATAAAAAACTTATAACTACTTTTTATGGTGAAACATTCGAAGATACAAGATCCGAAATGTGAAATTCAAATTCTTTCCTAAAATTATCATCATATATCTTTTTCCTACCCTTGGATACTTTAATTTGATTTTGAATTGTATATATATTAATAGTTGTCTCCTTTTCAAGATATTGGAAAACTATCATTCCTTCTCCAATTTTATTCCAATATATTTTTTTACGATGCATTATCCAATATAATGCTTCACATGGATCCATATGGATTCATGAATTTAAGTGTTTATTTTTTGAATATTTCACTAAAGTAAGATATTGATCCAACATACCTTGTAAGTCAAGAGAAAATGTTCTCAAAATGTGTTTCAAAGTCTGGATATTCCTTTCATAATGGACAACAGTCTTGGGATGATAGAACATTATTAAATATTTCTCAGTTTCAAGATCACTTTGAATACTCATCCAAAATTTTGATATAATCTATGGGTCAGAGTCAGATAAAATCGATATAGGTTCCCCATTATTCCATGATATTTCATTAATACAATTTTGGGAAAAGTGATAAATGGGTAGATCTTATCTTATCAATATAAAATGAGAATATTTTGAATGAATATCAGTGAGGAAAAATATTTAATAATTCTTACTTGGAGAATATCGGAGTGAATTGAAAAATTCAATTATAATATTTTCCCAATTCCATGTAGGTATAGGTTGATGTTTCACATAGCCTTTGGATGTTTTGGTTTATAAATTACCTATGAACATACTAATAATTTAAAACAAAGTCTATAATGTCCATCATTAAACTATCTAAAGATAAATTTTCTCTTAAATACATATATATCTCTATGATAATAGGGTTTATAGTCAAATTTCAACCATGTTTTTCTTATAGTTCACTTTTGACACTACTATGGATGGAACATATAACCTCTTAAAAAATCTTAACACATTGTATATATTGATTAAATCTATATATTTATCATCATTTACTTATATAATATTCCTTTGTAGGTACTCATCATTCTTTTAGGACTTATATATCTTTCTTATAAAGTATGGTTTAAAAATTTCTTAGAAAAAGAACGACAGATTTTATTGCGCATAAATAAATATTTATATCTTTACTTGATCTCTATATATATGATCCTTATTATTCCTCATCATGGTTATAAATATATGGTTTATCTTAATAAATGCATTATCCACCTTGTTTACATACACTGGATGGTTTTTTATTGATCAGTCATCGTACTTGAGTAGTTCTAACAATATTCATTGCCTCATGTTGAGATTCTTTTGAGAGAAGATATACATAAAACTCATGGAGTCTATAGATATATCGAATAATTCACTATATTGGTATTTAATTCATGTTTTAAAATAATTTATTATGATATCCCACTCAAGGTCATTATTGGTATAGTTCTATTCTTGAATTTTCAATTTCTATTATTCATAGGGAATCACCCTATCATTATTATTATACCCAGCCTTATTACATTACATAATCTTGAATTTAGTTAAGAAAATAACTTCCTTTCACATTGAGGATCTTTTCAAGTTTATAGATTTATATAATTTGGGTAGAACACATTCATGACATTACACATTAATAAAGAGTGGATAGCCTAAAAACAGTATCCATTTCTTCCAAAATATAAAACATTCAAATATAACAATATTTTCATTGAAAATTATTCAATCATTTAACTTGGATTCCTTCTTTGTCCTACACATCCTAATAACCTGTGAAAATCATTTAAAAACTTGGGATGAGCATAAAAATCTTAGTAAGGGATATGAAAATAAGGAAAGAACATATTAGACCATGAATACTTGTAACAGATTATATCATTTTCAAAGACATACTTGTTACCCATATATACTTACATTGTGAAACATGATATTTTCAAAATATCTACACAGGAAATAATAATATAAATAGAACCATAAATTTATCTTGTATAATTACTTACATAATCTTGTAACCATCTCAATAACCTTAAAATTTGTAACCCTCGTGGCTACCTTACAAATTGTGTAACCGTCGCAGTTACACTTGGAGTAATAATACATCTGACCTCCAACATACACATACCGAAAGAATTGGATGGAAATATTGGTCTCACACTTCATTATAAAGAATTCCTAAAGACTATAACATAGTCATACAACATCAATAATTACATAAAAACATTTCTTTTTAATTTTGTAAAACAGAATTTGAAAAGAGGATTTTAAAAGATAATCCCCATAGAAATATCATATAATTCAATAGAGAGTTGATAGAGTGGATAGAATATGTAGATACTCTGTAAATGCACAATACTTAAACCTAATATAACCATAATTAAGCACAAAAATAATTTAAATACCACATAAATAATTAAGTATAAGGTTAACCCAAGGGATGGAAATTGGGTTCGAAATTCCCGTACTTCGGCTTTTTCTTACATAAAACTCATTTCAAAATCCTGTATAATGGCTAAAAGAGTGTTATTATTGTCTTACTGAAAAATATCCTTCTTTTTACGAATTTATATGATTATTTAATTACATCATTTCACCCTTTTATTGTTAGTATGTTGTTTCATTCATTGTTTTGGGTGTGTTCTGTACATGATTTACATGATTGGTTCATGATTGATATTCTTGTCGATTGGGAGTGAAACTCCAGAATTTGAATGGATTAGTATTTACATATTTCCATAACCATAAATTATACCATATTTCATTTTGAGTTCTATCATGAGGATGGTTCATGAGTTAAAACATTATTGATATTTGTTTAGCCCATTTTGGTGATTCTTCAATCGTAATGAACTTATTTATTTTAAAAATTAATAAAATGTGTATAAAATGATTCCAGAACCTTATATAAGATATAATTCATAAATTAAAATCTTTTTAAACCATAAAAATTTTTTCATGACCAGTCTTGAAGGAAGTAAAAGAAATTGAAATTGCATCGTGCACGATGTCGGTAATTCGACACATCGCGGATGATGTTTTAATTTCTTAAATAAGTGTGAGAGGAGAAGATATGTAACAGTGATTATTACATAGAAATTATGATATACATAATATGTAAGATACATGAACATTCATGCCTCTTGGATAATAGGAGGTGAGTAAATAAAAATAAAATAATGGAATCTTGAAATAAAATAAAAGTAGAGAAATCCCTTACGAAAATTTGGCAGCCTAATGGTGTCGCTTAAAATTTCATAAAATATTTTTATAAGAGAAAAGTGGTATATCATAATTATTACATAACATAGGTTTTAAGGGGGATATTTAATGACATATCCAAACATAATCCAAATTAAATTATAAATAATAACATAAAATGAAGGAAAAGAAGGAAAACAAAAGAGGATATTTACCTCTTGATTTCTTCTCCTTGAGATCCTTCTTAAGGCCTTTGGTTTTGTATTTTTGGAGAGACAAGTACATCTAGGACATGAGGAAGATCCTTGGGAGGGGTATTGGGTAGAACATAGGTATGGATTAAGGCTTGAGAGGTGTGGGAGGAAGAGAGAAATTAGGGTGGTATTTATAGTGGAGGAGAAGAAGTATTTTTAATTATTTGAATCATTATTTTAATATTTTTGCTCGAGACTATAAATAATATTAATTCATGTGACCTTAAATAGTAATAATAGAATGTGAGTTTGAACCAAGGGGTTTTAAATCACTTAGGATTTCATAAATAGTGTATTTAATTGATAATTTGAATATACGGTATTTTACCGTATTTCACTATTCATCAAAAATTCAAGAATTTAAAAAAAATCAAAAAAAATCACTCTTACCATTTTTCAACATGTAAAATAAAAATATAAAATCCATTTTTTGAAAATAAGTTTTAAATATTATTAATTTAATTTTAAAATTAAATCATAATTTATTAAAAAATTAACAATTTTAAAACTATAACTGCTTTTATATCACATTGAAAAATTATTCAAGATGTCATTATATTAAAGCCTTAATAATATAATATAATAATAAAATTTACTATTTATTTGGGTCATATCACTATTCATATTACTATTCATAAGGGTAAGTTACTATTCACCAAAAAACAAGTTGGTTCCATTAGACTCCAAATAACTTACTGAACACTATTGTAGATGAATATTTTTTAAAATTAAAAACATATAAGTGGAAAAATAATGTTAAAGGATAGTTATAAATATATACTTAAAACAAAGTTTCATTCATTTCAATTTATTTTTAAAAACTTGGGGGGTTATATTATCCCCACCTTTTGGAAATTGCATCCTCACAATTTTATTTACTTATTAGACAAGTGAGGGTATTTTTCCCTCATCTAATTTTCAGACTCCCATGTTACTTATTCTACCATGTGGTTTCTCCAAAAAAAACCTTTACCTTATGGATTACATTATTATGAAATACTTGTTCCCTTCAATCAAGAATCTGAACTGGTTTCTCTTCATATGAAAGGTTCCCTTCAAACTAAACTACATTTAGGCTCAATACATGAGATGAATCTGGCACATACTTCCTCGACATCAAAACATGAAAAACATTATATACCTGAGATAAACATGGAGGAAAAGCTAATCAGTATGCAATTGGACCAACATTCACCTAGATTTCAAAAGGACCGATAAACCACCGACTTTTCTTTTATTTCTTACAAAAATGCATCACACTTTTCCAAGGAGGGATGTTAAGGAAAACAAGATCACCTACCACGAAAGGGAAGTATTTCCTTCTATTATCTTCATAATTTTTTGCCTACTCTGAGCTGTCCTCATGTGCTATTGGGTCATCTTTACTTTCTCAGCCACTTCTACTACTAATTCTGGCCCCATCAACTTTCTTTCACCGACTTCATCCCAAAAAGTTGTAGTTTGACACTGCTTCAAATAAAATTACTCAAAATGTTCCATCTATATACTGGAATGAAAACTGTTATTATAAAAAAATTGAACTAATGAAATATGTTGATCATAACATCCAGGGTAGTCCATTAAACAAGCTTGAAAAATATCCTCCAAAGTCGGAATCATTCGTTCTAACATCCCATCTGATTGAGGATGAAAATCTATACATAAATTTAATTCTACGCCCAATGACTTCTGAAGACCCTTCCACAAGTTAAAAGTGAACATGGGATTCTTATCTAATACTATTGAAAGAAAATCTCCATGTAAACTGACAATCTCTTTGAGTTACAGTCAATAAGTCTGATCTGATGACATTGTACCTTGAATTTAAATGAAATGTGTAGATTTTTTCAGCTAATCAATAATAACCCAGATTGCATTATTACCTCGAGAAGTCTGAGGTAGTCCCACCAAAATTTCATGGATATATTCTCCCATTTCTACCTAGCACTGGCAATGGATGAAGCATACCCTTTGATAACTGCCATTTTTCTTTAACATGTTGACATGTCAAACATTTCACAAAAAATTATATATTATCCTATTTCATTCCATCCCACTAGTAATACTCTTGAAGGTCTTTGTACATCTTAGTTATTTCAAGATGAACTGAAAATGGAGAACGATAAGTTTTACTCAAAAAATATTTCTTCAACTGCAAATCACAAGGCACACACAACCTTTTTCAAAATCTAAACTCATAATATTTATCGAGGATAAATTCTTGATACTTTACCTTTTTAACAAATTCTACCTTTTTCTATAGCTCATTGTCTTCCTTCTATGATTTCTTAAATATGTCTGTTAATGATTACTGCACTAAAACGTGAAACAAAACAGATGTATTTCCTGCACCGACAACTTCTAAGAAAAAATTCATCAAACCATTAATCAATGGATCATGTTCCAAATGTAACATGGTTAATTATGCATGATTTTATCAACTCTAGTAATTTTCCACATTATTTGGTTTTCCAGGTGGATAATTGATTCTGTAATCATACTTATTTATTTGTCAAATCCATCTTCACTACCTCATGTTTAATTCCTTCTGAGTGAATATATACTTAAAGCATCTATGGTCAGTATATATTTTACTTTTGGATCTATATAAATGGTGCCTCCAAATTTTCAAAGCAAAAAACATACATGCCAATTCCAAATCTTGTGTGGGATAATTTAACTCAAGAGTTTTTTATTGTATTGAAGCATAACAAATTACCTGATCATTCTGCATCAGAACACAACATAGTCCCTTTAATAAAGTACCATTGTAGATGACAGACTCACCATTTAGGGAAGGAAAGACCAAAACTACTACGTTCACCAATCTCCTCTTCAGTTCTTGAATTCAACAATCACATTATTATGACCAAACAAATTTATCCCATTTTCATGTTAACTTAGTTAGAGGTCTTGATAACTGTGCAATGTTTTTTAACAAACCGTCGGTAATAATCTACTAATCCAAGAAAACTATGAATCTCTGTAACATTTGTATGTCTTGACCATTCATAAACCATTTTTTTTGTAGTCTCAACTGCTATTCCATCCTTATTTACAATGTTCCCAAGAAAAGAAATCTGTTGCAATCAAAAATAACTCATGCTGAATATTCCATACAAATTATTTTCTTGTAAGGTCTGAAAAGAAACCATTATACGTTATTCCTGATCCTCCTTACATGTATAGTATACCAAAATTTCATCAATAAAAAACACAAACTTATCCAAGAAATCATGAAATATTCTATTCATAAGATCCATTAATATAGGATGTGCATTAGTTAACCCAAAAGGAATAAATACAATTTCATAATGAACATATCTAGTATGTAATGTAGTATTTGAGATGTCATAATCCTTTACATTCAACTGATGGTACACTAACCTCAGTTAAGCCTTCAAAAAATACTCTGCTCCCTGGAGTAGATGAAAAAAATCATCGATATGAGGGAAATGATACATGTTTTTAACATTAATTTTATTCAAGGATATATAATAAATTCAAAGTCTCATTGAACCATGTTTTTTAACAAAAAATACAAGATCACCCCATGGTTAAGTGCTAGGTTGGATGAATCATTTATTTAATAATTCTAGAAACTACTTTTTTAATTCCACAAGATCCATTTAGGATATTCGATAAGGGGTTAAGAAATTGTCTTAGCAACAGGAACTAAGTAAATAGTAAACTCAAACTCTTGATTAGGAATAACATGAGGTAAATATTGTAGAAAAACAATAAGGTATTCATTTACCAATTGTACATCATTAATATGGATAGTTCCCTTATCCTAAAAAATATGAGCAAGAAAATAGTAATTTCCATCCTTTATCGGTGTCATAGCTTCTAGATATGTTATAAATTTATGGTTTCATTCTTGTTCACAAACTGAAATTATATATGAAAAACAACTTCATTTTCTATGCAATCTATATTGGCATGATAAAACGAATGCTAGTCCATACCCAGAATTACATCAAACTCTACAAGAGAAAAAATAACAAGGTCTGCACGTAAACTCTTTCAACAGACAAGGATATGTAGGTTCTTATAAATTCTTTTTTCCATAATATTTATTCTATGTGATTTTACCATGATATCTGGTTTCATTTAATGAGGTTGAATTCTTAATTTTTCTGAAAAATTGTCAGAAATGATGGAATTTGTAGACCTCGAATCAAACAACACATTTGTGAAATCTGTAAAAAAAAAAGTAATGTACCTGATACCACTTTATATGAAGGCTCAACATATGCTGAAGTGGTTGAAAATGATTTTACCAAACCCTTATTCTTACAATCTTGTTGATTCCCTACTTGAGTAACTTGCTTCAGAAAAACATTAGCAAAATTAAACAATTTCTTATAGTTAAAGCATCTCGCCATCGGCTTCCGATTAATTTTTGGATCATTTTCCTTGAAATCGCGATACATGTGTCTAAACATTCCACATTAGTATCATTCCCCCAAATTTACAATACATTCACCAGGATGCCTTTTACAACACATTTCATAAGAAGGGAAATTCATTTTCTAACCTCAAGACTACTATGACGAGTTCTTACCCATTTCTTTCCTACTTGACCGCTTTTTATTCTTTTCATCACAAGGCACCTATGTTTAAGCAAACACCATCTCAAAATTTTTAGAACAATAAACAAGCTTCTCATATCTTTTAAACTCTCATGATACCAAAGATCTTTGCAAAAATGGTTTCAAACCAAAGTAAAATATATTAATTTTACATTAAAAATCCGGAATAAAATATGGTACATACCTGCATAATCTTTTAAAATTAGCTTCATATACTACCACAGATTAATCATCTTTCTAAATCAGTTCCAATAATTGTTTCTCCTTTCTAAGTTGAAGAGTTTTTCAAAAATATTTTTTCTGAAAAATACTCTTAAAATCATCCCATTCTAGACTATCAAGATCATTTCTTTCTCTTGTATTCATAACTAGTGACCACCATTGATTGGATTCACCTTCCAAATGATAATTGGATTGTATTAAATTTTGATGTTCCAAATATCTCATGACATCAAATATCTTTTCTAGATCATTGATCCATCCTTCATCTATCACCGGATCTACAGTTTCATTGAATGATAGAGGATGTTGCCTCATAAAATGCTCCAAAAAAGACATGTTTCTTCATGGTAGATCATGTTAATCTCTATCATGGATACAACCCCCATTTATTTCTGGTGTTATCTGAGCCATTACTATTATAGATTTCACGATTACAATCCTTTCCATTCTGGGTTGCATATTCAGAAGGATGTCGTTCTCTCAGTGCCTCTCCTCTTCAGTTTCCCAATTTCTTCTGCGGACAATAATTTTGAATAAACATATCTTAGTCAAAGATACAGAGTAATCATTAAATTATATAAAATCTCAAATTAACCATAAAATAAAAAAACATTTATGGTATTATATTAACATCATCATAACCCCTGTATTTATCTAAACCACCTTGTAATACCAACTATAAAGACTCGGCCTTATTACAATACATAATCTTGAATTTAGTCATGAAAATCACTTCCTTTCACATGAAACTATCTTCATGTTTATAGATTTAGGGAATAGGTACATAATATATTCATGACATTAAACATTCATATAGAGTGGATACCATAAAAACAATATTTATTTCCTATAAAATATAAATCTTTCAAATATAACATGATTTTCTTTGAAAATTATTCAATCATTTAACATAGCTTCTTTATTTTTCATAAACATCCTTATAAACGGTGATAATAATTTAAAAACATGGGATGAGAACAAAAATCTTAGTAAAAGATATGAAAATAAAGAAAGAACATATTAGACCATTAATACTTGTAACATATTAAATCATTTTCAAAGACATACTTGTTACCCATATATACTTACTTTTTTAAAATTGAGATTTCCACAAGATCCACACAAAACATAAGAACATAAATAGAACCATAAAATTATCTTGGGGAATTACTTACATAATCTTGTAACCCTCTCGGCTACCTTATAAATTGTAACCCTCATTGGTTACCATAAAATTGGTATAACCATCACTGTCACACTTTATGTAACCATATAGATGACCTCCAACATACACATAAACAATTAATTGGAGGGAGATATAGGTCCCAAAATTGATGATAAATAATTCTCAAGAACCTGGACATATTCATTCAACATTAATAATTACATAAAATCATTGCTTTTGAATTTTGTAAAACAGAATTTTAAAAGAAAAGCCCCTTAAAAATAACATATAATTCAAGTGAGACTTAATTGAGTGGATATAAAATGTATAGAATATGTAAATAATCATAATTCAACATAATATAATCATAATTCATCACAAAAATAATTTTAATACCATATAAATAATAAATTATAAGTTTAATCCATTGGATGGAAATTGTGTTATGAATTCCCTTACCTCAGGTTTTTCTTACTTCAAACTTATTTAAACCTCATGTATAGTGGTTAAAAGAGTGTTTTTAATATCTTAATGAAACATATCCATATTTTTAAGACCATATTTTGTTATTTAGTTACATCATTTCACCCTTTAATTATTAGTATTTTGTTCCTTTCATTGTTTTAGGTGTGTTTTTTAAATGATTTCCATGATCGATTCGTGATAGATATTCTTATAGATTGGGAGTGAAACTCCATAATTTGAATGGAATAGTAATTGAATATTTCCTTAACCCTAAATAATACCATTTATCATTTTTTTTTCTATCATGAGTATGTTTCATGAGTTAAAACATTATTGATATTTTTAGGTCATTTTGGCGATTCTTCAATTGTAATGAAATCATTTGTTTTATAAATTAATAACATGTGTATAAAATGATTCCTGATCCATATATAAGATATTATAAATATATTATATTATTGTTATACCATAAAAATGGTTTCATGACTAGTATATATGGATGTAAAACAAATTGAAATCAATCATCCACGATGTTAGTAATTCGACACATCACGTACGGTGTTTTTATTTCTGGAATAAGTGGGAGAGGAGATAAAATATAATGGTTAGTATTCAATAAATATTATGAAATAAAGAATATTTAAGATAATGGTTCATTCATGCCTCTTGGATAAGGGGAGGTGAATAAAGGAAAATGAAATAATAGAATCTTCAAATAAAAGAAATGTTGAGAAATCCATTACGAGCATTTTGCATCCTAACGACATCACTTAAAATTTCATAAAATATTTTGATTAGAGAAAAGGGGTATCTGATCATTAATACATAATATGGGTAGTAAGGGTGATATTAAATGACATGTACCAACATAATCCAAATGAGATTATAAAGAATAATATAAAATGAAGGAAAATAAAGAAACCAAAAGAGGATATTTACCTCTAGATCTTGTCTCCTTGAGATACTTCTTAAGGCCATTGGTTTTGGCCTTTTGGTGATACTAAAAGCTATAGGACGTGGGTAAGAGACTTGGTAGGAGTATTGTTCAAATCATAGGTAATTATCAATGCTTGATAGGTGTGGTAGGAAGATGGAAATGAGGGTGGTATTTATAGTGGTGGAGAGGAGGTATTTTCATTTTTTAATCATTATTATAATATTTTTACTCAAGACTATGAAAAATATTAATTAATGTGACCCCAAATGGTAATAATTGAATTTCAGTTCGAACAAAGTGTCCTTAAATCACTTATTATATCATAAATAGTTTATTTAACTAAAAATTTGAATATATGATATTTTACCGTATTTTATTATTCATCAAAAATTCAAGAATTTTAGAAAAATCCAAAAAATTAAACCTTACCATTTTCATTGTGTAAAATTAAAAAATGAACTCCATTTTCTGAAAATAATGTTCTAAATATTAGTAATTTAATTTTTAAATTAAATCCTACTTTATTCAAAATTTAACAATTTTAAAACTATAACTGCTTTTATATTACATTGAAAAATTAATCAAGATGTCATTATCTTAAATCATTAAGAAAATAAAATAATAATTAAATTTATTATCAATTAGGGTCATATTACTATTAATATTACTATTTATAAGGGGATGTTACTTTTCACCAAAAAACCATGTTGGTTCCATCAGACTCTAAATAACTTACTAAACACAATTATAGATGACTGTTTTTCAAAATTAATGACATAGAAGTCGAAAAAATATGTTTAAAGGATAGTTATAAATATCTACTTAAAAAGTATCATTAATTACCATTTATTTTTAAAAACCTTGGTGTGCTAAAATCATTTTTCATGAGGATAAAATCGTGTCCTATCTTTATTGCATCGCTATATTTTAAAAATTCTTCCATACTTTATGGTAATGTTAATAGTATTTTATTTGTTAATATCTTTTTATCTCTTCAAGACATTCCTCTCATTAAATTGACCATGTAAATTTAACCCCTTTATTTGTTAACTTGATTAATGGGTCTTCAACTACTAAAAATATTTAATAAACTACTGATAGTAAACTATAGAGGCCTAGAAACATTGGACCTCAATTATATTCATTGATGTATTCCATTCATTGAATACATCATCTTTTAAGGATCCAAATATAATCTATCCATGGAGACAATATGACCTAGATAGGATACATTATTGATCCAGAATTCACACCAAATATATATTCCATATAATGTTTTTAGAGGGTTTATATAATTTTTTACAAATAACTCGCATTCTCTTAATGACTCTTGGAATGTATCAAGTTATCATCAATGAATACAAATTCAATTTTTTCAATATAAATGTTGAATACTCTATTTATTAGATCAATAATGATAAATGGTGAATTATTGAATTCAAAAGGCATTAACACAATCTCTTAGTGTTCATACCTTATTTTAAATGCAATATAAGGTATATCATTCTTATTTACCCTTAACGAATGATAACTATATCGAAGGTCAATCTTTAAAAATTATTTGACTCTATGAAGATGATAAAATAAGTCATATACGTTTGAAAATGAAACTTATTATTTCTTGTAATGGAATTGATGTCCTTTTAATTGATACATAGTCTCACAAACAAATTTTTCTTCTCCAAAAATAAAACATGGTCTCACCACAATGAAGAATTCGGGTGTATAAATACCTTAGCACACAACTACAACATTAACCTATCAAATAAATTATCAATCCTTCCTTTTGATATACACACATTTTTTGAAACAAACCTAGATGACCTTGTAAAGTAATACTCATACTCAAAAACATTTAACTCCTCTTTTTATCTAATATTGAGGAGTTTACCTTCCTTTTATACTCCTGCATCTTGATGAAAAAAAATTCATAGAACACCTCCTTGAATACTTCCTCATTTAGTTTTATTTATATCATATTCCCCTTAGTTTTTCTAATTAGAAACCACCATTGGTATGCATCTCCCTTCAAACAATAATACTCCATGATGGCTCTTTCATTTTCACTACTTCTCAAAGAGAGAAAGATATTATCTATGGGAATTATCCATTGTTCAGCTACCAATTGATTAATATCTCTACTGGAAGCTGAAGATTATTATCTCGTGATCCAATCCAACATAGGTAAACCATGTTGTTGATCTATAGGTCACTTTAGGTGGGAAATATTACTTTTCATAACCAAGGTCTATCACACCAATATGATTATGATTTGATTAGTCATTAATCATACTTCATTAACTTGTTCAGAGGAAACATATCTACATTGATTATGTCTATTGATATTGTTATTATTACTTATATTAGTCTTCATATTTCTATAATGGGATATATAATGATCTCATTATATTGAATTTTAAAACATAATATCATTAATTTAATAAAGTTTTCTCAAGGAAATATTTATGGGTTTTCTAGTTCCTATTTTAACTGACTAGGATCGTCTTAATCTATTCCACAAGGCTGCTGCTAAAAATCCTCTAACACAAACTATAACTTTCAAGACACTATAAAACTAATAATGGTTGTTATATTACATTATTTTGTAAAAAATATAGGATTTTTCAACGGATCTTATAGTTTATTAGTCCTTATCCACTGGATACATATATACATTACATTTAAAAACATAAGAAACAACATAAACACTTTGAGATAAAATTATTATCACTTCATTCATATCCTTAAAAATTACACATCATTATTTTATAGTCTTCCACGGAAATGGAAAACAAATAAGGGTGAGATCAGATGCTCAGTAAAGGGTAACATAAATGAGAATCTGATAATAATAGAAACATGGAACATGTGATTTTACATGAATAAATTAATTACATGAATCCGTAATTAAATTAAACTATAAGAATAATATATCAATAGATAAAAATGAAAATAAATAGCTCACTTGAATAATAGTAACTTGTTTCTTAGCAATTGAGTGCATAATGTTGGATTACTAATTCAATTACATGAGACAATACATCAAGATCATAAACTTAATCATCTTTATTCTAAGGAAATATCTTATTTTGGGTATTCATCCAAAAAAACCCAAACATGTTGGTCTCATGAGAACTACTGATTCATCGAGTTGCAATATAATGTTGGGTACCACCCATTACATGTTTATGTCTATTGAATTTATCATTTTAGGAAATAAATAAAAAATTCACAATAATCTTGTAAGATAATCTTCCCTTTTGGAATAAAAAAACCGTATTAAAATAATTTTTCTAATTTCAGTAAATTGGAAGATGAATTGCTAAACGATACAGATTCACCATACTAATAATAATCCTTACTATAATAAAGACATATTGAACACCATTACTTTTACCTATGTTAATAAACATGATAACATGATCAAAAACCATTTGAGATGGAATTTTGATGGAAAATTAATACATAGTAAATATTATAATAATCATCTAAAATAGAATAATAACATACATAATGCCAATAATTTTACCCTTATTAATAAAGGATATAAGATGATCATAACACATATAGTGATAGAAGTTGTTCCCCAAAAAAACATAATCAACAAAGAATCAGGGGTGTATTTTCTCTGTATATTGAGGTAACCATATCAATTAAATGATGATAATTTAGAGTTAAAGTGTGCTTTAAAAGTTTTGGGTTATCAATAGAAAATTGTAATTAAAATCAATATTTTTCACTGCTAGGATAAATTATTCAACATCATTTATAGTGTTTATACGAATAGCTCAAAGCATATCCCATGGTTGTATCTATCCAGGTGTTCATTCTTCACCCCACTAGTCATTAATATGGTTGATTGTCGAGTTAATCCTTCAACCTAGCCTTTTTGGGGAAGTTACTTGTAGATGGATTTTTCCACACCTGTATCCACTTTCTTGTATCCAGATAGAGATTTCAATTCTAGTAAAACCATTTACTCCTTACATACCCATAATTTAGGATTTTTATGAATTATGATAGCTTAGAAAAAAGAATTAGTCAAAGAAAATATCGTTTCCACTATACCAATTGGGTTTTAATTCCACATAATTAAAATCATCATGAAATTAAAAAATAGATAATGAAAGGTGGAAAGAGACACCTTAGGTTGTTAGAGTAACATCATAGGAAAAAATATATAGTGAGAGGGTAAAATACACTCCCACTAATGAAATATAAAATGTTATATAATATCATGACCTTTCAATCATTGAAATATTTTTAAATGGTATTATAACAAAATAATTTTAAATAAAATGGAAATAGAAGTATTATAAACCATTATATTGGTATATATATTATTAAATCTTTTGAGGACTCCATAAAACCATAATAGATATTTTGGATGGATTTGAAGTGGGATAGGTATGGTTAATTCGTGATAAACTCATTTTTAGTGAAGTGGGATGTTAGCAGGGGTGAGAGTGAGCACATTTTAATAGCGGAAAAAGATTGGATTTCCATGGAAACTAAAGATAGTTATAGTCTAGGAGTAGAATCACATGGGTGTTAGGTGGGTTTAGTGATTAACAAAAACATCATTAAACCATGATAATGTTTAATTATTTATTAAAATTATTTTCTACTTTATAGTATTTAGTATGGTCAAACCCATGAAAATTGAGTGTACCAAAACATTTCAAAGATAAACCACTGTAAATAGTGGAAGATGGCCTACCA